>CM070069.1:17992391-20392391 GCA_036320875.1 Cotoneaster glaucophyllus | reverse complement strand
AGGGTAGCCACATGGCTCATATCCTTTAGGCTCTTGGACCTGACGCGGGCCAAGCTTATGATTGAGAGAAATGAGGAGGTCGCGGGCTTCATGGGTTGCTGGAATGCTGGGCATGTAGGCCTCCTGCCAGCTGGAATGCTGGGTTGAGCTCCTTTACTGAGTACCATGAATTACGTTAGCTGCTTAGTCCTCTTTGTCGAGGGAAAAGTAGGCTGCTCTCTGGATAGGAGGTAAAGATGATCAGGCGGATGCATTGGCTTGTCTGAACGCTGTCGTGTAGCCTATTATGAATGAAGGTGGAAAGAAGAGATCTTCCCGCCTGCTCAAGAGATGCCGGTTGGGAAAAATTGAAGACTTCATCCGCTGCTTGTGAGGGTCCGCCTGCTGCTGAGAGGTCTGTGATTGACATGACTTCTTCCAATGGGAAGAGAAATGAGGCTGCTAGATATGAGCATGTGGCGCCTGCCATGTCGAGAATGGCTTGTACGATTGCTAATATAATTGCTCAGCGTAAAGGTATTTTCATGCCCCCAATGCCGAAGTTTGTACCAAAACGTCCGTTGAGAGCCAAGTCTGGTTAGCCTTTGGAGAAGCTTGCTATTATAAAAAGCAATAAGATGGAGTCTGTTGCTAAGGTGGCGCCAAGGCCCACTTCCTCTGCTACCGAGACTAATTCGCCTGCTGGGAAGGAAGAGACTACTTGCGTGGGCAGTTTTGAGAAATTCACTAAGTTTGCTTCTAGGGAGGCTGATGAGATCTGTGTGCTCTTGAAACCAGATCTGCTTGAAGACATGGATGCTTGTGCTAAGTTTGTTGATGGTGTTAGAAAGGTTTGCTTGCCCAAGTTCATTTGCGAAGCATACGACACAATATAGAATGACTGATCTGCTTGCTATGATGCAGATATAGCAAGGCTGCCAAGGAGGTGGCGAAGACTATGGTAGCTGAAGCTTATTCCTCGACTGATGAGATTAAAAAGTTGGATTTTGAGCTCGTTGCTTTGAAGGGGTCTAATATCTCTGCCCCCATTTCTCTACAGCTTGTGACCGCTCACCAAGAGATCGTTGACTTGAAGACTAGGCTTGAAGCGATCCAAGTTAAGTATGAAAGTGCAGAGAAGGAGATCGGATGTTACATACCTCAGATTTAAGATTTTGAGGGTGCCGTTTCTGGGCTTCGTTTCGCTGCTTATGCAAAGGATGAAGAGTTTATTGCTGCTTATAATCAAGTGATCCACTTCAAGAGAATCGTCGATAGGCTTGAACCCCAAGTGTTGAAACTTCAAGGTGTACTGAAGATCAACGAAAGTCTGAAGAAGAAAGTGGATGAGCTGCAGCGCGTCCGTGTTGGTCTACTCGAGGAGAATGAGCAGCTGAAGGGTGAGAAGGATGGGCTCGAGGTTTCGAGACCTTCTCTATTTCTCTGGAATACTTTTTCACCTTTACTTTTGAGGCCTCCATTGGTGAAGTAGTCGGAGATGTTGGTGCCCAGGCTGGAGAAGCCAGGGGTGAAGCGCCGGATGGTGCAACTGCTGAAGGTATGGCGACCAAGTAGTCGTGGAGTGTCCAAGCTGCTGAATAGTAGTCTTCTAGGTAGTCTTTAGGATTTTCTTTGTTTCCCTTGTTGCTTTTTGCTTTGCTTGAACTCCTTCGGTCTTTGCTAATTGTTTATCAATTTTGCTAGAAAATTTAATAAACTTGCTTCCTTCGCTTTTCTCCATCTTCGCTTGTTTTGTTCATGCCCTAACCTTTAGACTTTATAGACCAGTAGCAGGCGTGCTACTTTTTTATAAGCAGACAGGCCGCATAGCCTATGCAGCCGTAGGTGTTGGTGTAGAACTTTGCAAAGTTGTTAGCCATAGGGTCGGCAGCCAGACGCCTTACTTACAGAAGCAGACAAGTCCGTGTGACCACTAGGTTGTTAACCTTGGCTTTCTCCAATTCCGTAGGTTGCGTAGCAAGTATCACAACACTTTAGGACTTGGTGTAAGTCATTCCGCTATTGGCAGAGATGAAGCTTATCGACTACGTAGCATGTCGGCAGTGGATAAAACTTCGTATATGCACGCTAGCTTGTTTAACCTTTCACAAGAATATGCGGTTGTATAAGTCTAGCACGGTTTTACTCCTCGAATAGCAAGCCGTAGGTAATCTTCCGGAAATCATAGGCTACCTTAGTGCACTCTGTAGTAGCTTTAGGGTTCCAGGGCAGCCATCCATCAGATGTACTGTGTAATGTGCCCCCTCCGTCTCTAGGGCCCGGTTCCCCGCGGATTAGGCCAAGAGACCCAAAAATCCTTCAATTAGCTAAGCCTTAAAAAAGACCATTGTGGCTACTTCTAGGAATCCTGGCGCAAGTCATCGTGCATCTAGTTATACTAGGGCAACCAGGCTCATCCACGTCTGGATATTCGAAGTGTAGAGTTTATCCTCCCGCTTTGGAGAGTAGACCCATGTGGGTGTCGGGGAATTAGTTTACCCTTTCGCACTAGAGAGCATGGTTGGTCACTCGGGGGTGCAATTCCTATGGTGAGTCCCTAAGAAGGGCGCGGTCTTCTTTTGAAGTGCAGAAGTGATCAGTTGTTGTAAACATACAGCCAAGCCAAGTTATGATTACTTCTAAATTCCTCATTGAAAAACGAGTGAAACGAACGAGAACTTAGCTGTAAGGTAGGAACTGCATAAGAACTGGATAGTCCTTGGCTTGTGAGGTGGTGCCCATCGAGCTACTTGAGTCTTCGAGCTTTTGATGTAGTGGGAGGTCACACATGGTACTTCCTCAGATTGTAGGTGTTTCACTGCTTTTTGATCTTTTTATCGTTTCATGGTAGCGAGGGTGTAATTACTCTTACCGCCTACTCTGCTGATCTTGTACGGACCTTCCCAGATATGATCCATCTTTTTGGAGCCTTTTCTACGGGTAGTGATGAAGGCTTTTCTTAGGACTAGATCTTCGGGCTAGAATTGCCAGACCTTGGCCCTTTTGTTTTAGCTGGAGAGGAGTTGTTGCTGGTACGCTGCGACGCGGGTGATGGTTTGTTCGCCCTTCTCTTCTGCCAGATCTAAGCTTGTGGCCATCTCATTTCTGTTCCACTCAATCCTTGGTAGTAGAGTGCTGATACTTGGCACGATGACATTGGGAGGAATGATTGCTTTTGAACCAAATGTCAATGAGAAAGGAGTTTCACCGGTTGCTCATCCTTTGGTGGTGCGATATGCCCATAAGCATGTGGGGAATTCGTTTGGCCATTTTCCCTTCTTGTCGGTGAAGGATTTCTTGAGGTAGTCGAATATCATCTTGTTGGATGTTTCGGCTCGCCCATTGCCTTGAGGATATCTTGGCATGGACATGTGCTGCTTGATGCTATACTTTTGGAAGAACTTCGCCAAATCTTCGCCCGCGAATTGCGGGCTATTGTTGGTGACAATGAACTGAGGGATGCCAAATCAGCAAATGATGTTCCTCCATACGAAGCGCTCTATGTCCGTCTGAGTCGTGGTCGTCATGGGCTATATTTCTACCAATTTGGTGAAGTAGTAGGTTTCTATGATCATCATGCCTCTGCCCCCGGTAGTAGGCGGCATAGGTCCTACCAGGTCGATTGCCCACTACATGAATGGTCAAGGACTCGTCTGTGGGTGTAGCTTGCTGGTAAGCAGTGCTGGTATCGGCTTGTAGCGTTGACAGCGGTCGTAGCGGTCACATTTTTGTACTAACTTCTTAGCATCTTGGTGCATGATAGGTTAGTAGTAGCCTGCGTTAAAAGCCTTCTGTGCTAAGGATCGACCTCTGGAGTGGTTTCCACAAATACCTTCGTGGATTGAGCTTAAAACCTTCAAGTCATCGGGAGGCGTTAGGCAGCGGAGATGTGGTTCGGTGTAGGATCTTCAGATGAGAATGTCATTCCACATGTAGTAGCGTGCTGCCCTTATTTGGAGCTTTCTAAACTCTAATATTTCCATGGAGAATGTGCCATTGACTAGGTAGTCTATAGTGGAATTTTGCCAATTTGGAGTTGTACTAACCTGGGACACTTCGACTGCTGGCTCCGCTTCTATGCTCGGCTTGTCTAGATACTCTACCGAAATAGAGCGTTTGAGTTGATAGTCGAAGGCGGAGCTTAAGCCGGCTAGATCATTTGTGTGAGTGTTGTCTACTTGCGGAACTTGAATGAGAGTGTAAGTCTGGAATGCCTCAAATTGCTTGCGTACCTTCTCTAGGTATTGTGTCATCCTTGGATGTTTTGCCGCGTACTCCCTAGTAGTTTGGCTGGTGATTGGCTGAGAATCAGAATGAATTACAAGCTTCTTCACCGCCAAGTCTTTTGTCATTCGAAGGCTTGCTAGTAGGGCTTTGTACTCTGCTTCAATGTTAGATGCTTTGAAGCCTAAGGTGATCGCCTGCTCAAACATTAAACCATCAAAGACGACAAGGACCCCACCTACTTCCAAGCCTTTGTAGGTGGATGAGTCGTAGACATGCAAATGCCAGAAATCTCCATTGAGGAAGCAGGTGCGGCTAAGGTGTGCTCGGTTACCTCCTAGGCGCCGTAGGGCATCTCTGTTGCTTTGCCTAGGCTAGGCGTGAAGGCGCGGTAGGGAGCCGTGGAGCTAGTGCCATGTTACACGTAGCAAGAAATGCTCAACTGCCAGTATTGGACCACTCTAGAGTTGAATTATGGAGCAAGGGTCAGCTAGGGCCATGTGTCGCGCAGCAGGAGGTGGTGCTCAACTGCCGGTACATGTTGCTCTTATGTAGAATCTTTTGGGGAGACGAGGACAAAAATTGCTTCCGATTGTGTCCTTCTAGTGTTCGTCTGCCCTTGACGTGCCTTTTGAGCTGTGTTGTTGCGTTCATTAAAAAACTTTGCACCGCCAGTGTCTACGCCTTTATTGTCGCGCATCTGGATTGGGCGGAATAGCGCGTCATAAGGATGACTGCATGCGTCTGAATGTATAACTTGAGCTTCCGGGTTGCAACAACTATCGCCAAAGTTAGCTTTTGAATTTCTGGTAGCATCGAGAAAAGCTTTTAAACTGTGGAATACAGGTAGTCGGGCCCCCAACTCTTCTCGTATGATGGTAGAGCTTATTGCTGCTTCAGATACTGTCAAACATGCAAATAGGTCATCTGTTGCTTCCGGTTTGGATAGTTGGGAGGTGATGTCAAGTATTCATTTCGGTCATTGAATCTGGATCAGCAAGCCTCGTCCCAAAGTGCGTGCTTTTCAGCTAGAGCAAAAGAGTCTGCCAGAGTCAAATCTTCTTTCATGATCAATTTTTCGAACAGCGGGTGGTCTGCTGGAAGTCATTTTTGGAAGGCTGCTCTAGCTATCTAGTCGTTGCATCCGACTATCTTTGCCTTCTCTACTTTGAACCTCTTCACATAGTAGCGAAACGACTCATTTGGGTTCTTCTTGACGTTAAACAAGTGGTTGGACTTCTTCTTGATCGAGCGGTATGATGAATATTCTTTGGTGAAAACCAAAGAAAGTTCGTCGAAACTCCGGATAGATTGTGGCGGCAGGGTGTAGAACCAATCTTGCGCCTCGCCTTGTAGAGTAGTGGCGAATATCTTGCACATGAGATCGTCATTGTTTCGATAGAGGATCATTGCGCTTCGGTAATGCTTCAAGTGTCTCTCCGAGTCTCCATCTCCTTTGAAGGATGTGAAATGTGGCATGCTAAACTCGTGTGGAGGCTTTGCCTGCTGGATCTCGTCCGTGAATGGTGACCTACTTATGTTGGTCATATCCCGTCGTTGTGCCTCGTCGGCCACTTCTTTGCGTTGGAAATCATGTGATTGCTTGTTTAAGAGCCTCTCTACTTCTTCCTGAATTTACCTTTGCTGGGTTAGCGGAGCTCTTGGTTGCCCCCAGTTTTGACCTGCTGGTCTAGGCTGTTCTTCTACGTGCTCGGCTCTTCTATGCCGCGATAGTGGTGCATGTGGTGGATTCCTAGCATGCGAGGGATTTCGCAGGCTACTGTTGAACTTGAGTCGGATTGAGTGACTGCTTCTCTCCGCCCGTCGTGCTGCCTACTCTAATGTGATGTGGAGGATGCTCCTTGCGGACCTAGCCGCGAATGAACACTTCGCTTGGAAGGCTGTTCATGTTGATTATCGAAGTGTGGCCCCAATCGTGAGTGTATGCTCATCTGTGGGCCTAGTTGAGAGTGCACGATCCTCCGCACACTAAGACGGGAGTATACGCTATCTCGGGGGCCCAATCGGGAGTGTACTCTGCCCAAACATTCGGTTCGGGGCTGGTCGAGTTGCTGCTTGCCGGGACGCTGCTGGAGAGGTTCTTCGTATGTCCTTGTCCTTCTTCGGGACACCTCTTTTAGGACACGTTGCATCTTGGTGCGCTGCAAAAGCTGGTTTACCAAGGTCGTCTGTTGTGCTAGGGCGCTCGTCAACTCTATGACTTGTCGAGACAAGTGTTGTTCGCCATTTAGATTGGAAAAGCTTGGAAGAAATGTGCCTCCTTGAGCAGTGGAAGGGTGGTAGACTCCGGGCGTGAGATTTGAGTTGGGAAATGCCAAATCTGGGGAGAAATATGGTGAGAATACCCCCGGCTCGATGGTAGGTCCTGATGGTTGAGATAATCTTGGGCCGACTTGGGCTACTTGAAAGGTCACGGGAGTAGGATGAGCCACGAGAGCAGGCTGGGCCACGGGAGTGGGCTGCTTGGTGGGAGCAGGCTGCTTGACGTGTGGTGCACGTGAGTGCGAGGCTTGAACAATGGCTTTGGTGCCGTAGGCCTTGAATGGCACGGCTTGGACTTGCTTTGGTGGCACGACTCGGGCCGTGGTGGTGGCGCCATGGATCTTGCCGAGGGTGGCTGCCGTGGTGGCCACCATGGTAGTTGTTACAGTGGTGCTCCGTGGGGGTGGTGCCGCTCCACTCATAGTTGTGTTGAGCCTTGTAGATCGTCGTGGTCCTAATTCTTGAACGTTGGAATTTTCGTTCATCGTGGTTTTCATATCTCTTACATCGTACTTTTCTTTTACGTTTATTCAAAGAATTTTTGTATAAAAAATTCTAAAAATAAGAACGTGCGAAAAATCTAGAATGAACAAAAAATTAGGAACCTTGAAGCGCGAGATTTGAGCTAAAATAGGCCAAATCTACATAAAATAGGTCAAAAATATTGAAGAAATGGGTCCGGATCACCAAAAATGGGTCAGAATAGCCAAAAATAGGCTTGTATGGGCGCTAGGAGTCACGAATCTGATCATGGGTGCGCGTCAACCTGGCCCGCGTTGACTGCGGTTGGGTTGCTTGCGTATTGGGCCTACGCATGGGAGGCTTGTGCGTTGGGGCTTGGGCCCGCTGCTCTCTCCTGTTGCTTTTTGGATTCGCACGCTTTGGGCTTCCAAATTTGCTCTGGGGCCTTGCTGCGTTAGAGGCCGGTTTTAGCTTAGCTCAACTGCTAGAGCTGCGCTAATGGATCCGCTACAAGGGTCACCTCGTGGGCCTGGAGCTCTGGGCATGCACCGCATGGGCCTCTCCTGGATATGCCGCTAAGGCTGCTCACGCTGGGATTGGTCCAGAATGGGCTGGGCTTCTAATTTGCTGCAGTAGGATCAAAACTAGGATGGTTGGGCCATGGTGATGACAGCAGGTGGTGGTAGCCGCCATTACTCCATTCTTCATCGAGTAGGTGAAAACCCAAATTTGTAGGGAGCGCTTTTTGTTGTTGTTTCATAATTTTTTCGTCATCGTATTTCTTCCCCACGGCTATTCAAAGTATTTATATAAAAACTTTAGGAGTATGAATGTGTGGGAAAATCTATGAATGAACGAAGAAAATTAGAAATGTTGAATGCAAGAGTCTTCTTCGAGCGTGTAAATCAAGACTCTCAATGAAAGCACCAATTTGTGGATGCAAATTTCTTCCTCCTTGATCTTGGACAATATTGCACCTACAAAACAATTAACACATTTGGTCAAGGCCAAGAGCCTCACGCGCCCACGATGAATGGGGGGGGCTTTGGCCGAAGAACCTCCGATGCCAAAGTTAGAATTTAGAGAGAAATAGTGTTTAGAGAATTTTGGGATTTTTGCAAGAGTGTTGGAATTAGGTTTTTGGTGAGAATGGGAGCCAATATATAGGGCATTGCCGGTCCTCTTTGGAGAAAGAGTGGCCGGCTCTTTATGTGGGTTTTGGGTGTTTATTTTGGTGATTTAATTAGCAATTAATATATTGATTAGGAATAAATATATTAATTGGCTAATTAACATAACAAAAGGAATGTTTTTTGGGAGGTTATGTAATAATTAGCTAATTGATTTAGCTAAAAAGAGGAAATTAGGTAAAAGATATATGGGATGAAATAAATTTTAGGAATTACCTTGTAGAAGGATTTGATGAGATGAATTTTTGAATTGTTACCTTTTTGGGCCTTTTCTGACTTGGTTGAAGGATGATTACCCGTTACTCACACCTAGGAGTCCCGTTGTACCTAGGCCTGGCAATTCCTGACACGACCCGATAACCCGACCCGACACGACACGAAATTAACAGGTGTTCAGGTCGACACGATAACGAATCGGGTCGTTATAGGGTAACCCGATAAGCACCTGTTAAGATAACGTGTTGGTTTGGGTATACACGTGGGTAACAAGATAAGCAAAATATTAATTTTATAATTTTATATTACGATTTTCTAACCGTTTAACCTCCAAATCCTAAGTTTTTTGGATGAAATAGGAAGGGAGAAGGGCCGTCGAGGTGTTTCCAAGGGGTTGTTTGGTTTAATTCACCGGAAAATGGGTGAAAAACCCATCGGAAATGGCTTAAATGCAGATCGGGTCGGGTCACCAAGACCCGGGTCTCAATCCCCCGTTCCTCCATTCTCTCCTTGTTCCTCCCGACTCTCACTCCCCATTGGTCCCCCCTCCCCTGATTCCTCTTCCTTTCCTCCTTTCTAACCTTTTATTTCCATCATGACCGTCCAAAATTCATCACAGCCACACACGTGGCACAACTCATTGCTCCAGATTTTTCTGGAGTCTTCTAAATGGAAATAAATTTACCAAAATATCCCTGACTTTAAACGTTAATAACTCTTTCGTTATAACTCCGTTTCACGAATGGTTTGCGCCTACGCGTTCGTGAGATCGAGCTCTATCCAAAAATATATATGGGGACCTCAAAAGGTCTACGGATTTTAAATAATTAACTCCCAAATTCCAAACTTCATAATAGTAAATCGATTTATTTTCGATTATCTCTACATATTCATATATTTAAAATTTCAGGATATTACATTAATCCCCCGTTAAAATAAATCTCGTCCCCGAGATTTCAACCACCAAGTTACGAAAAGAAGTCAAAACTAATTCCACTATTTCATTTATGGCAAATATAACTATAATCTCAGTCTACAATTTTATTCAAGCTCCGTAAATGATTAAACCAACGAATAGTAATCGTGATGCTTACTCACAGTCTCAGATTTCCAGTCACATTTATTGGCAAAATAATATCAACCTTAAGCCATAAGTCTTGTTGGCTAAATAAATATTAAAATTTCAACCAACCATTAAAATTGACAAATCAAGTTCCAAAATTCCAACCAAGTTATTGGAATTTCCGATCACATCATTAGGTAATGGAAAGAAGAATACCAAGTGATCACAAATGAACCGAAAGATGAGTCATTGATCAAATTTGACTCAAATTATTTCCATATCATCTATCATATGCTTACTTTCGCTCAAAAACAAATTTGACATTCTTTTAGTTTTGTTTTCAGAGCATAACTGTGTCATATTTTACTACACAAGGAACGAGATCATAGGTATCAATGTATACGTTGTGAAAACAATCTCTGAATCAAGAATAGCTATCATGGCAGCAGTTATTCTCTTTCTTACAAATGAAGGGTTAAACTTTAGTCAGCATGCCACAATCAACCAATTTGTTTTGAATCAAGGTTATAACGGTAGACGAGCATCGATATTAAGATAATTTATTGGCTGAGTTGTGCAACAACAATTTTATAAACTTTCACATACTCTAACACAATGAATAAGATAGTAATAATTCAACCAATTTGTTCCCAATTTCTCACCAAAACAGATTATGCAATCAGTTCATGTATCAATTTAAAGATAGTCTCAATCATAGAGCTAATTTATATCACATTGACAAAGTCACATGCCAATTTTCAAGCCATGACTATGTGGCTAACAAAATATCAGAATTTCACACCATAATGCGTTAATGGCAAACCAAACTAGTCAAGTTTATAATTATCAACTTTTCTAGTCAATTTTTTTCATCAGACGAAGAAACTCAGTTGGGAAAGCATTTATATTAAACGAACTCAGAAATTTCATTCCATAATTTCATTCATATCCACCCACCATTATCATTATAATGGTAACCATAATCACAGTTTATCATTTCATTCCCCTTCAACAAATCACCATATCTTCCAAAATATTAACGTTTCCAACCACATTTATTGTTGGGCATAACCTTTATGAAATCAGCACAGTAAGTCATTCATTACACTCGAACAATTACCCCATAATTCACTTTATTTTCAACATGATACCTTCTTCCACAGTATGTAACATATCAAATAACCAATGAAGCACATCATTATTATCAAGCCACACTGATCAACTAAAATAATCATAATATTAACAATCATATCCAATGTTATTCCACAATCCCGTCAATTAATCGATTCATGACTCAAAGATGCAAAATCTTAGTATTTAACTACGTTAATCAATCAATGCGGAAACCTATCATTTCACAAATTTAACCAAGGGACTCTAACAACTCCGAAGGAGTCACCCAGACATCCAACGACTTTTCCCATTCAAACCACCAAGATTCTCAAAAACCATCATCCATATGTACATTAAAACTAGGGCTAGATGGACGCAGTTCGGCCGAAACCTACATAAGTAACTAAACAGGAAGTGGGCCCCCCAAAGCGGGTTAACCAAGCAAAGCCACCCCTGAGAAAATAACCAAGTAGGCAGTGACCCCCCAATGCGGATTAACCAAGCAGAGTCACCCCTGAGAAAATAACCAAGTAGGCAGTGACCCCCCAATGCGGCTTAACCAAGCAGAGTCACTCCTACAGCTGTTAGGAAGTGATCACCCAATGCGGATTAACCAAGCATGATCACTCCTAAGCATACATGGCCATAAGGATCGCCCAATGTGGATTAACCAAGCGCGGTCCATATATAGTATGGTCCCCCAATGCAGATTAACCAAGCAGGACCACTAGTGACCCCCCAATGCGGATTAACCAAGCAAGGTCATAGTCCCCTACTAGCCCTCAATTTACAAAACATTTCAATGTGCAATTCGAATCACTTTTCACAAATATTACCAATCCATGAATCAAATCACATTGAATAAGAATAGATCGATGGCCAATTATAAAAGAATCACATTTTAACAGAAAATACATTTATAACATCATGTCATACCCACAAAGGATACTAATATAAGAAAACAGGTAATGACCATTTCACTTATATTAAAGTCACTCCCCGAGACAAGACCGCAAAGCTTCACTAAGTCTCTAGTAATACTAATTTTAGTAATTCAATTGGTTCAAGACCCGTTGACCAATGTAATACCAATGCAAATCATAATTCCCATTAATGAGATTTTTCATAATCACCATGGGGATTTCACCACAAACACAATGCAATTCATATATGTAACTCATATATATATATACACACACACACACACACATTACATATATGTATACATATATCACATGAATGCATCTTTATGCACAAAATTGTGAAATCATGCAACCACAAGGCATATCGTAATTCACGCCAACAAGACTCGAGAAGGTTGTATATCGTATCATAGAGTAGGATCATTTGCTCTTATACCATTTTGTCACGCCCCAGCCCCAAAATATTTATTTTCGGGAGTTAAGGTTGTGGATAGGCCCAAACTAAAAATTTGTTTAATTTGCTACCATTTAAATTACTAACCCTCGGTTATTTAATCTTCCTTATTTTGTGGCTGCATCTAACATCTTGTTAGACTGCCTACGTACCCCAATCCAGGGATCAAGCCAGCCGTAGTTCACATTTCCAAAAATCTAAACCAAAACCGAAAATATCTATTTCATCCCACATATACCACAATCGTGTTAATATTTAAACCATAGTAAATAGGTCCCCAAAAACATAATGAAGTGTGCATAAAAACATGATATCTGCACTTCGGCTGTGCGCCGCCGCCCCGACTTGCCGGAAAACTCAACTATTTCTAAAAATTCCCAAAAATTACAGAAATGAAGATCTCAAAGAGTAGAGCAAACTTTATATCTGCGACCAAGTCCAATTTGGCCCGGAAAGGCTCCAATTTGCCTCGAACCTCCCGGAAACCCTTTAAGTGGGTGTCCTTAACCCGCCACCTCTGGTGCTCCACCGCCCCTACCATTGTTTGGGCTTTGTTCCAGACCTCAAGGGGAGTCTAATGGTGGTGGAGTTGGAGGTAGTTAGCTTCGGATTTAGCTGAATTTGGTATACCCCCGCCGCACCCCACCTTACGATTTTCTAATCGTTTAACCTCCAAATCTTAAGTTTTTGGGATGAAATAGGAAGGGAGAAGGGCCGTGGAGGTGTTTCCAAGGGGTTGTTTGGTTAAATTCACCAGAAAATGGGTGAAAACTCATAAAAAATGGCTAAAATGCTGATCGGGTCGGGTCACCAAGACCCGAGTCTCAATCCCCCGTTCCTCCATTCTCTCCTTGTTCCTCCTGATTCTCACTCCCCATTGGTCCCTCCTCCCCTGATTCCTCTTCCTTTCCTCCTTTCTAACCTTTTCTTTCCATCATGACCGTCCAAAATTCATCACAGCCACACACGTGGCACAACTCATTGCTCCAGATTTTCTGGAGTCTTCTAAATGGAAATAAATTTACCAAAATATCCTGACTTTAAACGTTAATAACTCTTTCGTTATAACTCCGTTTCACGAATGGTTTGCGCCTACGCGTTCGTGAGATCGAGCTCTATCCAAAAATATATATGGTGACCTCAAAAGGTCTACGGATTTTAAATAATTAACTCCCAAATTCCAAACTTCACAATAGTAAATCGATTTATTTTCGATTTTCTCTACATATGAATATTTAAAATTTCAGGATATTACAATAGGGCCAAACATAATTTATTATTTAAAAACTAAAACTTAAATTCAAATCCAGTGGCTAAGTGGCGTTAGCTAGCCGTTGGATATAAGTTTTTTTTTTTTTTGCTATAAATAGGGTGGATATTGGACTATAATTCAAACAACTTTGAATTCAATCTCTTTCAATTTAAGTTTGCAATGAATTCCAACTTTGGATCCTCTTCGGATTACAACCCCGTCTTCATCCAATTCCAAATTGGAAGAAAATGGGCGCAAATGAGACGAGAAGATGAGGAGTTTGATGAAGAAGTTCAAGTAAGGCGCAATAAACAAAAGAGAGGAGCAGCCATGGTTGCGGCCATGGTGTGTCAGCCAACTAAGGAACAACCTCAATGGGGTGGCTATGTTGTTGGTTGCTCTTACAAACCACGAAACAAAACGATGACGCATGTCAATCTGATGAACAATTACTTCAACCCAACTCGATGTACATAGAAGAGGATTTCAGACGTCGCTTTCGGATGATGCGTCATGTCTTTGAGCGTTTACTTTGTGATGTCCAGCAGGTTAATCCATACTTTCGACAGAAGCGGGACAGAGCGGGCTGCCCTGGTTTCTCACCTCATCAGAAGGTTACTGTTGCACTCCGAATGATAGCTTATGGCTCCCCAGCTGATTCGATGGATGAAACCCATGATATGTTTGAGTTTACATGCCTTGATACTCTTGAACAATTCTGTGACACAATTGTTCAGGTTTACAAAGACGAGTACCTCCGTGAGCCAAATCAAGAAGATCTGAATCGGCTAATTCGCAAAGCTGAAGACCGTGGGTTTCCGGGCATGACAGGGTCATTAGACTGCATGCATTGGGATTGGAAGAACTATCCCACCGGATGGCAATGAGTCTTTCGCGGACGGTCGAGAAAGCCAACTGTTGTGTTAGAGGCGGTTGCCTCATATGACACATAGATCTGGCAGGCTTTCTTTGGAGTCCCTGGATCCCAAAATGGCATTATAGTTCTTGGGCGCTCACCCATCTTCAATCGCCTGACGGAAGGTAAAGCACCTCAACTTGACTACTACATCAACGACCGTCAATACAATATGGGGTATTACTTGGTAGATAACATCTACCCAAAGTGGGCGACACTTGTCTAAGCAATTCTAAACCCTAGGAATGACGCAGAAAAATTGTTTGCCTTACACCAAGAGGCATACCGGAAAGATGTTGAGAGAGCTTTTGGTATTCTACAAGCACGGTGGAAGATCATCAGCGAACCGGCAAGAGGGTGGAGTCGAGAAAATTTGGACTCCATCATGATGTCTTGCATCATATTACACAATATGATAGTGGAGGATGAGCGAGATGGGTATATTGATGGAGAGTCCGATGACGACCAAGAAGATCCAAATAGGTCAAGAAGGGCTCGTGCAAAAATATATGATGGGCCTAATTTGCCTTTCAATCCAAGAACTGGTAGTATCTCTATAAATGAGTACATGAAGCACTATAGAATGATACGTTCTCATGCCACAAACAAGTACCTACAACAGGATCTTGTTGCACATCTTTGGGCCAAAAGAAGCATGAAGTAGGCGTTTAAGTTTTATGTTGTTAAATATTTTTTAAAATGTAGTTTAAGTTTCATGTTGTTAAATGTTTTTTTTTATGTTGTGTAATTTTTATGTTGGTTAATGTTATTTAATGTTGTTTCATATTGTTTAATGTTGTTTCATGTTACTTAATTTAATTTAATGTTGTATAATGGCTTAGGAAGTTATAGGAAAAAAAAAATATGAAACAAATTTTGTAAAATAGAAGTTATAGGAAAAAAAAAATAGAATTAAAAAAAATATGAAATAAATTTTGTGAAATAGAAGTTATAGGAAAAAATGGAATTTAAAAAAAATATGAACAAATTTTGTAAAATAGAATTATAGGAAAAAAATAGAATTTAAAAAAAAATATGAAACAAATTTTGTAAAATAGAAGTTATAGAAAAAAAATAGAATTCAAAAATTGAAGTTATAGGGAATTCTTTGTAAATAAAAATAAATAAATAAACTGTAAAAAAAAAATTCAAAAATAACGATTAAAAATAATGGGTCAGCTAGCCGTTATATTCAAAATTGTCCATGCTATTTGTGTCAGTTATAACCGACACTATTTCCTTTATTGCTGTCAATTATAACCAATAGCAAAAGCGACACAATTAAAAAAAATTCCAGCCAGCCTGGGCTGGTTGGTTGGCTGGCTGCATCCGGCCAGCCCTTTGGCCCTTTCAGATTATGTGGGGCCCACGAGCCCTCTGGTCTGGCCCTCGGTTGGAGACGATTTTCGGGCAATTTTCGGCCATCTGGCCCTCTGGACCCTTCGGTTGGAGATGGCCTTAGCATTTTGGTGTGAGAATGAGGCTATATATAGGGGTGTGGCCGACCCTATTTGGAGAATAGGGATCGGCCACTTATGGTGGTATTATGGGTCACATAATATCTTGCAATTAATTTGGTAATTAATCCTAAATTGAATAGGAAAATTGGGAGTTACCTTTTGAGCGAGGATTTGATGAGGAATGATGAGAGAGATTTGAATAAATATCTTTTTGATCACATTTTACTCTTCCTTGATTGAGCGGTCATTGTCTGTTTGCATGCGCGTGGGAATCCCGGTGTGCCTTGAGGGTAGTTTTATCCTTTTCACTCATAAGTCTACATGTCACCTCCATAATTTTCTTGATTATTTTTAGCTCCACAATTTGCTCTACAAGTTCCTCTAGTTAGAACTTAGAAGTCGTGAGTTTTATGGCGACGCGGCTTCAGTTTGTGGCGTTAGTTATGATTTTGGTTGTTCTGAGCTATATGTGGGATTGAAATGGGTTATACTAGAGTTTTGTGTTGTGGATTTTTAGTCTCCGTTCAGATTTTGTATGACACAATTAGTGCTGAAAATTATTGTTTTTACAATTACATAAATAAATTCATGTCTTGTGCACATTTTTAATGTACGGTTAATTTTTTTTTCAATGAATATTGTTGTTTCTTAAAGGTTGGTATAAGATGAAAGTTGTTAAAAAATGGTAACAGAATGAAATTAAAATTAAATGAGTTTTAACGAAACACTTTTGGTATTATCCATTTTTAACGAAAAACCATATCTTTACTTTTTCTTGGTACTATTTACTAAACCTTTATTTGTTATTTTTTATTAAAACTAAAGTTTTTTTTGAACTTTTTGTTAGTTTTCCTTAAAATTAAATTTGATCATTATGTACTACGTTCTAATGATATTTATCTTCACTTGTAATGAGACGAATTTGATCCACATTATTACTAATATATTGATGTAGATAATATCGTTATTATTTAAATAAATAAATAAATAAATCTAGAGAGAGATTTTTACTCCAAAGAAATATAAGATTCCAAAGCGGGTTAAAGTGCGGATTGGATTGTTTGTTGCTGGCCTTGCATTACCTCACCAAATTACAAAATATAAAAAGCTCCTCGCTTTCGGTTTGGGGTTAAACTTGGCATCCTCCTTACGTTTTCTTCCTCCCAAACCCTAATCACCTCGCGTACGATCGCAGCCAACCGTGTGATCAGTTCGCCATCGCTGCCGATCAGGTAATCGCTCTTGTATTTCACGATTGCGATTGTTCTCGACGTCGTCGTTTTGTAGTTGTAAGGTTTTCATCGTTTAGTTGGTTAATTATTCGGTTTTAGGTTCAAATTACTCTACTTTCTGCAATGATCTTCTTGCATTTATCGTTTTTTTAATTGAATTTGTTTAATTTTAAGGGCAGAGCCATGGGAGGATCTGAAATTTATAGGTTATTCAATTTTGTATTTATTTCACGTATCTATGGTTACATGCTTGTGTGAAAGATAATTTGAAAGTAGGCGAATCGTAAATTCTGTTTGCTGGGTGTCAGGGATTTAACTGAGGTTTCAAAATTGGAAATTGGTTGAAATTAGAAGCAGGTTAGTTCTTGTGATAATTTAGAGGTTCTTATGTTTTTGAGTTGTTGATTATATGAATTTAGATAGGCTTCGATCGAGTAGAACCATCAAAATGCATTACGATAACATACTTTTTCTTGTGATTTTGTTAAAGAAATGTTTAACCAGTGTATATTTTTCGTAATCTTCCATGCGTTGTTTGGTTTTTGTTAAATTTAGTTTTGCAGTTTCTCAGGACTTTTCTCTGTTGGTTTGTTCACTTTTTTATTTGTTGTTTTTAACTTGGCAGGAGTAATGTCTTTTGCACGTAACTATCGCTCACAAGGGGGCACCACTGGTGAAGAGTATTGGCGCACCTTTGGTAGAAATGACTTAAAAAACTTCCACAACTTCAACCACAGGAACAACAACGACAACTGGAACAGGAGCAGGGCCAGTAGCTTTGCTAAGAATTATAACAATTTCCCCACTTTCCAGAATTACGTGGGTGGATATAAGGAGCACGCTGATAATTCTAATTATTTCAAGCCTGACAGTGCACCATCGTTTAAGAGGAGAAAATTTTCAGATTCTACTTGGGGTGATGGTGGGAGACATTATTTGCCACCCAACACATATGAGTTTGTCTCGTCTACCTGCAATAATTATCTTCCTTATGCAAGATCACCCAACACATATGAGTTTGTCTCGTCTACCTATAATAATTATCTTCCTTATGCAAGATCCAACGGTGATGCCTCTGCATCTACTACTGGTAAACGTGACCGCTCAAAATTAGATGAGGATGAACTGCCCTTTATGTCAAGGGATGAGATAGAGAGATGCTCCCCGTCCAGAAAAGATGGTATAGATTCAGTACGTGAAGCGCACTTGCGCTACTCATATTGTTCTTACCTTCAGAATCTTGGATTGCGGCTTGACTTGTAAGCTTCTTTCTTTTCTAGGTGTATCTTTGTTATGTTTTCATTTTACATTCGTTTCCTTGCATTGTTGAACTGGTTTTGTCCAGGACTAGTTGTTATGGTATTTTTAACACTTTGCTAGTTGACTTTCAGTTTCAATGTTTTCTTCTCTTTTTCAAGAATTATGTAATTTACGAACTGAATCATGTCTCTTCCAGGCCCCAGACTACTATCGCTACAGCAATGGTTCTCTGCCATCGGTTTTTCGCCCGGCGATCACACGCTTGCCATGATAGATTTGTGAGTATTGAACTTATTTTTAAATTCATAGCATCTTTTGATGTTATTAAGGTTTCCTTTATCTTAGATACCATAAATTTTATTTCTCATATGATTAGTATTTTAGCATTTAAGATAATCAATCATTTGTTGTGTTCAAAGTCTTTTCCCTTTTATTTTTATGTTTTCTTAATATAACTCATTAACCTATGTTTATTTTCTCCATAACATGCTGTTTTTAAATTTCCTACAGCTTTATGTATTATGTGTGTTGTTGGTTTACTCTGTCACTCCATCTGGTAATAATATTTATGACTATTTTGTTTCTTTTCCAGTTGATTGCCACTGCCGCTCTTTTTCTAGCTGCAAAGTCCGAGGAGACACCACGCCCTTTGAATACTGTGTTGAGAACGTCTTCTGAGATTTTCCATAAGCAGGATATCAGTTTGTTGTCCTATATGCTCCCCATTGTGAGTGTCTTTACTGTTCTTCTGACCCTCTATGATATGATCTGTTCTCTTGAAAACATTCAGAATTAAAGCAATCTTTGTACAGTTTAACTGTCAATATAAACATTATTACATAATCAAATGCCATAATGTTTTTCTTTTCGTTTACATGAAAAAAACCATTGCATAGCCTTTTTTTTTTATTTTTAAATTCAGATGACTTTTCCTGCATCCGATATTATTTCCTATTTCATGCTATTCAGTACGTCATGTAGAGCATGAGAAAAACTTTTTAAGATTTTTCCATTCACTGGACACTTTCTAGCATTCTGACATCTGTTGGTTGTGAAACAGGACTGGTTTGAGCAGTATCGGGAACGGGTGACTGAGGCTGAGCAAATGATACTGACCACTCTAAATTTTGAACTTGGTGTGCAGCATCCATATGCACCACTTACATCTATTCTTAACAAATTAGGTCTCGCACAAACTGTTCTGGTGAATCTGTCCTTAAGCTTGGTCAGTGAAGGGTAAGCTCATCAATCTGAGGTTTCAGCAGTTTGCCTACATTTCGCTGAATGTTTGTACTTGATCATTATCGACATGTTTGTCTTGCTTTTTTCTACTCAGTTTACCTTGCATGCCTTCCTGAAAATCGTGTTATTATTAAGATTCACTGTGGTTGTTAAGGGGGGGGGGGGGCTATCATCAGAATTTCAGATTTTGTTGATGTTTGGGCGTGGCTATGGCTGCGGCAGAGGATAAACATTGGTTTTCTCCTGTTCTCCAAAACTCTGATGCTTGATGCCTGTCTTTGTAATTTTCTTGTTTACAGCATCTACTCTAGTAGTATTTTGAAATATTAATTCTTTTGGCATGCATATAATTGCAGGATCTACACAAGATTAGAGTTGATCGCCTCTATGATATTCTTAGCTGGCGGATTGATTTGCTGTTCATGGAACTTTTGTTTTACTTCTGAAGTTGAACTGCCGATATTTTGTGGATGAATTTACCATAATATTCCTCCATCATCTTGGTCATTGGCTATTGAATATAGCCAATTAGCCTCCATAGCCATTTTCACATCTTCAACTTACTGGTGGAGTTTATTAAGAAAGAGTCCTCTCCTGCTTGCAAAAATACAGTTTGTAAGACAGGCTTTTTGTGTGCTTGGTTTTGGAGGAAAACCATTGACTAGGCTAGGATTTTCATATTGTGATTGGTAGTCCTTCCCGTCCCCATTGCTGTTTTATGAATCCTCCAATGACTTTTTCTAGTTCCTGCTAACAACGAGGGGTTGACCAGATATCTAGGGGTTGCTTTAGGTTTAAAAGTATGATATATCAGTTTTGAGTATCAGGGCTTGCAGTCTGATTTCAATTTCGACCAAACTCTTTCTGATGGAAGTTTAAACCCTGGCCCAAAAAGTTGCAAATTGTCGTAGAACTGTGGTCACTGATATGAGTCTCAGGAGCTTGTGTAGGTATTTGCCTGACGTAGTTGTCTTGAAAGTTTTCGATGTTGTATCCGTTTTTCCATTACAGAATGGAATGGGAAACATTAGCATTTTGTATAGTACCTGCCATTCATCTACCCCGTCTCCCTAAAGAAAAAAAAAGGAGAGAGATTTAATGCAACACGTGTGAAATGAAAATGAGGGAAATTGGCACTGACAGTTTTCCTCATTAATTGCCATTGAGATGCAACTTATTTTCCAAGGCGGGGAATAGGAGCGCAGGAAATATAACAAAATTTTGAAAGTCATTTGAATGCCATATCATTTTACATGATTTTCGTATCATAATCTTTTTGGTTTAACATATATTTCTCAGGTAATGATTTGTCTGGATCTAGAACCTGCCCAGATATTTATCCGGGTCAAAACCTTGACTCAGAACTATTTGCTACCATATACTTGGTATCAGATAATGTCAATTTTCGAGTCCCAACTCCCGTGTAAGTGTTTTTACAGTTTTTTAATAAATTTGAGGCCACTTCACAGTTAGTGTGCGCTATTTTTGCTTTAAAAATGTATTTTATCTTCTTTGAGTTTTCTCATTTTTAAACTTTATTTGAACATTTGTTCAAGCAATGGATTTTGTTAGTTATTTGTTCTGAAAAAAAAGAAGGAAAAGTTGTTATTTTTGTGAAATATGTTTTATATATTGTTACCGTATCTTCATTTATTTGTAATGATCAGTTTGATCTTAATGCCACTATTGTTATTATATGTGATGAATAATTTATTATTTTTATTACTGGCTTTATGGACTCCTAGTCCTTCTGTTAGACGACTTTGTTTTACACTGAAGTTCACAGCGGAATATTGCCTCACCAGCTAAATGAAAAAAAAAAAATCATATATTAGTGAAGAAGATATTGGCATAGACTTTTTATATCCTTCTTGGTTACATCCAGGGATGTTTTTGGTGTGGGGGAAAGGCTACCCAAATCATGGTACAAGTGTGTAAGATTATGTTGCTAACTACAACCCGGAAATCTTTTGAAAAGAGTAAAGGAGTCCTAATAACTTAAGATACATGTACTTATGTTTTGAACGCTACTGCTTTTCTGTTCTCCGTCTCATTATTTATTTATTCTGAAACCTTGCTGTTGATATAACTTCCTGCTAGGTGATTAAAAAGGTAAAATCACAGTGAGACTAGACTCCGGGGGAAACATGTTTTTCTCTATAAAGTACCCCAGAAGAATTGATGGCATCCATCCCTGTAGTTGCTTGAAAATTCCTACCATTGTTAGAATCCCGGGTTGTTGTAGGGGGCCTTTGCCATTTTTTGTATTCCAAGGTCTCACCAAAGTTTTGCTTCAGTAGTTCATGATATGAGAAAAGTATACGTATTATAACTCAGATGTACATATGTATACTATCTGGAACAGACTATAGATGGCAATTCAGCTTCATATCATGCCTGCAACATGGGTGTGGTCGATGATTCTTGTCGGGAACTTAGTAGTTGGGTTATTGTGCATGCATGCACAATAACCCATGTGTTGGCAAGTCTGTCCAGATCCAGCCATTGATCAGAAGATTGTGGATTTGCTTTCAGAAGTTTAATTGTTTGCAATGTCCTGCTTTTGCTTTCTAATATGAATCTTGTATTTGAGTAAAATAGCCGTGCAGCAGATTGGGGCCTGGGAATTTTGGTGTCTCTAGATGGGGTGTATCATATTTGCTATAGTTTTGGTACTCTTATCAGCCATCCTGCAGAGATTGTGGAAAATATTCTACCTGACTTGCTGCTTTTGTAGTTGGTAAGAAATTGACTTGTTATTTCATGCCTGATTTGATGTCGTTTTGCTACCAATTTTTTATGCTACATGTTGCTGACGTACGTTCTATCAATGTGATGTGAAAAATATGCTACTTTGCACTGAGAATTGCCTGGTCTTTCTACTGTTGCTCCAGATGGTTTGGTTTGATGATGTGCCTTTCTGCCTCTCCTATCCCATGGTGGTGGTTCGGTCTCAT
This sequence comes from Cotoneaster glaucophyllus, assembly GCA_036320875.1. Classification (NCBI taxonomy): domain Eukaryota; kingdom Viridiplantae; phylum Streptophyta; class Magnoliopsida; order Rosales; family Rosaceae; genus Cotoneaster; species Cotoneaster glaucophyllus. Next base: position 20,370,165 of record CM070069.1, on the reverse strand, counting down.
ACTTTCAGAAACTGATTTTGTTTTTTCATTTTATTTTCAGGCTTCGGAGTTCTCTGTGGCTCCAGTTCAAACCGCATCATATTGCGGCAGGAGCTGCCTACCTTGCCGCAAAGTTTCTAAATTTGGATCTTGATTCTTATAAAAATATATGGCAGGAATTCCAAGCTACACCAGATATTCTTCAAGGTATGCATACATGCTTTTGTTATCACAGCTGAGGCCTAGCGAGCTGCATTTTCAATTGCGTATATCTAGTTTTAATTTGTGTTAATTGTTGATGCAGCCGTTGCTCAGCAGTTGATGGAACTCTTCTAAATGGATGGAGCATGTTGTTACGCTAGTTTCTGTGTATAAAATTCGATTCGGGAAAAACATACGCGACTTTTGCAGAGGTATGGTGTGAGGAGACGAGGAGAAACGCCAAGATATGATACTTATCGTTTCACGCGACTGCTTTCCTCTTGAACCTCTTGAAGGCTTCAAAAGTATAGTTTTTAATGTTTTGTAACTTATACTAGGAGTACGCATTTCGGAGTGGTAACGTACATATTAATGACAAATTCGCTACAAAGTTTTTCTTATATCTTGTGCTCTATGTTCGTATTTTATCTCTGTCGATTGTCGAAGGAGGTTTTAGACAACATGATGATATAACGGTTTGGGGCTCCAAATCCATCGGCCTCACACAATGGTGAATGGAGAGATGCTCTCTTGTCACAAATTCAGTACGTGACAAACGTTTATTGTGAGAGGCTGCCGGACACGAGAATATTTCCAAGCGTGGCAAGTGTTACCTACCGACTACATGTGGTGAAAAGGTGAATGTTGGTAGGTTAGTGCATGGTAGGATGTTGCTTTCAAGCACTCTCCATATTCCGAGTTGGAGATTACCTCCCCTTCTTTTCATTTATTATGCTTTTGACATGTACCGAATAAATAAAATGTAAAATATGCCACGAAGAATTTAGCTGCCAAAAATTTCAGCGCACATAAACACTGATGCATACTATATCATTTTGTATCGGTCTCTCTTTTAAAATACATGCTACAAAAGAATTCATATAGTATAGTTGAAGCATACTAAAATTCACAAGGAATCGAAATTTAAATTTGTGGGGTCCCAACATATGACCGCTACCATGAAGCCATCCAAACGCAGAAGGTATAAAAAATGAGAACAGCCGCGGCCGGCACAAAATACAAAGACATTTCAAAATTTGTATTTTTTCAACACAAAATTCAACATATTATTTAGACTTTGCATTCGTGTCGTGATTTTTGTGTTCGCGTCATTTTCGTGACATACCCGATATTTTAACTGGTTGTGTTATGTAACACCCGTTAAAGTAAACAAGTAATATGACCCAACCCGAAATCGACCCGTTAATATTATCAGGTAATATGACCCGACCCGTTATCTGTTAAAGAAAATATATTTTAAATCAATAACTAATGAAAATGAAAAATATAATTTGATCCAAAAAAATTGAAAAACATAATACTAAATTTGTATATGTATATGACATTGTCACATAAATACTACTTCAAAAGATAAAAACAACATTTGTCTTTTTAAGTATTACATACCCCAAAATAAGAGTCTAATGAAAAAACATTAGTATATTACTACAAAATACAAATGTTCAAGGATACAAATGTTCAAGGATATGTAAAATGAAAGGAGTTGCGTTTCAAGGTTGAGGAAACCTTGCACGGTTTTTACATTAAAACCCTTCAATTTTCATCAATCACAAAGAGAAATGATATTGGTTTATTTTGAACTCTCTTAAAAAGACTATTCTTGAGGGTTTGTATGATTCTGAAAATTCAAACAAAGATGTACCCATCCTCAAAGCGTCCAAAGTGTGATCACGAGCACGCGCATATTTTTTCACATTTTTTGCACTTGTAAGTTAATTATTATATTTTTAATGTGTTTGGTATTTTTAAATTACTTGATATTTTTATTTTAATGTGTTTGGTATTTTTAAATTACTTGATATTTTTATTTTAATGTGTTTTATAATCTTTTAATCTCACTTCTTGTCTATAATATATTATAAAAATAAATAAAACTTAATTTTTTAAAATTTATATAGAATAATAATACGATAATACATATTTTAATATACAATATATGCATACACTATATGACTATTGTATTTTATAGTATGTTTTTTCAAGTAGTTTAAAAAAATTAAAATCATCAAAATAATATTTTTCTTAACCTGTTGAAACAGGTTATTCGAGTGTCATTCTCGTGTAAACTTGTTAAAGACCCGTTATTAACTGGTTATTATCGTGTGACCCGATAACGATCTGATTAGTTATCGGATCGACTCAAAACTAGGGGTGGGCGCCGTGCGGTTCGGTGCGGTTTCGAGTGAAACCACAACCAAAACCGAAACATTTTGCGGTGCGGTGCGGTGCGGTTTTGAAGCCAAAACCGCAATGAAACCAAACCGTTTGGTTCGGTTCGGTGCGGTTTCAAACGGTTTCGGTTTGGTTTTTGAGAAAAAAATGTACACATATTTATGCATAAAACGGTCTTATTTTCCTTGTATATTAATTAATGAATATGCAACAAGGGATCAAAACTGCCAAAAAACAGAGGCAAAAAAATGCAGTAAAACTGCAGCAAAAATGCAGTAAAACAGAGGCAAAAAAACAGAGGCAAAAATGCGGTAAAACTCAGATTCTTCGCCATCATTTTCAGGGTCACCTTCAACGTCTCTTTCATTTTCCGAGTCAATTTCTATTGCCTCGTCCTCCGGCTTCTCAGGGGAGTCCCCCGTAGAAGAGTAACCAATCCCACTGTGCTTGCTGGATTCTTCATATCTTGACTGAAATAAAATACGAAATGCTCATTATCTTACAATTTAAAAGCACTATTTGAATCCAATAAAGAATTAATCAAATATATCTTATATGTGTTGATGAAGTGATACATGCAGAATTGTTAAACTTTCCAATTCATTCATACAATTTAAAAGCACTATTTGTCAAATACCCATAAATAAGTAATCGGATCAACAAGGATACTAGTTATTCTAATTCCCTTTCCTTACCTCTCCAATTTTTAAACTTTCCAATTCATTCATTTAACTATTTCTGTGAAGTGAACCTGCCCTAAAACTAAAAGAGGAAGTCCTCTTTTTCTTTTTCCAATTTTCTAAGATTTGCTTAAGAAAAATTAGCAAAGAAAAACAACAACTTGTCAGTATTTGACAAATAAACAGCCATCTGATAAGCACTATTATAATACAGTGCTCATGAATGAGAATGGTCACCCTATTTCTACTTTTGAATTCAAGTCTCAATTCTTTTCCATAAGAAACAGCACCTAGGATTTTTTTGTTTGTTTTAATCACAGCACCTGTGTGGGATGCAAAGCAAAAAAATCACAGCTAAACGTCCTTTCTAACCAGTACAACCACTTTTAAAACTTTCAGCTTGTGATATTGTTTTCAAAGGTTTGAAGGAAGGGAAGGGCAGTGCTCCATAATGACTGTTATGTAAGTATTAAGCTTTAATTCCTCATATTTGGTGCTTGCAGCTCTTCAATTGTCTATTCAGGAAGGTGAAAAAGATTCTGGTAGCGAGAAAGATATGAGTAAATTATTAGCCTAGATGATTCTTCAGATGAGGAAATGAGTAATTTTTTTTCCTAATAAGACTACTAATGCACATATACTATTGCTAATTTTTTGTGTTTGATTTGTGAATTTGAAAATAGAATGGTTATTTCTAACTCTAAGTGTGCGCGTTTTGAATCTGATTCCAATAAAGAGGGGCCAAAGGAGGATTTTCAGATGCAAAACAAGGTCCTGAAGAGGGGAAGGACTCCAGCAATTTAGCCTTTCAAGCTGGCCAACAAATTGAACGAGTTCTCTCTTTCTCATATGACATAAAGCGCGAACTACAATCCTTAAACATACTTTTAGAAGCTTTATTAAAACAAAGATGAATTGAACAAACTAACTGGGTACAAAGTTGAATAGCTAACTGGGTACATCCGTGTGAACTAATACAGCAAACACAGCAAAGCAAACACAACAAAACACAACAAACACAACAAACACAACAAACACAGCAAACACAGCAAAGCAAACATAGCAAAACAAATTAAATTGATGAATGATACAAGTTCTAAGTTCTAACTAATACAAGTTCTTACCATATTTGCAGAGATTAGGGCTTGCAGATGAAGGGGATCTGGGGATGCAAGTCACTGAGGTCGCAGTCGCATGCAAGGGGATCTGAGGATCTGGGGATGCATGCAAGCAGGCAGTCGTAAAGGCAGAGGCAGAGGCAGTCGCAGTCGCAGACTCGTAGTCGCAGTTGTAAAGGCAGAGGCAGCGGCAGCAACCAACCAGGTCGCAGAGGCAGAGGCAGCAACTAACCAGGTCGCAGAGGCAGAGGCAGAGGCAGGCAGAGATGCAATGCAAGCAGAGAAGCAGCTAGATGAGGTGAGGTCGCAAAGGCAGAGGCAGAGATGCAAGAGAAGCAGTCGGTCTCAGGACTCAGGAGTCGGGAGGGAGGGAGTCGAAGTGCAAACGGCCAAAAACCCCAAAACCGAACTTAACCTAGTTGAAATAATTTAAACTTTAAAATATAACATTTATTTATTATATGGTGCGGTTTCGGTTTCGGTTTCGGTTTCTGTGCGGTTTTGAAAACCGGAAACCGAAACCAAACCGTTTTCTTTGCCGCGGTGCGGTTTCGAAACCGAAACCGTTTCAAAACCGAAACCGTTTCAAAACCGCAAAACCAAACCGTTCGGTGCGATTCGATTCGATTCGTGTTTCGGTTTCGGTTTTCGGTTCCAAGCAAGGTTCTAAAAGACGCTAGGCGCTAGTCGGGCGGCAAGCTGGAGCCTAGCGCCTAGGCGGCTAGGCGGGGACTAGGCGGGCGCCTAGGCGGACTAGGCGGATTTAAGTAAATCTATTATATTTTGTGTAAGTAAGTGTCTATTTATACTTAAAATATATATAATGTCATTATAAACTACAAAATAGAATGACATATATATTAGAAGGTATTGGAACATAATGAAAATATGGAGAACATGCATATAATGTGTATTCATTTAAATATTCAACAAGTCTCTTACAATTTATTGGAAAAAATAAAATACAAAATGAAAGTTAACTATTTTCTATCTAAGTGAGTCGCAATCTAGGCGGATTTAGGCAGGCTAGGCGGGTGCCTAGGCGGTCTAGACGGGTCTGGGCGGGTCTGGGCGGGCTAGGCGGGTGCCTAGGCGGTCTGGGCGGGTCTGGGCGGGCTAGGCGGGTGCCTAGGCGGTCTAGACGGGCGCCTCAGCAGGTCTAGATGCCATTTCTTAATTTTCAAACGCCTAGGCATTAATCGGGGCGGTGACCAACCGCCTAGCGTCTAGGCGGGGCTTAGGCGGCGCTAGGCGGGGATTTTTAGAATAGTGGTTCCAAGTGCCCACCCCTACCCAAAACCCGTTGTTTTTGTATCGTTTACGTACTGTGTTAATGAATCGAGTAAGAAATTACTAGGTTTAATATTATTACTACATATTTATTATTAATCATTTTCTTTGCATTATTTATAATTTCTGTCCGTACTCATGTCATTGTCACACACCGCCATCTCTTCCTGATCGCGATCGTTGGGAGCCGTGCCCTTGTCGTTTCGAATTCCGGGGTAATATTCTCGAGAAACAAACAGAAAGTTAAGTGCGCACGAAAAGCTGACCTCACTGGATAAAAACACAAGAAGCAGCTAAAAGATTTAATGGCTCACGACGCCAATCCAGTTTCTTCTGCTCTGATCTGCTCATTGGAAGCTAAGACGAACGTCCCAACACTCCTTCCGATGGATTCAGCGGCAGCTCAGCGTCGCCTTAAAGCAATCAACCGCCACCTCGCCACCGGTGTCGACTCCGAGTCCCCTCTCCGGCCCAATCGCACCGCCGGCGAGTTCTTTTCCGGTGCGCCCTCTCTCTGTGCTTATTATTTTTCCAGCTCAATTTTGGTTTTGAATTTTGATCGCGTAGTATGCATGCGAAGCTCGAAGCTTTGTTGTGAAGGAAGTTATTGCAAAGGAGAAAAAGCTACGGAATAATTTAAGGTGCCATTAATGCCCCTAGATTTTGTGGTGTCTTGATTTTGGGGGACTTTTGAGCTTCCAAGAGCTCGATACAGTTAAAGAAAAGAAGCAAAATTACATATTTCGGGCATTGAGAATCAGAAAAGAGTTTTGATACCTCTGGTTTTAGATTGTTTGATCATGCATTTCGACTTCAGTTGAGGATCATACAGTTTTGAATTGTTTTTTCAGTAAAGGGTGATTCTTTGTATGATTTCAGCAGTTCCAATTCATTGATTTAGAAACCCGTTAGACAGTTAATGTTGCGTCTCGATTTATAAGAGATTTGGATTTGAATTCTTTTTTGTTAATGGGTTTCTTTGTTTTTAAAAGTACTAGTTTTTGTGCTCTTAAGGTTTTATGTTTCTTTTCCTTTTTGTCGAAATTTGCGTGTGAAATTGATCATTTTGAAACGGGGTGCAATTCAAATGCTCAAGAATATTTCCCCACTTATACACAAAGTAATATGTGTTTTTATAACATAGTATGCAAACAAAGCTTGAACTGAATAACCAAAATCTAAATCCCTCTTTCAAATCATAAATGTCAAATGCAAGTGTGCTGCTGGATTGCAATTCATGTTTTTTGTTCGCGAATAATTTTTGGACTTTGAAGGTTACTTTTGTTTTTCTTTTGTCCTTTTCAGTTAGACATTAATAGTTGTTCGCGGAATTTGTTACTGATGGAACTTTGAAGGTTACTTCTGTTTTTCTTTTGTCCGTTTCAGTTAGACATTAATACTTGTTCAGATGTCGTCATGTTTTGTTTTTGTGGGGATTTTGGTCCATGGGATCCAAGAGACCATTTTGAGTGGACTTTTGATTCGAGGGAGGTATGGCAGTGCTTTATGGGAAATATGGAAAGACCGTTGTATGACAGTAAGGAAAATATACTTGGGAGTTCATCATTTTATCCTTCCATTGGTCCTAATTCTGTGAAACTTCACTTTCTATCTCCCACATCCAAGCACATATAAGCATTTGACAATGATCTTTGTTCTCTGTCTAATGGGAAAAATGGACTGATCTAGCTGATGAAGAGCACCGAAGATTTGGATACAAACTTATATAAAAACTTGGATCAGTAAAATGAAGAGGACTACCATGACAAAGAAGGTGGACTATATGAAAAATAGGAGTTTGACTTAGTACTTACAGGGCAAATCCTTTCTACAATTGGTAGCATTGTTTTCTCTTCGATTGATTAAATATTGCCTGTTTTTTGTTTGCCTTATGTTTTGTTTTGTATCTCTCGCTTTTGTTTTCTTGGTTCTCTTGTTTAGTTCTTTTGCATTATGTGTTTCATAATGAAAAACTTTGGCCGTTTACATTAACATGTATGGGATATGTCACTGCATGAATCCTGCTTTGTGGGATATTGTGAAAGTGATAATGGATAAGTTTGTTGCTCAAAAGATAAATTTCTGAGGGGTATTGCGGGCTTTCAAGTGGGATAGGAAATGAAAATTAGATTCTTTGAAAGGTTTGGTTTCTTTGTTTTGTGGTGGACTATAGAATAAGTGGGAACAGGTTGGTAAAGGTGGTTAGCAATTTGTTCTGGAAACGTGTCTAGGATGTTTAACTTATTGGCTCAAATACATATATTAATATCATTAAATTCTTAACAGAGCATGGGTACAGTGTGGTGCTTCCAGAGAAATTAGACACAGGAAAGTGGAATGTATACAGGTGGGTATATTCCCTTTTTTCGTTTGTGCTGCCCCAACAAGGTCCTTGGCTATTCATGTCATGTGAGAACAATATTTTCGTTTTGTTGTTGTGGTGACAGATCTGCACGCTCCCCAATGAAGCTTGTTAGTAGATTCCCTGATCATCCTAAAATTGGTACACTGCATGATAATTTTGTGTGAGTCAGCTACTTTTTGCCAAATTACACAAGTACATTTAAGCTCAATAATTTCCTACAATTATCTGCCCTATATTTATATGTCTAACCACTGTTATTTAGTTCCCTTGGAATTTGCTAAATGACTTCATCTAACTTTTGTCAATATTAGGCATTCAGTTGAAACTTTCCGAGATTACAAATATTTGGGCACACGAATTCGCGTTGATGGAACAGCTGGAGAGTGAGTGTCTTTTTATATAATTAACATCTCAGTTCCTGTGAATTACAATTGTTTGGGCTCATGCATCCAGTGAAGCCTCACCCATTTTCATTTGTTTTTCTGCCTTCAAGTTACAAGTGGATGACATACGGAGAAGCAGGTACTACTCGGTCAGGAATAGGTTCTGGCCTAATTTATCATGGAATACCAAAGGTGTAATTTCATTAATAATTCCGTGGTTCCAATATACTTTCGTTTATTGGTCATTGAACTCTACCTCTGTAATTAGTTCCTTGAAACCTGAAACTACCGAGTGGATTTCCCTGATGTTACTTGACATCAAATCCTCTTTACTTTTATGTCTTTAACTACAGGGATCTTCAATTGGATTGTATTTTATAAACAGACCTGAGTGGCTCATTGTTGATCATGCTTGCTCTGCGTATTCGTACATATCAGTTCCTTTGTATGACACTCTAGGTTTGTGCTACTTTTCTTGTATTTTTCCAATCTTGGTCTATGGTTCAGATGTTACAATTGAATATGATATTCTTTGCAGGTCCAGATGCTGTCAAGTATATTGTAGATCATGCTGTTATACAAGTTATCTTTTGTGTGCCTCAAACGTTGAATAGTGTGAGTTTAAGTTATTATCACCCTCTATAACTTCACAATATTTTCATGAGTTGTAAAAACTTTATCTTGTAACCTTCTTTCTTCCTCAGTTTAGTATATTTAGGTATTAAATGACAACTAAATGTTTGTTTTTATATTTTTGGAAGTGCCCATATGATAACATATACATCTTTGTGTAAATGCCATCACAAAATGTTTTGAGCAAGTGTTTATCAGGTTGAATTGCTGTATGGAATATAGACCAGATGCTAATTTATATATCATCTTAAGTATCCAAAAAAGAAAAAGAATAGATAACAAGAGCAGGAAAAGCTCAACAAAAGGCGAAAATCCTTAACAGTTACAATATAAACCTAGCTTGGAAACTGTTTCTTCTGAACTATGTGGTGTCAACTTCTTTCACCTTGGCATTTAACTCATGTTTGGCCAACATTACTGTCAAAGTATGGGTTAGTGTGTCATTTCTCACTGTTTCAATTTTATCTTAAGGCGTATTTTTCCTTGCAGTGTATATAATCTATATAACTTTTAGACTGAAATTGTTCATGTTGTTAGTAATAAATCATAAATGAGTGCATAATTATAGGAAAATTGAGGATTAGATTCCATATTGTTATTACATGGTTCTGAATTTCTCAATTGATTCTTGTCATTTGGAACTACAGTTGTTGAGCTTCTTGGCTGATATTCCAACCGTACGCCTGATTGTGGTATGAGCATACAACTCATAGTATTAAATTAATCTTTGTACTAGTGAAAGTTGAATGTGATGTTGACTTTGCACAGTTTATATATCTTTTAAAATAATGTCTTCATTTGCCCTCGATATTATTCAGGTTGTTGGGGGGATGGATGATCAAGTGCCATCTCTTCCATCATCGGCTGGAGTGAAGGTTGTAACATATTCAAAATTGCTGTCTCAGGTAATTCCTTTATTCCCTATGAATCCACCAAATCATTGAAACGTCTGAGGATATCTTTCAAAGATCTTCTCATGGATGCATAAATGATATACATCCAAGCATTATATGCGTTTTTCTGTGTAAACATTAGCATAAAGAATGTGTTGAGCAGTGCTAAAATCAACTCATAGACATAAACCTGTAGCATAAACACTCCTGAAATAGTCATTTCGTCATAGTTGCATATTGGATGTTTTCTGTGTCCTAAACCACACATTGTCTTCTTCTTACATATTTTAATGCATAGTCTGTTCACACACATAATGAACATTAGGTGTTTTTTATCTGCTCATGTTGCCACTTGGATATTATGACTCTTATCATAGTTAAACTCCTTAGTATCTGATGATATAACTTTGAGTGATGTGCTTTTTATCCATTGTATTATTTCAGGGCTCTAGTAGTCTTCAGCCTTTTTGCCCACCAAAACCAGAGGATGTTGCAACAATATGCTACACAAGTGGTACAACAGGCACCCCAAAGGTACGATTTAAAGAACTATTAACTTTTAGCTTTTTTCAATCAAAAATTTATATTACAACTTTTAACTTTCTGATGAAGTTAGTGTGTTCCGCAATAAATGGTTTAGCTTCTATATTTTCATATATTGTTCTGAGTTCTCCTTTTATAACTGTTGGATATTGTGGAAGAAACAAGAATTCTAGGGCTGCCTCCTCCTCAAATACGACTATGTTAAATACTTTCCATATCTTATTCATACCCCATATATTGTAAGAATTGCACTATAACCAACAATAACATTTGGTCAGGGAGCTGTATTAACTCATGGAAACTTGATTGCAAATGTTGCTGGGACCACGATTGCTATCAAATTCTACCCGTCCGACGTGTGAGTATCTGTAGTTTTGTGTGCTTCTTAGAAAACAGTAGTGTTTTTTTAATCAGATTTTTTATTTCATACACATTACCTTGTACTTTCCAGCTACATATCATATCTTCCTTTGGCACACATTTATGAGCGGGTTAACCAGGTCATGACAGCATACTTTGGAGTTGCTGTTGGATTCTACCAAGGGGTATGAAACTTGTTTAAACATTTCCCTTTTTAATAGTTTCCCATCATATCTTGAATCTGTGGTATTGTCTCCCCACCGAAACAAAAACCTGTCCATTTGTTATACTTCTTCGTAAAGGCTTTTTTTATATCTGTTTTCTTGAAATGCAATAAAAACTGTGCCAGAATCAATCTGCCTGTTAAAATTTAGTCTGCATTTTACTGAAGGGTAGATGCATGTTGCCGTATTAAATCGTTCTCAATTATACTGGATTCAAGCATGTAAGACTTTACTAGAAGTGATGAATTTCCTAAAGGAATCTGATGCAATTGTAAACATCAACATTGATCTAAACCTATTGGAACCTATTGACAAACTGCTGACCAACACGTTGTAACATGTGCTATATGTTAGAGTCGTTAGGCTAGCTGGTTTATTTATATTTTTGTATTTTTTATTTTGGTTTAATTACGTATCTTTAGAGACAAGCCTTACAGTGTTTATTTAACTGTCCTATGCAGGATAATTTAAAATTAATGGATGATATGGCAGCTCTAAGGCCTACCATCTTCAGCAGTGTTCCTAGGCTGTATAACAGAATATATGCGGGGTAAAAAAAAAATTTCAATTGCTTATGTGATTGTTCACCAACAAGAAACTAATACAGTTAAACAGTCATTAACTCGCATGTTCTAGTTGTTCAGTATTACAAATGCGGTCAAGACATCCGGTGTACTGAGGGAGAGGCTATTCAATGCTGCTTACAATGCCAAGAAGCAGGCACTATTAAGTGGTAAGGCATATTGCCACTAAATTCTTTTTGCACTAGAACATGAGAATCTACATCTCACACAATTGTTTATGCTTAAACTGTTAAACTTCTTTTTGCGTACGTAACAAAATGTATGATCTTATGGAAATGGTTTAAGGTGTAAAATCTAGGTGCCAACGTTCAAGTAGAAAATATATCATGTTTAACTTTGAAATAATAGAAAGCTAGAATTGTGGAAATATAGAAACAAAACTACAAGTGAATCGGGTGATATTTTTTACTTAAAGTAGAAATGTAGCAGCTTTAAGGAACTAGTTGTGGAAAATTAGTAACAAAACTACAAGTGAATCAGGTGATATTCTATAAATGTAGAAATATAGCAGCTTGAAAATGAGGTTGACAAAAAATGTTTTCTTGACCCTGCCTCATGGTTTCCTTGAACATTCTGTTAGCCACAGCTGACAAGGGATGAGTCTAAACTGTTTTGGTGCCAATTATTTCCTTGTATTGTGTACTTTTCACTATTTCTTATTGTATCACGATGTCATGTTATAGGAAAAAATCCATCCCCCATGTGGGATAGATTGGTATTCAATAAGATAAAGGCTAAGCTAGGAGGACGAGTTCGTTTTATGACGTCAGGTGCTTCACCCTTGTCACCTGATGTAATGCAATTTTTGAAGATGTAAGTCTTTTACATTTCTAGGCAATCGAATGCCAAAAGGAGTCACATGTGGTTGTGGTTTTTATTTCATAGTTTTTATTCTTTTGCATCTACCGGGCTTATAAACTAATGATGATTTATTCCCAGATGCTTTGGTGGTGAAGTAGCCGAAGGGTATGGAATGACTGAGACTTCTTGTGTTATTAGTGCTATGGATGGGGATGACAACATATGTGGGCATGTTGGCTGTCCTAATCCAGCTTGTGGTGAGTTATTGTCCACTGACCTCTGAGTTTAATGCAGCTAATTAATGGCGTCATTTAGGTTCTTTTCGAATAATGCGGGCCAAAAATTTGAGCTTTTTATTCTTTGACCCTTCTACTGTCCTGAGAGTCGGACTTAAGTTAGCTGGCAAAAATGTGATTGTGGAAACTTGTGCTATTCAAGTGTCAATTTCTTCTCCTCCAATGATTGTTAAGCACTCGCATGATCTCATACTTCTCGATAGCATATATACTCACAGATGGAGGGATTATGCCTGAACCAGTTCAATGATTGCATTTGTCTTGCATATGAGATTCACCTGGTCATCATTATCTGACTATTATAATGCCTTAGAATCATGTCTAATTTTCGTCACAGTTATTCAGGTGTGATAAGCTGGTTGTGCAGAACTATTGGAATGACTGGTTCCATTATATGTTCGCATGTAGGGCTGTTGACAAAACAAACTAGTGCAGTCCAACGTAAGTTGGCTTAGTCAGGTTATTTATTGTAACATTAATCTGGCAAAGTGGACCTGATCTGACATAATGCATTAATAATCATATTTCCCCTAATGGTGTGTTGAACATGTAGTTTCGATTGCATGCATTCCTATCCACATGTTTGATTCAATATGAATGCATGCAATAAATGAGCTATACATCTGAAGATGGTGCTTGAATTCGTGGTGAAATCTGTCAGATTAATAATGACTTAAAAATTTGTTTTCATATTTTTGATTCCAGAAATAAAGCTTGTTGATGTTCCAGAAATGAACTATACATCTGATGATCAACCGTATCCTCGTGGTGAAATCTGTGTGAGGGGTCCCATTATATTCCAAGGATATCACAAAGATGAAGTGCAGACGTACTCAACTTACATGTTATCAGTTGTTTTAAATGTTATTCATTCATTCAGTCAGATATTAAATTTTGTCTGATAATATAATTGTACTGGATAGGAGGGAAGTGGTTGACGAAGATGGATGGCTTCATACTGGAGACATTGGGTTGTGGTTACCTGGAGGTCGTCTGAAAATTATTGATAGGTGAGATCATGCCATCCTAAATGATAGCTTCTAATGTATTTACACTGATTTTGCTCAAATCAGGACAGTATCATGCTTTATATTTTGAAACTGTGATACGCATATGGTAACCTTGTCAAATTCAAATTGGTAATAGTGTGAAGCTATATATATATATATATATATATATATATATATATATATATATATATATATATGCTAGGGCTCATAAGATTTCCCAGGCAATTGCTGACAATCATATAAAGCAAAAGACGCACAGCATACTTTGGACAATGAGAATCAGACATGCCCTAGCACGGGTTTATAATGCATGGTCTACGAATGATGTTCACTGAGCATTTGCAATTAAAATGCCTAAAGGTTGGATGCTAAGGGTTAAACGAACTGTGATGGTTCTACTTTCCCCATCCCCCGCCCCCAAATCCTGCCTATTTTTCTTGAGAAAGTTAATTTGACCGACACCACGTATGGAGAGAATCTATTGACATGACAGGATTTATCATGCTTAGAGCATATTAGTCCTCTTTTAGCATGTGGACAGCTTATAACTGGAGGTTTTGTATACCCTTGTAGGAAGAAGAACATTTTCAAGTTGGCACAGGGAGAGTATATAGCTCCAGAGAAAATTGAGAATGTCTATGCCAAGTGCAAGTTTATTGCCCAGTGCTTTGTTTATGGTATGAACTTGAATCTGCTAAGTCTCTCTCTCTCTCTCTCTCTCTCATATGATGGGTTGCTGACTGCTTATTTGCTGCTATTCGTAGGTGACAGCTTTAATTCTTCTTTGGTAGCGATTGTCGCAGTCGACCCGGATGCGTTGAAAGCATGGGCTGATTCTGAAGGCATTAAGGTGAAAGTATGACAATTCAGTTGTACAACAAAATGAAGATAATAAGTATCATGCTTGAGGAGCTAGTAACGTTTGGTTGACCTTTTTGCTCGTGCACATAAATAAGTGTTTGGCCAATATTTCCTACAACTAATTGATAATCTTCATTCAGTTACTTCTCAAAAAGTCGGAACAATTGGAAACAGTTTAACTTCTGAATAACTTCTCTGGTGATGTTTGGGTGCAGTTTGAAGATGTAGGGAAACTATGCAATGACCCAAGAGCAAGAGCAGCTGTATTGGCCGATATGGATGCTGTTGGCAGGGAAGCTCAGGCAAGTTATTTAATAAAATTACTCAAATGCTATCTGTTTCTTGCACGCTGTTGAAATTAAACGTTGGATGTTTTCATAAATAATTCGATAATATTTGTCTTCAGTTGAGAGGTTTCGAATTTGTAAAAGCCGTGACACTGGTGCTTGAACCGTTCACATTGGAGAATGGACTGCTCACTCCGACATTTAAGGCATGTATTCAGTTTCAAACAATTGATAGCAAATGGATGGACGAATTAACGTGACTCACATTCTCTCATTGCATACTTGACCTCTTCAGATCAAGAGACCTCAAGCAAAGGAGTATTATGCAAAAGCAATATCGGCCATGTATTCAGAGCTCGCGGTTTCTGAATCCTCCCCTCGATAGCTTTAAGTGATGCAATGAGGAGCAGCTAAGCAGACGGAAAAACTGAACCTCTCAACCAGCCACGGAAAAACTGAAAAAAAAAAAGGAAAAAGAGAGACAGGTATAGGATGGAGAAGAAATAAGAGAAGCGGCTAAGCAGACGGAGAATGGAGGCCAAGCATTCTTGCAAGTAGATTCCATGCTCTGTGGAGGTGACACAATGAAAGACATGGTTTTCAAAGCGTCCCTCGTGCTTTGCTTATGTCTTTTTATTTGTTTCTAGAAGTGAAATAACAAATTAGAGGTTTATCATAATCTAATAAATACAAATTAGAACTTTCAGGTCATGATTTTGATTGGTGATTTAGACATTAACTAGAAATTATGCCTGCGCGTTGCTGCAAGATTAGAAATTGTTTATATAATTATGTTTGAAAAACTACCAAAGTTATATCTAGTGTAATGAGTAGATGTCTAACCTTACAACAGTGTTTAAAATTGAACCAATAAATGCACCCCTGACTTTGTAGAAGTGCTTAAAT
This sequence comes from Cotoneaster glaucophyllus, assembly GCA_036320875.1. Lineage (NCBI taxonomy): Eukaryota > Viridiplantae > Streptophyta > Magnoliopsida > Rosales > Rosaceae > Cotoneaster > Cotoneaster glaucophyllus. The sequence goes on along the minus strand of CM070069.1, from coordinate 20,354,558 downwards.
TGTAGGTAATAGATTTAGAATTTAGGTTTGATAAAGGTGAAAAATGGTAGAACAGGAAGTAGACAAATTTGTAATCAATTGGTTGTGTAAGAGTATCAGACATTGTATAGGTACATATTATGCTGACATGCAACTGATTGATAATGAAATGTCAGTATTATATAAGGCAGTCCCTTTTATCATGCGACCTATGTTAGGAAAAAATCAAAAACTTAAATATCGGCTTGCTTTGTAATAGTAGAAATTGTACTAATGAAGGCGCTTACCAAAGGGATTCACTGCTTTTGGTGGCCATATTAATTTAGGAGGCCTTTCTCTCCATATTTTCTCATTAACTTTCTTTTTTGTGGTTGGTAAGCTTGCAGCTCCAATAATTGCTTTGAAGAGATATATACGAACAAAATCAAACTAAAACTAAGCTATTGGAAGAAATTTAGAAAATACAAACACCACTACAACTCAGAGTTAAAAGTCGACAGAAAGAAACCAAATGGTAGAAATTGAAAAAATTATATGGTCTTGAATCGAGAACTTCATCAAACTAACAACAATAAAATCTCATATAATCTGTCAAAAACCTAAACAGAGAAAGAAAGAGATAATTTCAAGACATTGTAACGCCGAGGCCACGTACAATTGTAGTAGTAATATATGGCTGATGCACCTGTTACTCAATCAAATATTTTGTCTGGCTAAAAAAAAAAATCTATAAATACATTCGTGTCCAATTTATGAGAAATCAGGAGAAAGCAAATGCAAATTTGGAATACAATTGACTACTAATATTCTCATCGTCATTTTCAGCCTGAAAAATTTAGTAGAAATATTCAATGAAGACGGTTAATGGAGATAGTAATATTAGCAATGTAGGAATTAAATTGATAATTAAAACTGCAGGATCAAATGAAAGCCAGTCTAATAAACCAAAATATGTAGGGCACTAAAGAAATTATTGACCAATAACAATGACAGATAAGCACATGTGAAACTAAACAAATTTTTCATTACTATCAACTTGAAAAAATAGCATATGCAATCCAAAAAATGTTGATACAGAGTTGTACTATCGATGCCTGAAATTGGTATTTCAACCATTAACTCACTTCGTGAATACGTTTGTTTGCTGAATGGTTTTGGTTGAAGTTGTGAAAGGAAATGTAATTTCCTAAAAGAAGGGAAAAACACAAACACGAATTAGTGTAAGTATTCATACATGAATTAAATTTGTGAAGTAATTTTCTTGCTGAAAATCTTCACCTTCAAAACCAAATTACATTTTTCAACAAAAAAGAATCAGCCTCAATTATTAGCCCAAGTATTGATTTGCAAATACAATGCAGAAAAAGAGTAGTTTAATAGCTGATTTTGGATTACAGGAATTCCCCTCAAAGCGAAAAAGCATAAATGAAAATATTCAAGAACTAACCTTTTTTGGGAAACCATTGGTTCTAGTCTTGTGATATTTGATTCATTTAGCAGGAACCAAAGTTAGTGATCACATTGCTTTCCTACACACGTGTAATATACGGTTGAGTAAGATACCTTGATGCCCTGTGGATCATTAACTGCTCCCTAGAGCACATTTTTCTTTGAGTTAATATAATCTAGATAAAACAAAATCCATGTCTTTATATCCACATTTCAAATATAAACTAGCTATTACGCTCGGGTGCTCGCACCACCTCCTTCCACTTGTGTGCCGATGTCGACACTGTTGTCTGTGGGATGTCTTTCCTACCGGCTTCCTTTCTCTGATGGCTGTGGACTTAAATTTTGCGGTTTGGTGGTGGATGGAACCTTCTTCTTTTCCGTTTCGGAGGCTCTGTTTGGTTGATGTTTTGGTGGCCGCTAGAGGTGATCGTTCATGGCCGGCAGGTTCTGACGGCTACAAAGTTGCTAGGGTTTTTTTGTTTTGGGCTCAACCTTTGGGTTGGTTTTTGTTTTGAGGTCCATATTTTAGTTGTGCGCTTCATTTGTATTGGGCCTCTGTTTTCTGTTGTATACTGTGTGCTTTGTTGGTAATGAATTACCTTTGTCCAAAAAAAAAAAAAAAAAAAAAAAGGTTAGTGATCACATTGCTTTCCTACACACGTGTAATATACGGTTGAGTAAGATACCTTGATGCCCTGTGGATCATTAACTGCTCCCTAGAGCACATTTTTCTTTGAGTTAATATAAACTAGATAAAACAAAATCCATGTCTTTATATCCACATTTCAAATATAAATTTTTTTTACATAAAAATTATAGACATAAAGTCAGCAATCACATTGCTTTGTATATCAACACAAATGTATGAAAAATAACGACAAAAGAAAAGGAAAAAAAAGTAGACACACATCATATTCTCATTATATATGCCATAAGTAAGATAAAGATCAATTCCAATTAAAGATAAATACTCATTGGTTAAAATTGTCTACACTACACATATGCAAATAAATTCTTGATAAATTAAGAGAAAAAATACAAGTATGTAATATGTCAATTTATGGTTGGAATCATCTCGAAAATCAGTGGACACAGGTTGAGCGAAAGAATTGAAAGATGGAGAGAGCGAGATATATGGAAGAGAAAGAAGTGATCTATGAGATGAGAAAGTGAGAGACATGCAAAGTTAAATACTTATTGCTGCCCTCATACTTTCTGAGTATTCAAACATAACACAAGAAGAATATGAAAGGTAGAGTAGGATAAATTGGTTACCTATTGGTGGTGTGGCACAATTTGTTTGGATTTGGGTAAACTGGTGGTGGTAGTCGTCTGAGTAAACTGGTGGAGAAGTACTTGATAAGAACTGCAAAATACCCTTCGAAAGAATGTTATATGAGATGTTATTCCAATGGTTTGGTCTGTGATAAGAAGGATAACTATTTAGACAGTGGCATCATTTGAAAAGCCTTACCTGTTGAGACTTATCCACAGTAAACATGTTGGTTTGTTTAATTTTATATTTTGCTTAGTCGAAAATAAAGTGCTTGATGGACCTTGCTCAATATATAATCCGCAAAGCATGATATCATTAAATTATCATAACAAACTAATAATGCTCATTGACTTTTATTACAAAAATTTAATTTTGTACAATCTTAAAATTCACCATCCAAAGCTTACATTTCAATCAGACTAATGAGTTCGTCTTCTCCATAAAAGCTTGTTACAAGCTTGTATTCATTTTATCCAAAATATTTCCAACAATATCAAATTGCTACAATATTACTCAAAGTAAAAAATAGTCAGAAGTAATCAATCATCAGGATCCATTTGATTGTTATTAAATGTGTTGGAAATTATGAAGTTTGAGTGAAAATTTCATTTGTCCCACATTGGTCATTCCCAAAACACTTCAACACTTTATAAGGCTTTGTCCTTATTAGAAAATAATTGGAGTATTGGACTTGAAGAATGAATTTGGGCTCACCTTTGGGGTTGGGCTTTGATGTGTGCTAATTAATTGGTAATTAATATATATAATTAATTATAATTAATATATATTTAATTGTCAAAAGATAGGCCTTGGGCATTGGGGCTCTTGGGCTCTAAATACTTTAATTAATTATTTTTCGGATTTAATTAATTATTATTTTTTTAAATTAAATTCGAAATTAATTATTTAAATATTTAAATTATTATTCCAACAGACTCATCTTTTCAGATGAAGTCTGTAGAGTGCAAGCACACAAAAACCAAAAAACACCTATCTGAACAAGTGTCCCCAACAGATGCATCCATTCCTCATACCTGTTGTGAACAGGCATTCATCCATTATAAATATATGCATCTGCATATCATTTAAGATACTGAAAATCATCAAACCTTGAATACCAAGCATACTGAGAGTACCACAAACAAATTCGCCAGAAGTCTAGTTTTTCCAGTGCTGGAATTCTAAACTTAGATCGTTGAATCCTGGTGAGGCAGACGTCCGTAGAACTACAAGCACAGAGTAGGGGCGAATTTCTGTTTCAAGGACATTGCGGTACGCAAGCCTCGATCTTTAAAGTTGTCTGTGTTTAATTTTTATTCTAGTTCTTACTGTGTTAAATATCTGTTCGCATTTATTATTTGTTAGCATATTTAAATATTACAGATTGTTGATATATCTCCAACAAAATGAACATAGTTTGTGTTTGGTAGGCCATAAAATTCAAGAAAAAAAAAATTCAATCTGTTGGTAACTAATGTCACATCCCAGTCCGACTTCGCCATAGCACAATATTGTCCGTTTTGAGCTTAACATTCCCTCACCGTTTTGTTTATGGGAACTTACATGAGAACTTCCCAGTGGGTCACCCATCCTAGGAAAGCTCTCGCCCAAACTCTCTTAACTTGGGACTTCCGATGGAATCTGAAGCCAGTGAGTTCCCAAAAAGCCTCGTACTATATGGAGGTGGGCATGTACATATAAAGCACATCACCCCATGTCCGTTGGTCGATGTGAGATCTCACAATCCACCCCATTTAAGGGGAACCCAACGTCCTCGCCGGCACATCCGTACCAAACGACAGAGTGGCTCTGATACCAAATTGTCACATCCCAGCCCAACTCCGCCGTAGCACGATATTGTCCACTCTGGGTTTACCATTCCCTCACGGTTTTATTTCTGGGAACTTACACGAGAACTTCCCATTGGGTCACCCATCCTAGGAATGCTCTTGCCCAAACTCACTTAACTTTGAAGTTCCAATGGAATCCGAAGCCAATGAGTTCCCAAAAGGTCTCGTGTTATAGGGATGAGAGTATGTACATATAAGGAACATCGCCTTTTCTCTTTTGGTCTATATGGGATCTCACAATCCACCCCACTTAAGGGGAACCCAGCGTCCTCGCCGACACATCCGTATCGAACGACAGAGTGGCTCTGATACCAAATTATCACATCCTAGCTCAACTTCGCCGTAGCATGATATTGTCTGCTCTGGGCTTACCATTCCCTCATGGTTTTGTTTCTGGGAACTCACACGAGAACTTCCCAGTGGGTCACCCATCCTGGGATTGCTCTAGCCCAAACTCGCTTAACTTCAGAGTTCCGATAGAATCCGAAGCCAGTGAGCTCCCAAAAGGCTTCGTGTTATAGGGAAGGGAGCATGTACATATAAGGCACATCACTCATTCTCCGTTGGTCGGTGTGGGATCTAACAATCCACCCCCCTTAGGGGCCCGACGTCATCGTCGGCACATCCACATCGAATGGAAGAATGGCTCTGATACCATTTTGTCACATCCCAGACCGGCTCTGCCGTAGCATAATATTGTTCGCTTTAGGCTTACCATTCCTTCATGGTTTTGTTTCTGGGAACTCATGAGCACTTCCCAGTGGGTCACCCATCCTGGGATTGCTCTAGCCCAAACTCGCATAACTTCGGAGTTCCGATGGAATCCGAAACCAATGAGTTCCCAAAAGGCCTTATGTTATAAGGCAGGGGAACATGTACATATAAGGCACATCACCCCTTCTCCGTTGGTCGATGTGGGATCTAACAATCCACCCCACTTAAGGGGAACCTGGCGTCATCGCCGGCGAATCCGCACCTAACGGCATAGTGGCTCTGATACCATTCTGTCACATCCTAGTCTCAACTCCGCCATAGCACGAGGCCTTTTGGGAACTCACTGGCTTCGGGTTCCATTAGAACTCCGAAGTTAATCGAGTTCGGGCGAGAACATTCCTAGGATGGGTAACCCATTGGAAAGTTCTCGTGTGAGTTTCCAGAAACAAAACCGTGAGGGAATGGTAAGTCCAAAACGGACAATATCATGCTACGGCGGAGTCGAGACTAGGATATGACAGAAAGGTATCAGAGCCACTCTGCCGTTCGGTGCGGATGTGCCGACGAAGACTCCGGGTTTCCCTTAAGTGGGGAAGATTGTTAGATCCCACACCGGCCAACAGAGAATGAGTGATGTGCCTTATATGTACCTGCTCCCCTTTCTATAACACGAGGCCTTTTGGGAACTCACTGGCTTCGGATTCCATCGGAACTCCAAAGTTAAGCGAGTTTGGGCGAGAGCATTCCTAGGATGGGTGACCCACTGGGAAGTTTTCATGTGAGTTCCCAAAAATAAAACCGTGAGGGAATGGTAAGCCCAAAGCGGACAATATCGTGCTACGACACATCCTAGTGCCGACTCCGTCGTAGCACGATATTGTCCACTATGGACTTACCATTCCCTCACGGTTTTGTTTTTGGGAACTCACACGAGAACTGCTCAGTGGGTCACCCATCCTAGGAATGCTCTCGCCCACTCGCTTAACCGGAGTTCCGATGGAATCCGAAGTCAGTGAGTTCCCAAAAGACCTCGTGCTATAGGAAGGAAGCATACACATATAAGGCACATCACCCCCTCTCCGTTGGTCGATGTGGGATCTCACAATCCACCCCACTTAAGGGGAACCCGGCGTCCACGTCGGCACATTCGTACCGAACGGTAGAGTGGCTCTGATACCATTTTGTCACATCCCAGTCTCGACTCCACCGTAGCACGATATTGTTCGCTCTGGCTTACCATTCCCTCGCGGTTTTATTTCTGGGAACTCACACAAGAACTTCCCAGTGGTTCACCCATCCTAGGAATTCTCTTGGCCACTCGCTTAATTTCGGAGTTCAGATGGAATCGGAAGCCAGTGAGTTCCCAAAATGCCTCGTGCTATAGGGATGGGAACATGTACATATAAGGCACATCACCCTCTCTTCGTTGGTCGATGAGGGATCTCACAATCCACAATCCCACATCGACCAACAGAGAGGAGGTGATGTGCCTTATATGTATATGCTCCCTTCCATATAGCACGAGGCCTTTTGGGAACTCACTGGCTTCGTGTTCCATCGAAACTCTGATGTTAAGTGAGTTCGGGCAAGAGTGTTCCTAGGATGGGTGACCCACTGAGAAGTTCTCGTATGAGTTCACAGAAACAAAACCGTGAGGGAATGGTAAACCCAAAGCGGACAATATCGTGCTACGGTGGAGCTGGTCTGAAATGTGATAGAATTTGGTATCAGAGCCACTCTGCCATTCGATGCGGATGTGCCGGCAAGGACGCCAGGTTCCCCTTAAGTGGGGTGGATTGTTAGATCCCACACCGACCAACGGAGAAGGGGTGATGTGCCTTATATGTATATGCTTCCCTCCCTATAACACGAGGCCTTTTGGGAACTCACTAGCTTCAGATTCCATCGGAACTCCGAAGTTATACGAGTTTGGGTTAGAGCAATCCCAGGATGGGTGACCCACTGAGAAGTGCTCGTGAGTTCCTTGAAACAAAACCGTGATGGAATGGTAAGCACAAAACAGACAATATCATGCTACGGCGGAGCCGGTCTGAGATGTGACAGAATGGTATCAGAGCCACTCTGTCGTTCTGTGCGGATGTGCCAACGAGGACGTCGGGCCCCTAAGGGGGTGGATTGTTAGATCCCACACTAACCAACGGAGAAGGGGTGATGTGCCTTATATGTACATGCTCCCCTCACTATAACATGAGGCCTTTTGGGGTCTCACTGGCTTTGGATTCCATCGGAACTCTGAAGTTAAGCGAGTTTGGGCTAGAGCAATCCCAAGATGGGTGACCCACTGGGAAGTGATAGTGAGTTCCTAGAAACAAAACCGTGATGGAATGGTAAGCCCAAAGCGAACAATATCGTGCTACGGCGGAGCTGGTCTGGGATGTGACAACCAATGCACAAAACAAATTAAGGGTCAACCAAATCAGCAAAATTATATCCATTTTGGTTAGAAATTTTGAAAATTTTGTAGTCTTGATAAACAAAAGATAAAACAAAAGAGAATGAATTGCTTAGTGGGGTTGAGTTCAATATAACCTCGCTCTTTGTCATACATCTACAATCCCCTGCAATTGCTACCATTGTTGTAGTTCCTGCATTAAAGATAAAAAATTTCAAAAAATTTGTATATGAATTGTTCAAGTGTAATATTGCAGGAAGAAAAACAGTGACACCCTGGCATTGGTATAATTGCTAGAAATAGAGTTTGGGAATTAAGGATTTAAAAATGTTGCAGGTACCTATATAATATATCTAAATCATTGTAAGTATATACATTGATAAACATTTTTGTAATGAAGATGAAGTTGAAGCAGAATCTGTGATTAGAATTATTGAAATCAACATGCATCTTTTTTTCTGTTTGAACCAACAATATTATCTTAAAGTTGTAGTTGAATACCAAGAAAATCATATTTAAGAAATAAGGAGTAAGAGAAATAATAGTATTTATCCAAACTTAATTAATTCAATCTTGCAAGATAGTTGTGTATACAAAAGTATGCCGTTTAGTTGTGTATACAAAAGTATGCCGTTAATTTCACCCGTTGTAAAAAAATTATCCAATTAGAGTAAAGGTTATGGAGTTTTATTTGAACTAAACAAAGAAAGGAATTGTGATGATACTAACCTTTCTTTTCTACAAGAACTAAATGATATATCATGTTTTCCATCTATGAGTAGCATGCTGCTCACTGTGTATATAGAATTAAAAAGGTAGTCAATATTATTACCAGTATTACCCAAATGTTGTAGAATTAGTGGATGAATTCCCAGTCAAGGAATAAAGACTTATAAATAGTGTTTGATAATTTCAAAAGTTTCATCATTGTATTTAGATGGTTATAGTTACATGAGTTGTTCTATAAATATAGGACTCTGTGTGCTATTAGAATGTACACTGCGAAAAGAAAGAAAGAAAGAAGAGAAATAATATCAGTATCTCTCACCTCCTCTTCAATACTTTTGTGTTATAGCTACACTGTGATATTTAGCACCTGCTTCGCTCCTGTTCTTAGCAAAGCTTATCTCTCTAACTTTTGCCTATTTATAACACGTTATCAGCACGACCTAATCAATTCTCATCTCCCTTCACCGAAAAGAAAGAAAAAAATGATTCCTCTAAGGATTTTCCTGTTCTACTTCTTCCATTGCCTCACCTGCATAGTGTACCCTCGCGATGAACTGCTACCACCATGCCTGCTTCTCGTTCTAAATTTAACAGTTACTTATATCTTTGATTCTTGTTTGGTGTAGTCCCTAATTACTAACCCAGTATTTATTTATGTTAATTTTACTGAAGATGGTGCGGTACAATCGCCCATCTTGAACTGCAAATTTAATTTCACTATGATCAAAGATGGTGCGGTACAATTGCCCATCTTACTCTGCATATTTAAATTTATTGCAATTTTTCGTGGTGCGGTATAATCGCCTACCCTGCTCTACATATTTAAATTTTATCGCAATTTTAGGTGGTGCGGTATAATCGTCCACCTTGCACTGCATATTTAAATTTTCCTGTTGTTTAAGTGGTGCTGAATAATCGCCCATCCTATGCCTGTTTCGATGAGAATGGTGCGGTACAATCTCCCTTCTCATTAATCATGAAAATCTCGAGCCTGAAGTTTCGAGTGCTTATCATTTTGGCCTGAAGATCACAAATGAAAAATTTGTAAGAACTAGGAGTTCTAACACTTATTCCTTCAAGAATACATATTATTGCAAGTTCTTACACATCTCATCTTTCTTTCAGAAAAGAAAATGGCAAACTTGGCAAAACTTGATTTTGTTGTCCTGGATATTACTGGGAAGAACTACCTTACCTGGGTAGTGGATACCAAGATCCATTTGGAGGCTATGAATCTTGGAGAAACCATTAGAGAGGAAAACAGTGCATCCTCTCAAGATTGGGCGAAGACCATGATATTTATTCGTCGCCACCTTGATGAAGGACTAAAGAGCGAGTACCTAACGGTTGAAGATCCATTAGCTCTCTGGAAGGCATTGAGTAACATATACAATCACCAGAAAACAGTGATTCTTCCAAGAGCTCGTTATGAGTGGACTCACCTAAGGAACCAAGATTTCAAGTCAGTGGCTGAGTACAATTCAGCGATGTTCAGAATTAGCTCTCAGATGAAACTCTGTGGGGAAACTATCACTGAAGAGGATAAGCTGGAAAAGACGTTCAGCATCTTTCATGCTTCCAACGTGCTCCTGCAACAGCAGTATAGAGAGCGAGACTTCACTGAATACAACCAGCTGATATCTGTGCTCCTGGTAGCCGAACAAAACAATGAGCTCCTGATGAAAAAATCATCTGGATCTGCACAATTCCTAGAAGTGCATGCTGCTTCCCTCGAAGTGAATGCCACATCCTCTGGTGGCAATAATCATAAACGAGAACTCGGCCACAAGCGAGGCCGGTGGAACGGGAAAGGCAAGAATCACGGTATCCAGTTTCACAACCAGGTTTCAAGGCAAAATTCAGGCTGAGCTTTAAAAATGTAAATCGCCACAAATGCAAAGCTCATGTGAACAATGCTCCTAGAAACTCTAAAGGAGCCTGCCATAGGTGTGGTGGCAATGGGCATTTGGCGCATACCTGTCGTACCTAAAACATCTGGTGGATCTATATCAAGCCTCCCTCAAGAAGAAGAGTGTCGAGACAAATTTCCTCGACCAGGCTAGACCAATGGATATACTTGATCCAGTGCTCAACGTATCAGGGCAGTTGAACACAACCCACCTAGATGCCTCAGACTTTATTGTGGAAAAGGGGAATGAAACATACCGGTCTGATTGAATCATTTATGTTTGATGTATCTTTATTATTCTGAACTTGTAGTTTGAACTCGCATTTCAATTCAATAAAAGTCGCATTTCAATTTTCTTTTATTATGAATAAAAACTGTGGTTATTCTCAAAACATGAGAAATGGCAGAGATATTTGTCTTGCAGACAGCACAACCACGCATACAATACTTCGTGATCGAAAGTATTTCTCAAGCTTAATGCTTACAAAAGTAAGGGTAACAACAATATCAGGACAATCAGATGTAATTGAAGGCTCAGGGAAAGCCCATGTTATGTTACCAAATGGAACAATATTGTCCATACAAAATGCGTTGTATGCTACTCGATCTACTCGAAATTTGTTGAGTTTCAAAGACATACGTTTAAATGGATACCACATTGAAACTAAAAATGCAGAAAATGTGGAGTATCTGTGCATTACCTCCAATGATACCCAGAAGCGTATATTGGAGAAGTTGGGTGGTTTCTTGAGTGGATTATATTATACATACATAAAGACAGTTGAATCACATACTGTCATGAACCAGAAGTTCATTGATTCAAAGGTTTATATGCTTTGGCATGACCGTCTAGGCCATCCAAGATCCACCATGATGCGTAGGATCATTACCAACTCTAATGGACATTCATTATTGAGCAGACACATTGCTATCTCAAGTGATAACCCTTGCAAAGCTTGTTCTAAAGGGAAGTTGGTAATTAGACCATCACAACTAAAAGTTGATGGTGAATCCCCATCATTTTTGCAAAGAATTCAAGGGGATATTTATGGGCCTATTCAACCATCTTGTGGACCATTTCAATATTTTATGGTTTTGGTTGATGCATCTACTCGATGGTCACATGTTTGTCTCTTGTCTACTCGAAATGTAACTTTTGCGAGACTTCTTGCTCAGATAATTAAGTTGCGAGCACAGTTCCCAGATTATCCCATTAAGTCAATCCGACTTGATAATGCTGGTGAATTTACGTCCCAAACCTTTGATGATTACTGCATGACACTGGGCATTGATGTTGAACACCCTGTTCTTCATGTCCATACTCAAAATGTTTTAGCTGAAGCATTGATTAAGCGGCTTCAATTAATAGCTCGCACTCTGCTAATGAAAACAAAATTGCTAGTTTCTGTATGGGGACATGCTATCTTACATGTTGCATCATTGGTTCGATTGAGACCGATAGCCAACCACTAATACTCCTCAGTACAACTCGTGTTTGGGCATCAGCCAAACATTTCACATTTACGAGTTTTTGGTTGTGCTGTTTATGTGCCTATTGCACCGCCGCAACGCATTAAAATGGGATCTCAGCGTGGACTGGGAATTTATGTGGGTTTTGATTCACCATCTATCATTAGATATTTGGAACCCTTGACAGGGGATATGTTTACAACTCGTTTTGCTGATTGTCACTTTAATGAGACAGTCTTTCCGTCATTAAGGGGAGAAAAGACCGTTCCAGAAGAACGACAAGAGCTAACATGGGTTGTACCCACCTTGTCTCTTTTTGATCCACGTAGCACTCAATGTGAAAATGAAGTGAAAAGGATCGTTCATCTTCAAAGTATTGCCAATCAAATGCCAGATGCATTTAATGATGCTATGAAAATGACAAAATCACATATACCAGCTGCAAATGCACCAGCAAGAATTGATGTCCCTGTTGGACCAAATAAAGTGGCAGCGAATGAATCATCTGGTGCACGCCTGAAGCGTGGTAGACCCCCAGGTTCAAAAGATTCAGCCCCTCGAAAGAGAAAAACAAGGGCACAACTAAATCCAAATGAAATCATTCAAGAAGAGAGAATGAATGACAAATCCACAATTCATGATTCTGTACTTCCAGAAAAAGAAAATGTCCTTGATGAGATATATGTCCCTGAAGAGACAAAAGTACATGAAAGCAAAGAAATCTCCATAAATTATGCATGTACCAATGAATTGTGGGATCGCAATGAGATAATCATCGACGATATGTTCGCATTCGCAGTAGCCACTGAAATCATATTAAGTGATGATATTGAGCCCCGCTTTGTTGATGAATGCAAACAGATACAAGATTGGCCTAAGTGGAAATATGCAATCTAGGCAGAATTAAATTCCTTGGAACGGCGAAGTGTTTTTAGACCAGTAGTCCAAACTCCGCCTAATGTAAATCCTGTGGGTTACAAATGGGTATTTACGAGAAAGCGCAATGAGAAAAACGAGATTGCATGATACAAAGCAAGACTCGTTGCACAAGGCTTTTCACAAAGACCTGGAATTGATTATGAGGAGACATACTCTCCTGTAATGAACGCAATTACGTTCCGTTATTTAATAAGTTTAGTGGTTTCAGAAAAAATTGACATGCGACTTATGGATGTCATCACTGCGTATCTATATGGAGAATTAGATGCTGACATATACATGAAGGTCCCAGAAGGACTTAAGTTGCCTGAAGCAACTAATAAACCACGAGGTATGCTCTCAATCAAATTAAGGCGATCATTGTATGGGCTGAAACAATGTGGACGAATGTGGCATAATCGTCTCAGTGAGTATTTGATCAAAGAAGGGTATATAAACAATGTCATTTGCCCTTGTGTGTTCATTAAGAAATCCAACTCTGGATTTGTCATAGTGGCAGTATATGTTGATGATATGAACCTAGTTGGAACTCTTGAAGAGCTCAATAAAACTGCTGAATATTTGAAAAGCGAATTTGAAATGAAAGACCTTGGGAAAACAAAATATTGTCTTGGCCTGCAGATCGAGCATTGTGCTAGTGGAATTTTGGTCCACTAATCAGCTTACATTGAAAAAATTCTGAAGCGATTTGGCATGGACAAGGCTTATCCACTCAGCACGCCAATGGTCGTTCGCTCTTTGGACATAAGAAAGATCCCTTCCGTCCAAAAGAAGATGATGAAATGGTCCTTGGTCCAGAAGTACCATATTTAAGTGCAATAGGTGCTTTATTGTATTTAGCACAATGTACTAGACCAGATATAGCTTTTTCAGTTAACTTGTTAGCAAGGTATAGCTCTGCTCCAACAATTCGTCATTGGAAAAGAGTCAAAGATGTTTTGCGATACCTTCGTGGGATAACAGACATGGGTCTCTTCTACTCAGAGAAATCCACAAATGACCAAATCCTTGCTGGATATGCAGATGTTGGTTTCCTCTCTGATCCGCATAAAGCCCGCTCACAAACTGGATGTGTGTTCACTAATGGAGATACAGCAATCTCATGGCGCTTAACAATGCAAACACTAGTTGCTACATCTTCCAATCACTCAGAAATACTTGCTTTATATGAAGCAAGTCGTGAATGTTCTTGGTTAAGATCAATGATCCATCATATCCGAAGTTCATGTGGTCTACCTTTGAAGACAAACAATCCAACTGCCATCCATGAAGATAATGCAGCTTGTGTTGCCCAAATGAAGGAGGATTCATCAAGGGCGATAAGACGAAACACATATCTCCAAAGTTTTTCAGTGCGCATGAGCTTTAGAAGGCTAAAGTTATTGAAGTCAGACAAATCCGTTCTAATGAAAATCTGGCAGACCTATTCACCAAATCTCTACCGAAGTGCACATTTCAGAAGCTAGTGCAGAGTATAGGATTACGTCGACTTACCAATCAGCTAAATTTGGAGAATGCGGAATCAGGGGGAGCATCCATGATACATGCTTGTTGTACTCTTTTTCCTTTGCTAATGGTTTTTTCCCATTGGGTTTTTCCGAGCAAGGTTTTAACGAGGCAACTGATGTTGATATGTGGGCATCCAAGGGGGAGTGTTGTAGAATTAGTGGATGAATGCCCACTCAAGGAATAAAGACTTATAAATAGTGTATGATAATTTCAAAAGTATCATCATTGTATTTGGATGGTTGTAGTTACATGAGTTGTTCTATAAATATAGGACTTCGTGTGTTATCGGAATGTACACAGCGAAAAGAAAGAAAGAAAGAAGAGAAATAATATCAGTATCTCTCACCTCCTCTTCATTACTTTTGTGTTATAGTTATACTGTGATATTTAGCACCTGCTTCACTCCTGTTCTTAGCAAAGGTTATCTCTCTAACTTTTGCCTATTTTTAACACCAAATTCTATATAGGTATTTGTAAATAAGGTATAAACGTTGACAAATACAATAAAATTCAGATTTTTTTAAAGAAGTGATCATACTAATTGAAATTAATCGTAATGTTTGACAACAACAGGATAATTTTATAGAATGATGAGTTGGGAAATATTTTTACAAAATAATATAAAGAAAGAATTTGAGGATTGTAAAATTTAAATTTATATGTACATGCAAAGAAAAATGTCGAACAATTCAATATACTTTCTTGTTAAAAATAACCAATTTAGCAAAGTTTGTTTTCAATTGTATGTAATGAATGTAAAAATTCAGAAAAGCACAAATATACAATTTCATTTGTATTTCATAAATGCATAATGCATTGATAAAGCTAAGCACTTAGATTTTAAATTTTGTAGCACATCTTTAAATACTATGTTGGTATAGTTATTTAAATTCTTTTCTCCGTTCCCTAGCAAAATTTTTAGACATTATCTTGATGTGACTTTAGATAATGTAATATACAATTGACCATGAGTAAAAACTGGTTCAGGAAGATATAACCCAACTTGCTTCAAAGATTGTCTTTGGCTTTTATTAATTGTCATTGCATAACATGGTTTCATTGGAAATTGACATCTTTTAAAAATAAAAGGCCATTTATTTTAAGTTGCTACAAGAGTGAATCTTGATATAAAAACTTTTTACCAATATTGGTTCCAGCAAGTATTTTAGCTTCAATAATTCTTTTGAATAATTGTGACGACCAATCCCTAATTTTCTATGTAATTTCTCCCCGTGTATGTGAATTGACTATTATACCCTTGGAGGCAAGTGACATGGACCTGTTTATATCGCTGTTATTTCATTTCCCGCTATTGCATTTAAATTGTACACGTTGTCACGAGTGTACGTCAATTTTTATTAGTGTGAAAACACTATTTCGGATAGATGTTTGATTCCCTTTTCTGTAGGAAATCTAAAACCCTATCCCTATCTACCTTTTTAACCCATCCCATGTCCCTTTTTTTTTTTTCAACACCCACCAATCCTATCTTCTCCTTTTGCACGGCAACCAATAAAAAAGCAGAAAATATCTTTCTCTCCCAAAGTCTCTCTTTCTCTGCAACCTTGAAGATCAACGTTCAAAGCTTGCAGATCGAACCTAGAAACCACTTCTTTGTGCTCAGCACCTTCACGAGCACAACCATACCTTTAAAATTCAGTTTGGACGAGTTTTGTACGTCGAACTCGTGACGTCGAAACTCAGTGATTTGAGTTCATCAATTTTCAGGCCGAGTTAAGGAGTTTTGAAGGTCGAGGAAGCCTTCCCACAACTTCTCGAGGCCTCTAGGACATTTTTGAAGAAGCTTGGACATCGAAACAACCGAGTTTCAAGGAGTTCACTTTTAGCCGGAGCTTTCGAGGTGTTTTCCGACCACCTTCGTCCACTTTTTGGACTCCAAACAGGTATAAGCGATTATACTCTTCATAAGCTTCAAATCCATATAAAGTAGGTCGAAAATGATTGAGAAATGAATAAGTTATGCAAGTTTGAAATTTTTCTAGAAAACCGGCGAGGTTCGAGTTGCAGACGGCTGTGCCGGCAGCGGACGACCATATTGAGAAATCAGAGATATGGTTCGATCATGTTGAGAAAACCTTTCGAGACATGCATCGACATGGTAATCTTCCCGTAGAGAGATGGGTCGAGACGGCGACCTGGTTCTTTTGTTTGGGAGCAGAATCTTGGTGGGATCAGGAGAAGAAACCATTATCTGCTGAGGATGCTATGAATTGGGATGTCTTCAAGCATATATTTCGAAACAGATTTGTTCCTCCAACGTATTTGGACCGTAAGAATGATGAGTTCTCAGATCTAAGGCAGGGTAAGATGTCAACCACTAAGTATCACCGAAGGTTCACAGATTTATCCTGTTATTGTCCCGAGACTGTTGCTAATCCTTAGGAGATGCTTCATCTGTTTAAGAGGGGAACTCACAAGAAATTACGTTTTATGGCAACTACTAATCCATGTGCTACCTATCAGAAGTTCTTATAGGTTTTGCTTCGGGTTGAAGATTCGGAGAATGCTCTTGATGACGAGGATGATGGTGATGGCAAAAATGCCCAGAGGTTCAGTAACATGGGGCAATCATCACTTGGTTCGAGAAGGGCTCAGAACTTTAAGAGAAGTGGAAATAGGTCTGGATCGTCGAGCGGAGGTTCTAACTCTGGTACACCTCATAGAGGTGGCAGATCCACTGGCAGCTCTCGTTTTCATAGTCAGGGAAACTCTAACAGTTCAGGTGCTCAACTTTGCCGCAAGTGTAACACCCGCCATTTTGGCGAGTGTAAGAGAGAAAACAGAGGATGTTTCACTTGCGAATAAACGGGGCACATGACCTATAATTGTCCTTAGAATTAGAGGAATCAACCTGCTAATCAACCACTTGTAGTCCCCTTACAACAGTTTCCAGCACCTGGTACCCGTCAGCAGACAGGCTACAGTGGAGCCTTCCACTATCAGGGAGAATTAGCCCAGTACCAGGGAGGGCCATACCAGTACACACCTGAAGTTCCCTATTATTAGGGAGGCTATCAGCAGATTCAGGGAGGTTATCCACAGTTTTAGGGAGGTTATACTCCATATCAAGGTGGTAGAGCTCATATGTATACTGGAGGGCAGTATTAGAACCTAGACATAGTGTCTAGCATTAGAGGTTCAGGCAGACAGGCAAATCCACCTCACCAGGGCCGAGGTAATCAAGGTCGAGGTAATCAGACTGAAACGAGCAGCAAGCTCAGGGAAAAGTCAACAATATCACCCAACAGGATGCACAAGCTAATCCAGACTTGATTATGGGTACGTTGAATGTTCTAGGCCATTTTGCTAAAGTTTTAATTGATTCTGGTGCTACACATTTAGTTTTATTTCCCATAAGTTTGCTCAAACGACTCAACCACACCCCACTTCCCTCGGCTACGAGTTGGAATTCTTGATGCCTAAGGGTGAAATCTGTTATGTTAGCTGGGAATGTCAAGGATGTCATGTCCTTATCAAGGATGTAATTATGCCAGCTAATCTTGTTCCTTTGGATATCGTTGATTTTGAAGTTATCTTGGGCATGGATTGGTTACACTATAATTGTGCCAAAATGGATTGCTATGAGAAGGTAGTTACCTCACCGACTAGACATGCCTATTGTCATGTTTTTTTGGTGAATGTAGTGGTCTAAAGCACAGAGTTATCACTACCTTGAGGGCGAGGCGATTGTAGCTCATGTTGTGCTAACGAAAGAGACTACTGCATCTGTGGAAGACGTCGGAGTAGTCAGACACTTTTCGAATGTTTTTCTCGAGGATTTACTTGGCTTACTCCCAGATCGTGAAGTGGAGTTCACCATCGATCTACTTCTAGGTACTAATCCTATTTCTCTTACACCTTACCGTATGGCTCTTGAGGAGTTAAGGGAACTTAAAACTCAGTTACAAGAGTTGGTTGATAAATGTTTCATTCAGCCAAGCACTTCCCCTTGGGGAGCTCCAGTTCTGTTTGTAAGGAAGAAAGACAGAACTTTAAGGTTATGTATCGACTACAGGCAGTTGAACAGGGTAACGATTAAAAACTGTTATCCGTTACCTCATATTGATGATCTTTTTTACCAATTTAAGGGTGTCTGTGTATTCTCGAAGATTGACCTAAGATATGTTACTACCAGTTGAAGATTAGAAGCGACGACGTTTCGAAAATAGCTTTCAGAACTCGATATGGTTATTACGAGTTTTTTGTGATGCCATTTGGATTGACTAATGCCCTAACAAATTTCATGAACCTGATGAATCGAGTATTTCATCCATACCTCGATAGGTTCGTCATTGTTTTTATAGATGACATTTTGGTGTATTCGAAGAATGAAACTGATCATGCCAGACATCTATATTTGGTTCTAAAGACATTAAGGGCAAATCAGATGTACGCTAAGTTCAGCAAATGTCAGTTTTGGTTAGATCATGTGTCATTCTTGGGGCACGTGATATCAGCTCTGGTGTGCTTGTGGATCCTCAGAACGTAGCAGCCGTGGAGAATTGGGAGCAACCTCAGACGGTTACTGAAGTACGAAGCTTCCTTGGTTTTGCTGGCTATTATCGACGCTTCGTGAAAGATTTTTCAGTTATAGCACTACCCTTGACAAAGTTGACTAGAAAAGATGTTCCGTTTGTGTGGAGTGAAGAGTGTGAGCAGAGTTTCCAACAATTGAAGTACCTTCTCACACATGCACCTGTCTTAGCACTTCCCGATGATAGTGAGAACTTTGAGATCTACAGTGATGCGTTTCTGAATGGTCTTTGATGTGTGTTAATGCAGCATGAGAATGTGATTGTGTATGCTTCATGCCAGTTAAAACCCCATGAGATGAATTATCCTACTCACGATCTCGAGTTGGTGGCTATTATCTTTGCTTTGAAAATCTGGAGGCACTATCTTTATGGGAAAATGTGTAAGATCTTCAATGATCATAAGGGCCTCAAGTATATTTTCTCTCAACCAGAACTTAATCTCTGGCAGCGGAGGTAGGTAAAGTTGCTCAGTGATTATGAATGCACTATTGAGTATCACCATGGTTGTGCGAATGTTGTAGCTGATGCTGTTAGCAGGAAACCTCAAGCTCGACTTAATACCCTTTATGTCAGTCGTATGCCTCTTTTGACTGATCTAAGATCCACTAGAGTAGTTTTAAAGGCGGATCGACGTGGAGCCCTAATTGCTAGTTTTCAGGTCAGACCAGTTCTGTCAAATCGTGTTCTCGAAGCCCAGAAGAAAGATACAGAATCTCAGGAATTGATATAAGCAGTGTCAGACGGGAAAAAAAATGACTTTATGATTAGAGGTCCTGATGGCATGTTGATGCAAGGTGATCGGATGTATGTGCCGAGTGTTGAGGACCTAAAGAGAGACAAATTGGA
Source organism: Cotoneaster glaucophyllus (assembly GCA_036320875.1). Taxonomy (NCBI): domain Eukaryota; kingdom Viridiplantae; phylum Streptophyta; class Magnoliopsida; order Rosales; family Rosaceae; genus Cotoneaster; species Cotoneaster glaucophyllus. The sequence continues at coordinate 20,334,916 of CM070069.1, read as the reverse complement.
TGAAGCACACATTTCTGCCTATGCGATGCATCCTGGGAGTATCAAGATGTATCAAACCATCTGACATTTCTACTATTGGCCAGTTTGAAAAGAGAAATTGCAGAGTATGTTAGTCGTTGTGCAGTTTTCCAGTAAGTTAAGGCCGAAAAGAAGAAGCCTTTTGGGTCGCTACAACCACTCCCGATACCCCAGTGGAAATGGGAAGATATTATGATGGATTTTGTGTATAAATTACCTTGTATGCGAAATGGCTATTATGGTATTTGGGTGATAGTTGATCGACTTACCAAGTTAACACACTTCATACCTGTTCGTGAGAATTACTCGTTGAGTCAGCTGGCCAAACGATTCATCTCCTGAAGTTGTTAAGTACCACGGAGTTCCAGTTAGTATCATTTCTGACCGGGATCCCCGATTTACTTCGAAGTTCTGGGTAGCTTTTCAAGAATCTTTAAGATCGAGATTACTCTACAGTACCGACTATCATCCTCAAACCGATGGGCGATAAGAAAGAACTATCCAAAGTTTGGAAGATATGTTAAGATCATCGGTTCTACAGTTTGGAGACGCTTGGCACAAGTGCTTACCGTTGGTAGAATTCGCCTACAACAACAACTTCCATTCTAGCATTAGTATGGCACCATTTGAAGTGTTGTATGGGAAACTATGTCGTACCCCACACTGTTGGTCTAAAGTTGGTGAACGAGTTTTGGTGGGCCCTAAGATCGTGGATGAGACGACACAGAACATTCAGGTGATAAAGGCTAACCTGAAAGTGGCCTAGGATCGACATAAGAGTATCGCAGACCGACATTTTTGAAGTTATCGCTGTGGAAAGGTGTTGTACATTTTGGAAAGAAATGGAAGCTCAGCCCTAGGTACATCAGGCCGTACTAGATCATAGAACAAGTTGGTGAAGTTGCTTATCGACTCGCTTTGCCACCAGAGTTGGCGATAGTGCATAATGTGTTTCACTTGTCGATGTTACGAAGATACGTCTCTGATCCGTCACATGTGATCCCTTCTTAACCATTGGAGATCAATCCAGATTTAACCTATGATGAGGTTCCAGTGACTATCCTTGATTGGAAAGATAAGGTTCTTAGGAACAAGACCGTGCGGATGGTGAAAGTTTTGTGGGGGAACCACTCAGTTGAGGAAGCTACTTGGGAGACAGAAGAGCTCATGCGAGATATGTACCCATGTTCATTTTATGGTTTTGATTTGTAGTCAGTGTTGAAATTTCGGGGATGAAATATTTTCTATGTAATTTCTCCCCGTGTATGTGAATTGACTATTATGCCCTTGGAGACAAGTGACGTGGATGTGTTTATATCGCTTTTATTTCATTTCTCGCTATCGCATTTAAATTGTACACGTTGTCACGAGTGTTGTAAATTTTTTATCAGTGTGAAAACACTATTTCGAATAGATATTCGATTCCCTTTTTTGTAGGAAATCTAAAACCCTATCCCTATCTACCCTTTTAACCCATCCCATGTCCCTTTTTTTTTTCAACACCCACCAATCCTATCTTCTCCATCTGCAGGGCAATCAATCAAAAAGTAGAAAATATCTTTCTCTCTCTTCCTTCTCTCTCTTTCTCTCTCCCGAAGTCTCTCTTTCTCTACAACCTTGAAGATCAATGTTCAAAGCTTGCAGATTGAACCCAAAAACCACTTCTTTTTGCTCATCTCACCTTCACGAGCACAACCATACCTTTAAAATTCAGTTTGGACGAGTTTTGTACATTGAACTCGTGAGGTATGAACTCAGTGATTTGTGTTCATCAATTTTCAGGCTGAGTTAAGGAGTTTTTAAGGTCGAGGAAGCCTTCCCACAACTCCTCGAGGCCTCTAGGAAATTTTTGAAGAAGCTTGGATGTCGAAACAACCGAGTTTCGAGGAGTTCACTTTTGGCAGAAGCTTTCGAGGTGTTTTCCAACCACCTCTGTCCACTTTTTGAACTCCAAACAGGTATAATGCGATTATACTCTTCATAAGCTTCAAATCCATATAAAGTAGGTCAAAATGGTTGAGAAATGAAGAAGTTATGCAAGTTTGAATTTTTTCCAGAAAACCAGCGAGATTCGAGTTGCAGACAGCGGCACTGGTGGCGGACAACGGCGACGGACGACAGAGCCCCCCCAGAGAAGATAGGGAATATTCCGTCAAAGTTGACGGATTATTCTAACGGCGTCAGGTAATGCCATTAATCTCTGTTAAGCTTTAAACGGAATATTCCTAACGGCGTCAGTCACACTGACGGCACGTGCCTGCGCGTCTAGCCGTGCCTTGGCTGGCACATGCGGGGTCCAAAATTTTATCTAAAAATTTGTGTAGGTCTGTGACGTCGAGTGGATCAATTTTTGTATTTAAACCCTAGGTTTAAGCAAACTACAAGGGTTTTATTTAAGTTTCCGTATATGTGCTTTAATTAATTCTATTATAGTTATTTCATATATAGGAGAAACGTATCCCGAGGACGTACGGGGCCAGGCTAGGCTCGGGGGCTACAACCCAGCAACGTACTTGTGAGTGGGCATTTGTTTTTATACCTGTACGTATTTATAGTTCCCTAAATGCGTAGTTACTTTAGTTTTACGCTTATGTTGCCAAGTATTCGTTATTGTGTTATAATTGTGACAAATGATGCTATATGGTTGAGCTATTATTGACATGACATTCATACATATTTATACATGCTCATCTGCTGCACCCCGGTGTTAGTACTCCGCCCAAGGCCAGGGCCAGTCCTTCACATGTATGTTCACATCCGCACCATTCGCTCTTGGATCCAAGTTAGGTGCCAGTCCTGTCGGGTAGATTGCATTAGGCAATCCGACTTGTATGTGACCGTGCTTCTGCACCAGCCTTCACGTGATCGTAGTACTAGAGCGTATTGATTTCACCCAGTCCAGTTCGTGTCAGAGATTATATGTTCGAACTCGTGTGTCAGCTTAGATGGATGAACATTTAGCTATACTTGCTTTCATATGATTATATTACTGTGGCATTTGATATATCATGACTTGGCATATTTCTAGTTATAATGCTGTTGTATTATTGTTTACATACTTACGTAGTATGCTTTAAGGAAACTATACTTGTTTTATGGCGAGGGGTTAGTATATTCGAAAATAAAGGTTTTCTTACAAGCATTGTTTTGCTGACCCACTCAACTTTGTTTTTCGCCCATCCAGGACTTAGATAGTTGATTTCTTCATGGCACTCGAGGAATCTTTGGCAGTTCTGACATTATCTTCAGTTAGATGTACGAACTTATCATAGTTGTGTAATAAGTGTACTTCAGGTACTTTGGTTACTCTTTAGTAGTCGTACTATCTTTAAGCTCTGAATAATTGTAGTGGGTTATTCCCACGATTGCGCATTCTATCACTGTTTAGTATAATTAGTTCTAATTAGTTTTAAATTTATTCACTTTTTCACATCACTTACCCTTATGGTTACGTCACCTCACGGTGATGGCCAGCATGCTTCGACCTTCCAAGGTCGGGGTGTGTCAATAATTGTGTAACAACTAATCTAGTTCCATTACACAAACCAAAAGATTGATTAAAATTTTGTAATAACATAATTGGCATTCCTATTTTTAAAATGAGGTTATGTGTAGGCAAACCATTGAAGTCAAGTTTATTTAAAAACTCTGTAGGATACATTGTTTCAAGATTTTCAAAATTTCCATTTGAAGAACACAAAGAATCATAACTTAAAAACGAATGTTGTTCTCCAGGTAGCAAATTAATTATATAATTATTCACTTCTGTTACAGTTGTTTTTCGAGGTGTGACAGTAGAAGAATGAATTGTTAAATCTCCATGTATTTGAATTAAAGATGTTTCTGTATCATTTGAATCATTTAGATCATCCCTATCATGAATTTGTCCATCACTAACTTGTAAAATCCAATCTGCAAAATGTTTGATTTTCTTTTTTTCATCAATGCTCAAATCATTTCTTGATAACCTTATATTTTCTCTTCAATGAAATTTTTTTAAAATGTCACCATAAATAAGAGCTATTTAAAGTAGAATTTATTATATCTTCTTTGGCTGCTCTAGGAATAACAGGTAATATTTGCCGAAAGTCACCACCTAATAAAATAGGTTTACCGCCAAATGGAACTTTATTACTTGGAGTATGTAAATGAGACAAAATGTCACAAAGTGAGTTGTCCAATGCTTCAAAACAATATTTATGATTCATAGGTGCCTCATCAGATATAATTAAATATGTTTTTTCAATAAAATTTGTTTTTTCAATTAATCCTACAAGATGAGTTTTCTTTTTTATCAGACAAATTGAGGTATCAGTAATAACCAATGAAAATTTAAATCTCGAATGAACTATTCGACCACTTGGTCATAACAATGATGCTATTCCTGATGATGCTACAACCAAAACAGTAACAACCCGTCCAGAAAAATTATAATTTGAATAAGTGAATTTACGAAAATGCCCTTCGAGGCATATACTTTGACCGTTGTTGACTGTAGTATCGTGTGACGTGTCATGTAAGATTCGTTTTCTTAGCGTATCCTTATAGTACTCGTCGCTACGGACGTGTGGGTGCAAGCAATTCGTGATTTGAAGCTATAACGAAGGAGATATTAACATTTGAAGTTTGCAGCATTTTAGTAATTTTGTTATTTTTAGAAAAATTTGGAATTTCTTTTAATGAAATCTGGTGTGCCACTTGGATGGCCCAGATTAAAGGGATGAGAAATGGATGGTGCGGATGAAAAAGAAGGGGGATAAAGAGATGGGCGCTGCCCAGTTAGAGGAAGAGAGATGAAGAGGTGACCAATTGGGAGAAGAGGAAAGGAGAGAAATGAGGGAGGAGGGAAGGAGGGGAACGGCCGGGTCTCCCCTTGACTCGCGACCCAACTTGCAACCTTCATGATTTCCGACGAATTTTCACCCATTTTTTCGGCAAATTGCACCATCTAACTACCTAGAATCAACTCCACGACCTTCCCTCTATCCATTCCATCCCAAATTTGGAGAGATTTGGCCTTGAAATTAGGAAACCCGCACTGGTGGGTGCGGTGCATTCGTGTCGCCGATTCTTCCATTTCTGAAACAATTTCTCCCAATCACCACCACTTGTAGCATCCTCTTGGGGCCTGGAACAAAGCCCAAGCAATGGTTGAGACGTCGGAGTTCGAATCAAGCACACCCATTCAAGGGTTTCCGCACGGTTTTAGTGGATTTGAAGTTTTTCCATGCCAAATTGGCCTTAGTCACAGGTATAAAAGTTGCTCTACTCATTGAGATCTTAATTTCTGCAAAATTTGGTAATTTTTGGAAATAGTTGAATTTTCCGGCGAGTCGGGGCGGCCAACCGCAACCCATGGCGGCGTGTGGTCAGTGGGCCGCCAATGCTATTTTTAGGCTATGTTAAATGCCCTGAGTTCATTTTTGATAATTGATTGTCGTAGGTTGATCATTTGAACCTAATTTCATTACGATACGTGGTTAGGTAAAAATATGAATCAACGAACCGATCGTTGGATCGCCACCAAACTTTGATACGTTGTAATACGTAACATTTGAAGATCATAGGACCTTTTGGATTGGGAATCCGATGTATGGATCTTCTCGAATTGGATTTGGAAGTTCATAAAATAAAATGTTAACCGCCACTTGGTTTTGGCAATTGGCGGAGATCCGACCATTGGATCGTAATGAAATAATAGTACGTTATTCTTGAAGTATAAAGTGAATCTCTGGAAGTTACGGATAGGAAATCTGAGATGCAGATCTTCCGAATAGAGTTATGTAGGGTTGTGACCATACCGTCAAACTTTGATCGACGGATGACTTTTGGTCAATGGGTCTTAAACCATTCTAAAATGTCCTGGAGGATATGTTATGTGTGAGTTACGTATTCTATTGATCAGAGTTCTGAGATTTGGTCCGATAATTATTCTAGGCGCCGATCATTCGGGATGCCTCGATGCTCGTGTTAGGGAATCGTAGCGCGGCTTCCAGGTGAGTGGGCATTTTGGTTTTCAATATATATATATATGCATGCGTTGCGTTTTCCCAGAAAACTTATTTAAATGGTTTTATGCTTTAAAATGCCATGCCAAATACTTTATATTTTAGAATATGCATTTAATATTTAAATGTGCTATTGATGATGTTGGGGACGCCCAGGTAAGTTCCAGGTAAGGTTATATGTGGTTAATGGTAAGATGTACGTTGTGGTGATACCTAGTGACATTTAGAGCTCATAAATCGATGGTTCTGACATAATATTGTCGTACAGACCACTATCGGCTGTTCCGACATAATATTATCTTACAGACCACTATCGGTGGTTCCGACATAATTTTGTCGTACAGACCACTATAGGTGGTTCCGACATTGTCTTCTCGTACAGACCACTATCGGTGGTTCCGACTCGTGTGTAAGCTTAAGTGATGAGCTATAGATTCAGCCGTACAGGCCACTAGATGTGGATCCGACTGACATATTATTATTCATTGTTTACTTCATCTGGTTGACTTGATCGTTTATGTGGTATCTTGCAATATATACATGTTGGGATTCTTAGATTATGGAAATAAGCTTGAGATATATATATTTGTGCGTATTCTACTTTCTGGGAAATTATACAGGTTTTACGGCAAGGGGTTATACTTTTGATAATTTAAAAAGGTTTTGAAAAGCTTTGTTTTCACCCACTCACATTTTCTTGTTTTGCGCCCCTCCAGGTTTTAAATTGCTAAAGGTTCGTATCGACGAGGATTCGTGGCAAATCTCGGTATAGGTGGCTGCCTTTGAGGGTATGATTCTTACCCATGCTACTGTACTTTACTTATGCTCCGACATCGCGTGTGAAAATAGGCTTAATCCCGCTCACCGCGTAATTCTGCTCTTAGACACTTTAGTTTTAAATTTATTCATATTTTTACAAATCATCACACTTTATGGCTTCGTCACCTTCCAGGTGTCGGCCAGCACAGCTCGATTCGGAGTCCTAGTGGACATTCCGGGTCGGGGTGTGTCAGTTTGGTATCAGAGCATAAGTTTGGGCAGTATTGTATTCATCACACGTGTGATGTGAGCATTTTTGGTTCTTGAGCTTAATGCTCGAATCTTGCCACCTCGTCGAATACAAAAAATGTGTTAGTTTTTCCTGAGTTTTGAGTAGTTTTGTCGACTTGTTGACTTTTTAGAAAGTCACTTTGGCGAACCTTTATAGAATTAAAGCAAAGAATTTCTTTACCAAAGAAAAGATGTGGATTTGGAACGAGTGGATGGTCCTAAGGCAGAGTTAATGTATCGATATTGGTGGATCATCCAGGAAATTGTAAACCAATTCCATCATTATTCTCCAGCCAGTAGTATTAAATTTTTCAAGATTGGAAATTCGAAATAGTTTTGAATTCTTGGCAGTATCTATTAGCATGCCATTTATTCAGGATTCCTACGAAGCTTATTTCGTCAAGATTTCAAAATTCCTTGAGAGACAATCTGGTGCTAAAGTAGTAGCACTTGATGAAAGAAATGCTTGGGAGACGGTTGTTTATGGTTCCCGATAGTATTCGCTTTCTCAACTGCCTTGGTTATTATTTCAGATCTTCAGGAGAACAATCAACTTCTGTTTAAGCCATTCTAAAGTAGATTATTAGTAAATTCATATTTCTAGTTTTGGGACATCTTGGCCATTAGAAGTTTCCAAATTTATTTTGATGATGTACTTGTCATTTTGATGAGTATAGGCACCTAAGTATGAGTTGTTATACCTGTGACTAGTATAAATCGAAGTAGTGAGTATCTTCTCTAGAATTATCAATTCCTTCTTAGACATTTAAAATCATCTACCTGAGTAAACTCTAGTTTGTAATCGGCCTATGGTGGCGCTACTAATTGACGATATTGTTCGATATCCAGGAACTGTTAACTAATATTCATGAGGTATGATTTCAGATACCGGACACAGGTGCTAGTATATGGGAATAATACCTTATACGGAATATCGGTTCACAGTTTCAGGGTAGCAAATAATATTAAAAAATAATATGAACTTGTTAATTAGAGCGTGACCAATAGACTGATTAACAGAGGTTGCTAGAGTTGAAGAAACTAAATTTCAGAAAGCTGGAAGAAAGCCTTGTATTAGGATAGTAAACCCGTAGTTGTTTTCACCTTATTGCCTATCTAGGTAAACATAACCTTTCCTACTAGCTACCTTTTCAATCACCTATTCGAGTATATGGTAGAATCAAAGTATGAACTAATTTCTCCCTGTTAGAGTGATTAGAATGTCGAGGAAGCTGTGAAGACCCTTTAGCCATGTCGGTGAAAGACAATATTATAGTACGTTTTGGAGGACGTACATTTAGAGATCACGTTCCAAAGTTCTATCTGAGATATTATCATTGACCTATTTTCTCAGACTAAGCTAGTTTCCTTGCATTTTTCGAGTGACTCTCACTATTTGGAAGAACTTAGTTACTAAAGTTTTTTTTATTAAGAAGTTTATTCCATCAAGTCTCCTATTTAGGGAAATTCGAACCTTAGGATTGTACCTAGAATTTAGTCACTTCCTTAAGTGACGATTAAAACTATTATCCTTTACTTCGAGTTGACGATCTAGCTGACCTATCCTCGTAACTTGAGTTTTCTTCCTTTATCTGCCTACTTTGTAGTAGCCTTTTCGACGACTTTCTTATCTACTTTGGTAATGAGACCATATTCCTCAAACATCAGTTTGGCTTAGATTGGTACTTATTTTGGAAGTGTGATCTTCAAAGACGATATTCTTTTCTTATTTCAAAAGAGTTTTGAGAATGAAGGTCGAAATTCTCACAAAGTGTTGTGAATTCGAGATATCCTTGGTCTTGTCAATTTTATCGACAATTTGTTAGTGATTCTTTGATTATAGTATCCTTCATCATCTTTCAGCAGAAGAAAGTTAGTCTAGTTTGGAAGGTTGGATATGAATAAAGTTTCTGACAACCGAATTATTGTCTCACGTCATCATCACTTACATTCTTCAATGACGTTAATTTTTGAAAATTCATGATGACATATCCTTGGATATGTCAGCCATGCAGAAGTAGCATGATAGATTACCATTCATATTTCCAATGTGTAGCATTGTTGGAATGAGCCATCTTATCCATGACTTAAAGTCAATATTTATTACCTTTTCTTGAAAATCGAGTGACATTTCTTTGTGGAGAATGTGTTCCAAAATCTTTATCAACATTAGATTTTTTTTTTCAAGTACATATTCACTAAGAAGAATTGGATTTCTGATTACGATGGTGAAAGAATCTGGGAAATGTCTATTCTTACACTATTGTACATCATTTTGTTTGTGCAAAATTAGTGATTGTTACCATCACATAAGATATAATTACCCTTGAACATTTCCAGCCATTTCTACCCCATTTCAGCTGGAGTTCACTAGCATTGATTTGACATTATTCTTGAGTTGTCAAGAGTTGTTCGAATGGTTATAATCACTTATTGTGTCCGATCAGAGATAGGGAATCATCACTATAAGTTTCCTATATGAGCTAAATTGTGCATATAGAAAAGTGAAAATCAATAACCATGATGCTGAACCAATGCTACGCTTATATGGTGTTTTATTTCGGTGGTAGTTTTACTCAAGTGGAAGGTAGGGCTCTTCCAGTTCCAAAGCTTAAAGTTGGTATTGGCGATATTTTCTTTTCTTAAAATGGGCGCTAAGATTTCAACAACAAAGCACTTGTGAAGCCAACTAGGTTAGAGGTGGGCTGTTATTAACTTCTCTGCACATCGTGATCTATAAGCTCTGGTTCGCGATCTGATTAAAGGTGGAGATATGAAAGGAATTAAAACTGAGGCTCCACTTGAGGTGTTTGAAAAGAATTCTCAGTCTAGGCGAGCTCCGCCTTTAGTTAAAGTAGAAAGGATGATTGAGGAAATAAAGTCCAAACTCCTTAGACAGTCACAGTTTCTTATATGTTTTCTGTCAGATGATGATGACATTATAAGAGAGCTGTTTTTGGACTTCTATGTTAGTTAGGCAAGCAGAAACCAGACCAGATTATCGTCTTGGCATAATTCTATCTCACCGTGCTACTCGTTTCACTTCCAAGCCTTTGGAAGTCTTTTAGGAGGTTATGAGTACTAGATTTGTTCAGTATCACATTACTACCTTGAGAATAACGGCTAGTCTGAACTAGTTACTCAGAATTTAGGGAACGTGTTACATTTTGTTCGTCCCACTATTAGTTTGGTTGCAGCATAACACTATCTTTATTTTAGTGTTTGTAATTACGGTTATAATTCTGGCTTAGCTATGGTACCATTGGAGCCGATAAACGGAGATTTTATACTCAGTGCATAATTGATAAACACTTACCCTTGTTAAGGTTATGTGTAACTGTGGTTACACTTTTGATTATGAGCATAGCATCGTTTGAGAAATGGTATAACTATTTATGCGCAAAATGTGGTTACAGAAGAGTATTGTGAGCAGGTATTTGAATGATTGAGGTTGTGACATGGGAATTTTATGATATTGACGATATTGCCTGAGGAGGTGGTGCGTGAGCATGATTGAGGTTTTGTTCTGACGAGGTATGTTTATTTCCCAATGAGGGGCAAGATGGTAATATTGCATCCTAGAGAATTTCTCACTAGCTTATTGAGACAACGATGAGTCATCGGCAATACAGGTTGCAGACTGTAATATCGATGGCTTGATTGTTGGATTCACTAAGCTAGTGGGCAAGACCGCTTATCTACGACGACACTTACTAGTTAGGTATGGTTCGGACTTATCCTAGAAACTTGTGACACGACAAATGTTTGGCGTAGTCCATTTTCGTTTTGAGTTTTGATTTTTGTGCAAGCAGTTTCTACGAGATTATTCTATTTATATGAGTATTTCTGCTATTGCGGAGGTTGGGTGAGTTAGTTCTACTCTTGATTTTAAACTCTAGAAATAAGTGTTTGAATTGTAAGTTTTATGTATATATATATCTATTTTCTATATTTTATATACGTATACTTTTCTTATGTTAATTTGTAGTAATTGGTGTTTTCGACTTTATGGTTTTACGGATGTTATGCTACTATCTTTCAAGGAAGGAAGAAGGTATGAGTTTGGACGCATGAAAAAGGAATAATTGCAATCCGATCGCGACAGAATGGCACTCTCTTTTATGTAGCCGCTCTAACTTGATTTCTTCCTTGGGTAAGTATTTGGATAGTTATGTTTTTCCTACTTTGAGAATTTATATTTCACTAGTTATTTAAAAATTCAGGGACAAAATTTTTTAAGGGGGGAAGATTATAACGACCTGTCCCAAAAAATTATAATTTTAATAAGTGAATTTACGAAAAATGCCCTTCGAGGCATGTACTTTGACCGTTGTTGACTGTAATGTCGTGTCATGTAAGGTTCATTTTCTTAGCAAATCCTTGTAATACTCGTCGCTACGGATGCGTGGGCACAAGCAGTTCATGATTTGGAGCTATAACGAAGGAGATATTAACGTTTGAAGTTTGAAGCATTTTAGTAATTTTGTTATTTTTAGAAAAATCTGGAATTTCTTTTAATGAAATCTGGTGTGCCACTTGGATGGCCCAGATTAAAGGGATGAGAAATGGATGGTGCGGATGAAAAGGAAGGGGGGATAAGGAGATGGGCACTGCCCAGTTAGAGGAAGAGAGAGGAAAAGGTGACCAACTGGGAGAAGATGAGAGAAAGGAGGGATGAGGGAAGGAGGGGAACGGCCGGGTCTCCCATTGACCCGCGACCCGACCCACAACCTTCATGATTTCCGACGACTTTTCACCCATTTTTCTGGTAAATTGCACCATCTAACTACCTAGAATCTACTCACCGACCTTCCCTCTATCCATTTCATCCTAAATTTAGAGAGATTTGGCCTTGAAATTAGGAAACCCGCACCAGTGGGTGCGGTGTATTCGTGTCGCCGATTCTTCCATTTCTAAAATAATTTCTCCCAATCACCACCACCCATAGCATCCTCTTGGGGCCTGGAACAAAGCCCAAGCAATGGTTGGGGTGTCGAAGTTCGAATCAAGCACACCCATTCAAGGGTTTCCACACGGTTTTAGTGGATTTGAAGTTTTTCCAGGCCAAATTGGCCTTAGTCACGGGTATGAAAGTTTCTCTACTCATTGAGATCTTCATTTCTGCAAAATTTGGTAATTTTTTGGAAATAGTTGGATTTTCCGGCAAGTCGGGGCGGCCGAACGCCACCCACGGCAGCGCATGCGGCGGTGCATGGTCAGTGGGCCGCCAATGCTTTTTTTAGGCTATGTTAAATGCCCTGAGTTCAGTTTTGATAATTGATTGTCGTAGGTTGATCATTTGAACCTAATTTCATTACGATACGTGGTTAGGTAAAAATATGAATCAACGATCCGACCGTTGGATCGTCACCAACCTTTGATACATTCTAATACGTAATATTTAAAGATCATAGGAACTTGCAGATCGGAAATCCGATGTACAGATCTTCTCGAATTGGATTTGGAAGTTCATAAAATAAAATGTTAACCGCCACTTGATTTTGGCAATTGGTAGAGATCCGACCGTTGGATTGTAACAAAATTTTAGTATGTTATTCTAGAAGTATAATGTGTATCTCTAGATAATTTAGAAAGCTTTTGAAAAGCTTTTTTTTCGCCCACTCACATTTTCTTGTTTTGCGCCCCTAGGTTTTAAATTGCTAAAGGTTCGTATCGACGAGGATTCGTGGCAAATCTCGGTATTTGAGGGTATGATTCTTACCCATGCTACTATACTTTACTTATGCTCTGACATCGCGTGTGAAAATGGGCTCAATCCCGCTCACCGCATAATTCTGCTCTTCGACACTTTAGGTTTAAATTTATTCACATTTTTACACATCATCACACTTTATGGCTTCGTCGCCTTCCAGGTGTCTGCCAACACGGCTCGATTCGGAGTCCTAGTGGACATTCCAGGTCGGGGTGTTTCAGAAACAATTTTGCCTTCAGATCTAAGTTTACTAATAATTTTATCCCATAAAAAAAGTTTTTCCAGTACCTTCGTGACCATAGACAAAAAATAATCCTTTTTTATTATTATTTACAGTATCTATAACACAATCATACACATTTTTTTATCTTTATTAAGTTGTGATTTTAAGATTTCATGTTTTTTGGACAATTCTTCACAATTGTAATTTAACTCCTCTTAAAAGTTTGTTTTTTATTTCTAACATTTTTCTTTTAGGCATTGGCAAATGATATTTTTCTAAGAAGGTAGATGCATGATTCAAAAGTAACTCTAGCTCAAATAAGACATAATTTTATAGTTCATCTTCTGGACAATCATATCGGGAATTCCAAAAGTTGTTCGCAATTTGTATAAAATATCGTCATTCATGTTTTTCCAATGAGTATCAAAAAGAATTTGAGGATTTGCTACATCACAAAATAAAAGTATTGTAACAAACAATTGTCTTAACTGACCAGATCATGCTACATGTACAGAACTTGACAAAGCTTCTAAGCATTCTTTATCATCGCCTAATAACCCTAATGATTTACGTGGAGCTTGATAGGAAGAATGGTGAACACCATTAACAGTTTTAATATCATCAAAATTTAATGCACCTCTTGTCAAATTTAAAAGCATTCTTAAATAAAATAACTCACCTGATGCAGGATGTACATATGTTATTTTGCCGATTGATTCTTTTTGTTGCCTTGGCTTCCAAATTTTATTCCGCTCATCATACAAAAATTTGGAAGGCATCTCTGCATAAGTTAGCAAACGCGCTTCATTATAAATTTTATTCGTTTCAAACCAACTTGTTAACATTGTATGTTCAAAAGTTTTTTGACTAATAATTGATTCCAGTGGTAAGTCATCACTGAAAATAATATTTTGTTGTAATGATAAATGCACTAGTAACCGTTCTATAGAAGGTTCTCTATGATGTATTGAATATTGAAACAATCTTCAAACCGCTTCATAAAGTAATATGTATCTACAATTAAGATATGCTAATATTTCATCATTTGAATCTTGTTGAAGAAGTAACCGTGCTCCATCTGAACCTTTATTAAGATATTTGAACAAATATTTTATAAGCATAGATTGACAACATGATTCAACATTTATATGAGCATTGTATCTTAGAAGTAATTCTGCATTATAAGGAACAACAAAGCTGTTATCCATTTTGATTCCATTTTTTATGACAAATTTTGTATCATCATGAAGACGTCTATAAATTGGAAAACCATTGGGTTAAAAAACTGTCTCATTTTTATACGGTTTGGGAAAATTTTTGGAGCACTTATTTTCTCACATGCAATGAGACTTTTGATTAATGTGACCACATGGACCATGAATCATAAATTGATTAACAATTTCATAAAGTTTTGGACTCACAATTTTATCTGGTAATTCAGCTAAAATAATACTATCTATATCAGATGAAAAAAACATTTGAAATTAGATAAGTTTAACAACGTAGTTAAATATGGTACTCGTTCTTGAATTTGATAAGCTATAAAAGCTCTTATGGGTACTCTTTATCGTTTAGTTTTTGCACCTTTATAATTTTCACCATATTGTGACGACCCGTCCCTAAAAATTATGATTTTTAAAATTTTAAAAAGTGAATTTACGAAAATGCCCTTCGAGGCAAATGCTTTGACCTTTGTTGACTGTCGTGTCATGTCACGTAAGACTCGTTTGCTTGGCATGTTCTCATAGTACTCATCGCTACAGACGCGTGGGCGCAAACGGAGCGCGATTTGGAGTTATAACGAAAGAGTTATTAACGTTTAAAGTTAGGGACAAAATGGTAAATTGATTGTTAATTTGGAAGGCTCCAGATTTGTTAGAGCTTTGATCAAGAGCCACATGTGTGGCTGTGATGGAAAGGAAAAGAGGATAAGGAGGTGGGCACTGCCCAATCAGGAAAGAGGGAAGATGGAATGACCAATGAGATGAGAGAGAAAGGAGGGAAAGGAGAGAAGAAAGAAAAGAGGGGATCAGCCATATCCCACATTTGACCCCTTTTTGACCCCGTGACCCGGACACCCTGCGTTTTTTCTGACGTTGATTCAGGTATTTTCTCGATGAATTGATCGTCGCCATCACCTGCACTCGACTCCACGACTTTCCCTCTACCATTTCTACCCCAAACCCGACATGATTTGGCCACCTTTCGTGGTGTTCAGTAACCATGGGTTCGAGGAACCCTCGCCGACGATCTGTCATTTTTGAAAGGTTTTCCATCAATTTTCACCACCCACAGGTGTCTTTTGAGCCCATGAATAAACCCCAAACAAGTTTGGGGGCATCAGAGTTTGAATCAAGGTCGAATCAAGCACACCCAAGTTGAGGGTGCCGACAAGTTTTCATGAATTGAGGTGTTTCCCGGCCAAATTGGCCTTAGTCACGGGTATGAAAGTTGTTCCTCTCATTGAGATATTCATTCCTGTAAATTTTGGTAATTTTTAGAAATAGTTGAATTTTTCGGCGAATCGGGGCGGCCGACCGCCAGCCCGCGGCGGCGCGTGGCCAATGGGTCGTCAATTCTATTTTTAGGCTATGTTAGACGTCCTGAATTCAGTTTTATATTTGAATGACGTAGGTTGTTCGTTTGAACCTAATTTCATTACGACACGTGACTTGGTTAATATATGAATCGACGATCTGACTGTTGGATCGTCACCAAACTTTGCTACAGTATAATATATAATATTTTAGGATATTAGGAACTTACGGATTGGGAATCGAACATACAGATCTTCCCGAATTGGAATTGTAAATTCATAAAATAAAACGTTAACCGCCACTTGATTTTGGCAATTGGCGGAGATCCTACCGTTGGATCGTAACGAAATTTTAGTATGTTATTCTAGAAACATAATGTGGATCTTTGAAAGTTATGGACCGAAAATCTGAGATGCGGATCTTCCGGATCAAGTTATGTAGGGTTGTGGACCCTACCGTCGATCTTTGATCAACGGTTGACTTATGGTCAATGGGTCTCAAATCATTCTAGAATATCCTTGAGGATGTGTTTTATGTGAGTTACGTGCTCTATCAATAAGAATTCTGAGATTTGATTTGATAATTGTTCTAGGCGCCGATCGTTCGGGACGCCTCGATGTTTGTGCTTGGGAATCGTAGCGCGGACCTCATGTGAGTGGGCTTTTGTTTTCTATATATATGTATGTATGTTTTATGTTTTCCCAGAAATTGTTTTAAATGGTTTTACGACTTAAATGCCATGTCAATTGCATTACATTTTAGAATAAGCGTTAGTATAGTTATGCCTATTGTTGCTTGAAGCTACGAGTGCTCAGTTAAGCTTCAGGTGAGTATATATTGAAGGTAGTGATTGTTGTATGTATGATTATGTTGGGTTGCACTTAGTGCTTAATATCCTACACCCTGGTGTTAGTGTTCTGCCCGAGGCCAGGGCCTAGCCTTCACGTGATCGTTCACCTCCTGCACCACAAGCTCACCTTGGATCCAAGGCAAGTGCCAGCCTGTCGTACAGACCACATTAGGTGGTTCCGAGTCGTAGGTGACTTGTGATACTTCGCACAGCCTTTATGTGATCGTAGCACTTGAGCGTATTTGTTTACACCTAGCCTATCGTACATACCACATTAGGTGGTTCCGACTCGTATGCAAGATTTGATTGATGAATTATAGACTCAGCCGTACAGGTCACTTAGGTGACTCCAGCTGACATATCATTTTTCATTAATTTATTTCACCTGGCTTACTTACTTTATTGATGAGATATTTGACATGGCAAATACTTGGATTTCACTACTATCGAGTATGATTTCTATATACGTATGTATTACTATTTTCTGGGAAATTATACGGGTTTTACGATGAGGGGTTACTATTTTTGGAAAGAAAAATGGTTTTTGAAAAATATTTTTGCCCACTCACGTTTTCTGTTTTGTGCCCCTCCAGGTTTTAATTGCTAAAGGTTCGTATCGACGAGGATTCTTGGCGAATCTCAATATAAGTGGCTGCCTCTGAGGGTATGATTCTTACCCACACTACTGTATTTTACTTATGCTCTGACGTCGCGTGTGAAATGGGTCCATTCCCGCTCACCGCACACTTATGTTTTTAGGCACTTTTGGGTTTAAATGTATTCACATTTTCCACATCACCACACCTTATGGCTTCATCATCGTCCAGGTGTCGGTCAGCACAGCTTGATTCAGAAGTCCTAATGGACATTCCGAGTCGGGGTGTGTCAGTTTGGTATCAGAGCATAAGTTTGGGCAATATTGCATTTATCACACGCGTGATGTAAGCATTTTCGGTTCTTGAGCCTAATGCTCGAATCTTGCCACCTTGTCGAATAAGAAAAATGTGTTAGTTTTTCTTGAGCTTTGGGTAGTTTTGTCAACTTGTCGGCCTTTTAGAAGGTCACTTTGGCGAACATTATAGACTTAAAGGGAAGGACTTTCCTGCCAAGGAAAGATATAGATTTAAGACAAGTTGATGGCCCTAAAGCAGAGCTAATGTATCGATAACGGTGTGTCACCAAGGAATTATAAATCAATCCCATCATATTGTCACGTCGTTATTATCAATTTTTTCAAGTTAGGAAACCAGAATTGATTTTGATTCCTTGGCAGTAATCGTTAGCATACCATGTATTAGGATTCCTACGAAGTTTACTTCGTTGAGATTCCAAAATTGTCTTGAGCAGCAACATGGTACTAAAGAGGTAGTACTCAACGAAAGAAACATTTGAGGGACAGTCACGTATGCTTCCCGATAGTACTAGCCTTCTTAACTGTATTAATTATCATTTCGGATCTTCAGGAGAAAGATCGACTTCCGTTAAGCCGTTCTAAAGTAGATTATTAGTAAATTTCTCTTTCTGGCTCTGGGACATCTTAACCATTAGCAGTTTTCAAATTTCTTTTGGTGATGTACTCATCATTTTGATGAGTATATGCACAAGTATGAGTTTTTATACCTATGATTAGTATGAAATCTTCGAAGTAGTGAGTATTCCACCTAGAATTATGAAACCCCCCTTACAGGACCAGTTTCTTCTTAGTCGTTTAAAACCATCCACCTAAGTGGACTCTAGTCTGTGATCGGCCTATGGTGGCGCTACTAATTGGCGATATTGTCCGATATTCAGGAACTGTCAACCAATATTCAAGAGGTATGATTTCTGATACCGGACACATGTGCTAGTATCTGGGAATGATACCTTATACGGAATGTCGGTTCACAGTTTCAGGGTAATGAATAATATTAAAATATCATAAATTTGTTAATTAGAGCACGACTAATATACTGATTAACAGTGGCTGCTGGAGTCGAAGAAACTAAATCTCGGAAAGTTAGAAACAAGCCTTGTATTAGGATAGTAAACTCATAGTTATTTTTACCTTATCAGTTATCTAGGTAAACATAACCTCTCCGATTAGCCACATTTTCGATTACTTTCACTGGTAGACAGTAGAATCGAAGTACGAGTTAATTTCTCACAGTTAGAGTGAATGGAATATCGAGGAAGCTGTGAAGACCATTTAGCCCGTGGCGTGGTGAAAGGAAATATTATGGTACGTTTTGAGGACGTATATTCATGCGTCACATTCCAAGGTCATACCTGAGATATTATATTATCATTGACCTACTTTCTCAGACCAAACTAGTTTCCTTGCATTTTTCGAGTGACTCACGCCATTTGGAAGAACTTAGTTACTAAAGCTTATTGATTAGAAAATTTATTCAACCAAGCCTCTTAGTTAGGGAACTTCGAACCTTAGGATTATACCTAGATTTTAGCCACTTCCTTAAGTGACGATTAAAACTGTTATCCCCTACTTCGAGTTGATGATCTAGCCGACCCATCATTTGTAACTCGATTTTTCTTTCTTAACCTGCCTACTTCATAGAAGTCTTTTCGACGACTTTCTTATCTGCTTCGGCAGTAAGACCAAATTACTCAAACATCAGCTTTATTTAGATTGATACTTATCTTGAGAGGTGTGATCTTCGCAGACGGTATTCTTTTCTCATTCCAAAAAGAGTTTTGAGGATGAAGGTTGAAATTCTCACAAAGTGTTGTGAGTATGTATTGAAGGTAGTGATTGTAGTATGTATGATTATGTTGGGTTGCACTTAGTGCTTAATATCCTGCATCCTGGTGTTAGTGCTCTACCCGAGGCCAGGGCCTAGCCTTCACGTGATCGTTCACATCCTGCACCACACGCTCACCTTAGATCCAAGGAAAGTGTCAGCCTGTCTTATAGACCACATTAGGTGGTTCCGACTCGTAGGTGACTTGTGATACTTCGCACAGCCTTAACGTGATCGTTGCACTTAAGCGTATTTGTTTACACCTAGCCTATCGTACACACCACATTAGGTGGTTCTGACTCGTGTGCAGGATTTGATTGATGAATTATAGACTCAGCCATACAGGTCTCTTAGGTGACTCCGGCTGACATATCATTTTTCATTAATTTATTTCACCTGGCTTACTTACTTTATTGATGAGATATTTAACATGGCAAATACTTGGTTTTCACTACTCTCGAGTATGATTTCTATATACTTATGTATTACTATTTTCTGGGAAATTATACGGGTTTTACGATGAGGGGTTACTATTTTTGGAAAGAAAACTGGTTTTTGAAAAACTTTGTTTTTGCCCACTCACATTTTCTGTTTTGCGCCCCTCCAGGTTTTAATTGCTAAAGGTTCGTATCGACGAGGATTCTTGGCGAATCTCAGTATAAGTGGCTGCCTCTGAGGGTATGATTCTTACATACACTACTGTACTTTACTTATGCTATGACGTTGCATGTGAAATGAGTCCATTCCCGCTCACCGCACACTTATGTTTTTAGGCACTTTTAGGTTTAAATTTATTCACATTTTCCACATCACCACACCTTATGGCTTTGTCATCATCCAGGTGTCGGCCAACACAGCTCGATTCGGAGTCCTAGTGGACATTCTGGGTCGGGGTGTGTCAATATGGAAAAATAATAAGATACTGTAAAGACATAAATTTTGGATTCAATTTTGTAACACGTTTTAATCCTTCACTTTTGGACTCTATAATAATAGCTCTATTAGAATCAGAGAGGTCTATATCACCGACTATTAAACCACCAATTTCATCCCTTGTCGATTGGTCATGTTGTTTGCTATCATTTGGTTGTCTTGCTAACAATTTCATTTTCAAGGAATTGAGTCCATCAGTTTCATATTTATCTCTTGTTGTGAGAAAAAGTTTAACCAACTCATTTGATACATCAACCATTTTAATTAAACCTTCAACAATTTTTTGATCAAGCTTATTACTATTTCCTTCACATTCAAAAGCTTTTAAACGATTTTTCATTTCATTATATGTATCATAAATATATAATTGGGCAAATTTTGGAGACTCATTATCAACAGGTAAAATAGATCTCATTAAATGACAAACTTGAGTACTAATTTTGAAAATATAAGGACTTGACCCATCATTAATTGAATGATCAATTTTGGCTCCCATTGAAGTAAATGAAAATATAGAGTTGTAAGCTTTAATATTTTCTCGAAATGTTAAACTTTTTATAACCATTACTCGGATCAAACAAAGATTCTAAAAAAGGTGGTGTTGCTTTGGAGTTGGCAATTCAATTTTCCCTTGTTGACAACAAAGAGTACAAATATGTTCATTTTTTCTTTGATCTTTGTTTGAGAGACTCTTTTAACAAAAAATAAGCACCACAGAAAGTGCATTTATAACTTTTATCCCCAAAGTCCATATAATCTTCCACAATTCCTGGATAAAAAGACACACAAAAAATGAAAGAAAATAAAACTTAAACACAACATACGATTAAGCAAAGGATACAAAGGATACATAAAATAAAAAACACAACATACGATTAAGCAAATGCAAAGGATACATAAAATAAAAAACACATTTAGAATGCAACAACATTTACTCAACAAAATCATGATTGTTATTTTCAACATGATTCTTACTTTGTGCAAAAGAATAATGCTTTTAGTGTTGTGGGTCTCCTTCCTGAGCAAAAAATTAATGTTGCCTTACAGATGCTTGCATATACTCATCTACAGACTAAGTGGATGTGATATCGAGGATGGGAAAATCAACCTTTCTTGAGTCCTTGATAAGGTTTTGCTCCGCAATTGAAGCTAATTATAAGGTATTTGAAAATATTGAAATGTGGTGTAAGGTGGATGATAATGGTAAGGTATTTATAGGAAAAATATATATAATTTTATAAAAATATTTCAATCTTTTTTCTTCATATTTTTAATTATTTTTTAATATTTTTTTAATTTGTATTAACTTAATTAATCTGGATTGTTAGATTACAAAAAACTTGAAGGCCAACAGTCTAGATTGTGACACGTGGCCCAGTGGTAACCGTTGATATGGAAATCAAACAGTTCAAGCTGTGCCACGTCATCTAGCCATTTGGGGAGGTTTGAAGTTTTTTTAACTGTTGGAAATCCAATGGCCCCACCGTCTGAAAAGCTGTTAGTGACGCGCCTTCATTCACGCGTGTTGTCCACGCCCCTAATGCAAAATTGTTTAGTAACATGGTTGACGTCAGCCTTGCGTCACATCCCTCAAGCACTTAGGCTTTAGAATGCTGCTTGACTTCTTCCTCGGGCTCTCCTTTAGCCTAATGGCCCAAGTGGGCTGGCGTGACTTGAGGGGAGGCAATGGATTTCTTGCCAATCAACAGGGCAATTGCGACTTAGTACTACGGTCTATTAATATTTCTCTTCACTTGTAAGTGATAGGTTTTAGGGTCGATTCTTGATGAAAGAAAATTTGAACCACATTATTGCTAATTCGTTTTGACGCTAAGTTTACTCCCCTCCCTTGATGCAGGCAATCTCATTTGCTTAAAAAAAAAAAATAAATAAATAAATAGAGCAATTGGCCACGATGGAAATGTTGTGCTCTGATTCCATTCCTCCCCTCTGCTCACCTCGGTGGGGACACGTGACACGTCCCCACCACCAACGTGCCAGGTCACCATTCCATGTATTTATTAAATTTAGGGTAAACTACCAATTTAGTCCCTAAAATATCACCTTAGTGAAAATTAGGTCCCTAAACTATTTTTTCAGAAAAATTAGTCACTGGATTATAAAAATCTGCCAATTACATCCCTAATGTTATATTCGAAGCTACTATATTCAATTTTTCGTCAATTTAAGTCACGTTACTTGCATGTGATACACATTGGAGGGTAGATTGGTAGTTTTTCATAAAGAAATAGTATATGGAGTTAACTTTGGAGGAGAAATTGGTAGTTTTTCATAAAGAAATAGTGCAAGTTAACTTTTGAAGGTAAATTAGACATTAAATTTGCAACCTATATAAAATGTTAAGGCCTTATAGACGATAAAATGATGGTATTATACTCTAAAGTATGTTAAGTGACTTAAGTTGACAAAAAAATTGGATAAAATAGCTTTGAATATAATAGTAGAGATGAAATTAACAATTTCTAATGAATTTAGGAACTTATTTTAATAATTCAGAAATCTAATTTTCACTAACATGGTAGTTCAGGGATTAAATCGACACTTCAACCTTAAATTTATTTTCCTCAACCGTAAGTCCAAAATTCCATCCCTAAAGCTATAATCCCGTATCCCACCTCACGGTGAACTTCGTCCGGCGTCACCTTAAATCACATCACAACAGTGTCCACAACCCCCCCTCCCCCCCCCCCGCTACGATCCGACCGCCCATTCACTGCATCCAAAAATCCGACAGAATCACCTCCGCAGAGGATCCCAACTCCTTAGCTCGAAAGCACCTGCTTCGTTGCAGAGCAATGGCTTTTCTGAGAGTCACAGTCAACAAATAAAAAGTAAAACGACCGAAAAAAGCCAGAGATCACGGTTTTCAACTTTTTACCGCCAAAGTCATCTCACTCTTCGAATCACTTCCCAAAAGCACTTTTCCGATTCCGATTACACAATTCTGCTTTTCCGGGCTCAATTCGCTTCTCTCTTCAATAGCTCCGATCGGTTATGCGGTGCGCGGACTCCGATTTCGAAATTTCTAGGTTTTGATCGGAAGCCCGAATTTGGAGCGAGCAATCATGCTGTCGAATCATTTGCACAACGGGATCGAGGCGCCGAAGATCTCCTGGTCCCGCCTCCCGAGCTCGGAGGGTGGCCTAGAGCCCGACGCCGTCGGCCTCATGAAGAAGAGCGACGATGGCGGCGTCGAGAGCCTTGATTATGAAGTTATTGAAAATTACGCTTATTGGGATGAGCAGGTTGCAAGTTGAGCTTAATTAAACGTGAATTTTGTAGAAATGTTCTTTTTTGGGGGGTTAAATGTTGTGTTTGGAAATCTACAGGCGCAAAGAGGGAAGCTCTATGTTGGGTATCACGTGATGGTGAAGTGGTTCTTTGCTTTGCTCATTGGTATCGGTAAGCACTTTTCGGCTTTTGCACTGAATGTGTAGCTTTTCTATTGTCACTTCAAAAGATGCAAATTTTAGTAGAGTTCAGTATTAACATTTTCATTTGGTGTTTTATTTTCTTAATTCTTTGGTTTTGATTGCCTTCAGGGACTGGATTAGCTGCTGTTTTCATTAATATTGCGGTCGAGAACTTTGCAGGCTGGAAGCTTGCATTGACATTTGCAATAATCCAAAAATCATATGTGGCTGGTTTTGTAGTATACATATTGATCAACTTAGTTTTGGTTTTTTCGTCTGTATATATTGTTACACAATTTGCACCCGCAGCAGCTGGGTCCGGTATTCCAGAAATCAAGGGATATTTGAATGGTAAGGTGGACTGATATATATATTTTTTTTTTCTTCTGCTGAGTATTGCTAATTTTATCAACGAAGTGCCCGCTGATTGTTATTCAACTGTGCAGGGGTTGATATACACGGTGTACTTCTTTTCAGAACCTTGGTTGGAAAGGTATGGTGACCTGCTCTGGTGTTCTCAGTTGTTTGTTGAGATTTAAACAATGTATTTTGCATTATAGTTTTCTTCTGCCAATTGCACAGATATTTGGGAGCATCGGCTCCGTGGGAGGTGGTCTAGCTTTAGGCAAAGAGGGTCCTCTTGTTCATACTGGTGCTTGTATTGCTTCTTTGCTTGGACAAGTAAGCACTTACTGCCCTTTTTCAAGCCTCTAATTATATAATCTAGGCCACAAAACAACATATTGTTTCTTAAAGTTTTTGTTCTCTTTCTTTCAGCTTCTGGAGTGTGCAGGCAATTGTTTGCACATTCTTGTTACTATTATTTTCGTATCATTTTTAAAGTACATCCTAATGATCAGGCGTAAGTACCAAAAAAAACATATATTTTTATGTTGATATCAAATATCTTTCTATTGTATGTTAGTTGCTAGCTGTTTTTTTAAGATTATTTTGGTCATATCTTAATACAGGGTGGATCTACGAAATACCATCTAAGCTCCAGGTGGCTACAAATTTTTAATAGTGACCGGGATCGTCGGGATCTGGTGAGAGATTTATGTCTTTCATGTTTTTGTCTGAACTTTGAAGATTTGACCTGTCTACAACTGGACTTTATACCTTACCTTCGTTCACTTTTGTAGTCTATATTTGGTAGTTGTCAAATTCTTTTGCAATTTTAATCATATTTATAGTTCTCTCCTTTGAGTAATTTTCTCTTCACTACTAACATATGCTAGTCATCAAGTTTACGAGTTTGTTGTAGTTGTAACTTGTACTGCTGTTCTTGTTTATCCCTAGATTCCCTACTGATATCACGAATCCAGTTCATATATGGCGTTCTGTTTTTTTGAAAGAAAAATGTAGTGTGCACACTATAACAGAGCAGAATCCTCTATGTATTGGATGTCTGTTTTTTTTATCCAAGTAAAATAAAATAAAAAATTATCCAAGCACTGGTTTTATCATCTTCCTATGTTCTTTGATATGGCCAAATCTGGTCTTCTATTTAAAAATAGCTATGCTGAACCTCAAAATTGTACTCATTTTGCATTTATGTGATTGAAAAGGTAACCTGTGGCTGTGCAGCTGGAGTGTCTGCTGCTTTTAGAGCTCCCGTTGGTGGTGTTCTATTTGCACTGGAAGAAGTTACATCGTGGTAATGTAATATCATTGTTGATCACGCAGTTATTGTCTCAATATGCCTTTTTATTGTAGTTAGTTCTTCACCTGTGCAGCTCTATGTGCACATCTCTTGTAGATTCAGACATAGAATTATAATTATATATGTCAGTATTTGTGGAGTTAAAAGTTAAAATTTTTAAGTATTAAAAACTGAGTTCCTTACCTCTTTTTTAGGGATTTTATTAACCTTTATGTTTTCCCCCCTTTCTAAAGGTGGAAGAGTCAACTTATGTGGCGTGTATTTTTTACTTCTGCTGTTGTGGCTGTCGTGGTGCGTACTGCAATGGGATGGTGTAAGAGTGGAAAGTGTGGACATTTTGGCTCAGGTGGCTTCATAATTTGGGACTTATCAGAGTTAAGATCAAATCTTGTTTTTCAAGAAAAATATCTTAAAATCTCTTTAGTTCTATATTTTTCCGTAGTTTTAAGCCTTTTCTAACTTCCTAACTGATGTCATTCAGTGGTCAAGAGGACTACTCTTTTGAGGAGTTCTTGCCGATGGCCGTTATTGGGGTCATTGGTGGTTTACTGGGTATGGTGTTCATTGTCATAGCTATGTATGTATACATGCTTCTTCTGTGTTTTTCTTTCCTCGTAGTATTTCACGTTATTTTGATTTCATTTTCTTTTTTCAGGAGCCTTATTTAACCAGCTTACATTTTACATTGCGTACTGGCGCCGAAATTATTTGCACAAGAATGGGAATCGAGTAAAGGTGGGTATTTTACTGTAGTCAGTAATGTGTATATTTTTTTGATAGTGCCTTGTAATTCTACAATTGACTTCAACTCCCTTCTTTCCCCTTCACACCAAACACTAAAATGCAGATAATTGAAGCGTGCCTCATCTCGGTGATAACATCAATTATTTCCTTTGGTCTACCACTTTTAAGAAAATGCAGTCCATGCCCTGAAGCAGATGCAGATTCTGGTATTGAATGCCCAAGGCCTCCGGGAACGTATGGGAATTATGTAAATGTAAGATGTCAACTGATAATTACTTTCTCAGTTATTCTGAAATCGTCTATGGGTTTTCTCTTTCTTCTTGCCATTCAAGTTCAGTTTTTTAAGTGGTATTTCTGTTATATTTAGCATGATTTGAGTAATCCTTAATTTTTATTTTCCCCTCATAGTCATATCAAGATATGGAAATTGAACGGCCAACCTATACCTGGAGGTGCAGATGTCTACTATTTAGATAAAAAGAAAGGTTAACTATAACTAGTATACCATGCACCATCTCTATGAAATTTGTAGGTTAACTGGAAAATATCTGGAGTTTCTCAATACATTTGGAAGCTACTAGGGTTTCACGGTCAAAAAAAAAAAATAGCACAGATAGATATTGGGAAAGCTCAACAGTTATTGTTTAAACTTCAAGTTAAAGTCTCTTATTTGACCTTAAGTCATTAGTTACACTTTCATTACTAAGATTCAGCTTCATGTGGGTGTGAAGTATATACATTGGGTCTATAACTCTATACACTTAATTCTGAGAATTCTGAAGCAGCTTCAGAATATTCATACCTAATCTACGCTATGTTCAGTTTTATTGCAGTAAGGACAAGGAGTACAATGATCTTGCAACTATTTTCTTCAATACTCAGGTTTTTAGATTTTCTGAAATCATTTGCTTCATCCTTTACATATTAGTTTGCAGGTTGCCTCGCTGGTCTTATTACGAATTCCCCTTTTTTTCTTCTTATGATTGCAGGATGATGCAATTAGGAATTTGTTTAGTGCAAAAACATTTCACGAGTACAGCGCCCAAAGTTTATTGACTTTCTTGGTATTGCATTTGTTTACTTCACTCAACGCTTGCTTTTTGTGCACATATACTGCTCAGACACTAACATACCTCTCTCTCTCTCTCTCTCTCTCTCTCTCTCTCTCTCTCTCTCTCTCTCTCTCTCTCTCTCTCTCTCTCTCTCTCTCTCTCTCTCTCTCTCTCTCTCTCTCTCTCTCTCTCTCTCTCTCTCTCTCTCTCTCTCTCTCTCTCTCTCTCTCTCTCTCTCTCTCTCTCTCTCTCTCTCTCTCTCTCTCTCTCTCTCTCTCTCTCTCTCTCTCTCTCTCTCTCTCTCTCTCTCTCTCTCTCTCTCTCTCTCTCTCTCTCTCTCTCTCTCTCTCTCTCTCTCAAAGCATTGTATTTAGTCTTTAGAAGTTAGTTGGCAAGGCTCCTCTATTTTGTATGTGATTTTAGCGCATTCACAGAGACTCCCACTGGCAGTATAAAAATAATATATAGAATGTTTTAAGGTCTTGGCAGCAGAGCTTGCCTTCTCCTAAGAAAGATCTCAAAGGACAAAAGCTAACATACAAAAGAAAGTATATATGCTCTTGGAAAATCAATCTAATCTCTAAAATAAGGGGCTTGGAATTTAAGGGCTTGGCCAACATTGATTCTTTTCAATAAAAATGTAATTTGACTATGAATGTTCTCAGAAAGAAGTTAGTTTTTCTTTTCCTTGTTAGTCCCTTGTGGATTATTTGTGTAACATTTCTTTCCTAATGCATTCCAGGTGATGTTTTATTCATTAGCAGTTGTGACATTTGGTACTGCCGTTCCAGCTGGTCAATTTGTTCCTGGGATAATGATAGGATCTACATATGGGCGTCTTGTGGGCATGTTTGTGGTTAACTTTTACAAGAAGCTCAGCATCGAAGAGGGAACGTTAGTCTCATTTATATTTATTAACTGACGATTAGAACTAAATGTTTTTTTTTTCAATGCATGTAATGTATTCATGAACTTTCCTCTCATGCTTACTGGTTCTGCAGATATGCACTACTGGGAGCAGCTTCTTTTCTTGGAGGTTCAATGCGGATGACAGTGTCTCTTTGTGTCATTATGGTTGAAATCACAAATAATTTGAAACTTTTGCCTCTTATCATGCTTGTTCTTCTTATTTCAAAGGTACACTTCTGAAGCTTTTACATTAACAATAGATGCTGTGGAGAAATACTTACACCTTTTACCCTTGCAGGCTGTTGGTGATGCTTTCAACGAAGGCCTGTACGAAGAACAGGCGCGATTAAAGAGCATTCCATTACTGGAATCAAGACCCAAGTACCAAATGAGGAAGATGACTGCAAAGGAGGCCTCTGGAAAAAGGGTGAATGTCATTATTATCTTCACATCTCTTAATAATTATTGTAGACAAGGGCATGTTCTGGACAAGGATCTACATATTTTGCACGACTGACCCCTTATATGTAAACATTAGTATTGACTCATATGCTCAAATGTGTCTAGAGATGTTCACTTGTCCAGAACTTCCATACCCTGATCCATTTAATTTCCAAGATGCCTAGCTCAAGTATGAGCCTCCTTAAACTCCAAAGGTTATGTCCAAATTGGTTTGTCAGGATCCTTTGGAAAAAAAGGGCTATGCTTCATGTCACAATAGGTGACTGAGTTGGAAGTTAGGGAGCCTTTTGTTCAGTTCTCACTTCTCACCCAAAAGAGGAAACATCCAAACGAAGGCAGAAAAGAAAAAAGTTGAAAGAGACCTTCTATTATTACTTAAAAGGGAATGCCCATTCCCCAATAACATCAAACGGCACTATTTCTGGTATCAAACGCCTTTTTTTGGCAGGGATTGCACTTTCCATTTTGATTATACATGGTTCTAGTGCCCTGTGCTTCAGTGATTTCACAATGCACCAACTTCTTTGTTCTTTTACTTTTATAATTTAAGTACTACGCTGACTGCTCAATTTTCTTTCTGTGTAGGTGATTTCCTTCCCTCGTGTTGTTAAGGTTGCAGATTTGGTTTCTATTTTGCGGAGCAACAATCATAATGGCTTCCCTGTATGCTTCACTTTTGTTTTTTCTTCTGTTAACCTCTCTCTCTCTTTTTCTTTTTTGCTTGATATATAAGTGTGTGTTGCATGTTATATTCTTTCCAGGTGATTGATCATGCAAGAAGTGGAGAAACACTTGTAATTGGACTAATGCTTCGCAGGTGATATAATTAATTTGTACATTTAAACATGATTTCTTTGTTTTAAGCAAAGAATGTAAGTGTCTGAAAACATTAATGTGAGTATTTGGATTGTGATGCAGTCACTTGTTGGTACTTCTGCAGTCCAAAGTGGATTTCCAGCATAGTCCTCTACCCTGTGATCCAAGAGGAGCCAGGTCTATCAGGCAAGTAGAAGCTTGGAGTTGGTTTGTAGTCTTGCCCTTCCCTTTTACTATAAGATGTTTGACAGTTCCTTTGTATTCCAGGCACACTATCAGTGAATTCGTAAAACCTGCTTCCAGTAAAGGCTTATCGATAAGTGATATACATCTCAGTTCAGATGACTTGGAAATGTACATAGATCTTGCGCCCTTTTTGAACCCATCTCCTTACATTGTCCCTGAAGATATGTCTTTGACAAAGGTGAGAGTTTCGCTGCCATTCTTTCAACACTTTTCTTGCATGGAATGTTGTTCTAACTTTATCAAGTTTATATTGTTCTTGATGATGATGCAGGTATATAATCTTTTCCGTCAACTAGGTTTAAGACATATATTTGTTATTCCTCGTCCATCTCGTGTGATTGGCTTGATTACCAGGAAGGATTTATTACTCGAGGTATTGTCATCCGTCCTCTTAATGCATTCTACCAATACTAGACCGCAATTATTCATTTCTGATGTTTTTCTTGCAGGAGAATGAGGATTCAGCATCGATGGAGCTCCAATCGACTAGTGTAAGGTCTCTATGATGCTTTACTCATTTCAAATCTATCAAAACAGTTAGATATGTGCATTTGTCAATCCTCATTTTAATAGGCCAGGCTTGTATGGTCTTAGTTTGGTGTGTTGTATAAAGTGATCATGTTGCCAATGTCGCCTTTCTTTTTCTACTTTTTTGGTGTCTGGGTAGCTACCAATTTTTATTAGAAAGACACCAGTGTACATCCAAGGGAGAGTCTCTATATGAGTGATCAAGTTTGTGAGATTCAAATTTCTCACACATCTATCATGCCTTCCAGAAAGTGAACTGATTGAGCTCCAAATGACTTCTTCAAGTCCTAGGTTTTTGTTTGGCACCTAGAATACAATGATACATAGATGTATATGCTTGAGAAATATGTGTTCTGCAGACCAGATAAATAAAGAAGTTTTTGTTTTTCTGTTTAATTTGTTAATTTGGGAGATACGCATCACATTGAATATGTTTGATCCTATACTGGGGTTACACACTTACGATATTTAGATTTTAGGCCATGGATTATGCATGAATTACTTTTTCTGGTTCAAATGTGATTATCTTTTCCCTGAGGTTTATGTCAGTGAGATGATTCAGTTTTCTACATATTTTCATTTCACTGTCGGCCTCTTTTGCTTTCGCATAGATTGGATAAAAAGTAAGCCAATGAACACCTCCACAGTTGCTTATCAATGGGTGGAGTGTGCTTAATGCACTGACTAGCTGAATACTTGTTTCTCAAATGTGCTTAGCCCTTTAAATATATGGTTATTTGTTCCTTTGTCTGTTGTTATCTTGGATTGAGTCATATTTGTAGTGATTTAGTTTGATATATTCCGTCCAATTCTAGGATGTGGTTGGCTAATCATCCGGATTGTAAACTTACTGATGAGTTTGTATGTTCATTAAACTATAACGAGGATGGTCATTTTTCTTGTAACTGTTACATATGGTCTTCTGAATGCATTTGATTGGCAGTGAGGCAGTCTGTCATATTTAGCGTTTATATGGGTGATTTCTGAGCTTTACATGTCAAAACGTGTTATTCTTGCTTGTTTCAAACAGCTCAGAAAGATCCTTTCTCTAGTGCAATACTTTGTTGCTTGTTCTCGTTCTAAACAACTTTGTTGCTAATACTTACCAAATTTAGCACCTGTGATGTGAATACAAATCTCTAGCCCGAACGTGCATTTTACCCTTTCTATTGACAACATTTTAATCCTCTTCATAATTCTCTGATGGCAGAACTCGGCATCGAGATAGGAGAAAGGTTGGACGGAATGGAGATATGGAGCGCCCACTTCTCACTAGTCTTCTGGTCTAACAGCATGTGTCCGGCTGATAATGAGGTCCGATCATCCTAGAAGACTTGATTCTTTTACTGCTTCCTCCATTCTTTGAACCTTTAATCTTAATTCTCTCTCTAAGTTTACCTTGGATCTAGGACTTTATAGTTCATCAATTGTTTCCTCTCGCAACGGAGGGGTAAACGGACCACACGCATCTGAATTTTGTAACATGTTTATCTGGATGATAATTCACGGCAGATCAACGCAGACTTAGAGGTTACATAGGAATTCACAGGAACTGGGAAATATGTGACCCATTCTACTTCTACTGATTTTAGTGCTTTCGAAAACAACGATATAGTGAGATAAATTCATCAACATTAGTTTTGTTACAGATGACTTCTAGTGAAAAGAATTTCTCTGCTTTTAGTGTTTGTGATGCATCCTTTCCTTGTAGATGCGACAGCTTATTTGCATGTGCGACTTTTGAATGATATTTCAGTTGGCACGAATAGAGTGGAACGGAACGTGTTTTAGTTTTACCATATAATTGCTATTACGCGAGAATCAGAATACAAGTCAATATCTTCAGCATCCCTCTGCTCTGCACAAGGCCACAATATATAAACTGTTGCAGGCCTAAACATCAAACTAACTTCCTAACAACTATTATACATGGACCCAAAAAAAAAAAAAATTAGATCACAAATGCTGACATGACATGTGACAAGAGGTCAATAGCATTCTATCACCTTTACATTGTGTAGTTTGGACATAAGAATGGGTCCATTCTCCAAAAAATAATGGACCAAATTAAAATGTTGGAGTGCCCATTCCATTCTCGCAATTACTTGCAATCCAAGTTAGTCGAGATTTG
This sequence comes from Cotoneaster glaucophyllus, assembly GCA_036320875.1. Taxonomy (NCBI): domain Eukaryota; kingdom Viridiplantae; phylum Streptophyta; class Magnoliopsida; order Rosales; family Rosaceae; genus Cotoneaster; species Cotoneaster glaucophyllus. The sequence goes on along the minus strand of CM070069.1, from coordinate 20,302,861 downwards.
CCACTTAGTACTACGGTCAAGTGGCATTCCTCTTCACTTGTAAGCAAGAGGTCTTAGGTTTGATTCTCGTCAAAGACGAATTTGAATCACATTATTGGTAGCCTATTATGAGGTTAAGCCCACCATCTCCCTTTTAGTGTAGGTAATATCGTTTGTTCCAAAAAAAGTTAAGTTGAGATTTGGGAATTGGTACCCCTGACTTGGAACCCTAGATTCAGGATTCAGAACCTAAACTTGAATTTTTTGGATTTTTAACCTCACTTTAGGAATTCACTCACGTAACCTCATTTAGTTACCAAGTGATGCGGTAAATTTATTAACAGTTTTTTATTGTTAAAAATAACTGTGAACTAATATACCATCCGAAAAAAGATGATATAAGAGAGAGCCAGTTGTATAATTGATCTTACCAAAAATTCGATGAATGTTTATGCAAATCTTCAACAGTTTGATGATATCAGAAATTTATTTGAAGGTTGCGTAACCTGTATATGTAATGTCTGAATATCAAGTACGAAAATTACTACTAGCCCACCTGAAAAAATTCGTAAATAGACGCAAATTACTGCTCATATGTATTGAACCAATAAACTAGAGTGACTAAGCAAGACCAGAAACAAGAAGTGCGAGTGTTGCAAGTGTTAATCCCAGCAAAGCAAAATGTCCCTCCGGAGATTGTAACGGAGCAGCCGTGCTTGGACCTGGCACTGGTGCATGCGGAGCAGGAACTATTGGAGAGGCCAGCGCGGAAGGGGTCGGAGCTGCCAACGAAGGATGGCGAATGACGTTGATGTCGACCTTCTGGCCGGCCTGGCAGTGACCGGGGACCCCGCACATGTAGAAGTGGTGGCCTTTGGTGGTGATTGTGATTGAGTCGTTTCCAGTGGAGTAGGAGTCCAAGGGCACTGAGGCGTTGCATGACTGGTACATGGCGTGCGTGACGCGAATCACGTTGTGGAATTGAGAGTTGTATTCGAATTCTGATTGATCCCACGTAAAACAAGACATTCAAATTACAAGTTTTAAAAGTTTGACAGAAATATAGACATGGATCAAGAAGCTAAACTTTTCTTCTTACTAATTTTTGTAATTAACGGGTAATTTGCAACAGCAATGACGATATGGAATAAAAAAACCTTGCACATGATTAGACACACAAGAGACTCAATGATGTGGAGGTAAAAGAGTCTTACATCGGTGAAAGGAAAAACCTTGCAAGGGCTTATAATAGGTTGAGCTACATATTGTCAATTGGTTTTATAGCGGAATCTCAACTTTCTTCAATGAAAACATACAATAATAGAGGATCGCTCCTCGATAATGTTAAAGTCTTCATTACAAGTTCTATTTGAAGTGTTTATTTTTTCAAGAAGCACATAACAAGAAGCACTTCAAATACTTATAGAATCCAAAAATATCTTCTCACAAAATATTTTCAATCATTTAAAGGGACTTCTCAAACCAACGTTTCATCTTTCATAAAACCATCCCAATCGATCACATTGACAGATGGATTCTAATGCCAAACATCCATAGTGGACAATAATTAAAGCGTTTCATCTTCTCATAAAACCATCCCAATCGATCGGATTGACAGATGAATTCTAATACCAAACATCCATAGCGGACAAATAATTAAATATCTAATGAAAATACACAGGATAAAAAATCAAAATCATAATAAAGTAGAATGTAAGATACATATAGCTAGGTAGTGGAGGGTGGTTTGAAGTTAGATCTAATGCATCAGAGACCACGCGTGCGTTAGAAAGAGATGCATCCCCCTTACCCTTTTCACCTTTTCTGAACAAAGAATGGCCACCATAGTCATCATGACTCATGGAGAACCTTTCGAATTAATCACCAAATTCACCTTTTCAAAATGTTGTATATAACTATTTGCCTAAGATCCAGAGAAGTTTGAACATTATCGTATATTTGGTGACACTTAAGAATATGAGTATTCATTAACAAGAGATTTAATAAAAATAAAGAAAAATGATTTTTGTATATGCATTCTCTCTTCATGCATACACCTGTTTAGTTTTAGTTTTTGAATTGAATAAATTAAAGAAAAATTAAGAATCCCTCGTTGTTTACCGAAAAATAATAATAAATATGGTACAGATGAAGAAATGAGTGTGCAGAATTGATATCTTAAAATTAAAACCTACAAAGCAGAAAATCTTTTAAAGGACAACTCATGCTGAAGAGAGAAATTAACCAAGAGAAAACTGAGAGACAGCAACTCACTGATAACATCACCAAGTTGGAAAGTCTTAGTGGCAGACCATTGTTTGTAGTCGACATTGCCGATGGTGGTCCACCCGGCAGAATCACCGACCTTGTACACAGCTGCACTGGACATCTCCAAAACAGCCATCACCGCCACCACTAGAGCCAAGACTCTGACCACCAAAGCCATGCCTCTGCTAGCTAGAAAATATATGAACTCTTTGAGACTCTGAGATCCTAATAAGCTTGTAGATTTTGGATTGTGCAGAATGGAATTATGGAATGCAGTGAGAGACTCAAAGGGGACTTCCCCTCGTTGGTATTTATAAAGCTTTTGGATGGGGTGGCAGGTTGGCGGTTGGAAACCTTAAAAGGACAATTAATTATTTGTCAAGCTTCTGGGCTGCTGTGCTTCGTTTGTCCCTTGTGGTTTAATTGAAGTCAGAAGAGTGGGGGAGTAAACGATTGTGACTCAAAAAAGAAGGGTTGGTTGCAATTAAGTGCTCGAGTCGGGTTGTTTAAGAATGTAATTTTATATGTCGGTAAATTCCATATAATACTAAAGATTTAGAGTTCACAGGGTTTAGAGAATGCAGCCATAATTGGATGGTAAATTTTGTCTTAACACAACATAAGAAACTTAAATATTACAACGATTCCTTCTTTGTTTTGATTTTTTCTTTTCCTTTCTATTTTATGTATTATTTGGAGGTGGTGCTTGCTGACATCTGAAGGACGGAGACAGAACAAATCAGAATTAGGGATTTCTGATTATATTATTCTGGGTTTTGGATATTGGTTTGGTAGTGGCTTTGAGTATTGGTTTTGGGAAGGAATATTCTTTATCTGCCTGCTAGCTAGGTGAACGTTAAAATAACTATGGCAGGATATACATACAATGAATGGCCTTGATTTGCTGCAAAAAGAGAATTGCAATTTTTGGTTTTGGAATACATTAATTTAATTGGTTGCATAATGGTTGACTCAAGTGGATGAATGATTGATTGTCACTTCATGTTGAGGTCAAATTAAACACGCCTTAAGCCCTCGGGTTAATATAGAGCCCTACGTCCTCAGGTTAGTAGGGCATGCCCCATCCCCAACACTTGGGTGGCAAATTCCCTTATGAAATGACCTTTCAACTAAAAGATGAGTAAATTATTATTGTAATCGCATGCATACGTGGTATTCTTATTCAATGGCTGAGCCAGAAAAGTAAACTAGTAAGACGATATATTTAGGTCTTAATCAATTTTCTAATAACATGAAATGCCTTAATCTGATTTTCATTTAACATGAAATGCTATAATTACAACTCACTAAGAAAAGTTTGCAAACTAAAGCATGTTTTAAGCCATTAAATAATTATATTCCAACAAAAAAAAAAAGTTTGCAAACTATAATTCCTAGTTGTTTATGAAAAAAAAAAAAAAAAAAAAGGTCCCCTTAAAGAATCAAGGGACCTTATATGTGCTTATAAAAAGCTTGGTCATATTCACCATATTATCGTTTGGTTATATAGTGGAACTTCAACTTTTTTTATAGTATCAAAGTAGGTTAACACACGTGTTGAGCCCACGGCCCATGTGCTCTCACGTCACGTAATTTGTGATGTCCACGTGTTAAACTTAAATGATGCCGCACGTGAAGGGTCATATTGAAAGTATGAATCTCCATCGGAGAATTACAAACCTTGCATATCCTTATAAGGAGTTAGACTATTTTACATATTGACAATTGATTTTATAGTGGAACTTCAATTCCCTTTAGTTTCTTTTTATTGAAGTATTGGATGCGTAGTGGAAATGTAAAAATAATATTTTTATTAATCTAATTCTTTTAATAAAAAAAGAATATCATATTTTGGGTTGTTTTATTCACACCTTACATACTTTTGATTACACCTCACTTACTTAATACACCCTACATATACTTTTAAATTACAATTTACCTTAAGATACCTCAATTATTTTCCAATACTACCCTCACACTCCAAACTCTCCAATCTCCACCCCACATCAAACTCTATGTTGTTTAAAAAAAAATAATAATAATTGTGTGTCCCACAAACTCGTTTTCTTTGTTCCCCGACCTCAAACTAAATATATAACAATTTGAGTTTAGTTCAATGTAATCTCTTGCTATGTATAAATGTAAAAAATAGAGCTTTAGTTTTTCCTGTTTTTCAATTTCCCTACTTCATAAGTTTATTGCATTATCAGTTTCTCGACCCGTTCTAAAAAGAAGCAAGCGTCTTGAAATCAAATGGGATTTTTCGCTCAAATGATTTATTAATAAGATTCTCAAACGGGTTAAGTTGTCCCATGGAAACCTTATACAAGGTTTGGGATTGTTCAATGTAATAGGAATAGAAGGTAATTTTATCACAGTAAATTTTGGGTGCATTCAGAAAATATATATTTTTAAAAATAATCATATGGGCCCTAAATAGCCATTTAATATTTTACATTTTTTCAGGGGTATTCAATATTATGGTCAATGGCGTAGTCATGATTTTCAAATAATAGGGTCATAATATCGACCAAAAAGCTTCATTGGTCCAGTTCGTCGAGCACCTAGTAGGCATCTGCCTATTCCTGTCAACATATGTTGAAAGTTTATGCCACTTTTCAACTAAAGTATTTCATCGAGCATGTGATGCACACAGAGTCGCACACAAGAAGAGAGAAAAAAAAAGACAAATATAATAGAAGAAAATAAAAGAAGTATGAGGAGGATGTAATTTAGTTTGCTTTAGCCGTTTACAAGAGTCAAATACAATACACATACAAATATACATGAGATTTTTGAAGTTGTTGAGGTCAAGGACAATCAATGATCCCATGCTGGCTCCCCTCCTGATTATGGTGCCGATAAAAAAAACCTTACACTTTTACAGAAAAATTTGAAACATTCAAGTGGGTACAAGAAGAAAACTCTAGATGTTAGGCTAGCTGAACACCATATAAGTGTGATTATTCTAGCCGGCGGGAGAACATGATGTACACACCTGTTTTTTTATTTGCAAATTTGCACGTCCAGTCTAGATACCAATGTCCAATTTGTCAAATTTGTAGTTACAAGTAGATCACATAACCTCATTTGCAATTTTTTCGTCTAATTTGCACGTCCATTCTGGTCAAATAGTTTTAATTACACCCTATTGTAAAAAGCAGCTTGAAATAACTTTGGTCATATCACGAATAATGCTAGGGAGATTAAATTTGTACATAAAATTTGCAAACTAAATGATGGGTCACCAATAAAAATGAGTACGTTTAAAAACAGTTAAGTAATATATCAATCATCAACTTCCATATCATTTAATTTTTAAAATTTTGTTTACAAATTTAATTTCAGTAGCATTACCCTATACATACATGTGTATTCATAAACATGCATGGCAGTTGACCAACCAATCCATCTTATTAAACCCACTAAGATTGAAGGACTTGAAAGGAAAGAAAGGAGGGTTTCGTTGGTTAACGTAGACAAAGGATATAAACTTGGGTGTGTGCTATGATTACAGTTTGTTTGTGTATTTTCGTAGACAAGTTTTGTTCTGATTGGTGAGTGCCATCATGACTTTACAGCCTACCCCTCTAATTTTTGCAGTTGAGATTATTATTTTAAGATTATACATACAGAGAAGCAAACTGTATTGCGAATGCTATTATTTTTACAGGGCATCACTGCAAAGTCCCTTTCATGAGGGATGGTTGTATTCGAAAACAAGCTACAAATGCTCTTTTGTATGACTCTAGAGGCATTGGGTGCCCCGGAGTTTCTGTTTAATTTAATTCAAGCTTTTTTATTCCTCAAAAAAATTTATCCTTGATGATTCTATATATTTTCTTGCAATAAGTTAGTATTGTCTTTACGACTTTGGTCTTTAGTCCTATTGTTATAAAAAGCAGTAACTAATCCCACATTGTTCTGATTTTGCTCCTAAAGAATGCTAAGGAGACGTGGTCTGAAAAAATGATTTGACTAGCTTAATTTTGGTTTATATAGCTTAATTTTGGTCTGACTAGCTTAATTTTTCTCTTTTCGAATGTTGCTTGGTTTATGTTTGTGGTTTAATGAGTGTGTTTGGGTTAGATCTATCCCTCACATAACTTCTTTAGTCTTGCATGTCGGGCAAAGTTTGTTGCTTGGTCTTTTTCAATATACGTTTGTTATTAGTTTGAATGGTGCCTTTGTGGGGCCTTTGTGGGGCCTTTGTTAGCAGTGGCGGAGCCAGAATCTTGCTTTACAGGAGGCCTTTCACAAATCTGAAACTTTTATTTTTAACGCTTAAGATATTATGTAGGTTGATTGTATTTTTATTTATTTATCTCAAATCACGTCGACCATATAGTCACTTAATCCGACTAATACTTAAGAGCAGAGCTTAAGAAAAGAGACAAACGATGGACTAGAAGTTCAAGCCAACATTCCTTAGCTTAAAAGCAGTCAGTGATAAATCCTGACTATTAGATTCAGAAACTGTGCTTGAAAACTCCGACCTAGAATAATCTCTTCCATCAAAAGGTGAACTTGACGTAATTAACAAGTAGAAGAAGCTACATCATTATACGTAGAATAAGAGAATCCCATATCCAGCAACTCCAAGATTGCAACTAAACTTACCAGAAGTAAAAGGAGGTTATGTTATATCTTATACATAGAAAAGAAAATAAAAAATTGCAGGATAGGCCTAGGACTTCCCTAGTCCCGTAGTGGCTCCGCCATTGTTTGTTAGGCCTTGAGGCTCACAATCAAAACTAATCTAAGTCTGAACATGCCAATGTCCTTCTTGTTTAACAGATTATTTTCTTGGTTGTTTAGTTAATTGTTTACTTGTGCTGCAAGTCACTTGTACTTCTTGGTTTAATAGGATTGGTCACAGATGGGTTAAGTCTGTACTAAGTTCTTTTCATGCATTTTAATCAAGGACTTTCATTTCTAATATCATATATATGTTTGTTTATAAAGGAGTTCAAGGTCATTCAAGTTAATTGCTTAGTTATTAGTTTAGGCCAATAGCAAGGAAACAAGAGTAATTAGTTTGACAAGATTAATCATAACTAAAACTTGAATGAAAGTAGTTGGAAATGACATAAGGTTTAAAGGATGATGCAGAAACTACAGATCTACTTTATGTAAGTACAAATAAAGGAGATTCAGGCAAGATTACAAGCTTGGTGGGCAAGGTTTGTCTTCTTGTAGACACCTCTCCTTGTATTTTACAGAGATTGAAGTCTTGGAAAATGAAATATAAATGAGGTTTACAAAGGGATTTGATACTACAACAAAGGGAGTGGTAACAGAGCTTCTAAAAATGGACAAAAGAAAGCTTTCTATGGTGGACCTGCGACTTGAAAAGGACAAGGGGTGAACAAACTAAAACTTTTCTGGTTTTGCTGTTGAGTGTACTAGGAGAAGTCTTGGAAAATGAAATATAAATGAGGTTTACAAAGGGATTTGATACTACAACAAAGGGAGTGGTAGCAGAGCTTCTAAAAATGGACAAAAGAAAGCTTTCTATGGTGGACCTACGACTTGAAAAGGACAAGGGGTGAACAAACTAAAACTTTTCTGGTTTTGCTGTTGAGTGTACTGGGAGTTGCTTGATTGATTTGTTGAGAAAGTCTTTATGCTTGTGCCCCTTGCTGCTTTTATAGACTTCTTAGCCTGAGTGCCCAAGCCTTCTCTTTTGGTGATGGCTTCCAGAGCACGGTGAGTCATCATCTGCTTTTTTAATTACCTACCCATGCCAAGGAAAAATGCTTGTTCCTGAGGGTGAGCTGTCTACTATCACTTGTCACTTGTCACTTCTCACATAGGCTTGCTACCTATTAATTGTCTAAAAAAGGTTTTAAATTCATCCTGGGCTGCCACCTGTCCCAGCCTAATTCTTTTCTTATTTTTTGCACTCCTAGGCCTTTAATTGCATTAAGCCCAGTGTTAAATATCCACCCAAACAGTATGAACGATGAAATCAATTAACAACTGTATCTAACTAAAATTATTTTTCGGTTGTAGAAATTTTGAAAAATGTTGCTTTTTAAGAGGCTCAAAATATTGCTTCCCATCTTTTTAAAATTTTTAGGCTCCCCTTTTTTTTAAGAGAAGCGACATCGATTTTTCATTCAACAAGAATAGTTATAAGGTTGTCATATGGATACATTCTTCAGTGACTAATTCGTTGATCTGAAAATAATTCGCACAAACAAGCATTAAAAGTAAACCCCTAAATAGCTACCACAAGTACACGCACACTAGCACAATCATCACCGATGCATATCTACCACAAAGACAGTAGACACAACAGACCTATACCAGAGCACACGTAAAGTCCGCTACAAATTTTTAGGCTCTGCTTGGTATAGAGGATTGGAATTTATAACATATGAATTCATGGCATAGTTAAGGTAGAAGAGAATGATTTTGATATAACACCAACATCACCAATTTTGTCCCCAACTTAAACCATGTATTACTAGGCATGAAGTTTTATCATAAAATACCTAGCCGATATTAGGGGTGAAATATTTCATATATAAGTTGTACATTATTTTGTTCTAGTTTGAGATGTGGGACTTTATTCTCCAACAAATTTTTCATTTTGATGGAACCAGAAGAGAATTAGACATGAAGAAAACTTCTCCTTTCTAATCCTATTATTTGGAAATGATTGAATTTGATAAGTTTTCTTCTTGAGTAATCCATCACCTACCTCAAGTCGATCACAAATTTTTCAGTTTTTCCTTCAAACATACCTTCATACTAGTATTTATACATTCAAATTTCCAATAAAAACCAAAAAAAGGCCGAAGAGTTTTGCCCCTTTCAACATGAGAAAAGACTTAATTAACTAACCATATAGTTTTAATTGTATTCACACTTTTTACCTAGTTCCCTTTGCTTGAGACTCCCTTGAGAACAAGTCGAGCTCATCTCGACACCCCTCAAATAATATTATGAGAGTAAATAAATATATTACTTGTGACAAGAGAGATGACTTGGCAAGCACTCAAGGTGGGCTCGAGGCGTATCCTCTGAGACACCCTTAGCAATGAGAACTACACAGAAAAAGTGTGTTTGGGTGAATGTTCTCGATAAAACTTATAACAGTCACCTTGAAGGAAAATCGAAAAACTAAAACAAATAGGAATGTAGATATTTCAAGTTTCAAGTAAATTAATCTTGTATTAAAACAAATGCTACTATCCACAATGTTCTGTACTAATTAATCAACTCCACATACACAAATGCACACAAATAAGTTTTGCAAACATGTCCTTAATTCCCAGTGAACCAGAGAGGTTGATTTCTGGCACCTGAAAAATCTAGATATCTAAATACTGTATTTACTATTTAGAGGGGACAAAAACCCTGAAACTTGATTTACAGCTGAGAAACACCATCAAATCCATTAGCGTGCCCATTTTTCTTTAAGCCATCTCCATTATTTCCTTCAATGTGGTAGTCATCGTCATCCATAAACCTCTTCCACAACCAATGTTGCTTCCACACCCTCTCTGTCATCTCTTCAATCGGGATGTTCTTCGTCTCCGGGAGCAGGAACAACACGAAGAAAGACATGATCACGACCCACCCGGAGAAGAAGAGGAAGATGCCGTACTTGAAGTGGCAGAGCATCGAGAGGAAGCCCTGCGCTATAACGAAAGTAAAGACCAAGTTGGTGCAGACAGTCACACTTTGCCCGGCTGAGCGGGTCTCGAGCGGGAATGTCTCACTTGGTATCAACCAACCTAGAGGCCCCCAAGACCAAGCGAACGCAGCAACATAAGTGCAAATCAGAACCACCACAAAGATTGCGAAGCCTTTGTGGAGGTCATCGGAGTGGTCCTTAACCTTGATCCCTAGTATTATGGCAATAGCCACTTGAGAGATGAACATTTGAACACCAGCTTGGAGTAAGAGCATGCGGCGGCCTACTTTGTCAACTGAGTAGATGGATACAACGGTGGAGAGAACATTGACGGCTCCTGTGATAACAGCTGAGTAGAGGGAAGCATCGTTTCCAAACCCTAAAGTGTCGAACAGGACTGGTGCGTAAAACATTATGGCATTGATCCCAGTAAATTGTTGAAATATCTGTAGAAAAACTCAGACAAAGAACACCATAAGCATACTAGTACCATCTGTATATATAATTTTTGGCATACTACGAAAAAGCGTTGTTTCGATTGCTAACCTGCAAGGCTACTGCAATGATTAGTTGGGGACGATTCCTGCGCTTTATGAGATTTCTAAAGGGGTGCTTCACTTCTTTTGCTATGCGACTTGCCTCGACAAGATCCAAGAACTCTGGTTCGACATTTTCAGTGCCGCGGATCCTTTTAAGTACAGATTTTCCTTGGTCTAAGAGACCACGTTCTACGAGACTGTTAGGAGTTTCGACCACCAAGAGAGCTCCCAAGGTTAGGAGACCAGCAGGTAAACCAGCCAGCCCCAATGACACCCTCCAACCCCATCCTCCTGTGATCCTGTTATTCAAGCAATTCATCAACGGTCGGCAAATACAGCCAGAAAATTGTTAGGAGGCTAGCAGAAAACGTTATTTGACTAAATTAAGCAGACAAAGCAAACCATTAATTCTAGCCACGTTAGTAGATTTTTTTGTAACATCAGTGTGCATCCTATGAGATTGATATGAATTTGTAACCGAAAAAGAAGAGATTGGTGGATTCATCATTTGTAGTGAAATAAATATATAATAAATTAATTTAGGAAAATAATTTCTACATTCTTTTTCACCTTCTACACTTTCATTTATTTCTGATCCATAATTCTCCTTCAATTTATTTAGTCTCAAATTAAAATTAAACATGACTGCTTAGGAGAAAAAAAAAAACTACGCGAAAATCAAATTCCTTTTATCATGTAAAGCTTAATTACCTTTCAATTTCTACCTTATGAATGTTCCTATGTCTCCTCAAGACATCATAAGTTTGAAACTGAGCCATGTGAATATGAATAAAAAAAGGCAATCAAGATCAAACAATTTGGAAGCTGATCCACGTCTATTGTTCAAATTCATAGTTTAATAGAATAAACCGTCCCTCAAATAGGCATATGCTTATCTATCAATAGTTTTACCAGTCAATTAATTTATCAGTCACATATGATGGCCCAAATTGTTTACTTTGAGCGCTCGAAGCTAAATACTAAATTGTAAAGCAGTCCTTTGGAAATATGCCACAGAAAATTCATAAACCCTGAAAAATGCGACAGAATCATAAACATCAAGCATCCGAGAGATTTTTCAATGTGTCTGAAAAATCTCTTCATGCATACGTGTAACTTAAGGGGCACGGGTAATGTTACGGGTGGACTAGAAAAAAACAAAGAATAAATTGGGAGCAGCCGACTTACTTGTTGGTGCCATAATTAACGAGGTTTGCAAATAGAATGCCTAGTGTGATATTAAGCTGGAACAATATGTTTAGCCCTCCGCGGATTCTTGTCGGTGCAATCTCCGAAAGAAACAATGGTACAGCCTGCAAGTAACATCAAGGTTAAGTTAAAGATTGTTGAACAAGAGAAACAGATGTATATTTTCAGTAATTTATTTAGATAGAAACTTATTTGCAGCTAGACAATGTACACCAACATAGCTGTTCTCTATTTTGTCGATCAATAGTAAAGTTATTTAGTTGTGTTGACATGACAATTGAAACAAAGAGATGGCTTAGTCTTTTTTGCATAGAGAAGGAAAAAAATAAAACATAGTATATAATCATCTCAAAGTATTAGATTCTTAAGTCAAGTTTTGAGATATACTGATATTGTAGGTGAGAATTGGTAAAGTCACGAAACAGATTAATAATTTATTATCGAACTCATTATCTAAAATATTAAAATTTAAAACTTCACATTTACAAGTAGAAATACATACCGCAAAAGTACTGCAAAATTAATCAAATCTTAAATCGAAGTTTGAACATATAACTTTTTATCACATGCATTGTGCTTTAAAAGTTACATTTTTATGTCCTTTTGGACCAACCTTTTGACCTAACCTAACCCAAGAGGTTGAAATTAAGGTCCTAGTAACTACAAAAGGATAAGATAAACAATTCGGACATGCACACCGCATAATAATCATGTACAAGTTCAGAATAACATTGGAGTTCCACGGCTTCACGTTATTTCACAGACCAACATACAAAAAAGATTCACGACTTTTTGGAAAGAAAAAAAATTCGAAAAGCGAACTAGAAGAAGTTGCAAAGAAATTGGGGTGAGGAAGCTCCAGTGGCCTCATCTGTTAGCAAGGAGAGGTCTCACCACACCACATGTAGAAACGTCAAAACACGAGAATATATTTAAAGCACAAAAAAGTTTGAAAAAATTGAATGATTGTGGCTTTACGAGAAAATGGCTTAAAACAAACAAAAAGAAGCTTCAAATTATTTAGACGCACAAAATACATACAGCCTTTAATACAATTAAGAAAAGTTTATTGCAGAGAAAAGTTAACTTTATTGCAAAAAAAGAAAAAGAAGAAACTCATGGACTCTAATTTGATCATAGGCATAAACTCTCTTCCAATCTAGGCGTTTAGAAAATGAAATGAACAATTCATCTGTTGTGATTCATAAGTATAACAAGCAAGATGTGGTGTCCAAGTCACTAGTCAGTACACCTATAAAATTGTTATGATCATACTTCAAAATGATAGTAATTGGGATGGACCCAAAACGCGTTTTAGCTTGCACCAGTCTTATCTTCCACAGAAAGTATGAACCCTACAAAACTTTAATTATATTTTAACATATTCGGTAACATTATAATCGTGGATTATCTAGATTTGGACATAAATATTTTTGACAAAGACTATTCTATGATATCCTAATGATATCCAAATTTACGATACTAGAACGCATGCACACTGGCCAAGTAAAACTGGCCTAGCTCGGTCCGCAACAAGTTATTATGTAAAAGAAGATGAAATAAAAGAGAAGAAATTAGAATTTTGAACTGACCTGATTTGCAAACCCAACTCCACAACCAAGTGAGATCCTGCCAATGATGAGCATAGCGAGGTCTTGTGCTGCAGCATTGAGAATTGTGCCGACAATGAAGAAAATCCCAGCAATCAGCATAGTCGGCCTCCGCCCGAACTTCCTGGTGGTGTAGGAAGCGGCGAATGTGGCAGTTAAGCCGGCCAGGTACAGCGACGACGTGAATAACTGCAGGCCCTGGTTGTCGTATTTGCAGTAGTTGCTGTTGATCCCCTGTTCTAGAGTCCTCCTGTATACAACCGGGAAAAACTTTTTCAAGAATGGGGGCATCGAGGTAACTCCACCTGCATCAAATTAAATTAAGTTCACCATTAGTTCAAATTTTTATTTTTAAATATAAATTTTTTTGGCTAGGTAGTAGAAACTCCTCTTTATGTTAAAAAAAAATTGGGGTAAGTTTTAGATTTTAAAAAGGGAAAAAGTTCATTTAAATAGAAACTTTCTTCTGTGTTTTCAAAAGCATTCACTAAAAGAACATTTGTTCACTAAAAGCAAGAAACAAACATGGATAATTAAATAAATTAATTAAGTAGAATATCAACATTGAACATGTTGATTGAGGAATTTTCTGGCATACTCCAAAGTATCTTGTATTCCGGAGTTTTAGCCGTTGGATCATGGTGCAATAAACAATGACCAAGACCTAATGGATGAAACCTTCGGAATATAGAATCTTTCATTGAAGCATCCAAAAGGTTTTCCCAGAACCCTAACCAAACAATGCCCACAGAGTTCATCTAGCGGAGTAGCTGAACCAACAAGATCTAAAGCTCTAACAGTAGGAAGCTCAAATAGTGTATGTCTGTGTGAGTAGAGAGAGACGAGTACCTGAAACACCGACATCGTAACCAAACATGAGTCCACCAGTAGCAGCCATTATACACGAGATGACGACGATGGGCGTGATCTTTGCCTCGAACTCACGCCCGTCCGGACCCGCCGAGAACCCTCCGCCGGCCATGACCGATATCGAAGAACACTTAATTCTAGTTCCTCACAATTTCTCAAAGCAACAAGAAGAAGAAGAGAGACGTTAGGTGGCAATGGGAAATGAATTCTTGAGTAGCGAGAGGATGTTTATATAGAGGGAGAGGGCATGGGATGGAAGTAGAACGAGAGTCGAATTCGATCGTGTAGTGGGAACCACCGGTGAGATTTTTCCACGTGTTCTTCTGTTTTGACATGGACGGGTGGCCTTTACTGTTTTCTCACTGACGGCCGGCTCTGCTCTCTGGGAAAGTGTGGTCAACGCGGACAATATTTTGTAATAAGTAGTCAAGCCTCCCGGATCAGGGGTGGGAATTAATTACTTTGCAACTCTAATTTGAATGTTAATGGGGTTTGGTGAGCTAATTAATTCAATCCAGTTTAGGACTGGAGATCAAATAGGAAATTAATTTGGAAGAGTGAGTTTAATCGAACTGAGTCTATTAAAATTGATCATGATCTTTTTTGCACAATAATTGAATGTATAGTCAAGATGGCACATGCATAATTATGCTTCTTATCTAGATATACTTTTAAATTTGTGTTTCTTGATAAATAAAAGGATTGAATTGAAGTGTGAAAAGAAGTTGGTTCTGCAAGCAAGTTCTAATTTTACTTCTTTTCTATTTTCAAATGATTCTTTTGGTCAACTATCATAAAATTAGTTAATTAATTAAAAAATTGTCGTTAATTTAGGTTATACGTGAAGGAGCATTACCATTGACCAAAAAATCTAATATCAAGAGGTCGACATGCCTTTCATAAAAAAAAGGTCGACATGCCATCATAATCCATCATAATCTTTCAAGGAATAGTTGGTCCACATCAATATGTTGTCAATACAACATGCGTTCAAAAACTAAGGGAACATAAATCTTGTGTCATTGTGCTATTCAAGTTAGAACCCAAGTTGGAAGTGGCACGTAAACCTTTACGTAGAGGACATAAGATAAGATACGCATACCGGACAACTTGTGGTCCAACAGATTGATGAACTTTATTCTATCACAGACTTAAGTTGCACTACATACGTGTTAATAACACGATATTATTCCGCGTACCCAAATTGCAAATCAATTGAATATGTTGAGTACGCTAATTTTAGGGTGTATAATCTAAACAGGGCCGGGTCTGGCTTACTAGGAGCTATAGGGCAAAAACTAAATTAGGCCTTGGCACTATAAAATTTTCATAATACCCAAATGTGATGCAGTCATCATCTTCAATATGTCAGTTCTTTTTGTTTCAACTCTCACCTTCACATCCGAAGATGGTTATTTTTCGACTGCCAAGATGGTGGGCAATCATGCAATAGAAGGAAAGGAGGCTATTATCATCTAATAGGATTGGATTATTGATTACTCAGTGCTCCATAAGAAGTAGAACCCGAAAGCACTTGACACAAATTACTAGCTCTTTAACACTAAACTGCTCATACATTAATGTTAATCATCCTTTTTTTTTTTTTTTTTTTGTAGGAACTCTATCTAAGATAAATTTTTGCGAGAACCAAAAGCTTTATCTATCTTCTAAGTATTACCTTAACCAAATTAAGCATTTAAACAATGAAGTATGCTAAGTACATGCAAGTGACTTATAACTTAGTTGGTTAAAAGTATTCGTCTATCTACTTGAGATTCTGTCTATCATTGGTTAAAAAAATAGGTATGCTAAGTACGTAAATTATTAAGGAATGAGCATCCTACTTAAGCCATTCCAAATTACATGGCAATCAACAATGGAGGAGATTACTTGGCTTCTTGTTGAAGGTATTCATAATTTCTTGTCCGCTTTTAACTTAATAAATTCAAAATATCTAATAAGAAGAAAGATTGAACTTAAGCAACAATAACGCACTTAAACAAACTAATAAGCAATCATGCTTGTGAATTTTAGTGCGAGTTCTATTCCCATCAATCTTTTTTTCTCTTACAATTAACAATTCAATCCATTGTTTATAGAAGAAAAATAATTCTCTATTAATAAATTTCAGCAACCCGAGTAGAACGGTAGGAAGAAACGAAATCATTCTGATCTTGCGATGACGCAACATAGATATGTCCAGGACTAACATGTGCAACCATTCACAACTAATATATATATATATATATATATATATATATATATACAGGTTGCTTAAGGAAAGGGATTCCCATTTTTTTCAAAAAATGGAGATTAGGTGTGGGGCTCACTCTACATCGAATTTCAACGATCCGAACCGTCTATTTTTCAAGTTACACCTCATAGATCATCCTTGCAAAAATTCAATTCAATCCGAAACCATTTGCCTATTTAATTATCAACATAAAATTTCATTGTTTCTTATATAACAAAGAATTCGTTAATATTTTTGAACCCAATTAGATGTCGCTAATATTTTGCAAGAATGATCTATGAGGTGTAACTTGAAAAATAGACGGTTCGGATCGTTGAAATTCGATGTGGAGTGGGCCCCACACCTAATCCCCATTTTTTGAAAAAAATGGGGATCCCTCTCCTTAAGCAATTCCTATATATATTAGACCCCTTAAGGAAGAGATTCTCATTTTATTAAAAAAATGAGAATTAGTTGTAGGATCAGCTCCACATCGAATTTTAATGATTCAAACTGTCTATTTTGTAAGTCTCGATTCATAGATCATCCTTTTAAAAATTCAATTCAATCCGAAACCATTTTCCTATTTAATTAGCACAAAAATTTCAATGTTTTTCTTACCACAAAGTGTTTGTCAAATTTTTGAACTCAATTAGAAGCCTCAAATATTTCTGATTTAGCTAATATTTTACAATGCTAATCTATGAGGTGCAACTTGAAAAATAGACTTTTCTTTCTTCAATGCTGAATAGAAGACTTGTATTATCCACTTCCTCAATTTCTTTTAAAATTCGTAATATATATATCCCCACCATCCAAATCTCAATGCTTATTGGCGTGTTTAGAATATTATCCCCTCTCTCCATGGAAAATTAGATAATCATATCCTACTGATATATCAAACACAATTAGCCGATGTGCAGCTGTTATTTCCAATGCTCGTGACATTCACATGTATCATCTAAAACATGTGATGGTACGTAGTTTGAGAAAAACAGAGTCTACAACGGAAGAAGGCCTCTGACCAAGAACGAAAAACAAGACAATTGAAGAACAACATTTAACCTCCAGGTGACTCTGATCATAGCCACCTGTTTTTGTTTGTTTTCTTTGTTAATTATTAAGCCATCGCATGCTAGAAAACTCTCATTCCAACACTTGCTCTAATCGAGTTAACCATAGAAGGAAGGAGGAATGAAATCTCCCCGTATAACAAACTCTCTTACCAACCTATTGAGCTTGACCAATCCAAATCACTTATAAGCTAACCACTCACAAGCTAATGCCTGTCATTAGATTTCTTCCTTTAGAAAGGGAAGATAGCTACTACTTTCTCTAGGTTTACAAATTTGGTTAAAGTCAAAAAATAGATACTCAAGGCTTAATTAGCTAATATACAAGTCAAATAATTTTCTTTGACTAAACCTTTGCAACCAGCCTTTGCGCTAATTTTTTTTCCTTCAGACTTTCCATACGGATAATGTTTGTTCTTGATAACATTACATTTTAGAGAAAATATATTAAACACAATAGTTTAGAAAGAAAATTCAACTGACTTGATAACAAGGTTAGGATTTCACAACTAAGAATCAATTAATGCATGATAAGTTAATAGACTAGATTTCTTTTTTTGTTTCATTTGAGCACTTCAAGGCATGATAAGTTAGTTATGTTAATTTCATTTTGTTCTCTAAACAAAAAAAACATCCATCCAAGTTTCAAAAGAAGGCCAAAAAATGACGTGGAACGATGACCTCAGGGAGAGGGACAGTGATCGAGATGCAAAAACGCGTAAAGGCTGATGTAAACTTTGGAGACACCAAAGTGGACCGTCTCTATTAATTGGATGCCCGAAACCATGCAAATCTCGAGCATTTGGGTTTCGGATTTGGAGTCAAGACTTTTGTTTTGGTTTTGGATATGGATAAGGATAAAAACAAACAAATACATGACATTATTCACGAGACAATCGTCGAAGTTAAAGATAAACTTTTAGTTGTGACGGGAACACAAGTGGTACATTACGTGTTTTAAAAAAAATGGTGAGAAATTTTATTTTTTAAGTTATTAACTTTTTAGCACACATATGACACCATTTGTATAATAACAATGTACTACCCCGTATACTGATCACACTGAAAAATCTCTCGAAGTTAAAGAAGGCGTTGTAGGGATGCATGTCGGCAGCCCAAAGTTTGGGAAATATATATGCATGACTTTCTTAATTTCACAAAGCTAATTAAAAGCAGTGCAAGTTGAACAAACAAGTGGATAGACGTAAGAGTTTTTATCACCAATGAAATGGTGACACGTGGATTACACAAAAGAAAGTTTTTATCACAAATGGTCTCTGACATTGATCAAACTCCTCATTTTGGTCCCTGAGTTTCAAAAATCAATAAAAATGGTCTCTGACTTTCACTACTGCACAACAATTTAGTCATTCCGTTAAAATTTCGTCAATATTTTTTGTCAGTGTGATAATATGGTCCCACTGATTCAATCATATGACGCCACATGGATTAACTATTAATATATATATATATATATATCTATATATATATATATATATATTAAGATTTAAAACTAAAAATACTATAAGAAATTAAAAACAAAAACTAAGAGAAAAAAAATGGAAAAGACATCTTCGTCTTCATCTAGGTATGCTCAAAAAGAAAAGGAAGACACCATGACACCACTAAGGCTCTTATCCTCCGTGAACTCACTACTCATTCTCTCTAGTTGGTTATAATCCTATCAAATTTGAACTGAATTTGGATTCGATTTTATCAAATTTAGATTGAATCTTATTTTCCAATCGGGATTGTGAGATGCGAGAGAAATGTCAGCACGAAATATTCGTCAGCTGGTTCACTCTACAAAAATTAATTTCTTATAGTTAATCCACTTAGCGTCATATGATTGGACTAATGGGACCACATCAGCACACTAACAAAAAATATTGACGAAATTTTAATGGAAGAACTCTAATGGTGTGCGATAATGAAAGTCAAGGACCATATTTATTGATTTTTGAAACTCAGGGACTAGAATGAGGAGTTTGATCAATGTCAGAGACCATTTGTGATAAAAACCTTCTTTTGTGTAATTCATGTGTCACTATTTTATTGGCTTTGTGGGTCCCACATGCAAACTAATAGAAATATTTGATGGAATCTAAATGGAATGACCAAATTGATGTGCATTGGTGAATGTTAGGGACGACATTGATTGATTTTGAAAGTGAAAGACATAAATGGTGAGTTTGGTCAATCTCAGAGATCATTTGTGATAAAAACCCTAGACGTAATAGGAGTCTTCAAGTAGAACCGTAGAACAACTATTAGGCAGTTTTTGTGGTGTTACAACTGCCGCTCGTGTTCCTAACAATTAAAGCAAGCCTGGAATTATCACTTTATTATTCAAAAGCAACAATATTCTTCCTTGTCACTGCACCATTCGCTTCAAGTTACTATCGTCTTGTCAATTTTTTCCTATAAAAGTGTCAGCATTATACAACAAACAGCCTTATTAGTTATAATTATCTTGGAGAAATTAGTTGAAATTCAGTTGGTGATGTCGTTATACTCAGTGATACATATATCTCTCACAAACAGCCTTATTAAGTTTTCTTTTATTTTTTTTTCAAACGACAGAAGATTTAAAGCAGATTCAAAATAGTACATCGTGAGCTAAGGCTTTAATGAAATCCTAACCCATCAGAAGAAAACTCAACTGGAAAAAGAAAAAAAAAGAAAAAAAAAGAAAGAAAGAAAGAAAAAAAAAACAACATTCTAAAAGGATTGACACAAACAACAGTAATGATAATGTGATATAAAAAATAACAATTGAACACAAGCTTTCTACACCAACTAGAAACCAAGCAAACATCTGAAAATCAACCAACACTTCCGAGTCCCTTATATCAAACATGAAAATGTTGGTAATCCGCAGCTAATGCATGAACTTGGGTCCCACCTCTAGTTAGGTTTCTTTTATTCCGGACAAGTTAAAGAAGACATGGCATTAGCCAAGTTTGATATAGCAATGTGCTCCTCACTCTGTATCCAAGTTCACATCTTTTTCCCCGCAGTTTAAATTGATTTAGTGGTAGATTATCATTTGAATTAAGAAAGAATTATGGCAGTTATTGACCCCCAGGAAATTATTAATGGGTTGGTATTAGCAAACTAATGAACATCCGTGGGGAATAGCCATGAGACAAGATTGTGAGGTGAGAATAGAGGATGCAAGCTTGCGGCATTTTTTTAAAAAAAAAAATTTAGAAAACTTCGACAGTACGAGAGAAATTTATTGATATGAAAAAAAAAAGTTATGTAACAACCTTTTCCGGAAATTTACGGAACGGAAGAGTATTTTCGTATTTTCACTTTGGTTGGGTTTTATTTGTTTAAGATATTATTTTTTGGGTCTTAATAGGTGTGCCCAGGAGGGGCCCACTTTTGGTTTGTGGCCCCCGATCCAATTGCTCCCTCACCTTCACCCTCACCCCTCTCGTGTCTTTCACTCTCGGAACCTTCTCTCTCTCCCCTTGTTTCTCTTTTCTCTCTCTAGGTGCTTC
Source organism: Cotoneaster glaucophyllus (assembly GCA_036320875.1). NCBI lineage: Eukaryota > Viridiplantae > Streptophyta > Magnoliopsida > Rosales > Rosaceae > Cotoneaster > Cotoneaster glaucophyllus. The sequence continues at coordinate 20,281,923 of CM070069.1, read as the reverse complement.
CCTCCTTGAAACACACACACATACACATCCATACACACTTACATGGATGCACCAAGTCGCCATCTCAGCGGAGGAAGGAACAGATACCAGCCTTCGAACCCGTAAGCTCAGGGAACAACAACTTCCTCTCCGGTGAACCCTGGACCTTGGTAAGCTTTGGAACTCTGTCTAATTTTCCTTAGATCGATCAAACTCTAGTTAGGACTCATTTTTGGTGCTTTGGTGAAGGTTTGTAGTGAAAAAACAACTCGGGAAGCTTCCCCCATATTTTCCGGCCAGAACTCGGCCTTTGCAGGCGTTTTCTGACCAACTCCAACCACCACTTGCCTCGAAATTGGTATAGATCTCTTCCTTGCTTCACGGGTTCATTTTGGTTTGCATGTTTTGGTTAAGTTTTGAGCTCCGTCGGAGCTCGAGAGTTTCCCCGACGAAAAACCTTAACCTCCAGTCTTCTTCTTCCCTTGGGTCTCGTGACCATACACCCAGCCCAAAGGATTGGGTCATGGAAGCGGTCCAATCGGCGAGCCCAACCCACTTTGAACCTAAGTCCAAATCCTTACAAACCCAGGCCCTTGGGCCGTGTTGACTCGGGCCTTAGGCCCTTCTGAACTCAGGCCAAGCCACGAGGCCTTCAGCCCAAAAATAGAAACCCTAGGCCCAGCCCAGAAGCCCAGCCCGGTCCAACCCAAACCTAGACCCGGATCTGTTTGATCCGGCCTATTTGACCTGGTTGGAATGTTCCAAGGAATATTTTCTAGAATATTCCCGTGTTCACTTTTTTGAAATTTACCCGGGACTCTTCATAGGGTAATTCGACGTCCTGAATCCGTTTTTGACGTCCGTTTTCCCAAATTCAATAGTTTTAATAGAGTTTTATTGATTGGACCCTTTATGTGCTTAGGTGCAATTATTTGTGACGTTTCCATCTTCGCTAGTTTACGTGGCTCTTCAACGGCGAAGTATCTGTGAGTAGATCCCTTCTAAAATGCATGTTTTAATAGTAGAAATGCATACATGAAAAACATGATTTAATGGTAACGTTTTATAAGTAAATTGGATTTACATTATATGATTATCATGCTTTACTAAGAATATTTTGGAATACCATACTTTATCGAACTATTGTTCTTTGTAGTATATATGATGGATGACTATATACTATTTATGAACATGTTTTTACACTTCTTTATAGTATATATGATGGATGACTATATATTATGAAGATGTTTTTGAGATATATGTACTTATGTTGGAAAGATTATATTCAATGTTTTGTTCGTATCAAGTGGTCATTGTTCTGGCTTCCGGCCGAGGGAGATATATGTAGATGACTTCGGGCCGAGAAATATTAGTACTACAAGTGATTTGATACCACTACTTAGCAAACTATATATGGTGTATGTTTTATGAATGCTAGGATTTTCGGAAAACCTATTACATATTATGCTATTGAGTTTTCATAAAAATTTAGGAGTTAGTATGTTGATAAATGTTTCAGTATTATATATATATATATATATATATATATATATATATATATATATATATATCAACTTGATCCACTCATGTTTGTTTTGTGCCCCGTCATGACTTAGCATCGAGGCGTATAATTCCGACATCAAGGCATTTCCGCTTCGGCACCTTCGAGTCCTCTTGGTGTTGGACCCATTCTTTTATTCATTCAATTATATATTATTCCCTTTAGTGTCCTTGTTAGGTTGTATGCTTTGAACACGTTCCTCAATTGCATGCTCATTGTAATTTAATTTATAAGTATTTATTTATATTCGTTGTTCTCATGCATCCTATTATGGCTTCTTACATTCGGGTGTCGGCAAGCACGTGCCTACCTTGGTGTTTGGGGAATATCAGGGTCGGGCGTGTCAGTTTGGTATCAAAGCATGGTTGTTCAGAGTATACTTAGGACCTTCTGTTACTCTAATAGTTTGTCGGTCATGACATCATTTAGATGTCACAACTTTTGGATTGTTGTCTTTCTGCATGGTTGTGCAACTTTCATTTTGCATGAATAGTCACATCTTATTGAAAAAGAAGAAATTAGTGTCGGGATTGTGCCTCATCAGTGACGAATTGGTTTGTTGAACGACTTTCAACATCGGGCCAATACTCTGCAGCGTGCGTTCCCTAGGAATTGCAGGCGGAGTTGGTGTTTACATTGAAATGACGTGATTTAGAAAATCTCAGTTAGAGGACGTCTGGTTGAGACCAGCTGAAGATCTGAAATGTCGATGCCATTCTGCAACATGCATTCCCTAGGAATTGCGAGCAGAGTCGGATCTACATCGGAATGTTGGGAAATGGAAAGAAAGAAAAAATCCTAGTGGTACGAGTTGGGTAAGACCAACTGGAGATCTGAACCGGTGTTGTACTCTACGACCTACGTTCCCTAGGAATGATGGGCAGAGTCATATCCTTGTGGAATTTGCTCAACACTTTCGAAGTGCGTGTTAGAGAATGCATGTAAGCGCTAGTTGTTATGACGTTTAGTAAGTGGTAGTTGGTGGGATCGAATTAATATTCTCGGACTCGTTCCCACTGTGGAAGTTCGTGTGGATCCTTAGAACAATTCCCAACGATTGTTATATCGATTACCTTCTTGCTTACTCCAACAACGAAGTCAAGTTCCTTAACCATTGACCATCAGCTTCACACCAAATTCTTCAAGTGTTGACTTTGTTTAGATTAAGTACTTTTCTTGGGAGACTCTTCGGTAACAGACGTTATTCTCATCAATTTCTAAAAAGGGTTGCGATCGTTGGAAATTGAAAATCCTCACAAGGAGTTGTGAAATACGAAATATCCTTGGACTTGATTTGACATTCAAATTCTTGAGTGTTCTTTTAGCCTTCTCGACATGATTTCTCGCTCAATCCGTATGGAATTCACGAGGGATTGAGTCGGCTGAAGTGTGCGCCCAGTTCATATCGATTTGGACACCAACGTTAGGAGCATAACCTTTTCACAAGCTTACTAGACTTACCAGGAAGCGTTCCATGTGGGTGTGAGGTTTAAGCCATCTTTTAGTAAAAGTTTGATGAAGGTTGTAGTGCAAGTGGTCAACAGATTGCATCACAATCACTATCTTCATGTAGAAATGAATAATCACCTCTCATTATCTTGCTACAATTCATAGGCATCATATCGTACTCTAATAGTTCTTTTCTAATGATATATGTTTGTCTCAACCCATTTTTCCACTGCTTCACTCCAGGACCTTATTATTCGTGAATACATAGATGTCGAAACACTTCTAGCAAGTCTGATTGGTGCGCTCTGGAACTGTACGACAGCACGGTCGAGGCGAGAATCGGACGATCTTTGTACACTCTCACGTTGAGGGGCAAAATGGTATTTTGGCATCCTTGGGAAATTTCTACTTGTTTATCGAAACAACAATGTGTGGTCGATATCACGAGCGGCCGTCTGTGATATCAATGGCTTATTGGTTCGTTAAGCAAGTGGGCAGTAAAATCCATCTACAGTAGTTGTTACTGAATAGTTATTGTTGGGGCTCGACCCAAAGACATACACACATTTTTCTCGTGGAACGTGACGTTACGTATGCATGGGCGAGACCCACTTTCGTTTTCGATTTTGGTTTTCAATAAAAGTATTTTGACTCATCTTATTATAGGTATATTTGTAGTTATATTTGTATTTTCGAAGTTACAAATATTTGGTCAAGTCTTTTCCATTTTCAGTGTTAATTTCAGTACGAGCTTTCCACTTCTATGTTAGTACATATCTATTTTGACGTTATTGTATTTTACGTACATATTTTTTACCGTACATTAGTATATGTTTTTGACTTTATATCTTTAAAAAGTATGTTTCTACTTTTACACAGACAAGGGAGGAAGGTATGAGCCCAGGCACGAAAGATGGAATCATTGCAACTCGATCGCGACGATGTGGTATTTTTTCTTTTGTGTAACCGCTCTGTCTTGATTTCTTCTATACATATATATATATTTTTTTCAACCTATTTTCGAGTATTTCAGTGTAGTAAGTTATTTCAAATTTCGGGATGAAATTTTATTTAATGGGGGTAGATTGTAACAACCCATTCCGGAAAATTTATAGAACGGAATGGTATTTTCGTATTTCACTTTGGTTGGGTTTTATTTGTTTGAAGTATTTTTTTGGGTCTTAATAGGTGTGCCCAGGAGAGGCCTACCTTTGGTCTGTGTCCCCCGGCCCAATTGCTCCCTCTCCCTCACCTCTCCCGTGTCTCTCACTCTCGGATCCTTCTCTCTCTCCCCTTGTTTCTCTTTTCTCTCTCTCTCGGTGCTTCCCTCCCTGAAACACACACACATACACATCCATACACACTTACATGGGTGCACCAAGTCGCCATCTCAGAGGAGGAAATAACGGATACCAGCCTTCGAACCCGTAAGTTCGGGGAACAACAACTTCCTCCTCTGGTGAACCTTCGATCTTGGTAAGCTTCGGGACTCTCTCTAATTATCCTTAGATCGATCAAACTCTAGTTAAGACTCATTTTAGGTGCTTTGGTGAAGGTTTGTAGTGCAAAAACAACTCGGGAAGTTTCCCCCATATTTTCCAGCCAGAACTCGGACTTTGCAAGGTTTTCCGACCAACTCCGACCACCATTTGCCTCGAAATTGGTAGCTCAGGAGCTTTCCCGGTGAAAAACCTTAACCTCTGGTCTTCTTCTTCCCTTGGGTCCTGTGATCCTAAACCCAACCTAAAGGATTTGGCCATGGAAGCGGCCTAATCGGCGAGCCCAACCCACTTTGAACCCAAGTCCAAATCCTTGCAAACCCAGGCCCTTGGGCCGTGTTAACTCGGCCTTTAGGCCTTTTTGAACTCAGGATCTTCAGCCCAAAAACAGAAACCCTTGGCCCAGCCCAATCCAACCCTAACCCTAGACCCGGATCTGTTTAACCCTTCTCGTTTGACCCGGTTGGCATGTTCCAAGGAATATTCTCTGGAATATTCCCGTGTTGACTTTTTTGTTGATTTTTTCGAAATTTACCCAGGACCCTTCTTAGGGTAATTCAACGTCTTGAATCCATTTTTGATGTCCGTTTTCCCAGATTCAATAGTTTTAATAAATTTTTATTAATTGGACCCTTTATGTGCTTAGGTGCAATTATTTGTGGCGTTTCCATCTTCGCTAGTTTGCGTGGCTTTTCAGCGGTGAAGTATATGTGAGTGAACCCCTTCTAAAATGCATGTTTTAATAGTAGAAATGCATACATGAAAAACATGATTTAATTGTAACGTTTTCGAAGTAAATTGGATTTACATTATATGATTATCATGTTTTACTAAGAATATTTTGGAATACCATACTTTATCGAACTATTGTTCTTTGTAGTATATATGATGGATGACTATATACTATTTATGAACATGTTTGTACACTTCTTTATAGTATATATGATGGATGACTATATACTATGAAGATATTTTTGCGATATATGTACTTATGTTGGAAAGTTTATATTCCATGTTTTGTGCGTACCTAGTGGTCACTGTTCTGGCTTCGGGCCGAGAGGTATATGCACTAGCTTCGGGCCAAGAAATATTAGTACTACAGGTGATTTGATACCACTACTTAGCACACTATATATGATGTATGTTTTATGAAGGTTTTATGGCATGCTAGGGTTTTCGGAAAACCTATTACATATTATGCTATTGAGTTTTCATAAAATTTTGTGGGTTAGTATGTTGATAATTGTTTCAGTATTATATATATATATATATATATATATATATATATATATATATATATATATATATATATATATATCAACTTGGTCCACTTATGTTTGTTTTGCGCCCTCTCAAGTTAGAATCGAGACGTATAATTCCGACGTCAAGGCATTTCTGCATCTGCATCTCCGAGTCCTGTCGGTGTAGGACCCATTCTTTTATTCATTCAATTTTATATTCTTCCCTTTAGTGTCCTAGTTAGGTTGTATGCTCTGAACACGTTCCTCAATTGCATGCTCATTGTAATTTAATTTATAAGTATTTATTTATATTCGTTGTTCTCATGCATCCTAATATGGCTTCGTCACCTTTGGGTGTCGGCCAGCACGTGCCTACCCTGGTGTTCGGGGAATATCAGGGTCGGGCATGTCAAGTTACACCTAATCAAGGGGGGACATAAACCTTACCCCTCATAGAGCAAGAAAAACAAAATACAAGAAAAGATGGGGGGACATACACCTTACCCCTTTTGGAAAAGAAAATACAAGAAAAAGATTGGGTGGACATAGGCCCAAACCCCTCTATGAACTTAAAAGGTAAGAACCTACAAGACATGCTGTAAAACGAAAAGTTTGTGGCATGCATACTGGAAAAGTTTGGAAAGATAAGATACTATGACAAGGTTGTATATATTATTTTATCTCACGCCGGAGATTGTTTGTGTTGCTTTTCACTTAAAACTCATAGTTTTGATTGTGTACTTGGTTGTCACCTTTGTTTAATTCATGCAAGTTTAACTAGATTAATCTTATTATAGATAGTGTGGTAACAACTTAACAACTTAATGTACTCCCAAAGAGATTAATTACTGTGTGTGCTTAATAATTTTAATGTAATAAAAGTAGTATTCGGACATATCTATTTCCGGACATATATATCCCTTTTCCCGACATTATAGGCATGTTGTAACAGTTGACGGCTTTAAACCTCGGATCATCATATTGCTAGGAAATATGGTCCTTCTAACATTAATACACCGGATAGACTCGATCAACTTTCAATGCAACAAAGTTGCTGTGCGTTATAACCAAGTATTCAAGACCAAAATCAACCATGTATAATGCCTTGGCACTGACTAAATCATCCGCTTTCTCCATAGTTCACTTCTTGTTGCCTTGAGGTCATCTAGTATATAAACCTTTCTCTAGGACAAACTTTTCATATATTTTACTGAGCTATTCAAAACCTTTTCCATGAGGTTGAGGAGTAATTAAAAATCTTCACTTCAATCAAATCAGATACTGATAATTAAGGTTCAGCAAATACGTTTTTAAGTAATTAGTTGTGAAGCCGAAGCCATGGCCGGCAGTGGATTTGGAGCCTTATCAGGAGGCGAAGACTTCGAAGCGAAGATCACGCCCCTTGTGATCATTTCGTGCATAATGGCTGGTAGCGGAGGCCTCATGTTCGGTTATGATGTTGGCATTTCAGGTACACATACGTGACTCAGGAGTTCCATGTAATGCACATCTAGTACAAAAACATGTTTGCGCAACGGAGCAAAACACAAAACGTCGCGCAAACAGCCTTTGCACAACGGTACTTTGCGCGACGAAGACTGGCGTCGAGCAAAGTCAACGACTTTTTTACAATTGCAAACCAATTGTAGCAGCTACCTCCCTCCCCCATCTCTTTTCAAAACTTTCTCCAATCCTCTCCCTTCCTCGATCTATTCCTATCCGGTAAGCGATTTGATTTTGTATATGTAACTTTGCATTGAGAATTCAAACTAAAACTACTAAATTTGTTTTGTACATGATTTTTGTATACGAATTTGAAAGTATTTTCTTCATATTGCATATGAGATTTTTGTATATGTACCTTTGCCTACTTGCTATGCCCTTTTTTGGTAATGGTGGAGTTTTGTGAGATTGAATTTTGAAGTAATCTTTATTAATTTTACCTATTAAAAGGAGTGAGACTGTAGACATATTGTTGAAGACTTGTTTGGGCATCATTTGGAATTAGCATTTGAATGCTTTATCGGGGTTAACTTATATATTTACACGGAAGAAATTGTAAGAAATTTTGGTTTCCCCTTGAAATTTCCTTGATTTGTGCTATACGGTTGAACTGAGGGTAAATCCAATGCACTGCAAGTAATTAAGAATTATATAGAAAACCTACAAAAGCCATGATCTTCAAAACTAATCTTATCCTCACTATTAAATTCTCAATGCTAAGACAATAGGTTTTAGTTCAATAATGAGTGAGTTGATTTTTGTGAGCATATGCCATATTTATGTAGATAAACAATGGCTATGATTCTCCTATTAAATCCTTGTAGAAAATCAACATGTCTTCCAATTTTAATACAAGTACAAAAACATACTTGCGCAACGGAAGCGTCATGCAAAGACATTTTGCGAAACAGAAATTTACATGATGAAGGATGGCGTCGCGCAAAAAAGTTTTGCGCGACGCCATCCTTCGTCACGCAAAATGGTTTTGTGCAACGAACATACACCTTCGTCATGCAATGCTGGGAAAAAAGTGATAAAAGACTTGGTTTGGCGCCAAAAGCTTGCACAACACACAAATTGCGTTGCGCAAATGACCTTTGCGCAACGAATGTCTCCTTCGTCGCGCAAAACTATTTTGCGTGACCCCAACCTTAGTCGCGCAAAGTTAACAACTTTTAAAGCAGTTTCAAACCTTCTAGCTTACTTATTGCATACATTACAGAGGCGCTGGCATTAATTTTGTTAGGATTTATTCCATGTGCGAATACATACAAAGATTTCCTTTCAATGCTTTAATAGGTATGGGTGTCAAAGTATTGTTTTCTTTTTGAAGTAGCGTGCAAGACTTTGTATTGTAATTAAGTATTCACTCTGTTCTGGCAAATCAACTCGCCCAGCAAGACAACATGCCTTTAAATAATTGTAGCTTAATTCACAGTAAACCAATTATTTATTGCATAACATTGTCAAATGCGAACCAGAAGAACAATTTCTGTATTGAGTAACATTGAAAGAAAAATAGTAGATGTCCAGGTTGTGTGCGTATGAGAGAGAGACAGATAAAGTATACAAAAAGTTAATTTTAAAATTATATTACTATCTTCTAAAATCCAGTTCGGTTCCAGCACTGTTCATCATGTGAGAGGGGCTACTGTTCACGAACAGTGAACTCCCCAAGCTGCCCTCCCATTCCTTCTTGCCGGGCATTTTTTTCCCTCTCTGCTGCAGGAAAATGACCTCCTTGCCCTTATTATTACCCTTCTCTTCTACGGCTTCTTCTGCTCTTTGGCCGTGTGTTGATCCTGGGTATTCTTTTTTTCCATTCTGACTCCCTCTTTTATTTTGTGGCAGCAATGGTGCATGCTTTTTCCACCAAAAAATAATTAAAAAACCTTGCATGTTCCAGATTTTTCCATTCTGACTCCCTCATCACACTTGGCAGCAATGATGCATGCTTTTTCCACCAAAAAATAATTAAAAAAACAAAAATCTGGAACATGCATTGAAGCTAGCGTTTTTTATTTTTATTTTTTTCCTTTTTTCCCAGCCGAATGGTCTCCACGTGTTGATCATCGTTTCGGCTTCTCTTTTGGGTAGGTCTTTGGCCTTTTTGTTGCTTTTTTGTATTTTTCTCTCCAATTTCTCTTTGTGGTCGTTTTCTACCATTTCTTTCTTTTGTAGACTCCCGTTTCTTTCGTAGACTGCCTTTGCTTTCTTCGATTCCAGTGTTCTTTTTCTTCTTTCCGACGGCGTCGCTCGCCTGCTTTTTCTTTTTTGGCCACGCGTTTGTGCATCCTTGGTAAGTTCCAATTTTCTTTGGCTTTGGATTTCCTTATTTTTTTGCCTATATATTGCGTTTGCTATTGTTTGTTATCTGTGCTAAATTTTTGGGGATGAGTTGGTATAGACTCATAGGGAGTTTTAGCAGGATTTGGGGTGTTGTCAAGTTTTTTTTAATTAGGGTGATTATACCCTGAACCTTTGGGTCACAGTGTTAAGATTTTGCAGGTGGCATGTTAGGGTGAGGCAAAAATGGGAAAGAGAACATGGAAGACAAATTTAGGATTAGAGATAGGAAAACTAATCAAAAGATTATGACACAGGAATGGCTTGGGTTAATTTGGAATATTATTTTTTTTGACTGATTTACGAAAGGAAAATATGGAGGATGGTGCTTTGTGCTCTATGTCAGTATCAGTGTTTATCATGGTGAAAAGCTAGCATCCTACGGTCTGAAATTGTCTAACAAGGTCTGATCTAGCAATCCTACTAATGATATATCAAGTAGAATCAATATGAGGAATAGATTCTTCAATTTCGTAGCTTCCAAGCCTAGACAAGAAATCATTGGTGAGCTTTTCATTAACTTAATGAAAAGTTGTAGTGCTTAAACATTCATTCTGAGTAAAGAAGTAACCATCCCTGCATTATCCATTTCTGTGTCTGCTCATGAAAGTAACATTGGGATAATTATGGGATCCTTTACTTTACACCTCTACTTGCACATTCATTTATTTGTATTCAGAGTGTTGATGATTTAGTCAAAAGGTTAGCTGGTGCATGGTCTAACATGTTTAAATTATTTTTTTTACATGAATTTTTGATATTCTTTTTCGTTTAGTTCATTTGAATTCGTTTTTAAAGTCTTTTAATCAAGAAGTGTAAAAATTGAACACCTTTTCTGGATGTATTTTATTGGACTTCGGTAGACAAATGTATCTGTGTTGATCAATCGTATCTCTGTGTGATCATTCTCTTCATGTTATAAATATTCAAGGCTGCAATTTTCTTTCTATCTTTATGATATTAGATTTTTTTTTTCATGATTGCAGGTTTTTGATAAAATTCACCTTCACAGACTAACTAAAAATATATAAAGGCTGTTGGTGATTGGTATAAAGACAAAATAAAAAAGGTATGAATAAAATGTTTGAGATTATATGATTTGATTTGATTTGATTTGATTTTGTAATCTACAGGATTCTCTTTATATTTTTCAGCTTAAATGGTTTTACGACTGTATTGGTTAAATCTAATTAAATTTTTTGGAATTTGCTTGGTTCATTACAGGGTTTGGTGGTTCTACTTTTGAACTGCACAGGGTTCAGAAAGAAAAAAAAAAGAAAAAAAAAAGAGACAATTTTGTTGGCAATCAACATAAAGACAGAATACAAAAGGTATTCTTGGATGATATCATTTGCTTTCAATTTGTGACCTGTGATTTGCAATATGGATTAATAATCTAAAAAAATTTATTCGTGCTTATTCTCTATTTTTTTTCTTTCCGTATATATATATATATATATATATATATATATATATATATTTTGTATGATTGATTTTGAATAAATTAATATTTGTTTTTGATGTAAGTGGCAATTTATAATAGATCGTTATATCCTGTGTTCTTCCCGTTAAGGTGGTACCTAAAACAAGCGGTGTTGAAAAAAGGTTGGTTTTTCAATTTTCTCATTTAGAGCTTTTTAGCTGTTTCAATCAACATCTTATGATGTGAATGGAAGTAAATTAAATAGATCAGTTTGTGCATTGCTTTTGGTCATTGTGTTGGATTTTTAGTGTCTACATTTTCCAATTTAGTATAGGTGAATTGAAATTTGGTTTTTCTGGCTTCAGTTGGTAACGGCTTTTCGTTGGTGGAATCATTTTTTGTGCCGTTGTTTTGCAAGCAGAGTTCAAAATCTAAAAGCCATTAAGCTATTTCGGTTCATTTTATATTGCGTCTCTGTTTTGTTATGTAAGTGTGAGTGTCGATTTGTTCTTCTATGGATGAATTTAGCTAATCTGGTTGTTTTTAATTGCAGATTAATTTGTTTTCTGTTAAATTAATTGCCTGCTCAGGCGCTAGAACCGCTGGTGTTGTAAAAAGGTTTGTTTTCCAATTCTTTTTTATATGTTTTTTTCAGTTGTTTGGATGGACCTTTTATAATATAGGTGAGCCTGAATTATATAGATGTGTTTGTATATTGTGTTTTCTTCAGGTGGATAAAACAAATGAAGAGAAATAGTAAACATGGTCTGTCTGTGTTTTTTAGAATAGTTCAAACATTTGGCAAACTTAGGGATATTTTGAACTTCTCTATAAAAAAAATTGGGTCTATTGATCGTGTTTGTTTGATTGCAATTATTTTATTCGATCTGATTTTTCTTTTTATTAGAATTTTTCGCACTTTTAGTGTATGTATTTCATTCAAGTATTTATCCATATTTTTAATGGTATTGCCTTATTTGTCTGTATATTTGGAACAGGACACTTTAATTGCGGAAAAAAAAAAAGTTGGAACCAGTTTATTGTGGTGGTGTGTTGATCGTTCGTTTTTGAATTGGTTGGGCTTTAGGTGAATTGGTAAGAAAATTTACTTTTACCACACAAGTTGGTTTATTTATTGTTATCAATTTTCTTGATCGATAGGGATAAATGTGTTTTGTTCTGTATTTGTGGAATGAGTGTATCAGAAGAATTATATTTTTTGCACTTTTTTTTTAATGTCCATTTTGTGTTTGTTAATGATGTTTTTTTTTTTTTTTGTTTTTTTTTCTTCTCTGGTGTCCTTTGCCACTCTTCGTTATCAAATTGCTTTAACAGTTTGTTCTCACCATGTCAAAAAGACGTTTAGATGCAATAATCAATGATGCTATAGAGCAAGAAAAAGAGTTCATTCGCAATAAATATAATGTTGAACCACAATATCAACATCAGTCCAAAAAAGTGTCTAGAACAGATTATATTGAACATTGTGGGGATACCATTTTATCTCAAGCTGCTACCTTTGTTGGTCGCAATTTAAAAAATGTGGGACAATGTAGTACTAGCATATCTTCTGCTAACCGATATGCTTTTGACAACTTGGATTCTACAAATTATGATGGACCAAATTGTATAAGTTCTGTTGAAAGTATTTGTTCCATTTCTGATAAAAAGGGGAAAAAAATTCTTAGCACAATAGATTCTCCAACAAACAGAGTTAAAAATACCATTGACCAACGCAGTTATAATCTTATGAGTAAGGGTCAAGCCTATTTTCAACATAATAGAAGAGGTAAATTTTGATTCTCTTAATCATTTCATTACATTTTACTTATATTTTTTTCTTTTTTTTTTTAATTTTTATGCATTTTTTTGTGTAGCGGTTTGCAAAGACTATGTGGACTTAGGAGATAAAGTTTATAAATGTGTTCATTGTGGTGCTCATTTTTGGTTGAAAGAATCTCTCAAACAACAGTGTAAAAAAGATAAGCATGTTTTCACCCTTTGTTGTCAACAGGGAAAAATAAAATTTCCAGCTCCAAAACCAACGCCAACTTTTTTAGATTATTTGCTTGATCCAACTAAGGGTTCAAAAAGTTCATCATTTCGAGAAAATATTAGGGCTTACAATTCCATGTTTTCATTTACTTCAATGGGAGCCAAAGTTGATCACTCAATTAACAATGGAACAAGTCCTTACATTTTCAAAATCAGTGGTCAAGTCTGTCATTTGATGGGATCTCTTTTGCCTGCTGATAATGAGTCTCCAAAGTTTGCTCAGTTGTATGTTTATGATACATATAACGAGATAAACAATCGTCTTAAAGCTTTTAACTCTCATGGAAAAAATGAAAGGTTTGATCCAACTATTGTTGAAGGTTTGATTAAAATGTTTGATACAACAAATGAATTGGTGAAACTATTTCAAATAGCAAGAGATAAATTTGAAAATGATGATCTTTCCTCTCTAAAAATGACAGTGTTAGGAAGGCAGATAAATGATGGCAAACAATATGAGCAACCAACAAATGATGAAATAGGTGGTTTGGTAGTTGGTGATATAGGTCATTTTGATTCTAATAGAGATATTATTATAGAGTCCAAAAGTCATGAGTTAAAACGTGTTACCAAATTGAATCCAAAATTTATGTCTCTACAATATCCCATTCTTTTTCCCTACGGCGAAGATGGGTATAGACCAGATTTAAAATGGAATGAAAATTATAAGGGTCAAAAAAAATAAGAAACAAAGAGTGCCCATGAGAGCTTTCATAGCTTACCAAATTCAAGAACGGGGATCATCGTTGCCTACATTGTTAAAAGGAGGTAGACTTTTTCAACAATATTTGGTCGATTCTTTTGCAACACTTGAAGAAGACAGATTAGATTATATCAGGCAAAATCAAAAAAATTTAAGAAGTGAAGTTTATAAAGGAATTTATGATGCATTGATAAGCGGTGATAATAATGCAAATAATTTAGGACAAAAAATTGTGTTGCCTGCTTCATACACAGGAAGTCCAAGGTATATGATTAATAATTATCAAGATGCTATGGCTATGAGAGCATGGACATCCTGATTTATTCATAACATTCACCTGTAATGTTAAGTGGCCAGAAATTGTAAGAGAATTTGAAAACAAACCAGGATTCAAACCTGAAGATAGACCAGATATAATTTTAAGAGTCTTTAAAATAAAGCTTGATCATATGCTAGAATTTATCAAATCTGGAAAGCCTTTTGGAGAGGTTGAAGCAAGTAAGTTTCCAAAACTCTTTTGTTTGCTTATTTCATATTTTACAGTTTGTTATTGTTAAACTTACTTACTTTTTTTTTTTTTTTGTTTTTCAATTTTGTATAAACAGATGTTTGTACAATTGAATTTCAGAAAAGAGGTTTGCCTCATTCCCATATGTTGATATGGTTGAAACCAAATTACAAATGTTTTTCAGCAGCTGATATAGATTCTATCATTTCAGCTGAAATACCGGATAAAAATCTGTATCCACAACTTTACGAAATTGTGAGTCAATTTATGATTCATGGTCCATGTGGTCACATTAATCCAAAATCTCCTTGCATGCATGAAAACAGATGTTCTAAAAATTTCCCTAAATCTTACAAAACCGAAACCATTTTTGAACCAAATGGTTTTCCAGTCTATAAAAGATCTGCAGATGATGGAAATTACATTGTAAAAAATCGAATAAAAATTGATAACAGTTTTATTGTTCCTTATAACGTAGACTTACTATTGAGGTATAATGCTCACATAAACGTTGAATCATGTTGTCAATCCATGCTTATTAAGTATTTATTCAAATATATAAATACGGGTTCAGATAGAGCACGTTTAGTTCTTCAGGAAAATCCAAATGATGAAATATTGGCATATTTGAATTGTAGATACATATCACCTTATGAAGCTGTTTGGAGATTGTTTCAATATTCAATACATCATAGAGAACCTTCTGTAGAACGATTACCGGTACATTTACCGTTAGAGCAAACTATTGTTTTCAGTGGTGATCAATCATTAGAATCAATTATAAATCAAAAATGTTTTGAAAACACAATGTTAACAAGTTGGTTTGAAATGAACCAAATTTTTAATGAAGCACGTGCACTGACTTATGCACAAATGCCCTCAAAATTTGTGTATGATGCACGCAAAAAAACTTGGAAACCAAGGAAACAAAAAAGATCAATCGGTAGAATAGCGTATGTGCATCCTGCATCTGGTGAATTATATTACTTGAGAATGCTTTTAAATGTTAAAAAAGGTGCACTCAGTTTTGATGATATAAAAACTATCAATGGTGTTATGCATCCTTCATACCATGCAGCATGTAAATCATTAGGATTATTAGGCGATGATAAAGAATGGATTGAAGCCTTATCAAATGCTGTAAATGTTGCATCGTCTGCTCAACTTAGACAATTGTTTGTTACAATAATTTTGTTTTGTGATGTAGCAAGTCCTCAAATTCTTTTTGATAGTCATTGGGAAAACATGTATGATGACATTTTATACAAATTGCGTAAGACTTTTGGAATTCCTGATATGATTGTCCCACAACATGAATTGAAGAATTCTGTGATGTTTGAACTAGAATTGCTTTTTAATAATGCATCTTCTTCTTTGAAAAACTATCATCTGCCCATGCCTAATGCAGAGAAAATGTTGGAAATAAAAAATAGGCTTTTAAGAGAAGAGTTAAACTACGATTGTCAAGAATTATACAAAAAACATACAGTCTTAAAATCACAACTTAATGAGGGTCAAAAATATGTTTACAATACTGTTATAAATGCTGTGGATACAAAAAAAGGTGGTCTATTTTTTGTTTATGGTCATGGAGGTACTGGAAAAACTTTTTTATGGGATGCAATTACAAGCAAGCTTAGATCTGAAGAAAAAATTGTTTTAGCTGTGGCATCATCAGGAATAGCATCATTATTATTACCAGGTGGTAGAACAGCTCATTCTAGGTTTAAAATTCCTTTGGTCATCACTGATTCATCAATTTGTCCAATAAAGAAAAAAACTCATCTTGCTGGATTAATTGAAAAAACAGACTTAATTATATGGGATGAAGCACCTATGAATCATAAATATTGTTTTGAAGCTCTGGATAGATCACTTTCAGACATTTTGTCCGATTTGAATCATTTAGATAATAATGTCCCATTTGGTGGTAAAACACTTTTGCTAGGTGGTGATTTTCGACAAATATTACCTGTTATTCCTGCAGGAACTAAAGAAGATATAATAAATGCTTCATTGAATAGTTCTTATTTGTGACCGCATTTTAAAATTTTTCATTTGAAAGAAAATATGAGATTGTCAAAAATTGGATTAAGCATTGAAGAAAAAATTAAAATAAGTTCATTTGCAAATTGGATTTTACAAATAGGTGACGGAGAAATTAACAATGCAAATGGTACAAATAATTCAAATCAAGGAGATGCATCTTTAGTTGAAATACCTGAAGATTTAATCGTAAATTCTTCTATAAATTCCATACATTCAATTTTTTTTGCAACTTATCCCAATTTTGAAAATTGTTTTAACGATGTTGTATATTTAAGAGAACGAGCTATTATAACACCTAGAAATACAGTTGTTACAGATATAAATAATTATATCATTGATTTATTACCTGGAGAGAAACACACATTTTTGAGTTATGATTCTTTGTGCTCTTCGAATACAAATGTTGAAAATCTTGAAATAATGTATCCCACTGAATTTTTGAACAAACTTGACTTCAATGGTTTACCTACACATAATCTGGTTTTGAAAATAGGAATGCCTATTATGTTGCTACGAAATTTAAATCAATCTTTAGGTTTATGTAATGGGACTAGATTAATAGTTACTCAATTGTTTAATAGAATTATTGAAGCTAAGATTCTTGCTGGAAGCAATATTGGTCATAAAGTTTTCATACCAAGAATCACTCTTACAGCAACAGAAAGCAAATGGCCATTCATTTTTAAAAGACGTCAATTTCCAATTAGACCATGTTATGCAATGACAATTAATAAAAGCCAAGGTCAATCTTTGAAACAAGTTGGTTTATATCTTCCAGAACCTGTTTTTACACATGGTCAGTTATATGTTGCATTGTCTAGAGTACCATCAAGAGACGGTTTAAAAATTTTGATAGAAAATGGAGAAAGTGATGCTAAAAACTGTACTCTAAATATTGTCTTTAAAGACGTATTACAAAATTTACAAGAAAGTTTTTAGTTTTGTAAAATCATGTGTAAATATTTATAAAATGCTTGCTTTCAATTTTATTAAATTGTTTTCGGTTTTAATTTTGTGGTGACACACCTGTCTTCAAGTAATTTACATTTTTCGTCTGCACTATGTTCATCACTTATTGATAAAATGTTAAATGTCGTACAAATTTGATTTCAGTTTTACATTTACCAGGTTTTAGCGTTGGGCTCAAACTGCACAACATTTTAAAAAATAGCAGGTAATTAAACTAATTATGGTGCACGTTTTTCCAATGTACAACAAACAAAAAGTGCCAAATTCTTAGTTTAGTGTAATTAGATAAATCTGATTATCAGTTTAAATTATAAACATTGTTACCTTCATCTGGTGTCGTAGTTACAACATTTTCAATGTGATTTTTCCGCTTTTTACATCTGCATCATCCATTCTTTCCAAAGCTGAAAAGAAGATTGATCATCCTGCATATATATACCACACACAGGTAAGTTAATCTCATCTACTTTTTTTGCTTTACTTGAAACATAAATTGATAAATTTAAGGCCCTTTTGATATTTTCTTGAAAATTCTTCATTTAGTCATTTTACTAATCCTAATCACGCTTCTTAATCTTATTTGATAATGAAATAACATAACTATTTTAACTAAAATAACAAAAAATAACTATTTGTTTTACCTGTAGAATGTTATGATGTACATAATATATACCAATTGTATCATGTGACTAAGTACAATTAATGACCTTTGTTCAAGTCTTTGAATTTCATCTGTCAAATAAGTGTACCGTGATTGCATACGTTGGTTGTTGTTCATGTGAGTCCACATAAGTACAAAAGCTGGTGTTCCGTAGACACATTTCCGTGTTAAAACCATTGACCTCAAAATATTTTATAAACTTAACTACAAGGTTTTCTCAAATTCTAACAAGTGTAGATATAAATGTAACTTACATAATTAATCTTTGTACCTAAAATGCAATTGTCATTGTTGACATTTTGATTGTTGGTGTTAATCAGCTTTCTACAAAACCCAAAACCCTCATTTACACACAACTGCAGAAACTGGACTTAAAAACCTACAGCAGCAGGATTCGATGGTATGTACAAAATTTTAAACTTTATTGGCTTTTTTCCATCTGTATTTTCTATTTAAATTCAATGTTTACTGACATTTCTCTTCAGATGAATCAGTTGCTACCAATGCATATAAAAACTATCTTATTTTTACCTTATTTGAAGACATGCTCGATTCTTTCTCTGAGCGCTGGTAGGTTCAGTTGAACATCCAAAAATCTGACTCAACCTACCCCCACCAAAAATGTACATCTCTATTCATGAATGATTTCATTTCTCATTGATTAGATTTAACAATTTCTTTATTGCTAAGGAGTGTTTCACCTCAACTAAGGCATGTTAACAAATTGTATTTTTAATGGAAACATCTTAATTTATTTTTCCATTTATTTTTTTGGACGTTCAACTTCAACCCATCAGTGAACAACCAACTAATTGACATTGTATATAAGCCCGGCAAAAAGAAGAAAGTGTTTATATGCATTGGTAACAACTGATTCTTCTGAAGAGAAAAGATGGAAATGATGATTCCTTCTGCAAACAATGAAAGCTCAAGTAACAGAGCGAGTGATATATATGTGTTACGTAGAGGCACAAAAGCAGCTGTATCTGATCCATCTTTATACACCATCTCATTTCATTTTTACCTTTAAAATGCTTTTACAATTGCTAAGTAACAATCTTACCATTTATATAATTCCAACTATTGCTGTTGTTTAAGTTCTTTAACTTAATTCTACCGTTTAGACCAAAACATGTAAACAATCATATAAACTATTCTAATCTCGCAGCATCGCGCGGGCAAAACCTTCTAGTATATACTAAAAGAGAAAATTAACTGAAACACTGTTCATAAGCATAGTGGATTTCCAATTTTACCCCGATTATGTTATGGTATTCCAAGTTTGACCCTTTGTCTTGCTGTCAGTTTGGGATGAATTCTGTGACACGTGGGACTCCCAGCTTCCTCCACCTATTCCATCGCTCACCGCTTCGTCCACCTTTCAAGTTTCAACCACCGCTACCCTCCCACGCCTCAGCTCTCTTTCCTATCCGTACATCAACCCAACTTTGTTTCTATTTCTTCTTCTTTTTCTTTTTCCCTAAAACTCTCCAATTTCCCCAAAACCCTCCCTTCCAAATCCCCCATTACCTCATTCTCCTTCGCAGAATCAGATTCCCCCAAATCCTTCCAACTCAACGGTCCAATTTTTCAATCTTTACTCCAAGAATTAGCAGTGAGCATCCATTTCCCATTTCGAATTTCGATCCTTTAGGTCAAGTTTTGAACCCTTAGTTATTGTCATTGCTTACTGTAGATGTAATTTAAAGTTTGATTTTTTTTGTTCAGTTTTGTTATTTCCTGTGCAGGACAGCTTTGATCTTCCAGATGACTACTTTGCCCAGCTTCCGAATGATTTTCGTCTCGATGTGAGTTCCTTTTTTCAATCTATGTTAATTACCCAGTTGTTGAATTTGATAAAGAATGTGATTTTTTAGATGACAGAGTTGTCTCAATAAGGAACAAAAGATAGGTTCATGTAGAATATATTACATAGCAAAAGTTGGGGATTAAGCTATTTGAGTTATTTGGTTAGGAAACTGCTCAATTTTGTGTTGTTTGTGTGATTGTGTTTATCCATTAGGTTTGCAAATATCATAGTTTCAATATTTCATATGATTTTGTTGTTGGGCAGTTCTTTCAAATAAGTTTTAGCTATGTTATTCTGTACTTATTTTGGAATTTGATGGTGTTTAGTACTGTGGAGCCAAAAATAATCACAAGGCGACACGTGGACTTTCGGATTAAGAAGACAAGAATGCCCTTGAGGAGCATCAGAAATCCTACGCGCGAGCAGCCGGTAATTATCATCGGTCAAGTCAAAAGCGCCCATAAAAGGTAAACAAATCCGAATTATTTCATCCATCCACATTTAAGACAATTATCTCATAAATCCACCAATTATCCCACATAAATGGAGATAATTGGCAAATTAATGAGGATATTCCTCATTAATTGGCCAATTAACTTAGCCTTAAAAGCCAAAAACACCTTAAATGGCCGGTCCTCCCTTCTCCAAAGGGGGCCGGCCACTTCCCCTTTTATTGCCCACATTCCTTTCTTTTTTTCCTCCTTTTTTAGCCAACAATTTAATTACTCCTTATTATCTTTTTTCATAAATATAAATCCTTTCCCTATTTGATTAATTAGCCAATAAATGGGCTAATTAAACCTAGATCTTACACAAAAAACCCTAACTAGGCCGGCCACCCCATCTCCTATAAATACAACCCCTATTTCTTACAAAACCTAATTCCAATCCTTCGGCAAAAACACTCTAAACACTTTTTCTCTCTAATTCTAACTTTGGCATCGGAGGTTCTTCGGCCAAAGCCCCCCATTCATCGTGGGCGCGTGAGGCTTTTGGCCTTAACCTAAGGTGTTTATTATTTCGTAGGTGCAAAATCGTCCAAGACCGAAGAGGAGAAAATTTGCATCCACAAGTACTGTTGCACGTGATTAACAAAAAAATATATTTCGAGTGCACATGTAGGGAATAGTCCTTACTTCTCTGCTTTAAATCCTTACTAATTTATCATATGTAATGGTTCAATTGAGTTGTGTTTTTTGCAAGAGGATTTGTGCAGACTGATGGACTTGGTGTTGCTTAGGGAGCAACATGCTAGGACTTTACTTATTTGTAAGTGTTATCCAGTTTATAACTTGGTGGAATAAATATTGGATGCCTGATGATCAAAATAAACAGAGTTATGTAATTGGTCTTTGTCCTCTATCTTTTTACTATTTTGTTGATTTGTCATTGTGTGAATTTAGATATGAATATGCGTTTTTAAGTTATTCAAACATTACAAATTATAAATGTAGGATTAAAGCAGGTTTGGTTCTTCAAGACTCCAGCAAAGTGGGGAAATAACACGGCATTCTTAGAAAAATGGTTGGCTGGAAATTAAAATAAATGGATCTCACATAACTCTTTAGACATGATAAGCCTATTGCGGGAGTATGTAAGTCCAGAAAATTAATGTAGACATGAAAAATTCACTTATTCAGATAATTGTTTGATGGAAGAAACATAAACACACACACACACACACACACACAAATGAAGCGAGCAAGATATGGGAACTATAGATTTATAACTGCACAAAGATAAAGAAGTTTCCTTGGAGCAAATTAAACAAAATAGAAAGAAAGAAAGAAACACTATGTGAACATTTGAGATAAAAGTGATAACGGTGTCGGGGTGTTAGAAATTGCATATAACTTTTTGTTTTGATTGATCAAGAAAATATGCTATACATGCAGATGTACTCATTTCTCTACAATTTTCGAAGATCTTATAAATCTTTTCCTATATTTATGCTTAATGTTTCTCTCAGTTTACAATTTGGCAGAAGGTGTATATTTCCGTCAACCTTTATTCATACTTGCATACTGAGAATTGTGGTAGAAGAGTTACTGGGGAGATGAGCAATTCAATAAGTCTACTTACTTCTCATATGTTGCTCTTAACGTATGTCGGTTTTAATTAGTCATAAGCAATTGAAAATTTATTTTCACTGATGGTACACTTATATTCATAGATCAATATATGTTTGTTTTTAACGTATCTTATTAAATGCATTTGGAGAAAGTATTCAATTTTTTTAGCAATTAAGAACATTGCTCCCTCCTCAATAACTACACTTCACTCATCTTTACTAAATGTCAAGATTTACATTAACAATCTTTTTTTTTTCTTTTCAATTTTGTTGAGGGGGCTTAATGTTACCATTGATGAAGTCTGTGAAGCTCTTTTGGAAGGTAAGTAGTGATATTCAATTATTGCCTATTGCTTTTTGTTCAATTTTATTGGAAAATTTCTGAATTAGGTGTGTGCTTTACCCGAAGAAGTCTCAGAATATTGCAATTCTTGCTTCTTGCTTTTTGTTTATAACCGTTGAAAAGTTTTGTCCCGTTACTTGCCCTCTAAATGTTTGTTTTTTGCGATTTTCGGCATATGCGATCTCAAAACAAATAAGTTTGACGATTGGATCATTGAAACTAACTTCGTAGAATGCTTATCCCATCAAGTTGAATGGAATATATATATATATATTTATATATATTTATTAAGTAACTTTAAATTTATCTATTTTGTACATATAATACTTAAGAAATTGAATAATATGTATATTTATTAAGTAGCTTATGTAAAAATTAGGATTGGGTTTTTGTTAGAAAAATAGATTATTATGGGTTTTATGTAAAAAAATTAAATTTGAAAGGAGTAAAGTCACAATTTTAGTAAATTTTATATAATTAGCGCGGACTGTAATGGTTGTGCAAAGAGCCATTGAATTAGGCGCTGCAATTGTAAAAATTAGGCGCTCTTTTGAATTGGACAAAATGGGGTAAAATTAGGCGCTGCAATTTTCAATCGTCCAGACAGCTCTCTTTCACTTGGTCTCTCGCTTCCCTCTCTCTCACTTGGGTTGTCTTTGTCTTCCTTCATCTGCCACTTCCTTGAGTGATTTTCGAAGACGCCGGACATCCACCTTCCTCGCCGTTACCCACCCATCGTTAGACAAAGACAAAGGTAACTGGGTAATTAGGAAACCCTAATTATCATATATACACTTAATTTAGAGTTTTATTTGTTGTTACTTTGTTG
Source organism: Cotoneaster glaucophyllus (assembly GCA_036320875.1). Classification (NCBI taxonomy): domain Eukaryota; kingdom Viridiplantae; phylum Streptophyta; class Magnoliopsida; order Rosales; family Rosaceae; genus Cotoneaster; species Cotoneaster glaucophyllus. The sequence continues at coordinate 20,258,924 of CM070069.1, read as the reverse complement.
TTAATTTAAGTGTAATTAGGGTTTTATTTGGTGAGTGTTGCAGGAATCTGTGTTTGCTTTAATCCTAAATTAGGGTTTTATTTGAAAGCTCTGTGTATATTGAAAGCTCTGGTTGCAAATCTGTGATTTTTTTAATTGGTTGCAGGGCAAATGCAAAGGTAACTGGGCTCAGGAAAATGGTATGAAGGAAAGCTTTGAAATTAGATATTGCTATTATTATGTGCTAGAAACTACAGTACCCTTTTGTTCCTCCTCTGCACACTTTTTACATTCATCTGCACACTTTTTACAGCTGCTTATTAATCACTTATTAATAACTTAACATGCTTGGCAAACCTACAGCTGCTTCATCTTCAACATTGTACCTCATGGTCCAACTTTTGGAAGTATCTTCACATAGCTTGTTTTAGTTTTCAGACTACATGCTAATTAATGTAAGATAGAACTTGTGGAAAGTGGCTTGATCTTGTGCATATTTAGCATAAGCAGAACCCTTGCAAAAGATGGCATATAATTAATAGTACAAAGATGCAACTCTTCTGGTGTGATTTGATTACTTACTAGCGTAACTGAACCGGCGATGATGGGGTTGATTAGGCTTTGTTGTCTTGTCAAGTCGGCCAAAGGAATTTGTAATCCTTTTAGAAAAACATATGTATATAATATAATACATGTAAGAGAATTAGTGCATTCCTATAACAAGTTGGAGATGGACTGGAACCAAAAGTTGTTATGTTCCACCATGAGGAGAAAGAAATGTATAACCAAATTCTGTAAAGCAAGCAAATGAAAATTACTAAATGAGAATTTGAAAATAATATAATGATAAGAATTTGAAAATTACTAAATGAGAATTTGAAAATAATAAATGAGAATTTGCAATGCACCTATGTCGTAAGATACACTTTTAGTATTAATAATTGGATTAAGGCAGATTTCCATTATATAAATCATGTACCAATTGCCAACTATGACGACCTTTTATCATTTCGAACTTTCTCTCCACCTTAGTTGGCTAGCTATGAACTTGATGATATTATCATGATGTCAATCAATTTAATCATTGAATTACTGCTTTTATTTCAAATGGTAGCTACAAGCCAAACTTGATGATATTATCATGATGTCAATCAATTTAATCATTCCATGTACTTAAGCTTTCAATTTGCTTTGAGAACTATTAAATGTAATGAACTTTGGGATTTCCTTTGTTACCTTAATCTGTATATTGCCTTTGTTTCCTATATCTTCTTTGCAACCTATTGGAGTCTAAGCGAGAAATGGCTCATTCCTTACGTTTTATCACATGGCAGCTCATTTAGAACAAAGAGGGTGTGCTTTACCACAAGGATATTTGTCTTGCACAGTAATATTTTCCCATCCAAAAGTTTGGTATGTCCTGGAGTCCTCTCATGTTTTCAATTGCTCTAATTTATTATTACTTGGTCTTCTCTGAGTTCTATTTCCCTCCAAATTGATAGTGCTTTGCTTTCTCATGTTTCTTGCTTCGAACATTACTACTGAACAACGACTGATTCCTGAACCATCAAGGGGGGGCTTAAGAGGGTTTGACATGTAGGTGTAGATATGTGGTTGAGAGATATTTGTGGTTTGACATATAGGTGTAGATTTTTTGTCCCCAAGTGTCTATCTTTGCTTTCTCTTTTTGAGAAGAACTTGTTGGTTTTCGATGATCTAGTATTGTGATTGATGGGAGCAAAGCAAATGTGAGGATGAAATATAATTGCTATTTAATACTTGTTTGTGACATGTGGTTTACTAGATGTTACTTGGTTCCATTTTCTATTCTGGTTTGCTCTGCTTCAGTTTTTTTGTTGGTTAGTAGATATAGTGGACTGGGATTGGTTACACAGTGCAGACCATAACTTCCCTTATGCATTTTTAGCTAATTTATTGATAAGGATTCCATATGCATACATCTCATTTCTATTGATAAGAATTTAATTAAAATATTTATTAAAAATTAAATAAAAAATACTTTTGCCAAAAAAAACAAGGGTTTGCTCGACGAAGAAGGAACATGCGTCGCGCAAAGTGTCTTTGCACGACGAGGTTTCTACGTCGCGCAAAACTACTTTGCGTGACGCATGATACTTCTTCGTCGCGCAAACCCTGCTTTCATTGCCTTGGCGCGACGGTTGGTGCGTGACGAAGGTTTCTTGGGCTAATTTTTGGGCGACGTTTTTTGACTTTGCGTGACGAAGGACGCACCGTCGCGCAAACTGTTTTTTGTATTAGGGAACACTTGCACAATTAACTATTAACGTGTATTCTTAAAAAATGATTAGAGTATTGGTAATTAATTTTGTTGAATTCGATATATATGGTTATATAATGCAGGGGGTGTTACATCCATGCCCCATTTCCAAAAGAAATTCTTCCCGGTTGTGTATAATAGGAAGACTCAAGAATCTGGACTAGAGAGCAACTACTGCAAATATGATAATCAAGGCTTGCAGTTGTTCACATCTTCATTGTACCTGGCTGCTTTAATATCAACCTTCTTTGCGTCGTACACTACCAGATCGCTAGGTCGAAAGCTAACTATGTTTATGGCCGGGATATTTTTCATAGCCGGAACAGTTTTCAATGCTGCAGCTATTAACCTTCTCATGCTTATCATTGGGAGGATCTTGCTTGGTTGTGGAGTTGGTTTTGCTAACCAGGTGCAAAACATAAAATCTTAATCTCATCTTTTTTTTCTTTTGTAAAAAAATTATTATTTTTTTGTTTATAAACTGCCCACTTGTCGAGTGTTTTTCCTATTACACGTCTTGAACACTATAATTATTGATCAATGTAATATATTTACAGGCAATTCCGCTTTTCCTTTCGGAAATTGCACCGACAAGAATTCGAGGGGCACTTAACATCCTCTTCCAACTCAAGATCACCATTGGCATTCTTTTTGCAAACCTTATCAATTATGGAATTAACAAGTAAGCCAGCCCAATCTTGCCTAGCTAATTCAAAAGACAATACCTGAACCAACAAATTTTAGTGTAGTAATATTTTCCAATCACTTGAATATAATTATTATTTTGGGTTACCATACGCGCGCAGAATTACAGGAGGATATGGATGGAGAGTGTCGCTGGGTTTGGCTGGGATTCCAGCAGGTTTGCTAACCTTGGGGTCTCTCATTGTGGTAGATACTCCTAACAGTTTGATTGAATGAGGTAAGTTGGAGGAAGGAAAAACAGTTCTTAAAAGGATTCGTGGTGTTGACAATGTGGATCCAGAATTCTTAAGAGATTGTTGAGGCAAGTCGGGTGGCTAAATAAGTGAAGAATCCCTTCCAAAATCTCCTTAAGCGTAGGAACAGGCCACAAGTGGTCATTGCAGTTATGATGCAGGTGTTCCAACAATTCACTGGCATCAATGCAGTCATGTTCTACGCCCTGGTTTTATTCCGGACCTTGGGTTTGAAAAGTGATGCTTCCCTCTACTCAGCGGTTATAACAGGAGCTGTCAACGTGCTATCAACCGTTGTATCAATCTACTTTGTTGACAAAGCTGGTCGCCGCGTTCTCTTATTAGAAGCCGGTGTCCAGATGTTCCTTTCTCAATTGGTGGTTGCAATAGTTATGGGACTCAGAGTCCATGAACACTCTAACAACCTTACTCCAGGCTTGGCAATCCTTGTAGTGGTTATGGTTTGTAGCTTCGTGTCTTCCTTTGCATGGTCTTGGGGACCTCTTGGGTGGTTGATCCCTAGTGAGACATTCCCGCTGGAGGCTCGCTCAGCCGGCCAGCGTGTGGCTGTGTGCATCAACATGCTCTTCACGTTTATTATAGCACAAGCCTTCCTCTCGATGCTTTGCCATATGAAGTTTGGCATTTTCTTGTTCTTCTGTGCTTAGGTCCTTGTCATGACAATCTTTGTCGTGTTCTTAATTCCTGAGACCAAGGGCGTCCGATCGAAGAGATGTCTGAAAGAGTCTGGAAACAACATTGGTTCTGGAAGGGATTCATGGATGACTTTGAAGATGGTGCCAAGGCATATGCTTAAACTATGTTAATTACCTCCTATATTGATCTGCCTGGAGCTATATGAGATTTTACAAGATTCCGGACTCTCAGGCTTCCAAGTTCTTCTTTTTGTTCTACCAGCTTCACAACACGAGCTCTCTCTGCATGCCAAATGTTTGTTTAATTAATTTTTTGAGAGGTCTTATTTGAGCTTTCTAAAATGTATTGTTGGAATTCCCTTTTGGATTGTATTCTTTCAATCTCTTTTCAAAACTACTTTTCTTTTGCATTTCTCGTTTATCAATTCAATAGTCAGGTGGAACCCTTTTTCCCTTCAGTTTAGGTGTTCTTCTTACATTTTAATTTTGTATGTAATAAATGGTTTGAAACCAAACCCAAACCGTTGAAACCGCACCGATTGAACCGTACCGAACTACACGGTTTGGTTTCATTTCGATTTTGGCTTCAAAACTACACCAAACCGAACCACAAAAATTTTCGGTTTTGGTCTCACTCTAAACTGTACCGAGCTGAACTGTGCCCACCCCTAATGGTGCTTGGAAGAGTGGTTCCGGTTGTGTTGGTTATGGTAGTGTGTTTCGGAATTTCAAAGACTGATTCCTTGGAGCTTTTTGTTCTAACTTGGAAATTCCTAGCTCCGTAGTGGCATCGGTAATAGCAGTAATTAAAGCTATTGAATCAGCTTCAGTTCGTGATTGAACTTTTATTTGGTTGGAAATTGATTCTGCTTTGGTTCTTGATTTCTTGTGCTTTTCTCAGTTGGTCTTAACAATTGAGAGTTGAGTGAAGGAATTGTTTGTAACCCAAAAAAAAAAAAAAAATTTGGACATAACATAAAAAGTAGGGTGAAGTGTCAATTTAGTTCCTGAATTATCACCTCATTGAAAATTAGGTTCCTAAACTAATTTCATCCCTACTATTATTATTTTTTCGGACAAATTCATCCCTACTATTATATTCAAAGCTATTTTATCTAATTTTCGTCAACTTAAGTTACTTGACACAATTAAGAGTGAAATACCGTAATTTTCTCGCCTATAAGCCCTTAGCATTTCATATAGATTGTGAATCTAACATCTAATTTACCCTCCAAAGTTAATTCCATACACTATTTTTTTATGGAAAATTATCAACCTTCCAATATCTATAACATGCAAGTAATGTGACTTAAATTGACAGAAAATGAATATAGTAGTTTTGAATATAATATTAGGGATATAATTGGCAGATTTGTATAATTCAATGATTGATTTTTCTGAAAAAATAGTTTAAGGACCTAATTTGCACTCAAGTGATAATTTAGAGACTAAATTGACAGTTGCCCTTAAAAAGTAAAAGACAACCATAAATGTAAAACTTTGATAGCATATATGTAGAATGATATAAAATCACGTGATTTATCTGATATATATTAATCCTAACGTCCAAAGATCAAATCTTGAAGTTCAAACTGCCTTCCCTTTTCATCACAAAAGTGTCTCTAATCACCAAGAAAACCTCTAGCTAGGTTTAGAACTGGAATTTAAAATGCTCCCTCTATGTTGTTAGATGGTGTTTCGAGTTTTGAATTTCCCTTCTGTGCCAAAAAACTAAAGCTAAGAGAAAAACAACTGACTAAAACTGTCATGCATCCTTATATTCTTCAGGACTGGCTCGGGTACAACCATACAAATAGGGTGTGAGTTGTTCAATCAATTACAGGACAAGCATGTGCCAACCTTTATAATATTTTTTTCTACCAAAAAAATACTAGGGAGATCGCATTTTATTGTGCCACATTGTACCATATTACTAATAGTGGTGAGACTTAATTGTATTAGCGAAACTTGCCTCTATTAGAATGTATAATATAGTACACTTAACAGTACAGAAGCAGATTAAGCACAATAGAGAATGAAATTATTTGAAGGGATACTGGAAATTAAACTGATAAAAAAAAGTTACAGTTTAAACTGTAAAAACATTGAAATGTATGCATGCACAATTGGCATGTGACCTACAAATGGACGGAGCCAAAGAAGGCTCACTGGGGGCAGATGATTCAAGTAATTCGTTTGTTTAGTTGCATACTACAATTATCTAATATACACGGGTTATTTTTGAAGAAAATATATGTATCTAATATCCAAGGTACATTCATTCTACTTATACTCCATATCAAATATTATATAAGCAATAGTGCTCTTGTTCTGTCATTCAAACCGAAAAAAACCCTTTCTCGCCGATCTTGAACTTATATTTACTTTGTCACTTTCTACTACTATATTGAAATTTTTGTAACAGTGGAATTGTGATACATCATCATTTGAAACCATCCTTAATATCATATTGCGTATAACCATACTATAATAAAGTTTTCTTAGTTGTTTTCAGTTGTCCCCACTAGAAGAAATTTTTGACTCCGTCCCTGCCTACAATTGAGGAAATTAAGCAACAAAAAAATTGATTGGAAAACCGCCAATCGGAGGCTGCTCGAATGAGGGCAATGCTTCATGCATGTCCCTTCTCCTTAGGATCATCTTCGCAGTCATCCATATATCTCTTCCAATACCAATGCTCCCTCCACACTACGTCTACCATTTCTTCGATAGGGACACCTTTAGTCTCCGGAAGTAAAAAGAAGACGAAGACTGTCATGAGGAAGACCCACGCTGCGAAGAATAAGAAAATAGCAAACTTCATGTGACAAAGCATTGAGAGGAAGGCCTGTGCTATAACAAATGTGAACAACATGTTTACAGACACAGTCACACTCTGCCCGGCGGAGCGAGCCTCTAGAGGGAATATCTCACTGGCAACCAACCAGCAAAGAGGCCCCCAAGACCATCCAAAGGAACCCACAAAAGAACAGACTACAATAACCACAAGAATTCCCAAGCCGTGATCGAGGTCGTTGGATTGATCCTTAAGTTTCATCCCAAGTATGATTGCAACGACCACATGAGAGAGGAACATTTGGATGCCACCTTCAATCAAGAGCACGCGGCGACCAGCTTTGTCGACAAAGTAAATTGAAATAATGGCTCCGAGAACCATGATAACGCCTGTTATAACTGATGAGTAAAGGGAAGCATCATTCTTAAATCCCAAGGTCTGGAACAAAACTGGAGCGTAAAAATTGATTGAGTTAATGCCTGTGAATTGCTGGAAGAACTGCAGAAAACATTACCACATGTAGGATTCAGACTACCAAAATTTGAGAAAAATTTCTTCTGACGAGTTAATTAGCCATTAAAACTAGGGATATATGTCATGTTGTCCTTTTTTTTTTGGTAAATATCATGCTGTCCTTGAGTATTGTTTTTTATGTGTAAAAATGTAGTGTTAGTTTGGATTTTCAGTTTAGTCCATTATGTAAGGTCCATTACAAGGACTATACACATAGCTACAACATATCTACGTACACATATGAACATAACATCTTTCAAAATGTGAAAATCCAATTTAAAATGACTTAAACTTTTAAGGTAAAGCTGTCTTTTTCATTTTGCAAGGGCAAATTTTTTATTGTGCTCAGAACACGAGGTGATATGCTACATATTATTTATATAAGTAGAGAGAAGTTTATTTACAGGTGTCCCTCCACTTGTATAATGACATGTGGTGTACCACTCATATTTCAGGCATACTCTACAATCTCTTGTGGGACAACGGAAATTTTTTCAATGTGTTGGGAATACAGTCAAGTACACTAAGTGTCATAATATAATTAGTTGACAATTTTCTTTTTTCAAGTTTTCAACTAATTGTATTATTACACTTGGTATTCCGAGTCATCTTCCTAGTAAAAAAATATCTTGTGGGGCAACTCTTAACAATGTCTATGTGTATAATTCTAATAATATACGGAAAATGATCATCGCCGAATCCTTTTCCTGGGGATCCCGTGATCATGTCCATTCATCGTACATCGTGTTGTTAGAAATCATTTTAAATTTCAAATTTAAAATTAAATATAAATAGTACTTAACAAAAACTGACCGTACAATGAACAGACATGATCACGGAATCCCCATGAAAAAGACCAGGCGATGATCCTTTTTCATAATATACAACCCAATGGACCAAAGTCAAAATCTACTTTAAAATCAGAGTTTCATAGAAACGAAGGAACTTGGCTGCTGAAAAAATCAGCAGCAGCTCCTGCTACTAGCAAATCACAGATGGACACGTGTCCAATCTATGATTAAAAAATCAATTACTTGGACACGTGTTCATCTGTGAATGGTCAGCAGCAGGATCTGCTGGTGATTTTTCAACAGCCAAATGCTGTTCTAATAGAAATTCAATTTTCCCAGGATGACAATATAATATTTAATTAAAGTACTTAGTACGATATAAATTAACCAATGCAATGAAATACTTAATGACCTGCAAGAAAATTGTAATGATCAGTTGAGGTCTGTTTTTACGCTTAAGGAGATTTCTGAAGGGATGCTTCACTTCTTTAGCAGCGCGACTTGCCTCGAGAATCTCAAGGAATTCCGGATCGACATTCTCAATACCACGGATCCTCTTTAGAACTTTTTTTCCTTGCTCCAACTTACCTCGTTGGATCAAACTGTTTGGAGTGTCTGTTACAATGAATGCCCCCAGTGTTAGCAAGAGTGATGGAACGCCAGCCAAACCCAGTGATATCCTCCATCCATATCCCCCTTTAATCCTGCATGTGGTAGCACAAAACATTGTACTTGGGAACTTGGAGAGAAACCGAAATACAAAAATTGTAACCCCCCCCCCCCCCCCCCCCCCCCAAAAAAAAAGAAAGAAAAAACATACACATCTAATTCATATTAGTTTTTCGGTGTGACCATAATACTGGTAGTTCACCACTGTTATATCGCGTGAAGATTAATTAATACTATAGAATGTAGGTATAAACTTGTTTTCCACCTTCATGGACTAATAATACCACGTAAAGGTGATATAATTACAAACAAAAGTTTCTTAGGGAGAATAATGCTGCCTTACTTCGCAGTTCCATAATTGATAAGTTGTGCTACAAGAATGCCAATGGTGACCATGAGCTGGAAGAGCAAGTTAAGTGCTCCACGAATTCTTGTGGGTGCAATCTCCGAAAGGAAAAGTGGTACGGCCTGTTATCATTAAAAGAACAATCGCTACATGATCAAATTATGTATTCATGAATAACCAATCATTAATTAGTATTTACCTGGTTAGCAAAACCAACTCCGCAACCAAGTAAGAGCCTCCCAATAATGAGCATGGCAAGGTTCTTAGCTGCAGCATTAAAAATAGTTCCGACTATGAAGAAAACCCCGGCGATCAACATGGTCATCCTTCTGCCTAGAACTCTGGTTGTGTATGATGCAAAGAAGGTTGCTGTCAAAGCAGCGAGGTATAATGAAGATGTGAACAATTGCAGGCCTTGATTGTCATATTTACAGTAATTGCTCTCAAGTCCTGGAATTTGTTGCTTCCTATATATAACCGGGAAGAATTCCTTTAGGAAGTCGGGCATGGATGTAACACCACCTGCATCAGACGGTACATCAAATTCAAATTAAAATGTACAACAGATTTAATTTTGATTCATGAAACAAAGCAAAATGTTGTGCATATATAACATATAGTAGGTTTTATATAAGTACCTGAAATGCCAATATCATAACCAAACATGAGGCCTCCGCTAGCGGCCAATATGCACGAAATGACCACAATAGCCGTGATCTTTCCTTCAAAATCTTCGCCGCCTGTCGGGCCCCCGAATCCCCCCGCCATGATCCCTACCCTTTTCTTTCTTCTTCTCAAACTTGCTTAGTTATACCTGATTAATTCTTGAACCTAATTACGTTACAAGACCATGCCAGCCAGCTGGAGTAGAGAGACAGGAGAGAGTAGCTCGGTGAAAATGAGGGGTGTGTGCGCGTGAGGGGTTTATATATTAGACGACATCAAGGCGACAGATCGAGATTGAAAGACGTAGAAAATGGATTAATTAGAAAGTGCCATGGTCAACAGCTTTTCCCATGGCGCGACCTGCGGTTGGTGTTCTTCCTTGTTGCTTGGTTATCATGAAGGGTACGAGAAGTTAGTTAAACCACAGTTGATCAAGCCGTTAAGAGTAATGTTAGAAGGACCACGTTTTCTAACCAGATTCTTTAGCAAGCTGAACACACCATGTGGCCTTCAATTTATCAATTAACAGCTTGTCATATAATAATTAAATTAAGGGAAAATTAGGTTCACATCCTTCTTTTTGTTACTTCATTCATTAAAATCCTATTCATTTTCAATTTTTGATCAAGATCCTTGGTATTAATAACATCATTAATTATTTGAATAATAAAATATTTTTATTTTTAAATATATTCCTTTAGTGTTAAACATGTTACAATTAGTATATTTATATTTATGGCTAAATTTTTTATCATATATTTTTATTTTTACTTTGCACCAATTTTTAATTTGCAAATATTTTTAATTTGTACCAATTTTCTTTTCATTTTTAATTTGTACCCATATATTAGTTTCTTTTTGTGCCCATATTTTTTAAAGTTTTATTTGTGTTTGTACCTATGTGTATACCGTCACGTGACATTGTATATTTAATCAATGATAGAAAAATTACATATGGTATATTTATGTTTTATGCCTAAACTTTGTATCATATATTTATATTTTTAGTTTGTACCCACTTTTAATTTGCAACATTTTTTTTTAAAATTTGTAGTATTTTCTTTTTAGTTTTATTTTGTACCCATGTATTAATTTCTTTTAGCGCCTATATTTTTAAAAATTCATTTGTACTCATAATTTTTAATCTTTTATCTGTATCCTAATTTATTTATAATGTACCCATTCTTCTTTATTAATGTACCACTTTGTTATATGTGAAATGTACCAATTTTTTTTAACACTATGGATACATTCTTTTGCCATTTATTATTTCTTATTTTTACATAGTTTTTATCCATTTATTCAATCAAAATGTTTGAATTTTTTTATTGTAACCGTTTCTAATAGTATTATAATGAGGGATTTTAAATTTATAGGATTATAAATCTCATAAAATATCAAACAATTAAAATCCGTTATTTGGGTGCAGAAGATTTAGAATCTTGATATGCTGCTTTCTGCTTTTCTGTTACGTTTGTATTTGTGAAATTGTATCATGGAGAGAGACAGAAGTGCATAGAGTACCTATGGAGTCTGGATTTTAAAAATTCCATCCTGAACCATTGAACGTGCTTGCACTGGTTCTATCAATTACAGGGAGGGACCACAAAAAATAGTATGTTAAAGTTCCAAGAATGGTTCTTCTTATCTGTCCGCAATCTAGGATGTTTGTTGTGACTTAAAATTTGTTTACCATAAACTTAAGATTAAGTTCCTTTTTTTTTCTTTTTTAAAAAAAAAAAAAAATTAACATTCACTCAATGCTAGTTAGAATTGAAGATATATTTCTTTTTGAAAGATTGAAGATGCTGTTTTGAGAGGATAGTCAAAGAAATCAAACTGAATAAATAGAACAATGTGTTTACATATATATATCAATTTTACGAAACCCTAAAAGTGTACAGATGAATACAAAATGCTGCAATATTCTCTAGTCATCCATATCCTTTTGCAATTTGAAAAAAGAAGCCTAATTAGATTAATAGTCCATGTGGTAATAGGGTAGTCAGAAGAAAGCTTATGTGATAAAAAAAATTGGAATTTAAACTTTTATGGTGAAATCCGTTATCATAAAATTAAAAATTCTATCAATTTTCCGTTAATGGTGAGCACGTGAAACTCATTTGTGAGGCTAAATTTTTGTTTTTTTATTCCTTTAAACTCATTTTGCATTTGGTCTTCATGTAAGATCTCACATCGTCCACAGGTGTGGATCCTGTAAGCCTTATATGTATATTCTCATCTCTACCTAGCACGAGGCCTTTTGGGAGCTCACTGGCTTCGGATTCCGTTGGAACTTCGAAGTTAATCGAGCTCGCGCGAGAGCAATTCCATGATGGGTGATCCACTGGGAAGTTCTTGTGTGAGTTCTCAGAAACAAAACCATGAAGGCGTGGCCAGGGCCCAAAGAGGACAATATCGTGCTACGGCGGAGTCGAGCCAGGGATGTGGTGGGGGCCCGGGCCGGGATATGACAATTTGGTATCAGAGCCAATTCCTGGCTGGAAGTGTGCCGACGAGGACGTCGGGCCCCTAAGGGGGGTGGATTGTAAGATCCCACATCGCCCATGGGTGTGGATCCTGTAAGCCTTATATGTATATTCCCATCTCTACCTAGCACGAGACCTTTTGGGAGCTCACTGGCTTCGGATTCCGTAGGAACTCCGAAGTTAATCGAGTTCGCGTGAGAGCAATCCCATGATGGGTGATCCATTGGGAACTTCTCGTATGAGTTCCCAGAAACAAAACTGTGAGGGCGTGGCCAGGGCCCAAAGCGGACAATATCGTGTTACGGCGGAGTCGAGCCTGGGATGTGGTGGGGACCCAGACCTGGATGTGACACTTCATACCCAACAGGAAGAAGAAGAAAAACCATGCAGTGTCCTTTCGAATTTGAATTGGGATCGAACAGAAATAATCAATTGAAATCATAGTCTAGGACAGTGGAACCAAGAAGTCGCAATGAGATGGGTGTTATGATTCTCTGTGAGAAATCGAAGTTGGTTTGAGTGAGAAATCTAAGAGGATTGTGGAAATTGTTTAAGTTCACTGAAAGTATTGAAAGGGGTTTCATAGATGAAATTTTTGTTTTGATTTTTAATTGATCTTGATCTTGATCTTGATGAGTTTGTAAAATTTTAATTAAGTCATTGGTTTGTTATTTGTTGTTTGAACACACGATATTATTTACTCTAAGTGGGTAGGGGGAGTGCGCTAAGCCTAACAATGAGTTAACAATAATGTGGTTCAAATTCGCCCTTGACAAGAATCAAATTTAAGACCTGTCACTTACAAGTGAAGAAGGATACCACTAGACCGTAATGTTAAATTACCATTTGATTTGTTATTTGGTTCCCTTGGTTTTTATATGCCTTCCCTCCCGTGGAAGGGGCTTGAAAGTTTTTATATGCCTTCCCTCCCGTGGAAGGGGTTTTTTCAAGCAGAACCTAACTAAAGAGAATACCAGCGGGAGAAAAGGAAAAAAAAAAAAAAAAAAAAAAAAATATATATATATATATATATATTATATAGAAGAAGACCACACCTAAAAAATTCATAGAAACATCACCAAAAGATCTCAAGATTTGCAGCAATATCTTAGAAATATGGTGCGATGTTGTGGAGCTAAAAATAATCTCAAAAGTTTCGGAGATCATATGTGAAATTTTTTTACAAAGAAGACGAGATTGCCTTCATTAAATGGGCAAGGCACACAAATATTCACATGCACTGCTCAGCATCCCTGGAGATCCAAGCAGCTGACCATGACTGCTCAAATGTCACATCCCGACCCGGGCTCCACCACATCCCGGGCTCGACTACACCGTAGCACGATATTGTCCACTTTGGGCCCCGACCATGCCCTCATGGTTTTGTTTATGGGAACTCACGCGAGCAGAACTTCTCAGTGGGTCACCCATCCTGGGAATGCTTTGGCCCATTCTCACTTAACTTTGGAGTTTCTACGGAACCCGAAGCCAGTGAGCTCCCAAAAGGCTCGTGCTAAAGGAAGTGGACATGTACATATAGGTACCGTTTGGTACGCAGACGGGACGGGACGGGACAGGACGGAACGGATGATGTAAATATTGAAAAAGATAAGGAGAAATTTTGTCTTAAAATGTTATAAATTTGTGTTCCACGGATGTGGAACGGGTCGTTCCAGGGGGGAGAGGTGGAACGAAAAATCAGCCAAATTTCGTCCCATGGGACAACCCGTTCCACCCTTTTTTGGCGTACCAAACGCGGGACGGAACGCCTCGTCCCGTTCCGTCCCGTCCCGTCCCACGTACCAAACGCACCCATAAGGCATGGATGATCCACTATCCTGAGCGATGTGGGATCTAATATCAAAGTTCTCATGCTAGTGGCATGAAAAAGTCAAAGTCATTAAAAATAGGATTAACCACCATTCCGATCTTTAATATATTCCCAATTAAAGATCAATTCAATCAAGTAAGGATCCTATCATAATTAATCAAGGATGTTTCCATCATCATCTTAAGATGTTATCTCCTAATTAATACATTAAGAATATAATTTCCTCATAAATCCTACGGATGACACACTTAGCCAATAGGAAGCTGCCATGTATAAGGCAAATTAAAACGCTACACCTAGGCCGGCCACCTCCCTCTATATACCTCATCTCCACCAAAACTTTGGTAAGCTTTTACTAGGCATACAAGCCCTAAACACTCACTATTTTCAGAGATACTGACTTAGGCATCGAAGATCTATTGGCCAACCTTCCCTTTGACCTCGTGGTCACGTGTGGCTTTGGCCCTTGATCAAAGATGTTATTTGTTTTGCAGATACAAATTCATCAAGACTGAAGATGGCAATTTTTGCTACCATAAATTAATGTTACCATTGAGAGCTTGATTCAAAGGCTAAAAAAAGGCTCTCGCATTCGCGTTCTACATTTCTCCATTACATATGTAAATTTTCCCATATGTTCTTATTCCTAGAATTTTTTATAAGTTCTTTGAACAGCCTTGGAGAAGAAATATTGGCAGAAAATTATGAGATCATGACAAACAGAACATCTTACGGTCAAGGATATGGACCGGACAATGGAGATCGCGATGTGGGCCCAAGCTGCGCTAGAAGGAACTATGGCCCAAGCCTAGTATGCGCCCAATGCAGCTTGCGGCCAAGTGGGCCTAGCTGACCTGACCAATGCCTGCGCGCCTAGACTACAACCCGGTCCGTCCCAACGGCCCAGCACGCTTCAGTAGCCCAGGTTATTGCTCCAGCCCATCATACTTTTCAAATCAGTTTTAGACCGCTTCAACCGACCCAGCTCCAAGTTCCCAGACCATCGGACCGACGATTGAACTAGGGATATTTTCGTCTCATTTTTTCCTAGATCTAACCCGTCTCGGCTCGATTACACCCATAGTCCATTACACTTCCACTGCTTATGGAAATGCCTACCATCCAATCTTTTCCACCTCGAATAAGGAACAACACCTGTTCCGACAGGTTACATATTTGACATGCGTCCTCACGCATCAAACAATCTTGGTGAGGCAGTTTTTGGAGCACATCGAGGCGCAGCGCATTACTGATGAAGTATCCTGAAGCAGGTTTGAGGGCAGACGATGACCTTTTTTTCAACAGCATTTCTAGAAGCAGCCGCTGAATCAGCCACAACCATGCGTTCAGGTAATGTGCGCTCCAACTTGGGCCCTTAGGGTAACACTTTATCTCGCTTTAGTGTGCATTTGAGCGTTTATTCCTTACTAGGCTTATAAGCAAGTACGCATTCATAGTTGAGTACCCGCTCTAACGAACGCTCAAGACCTGAATCCAGGCGCGGTGTCCACTTGCAACTTAGCTCGTAGGGAGTTCCTCTCACCTTATATTGGAACATGTAGCATAGGAAACAAGAAGAAGCACATGAATAATCCAGCTTAAGTTTAATTGGCAGCCAATGCCATGCACAACCACAAATAGCACGCTCGCCAGTTAGAGACGAATAACGTGCATTATAGCAGCGGCACATACTGGCTGATCTTTGAGAATAGTAGCACAGACCTGCAGACCAACATTGGGGGCAGCTGTAAGCACCATTGCCCCAACAGAGGCAGATCTAGAGAAAGTAGAAAGGCTCTTAACTGTGCGATTGCTCAACTTTCAACGCGACTAGACGATGGGCAAAACATTTCGAAGAGACGTGACCAATATAGGTAGGTCGCCATTCACAGATAAGATTAAGTAGACATATCCACCTCGCAGGTTTTACCACGCCTCATTTCACTCCGTACAAGAAAGACGAAAACCTGGAGATGCACTTTAGGCATTACATGATCCATTACTAGAGCAATGATGCCCTTATGTGCAAGATTTTCACCACCATTCTACAAGGTGAGTGCAAGACTGGTTCCACACCCTACCTTCGCGTTCGATCTAGAGCTTTAACTAACTTTCCTTAGTTTTCACTAAGGAATATTCGTTCTACTGCTCAATTAAAAAGACGTCCGACCACCTCTTCAACATCATGAAAAACCTAAATGAGCCAATCTGCAACTATGTCAAAAGGTTCAAGGTATAGAATGGTAAAATTGTCGGCTGTAACGATGACATAGCAACGACAGCGTTCAAAAATGGGCTTCCTACCTAGCATCATTTATTCGAAGAATTTATCATGAGTGAGGAACTGACCCTGACAGCTTTGTATGCTTTGGGAAAGAAACACGCACTATGGGATGAGGCTAAGCAATCCAACAGAAATGAGTCAGAAAATAAACGCATGGATCGTTTAAAACGGGAAGTGACTCAGCTCTCGAAACATTCACCAAGTTCACAGTTTCAATTGGCAAATGGCATTTGGGACGGGAAATCTAAAAATGATAATTCAATGACATTCCCTGTGAATTTGAATTTGAATGAGAAGAACAAGGTGATTGAAATGATCCAAGAGACTGATGATGAGGCATTTCAATTATAAGGGAGTAATGTCCAATCATAAGTGTTTGTTGATTCTCAAACTGAATTCGGAGAGACAAGTAGCCTAAGTAGCACTTCTATGAAACTGAAATCACTTAGTGATGTTTATGCTAGATGCAATGTCAGCATTATTAAACCTGGGAAGTGTGAGGAGGCAGCAACTGATAATGCTTGGAAGAAAGCAATGAATGCAGAAATTGAGATAATAGAGAAGAAAAGCCCATGGTAGTTGGTTTATAGGCCAACAAATAAATCTATTGGTGAGGTTAAATTGGTGTACAAGACCAATTGGATGACACTATACAAAAACATAAGGCAAGATTTGTGGCTAAGGGCTATTCTCAAAAGCCTGGAATTGACTTCAATGAGACCTTCGCTCTAGTGGCAAGGTTAGATACAATTAGAACTCTAATTGCGTTGGCAGTACAGAAAAGTTGAAAGTTGTATCATTTGGATATAAAATCATCTTTTCTCAATGATGTTCTATAAGAGGAGGTATATGTTGTTCAACTTGAGTATTTTGATATTGCTGAAGCTGAAGTCAAGGTATATAGATTCAAGAAAGCCCTATATGATCTTAAACAAGCACCAAGGGATTGGTATGAAGAGATTGATACTCATTTTCACAAGTGTGGTTTTACAAGGAGTCCTAGTGAAGCTACCTTGTACATCAAGACTAGAGATGAATCTTAATCTATTATTTTATCAATATATGTGGATCATATAGTGTACACTAATATAACTCAAAATTGCTGAATGAATTCAAATTAGACATGATGAGAATATGTGAAATGACTGATTTGTGATTGTTAAAGAAGAAGTATGCACTGGCTTTGCTTGAGAAGTTTAAATTGAAAGATTGCAAGCTAGTAAGTAGTCTTTTTGGCAGTGAATGACAAATTGAAGAAAGATGAAGGAAGTGGTCTTGCTGATGAAACTTTATATAGGCAATTGGTTAGTAGTTTGTTGTATCTTACTGCAACTATGCCTTATATTAAGTTTGTAACAAGTTTTTTAGCAAGGTACATGCATAATCCAACCAAGAAACATCCTAGAACTGTTAAAAGAGTGCTCATGTATATTCAAGGCACACTGGATTACGGAATTGGATACAAGAAGTGCAAAGATACATCGTTTACTGGAGTGGTGATGAAGTTGATATGAAGAGTACTTCAGACTATGCATTTTCATTTGGCAGTGGTATCTTTTCTTGGACTTTTGTCAAGCAAAACCGTGTTACCTTACCAACTGCAGAAGCTGAGTACATGAGTTATGCTGAAGCAACAACTCAGGCAGTGTGGCTCAGGTTTGCGTTACAACTTACAAGACTTGGAGAAGAACAAACTGAGGCCACTCCTATTATTGTAATAACACCTATGCAATTGCAATGATAAGGAATCCTATGTTCCATGAAAGGTCAAAGAACACTGGAAAAAGGTACCATTACATTAGGGATGCACTGCAATCAATTATCATCAATTTGGTCTACTGCAAATTTGAGGAACAATTGGCAGATATATTCACCAAGACTCTGGTAAAAGACAGGTTCTACATGCTTAGAGAAATGCAAGGGGTGACAGTGGCAACAAGCTTAGAAGGGAGTGGTAAGTTATAAACTCTGTTGCTGCAAGATTGAAGAATTGAAGTGTCGGAGAATTAGCTTCTGGGTTTAAGTTAGAAATGCTCTTAAGTTTTATGTTTGTGCTTATTTGTAATGGATGGCCACGATTATAACATTTAGAGGGTGTATCGTGCCACATGTCAAGTTTGTTTGATGTAAGTAAGTAATCATGTGTCTAGCACGTGATCAAAGATCACGCTGAAAGTGTGAAGGATTGCAAGGTCTATATCCTTCTCATGTTTTCAGTGGGAGGTGTAATCGAGTTCGAACTGAATCTAACTGAGCTAAAAATTCCACCAAAATTCAAATCCAAACACATTTAAACACCAACAGTTATCGCGTGTGAGCTTAATGGGTAGAAAGGGAGGGAACACGCTGAGAAACAACGTGTGATATTGTACGTTAGTGCACAAGTGTCACAAGAGGAGGTAGTATTGATTAGGCCAGAAAAAGGATAAGTCAAGCCATTATGGAAGAGGGGAGGAAAGAAATTATGGTGAATGAAGAGAGGAAAAGAAAGGAGAGAAATTGGTTTCTTGCTTGGCAGGTGATCACTTAAGCTCTTACCTGTGCTCAGTTCTTGAAGAAGCAGTTTTAATTTAACATGTGAAATATAGCAGGTGGAGAGCATTCATATTAATATTTTTAATCGCATTGGATCCTTGAGAATTTGGAGGGTATATAAGATTTGGATTTCTCGTATGAATTATATCTACTTGTGTTAGAACAACTTTTGACATCTTATAAATTGTTATGTCATTAAACAAACCCATATATTTTGTAGACGGTATTTTTCAAAGGAAGTTAAATTTGACTCTCCTCATTGGATCCTTATAAAGTCTAACTTCCTTTGGAACAAAAAGGAGAGTAATGCGGAGAGTCAAATTTAAATAGCCGCAAAAGTGCACAAGTGTCACCTTTAATCTTTTTGTGGTAAATATGAAATTTTATCAAATAAACCTATGCATACGAGATTCCTATAGGCAGTTTCAGACAAATGTACGTAAGAGTTGACGGATTAACTGCCACATATCGCAAAGAAATGTGGTCGTTCAAGCGTTCCTCTTAACAGACTTGATCAACTTTAGTGCAACTAACTTCTCGTGAATGCCTAACCAAGAATCAAGAAAGAAAATCAACCGTAGATCATGCCATGAGGAAAGATCCTGGTCGTGGTAGTGACTAAATCATCCACTTTCTACGTACTTCACTCGGTGTTGCCACAAAGTTTTTCAGTATATAAACCACACATGAACACGTCTTATTTCAACGAACTAGTCTCTTCTTGTGAAGTTTCCTTGGGTCATCAATACATACAAAAATTTCCACATTTATCAAATTCGATGCTGTGAAATAAAGTGCAGCAAAATAAGGTTTGGGTACTTAATTAAGAGCAAGAAACCATGGCGGGAGGTGGGTTTGGGGCCGCATCAGGAGGCGGAGACTTTGAAGCAAAGATAACGCCTCTTGTGATCATTTCTTGCATAATGGCTGCTAGCGGAGGCCTCATGTTTGGTTATGATGTTGGTATCTCAGGTACACATATGTGACTCAAGAGCTTTCCGTAACATCCACACATACAATTAACTACCAGCGTATGTGTTTTGTCAAAACTTCATTATTTAATGTATAATTTTGTTTAATTTGATATATGGACATATAACGCAGGGGGTGTTACATCCATGCCCCATTTCCAGAAGAAATTCTTCCCGGCTGTGTATAGGAAGACTCAAGAGACTGGACTTGAGAGCAACTACTGCAAATATGATAATCAAGGCTTGCAGTTGTTCACATCTTCATTATATCTCGCCGCATTAATATCAACATTCTTTGCATCGTACACAACCAGATTGCTAGGTCGAAAGTTAACTATGTTAATTGCGGGGATTTTCTTTGTAGTCGGAACAGTTTTTAATGCGGCGGCTATCAACCTTCTCATGCTTATCATTGGGAGGATCTTACTTGGTTGTGGAGTTGGTTTTGCTAACCAGGTATATAATAAAAATTCGAAATCATTTCTTTTTGTTTTCAATAAACTGACCACTACTTCACTAGCTGGTTTTTCCTGTTAAATGTTTTGAACACAGTACAATTATTAAGCAAATATACATAACTACAGGCGGTACCGCTTTTCCTTTCGGAGATTGCACCCACAAGAATTCGAGGGGCACTTAACATCCTCTTCCAACTTAATATCACCATTGGCATTCTTTTTGCAAACCTTATCAATTATGGAACTAACAAGTAAGCCAGCCCAATCTTGCCTAGCTAATTCAAAAGACAATATCCGCACAGTAATATTTTCCAATCACTTGAATATAAATAATGTTCTGGGTTACCATACATGCGCAGAATTACGGGAGGATATGGATGGAGGGTGTCGCTGGGTTTGGCTGGGATTCCAGCAGGTTTGCTAACCTTGGGGTCTCTCATTGTGGTAGACACTCCTAACAGTTTGATCGAACGGGGCAAGTTGGAGGAAGGAAAAGCAGTTCTTAAAAGGATCCGTGGTGTTGACAATGTGGATCCAGAATTCTTAGAGATTGTTGAGGCAAGTCGGGTGGCTAAAGAAGTAAAGAATCCCTTCCAAAATCTTCTTAAGCGTAGGAACAGGCCACAACTGATCATTGCAGTTATGATGCAAGTGTTCCAGCAATTCACTGGCATCAACGCAGTCATGTTCTACGCTCCAGTTTTGTTTCAGACCTTGGGTTTTAAAAGTGACGCTTCCCTCTACTCGGCGGTTATAACAGGAGCTGTCAACGTGCTATCAACCGTTGTATCAATCTACTTTGTTGACAAAGCTGGTCGCCGCGTTCTCTTATTAGAAGCCGGTGTCCAGATGTTCCTTTCTCAATTGGTGGTTGCAATAGTCATGGGACTCAGAGTCCAGGAACACTCTAACAACCTTACTCCAGGCATGGCAATCCTTGTAGTGGTTATGATTTGTAGCTTTGTGTCTTCCTTTGCATGGTCTTGGGGACCTCTTGGGTGGTTGATCCCAAGTGAGACATTCCCGCTGGAGGCTCGCTCAGCCGGCCAGAGTGTGGCTGTGTGCATCAACATGCTCTTCACCTTTATTATAGCACAAGCCTTCCTCTCAATGCTTTGCCATATGAAGTTTGCCATTTTCTTGTTCTTCTGTGCTTGGGTCCTTGTCATGACAATCTTTGTCGTGTTCTTAATTCCTGAGACCAAGGGTGTCCCGATCGAAGAGATGACAGAAAGAGTCTGGAAGCAACATTGGTTCTGGAAGAGATTCATGGATGACTTTGAAGATGATCGCAAGAGCCATGTTTGAACTATCTCACACCTCCGGCCTCTTCCTCACAGTTTATTACGTTTCATGAGTTCCTTAAATGTGAAGCTTAGGATTAACTAATTCTTCCTTTACTTCTAGATGGTTGCCAAACAACCGGAGCTCTCTGCATGCCAAATGCTTCTTTTATGTTTTGAGATGCATTATTTGCACTTCCAAAATGTACTCCTGCTGTACTTTGGCAGAATATTTTTCAGAAATAAAACGAAATATGTTATACAAAATGGCATGTTTATACTATGTAGGAGTAGTGTCTGATATATTCATCCGTTTATAAACATCACCATCTTCTATGGGATGGTGAGTTGATTAATATTGGTATGTCAAGGCAACAAAAATGAACAAATTCAATGCATTAATAGGATAATCTCTTCGAGGAAGCTGCTCTATATCACTTGCTACAATGATAATCTGCCACAGAATAAATATTTAACACGTCCTTGCTAGAATATTTGGTATCTTGAAAAAAGTAAGAGAGAAGATAATTTCCAACTAAATATGAAAAATGGAAAACTTTAGTATCAAAGAAATATGAAAATCTACATTGTAATAGTGCGTACAATTGTGATAAAGAAAATTGAAAGAAATTTTCCTAAGGCAGAAATTTGAGAAACCAGCTGCAACGTTAGAACCACCATATAGAGACCGTAAGATGGTTCAAGCATCCGCTTTAGCCTTGGGATCATCTTCAACCTCATCCATATATCGCTTCCAGAACCAATGTTGTTTCCATACTCGTTCAGTCATTTCTTCAATAGGAACTCCCTTGGTCTCTGGAATTAAGAAGATCACGAAGATTGTCATGACCAAAACCCAAGCTGCAAAGAATAAGAAAATGGCATACTTCATGTGGCAAAGCATTGAGAGGAAGGCTTGCGCTATGATAAATGTGAAGAGCATGTTGAAAAAGACAGCCACACTCTGGCCAGCTGAGCGAGCTTCCAAGGGGAAAGTCTCACTAGGAATCAGCCACCCCAGAGGTCCCCATGACCATGCAAAGGAGGCAACAAAAGTGCACACAAAAACCAGCACAAGAATTCCCAATCCATGTCCGAGGTTGTTAACATTGTCCTTAACTTTGAGTCCCATCACTATTGTAACCACCAGTTGAGAAAGGAACATTTGGACACCTGCTTCTAGCAAGAGCACTCTGCGACCAGCTCTGTCCACAAAGTAGATTGATACCATAGTTGAGAGGACGTTGACAGCTCCTGTTATCGCTGATGAGTAAAGGGAAGCATCACTCTTAAATCCCAAGGTTTTAAACAAAACGGGAGCGTAGAACATGATTGCGTTAATTCCAGTGAATTGCTGGAAAATCTGTAAGTACGCTCAAAAGCATAACATGTCAGACTATTATATTTGTGTGACTCAAAGTTGTTATATATTGCGTAAATTAATTAGTTAACATGCACAACCATGGGCTATAGGTTCACCTGCATGAAAATTGCAATTATCAATTGAGGCCTGTTCCTACGCTTCAGGAGATTTTTGAAGGGACTTTTTACTTCATTAGCCACACGACTTGCCTCCACAATTTCTAAAAACTCTGGTTCTACGTTGTCTACACCCCGAATTCTTTTAAGAATTGCTTTTCCTTCCTCCAATTTACCACGAGCAATCAAACTGTTTGGAGTGTCGACCACAATGAGAGACCCCAAGGTTAGCATGAGTGCTGGAACGCCAGCCAAACCCAGTGATATCCTCCATCCATAGTTTCCCTTAATTCTGCATATATGCATCTGATATAAGTTAGTTAATCAAATAAATATTATGCTAGCTAATAATAATTTGGGTTGAAGTGGGCAGCTGGCTTAATTACGTACTTGTCAGTTCCATAATTAATCATGTTTGCTACAAGAATGCCAATGGTGCACATGAGCTGGAAGAGTATGTTAAGTGCCCCACGAATTCTTGTGGGTGCAACCTCCGAAAGGAAAAGTGGCACCGCCTGTATCATATACATACATTAATTACTTACAATGGAAACTAAGAGTTTACATTGATATAATTTAGAGTTAGTTATTTGAACCTGGTTAGCAAAACCGACTCCACAACCAAGTAAGATCCTCCCAATGATAAGCATGGCAAGGTTCTGAGCTACAAAATTTAAAACTGACCCGATTAGAAAGAAAACGCCAGCCATCAACATGGTTAGCTTCCGGCCTAGCGATTTGGTAGTGTACATCGCAACGAAGGTTGCTACCAGTGCAGCGAGGTACAATGAAGACGTGAACAGCTGTAAGCCTTGATTATCGTATTTACAGTAATTGCTTTCAAGTCCGGGCTGTTGATTCTTTCTATACACGCTTGGGAAGAACTTTCTCAGGAACTCTGGCATGGATGTAACACCCCCTGCATAATTAATTGATTAAGTTACAATTTTCCCCTAATGCATGCACACATGAGATAGAGCAAATGAGCTAGCTCTTAGCTACGCGTGATGACCTAATGGCACACATACGTATGTACGTACCTGAAATACCAACATCATAACCAAACATGAGGCCTCCGGTAGAGGCCAATATACAAGAAATGATCACTAGAGGCGTGATCTTTGCCTCAAACTCTCCCCCTCCTCCTGCGGCCCCAAATCCACCACCCGCCATTGCGCTTCTGCTTTTATGTTTTTTTTTTTTTTTTTTTTTTTTCTTTTTTCACACTTAAGTACTACAGATTAAACTTACTTTGCTGCACCCTAAATCTGAAGACTTGCTCAAGACCTGAACGCTTGAGGGGATTTATATACCTGACGACCTCAAGACCCGAAGGCGACAGAGAGTGAACCACGTAGAAAATGGATGACTGTCATGACTTAGTAAGTTGCATGGACAGGAACTTTCCACATGGCGTCAGCAACTCTTGATCTAGTCTTCCTTTTGTTGCTTTGCTTAGTAGTTATGGGCAGGATATATTTAGACGGCCTAAAAGCAGATCCTCATTCAGCTAGAACTATCGTCGATTTTGTGATTAAATATTAGCTAAATGTAGGCTTTCTAAATATCCATTTTACTAATTTTATATGTGATTGAAGTTATATTATCTAGTGGTAAACCATGTATTTATTTTAAGACTTCTATTTATAAGCTAAATCTCTGTTTTGTTTTAACAATAGTAGTTAATTAATATTTTTATGTTTTGACATATAAGTTTGTATGATTACAAACGATATTTGATAGGATTTTTACCATCTGCAAAAAAGAATTAAAAATGCCTAAATACAAAAGAACAAGATTATTGAAGTATAAACTGTAAACGGAGAGGAAGATAGAGATATAGAGAGAGAAAGAATGATGTATGTATTATCTCATTCAATGAATTTAACACTGATTACATTGTGTATATATCTAGCTACATTGCTTAGCTTGTTAGATCCCACACTGCCCTAGGGGAGTGGATCCTCTATGCCTTATATGTATATTCTCATCTCTACCTAGCACGAGGCCTTTTGGGAGCTCACTGGCTTCGGGTTCCGTAGGAGCTCTGAAGTTAAGCGAGTAGCGCGCGAGAGCAATCCCATGATGGGTGACCCACTAGGAAGTTCTCGTGTGAGTTCCCAGAAACAAAACCGTGAGGGCGTGGTCGGGGCCCATAGCGGACAATATCGTGCTACAGCAGAGTCCAGCCCGGGATGTGGTGGAGGCCTGGGCCGGGATGTGACAATTTGGTATCAGAGCCAATCCCTGGTCGGAAGTGTGCCGACGAGGACGTCAGACCCCTAAGGGGGTGGATTTCCGTTTTCAGTCTTAAGTTCAGCACGAGTTTTCGACCTATACGTTATTACATATATATTTTGACGTTAACGTATTTTGCGTACTTACTTATTTTTTACCTTACCCTAAAGTATGTTCTCTACTTTTACACTGATGGGGATGAAAGTAAGAGCTTGGAGGCATGATAGAGGATTTTGCAACCCGCTCGCGACGGTGTGGCTTATTCTCTTTGATGCACCCCCTCTGACTTGATTTATCTTTATACATATATTCTTCTTCCTATTTTCGAGTATTTCAGTTTAGTAAGTGATTTTAAATTTCGAGGACGAAATGTTTATAAGGGGGTAGTTTGTAACACCCCACCCCTATTTTTATTTTAAAAATGGTTTCTTGGACCTTAATTGGTGAGCCTAAGGGGCCCACCCTTTGATTTTCTGTCCTTCGGGTCTTTCTCTCTCTCTCTCTCTCTCTCGATCTCTCTCTTTCTTTCTCTCTTCTTTCTATCTCGAGATCACTCCCCCTCTCCCGAGACCCATCTTCCATCCTCTCTTTCTGCAGTGTCTCTCTCTCTCTCTCTCGAAACCCTCTTACCTCTCTCTCGAGCTCTCACTCTTCTCGCTCTCTCCCTCTTGCCCTGGAACACACACACGTACACACACCCACATCACCCAGTTCGAAGGCACCACCATCATCATCAATCTTCTCTCCCTCTCGTCCGCAAAGTCGACAAACCTGAGAACTCTCCGGCAAGTTCTTTCTCTTTTCTCGGTTAGGTAAGCCTCGATTTCCTCTCACTTTGATTGGTGCAATGCTTGGTTGTGGATGTGGAAACTTATTTAGTTAGTTTTACCAAGGTTTGAGCACGGATTCGGTGTGGGAGAAGTCACACCCTTTCCCGACGAGCCGTGGTGTTTGAGGAGGTCCTCTGACCACCTCTAGTCGTTCTACGACAAATTGAAGGTATGAAAATACTCCTCTTAGCTGCCTCTACGTTTTGATACTTGGATCGGGGTCTAAAACCCCTATTTTCAGTAGGCCGAAGCTGTAGCAGCTCCAATGTTCTTCCCCGGCGAAACCAGGCCTTTCAGGCCATACCCAAAACCCTCAGGCCTTAGGCCCGTGTGAGTAGCCCAATATCCTAGCTCGTTCCCTTTTTAATTTTCATTTTATTTTCCCAAAAACCCAAGGCCTTTAGGGCCGTTTTGAACCAGGGCCTTCGGCCCGTCCCCTTTAAACCCAGAAACCCTTAGGCTTAAAGCCTTTGGGCCTTTCAAACCTGGGCCCAAAGCCCGTATAGTTTAAAACCCAAAACCCTTTTTCTTTAAAACCCAAAAACCCTTAAGGACCCAAACCCAAACCTTAGATCCGGTCCAAGCCCAAACCCGGTTGACCTTTGACCCGTTTGACTGGGTCCGACCCTGGACCAGTGACTCGTTGATTGACCCGTTGACCCGGTCTGACCGTTGACTCGGTCAACGGTCAACGTTGACTCAGTCAACGGTCAACGTTGACTCAGTCAACGGTCGAGGTTGACTTTTCAGATTTCGTTCGGGGCCCCTCCTAGACTAATTTCGACGTCCTGGACCCGTTTCTGATGTCCGTTTTTCCCAAATTAAATTATTTGAAAAGAGTTTGACCAAATGTACCGATTTATGTGCTTAGGGGTGAATATTGTGGCGTTTCTGTATTCGCTAGCTTGCGTGGCTCTTCGGAGGCTAAGTACTGTGAGTGGACCCCTTCAAAAAAATTGCATGTTTTATTTATAGAATTGCATATATTAATAGCATGCCTTACGGATTATGATTTGGTGAATACTTTACATGAAGCATGATTATTTGAATATGATTTGGTTATATTATATATATATATATATATATATATATATATATATATTGAACTTATTTTCATGATATCGTATTTTCTATAAAAATCACATTCTGGCAGGCTATCTAATGGATGACGATAGAATACTAGAATGTGTTTTCAAATGCTATTTCGAACACCTCTTCATAGTGTAGATGATGGATGACTTTACACTATGAAGTTGAATTTTAGAAATGTATTATGTTTTGTGCGTACCTAGTGAGCACCATGCCGCCTGGGGCGAGGATCTGGTGTTGGCATTGAGGCCGGGAGAAATAATCCCTAGCTATAGGTTGAGGGACACATAGCAAGCATTGGGCCGGGAGGGAGATAATCTATGGCTACTGGCGCAGAGACCACGGAGCAGGCATTGGGCCGGGAGTTATTATTATTTAGTGATCTCACTAGCAGCACACTATATATATGAGATGACTTGTGACATGCTTCCTGAGATGATTTTTTTAGATCGATTTACAGATAGATATATGAATTGATTTGATGAATTGTTTTATGGCATGCTAGAGTTTTCTGAAAAGCTTATCACTTATTATTCTAGTAGTTTTCATTATATTAAACTTTAGGGGTTAGCATGTTCATAACTGTTTTCGTATTATATATATAAACTTGGTCCACTCACCCTTGTTTTGCGTCCCCTTCAGGACTTAGAATCGAGGCATACAATCCCAGCGTCAAGGCAATCCTTGTGTAGGACCCACTCCTTTGTTCATTCAATTTTTATATTAATTCTTTTAGTATTCTATGTTAGTTGTATGCTCTGAACACGTTCCTTAAATGCATATTCATTATTCTTTTAGATTTATAAGTATTATTTATCCTTTGTTTTCAGCATTTGCACTCAATAAATGGCTTTCGTCACCCTCGGGTATCTGCCAGCACGTGCCTACCCTAGGTGTTCGAGGAATATCGGGGTCGGGGCGTGTCATAGCTACTAAGCTAACATAAGACTCATAAGATGTTGACACTTGTCACAATCTTACACCATAGACTCTTAACCAACTTAACTACCTTACACACATGCACATATTATAGTTATCATCCTCCTTCAATCTCAGAGTGTAGCTTGCCAAGTCTGAGATTGTAGCAGTGTGTTTGGTATAGAGGAGTAGACAAACCCTTTGTAAGGATATCAGCAAACTGCTCATTTGAGGAAACAAGGTGCACTTGCAGAAGCTTCTTTGCCACCCTTTCTCGGACAAAATGGACATCAACCTCAATATGTTTGGTCCGCTGATGCATTACTAGATTGTATGCAAGGGCTATAGCAGAAATATTATCACAATACAGGGTTATTGGACAGGGAACATCAATTTTCATAAAGTGAAGAAGCTATTTGATCCAATCAATTTCTGCAGAAGTACTTGAGAGTGCTTGGTATTCAGCTTCTGTAGATGATCGAGAAACTGTATTTTGTTTCTTGGACGACCAAGAAATTGGATTTGGCCCGAGAAACACAATTAGACCAGTAGTAGACCGTCTGTCATTAGGGTCTCCAGCCCAGTCAGCATCACTAAATGCATGAAGGTTCACAGTAGCATAATGAGAATCCATAGGACAATGCATAAATTGACAAACCTGATGAATCGAGAAAGAGATATCAGGCCTGGTGAAAGTAAGGTATTGAAGAGCACCCACAATGCTTCTATAGAGAGAAGGATTATTGAAAGGATGTCCATCATCTTTCAATAACCTGTTATATGGTAAGCAAGGTGTTGAGCACGGTTTAGAATAGACCATGTCAGCCTTAACCAGCAAATCAGAAACATATTTAGACTAAGAGAGAAACATTCCACTTGCATTTTGTGTGATTTGAATCCCAAGAAAATAACGGAGATAACCTAAATCTTTAATGTCAAATTCCTTAGTCAGAGCTTTAATCACTGCAGCAATAAGTACATAATCACTCCCTGTGATTATAATATCATCCACATAAAGGAGGAGAATGACCACAGAATGTCCAACATGCTTGACAAATAAAGAAGGATCAGAATATGTTGAAAGGAACCCCATAGAAGGAAGAAATGATGTGAATCTTTCATTCCATTCTCTTGGGGCTTGTTTTAAGCCATACAAAGACTTATGCAGTCTACAAACATGTGTAGGATTTTGTGGATCACTAAACCCTGGTGGCTGGGACATATACACTTCTTCATTAAGAATGCCATGAAAAAATGCATTCTTCACATCGAGTTGACGCAATGACCACCCAAAATTTGTTGCCAAGGCTATGACCAACCTCACAGTTGTAGGTTTGACAACTGGACTAAAGGTTTCTCCGTAGTCAATACCCTCTTCTTGGTTGAAACCTTTGGCAACGAGCCTTGCTCTGTACCTGGAAATAGACCCATCAACATGTTTCTTAAGCTTAAATACCCACTTGCAGCCTACCAAGTTCTTGTTTTGAGGTAATGGTATCAAAGACCAAGTATATTGTGTTTTAAGAGAAGCCAACTCTTCTTCCATAGCAGAAAACCATAATGGAGACTTTAGAGCAGACTTATAGGTAGCAGGTTCTATTTGAGAGAGATCAACTGATTCAGCATCTTGAACCACTGAAAAAAAAAAGCCTTATTCTTCGAAATACCTTTTTCGCTCTTGTTTGCATAGAGTGATTGTTCATATGAGGAATAGGAAGAAGAACTTGCAACCTGCAGGTTGAAATTCATTTTGTATGGCAAAACCAGTAACACTAGAAGTCTCAGAAGTAGATGACCCATTTGGAATCTCAGGAGCCACATGGAATGAACAAGAGGATTGTTGACTTGTTGATTCAGTAATGGACTGTAATGTATTGGAAGTATTACTGTGTTGACCAGAATATGGAGATGGCATAGTACCAGGCATAATAAGTGTCCTGGATGTTGGGAGGGACACAATATGATTGTCACCATTAACTAATATGAATGGAGATGATGACGAGGTCACTGATGTAGAAGTGGATTTAATGGAGGTAGGATATGTAGCAAACAAGGTGGGACATGGAAATTTTGACTCATCAAACATTACATGTCTGGAAAATATATAGCAAATGAACCCTTTGTAATTGGAAGCATAGCCTAGAAAAATGCATTTGGTTGTCTTGGGTTGTAACAAAGAGGAAGATAGAGATATAGAGAGAGAAAGAATGATGTATGTATTATCTCATTCAATGAATTTAACACTGATTACATTGTTTGCTCTGATACCATGTAAATAGAGAGGAAGATAGAGATATAGAGAGAGAAAGACTTATGTATGTATTATCTCATTCAATGAATTTAACACTGATTACATTGTGTATATATATCTAGCTACATTGCTTAGCTACTGAGCTAACATAAGGCTCTTGGATGTTGACACTTGTCACAATCTTACACCATAGACTCTTAACCAACTTAACTACCTTACACACATGCACATATTATAGTTATCATAAACGGCTCAAATAACATCGTTCTCCACAACAAGGATTGATATGGATTATTTAATTTAAAAACAATTCTTAATTAACTATATAGTCAACATAAGGTTTCGAAAAGATTTGAAATTGTGAATTTAAATAACAAAAATAGAAAATAAAATAATTGAAACCAACTTTAAGAAAAACCGACAGCAAGAAAAAAAAATAGTTTTGGAGAAATCATATGTAAAATGCACTAGGGTTTGGTCATCGTCATTAATAATCCTATATTGTTCTACCAATTATTTATAATGTTGAAAAATATTAGTATTTATGGTTATTTGATTATTTGAGTTTGTTTGTTAATTAGTATATGAGCTTAACTCATTCGAATTAGGGCTTCTAGGTTTTGCTCTCTATAAATATAGCTTATAGTTTAGTATGAAGTAAAGTTAGTCACCATGTAGTCTCTTGGGATTTTGTAGCCGTTTTGACATTCTCGCATACTTTGATATTCAACTTGGTATCAGAGCAGGTTTCATCCTTTGAAATTTAATCTGCCCTTGATTTGTATCAGTCAGTTTGTCCGTCTTGTTCATTGTCTAAATTGTCGTTGGTTTAGTTTGAAAAACAAAAAACAAAAAAAAACCTGTCATCGCCAAAACCTAAAGCATGTAATCGAAGTCATCGCTCGCACTAGATCCTGCCCAGAAACCGCTCAGCTTACGCTTACACTTGCTCCTGCATCTGCACCAGTTCGAACAACCGCCTGCCATTGATCATCACTGCCGCACCACCAGCCCAGTCACACCGTCTTGCTGCCCAGAACTCGGATCTGTACAATCCAACTATTGTTCGCATATGACGGTGCAAATGCATGCAGTTGACCCGTACCCATTGAACATGCATCTCGCTCGCCTCGAACCAGTCTCGCTGCCTGCTTGAATCTCCTTCGCCCACCCACCACCTGCAAATCATCTGTGAACCTCTCCATCCTTGTTGCGCTGCTACATCCACCGATCTACGAATCTGATCGTTTTGTTGTTGTTGTTCTAGGGGAAGATTGGTTCAGTGCAAGAAAAAAATTATGTTTGCTGAAGGAAAGCATTCGAAAAAGTCCCAGGAAAAAGAAAAAAAAAAACAAGGTTTGGTTCCTTGAGGCCCACACGGTCAAAGAGAAAAATGAAGTTGGTTGTTTTAAAGGTTTTGCAGCGCATGTCCTAATGCTAATGGCCTTGTGTTTTGGAGCATGTTGTTGCTCACCACAACGATTGCTCGAGCACTTGGACATGTGACCACTCGAGTGATAGTACTTTATTTTTTTTATTCGTTGCTACAATTGAGATATGGAAATCTCGTCCGTAGTGACGAGTTCTATCCATACTCTCAACAGTAGCCAGTCTGAATCTAAATCAATTCGCTAGTTCGCCAATCAAGTCAAGTCAAGTTTGCATGTCTGCCAGTTCACATATGTTTGTTTGCAAACTCATGTCGTATACCTCCATGAGTTTGACGGGGTGTTAGAAAATATTAATATTTATGGTTATTTGATTATTTGAGTTTGCTTGTTAGTTTAGTATATGGGCTTAGCCCATCTGAATTAGGGTTTCTAGGTTTTGCTCTCTACAAATATAACTTATAGTTTAGTATGAAGTAAAGTTAGTCACGATGCAGTCTCTTGGGATTTTGTAGCCGTTTCGTCATTCTCGTTTATTTAATAATATTTTTATTATTTTGTAGTCTTGTTCGTCACACACTCTGATATTCAACTATTACCACATATATACTTTGAAGATTTGGTTTTCCCAATGCATATCCAACTCATGAATCATGATATTCAAGCTAGAACGTATATCTAAAATGCAAACATATATCTAATATGTAATCCATATGTGATATTCGGATCAAATATCAACATGCAAGACTCATTAAGTTTTGTGAAAATCTTTGGAAAAACCATGCATGCAACTTTTAACGTGATATTCACCTTCAGCGATATTACAATTATCAATCACAAGAAACTCTACTCAATTTCAAGGTGATATTCCAACAGAAATTACGTCAAGTTACTTGTCTAAATATCCTAATGATGGCCTATCATCAAGAGACATGGATAGTTTAAATGCGGTGATTAAGTGATATTCCATCAGAAATTGTATCAAACTACTTGTCTAAATATCGCAATAGTGGCCGTTCGTCAAGACATATGGTTTAAACATTGTGATATATAATTCAAAGCATGCATGCATAACATCATAAGAAAATTGGTAAGAAACTATATGATCATGCTAAGATTCATGGCCTCACCCTAGCAAAAGAAATTAATTACGTATATTCATAATTGAAAAGCAAATATTATTAAAATGACGTA
Source organism: Cotoneaster glaucophyllus (assembly GCA_036320875.1). Taxonomy (NCBI): domain Eukaryota; kingdom Viridiplantae; phylum Streptophyta; class Magnoliopsida; order Rosales; family Rosaceae; genus Cotoneaster; species Cotoneaster glaucophyllus. Next base: position 20,226,032 of record CM070069.1, on the reverse strand, counting down.
AAGAAAGCACCCTTGAGAAACGATAAATTTAGTCCAAAAGCCTCAGTGCCAAGATGCGTTCTTCAGTATATATCACATAAAAACTCTAACTAGCTAGGACTCGGCAACATAATATATATGGCAGAAAATAAAGTCCCACTTAAAAAGGGCCTCCTAACAAAAGTGGAAATCTAATTAAAATAATAAATAAAGTTTGTTTTATCAACACATCACAAATTATTAAACACTTCACATTTGTTTTTGGGTAAATTACATAAAACTATCTCAAGTTTGGGTCGAATCACAATCTCATATTTCCTGTTTAAAACATTGCAATGTCATACCTCAACTTATGAATTCATTGCAATGTCAGACCTCCGTTAAATTTTCTATTAATTTAGCTGTTAAATGATGACGTAGTAGGAGGATCCCACTCCTTCGCCAATTAAGTAATAAATTAAAAAAATTTATTGAACAATTAAAATTAATTAAAAAGTTATTTTAATTAATTAAAGAAAAACTAATCAAAAGAGCTTGAAAATTTTGAATTTTAACGATAAGAACAAAATTAAAGGTAAAATAAATAGTACCATGATTGAATTTTTAGTGTAAAAAAGTGATTTTTCGTTAAAGTAAACCGGAAGTTTTTCATTAAAGTTCCATTAATTAAATTATTTAGAAGAAAAAAAATTATTAATTAAAAAGTAAAAAATGTTCTTCCCACCCGAGCACCTACAGGCTTCATCTTCACTTCAAATATGGAATTTGTGGCACCTATAAGCCGTGTGAAGGAGGATCCCCATGGTTCCGTGGGTTTGAAGGAGGAAGTGTTAATCCCAGGCCGTCTAATCTCTTCTCTCTGTGTGTAGCTTCAATTCCCAAAAAAAACCCATTCCTTAAAAAGCAGAGGGAATGGAATCAAAACCCCAGAAAACACAAGAAAACCAGTGAGAATTTGAGATCGGAAAATCCCTCCAAAAAGGGAAAATTTGGCTGGGTCTACATAGCCCGAGAGGTAAAGTTGAATTTCTCCTCAATCGAAATCGAAAATCTTCACATTCGAAACGATTGATAAGTTTTTGTGAAAAAATTGGATCTTTAAAGTTGGGTCGTGGTCAATCGGGCGAGAATCTCCGTCGCGGCCTCAGATTTCCTTCATAAATGGCCTTCGCGGCCTCCATGAGTGACTGCTTGGAAACGTGGAGGTAGCAGCAGGTTCCACGGAGGACGACGAAGACGACGACGAGGAAAGGGGATTCTGACTCTGACTCGGGGCCGCCAGAGAAACAAATGTGAAATGTTGGAGACAGAAGAAGAGGACATAGGGAAGAAGAAGGAGGAGGAACATGAAAGTACTTTCACAGCGGGGTGGATCTGGTTCTTGCCGAAGCAAGAGCGACAAGCCGACCGGCCTCCCTGCGAAGAGGGCTGCTTGACGAGAAGGAAGCCTTCAGATTTTTTTTTTTTCTTTTTTTTTTCTTAAGTTTAAACTGTGTCTTTTCAATTAATAAAATATTCTTGTCAAAATAACTAATTAAAATACTTGTTTACTTTTAATTGTTTAATTTTTTTTTATTCCAGTTGACCAATGAGTGCGCCATATTCTTTCCACGTCATTATTTAACAACCAAATTAACAGAAAATTTAACGGAGGTCTAACATTACAACAAATTCATAAGTTGAATGACATTGCAATGTTTAAAACATGAGGTATGAGATTGTAATTGACCCATAGTTGAGGTAGTTTTATGTAATTTACCCTTTGTTTTTTCACTTCAAATTTATCTTAATACACCCCACATATTTTCTCATAACTCACTCACACCCTACACTTTCATCGTACACCCCACATTTTATACATACACCCAACATTTTTCACATCAATTGCGAATACATACTTTATGTTTTTTTTTTTTTTTTAACTCCTGTATAATCATAAAACCGTGCAAATGCATAGCAAGCTTGACCTCAACATGAAACAACAACCATGCAAATGCCACTGCAAAATTAAGGAAGCTGTTAAGTCATTCTTTTCGACGGCAAGAGTCAAAAACACCCCTAGAGTAATGTCTTGATGGCATTCAGAATTAGGCAGTATGCAACAGTATAGTGGAAAGCCTCCTCAACAACCTTAGGATACTACTTCCATAATTCATTGCATTGCCTAGACCGAGAACCTCCTTAACAACCTTAGGATCACAGTATGTAACAATATAGTGGAGAGCCTAAGCATCATCTAACGTAATATCAGACTCCTTAAGCAGAAGTCCAACCAGTTCAACATCATCAGAATCCTTGTGGATTATCCTGATTCTCTTATCCTTTATCGGCTCAATTTCTTACACATTTGATTCACCATTTTCCTGCTATTGGAGACGAAGCAGTTTGATATCATTTGAAACTTCATGCGGAAGCTCTTTCTCTATAGCCATGTTGTCAAGATCGAACCTTGCTACCCTATGGATGCAGTGTGAGAGCAGTTGACTCAGTTGGCAGTGGACGGCAACCCCTCTCACATCAGACTTCTTGATGTTAATAATCATATTCCATTCGTTAAAAATAATTTTTTTTATTAACGTGTTTGTAGTTTCATTGATTAGAGTTTTGTTCTATAATGAAGTTGAGATTGATTTTGTAGTTGAAGAAGATAAATAATCTTGGGATATTTGAGGTGTATTTATAATTTTTTTTACTTTTTAAAACTTTATGAGGCCAAAATAGTTATTGCATATTAGGGTATATAAGTCATTTAATATTAAATTTTAATGTGGAGTGTATTCAACATTATGTGAGGTGTTATGGATAAAGGTTTTCTAGTTAAGTCAGAATTTGGACCGCAGAGAAAATCTCCCTTTTGACCAACCAAATCAGTTCAGATTTGATCTCAAAAGATCTTCTTTTTTATTTATTTATTTATAGCTTGACACGTCATCTTCAAGTCCTCAAAATGAACCTTCCTCAAAAAATGCTGTCTTGATCGTCAAAATGCCCAAAACGTTCCTAAACATCAATGTTGGAAAGCAGACATCCTTCTTTTATTCGCTCGGTCAAACAACACTAAATTAAAATACATAATTTTGGAACAATCATCGTGAAAGACTCACGAACCAGCTCCAATTAGAATTACTCTAAAATTCCTATGTGATGCCCAAAGTAGATTTGCATGTCCTACAATTGAAATATAAAGTAAAGTATGAAAATTCTACCAAATTAACAAATAAATTAAACTTAAGATTTTTATTTGTAATTTCAGATAAGATTTTTAATCGTTTTCGTTGCGCCACGTGTCTTTATCCGAAAAGACAATTATTGGTGATGGATTTTGATAAGATTTTTATCCAATGTCGTCGTGCCACATGTCGTAACCTTTTCAGAATCGTTGAGGATAGATTTCCGATAAGATTTTTAACCAATCACGTCGCGCCACGTGTCACAATCTGTTTACAATCTTTGATGATAGATTTCGATTAGATTTTTAACGAATGATGGCATGCCACATGACATTATCTACAACCTAATCATTTATGAATCCTCCATATAATCCACCATCCATCCTCAGAAATCTCACACCAATTTTCTCAAGATCTCTATCATTATTCATAGTTTATGTTTCCTTCCTCACCAAAATCAAAATTTGTATCATTATTCATAGTTTCTGCTTCCTCCTTACAATGTCTTATTCTTCAAGGATGATGTGGGAAATCGATCAGCAAGAGGAAGAATTGTTTAACCAAGCAGAAGGAATGTTCAATCTCCAGGTGGCCCAAAATAAGATGGAAGACGATGAGGAGCGTAGAAGGAGAGATGACGAAGCAAGAATGGCTAGAGCCTCACATTCCCGTGGAGTCATCCAAGCCGTGGCTCAGATCTGCAGGCCTAACCGTTCCGCAAACCTTGATAGAAGCAGGCAACGACGAGGTATGGAACTCTTGGACGATTATTTTGTCTGTAACAGTGCATTCCTTGATACGTACTTTAGAGGTCATTTTAGAATGGAACGACATTTGTTCAACAAAATCATGATTGTTGTTTGCAACCATGATTCTTACTTTGTGCAAAAGAAAGATGTTTTTTGTGCTATAGGTCTCCTTCATGAGCAAAAAATTACTACTGCCTTGCGGATGCTTGCATATGGAGCATTTGCAGACCAAGTGGATGAGATAACAAGAATGGGGAAATCAACAATTCTTGAGTCCCTTATGAGGTTTTGCGGAGCAATCGAATCTATCTACACCGCAGAGTACCTCCGGAGACCTACTGACATGGATTGCAAAGGCTTCTAAAGAAAGGCATGCGAGGTTTTCCTGGGATGATTGGAAGCATCAACTGTATGCACTGGACCTAGAAAAACTGTCCAAGTGCATGGCAAGGCACTTATGGGGACATAAAATGAGCAAAAAGTATCATTTTGGAGGCGGTGGCATCTTTCGATACATGGATTTGGCACGCCTTTTTTGGGATTCCGGGAGCTCAAAATGACCTTAATGTCCTTGCCCAATCCCAAGTGTTCAACGATGTCCTGCAAGGAAAGACACCAAAAGTCACGTATTGAGTCAACAGACATAAGTACGACGGGCCATACTACCTAGCAAACGACATTTACCCAAGGTGGTCATCGTTTGTCAAAACAGTGCCACGTCCACGAAGTGCAAAGGAAAAACACTTGCAAGCTGTCAAGAGGGGTGCAGGAAAGATGTGGAGCGTTGTTTTGGTATCCTCCAAGCTTACTGGGCGATTGTCAGGGGTGCTGCTACAATGTTTGATTTAGAGTCACTTCGATCCATCATGATGATGTGCATCATTCTTCACAACATGATTGTGGAAGATGAGTATGATTATGATGCCGTTGATGAATATGAGCCAGACACGATGAACAATTCCAGAACATAAATATATTGTGCTCATGACGCCACCGAAGAACCCGTGTAACACGAGCCATTAGAAAGGGATGGACGTTATAATGAAAGGCTCATTCAACGATATATTGCACTTCAAAGGCCATATATGCACAATGTCCGACAAATTGACTTGATAGAGCACTAGTGGGAATTGAAACAAGCTGAAGATACTTAAGTTCATTTAGTGTGTTTGTTTTTATTTGGTGTGTTTATTTAATTTTATTTGGTGTGTTTTTTTAGTTCATTTAGTGAGTTTTTTTTTATTTGGTATGTTTATGTAATTTTATTTGGTGTGTTTATGTCCTTTGAATAAAGATTCTCTTAGTATAAATAAATTACCAAATTAAATAAATTTACTCTTACTTTAAATAAAGTACTAAATTTAATAAATTGGAAACAACATAAAGTACTCTATTCAATAAATAATAAATTACAACCCAAAGTGATTGGAAAATTATGGGCTCCGATTACAAACAAAGTGATTGGAAAATTATGGGCTCATGAATGGCTCATCATCACCTAACCAATTTGTGGTGCTAGGATGATTTTCTCTTGTCGTGCTATGACCATCTCCTCTTGCTTTCGCTTCTCTTGCACGCCTCCTTCGCACCACGTCCGCTTTCTCCAACTTCCAAAAATATTTAGAATTCGGAGACTTCCATTCTAAAGGGGTGTTCATAATGTCACAATCTCGTTGAACCATTCTTTCTTCTCTAACATGTTCCCTTTCTTACCTAAGTAGCTCTCTTTCTCTCTCATTATCTTGAAATTCTCTCTCAACAGCTGCAGCTTTTGCCTCCTCTCTAGCCTTATCAGCCTCAAATTTAGCCATTTCCCGCGCCAAAGTCAATTCACCTTGGCGAGCAAGTTCTTCCATATACTTTGCATAATTGTTCTTGGAAGCACTCCCTTTTCTCTTTGAAGCCTTCTTACCTTGAGGCCTAATTGGATAACGGGTCGACCCTGACGCTTGTTCAGAGGGGGCGTTTTGGGCACTTCTTCTGCGTCATCTTCATGAACATGCGAGGCATGATCGGGCGTAGAGTGTAGAGGGGTGTGTTCATGAAAACTTCTGGACCGAAAGGCACAACTCTGAATTTGGGACAATCTTTGACAATATTCCAACATTCCCACCAGGTGAATGATTTGTTTTTGCTTTTGATTTTGGCATTATACCAAGCTTGTGCTTGAAGTGCCTACACAATGTGGGAGAATAAATAATTATAATAAAAGTAGGTAATGTAAATTTGGGTATAGTACAAACAAATAAATAATATATTGTTACCTGATCCGTTAAATTTTCCCCACTTCGAAGATTACTACTAGCTTGTGCCAAGGCGTCTCTCCACGTACTAAACGATTGGCTAAGTAATTTCCAACGACTGGACATCGATTCTTTGATTCTTTTCCTGGTATGAATAAGACTCCACATTTCTCACAACTACATCTCATTACCCGTAATCGGATCATGAGTAACTTCAGCCCAGCTAGTACACAACGCAACATCTTCAATAAGCGTCCAATTCATACCTGCATCTGTAGTCATTTTGTTGGAAAAAAAGTGGATTGAAACTTTGAGAGAAAGATTGGAATGTGGTTGGAAGTACTTGAGAAAATATGAAATTGTGGTGTAAGGTAGAAGATAATGATAAGGTATTTGATTTTCATTAATTTTTTACATTTTTTTAAATTTTTATTCACCTAATTAATCTCTGCCGTTGAATTAAAAAAAAATTGAATTCCAACACTCCAGATTGTGCCACGTGGCATAACGGTAAGATTTCTGATTTTTAAACGTTTTTTCTTTTTCTTTTTTTAATTTATAAAGGCAAATAACGTGGACCGTTGATCTCATATCCAACGGCTGAAATTAAATAAGGTTTTTAATTTTTTTTTACCGTTGGAAATCCAACGGTCCATAAATTGTTGTCTTTGAAATCCAACGGACAAGGGAAAGCCACGTGGCCTCCCCAACGGTAACATTCTCGAAGTGCGCTGTGGGCCCCAGGCTTGAAATGTTGTAGGACGACGAGCGCGCAAGCACCTGAAGCAAAAAATATAAAAAAAAAAAGTGGTTGACGTCGCCCATGATGCCTTGCGTCACGTTGCCTTTAGGCTCTCGGACTGGCAACTCGTGTCAGGCCTCTTCCTCGAGCCTGCTCGGGCTCCCTCGCCAGCACACGCTGGACCTGCTTGCTCGGGTTGTCTGGCCCTGTTCGTGCATATGTCCATCGGGCTTCAGCACACTCTGGAGCTGCTCTTATAAAGTTGCGCCAATTAAGGGCATTGGATTAACAATATTTTGATTGTGAAATCTCACATCGACCAACGGAGAGAAGGTGATGTGCTTTATATGTACATGCTTCCCTCCCTATAGCACGAAGCATTTTGGAAACTCATTGGCTTCGGATTCCATAGGGACTCCAAAGTTAAGCGAGTTTGGGCGAGAGAATTCCTAGGATGGATGACCCAATGGGAAGTTATCGTATGAGTTCCCAGAAACAAAACTGTGAGAGAATGGTAAGCCCAAAGCGGACAATATCATGCTACGACGAAGCCGAGTCTGGGATGTGACAATTTGGTATTAGAGCAACTCTGCTGTGTGGTGCGAGTGTGCCGATGAAAACGTCGGGTCCCTAAGGGGATGGATTGTAACATCCCACATTGACCAACGAAGAGGAATTGATGTGCCTTATATGTACATGCTCATTTCCTTGTAGCACGAGGCTTTTTGGGAACTCACTGGCTTCCGATTCCATCAGAACTCCGAAGTTAAGAAAGTTTGGGCGAGAGCATTCCTAGGATGGGTGACCCACTGGGAAGTTCTCGTGTGAGTTCCCAGAAACAAAACCGTGAGGGAATGGTAAGCCCAAAGCGGACAATATCGTGCTACAGCGAAGTCGAGTCTGGGAAGTGACAATTTGGTATCAATGCCACTGTACCGTTCAGTGCGGATGTGCCGGCGAGGACGCCGGGTTTCCCTTAAGTGGGGTGGATTGTGAGATCCCACATCGACCAATGGACAGAGGGTGATGTGCCTTATATGTACATACTTTCATCCCTATAACACGAGGCCTTTTGGGAACTCGCTGGCTTCAGATTCCATCGGAAGTCCGAAGTTAAGCGAGTTTTGGGGAGAGCATTCCTAGGATGGGTGACCCATTGGGAAGTTCTCGTGTGAGTTCCCAGAAACAAAACCGTGATGGAATGGTAAGCCCAGAGAGGACAATATCGTGCTTGATGCGTAAATTAACTAAACACACAAATTAACCCTCTTTTGACAATTGTAGTAAAATGAATAAGTAGGGATCGTTCTTGACCGGGGATTAGGAGGGCTTGCTAAAACCTCTAAACTGACTCTAAAACATAAAAACAAAGTTAAAAACGTAAGGAAACACTCACAAGACTCAAAACAAGTTCAAAAGACTCAAAACGGGCTGAAAACACTCAAAACTGCCTAAAAACACTAATTGGGCAGTTTCTGACCTTAAACAAACTTTGGACGAAAATATGGTTTTGGTTTGACTCAAAACCACTCAAAACATAAACAAAACATATTTAGAACACTTTAGAACAAGAAAGTAAAAGGGGGGGGTTTGATTTGGACGAATTTGAAAGTAAAACACACAGATTGTAAACTAGGCAGATTCTAGAGCAAACAATGTTTAAAAACGTTTTTGGGACTCAAATGGGTTATGGATTAGCTAGGGAGTTCTTCTCCACACATAAAACACTTACACACAAATTGATTTTCAGTTGCTCCTTCGATAAACTATGAAACTCAACACCCCAGATTAATTAGATCCGCTTAAATTAACCTTCAAGTCTTCCTTAAGTTATTGAATTGGACGGGAAAGCGCATACACAATTCAAAACATTCTTCAAAAGTCCCCTACGTGAACAGCACAATAACGATACAATTAAAGATCATTAAACTTTGTGAAAACTATAAGTATTGACAAGGCATTCGTAACTATGAAAAGCATGATACTCTTGCCAAGAATTCACTTAACACGATTGTGACTAGCAACCTTTACTACTTGTGAATATAAGTTCATAACGATTAGGTGAAATTCACTTATATTCTAGCACCAAATTTATGCATGAAAACTAAGCGTGCACTCTCAATCAACATACACAAATAAGTTATCAATCATACAGTTAAGCAAATTGAATCCACAATTTATGAAATCGCAACCGAATGTAATCAATTCATAACACAAGTATAGTCATGGTATTGAATAACCCCCTAGCCAAAAGGGCTTAGTTCCTCATGTTCACAGCAAAACAAAGATAAATAATCTTATACATTGAAATCAAAAGAAAGATTACACCTAAATCGTCCAGCGATCCAAACTGAAAAGCAAGTACGTCCAAGCACTATCAATCTCTCCTTTTGCTGCGGCACAAAGAGTGAGTTGTGGGTTGAGTGGTTCTGTGTATGGATGAATAGGTAGGAGGATGTATGGTGGTGTTTAGGATGGTGGAATAGGTTCTGGAATGGTAGATGGCTGCGGCAGGAAGGTGATGCTGTGAATGGGTGCGGCTGCAAGGTTTTAGGGTGAATGGGTGATGTATATGGGTGAGTGAATGAATCCCCTTTTAAAAGGTGCGGCAGAGATGGATTAGGGTTTTGGGAAATCAGAAATTTAATGCAAATCCCCTAAGAATAAGTAATTCAAATCAAGAAATCAGAAATTAGGGGAAACTAAGGTTGACTTGCGGCATAAGGGTTTAAAGGGAGTTAATATGGTTTAATTCCTGATTTGAGAGATAAATGGTATGTAAAATATTCAAATAGAATCAGGAATTAAGGAGAAAAGGGAGTGTGATCTGCGGAAAAGGGTTTTGGGAAAGGGAAAGGTTCCAAAAGAAAGGGAAAGGGAAGGGGATGGTGCTGCATGGGTGTTAGGGTATGTCTAAGGCTTCTAGAACATGTAATTAGGCAACCAAACATAATTTGGAAACCCCAAAAATGGAAGCCTTCACAAATGGAAACTTGCACAATTGGGAACCTTCAAGAATAGAAACTCTCAAGAATGGAGACTTGGTTTCCAGTTCTTGACTCTTCCTTCTTCCTTCAATCCTAGGCTCATTTGATCTTCTATTTCGTCCACTCCTTTTGCTCCATACATATGTCCTTCATTCCAAACTCCAAAAGGCTCCAAAATGCACCTTATTGCTTCATAGGCCCTTTAAACCTACAAACACACGAAACTAACTCAAAATACTAGAATAGCTAAGAATTAACAACGTACATGCATGAAAACAAGCATACTAAGTCGCATAAATATGCTCCTATCAAATTCCCCCACACTTAGCTTTTGCTAGTCCTCGAGCAAAACAAAAGAACAAAAACAAAACAAAGTAAACAAAACACATTCTAAACCTTCCAACATTTGCCTCAGGGATTTCCAACGCACATGACATGTCAAAGATCATCATTCATATAGATTTTAGTCATCCTTACACTTGAGCGCATACTTAATCATAGTCACTGATAGGGATTTTACCAACTACAAAAGTAGAGATAAAAACACACAAAATACTTGCAAGAATAACAAGGTTGTTGTAGTATAAACGGTACTCGCAAGGTCGTTCTCCACAGGGATTATCAAATAATTCTAACCAAATCAAACTCCAACTAATTATTGTAAAGTAGAAACTGAGATGATTGATTTTTAAAACCTAATTTAATAAAAACGAATTTAACTATTCTAAATAAAACAATCTGCAATATTAAAACTAAAAGAAAAGGAAAAGTTTTGGGGAAATCAAATTAAGAAAGCACTAGGGTTTCACCATCACCTAGCAATCCTATGCTTTTTTACCAATTACTTATGATCTACACATGCCACTTTGAAGGTTAGGTTTTCCTAATTTATATTCTACTTGGAACCTCCAATATAAAACGTATATCTAACATGCAACCCGTCCGGACGTTCGGATCAAATATGAACATGAAAGACTCATTAGGCTTTATGAAAACCCTTTGAAAAACCATGCAACCCTTAAGACGTGGTGTTCATCTTAAGTGAAATTACAATTACTAATCACAAGAAGCCAGCATCAATTTCAGGGAACCTTCCGACCAAAATTGCATCAAATTACTTTTCTAAAAGTCCTAATGGTGATCAAGCATCAAGACAATTAGATAGTTTTAATCACGGTGATCAATAATTCAAAGTGCATGCAATCAATCATAAGCAATCAAATAAAAATCACATATTCATGCTAGGCTCAAGGCTTCGCCCTAGCAAAAAGAATTAGTTACGCATAATCATAATTAAAATCATAGAAAATATCATTAAGAATAAAAGGAATAAAAACACCTTAAAGTAGAAAATCTCCAAGAACCCTAGCAATTCTCTCCAAAGTTGAATCAAAATATCATAATAAAAACCCCTAGACTTCAAGCACGGCAAGCCTTATATAATTGCCAAGCCTTCCGTCCAAAATCCATAAAACTCTAGGGTTTCTTATACAATTAGGAAACTAATTAAATAATAATAAAATATCTTAAAAAGTAAAGTCCTAATTAAGCTAGGGAAAACTGCACAGCAACTGTCCAGCCACGTTTTAGCCTCAGATGTCTTCCAAATCCGGCCCATAATAGCTTGTTTTGAAGATCAAGACGTTCTGAACATATCTCCAGAAGGCCACGAACCCATCCGAGGTCATCTTGGGCTCCAAAAACGCAATTTAAGCCCATAAACGTTATTTTCCAACACTGCGCACTGCTCCTTAATTCAATCGCCAGAAAATAACCGCTTGGTAGAAAAATCCCAAATTTTGACACGAACACGCCAAGAGACACACGAACGTCCTCCAATTGGAATCACTCCAAAATTCGTCCATTTGACCATGTTTTGCTCCAGAGGAAGTCGGATGTCTTATATTGAAAATACAATTCAAAGTATCAAAATTCTACCAAAATAATTACCAAAACATCCTAAGAATAGGGTTAAATATATTATATGAAATTGACTCATCAGTCACCACTTACTAGTTCACATTTAACCAATTAAAACAATGATTTGAATGTAGTAACATGCCTTAGAGAATTCACCCAATTCCTTACAAGATACACTCTTATTTTCACTCAGATTTTCTAACTACACACCCTACACTAAGTATATGTGAGAAGATTGATGTAAACATGAAAACGAATACTCACATATGTTTATAGCAAAGAAAGCATTTTCTGGAGCATGAATAGATATGATCTCATGAATGGAATGCTACTACTTAGATGCGAGAACCAGTGACACCATATGCTCATACCAATTCCAAACGGGGCTAGGGTATTGGCTAACAAAGAAGGGTAAGGATAAACAAACGTTCTTTAAGCAATAGTAAGCAAAGTAATGAAATTGACACTTGGAATTCATTTTAGAGTGCAGAAATCACTTTTAAACACAAGGGAAGATTCATTCAACATTTAGGGCCTAATTCAACTTTTTGGACCCTTTCTTCAACAATCAACTCTTTAGAGCTATTTTTCACAAACTTTTCAACTCTTTTTCATTCTTTCCACAACTTTTCTTTTCTCTTTTCTTTTTCATACGAATTTTTTTTCTTTTCTTTTCTCTCTACCCGTGCACTTTGGCACACACACACAAATTCTTTCCCCCACACTTGTTTTCTGCACACAATTACTCAAAAGGAATTCCTCTAAGTCATGCTTTACTATGCTTCAAGAACAAGGGTATGGATGGTCCTATTCTAGGCTAGGTGAGTATGATGTGGGTTAAGAAAGAAATTAGGCTAAACGAGGCTCAACGGTGTTAAACCTAAACACAATGCACGGGGATGGCTGTTTGGCTCTTGGTTCACTACACAACTTTATCTTGTTCGTGTGTTATGCAAATCAATATCATGCTCTAAATGAAACGGATATGAGTTCTAGCATTTGGAACTAAATGATGAAACGCCTTCTAAGTAGTAACCAAGCAAAGAATAATGAGATCATGCAACGACTTTAGAAAACAACAATGCACAGATTATTACACTCCAAAGAACGTTTTAGGCTCAAGTCTCTCAGGGTTGTAGCGTTAAGTTGAGTTCTTTCCTTCAAGCATGTTACAAAAACTGATTTTTTCCTTTATGATTACATGTGAATTCATAAGCTATAACCACAACCAAGCATAAACCAAAGGTATATCAAACTTCCATCCATGTTTACAACTCTCTTTAACAGTCATGCAATTGGAAACCAAATCTCATCATTGTGTTGGAAGGTACCCTAAGACACAAACAAACACACAAAAACAACTCTTTTTGGCTTTTTCAAAACAAATTTTCAAATTTTTTTTTTCAATTTTCGGATTTTTACTTCAACATGCATAAAAACAGCTCAAAACACACTAAAAGCACTAAAAACAGTGAGAAACAACATTGCAAGTGATAGGTGAATAAAACCCACGAAAATCATGCAAAAACAACTTGTTTACCCCCCCACACTTAAATCAAACATTATCCTCAATGTTTCAAACAGAAACTCACAGAAAAACAATCAAACAAACAACGAACCAAACACACTAAATATGGCAGAATAGGAACAACAAAGAGAAGGGTTTAGGGACGCAAATCTGAATGTGAAGCGATTCCTAGGTTTTCCTTTGTTGAATGCATGGGTTGCCTCCCACGAAGCGCTTTCTTTAACGTCTTGCAGCCGGACGAATCTGCCATTTAAGGTTGAACGGGGCCCACGACATGAATGGGTATTTCCTCCACAACATGCTCAACAAAGTGCTCATAGTATGGCTTCAAGCGATGCCCATTCACCTTGAATTCTTGCCCCGTTTTCAAACTTTTGATTTGGACTGCACCATGCATAAAAACATTAGTAATAACAAACGGGCCAACCCACATAGAACGAAGCTTACCAGGGAATAAACGAAGACAGGAGTTGAATAGCAACACTTTCTGCCCTATTGAGAATGTTTTGCCTCGAATCATCTTGTCATGAAACGCTTTTGTTTTCTCCTTGTAAATTCGGGCATTCTCATATGCTTCGTTCCTTATCTCCTCAAGTTCATTCAATTGGAGCTTTCGGTGAATTCCAGCCTTGTCCACATCCATATTGAAGGTCTTGACAGCCCAATGTGCCCTGTGCTCAAGTTCTACAAGGAGATGACAAGGTTTACCATAAATAAGTCGAAATGGAGACATACCAATGGGTGTTTTGTAAGCCGTACGATATGCCCATAGTGCATCCTCCAAACGCATGCTCCAATCCTTCCTATTTGGCCCAACGGTCTTTTCCAGAATTTGCTTGATCTCTCTATTTGAAACCTCGGCTTGGCCATTCGTTTGGGGGTGGTAAGGTGTTGAAACCTTATGCGTCACATTGTACTTTTTCAACAGCGCCTCAATGGTTCGATTGCAAAAATGCGACCTGATATGAAAATTACTAACACACAAATTAAACCCTCTTTTGACAATTGTAGTAAAGTATGTAAGTAGGGATCGTTCTAGACCGGGGATTAGGAGGGATTGCTAAACACTTGAAAACTGACTTAAAAACGTAAAAACAAAGTTTGAAACACTAAACTAGACTCAAAGAATGCAAAACTAAAGTTCAAAACACTAAAACAAACCAAAAGACTCAAAACAGCAACCAAAAGACTCAAAACTGCCTTAAAAACACTTTCTGGGCAGTTTTGGACACAAGCACCAAATTGGACGAATTTGGTTTTAACTTGACTCAAGACACTTAAAAACACAAACTAAATGGATTTCTAACTAATATGACACTTTAACATAAAGGGGGGGGTTTGGTTTTGACGATTTTGAAAACAAAACAAGAACTTTGTAAACTAACAGATTCTAAAAACGATTTTGGATGAAACTTATGGATGGGAGGCTAGCTAGAGGGTTCTTCTCCACACATGACACACTTGCATACAAACCAATTTTCAGTTGTTCTTTCGATAAGTTATGAAACTCAACACCCCAAGTTAATTAGGTTCGCTTAAATTAACCTTCAAGTTCTCCTTAAGTTAATGAATTGGATGGGAATGCGCATACAACAATTCAAAGCATTCTTCAAAAGTTCCTTACGTGAAAAGCACAATAAAGATACAATCAAAGATCATTAAGCAACATGAGAACTATAAGTGTTGACGAGGCCTTCGTTACTATGATGAGCATGAAACTAATGCCAAGAATTCATTTAACGCGATCGTTTATAAGCGACCTTCACTACTTGTGAATATAAGTTTGTAACTATTAGGTGAAACTCCCTTATACTCTAGCATCATATTCATGCATGAAAACTAAGCGTGCACTCTCAATCAACATACACAAATAAGTTATCCATCAAGTAGTTAAACGAATTGAACTCATAACTTATGAAATCACAACCAAAGGTAATCAATTCATATTGCAAGTATGTACATGGTTTCGAATCCCCCCCTAACTAAGGGGGGGGGGTTTAGTTCCTCATACTCACAACACAAAGAATATAAAGTTTAGACATTGAAAACAAAAGAAAGAAAGCACCTAAACGCTCCAGCGATTCAAAGTGAACAGCAAGCACGCCTATGGACTGTCCTCCTTCCTCTTTGCTGCGGCACAAGACTTGTGGACAGGTTTAGGGGGTTATGGATGATGTAGAATGGTGGAAGATGGTGTGGTGGTGTTTAGGGTGGATATATGGTGCGGCTGGATGTGTTTTGGAGCAGAAAATATGGAGAATGGTGAAGGATGGTGAGGCTGAGAGAGGAGGAATGATTTCTGGCGTGAATGGTGAATATGGGAGCTACCTTGAATGTATGGGATGGCTGCTACTTAAAGGACTTGCAGCCACAAGGTGTTATGGGCATATTTCTTTTAAATTCTTCCCCCATCCCCTACATATCAGCATGCTCACTCCTTTTATGACACCAACACTCAAAACTATAAGTGGAAGACCCATCATTTGTTGTCCATCCTCCTTATTTTATTACCCAATGGAATGGGCAGCCATGTTCTCCACCTTCTTAGCTGATTCCTAGCCTTCAAATTCGTCCATCCCTTTAGCTTGAATCATACACAATCCTTCCTAGGTCCAAAAACACTCCAAAATGCTCCAAATTGGCTCTTTTTGCATCCTTAGCCAATGGAACCTGAAAATGCACGAATTTGAGTTTAAACACTATAGTAAGTAACAACTAACTACTAAAATGCAAGAAAACAAGCTAACTAAGTTGCATAAATATGCTCCTATCACGACCCCCCCATCACTAATAAGCACTCGAGGCATCCCAAATCTGGAAAATATGTTAGATTTGATGAAATCTGCAACAACTCTAGAATCGTTAGTTCGGGTGGCCTTAGCTTCCACCCACTTCGAAACATAATCCACAGCAAGTAAAATGTATGTGAAACCAAAAGATGTAGGAAAAGGACCCATAAAATCAATACCCCAAACGTCAAAGATTTCAACAACAAAGATTGGGGCTTGCGGCATTTGGTCTGTTTGGCCTAAATTTCCTGTCCTTTGGCAGCGATCACATGTTAAGCAAAATGTTCTAGCATCTTTAAACAAAGTAGGCCAATAAAAACCACATTCAAGAACCTTATGAGCTGTCCTTTGGGTGCCAAAATGACCCCCCACATGCATAGGAGTGACAAAAACTTAAAATTGAATGAAATTCGGTTTCATGCACACACCTACGTAGGATCTGATCTGGGCAATGTTTCCACAAATATGGGTCATCCCAAACATAAAATCCAGCATCCTTTTTGAGTTTATCACGTTAGGACTTGTTAAGGGTGTTGAGAACTTGCTTAGACACCAAATAATTGACCAAATCAGCATACCAAGGCTCACTTACCTCAATGGACAGTAGCTGCTCATCTGGAAACGTTTCTGGAATGGGAATGGAGTCTTCTTCATGCACAATTCGGCTTAGGTGGTCAGCCACTACGTTTTCACTCCCTTTCTTGTCCCTAATCTCAATATCAAACTCTTGAAGCAAAAGCATCCAACGAATGAGTCTTGGCTTGGCTTCCTTCTTTGTTAGCAAATACTTCAAGGCTGCATGGTCAGAATAAACAATCACTTTAGTTCCAACTAAATAAGAGCGAAACTTATCTAATGCAAATACAACAGCCAAGAGTTCTTTTTCAGTTGTGGAATCGTTCAATTGGGCATCATTTAGGGTCCGGGAAGCATAATAGATGACATGTGGCTGCTTGTTCTTCCTTTGGCCTAAAACAGCTCCAATTGCATAATCCGATGCATCGCACATAAGCTCAAAAGGGAGGCTCCAATCTGGTGGAGTAATGATGGGTGCCGAGGTAAGCAAGGTCTTGAGATGCTTGAATGCTTTCTCACATGCTGCGTTGAACTCGAATGGCACTTCTTTTTGTAGTAGACGGCAAAGGGGCTGTGCAATCTTTGAGAAATCCTTGATAAATCGTCGATAGAAACCTGCATGGCCAAGAAACGAACGAACCTCTCTAACCGAAGTTGGAGAGGGTAAGTGACGTACAAGATCTACTTTCGATTTATCAACCTCTAGTCCACGTTCAGAGATAATATGACCCAAAACGATACCTTGTTTAACCATGAAATGACATTTCTCCCAATTTAACACAAGGTTAGTTTCAACACATCTTTTCAAGATTAAAGTCAGATTGGCCAAACAATCATCAAATGAATCTCCGAAAACGCTAAAATCATCCATAAACATTTCAATGATCTTTTCAACGTAATCAGAGAAAATACTTACCATACACCTTTGGAATGTGGCAGGAGCGTTGCATAAACCGAATGGCATGCGACGATAAGCAAACGTTCCAAAGGGACAAGTGAAGGTGGTCTTTTCTTGATCTTCCGGGGCTATGACAATTTGATTATAACCAGAATATCCATCAAGAAAATAATAAAAGGAATGACCCGCTAACCTCTCAAGCATTTGATCAATGAAGGGCAGTGGGAAATGGTCCTTTCTTGTTGTGGCATTGAGCTTCCTATAATCGATGCAAACTCGCCAACCAGTTACAACGCGAGTGGGCACAAGCTCGTCCTCTTCATTCTTCACAACCGTGATTCCAGATTTCTTGGGGACGACTTGGATAGGTGAAATCCAACGGCTATCAAAGATGGGATAGATCATTCCACAATCAAGTAGCTTGATTATCTCATTTTTCACAACTTCCATCATCGGAGGGTTGAGACGGCGTTGAGCCTCTCTAGTTGGTTTGGCCCCCTCCTCAAGAAGTATGCGATGCATGCAAGTGGTAGGGCTGATTCCTTTGATGTCCGCCAATGTCCAACCTATGGCAGATTTGAACTCCTTCAAGACACGAACTAGCTTCTCTTCTTCTTGGGCCGTGAGGGAGGAAGAGACAATGACGGGCAAGGTCTCATGTTCCCCCAAGAAAACGTACTTCAAATGGCTTGGTAATGGTTTAAGTTCAAGCGTAGGGGCCTGAACAACTGAAGGAAGCAACTTATTAGTCGAAACGGGAATTGAATCAAAGTTAGAAGACGTACCAACATGCGTAGGCAAGGAATTAAGGGCAGCAACCATCTCTGCCTCTTCTTCACACTTAGGCACGGCAAGGAATGCATCATCCTTGCCGTGGGTAGATATGTCCCCAATTTCTTCTATTTTGACTCCTTTGCTTCTAAAAATGGTTCTTTCAAGCGCATCATCTTGTAAATCCTCAAGGTGTCCCTGTGCCAACGAATCAATTATATCAATAGAAAAACATGAATGATCATCACTAGGGAACTTTATAGAATCAGAAATTTTGAAATTAATAACTTCCCCATCGAACTCCATTGTTAAAGTCCCCGTGAACACGTCAATCTTTGTACGAGCTGTCTTCATGAATGGCCTTCCAAGGAGGATCGGCAATGGAGGTGAAGTGCTTGAATCTTCCATGTCAAGGACATAGAAATCTGCTGGAAAAATTAGATAATTAACCTGCACTAAAACATCCTCCAAAACACCCTTTGGATAGGCATTAGAACGATCAGCCAATTGGATGATCACACCATCATTTTTCAATTCTCCTAGGTTCATAGAGGCATAAATAGAATAGGGCATAACATTAATGGATGCACCTAAATCTAACATAGCATGTTCGAACCTAGTATTGCCAATTACACAAGGAATTGTAAAACTGCCAGGATCTTTGCATTTGGTGGGCAGTTTTCTTTGCAAGACCGCGGAGACATTTTCACTTACCTTGACCACCTCCTTGTTCGACATTCTTCTTTTTGTGGTGCACAGCTCCTTTAAAAACTTGGCATATCTTGGAACTTGCTTAATCGCATCAAGGAGTGGAATATTCACTTGCACCTTCCTAAATGTGTCCAGAATGTCCTTTTCAGCTTCCTCTTTCTTTGTTTGCATGAACCTGCGAGAAAAAGGCACATTCGAAGGAATAATGTTAGTAGGAATGGAATTGGACACGTTCTTACCTTTATTGGACAGATTGGATGGTTTAGGGCCACTTGGAATCTGTGGCAGAGGTGTTTCCACCCTTGCCGTGGGTTGGGTGTCTTTCTCTTCAAATTGCATCCTTTCATCTTCCTTAGGATCTGTTTTCAATGGTTGGGAACCTGCCCCAACTTCCTTGCCACTCCTTAGCATAATGGCCTTGGCAGATTCGAAACCACCCTCGGATTTGCAATGGTTGAGCTTGGAAGCTTTCCTTGGTCTCTAAACTGCCCTACAAACTCTGCAATCTGCTTCTCTAATTGATCAACCCGTTTGTCTTGGTTTTGCATTGCTTTAGCTTGATTTTCTTGCCCCTGAGACAAATTGGTTAGTAACTTGAGAAGTGTATCATTATCTAGGGAAGTACCTGAAGTATTTTGGGCAGGTTGTTGTTGGACTTGATTGGGGGCGTATGGCTTGGTGTAGAAGCCCAGGGGCTGCTGCCTAAAGCCTCCTTGTTGTTGGGGTTGTTGGGGCTGTTGGGGCTCCCTCCACTTGAAATTGGGGTGGTCTCTCCATCCAGAGTTGTATGTGTTCGAGTATGGATCGTATTTGGGTTGGTTTTGGCCTTGGAATCCAATGGCATTGGCAGATTCCCATCCTCCATTCTTGATCAACTGAGGGCACTTCTCAGATAGATGCCCTTGGATGGAGCACACGGTGCAAACCTGATTTTCTTGTGCTTTTGACCCAATTACAACATGAGACACAAGAGAGGTAAGATTAGCTATTTGTGATTGAATTTCTGAAATGGCACTTACCTCATTCACACTTTGATGCCGTGGGCTTTCTCTCTGTCCAACACCCTCATATTGTTATGCATTGTGGGCTCGGTTTGCAATTAGAGTTTTGGCAGCCACCATAGTCTTATCCACCAACGCACCACCCGCTGAGGCATCTAGCATTTGGCGTTCAATGGGGAGGAGTCCTTTGTATAAATATTGAATGAGCAGCTCCTCCTTCATTTGGTGCTGTGGACATGAAGCAACAAGAGTTTTAAAACGTTCATAATAAGCTGGAAACGATTCACCTTGATTTTGTTGGATGCCACTAATCCGTTTCCTCAAGAGAATGACTCTTGAAGTTGGGAAAAACTTCTCCAAGAATGCGCGTTTCATACTCTCCCAAGATGTAACCGTCCAGGTGCTAGTTCATACAACCAATCTTTAGCTTTGTCCATTAGAGAGAATGGAAAAGCCTTCATCTTCAAGATGCTGCCATCTACGTTCACCGGGGTCATGCTTGAACAAACTACTTCAAACTCCTTCAAGTGCTTGTTCGGATCCTCCATGGACAGCCCATGGTACTTTGGAATGTGATGCAACAAGCTTGATTTCAGTTCGAATTCCTCGGTCTTCCCTTGGGCAGCCGTGGGATATTGGATGCATAGGGGCATGGCATTGTCCACCCCCGAGGCAGAAAGCTCTTTGATGGTTCGATTGTCCGCTGCCATGGCTGGTACTTCCTCAAAAATCTGTGTCGTGGGCTCTAACTCCTCCTCTACTTCTTGCTCTTCAAGCTCAGGTTCAGGGCTAGGTGGGTTAGAAGCTTGCTGATTTCTCCTCCTTCTCAAAGTTCTCTCAAAATCGTCGTCAAAGTCAAAGATATTCTCATGAATCTGTTGAGAACTTCGAGTCATACACTAGTACCTGAAAAACAAAGAAAACAAACTAAAATCAGTAACTAAACTAAAACACACGAAAATAAACAAAAAGAAACAACGGGGGATTAGCAAAGTTGCCAATCCCCGGCAACGGCGCCAAAATTTGATGCGTAACTTAACTAAACACACAAATTAACCCTCTTTTGACAATTGTAGTAAAATGAATAAGTAGGGATCGTTCTGGACCGGGGATTAGGAGGGCTTGCTAAAACCTCTAAACTGACTCTAAAACATAAAAACAAACTTAAAAACGTAAGGAAACACTCACAAGACTCAAAACAAGTTCAAAAGACTCAAAACGGGCTGAAAACACTCAAAACTGCTTAAAAACGCTAGTTGGGCAGTTTCTGACCTTAAACAAACTTTGGACGAAAATATGGTTTTGGTTTGACTCAAAACCACTCAAAACATAAACAAAACATATTTAGAACACTTTAGAACAAGAAAGTAAAAGGGGGGTTTGATTTTGACGAATTTGAAAGTAAAACACACAGATTGTAAACTAGGCAGATTCTAGAGCAAACAATGTTTAAAAACGTTTTTGGGACTCAAATGGGTTATGGATTAGCTAGGGAGTTCTTCTCCACACATAAAACACTTACACACAAATTGATTTTCAGTTGCTCCTTCGATAAACTATGAAACTCAACACCCCAGATTAATTAGATCCGCTTAAATTAACCTTCAAGTTTTCCTTAAGTTATTGAATTGGACGGGAAAGCGCATACACAATTCAAAACATTCTTCAAAAGTCCCTTACGTGAACAGCACAATAGCGATACAATTAAAGATCATTAAACTTTGTGAAAACTATAAGTATTGACAAGGCATTCGTAACTATGAAAAGCATGATACTCTTGCCAAGAATTCACTTAACACGATTGTGACTAGCAACCTTTACTACTTGTGAATATAAGTTCATAACGATTAGGTGAAATTCACTTATATTCTAGCACCAAATTTATGCATGAAAACTAAGCGTGCACTCTCAATCAACATACACAAATAAGTTATCAATCATACAGTTAAGCAAATTGAATCCACAATTTATGAAATCGCAACCGAATGTAATCAATTCATAACACAAGTATAGTCATGGTATTGAATAACCCCTTAGCCAGAAGGGCTTAGTTCCTCATGTTCACAGCAAAACAAAGATAAATAATCTTATACATTGAAATCAAAAGAAAGATTACACCTAAATCGTCCAGCGATCCAAACTGAAAAGCAAGTACATCCAAGCACTCTCAATCTCTCCTTTTGCTGCGGCACAAAGAGTGAGTTGTGGGTTGAGTGGTTCTGTGTATGGATGAATAGGTAGGAGGATGTATGGTGGTGTTTAGGATGGTGGAATAGGTTCTGGAATGGTAGATGGCTGCGGCAGGAAGGTGATGATGTGAATGGGTGCGGCTGCAAGGTTTTAGGGTGAATGGGTGATGTATATGGGTGAATGAATGAATCCCCTTTTAAAAGGTGCGGCAGAGATGGATTAGGGTTTTGGGAAATCAGAAATTTAATGCAAATCCCCTAAGAATAAGTAATTCAAACCAAGAAATCAGAAATTAGGGGAAACTAAGGTTGACTTGCGGCATAAGGGTTTAAAGGGAGTTAATATGGTTTAATTCCTGATTTAAGAGATAAATGGTATGTAAAATATTCAAATAGAATCAGGAATTAAGGAGAAAAGGGAGTGTGATCTGCGGCAAAGGGTTTTGGGAAAGGGAAAGGTTCCAAAAGAAAGGGAAACCACCATTCCTTGCACGGCAAGGAAGGGAAAGGGAAGGGGATGGTGCTGCATGGGTGTTAGGGTATGTCTAAGGCTTCTAGAACATGTAATTAGGCAACCAAACATAATTTGGAAACCCCAAAAATGGAAACCTTCACAAATGGAAACTTGCACAATTGGGAACCTTCAAGAACAGAAACTCTCAAGAATGGAGACTTGGTTTCCAGTTCTTGACTCTTCCTTCTTCCTTCAATCCTAGGCTCATTTGATCTTCTATTTCGTCCACTCCTTTTGGTCCATATATATGTCCTTCATTCCAAACTCCAAAAGGCTCCAAAAGGCTCCAAAATGCACCTTATTGCTTCATAGGCCCTTTAAACCTACAAACACACGAAACTAACTCAAAATACTGGAATAGCTAAGAATTAACAACGTACATGCATGAAAACAAGCATACTAAGTCACATAAATATGCTCATATCAGTGCTACAGCGGAGTCGAGTCTGGATCCGAAACCAGTGAGTTCCCAAAAGGCCTCGTGCTATAGGGGGATCATGTACATATAAGGCACATCACCCCCTCTCCGTTGGTCGATGTGGGATGTTACAATCCACCCCCTTTAGCACACTCGCACCACACGACAGAGTGGCTCTGATACCAAATTGTCACATCCCAGCTCGACTCTGCAGTAACACGATATTGTCCGCTTTGGCCTTACCATTCCATCACGGTTTTGTTTCTGGGAACTCATGCGAGAACTTCCTAATGGGTCACCCATCCTAGGAATGCTCTCACCCAAGCTCGCTTAACTTCGGAGTTCCGATAGAATCCGAAGCCAGTGAGTTCCCAAAAGGCGTCATGTTATAGGGAGGGGAGCATGTACATATAAGGCACATCACCCCCTCTCTGTTGGTCGATGTGGGATCTCACAATCCACCCACTTAAGGGGAACCCGGCGTCCTCGTCGGCACATCCGCATCCGAACGGTAGAGTGGCTCTGATACCAAATTGTCACATCCCAGACTCAGCTCCACCGTAGCACGATATTGTCCGCTTTGGGCTTACCATTCTCTCATGGTTTTGTTTCTGGGAACTCACACGAGAACTTTCCAATGGGTCACCCATCCTAGGAATGCTCTCGCCCAAACTCGCTTAACTTCAAATTCCAATGGAATCCGAAGCCAGTAAGTTCCCAAAAGGCCTCGTGTTATAGGGAAGGGAGCATGTACATATAAGGCACATCACCCCCTCTCCGTTAGTCGATGTGGAATCTCACACTGATGCTCACTGGTCATGGGACTTCATTTAAATTTTAGTCATCTTCAATTACAGAGCTACAAGAGGCTAGATTTTGTTTGAATTTTTTAACAACCATATTGAAGAGGAAAATTTGAACTTGCCTCTCAGATCATTCAAACTTGAAACCTCTCAGATAGAAGTTGAGAAAATTATAACTAAACTGTAGTTTTAAATAGCTTTTACAGTTTGTTTATAAAAAAAAATAAAAATAAAAAAATCTTTTTTTTTTTGTTTTTTGTTTGTTTGTTTCCTTTCTTTCTGTTCTATGTTGTAATTTGTACTTAACGCAAGTCAATTCTCTATTAAGCGATCTCGTTAGTAATCGAAAATTAAAATAGCACATTGTTATTGTTTGAGGTTGATATAGAAGTCCTACTACATTTATCAATATGCTTCGAGGTGGTAAGGGTGGTGGGATAATGAACCAAAATTAAGTAGGAAGGGTTTATGAATTTTAGTCCTTGAATTAGATTGAAACCTAATCAAAATTCTACTGTTAAATTACACCTGGAATGTTATAAACTTTTTAAAAAAATCTAAAGGTTGTGTATTCAATTGAGAATTTGAGAGATTTTAATGGATTTATAAATCCATATATTTTTATGGAGTTTAATTGATTTGTAGATATCTCATGTAAAATTTTGATTCAATTCTCTCGAAATCTCATGGGAGAAGTGAGATTTGTGAATGCTTAAAATACATTACGAAATGTCTCAATTTCCCTTGAGTTCCTCAACTTTTTTAGATTCTTTAAAATCAATTTCTATTTTTTTTTTTCCAAAATGGGGGCAATTGGTGACAAATCACGGTTATCCATCCATTCCAAGCCCGAAGAGGCTATGGAGAATTTTTCGCTGCCCTTGCCCATAGTCAAGCAAACTCACCAGCTCAGAGAATTGAACTCGAGACCTCCCACATTTTTTTGTTTATTTTGGGAGCCGCAATCTGTGCCATTACCACAGAGTCATTTGATGTGGTTAAAAAAATCAATTCTAATTGAATAAACCTGAAATGTTATAAACTTCTTTAAAATCTTAATTGAATACACCCGGATTTCTAAAGATTTTAATAAACTATATTAAAATCATGATTGAATACACTTAAATTTCAGAGAGTCACATAAAATATTGATTGAATACCCCTAGATTCATTAAAATAATTAAAATCTCTCAAAATCTCAATTGAATACACCCTCCTAATTAAATACACTCGGATTTCTATCTTAAAATGCTGATTGAATACACGTAGAATTTCAGAGAGTCGCTTAAAATCCTAATTGAATACCCTTAGATTTATTAAAAGAATTAAAATCTCTCAAAATCTCAATTAAATAAACCTCCTAAATTTTTTATTTTAGCCCTTGACTAGAATTCCATAGTAGCATAAATATTAAAATTTCTTATTTGTACTGTAGGTCTAATTTACTAAATCATTGCAGCAACAGTAGAGAGAAAAAAGAGAGTTGTAATTGTGAAGTGTGTATTTCACGAATTCTGGTTTTATTTATAGTAGTATGGAAAGTAAATTTCTTGCCCAATTTGATTAAAATTCTAATAGGATAATATCTAGTCTAAAAGATATGATAAAATCGACAAGGATATTCCATATATGATAGGATTTACACAATCACATTCCTAAACAAATAGAACTGCAAAAATTTGGTTTTTGTTTCAATATTTAATGCTTATTTAAAAAAAATTAATCATTCATTTATTATGTTTGACATCCTCCAATTATAAAGGAGCATAAATCTTTTTTTCACAAAAAAAAAAAAGCACAAATCTTTACGTGCCTAGTTCTCTTATTAGCGATAGTCTGCGAGCGTTATTATTACAAGTGAAATTTTATTCGAAACATGTATCTCTCAACTCAACTTATGATTATAAACCAAGTCATCAGTATCATCATGCAATCAGGTTCTTCCTAAATAACGGTTTTTATCTCGATGGTTTTGCAACCCTAATAGTATGAACATTCATCATAATGCATGACCCAACTTTAGGTTTTTTTGAATTTTACATTCTACATAAATTGTGTATGCATTATAGCCATAATTGTTGAATTATGTGAATTGATATTGCCATGAATTGCATCAAATATCTGTCCCTGCATTAAATTATTTGTTGAATATGCATTGAATTAATATGGAAATTGAAAAAAATTAAAAAAAAATCTAGGGTTCTTTGAACCCAAGCCTGAGCCTGAAGCTTTGAGCCTCTAGAACCCAGCTCAAAAACCCTGACACCCTTCACGACATCACACACATGGCCTGCAGCCATGCCCAGCCACCACGACTGCTATCGCCGACGACCTGCAGTAATCGCCGACCCTGTTTTTGGCCTAGATTCGTATGAATCTCCACATATTTCGAAAACCTAACTCTAATCCGAGGGTTTCTTGGATTGTAGACATCAAGATTTCTCTCTCCGCCACACAATCAAGGTTCCATGTCATAACCGTACTTGTTCCGAGTTATTTTGACTAGAACACGGTCGCCTAAAGTGGTGGCGCCAACCTTCGTCCCTAGTGATCACACCTAGCGAAGCTGGGTATTATTTTGGTTGAAACCCAAGCTCAGTTGGGCCTTGGTTTCTACTTGACCTGGAAATTTTTTTCCCTCTTTTTGGGCTCACTTGCAGTGGCCCGTTGAGTTGGCTCAGTCCAGCATTGACACGAGCCCAAAGGGTTATGGTGTCCCCGTGCACAGAACCGCACCAGATCCCAACCAGTAGTTGGTGAGTCGGTGCACTTGATCACAGCCCCGCATAGCTGTGGTGCTTCCATGTAGTGCGACGCACAATATCGCGTCCCCCAGGTACACGTACACTGCAAAGCTAGGGATTCCCACCCTTCAATGGGCTCTTATGTACCTCGCCCAACATTGGGCCTGTTTCCTATAGCCCAGAAAGCCTGCATCTTTTATGTGATTTAACCCACCCATTAACCTACCTAGTTTTGGGCCTAGGTATCACAGGACATATTCACTCAGCCCACCGGTGGGCTTTGGTCTATGTTTTTGGGCTCCGAGCTTAATTGTTTATTTTTTTAGACAATATGGGTTATATATATTTGTGATTTGTCTATAGGAACATATGAACCTGAAGTTCATCATTCTTTTGAAACCTGAAGTTTCTAAAAACGTGCCTTGTTTTTTTTTTTTGACCAATCGATATTATCTACACTAAAGGGAGGGATGAGCTTAGCCTCACAATGAGCTAGCAATAATGTGGTTCAAATTTGCTTTTGGTGAGAATCGAACCTAAGACTTCTCAAACATGCCTTATTTGAAAACCTGAAGTTTCCTTATAAACCACCCTTGAAAACCCGAAGTTTTTTCATGAACTTTAAACCAATAAATGTCTATCAGAACCTGAATGTTCTACTCCTATGTGAATGGATTGATTTTTTCTTCATTACACTAACCACATTCTTGTCCATTTATTTTATGATAGGGACATGTCGAATTTGAACAAACTCGACTTTACAGCTTTAGAGGTCTCTGGAAGAAACTACCTTAAGTGGTTCCAAGATGTGAAGCTCCACCTCACCGCAAAGAATTTGCATCCCGCCGTTGAAGATGAGACGGACAACCCGATTGGTGAAGCTGAGAAAGCTACTGCCATTATCTTCATTCGAAGACACATTCATGATACATTTTAAACCGAGTACCTTGTTAAGGAAGATCCACGAGCACTTTGGGTCGCTTTGGTTGATCGCTTCAATCACCAAAATGACATCTTCTTGCTTGAAGCAAGACATGACTGGCAGCATTTGCTCCAAGACTTTAAGTCTGTGAATGAATATAATTATGAAGTTTGTCGAATCCGATCACTTCTCAAGTTCTGTAACTAGAACTTGATCGAAGAAGATCTCCTAGAGAAGACTTATTCGACATTCTCTGCTACCAATATTTTCCTGCAACAACAATATAGGGCTCGTAAGTTCACTAAGTTTTCAGATTTGATCTCTATTTTACTTATTGCTGAAAAGCAGAATCAATTGTTGATGAAAAATCATCAAGCTCGACCTACTGGGAAAACTGCTATGCCTAAAGCACATTATAGCACAAATCAACGCCCAAAATGCCAACATAGGTGTGGTAGGGACGGCTAGAAGCCACTCTGTAAAGGTCAACAGAGCCAAGACCCATCTAAGGGAGGAAACGGAGACCAGAAGCGTTCTAACCTAACACTGTGAATGCAAACATGTGCTACCATTGTGGTTCAAATAACCATTGGTCCCGTGTTTGCCATGCTCCCTGACTATTGTAGATGAATATCATTCTCGTCATAAAAAGTTTGAATCAAACTTTGTGCAAGTGGATGAACCGGAGAGTACCAGGATGGAGGTTTTTGACTTTCAATAGGCCATTATCCATATGGAAGATTAGAATCTTAGACATGAACTATTTTTAGTTGATTTTTTGAACACCTGGGGCCAAATTCCACCTAGTGGCCGAACCCCCTCTTTGTTTTTAGGTTTAAATTTGAACAATTTTCCTTTATATTTGGATTATTTGTTGGTGATTTGTTTTTGGATATTAAGTTTTTATATTAATTACCATCCTTGAATACTTACATTATTTTGAATGAATATTTGTTTTTAGAACTTTTATGCAAGTGATCGATTCAAATTAATTTTTTTATTTCTTGGTATGACTAGTGAGAAAGTTAGTCGTCTGGCAGATAATGCAACCATGCACATCGTTTTACGTGAACGCATCTATTTCACTAACTTCATACCTAAGAATGCACCTCTGACAACCTTTCAAGCCCATCCAACCTGATCGAAAGATATGGTAAGACATCTATAATAATGTCCAATGGTAATTATCTCTAATGACGCATCTATTTCGCATAACTTCATACCTAAGAACGCATCTATTTCACGGTTGGGATGGTAGTTTGTAGAGACACCTTCCAATGGTTTTGTTCAAGGCATCATGATTCACATACCCTTTTCGGTCCAATCAATAGCCTGTAAATCCTAAACCCTGAATTCGATTACATACAAAAGATTCAAGACAAGCTCCCGCCAACCGT
This sequence comes from Cotoneaster glaucophyllus, assembly GCA_036320875.1. Lineage (NCBI taxonomy): Eukaryota > Viridiplantae > Streptophyta > Magnoliopsida > Rosales > Rosaceae > Cotoneaster > Cotoneaster glaucophyllus. The sequence goes on along the minus strand of CM070069.1, from coordinate 20,196,981 downwards.
GAAACACCCTATAATTCAATTTCTCGACTTATTGAACAAGTAAAAATAAATAGATTGAAAAAAAAAGTAAAAATAAATAGAAATTACAGTAGAATCTCAAATTTGTATACTTTGGCAACAATTGGGTTTTGTTTTGGGAGCATTATTACATAGAGGGTTCAGGTGGGTGTAAAGAAAAGTGTATATAATGGGGTTGCCTTTGTTTTATTATTGAGGGTAGTAATAGTATTAACCTGCAAAGACAACAAAATGGGGCGTGCAAAGCAATGCTTGTTCTTTGTACATACTATTACCACATGCAACTGTTTATTTTTAGACCATCTCCAACCTTTGAGGATAAAGCTTAAAAATTTAAGCCACAAAATTTTAAGTTATAATCTAGAAACTGTTTTTCTCCTCTAATGATTATGGCTAGCCAAGATTATTATAATACTTTTAGCCTAATTTTTTTCTTTGAGTAATTTTTTTGAAAACAAAATTTATATAAATTATTCTAATTTATTTTTATGAACATTTTAATTTAAAAATATTTAAATTTTGATAAGTAATTAAAAATCATACAAATACATAGGTATTTATAAAGTTTTAAGTGAAATTTGATTTAATTAATTTTTGAATTTTTTTTAATATATCAATATTTTTACACTAAGGGGAGGAGAGTTCGGCTAAGCTACACAATGGGCAGCCTAATTTGGTATCAAATCTTTTTTTTATATTATTTTAGACGTTAGCTTTAATTTTGTGCTGTCAAATCTTTTTTTTCCTCTTAAATTTGACTTGGGAAAGGGATTCTCTTAGGATCTCTTACTCCTAATCCACCAAGTTTAAAAATCCAGGCTTGAAATTTAATCTAATGGCTAAAGTTACTTATATATAAACACTAAAGAAAGTTTAAAATATAAAAGTTTGGTAGGTCTAAAATTATTTAAGGAACTTGGGGGCGTGGGTTTGTTTAAAAAAAAACCGTATCTATTTTTGAAAGGAATCAACACGAACATCTTTTGAAGATTCGATTCTCAGGTCCATTTAACGAATTCATTGTGATTGGATATTGTGGTGCAAGAGCTACGAATGGTCAAATACAATCCATTGCTAATTGCTAAACGCCAAGGTTTTCACATTTGGTTTAAAATTTTGTTTTTCTATTATTATTTATATTTAAGTATTCACGGCTGATTACTTTATGAGAAATTTTATTTAAATTTATATAATCTTTATCTACATCCAACTTACTCTCTACACTCATATTATTTTTAATGAAAGAATTAATATCTCTTTAAACCCAATTTTATACCTAAATTACCTTCACAAACCCAATTCAAACTGTGAATTTACCTTTATACCCATTTAAAAAATAAAATCCCAATTGAATAATTTGGTGAAGTTTCTACTTGTTTATGAATCTTCCATATACTTTCTTGATATCCATGTCCCCGTGACTGTATTTGCATAAGCTTAAAGTGCATGCTTTCATATGTCTATACTTAAAACACCATAGAAAATAAACTAATAATAACTTTTCTTTCTATGCAGATATTGTGATATGTGGCAGTTAGGCGGGAATGCTAGGGGTATCGACGAAGCTACCATAGGTATAGAGAAAGGTGATGGACAATTTGTGTGGTCAGTAGCGGTGGAGGATGAGCTTACCAAGCTCTACCGTGAAGATGATGTGTTATACTTAGAGGTGACTTATCGTCTGGAACACTGACCTCTTTCTCAAGCTGGGAAACCACTTCTTTTCCGTTGAAATATTCAACCAAGAAGAGAGTCTTAATTCCAAAGTGAGGCTTCGCCACCACCTACACAACAAAGCTGAAACCCCCCAAACCCATCTTCTCAACTTTTAGTGTTGATGGCTGTAAATTGAAACTCAAAAACTCATCTTCTTAACTCTATAAAAAAAATAGAAATCAAACGAAGAAAAAAAAAAGCATTTCAACGTAGGGTTTTAGCCAATGTAGGATAAACATTACATGATGTTAATGTTTAATTTGAGTGTGGGTTTATTGATAAATTTCATTTTATTATATTAATTTTATCTTGTACTTAATGGTAATCATGTAATAAAGTAAAAATGACAATTCACATTTAAAGTTTAAATTAAGTATAAAAAGAGGTTATATAAGTTCAAATAAAATTTCTCTTACTCTATGTACTTGCTCTGTTTTTTGTCTAATAAAAAATACGATGTATTCTTTATTTTATAAAATCCAAAAAAATTAAATAACATATTTATTGTTTTTAAAACAATATAACACATGTTAAAATATTATTCAACAAATCAAGAGATGAAAGCTTGAATCGAAGCAAATACATTAACACATTGGTCTCGTAGTTGAAACACTACACCAAAAAGTTTGGGTTTTTACACTATATTTGGACGGAGAAATTTAAAATTACTAAAGAATTTTAAAGTGATGGAAATTGAAATGACGGGATTTTATTTTGTAGAATTTGTGAATTTTCTTGTTTGGTTAACCTTAAAAGAACAATGGAATTGAATACCAAATTTGTTATTTTTAAACTCTCAATCATAGAAATTGAAAAAATGACACATATTTACATGGAATTTAAACTTAGGAATTTGAGGTCTCAAATTCCAAGTTTTTTTCTATGCGGAAATTCTAAATTTCTATGTTTATGAATCCAAACAAGAAAATTGGTGCATGTCAATTTATAAATTTTAACTTTTATTCAAATTCTAATTTTATTTCTCTCGTCCAAACATAGTGTCATGATAACAGAGGAGGAGGACACTCCATCTAAAGAGATATAAAAGCTCCTTCGGGAGTTGGGACTTCACGCAATCTTCCGGGGTCGTATCTCTCCATCTCTCTTCCCTCTCGCTCTATTTTTGGAGAAGGATCTGTCTTAGATCTGAAACTTTGATTCAACGGTCCGATCCAGTTTGAAAATTTCCCAGCACTTTTCTCACTCCAGTCTCCGATTCTCTTACGACCCCTTTTTTTTTTTGTAAATTCAGAGAAGGAAGATTGTCGCAAAGCATACATGGAAATTTCATATTTTTGTTTCCATATATAAAGGAGGGAGCTTTTGATTGGGGCAGTGGGAGCCTACTCCAATGGGGTCACGTAAACGATCAAATGCTTCTTCTTCTTCTTCTTCCTCTCAGCACACGGACGCTTCGATCTCAGGCAAGTGATTCAATTCTCTCTTTTCCTCATTCATTATTTTATTATGTTATTTTTCTGTAATTTCTGACCCTCCAAATCGAAAACCCAGAATTGGTTTTGTGTTTGGAGTTCATGTTTATTAATTAATTGAGATTTCATTGATTTGAAACTTTGGATATGTTATAAAGAAGTGGACTTTTAGGTTTTATTGGTGAAATTTGAATTAGGGTGATAATTGGACTATTAAGTGGATTGCTAATAGAAAGAAGTTGAAGTGTAACATTTGAGGCCAAAAGGGTCTTAAGAAAACAATTCTATTAAGCGAAATAGGGTCTAAGATATGAAGATTGATCTCGAAAACTATCGGAATACTGGATTTGAAATAATTAGGAATCCTTTTGATGCTTATCCTGTAACTGCAATTCTATCGTTTTGCGACTTAATGGGCTTTATGAGTCTGTTTAGTTTAGTAGGATTATGAGTAGAAGGATATTATACAATGTCTTCTTTAGTTTAGATGATTGAAATTGTTTAGTAGAGGTTTCCTGTGATATTCTAGTTAAAATGTTTCCATCTTGGAGATATAGGCACCGAAGTATCCACCTCTGTGGTCGTTCAACTTGTTTACTTGCACTTGCAAATGTTACAGTACCCATCTCTCTTTCTTGTAAATACTGTGACTTTCGTTTTTGTTGTGCGTAAATTCATATGTAAAAACTATTTTGCGCACCTCTTTTCTTCTATGTTAATCCTTGGTCAACAAAGTTTCAATATCAGCTGAGATCAGTCGCAAGTTAGTAACTACGATTAGAAAGTAATTGAAGTCAATTACTCTTCTCAAAAAAACGATTAGAAAGTAATTGAAGTCAATTATGGATCATCACTCTCTAAAGGAAGCTACAGACCCGATCAGTCCTCAATGTTTTTCACTGATTAAATTGCATAATGTTTCAGGGATCCATGAGAAGCATCAAGAGGAACTAGATAACTTGACACTAACATCACAACCCTTGAGAACATTGAAGTTTTTCATTTTGGCTGTAGTTCAGTATGTTAAGCGTTCAATATCATATTTGTTGGCAAGAGGTGGTTGGCTTGTGTTTTCGAGTACTGTGGTACTGTCTCTTGGGATTCTTCTAATTACCATTGACGGTCCTCATGAAAAGGTATATTTCTTTGTAGATTATCTTAGTGATATCACATTTTGTAGCAATTTATGTTCTTATGGATGAGCCGGAGGTTTTCTCGCTGAAATTTTGTTCATTATTTTAGGGGCTATTATATATGGTAGATAGGATGCTAACCTAGGGTTAACTAAACCCTTCTGTAGCTGCTTGTTAGGACTTCGGGTCATAACAAGTCATGACCTTTCAGAGGGCTCCATGTTGTTGCCTTTACATGAAGGATACTTATTCCTATGAACCAACTTCAAATCTCTACCTCCTTGATTTTTGTTAGCTGTATATTTTTTGGATAGGACTGCTTTAAGAATGCTGATACTTAGTATACTTTTTAAAAGATTTATGTTTCAAGGCAGTAGCAATCTTCAACGCTTTTTGTGTGGTGCGGATGTTAATTTTTACACATTATTTGTACCCTCCTGATGGTGAACCATGATATTACATACTGTGTTTGAATTTATCTTATTTGTTTTCTTTAAATGCTTCTTGGGAATTATGAATACAAGTTGTTGCCATATTTCTGCAGCATCTTGAGGAACTCGTCAGATATTTTCAGTTCGGTTTATGGTGGGTGGCCCTTGGAGTTGCATCTTCAATTGGTCTTGGTAAGCAACATGACAAAATCCTTGTTCCTATATCAGAATTTCTGATGGTGCAAGTAATTTAAACTCGGAAAAGGATGCTCCAGTTGTCAATTGTCATACTGTTCATATTTGGAACAAGAAAGAGCATCTCCTCTGATATTGTTTTTAACTACTTAGCCACATCTTTCCTGATGTACCTTGATCTAACCTACCTGATATCTGATATATGAAGACTTCTTCTGCTTATTTTTCCTTCAGGATCTGGTTTGCACACGTTTGTCCTATATCTGGGCCCTCATATTGCGTTCTTTACATTAAAGGCGATGCAGTGTGGTCGGGTTGATCTAAAAAGTGCTCCCTACGATACAATACAGTTAAAACAAGGCCCTTCGTGGCTTGGGAAGAACTGCTCTGACTTTGGACCCCCCTTGTTTACATCATTACATGGTTTGCGGGTTCCACTTAGCAGCATATTACCACAGGTCCAGTTAGAGGCTGTTTTATGGGGTCTTGGGACTGCAATTGGAGAGCTTCCTCCATATTTTATCTCAAGAGCAGGTGAGCAGAACAAAGTTTAGGTTGATAAACCGTCATACAACTTATATTAGTATTTACCCCCAGGGGCAGGTATGCGGAGCCATTAGCATACAAGCAAAATAGTTAGGGGGAGGGAGCACACTTTTCATCCAGTGATCTACGTTATTTATATATTTAGTTTGATCTTCTTTTGGTTTATTGCTTCATGTAGCAAGCGTGTCTGGTAACAAAGTTGTCATGGAAGAATTGGATGCTCCCTCAGATGAAGGAACAGGATTCATAGCTACTCGTCTAAACCAAATCAAGCGCTGGCTTCTGTCACACTCTCAGCAGTTGAACTTCTTTACAATCCTAGTACTTGCTTCGGTTAGTTTGAACATCTTTCTTCATTACTAGATTACCATTTTCAGAAAATATGAGATTTAGTTTCATCCGAGTGGCCTTTTATGCTTTGCCATGGGAAATCTATTATTTCCCCTTCATTACGGATAATTTTTATTCAATGTTACACAGATAAATATGCTAACAGATAAATGAATTTTGGATTTCTATTACCACAGTAGTTCTATGAGTTAGAGTTAGTCTTTTGAATCCAACTTTTAAGTCTTGAGAATTCTTAAGTACGTGCGCATCCAACTTTTAAGTCTTGAGAATTCTTAAGTACGTGCACATTAAAGCTGGTGTTCATGTATGCTTGTACTGCCGGACTTCTTGCTTGATCTCAGAAAGCATCAGTTGTTAACTTTTTATGCTTATCTTAAAGTTGTTTTCATTACTATTTTCATTGTAACCTGCCAGTTAACTGGGATATTTTCAGGTGCCGAATCCTCTTTTTGACCTGGCCGGCATTATGTGTGGACAATTTGGTATTCCATTTTGGAAATTTTTCCTTGCGACAGTGATTGGAAAGGCAATTCTTAAAACTCATCTACAGGTTTGTTAAGTTCCTTTTGGTATGTTTTGGTTTCAGTTACGCCAAATGTTTTTAGTTTTCAGTTTTGTGATATATTTTGGCAACCAAATTGGCTTCTGATCAGTGGTGGTGGTTTGCATATTTTCAATACATGCAGACAGTTTTCATCATCTCAGTTTGCAACAATCAACTTCTAAATTGGATAGAGAATGAATTGATTTGGGTTTTCAGTCTCATTCCTGGTTTTGCTGCTGTCCTTCCTAACCTCATTGCGAAAATTGATGCGGCAAAGGAAAAATATCTCACAGCTTCTCCTTCGTCAAATATCAAGGTAACTCTACTGATTATAATGCATCCTTGTACATTGGCTTGTAACTTGTCGATATTGATCTCAAGTCGGGGCTTATTTCAATTTGTCAAATTCAAAATCCTTGGCAGGTGAAAAGGTGGGATTTCTCGTTTGCCTCAATTTGGAACAGTTTGGTGTGGCTTATGTTGTTGAACTTCTTTGTCAAGATTGTTAATGCAACCGCTCAGACGTATCTGAAGAAACAGCAGGAAACGGAGCTTGCTTTGTCGTCAAAGAAGTCATAGAATACCAGTCACATGTAATGTTCGGCCATGGCCTTTAAAATGGTGGCATAGCTCTTTTTTTTCTTGTTCTTTTTGTTTTTCTTTTCTTTTCTCCTTTTCGGTTTCACAAGTAGGAGTAATAGAAATTGCTAGATACAGCTCTTTCGGAAGGCACCGTTGATCTCTCCCCAAAATGTTCCGTGCATGTCCTTGTTAGAAGCTAGTATAGGATCACAAATATGATGGAGAAGTGTAGAAGTTGCAGGTTTATGATGTGTGTAATTTTGGGGAGGGGCATTATTTGGGTGGGTATTTTTACCCTCTGTCAACTAAATGTTGAAATTAGAAATTAGAATCTTATTATTCTTTGCAATGCAAGACAACGTTTGGAGGTTCTCGTACATTTCAGTGTTAATCTCTCTCTCGCTCTCTCAAATCATTCTTCAGTTAATACACAGCACATTTCTTAACTTTGGACGTACTTTTTCCCAACTTTCGGGAAATAAATGGAAACTGTTACATCTTGGTCATTGTATATTTGACCAAGGATTTAACGGTTAAAGCCGTCTGAGTGAACACATCTACCGATTCAAGTGATCTAAACGCACTACAAACAAAACAAAGTCCAAACTCCAGTGATCTAAACCGTCACAGTGCATTAGTGGTCAAGCTGCTCTAGCAACGTCATTTCTTTTCTATGAAACACGTCTTGATCAACTTTTGGCATTCAGCCATCGTCTAAAAGCTCACCAAGTAGAACAATGGGGAGCATATTGTGCGAGGAAAAATGTCGATAAAAACGAGAGCACACATGTTTTGTCGGGTTGTCATGACATGTCAAAATGATCCTTGAACACACTACGACATGCCGTTGATAAGGTGCATAGGAGCCATAGCCTCGCTTCTTGTCGACAACAAGCTAGGCTCGGATGCCTTTTCCATCTATTTGGCTTGCTAGCATAGCGATGTAGTCAGAACTTCTCTCTCCCTTACCAAGTGAAGAGGAATATTACTAACTGTAATAGGGAAAACTACATGCATGCCTTAAATTGCCGCAGAGGTGTAGGATATCATGAACAATACCTTCCACAGCCGTGTCGGTCGTCGTCCCCTTCCTCAGCATGTCAATAATCACCTTCGGGTTCGATTCTACGTCCCTTCCGTTCAAGACACATTGAAGGCGAAGCCCCTGAAGTGGAGTCTCACACCGTACCATTTTAATGCATCCAAAACACAAATGATTCATCTTACGTGTCCTAGGCACACGATTGATGTCACATACATCCCTAACTAACGAGTCTATATAATATTAAGAAATATAATCTATAAAATAAAATTTCCAAGTGGTAAATTATAAAAAGCAGTCCAGTCAGTGTCGTTATTGAAGTTTGTGTCCACTTTCCCAAGATCATGGTTTGATTCTCATCCAAGCCATATTCAAACCCTATCAAGTACTCTATGGAAGCAAAGCAAGAAGTAGATTAATAATAAGTACCTACTACCATCGTCGACGATTGCCGTATAAATATATACAAGTTATATTCTATTCCTTGGCCAACAAGTAGATTTAATATAATTAACCATTCGTATTGGCATCCCATTTGGCATGAATATGACCTCAAAGAGTAATTTTACTAAAGGTTTGGTATTTAAGTGGGTACTTCACTTATCATAAAATAAGTGGAGAAATACATAATAATTTTTTTTTTTTCATTTGTATTATAACATGTGAAGTACCGTTTAAATACTCAGAACTTAAAAAAATCTCTCGATCTCAAATTATATCTAGCAAATGCACAAGGAGGATCACTTTAATGTAAAGTATGATTAGAATACAATAAGACCTGGCGGAATTGAGTGATAGAATCGAGAGGGTTGGTGATAAGTCTGTCATGGGGCACCAATATGGCAGATCCAATGTATTATTCTCCTGGACAGCATAACCAAGTTCATCCATGTGTAAAAGCATTTCTGAATTTCATAATTCATTTTGGTCTGAGTACAATTTACCCTAAGTTTAAAGTTAGTTTTAAAAATGGCAAAAAAGTTGCAATGTTTACACCCTGACATTTTTACATCAACTAATTATACTTTTTGTTATTTGATAAAAAAAAAAAATTATACTTTTTGTTAGGTTAATCGTCAAACCAACTATATTAGTTAATGACGTGTAAGTAGGGGAAACACACTCTTAAATCTCCGCAATGTGTTTTTTGGAGATACAATTAGTGGGTTTTAAAAGTGAGCCATGTTTTGATACATGAACAATTAATAGTTGACTAGATGACACACTCCGACCCGGAACGTCCACAAGGACTCCGATCCGTAACTTTCAAAGATTCACCTTATGCTTCTAGAATAACATACTAAAGTTTCATTACGATCTAACGGTTGGATCTCCGCCAATTTTCAAAACCAAGTGGCGGTTAACGTTTTATTTTATGAACTTACAAATCCAATTCGGGAAGATCCGTATGTCGGATTCCCAATCCGTAAGTTCCTAGGATCCTTAAATATTACGTGTTATAATATATCAAAGTTTGGTGATGATCCAACGGTCGGATCGTCGATTCATATATTAACCAAGTCACATATCGTAATGAAATTAGGTTCAAACAATCAACCTACGTCATACCACTGTCAAAACTAAATTTAAGACATCTAACATAGCCTAAAAATAGCATTGACAATCCACTGGCCACGCGCCACCGTAGGTGGCGGTCGGCCGCCCCAACTCCCAGGAAAATTCAACTATTTCTAAAATTTACCAAATTTTATAGGAATGTAGAACAAGTCAAGGAGAAAAACTTTCATACCTGAGCCGACACCCAAAAATGGATGGATGTCAGTGAAATCGTCAGAAATCCCCCGGAACTCCGTGAACAGCGCACCCATGGTACGATGTCGTTCGGCATCCGACGAATGATCTGAGCCTTGGAACTTGAAGCGGGTGACCAGAGGAACCAAACTCAGGTGGTCGTGGAGGCCGGCGTTTAGGAATCTTGTCGTATGGTGGCTAGAAAGCCACGACAACCCTAGGACGATCGTGACTTCAACTCACTGTCTACGGGCTTGATTGGGCTGAAATTTAGGTGGGTAATAATCCTGGGGTTACGAGCTGTCGTTTGGGACTGGTGGCGACGGTCGCTGTCGCCTGAAAATAGAAGAATATGGTAGTTTAGGTGTCGAGTCACGATCCGGGTCAGGCGACCCGATTGCCCCATTTCGGGTCTGCAGGTTTTTCTTTCTCTCCTTTCGCTCCTTGTTTTCTCCTTGATTGGTCACTTCCTTTCTCTCTCTTCTCCTTATTCCTCCACTTCTCTCCCTTTTCTCTTCTTGCCTTTCCATCACAGCCGCCCATTTCCCTGTCTTTAAATCTAGGCCACCCACATGGCACACCAGATTTCACTAAAAAAATCTGGAGTTTTCTAAAAATAATTAATTTACTAAAATGCCCCTAACTTCAAACGTTAATATCTCCTTCGTTATAACTCCAAATTGCGATCCGTTTGCGCCCACACGTCCGTAGCGATGAGTACAACGATGACATACCAAGAAACAATTCTTACGTTACACGACATGACAGTCAACAAAGGTCAAAGCATTTTTAGGGACGGGTCGTCACACTAGACAACCAACGTAACAAAAAAAAATTTGAACAAATGTCAAAAAATAAGATGTAATATAAAAAGGTAAAACTTTATAACTTATTTTGAAACTTAATAATGTTATTCTTATTAGGGAGAATGACAAGTCATCCAATATAGTTACTGTTAAATAGTTTGTTAAAGCTAAATGTAATTAGTTTTGTTAGTAACTGTAATTAGTCAATATAGTTGAGGGTATTCTTGTAATTAGCCTAAGGCAGCTAAGGCTATATATATTCACATCTGTACAACTAAATTATACATTCAATACAAAATCAGAAAACTTACAGAGGAAGTTTTCTCTTTCTATATGGTATCACGCCATTCTGCTTCACAGCACCGACCTTCTCTTCCGCTCGTCATATCGGTCGATTCTTGATCGATTCTTGCTTTCTTCTCTCTGATTCTTTGATTTTTCATCTTCGATCTCTTGAATCTTGCTGTCTGCAAGATATGGCTGCTCAATCTGCATCGCAACCTACTGGATCGTCTTCTCCGATCATCTCTCATTCGGTACAAAACCCTAATTCCTCTTCTAATCCGAGTCCTCTGAATTCGTATACCTCTTTTACGATTCACAATATTGGAAGTATGGTGCCAATCAAGCTGAAAAGTTCCAACTATCTGCCATGGCGAGCATTATTTGCTCCAATTTTCCGGCGTTACAAGCTTCTTGGTATCATTGATGGCACTGAGATTTGTCCTTCGCCATTCTTACCCGATCGCTCGATGAACCCTGCCTTCAAGGATTGGTATGAAAAGGATCAAAATCTCTTGATCTGGCTCAATTCTACCCTATCAAAAGAGATCATTCCGTTTACGGTTGGGGTTTCTTCTTCTCATGAGCTCTGGGTAAAGCTTGAACAGCGTTTTGGTGGAGTTTCAGAGGCTCACATTCACCAATTACGATTGAGACTTCAATCAATTCAGAAAGGTTCTCAGTCTATTTCTGAATATCTTCAACAAATCAAGGCAATTGCTGATTCCTTGCAAGCTGCTGGTGCTTCAGTGTCTGATCGTGACCTAATTGCTGCCACTCTACATGGATTGCCCGATGAATTCGAGTCCTTTATTGATTCCATCATGCTGCGACTATCTTCTACATCTCTTGATGAACTTCATGGTCTCTTACTCACCAAAGAGCTGTCTATGGCCCGCCGCAAGGCTGTTACTTCATCACCTGCAACTGAGCCTTTTCAAGCCTTCTCAGTGCAATCTCAGCCTCCCCTGCTTCCTACTCCATCTGCCTTTGCTGCTCAAAACCAATCATTTCACACTGCTTCTCAATTTAACTCCAATCGTGGTAAGCCATCTCAAGGTAATTTCTCTTCAAATCGCAGCAATCGCAAGTTTCATAATAATCGGGGCTCATTTATCAACAATCGTGGACATCGCAATTATCAAGGTTCTCGCAATTATCAAGGTTCTACCACTTTCAAAGTCCCTTGTCAGATTTGTGGTTCTAAAAGTCATGAGGCAATTGACTGTTTTGATCGTATGAATCCGGACATTTATGGTTGCATTCCCCCAACCAAACTTGCTGCTATGTGTGTGCATCATTCTGCAAAACCCTCTCAGCCTTGGATAATTGATTCTGGCGCGACTTCCCACATCATCAATGATGTAGCTAACATCTCTTCTCCTACTCCTTACACTGGAGAGGACAAAGTGTACATTGGAGATGGTAATGGATTATCTATCCATCATACTGGTTCCTCATCTCTACACACTCCTTATACATCTTTTAAGCTGAGAAATGTTTTACATGTTCCTTTCATGAAACATAATCTATTATCTGCTTATCAGTTTCTTAAGGATAATAACTGTTCATTGACTTTTGACCCTTATGGATCCACTATCAAGGATCGCATTTCGGGGAAGATGCTTTTGCAAGGACCTGTTAGGGATGGCTTCTATCCTCTCCACAGTTCCACCAGTTCTCCTACTTCATCTTCAGCATTTCTCAGCATTCAAGCACCTGTCACAGTATGGCACAAGCGCCTCGGACATCCTTCCTCTTCAATTATTAGAAAAGTCATATCTACCAATCATCTTGCACTGCATGGCAAGAAGACTGTTGATATTTTCTACTCAGATTGTGCACTTGCATTAACCACAAGCTTCCTTTTGGAGTGGCTTCTTCATCAACAACTCAAAGTCTCCAACTTTTGCACTGTGATCTGTGGGGACCTGCTTCTGTTACATCTAATAGTGGCTTCAAATATTATCTTCTTCTTGTTGATGATTTTAGCAAATACAGTTGGTTCTTTCCATTGAAGTCTAAGTCTGATGTATATTCTACATTTGTTACTTTCAAAACCTATGTAGAAAACTTCAGTGGCAATAAAATCAAAATTCTGCGTTCAGATTCAGGGGGTGAATTTACTAGTAACTCTCTTGCTTCATTTCTTCGTGCACATGGTATATTACATCAGTTTAGTTGTCCACATACACCTGAACAAAATGGTTGTGCAGAGAGAAAGCACAAACATCTTGTTGAGACAGCTAGAACATTACTGGTAGCTTCTCATGTTCCTCAGGTTTTTTGGGCTGAAGCCTTCTCCACTGCAATCTATCTTATCAATAGACTCCCTATTTCTGGTCTCACAAAGTCACCTTGGGAACTTCTCTTCAATCAACACCCAGATTACTCTAAACTGAAAATCTTTGGTTGTCAATGTTATCCTTGGCTTAAACCTTACATTCACAGCAAATTGGATGCTAAGAGTAAAAGTTGTGTGTTTTTGGGCTATAGTCTTCAACATAAAGGCTATAGATGTCTTGATCCCATCACCAAAAGAATCTACATATCACGACATGTTGTTTTTGATGAAGCAACTTATCCTTTTAAATCACTGCAGCTCAACCATTCTACTTCAGAGAGTTCATTTTCTGCACCTTCTCCATCCTTGGATCTTCACTTCAGCAAACATTTTTCAAGATCTCCTCCAGATAGTACTTCTTCAGAACCACAGTGTCCCTCTGTACCTCCTCCTATCACTCAGTTATCATCTTCAACAGCTACATCTTCCTGTAATCAGTCAATGGATCATTCTCCCAGTTCTTCCAGTTCTGTCTCTCTCAGTGAATCCTCTTCAGTACCTATTCAGACAAGTCATCCAATTATGTCTGGGAATACACATCCCATGATTACAAGATCTAAAGCTCTCATATATCAGTCTCGAGCTTATGCAGCAACAAAACACCCACTTCCAGCTGATCTTGACTTTGTTCCCAGCACTTATTTGCAAGCATCAAAGCATGCTCACTGGAGAGCTGCAATGCAAGCTGAATACAATGTCTTAATAACCACAGACACTTGGTCTCTAGTTCCATCTCATCCTTCTCAGAATATTGTTGGTTGTAAATGGGTGTTCCGGATCAAGAAAAATCCTGATGGAACTATTGATAGACACAAAGCCCGCTTGGTGGCAAAGAGTTTTCATCAGCAAGCAGGAGTTGATTTTCAAGAAACCTTTAGTCCTGTTGCCAAGCCAGTAACCATTCGGATTCTACTTACATTTGATGTCCAAAAGAATTGGTTTTTGAACCAATTAGACATTAGCAATGCATTTCTTCATGGTGATTTAAAGGAGGATGTTTACATGCAACAACCTCCTGGTTTTATTGATCCTACCTCCCCCCATTTTGTTTGCAAGCTGCAAAAATCCTTATATGGTATCAAACAAGCTCCTAGAGCTTGGTTTGATAAATTGTTTCAAGCTCTTCAAACACTTGGTTTTCACCAATCTCAATCTGATGCCTCTTTGTTTGTCCTTAATGGACCTCAATTGGTCATTGTCCTTGTTTATGTGGATGATATCCTAGTTGCTAGACCTAACTCTCAACTTTGTTAACAGTTTATCCAACAATTCAGTACTCAGTTTCCCGTAAAAGATCTTGGTCCTTTACACTATTTCTTAGGGTTGGAAGTACACAGATCCAACAAAGGAATTTTTCTCCATAAGACCAAGTACTTACTTGATCTTCTTAAGAAAACAAATATGGACGGTGCCAAACCTTGTTGCACTCCTCTTGGCTCTCAGAAACTGGATCATAGTGGGCCTCTCTTATCAAATCCCACTGAATATCGCACTATAGTTGGTGGTTTACAATATCTCACTTGGACTCGACCGGATCTTGCATTTGCTGTCAATCAAATCTGTCAGTTTATGCATGCTCCAAGAGAACAACATCTTCAAGCAGCAAAACGGGTCCTCAGATTTCTTAAAGGTTCTATTTCTCATGGATTATGGTTCACCAAAGGATCTACTAATCTTTTAGCATACTCTGATGCTGATTGGGCTGGCTGCACATTTGATAGGCGATCCACCAGTGGATATTGTATATTTCTTGGTCCTAATCTCATCAGCTGGAGTGCCAAGAAACAAAGCATTGTTGCTCGTTCTTCTACGGCGGCTGAATATCGTTCTTTAGCACATACTGCTGCAGAACTAACTTGGGTCTGCAAAATCCTCAAAGATCTTCATTTCTCTCTACCTACACTGCCTACACTATGGTGTGATAATATTTCAGTAATCTCTTTAGCATCTAATCCTATTTTTCATGCTCGAACCAAGCATGTTGAGATTGACTATCACTACATCCGGGAGTTGGTTCTAGCAAAACTCATCAAAGTCTGCTATGTTTGCAGTGAAGACCAATTGGCTGATCTTCACACCAAATCTTTATCTAAAAGCAGATTCTCTTATTTGTGTTCCAAGCTTCCAATTGGAATCCTATCTGATTCCTCATTTCGCTTGAGGGGGTGTATTAGGGAGAATGACAAGTCATCCAATATAGTTACTGTTAAATAGTTTGTTAAAGCTAAATGTAATTAGTTTTGTTAGTAACTGTAATTAGTCAATATAGTTGAGGGTATTCTTGTAATTAGCCTAAGGCAGCTAAGGCTATATATATTCACATCTGTACAACTGAATTATACATTCAATACAAAATCAGAAAACTTACAGAGGAAGTTTTCTCTTTCTATAATTCTTACCACGTAAAATTCGACCAAAAATAAACAGAAAGGGGAAGGAGGGACGAGATTGGGGGCGAGAAGGAGAAAGGAGATGGAGTGGAAAACGGAGCATGAAAGACCTCAATTCTAATTAGGGTTTTTTTTTTTTTTTTTTTTTTTTTTTTTTTTTTGAAAAGAATAAGTGTTTTAATTATACGAATAATAAAATTAAAATTAATGATGTGGCATGTCCAAGTATGACACACCCCGATCCTGTATGTTCACTTGGACTCAGAATCGAGCTATACTGGCCAACACCAAGAGGGTGATGAAGCCAGTAGTGATGTGAAAAATCTGAGTAAATTTAAACCTAAAAATGCCTAAATGCAAGAGTGCGCATGTGAGTGAGAATGAACCTATTTCACACGTAATGTCAGAGTATAAGTAAAGTACAGTAAAAGTAAGATAAGAATTATACCATCAAAGGTACTCTCATATACCTACATTTGCCAAGAATCCTCTTTGACACAAAAGCTCTGCTACTAAACCTGGAGGGGCGAAAAACAAGGGTGAGTGAGCTTGAAAATAAAGCTTTGTAAAACCTTTTCGAAAATGTAATAACCCATCACCGTAAAACAAGTATAGTTTCTAAATATAACATACTTCGTATAGTATGAAAACACTTATTGCAAAATAGCAATATTTCAAAAGTACAATAAATCACAATATTTCACCTATAAAACGTATAACAACTAGTAATCGTAATATCTCGCATAAACGAACATATAATATTGGGTGCTCATCGACATATGGTGACACACAAGCTCATGTAGAGGTATTCTAACATGAACAGGACTGGGTGTAACAATGATTTACGCTCTAGTGCTACAATCACGTGAAGACTGGTGCTATGCGAGTCACATACGAGTCCTAATTGCCTATAGCAATCTAGGACAATATTGGTACTGGCATCTACAATGGATCCAAAATGTGCGTACAATGCGATGTGAACATACATGTGAAGCCAGACCCTAGCCTAGGCGAGTACTGACACTAGTGTAGAACACGATGAGCAAGTAACGTAAATACGATCATGCAACGGTAAATCGATAATTCACGTCGACACAATACTATTCAATAAAATATTTAATCATGACCGTAAATAAAATCCTGTAATAGTACGCATACCTATGCATCCCGTAGGATTCAGCATAATTTCGTAAATTCCGTCGTTTAACTAATTCTTAAAAACGTTAATCTAATCTAGGCATACGTAGAAAATTCTTTATAATATATATATATATATATATATATATATATATATATATATATATATATATTGAAACGAAATAAATATATAATATTTAAAAGGAACTAAACCATTTACGTAAATACGTGTTTTTGTACAAAGTTTAGCTAATAAATGAACTATTTTTAAACGATCGAATTTCAAAAAAAAAAAAAACGGAGAGAGGAACCTAAGGCGGGACCTCGGGTTTCTCCACGCGCTACACATGCCGACCACCACGCGCGCCCACGCACCGGTCACCACGTACGTCGCGCACCTTTTTCGGGATTTCCAGATTTTAGTATATTTTCTCTCCAACTTTCAGAGCTCCGTTTGAGCTGAATTCCTCACCAAACTCGATTATTCAAAAGCCATATTGAAGCTAGAAATGTAGGAAACAAAACCATGCCAAGATGGGGCCGAGTTATAGTCGGTGTTGGCCGAAAAAATGGCCTAAAAGTGTCCCAATGGCCACGGTTCCAATTTTTTTTATAGAAATCTGGAGAAGTTTCCCCCTTCGTCTTTTCTGCAACAATCATCTTCCAAAACAAGTATAAAGATTACAAACAATACCAGATCATGTTTAAAAGGAGAATCTTAGTGATTTCGAGGCTTACCTTGGTTGCACAGTGAAGATTTGCAATGAAAAATGGCGATGGTGTTGATGTGTTTTCTCTGTACTTGCAGAGATAGGAAAGACGAGAGAGGGAGGTAATGAAAGTGGGAGAGAGTGTCGTGATAGTCATTGGTGGTTATGGTGGAGTTCGTCGGGGAGGTGGTGTGTGGCGTTGTCGTTGCACCATCTCGATGTTGCCGAGAGAGAGAGAGAGAGAGAGAGAGAGAGAGAGAGAGAGAGAGAGAGAGAGAGAGAGAGAGAGAGAATCCAAGGGCGTGTTTACGTATCCGTAATCAGAATGAGAATATGGAATTGAATTCTGATTACGGAGTACTCCGGTGATTACTAAACATAGATGAATCAAAAAAACAATGGGGCCCACACAAATTTTGAAATTCAATTCCTTGTATTAATGGAATTGGATTCCCTATATATAGTTGGTAATCCAATTCCTGATTGTTTGGGCAATCAGAATAACACTTTTGTTCCCTTTATGGCCTCACTTACTTTTTTTTATTTCCAAGACTATCCTTTATAAACTCATTAAAGTATATAAAATATTTGATTTGGGATAAGAGCATTTTAGTAATAATCATACTAGTTTATATTCTGATTTTGGTGAATTAGTAAACAGCTTTATGGAATTATATTCCGATTCCAGAACATTTAAGTAAACAGCTTCAACAAGAATCTGATTCTGACTTCTCCTCATTCCAACTCCTCCTCAATTCAATTCCTCCTATTTTCATTACTGTTACGTAAACGCGCCACAAGAGTTCTGGAAGAGGGAACACGGGAGTGGGGTGTGGGGTGTGGGGTGTGGGGTGTGGGGTGTGGGTACCAATTGGCACATAGTCCAAACCACAAAAAGATGAAACAAAAAAATATCTTCTGTAAACGTGAAATTACCTAAACACCCTTCACGTTCGTAGTTTCGTAGAATTTTCATCGTAGCTCCAAATTCAATTCTGTATCTTCCGTAAACGTGAAATTACCTAAACACCCTTCACGTTCGTAGTTTTGTAGAATTTTCATCGTAGCTCCAAATTCGATTCTGCTTGCACTTACGCGTTCGTACCGTCGAGTACTTTAAGAATACGATAAAATAATAGCTCAAATGTGTCACGAAATGACGGTCAATGAAAGTCAACAATCTCACCTCTAGAGGCATTTGGGTCAATTCACACATTTAAAATTAATACAATTGTAAAATTAGAGACGGATTGTTACAAAGTAAGTTGCCACATAGAGTGGTATATAAATTGTGGTATAAGAGCATCTCTAATAGAGACGTAAAAAACTATGTGTCTAAGTTATATTTGATGGCTGAGCTGATATTGAAATAACATCTTTAAATTTTCATTCGTGAATGGAAACGTCAGTTTTTGTTTTTGTTTTTTTTTATTATTGTTCAAGTGGGACCCATAAAAATATGTTATATTACTTTTTAGTAGGACCCAGACCAATAAAAAATAAATAAGTTGCTTTGGAAGTGGTAGAAAATATTTAAAAAACCAAAATGAATCATTTGACGCTGTTGTCTAATTTGATGTTTGCAGCTTGATGTCAACTTCCATATCAGTTTTAACATATTGGTTGGAGGAACATATGATGTCAAAAACTAATTTTAGATTGTAGAATTGAAGTCTCAGTTGAAAATGATCTAATAATGTTGTAAGAGTAGCATTATTCTTTGATACTGACCTCAAACTTCGATTGTGTTTTACTCTTTTGTTTTCAGACCCATTAAACCCATCCAAGTAAAAACAATTCCAGCAATAAAAACAAAAATATTGTTATGGTACGCCCAAATTTGGGTGGCAAAGAAATGGGTGTTTTGGTGGCTAAAAATGATTTTTTAGTTTTTTTAAATTTATGAATTATTTAGGGTGAGTGGAGGACAAATGAATGAAATCTTAGAACACGGATTTGACCAGATTTTTGGGCTTGATCGAAGAGAGCAAATTAATCAATTAGATTCCCAACGTCAATTATTTAGCAAGACCTTGAATATATAAGATTACTATTATATTTGATTTTTTTGCTAGGAACTATTATATATTATTTATTACATATTTTAAGGTTCCCAAAGTTGAACAGTGCGAATATATCGAAGGATTTCACAAATGCATGATGCGGATTATTCATGAATCCTTTTGATTATTTGGAATATTATAACACCATTTTTGTTTGAATACAAATATACAAAACGATGTCACCAAAGAATAAAAAATGCGTTCAAGTGTGGAGAGCTCTATAAAATAGAACGCACAAACAATACTTTATTTGGCATTTCTCTTCATGCATTCGTTCATTTCTTATTCATTTCTCCGCACCCCTAGTGATGATGATCAACTAGAAGATAGTTTCATATAAACGTAGTTGTTTATACACATCCGGTGGTTCAAACTGTGGACATCTTTTTCAATCAAAAAAACATGTGGACATCTTAGTTTAGTAATTAAGCATACTCACTGGCGAAGCCAGGATTTCTCGGGGGAGGGGCGAACTTAAAAGAGTGCAAGGTTAAAGAAAAATGGTAACAACTAAATCTTTTTATATGGTAATGTCTTTCATAATTAATCAATACAAACAAATTACAATTGTTGCCGGCGAGTTTTCATGTCATGAAAACGTCGCATAATAGGCTCATTATCAATAAAAGCAAATACAAACATTACAAAAAAAAAGATGATACCACGTGGCTTCGCCACTGCTTCCAAGTCACATGTTTACAATATGTACCAGATAAAAGCTTTGGTATTACTTTTAATTACTTTTAACCACACCCAGATATTACAGTAAAAGTAAGCCCGGTTACAGATTAGGAGATCAGTTTCTTCTTCTTCTCTTGCCATTCACTGATTTCAGCATCAATCTTTGCTTGAACAATTGCTTGAAACCCGGGGTACGGTTCGTACCCGAAGAAGATCTGCAGAGCCTGAAGCAGCAAGAGAACACACAAATTATGATTGCCAAATCAGGAAATTACCTCAGAAGTTAAAAATCCATCAAAACTACCTCTAACAGAACAAAGAAGGGAGCCATGATAAAGGCTTGTGCAAGATTGTCCAACAAAGCTGGTGCCCTTTTCTGCAGATTACATCACGTTTCAAGAGTCTAAATACAACAAGAAAGATATGAAGTCACAAATATGATTAGGTTAAAAAAAAAAAGAAAAAAGATTTAACACCTCAAAGACTCCATGGCCAATAAATTGTCCAGTGCAACACACTATCTGAGCCACCAGAAAAAACCTGAAAAAAAGTTTACTGAGGTCAAATTTACAGCTAAAAAGTAAAGAAGCAATCAAATTACTGAAATTTAAACAAAAATCTTAAAAAATAATATATATATATATATATATATATATATATATATATATAATCTGACATTATAAACGAAACCCAGAACAAATTTATTGATAAAAAGTTAAAAACTAAGAATAACTGTAGAAATTACTGAACTTTAAATAAAAAAACTTCAAAAAAGTATCTAATTCCACAAAATAAACAAAACCCAGAATTTTTTTCACAAAAATTAATAGCAACTCCAGACGTACCTTCCAAGAGATGGAAAATCCGAGTAGGGTTCCAAGGAAACAGCTACTGACCCAGCAAATTACACAGTCCCCCCTATGTATTTTTTTTTTCTGTTTTCCCCAATACGAAACGCACCGTTTCGTTCAATTTTTTTCAAATTTTTTAACTTCTGTTTTCCTTATACGAAACGCACCGTTTCATTCAAATTTTTTGAAAAAAAAAGTAACACAGCTCTGCGCGCAGCAGAGCAGAACAGAGCACCGGCGCTGCACCGGAAGAGCAGCAGCAACAACAGAGGGGAGGGGCTGGCCAGCGCTCCACCCTTGTTTTTCCAGCGAGGGGAGTGGCGGCCGCCACTCCTCGCCCCCACGTGGCTTCGCCACTGAGCATACTAGTCTCAAAATTTTACTGTTTAATTGTAATTTGACTGATAGTTAAACAAAAGGGCCGGATGAGGATCCTCTCTGGATCTTCTTAGTGAGGATCCTATTTGTGTTTAGTAATTTTACCAAATATCGTAGATTGTGCGGTCAATTTTCGTCAGGTACTATTTGTGTTTAATTTTAAATAAAAAAAAGTCAAATAATTTATAACCGCACAATATATAATGAAGGCTAAGATGCCAGGATCCCTAGAATCCTCACAATTTGAATCCTGATGGGATCCAAATCCCAAAACATACATGCGTAAATATCTTATGCACTCAATTATCTTGGTCAAGATTTTTAATCATTTATGTATCGCCAAAGTCCAAATATTCTTTTGCGATAAAAATCCCATTTTCTAGCATAACTTTTTGGACCTAGATTTAGCAGACTTCACGTGGTGTAATTTGGGCTCTCATATGCGTCAAGAGCAGTGTGGCCATAAATTTACAATAATGAGATCATGAACAAGCAAGTTCCGAAAATTAAGTATACTTTCATTTATAATTGGCAACTATATATTCTCATATTTTAGAACTTCATATGATAACATTATTATCAATAGAATCAAATACATTTTTCATTGTATATAACCAAGTTATCATTAAACCATCAATTTCCAATTACTTTTTAATTGTATGCAACCAAGTTATTATTTAATCATTGAGTATCTATATGATGTCGATTCTTTATGATATTGATCACTAAACAACCTCTCTCTATTTTGGAAAGGTTATAGTTTTGGTATGTTTTAATTATGAAAATATCAATAAATGGTCTCTCTATTTTGTTTGACTTAGCTATTATAGGGGTCATATAAAAATTTCAAGGGGAGGATATTTGAAGCTGTTGGGTCAGTGGCAGTTCCCATGTTGGCTTCGCCACTGGTCAAGAGTCGAGTCACTAGTTTGTTTTCTTTAGTCAAACAAGTCATCAGTTTGTTATTCACAAAGTGATCCATGGCCAATATTCACTATGATCAGTGCCCGATTCTAAATAGGGGAATAGTATCACCGTACTCATTTTTACTTCTCATAAACTTAGCTCAATTTTTATTCGCCGAATAGAATAAATTAAAGAAGATTAATAACAAAATTTAACAAGAGTTGCAGTAATGCCATTGGACAAATTACTAATGTGTTTATAGATAAAATTAAGTTAAAATAGTGAGTTGGGCGACCGAGTGTCACATCAAACAAACTATAGAACTACAATTTAGTCCGACAATCATGAATGCTTATTTCAACGCTTATTAACTGGTAACTACCATGCCAGAACCCTCACATGCCCGACTTTGGATTACTGACCGAACGCTAAAGCGACAGAGAGCTGTCACCCTAATGTTGGAACTACAAATGGTTAGTCTTCAACAAGGATCACAAAACCACATATCATTCATATAACATTGCAAGAGTTGGCATGAAGAAAGAGATCGACCATACCTGAGAAGCTAGCGATCAAGCTGCATAGACAGCAGCAACACCAAACTGAAAGACCTGAAGAAGACATAGTTAGCTGTACAAGGAATCCTTCTACTCCCTCAAGACCTGTATATTCTTATGGTGATAGAGCCCTATATCGAAGAATGATTCTTGGTGAGCAGGGAACTCCTATATATATAGAGTATATTCCTAACATAATCCCATCTATCATGGGATCAGTTAATACCCATTAACTCGCACATTCGAATGGGATCAGTTAAGAAAAGAATAACACATGACGTCATCTCTTAGTTGGCAGCAGCATTCATACTTCACATAATCCCTTAATTCTAGGAGATCAATTATTGACATGGCCATGACTCCTAATTGGTTTAAACCTACGTTTAGGTATCCTTATCGTTAAGTTCAAAACCTAACATTCTCCCACTTTTGAACTTTCACTTATCATGTTCCTTGTCCAACGTATTAAACCAATCCCTTATGTGATCACTCAAGTCATGTCAACCATACAACAACGCATATCTGCCATGAATAGATTCAAAGAGTTGAACCCCAGAAAATTAATACTTCATAATTTGCACTAACACTCTGAAATCACATCCCCAAAAACCTACTCATGCATGATATTAACAGAGCAAACAAACATATTTAACATGTCTATTCTTTACACTCCCACTGATCAAACCAAACATCATTGTCAAGCCTCTGTTTGGCTCCAATGATAAGCCTTTTACAATAACCAGCTCATTAAACCTCGGTTTGATTAGTAATTCATCATTTCAAACACTGCATGTATATATATATATATATGAAACAACATCAAATATGACAATCATATTCAATCCTTTATCAAACTCCAATGAGTTTGCCTAATGCTTCCAACCAAGCCTCAATTCTGTCTTATGCAGATAAACTAGTCATTCAGTGAATAACCGTGAAATGCAATTTTATGTAACACCTTTGGGCAAGAGACATAAAATATCAGTTATGCAATCTTAATCATGCATCCTTATTTGCATAGCTATTTCACAAAAATTTCAAGTTACAACTCAAATCATGTCTTTGGACAAGGGAACAAAGTTGACTTAAAACTTTTATAAAATAATACACATTATATCACAGTTCAAGCCATTCAATATTTCTCTCTTTTGAAAGATTGGTCTTATGCAATGAACTGTCACTCACAAAATTCAATTAAGAATCTCTTGAACAAATTTTCCTAATAAATCCCACTTTGGTGAAGATTTATTCAAACATTTGCTCAAGTATAGAGATTATTAGTGTT
Organism: Cotoneaster glaucophyllus; assembly: GCA_036320875.1. NCBI lineage: Eukaryota > Viridiplantae > Streptophyta > Magnoliopsida > Rosales > Rosaceae > Cotoneaster > Cotoneaster glaucophyllus. The sequence goes on along the minus strand of CM070069.1, from coordinate 20,172,848 downwards.
GAAATCATGCATAAGTTCTAGCATTTCAATTTGATTGTAGAAATCATCCAAGCGTCAAATGAAAAACCAATTTTCTACACAAGTAAAATCTAATTATAGATTATTTTCACATGTATCAGGTTCAATCTTGCAACCTACCAGCCATATTCAAGTTCAACACAAACTTACTAAGCTACAGTCTACATCAATGGCTATTGCCAATACATATTTAGATATCAAGAAACTGATTTCAATCATATACCGGATTTCAATCAGATATCGATCATTGTAAATTTGTGAAACTGAAACAACCATGACTACCAATTGAAGAACGATAAAAGCGCAATGCTTACAGTGGTCTAATTTCCAAACCATATATTCCTTTTCCTGCAGTGAATAAAACTTTGGCACCAGCATATGGCATTAGAACAATTCATCATGCTATAGAAAAACTGTAGCAATCATCATACGAATTTTATACGTGCATAAAGCATTAGAATTTCTTATCACAATAAAAAATAGCACATGTTCATAGCCGAGTCATTCACTGTAGAAGACATGGAAACATTAAAATCATTCAAACGCATGCTTATATCATACCTTTAGGTAAATCTATAAGCAACCATTCATTCCTTATTGTACACCCACTATTACAGGATCTGAAGAAGACATGGAAAACTTGAAACAATCATTAGTGATTGTTAAATGCATGTTTATATCACACCTTTGGGCAAGAGATATAAACTGCCATTGACCTTCATTGTATAGCCATCATTCAAGAATCTTATCATGCAATTATTACAAGTCTTTGGACAAGAATATGGCCCGATCTACATGATGCCATACACTGATTAAAATTACCAACAATTTATACATCCCCTTCTTTTGGAAAAGAATGTGAACATTTCTTGAGTTTTAAATCACAAATATTCTTCCTTTACTGTAATCGAATAATGTTCTTAATTGTTCTTAACATTTACTGCAAACCAAACTGTTAGTATAGGAGCAGAAAAGATAAAACTCAAAGTGATATTATTATCAACAAATGAGAACCCAGCAATAACTAAAGTAGTTTAGTACCATGTCAAATAAAATCATAAGAGCAACTTCTAGCATGCCCAATTGCCAAGGGAATCTACGGATCGAGATTGGAGTCGCCAAAATCATTTATCCTTGCAAGTCATAGCGTCTGACAGCAAGGATAAACACACCCTTTGCGATGTCACACCAATTCCAAGACAGAGTTCATGGAAGCAGCCCACGGATACAAGGCAGCTGAAGAATTCACATGTTGGTAATAGCAAGCCAGCTTTGATCAAAGCTCCATGAATTCCAAATCCAGAAACAAGAGACTTCTTCCTGAGAAGAATTGTTAATAATCATGCATGTACGCATGCACTGTATATATAGCTCCGCAATTATCCAATGCATTAGCAAGCCATTAATTACCTATACATACATGTTGCTCTGGAAGGAGAGTTTAATAACAAGTTTACTTGTATATGAAACTTGCCAGCAACACCACAAGATAAAAAAAAATACGTAAATACTACCTGTAGAAGCTATGGATGACTGCACAAGTGAGAACTTCTATAGAGATCTTGCCACCAAATTTCTTTCTTCTTTATAGAATTTGCCTAATTCTGTGTCTTTTCAACCAAGATGCACGCCACATACAAGTTCTCCAAGCAGAGATTGGGTTTCACAAGTTTGGTGACCTAATCATCTTTTTACTTGTACTTGCATATATAAACAATCAAGAAACATTACAGGAACTTGTAATTAGGAATTAGGCAACAAGATGTCGAGGCAACCATGAATTAAAATAACCGAATCCAGTACTACAATGAAACAATGCATCGAGATATAAACAGAGAAAACCATCACACGAGGCCAAAGTATTATGAGGCAGCATGATTTCAAGTAACAAAACTAAAGCAACCATGAACCAAGAAATCAAAGGAGTCATAAATAAATGCCTCAAAATAATCAATGAAACCATCATTAACCAAGGCAGCCATGAAGTAGGGAATTAAGATCTGTCATGAATCAAGGCAACAATCACCGATGCTAACAGTAGGGGCTAGGTTGAAGCAATTTTCTTCACCATACAGCAAATATTCCCAGTAAGTGATATAGGTATAAATGTCAAGATAAATAAGTTTGAATCCAAGTAGACTAACCTTGCTCTGATACCAAATGTTGGAACTCCAAATGGTTAGTCTTCAACAAGGATCACAAAACCACATATCATTCATATAACATTGCAAGAGTTGGCATGAAGAAAGAGATCGACCATACCTGAGAAGCTAGCGATCAAGCTGCATAGACAGCAGCAACACCAAACTGAAAGACCTGAAGAAGACATAGTTAGCTGTACAAGGAATCCTTCTACTCACTCAAGACCTGTATATTCTTATGGTGATAGAGCCCTATATCGAAGAATGATTCTTGGTGAGCAGGGAACTCCTATATATATAGAGTATATTCCTAACATAATCCCATCTATCATGGGATCAGTTAATACCCATTAACTCGCACATTCGAATGGGATCAGTTAAGAAAAGAATAACACATGACATCATCTCTTAGTTGGCAGCCGCATTCATGCTTCACATAATCCCTTAATTCTAGGAGATCAGTTATTGACATGGCCATGACTCCTAATTGGTTTAAACCTACGTTTAGGTATCCTTATCATGATACGTTAAGTTCAAAACCTAACACCTAACCCACAAGTAGAAAGAACTGGGGCCTCCCGGCATCACCAAAAATCAAACAGCACCGCCGTGGCATTGGTTTCCGGCAGTAGGTCGTCGAGTGGATGGTGGGGCGGTGTTACATTGAATGTGCCCTTTTCCTTCTTGTTCTTGATAGGATCTCTTTTTTCTATTGTTTAAGCTTTTTAATCATGTTTAGCAATTAACACACATGCATATATTGCATACGCTAGGTTTGTCTGGTGTCGTTTAGGACTAGACCGTGCGAGTGTGAGGCTGAGATTAACACTGAAAAGGCCATACTGAGTGGGACCCGATTTCCGTGATTTTTTGGTTAATTACCTAATATTAATTTGTAAGGAACTTTAACGAAAAGTTTTCAGTACTATTCATTTTAATGAAAAATCACATTTTTACACTAAAAAGTCAATCATGGTACTATTCACTTTACTCTTTATTTTGTCATTTTCATTAAAACTCAAAGTTTTCAAACCATTTACATTAGTTTTCCCTAATTTGTAACATTGCTGTCTTAGTTATTCAATCTGCAAAATTTCTTGGTCCTATTTGTTGAAAAATAATGTAAACACAGGAGTTTTTGCAATGAATATAAAAAGGCGTAGGATTATATTCTGTCTGTGTGACTATTCGTTATAAAAATAATCTTTTAATTCGATCTTCAAAATTTGATGTAAGAGTGGTTGGGCAAAACTTGTTATTGGAAGTGAATTGGTCAAGCGCTGATGTTGAGTAAAATGAGACCACTGAGTTTGTCGTGCTTGGTGATATGTTAAAGTGGATTAAAATCTCAAGAGTTGTCTGTATAATTTATCAAGAAAGCAGGGAAAGATACCAATTCATGCGGGTTTCTTAACTGATGGAGTTTTGTTAAAACATAATAAACTCAAGAGGATGTCAGTATAATTAATCTTTTTTATGAGTAATGTTATTTGGACACATAAAATTTACTGACACACTCTAATATAGTTGTCGAAGTGAATTTATGATTTTATTTTATTTTGAGCTAATTGATTTAGTTTTTAATTCCCTTCCCTTCTCAATAATGAAGCAAAAGTGTTCCAAATGTCCATTTTAAATCCCATATATCTTCCCCCTTCTACAAGAATACTTAACAAGAAAAAAATGAAAGGTAAAGTGGAAAGTAATTCCTTTGGTCCAGACATTGACTTTAGGGATATGTGGCCAATAAAGAAAGAATGATTTATCAATATATTCGAGAATAATTTATATGAAATGAGTTTACTGTTAGCTTAATATCCTAATTTAATAATACAATGTCGCGTGTAAGTTTTTTTTATGCATAACATTACACTCTTAAACTGAAACATCAGGCTAATAGTAAACCCATTCTATATAAGTTATTTTCTACTACATCCTCCACAAGCTCTGACATGACAACAAGATTTCATTGATCTACATTGACCCACAACCAAAGGCCAAGCAATTTTATAGGTAGGTCTAATCTAAGGTTAAGTAAAGTTCATTGATTATAATCTGCTCAATTCTGAATAAGCAAATACCAAATTAGTGAGGCAGGGTGTTTTGTTCAAGATCATGAGGGTTTTCAAGTTTCGAACCCAAGTTTATAATTTGAAACCTCTTTGTTATATGGATCAAAATCTCAGCTCACTAGTATTAAACGTTGGCAAAATGTTGCATGCTTCACGTTAATTTTGGTATAATTTAAAATTATCAGATGGACATGCACCCCCCAACAACAGCAACACCAATGTGGTTAATGGTGGGTTCATCAATTCTTAATTCTTATGCCTGAAACTAACCCAATAAGCAAGCATACTTCACACCCCCATGATTAATGTGGCAGCTCTAGCTAGGTGGGAGATTAGTCTGGCCCATCTTCTAATTATTTAAATTTTATTGCGGAGTGTAAGAGGGTAAGCTGCCTACAATTAAGAAAACAAAATAAAGAAAAGGTAAATTATACAAAACAAAAACAAACAAACAAAAAGAGAAGAAAAGTAAAGAAAAGTGGAGGTCCATAGGATCAGCTGGTTTAGTTAGGGTATGTTGGATGAAATCGTTGGATTGATTTTTTTTTTCTTTCTATTTTTTGTATTGGTTGACCTAAATTGTTGGAATATTGTTTTATGATTGGTGTAGCGCGAGATTCATACTTTATTCAATTATAATCAACGGCTTAATGTTAAAACGATCTCTGTGTTTTAGTCATTGGATCAATTTAGTTTCTGTGTTTTTAATTTGACCAATTTCCATCTAATTTCTATATAAAAAATTATAAATTATTATATACTTACTTATGAAATTATAATTTATTTGATTTAAAAAATTTAAAATGAAATAAAATTAAAAATTAAAAGAAAAATTATTCTCTTCCCAACTCTCCGACCTTCCTAACATTACCCCTTCTCTTTTCTATCTCACAATCTTAATCATTTTTCAGATTGGAAGTTTTATTTCTTATATTTGTTATTTCTCATTGATTTGCATTTTTCTGTAAAGAGAAAGGGTAATTATTTCTCGTATGATTTTTCTTATGAATTTTTTAAAGGAGATTGAATGAAATGTCTTTAATTGGCTAACTGAACAAACACAAGGACTAAATTAACCAAATCGAAAACACAAGGACTAAATTGGTCATATGGCTATAACATAGGGACCATTTTGACATTATAGCCTAATTTAAAATAAAAAAATGAAAGTTTACAACTAAACGACTAAGAAAGAGAACAAAAAAAACCTGTTGACCCTGCAATATAAACTTTACTTTATCCAATTATAATTTAAAATAAAAATGAAAGTTTACAACTTTATAAACGAATAAGAAAAAATACATGTCATCCTGTTTAGTCGACCCTGCAATATAAACTTTATTGATAATTGAGAATTGAGGAATACTTCTTCTTTTTTTAAGAAGAAAAACGATATTATATTATTGAAAGTCGCCATTCAAATTTAGCATGTCATTGTTTATGAGCTTATTTTAAGCCATAAAGAGATTTATCTAACTTACACACTTTATGCTCTTGTCTAGGAATTATAAAACCTTCAGGTTGATCCATATAAATCTCCTCTTAAAAGTCGCCATTCAAAAATGCAGTTTTAGCATTCATTTGATGCACAACAAGATCGTAAATGGCAGCTAATGCAAACAAAACTCTAATTGAAATTATTCTATGTCCAACGATGTCAACGCTTCTTGGAGTGTTTGGGATCTTCTTCCAAAGTTTAAGCATGAAAATCAGAACCAAAATCCTTGGCAATTTTGATTCTTTTACTTTTCCTTGGTTCGAAATCATTTTTGACCGAATCTATAAATGTATGTTCACCAGTCCTAGGTATATTCAAATTAATGGAAGTTGAGTCTCCATTATTTCTTGATTTAAAAGGAAACTTATTCGCAAAGAAATCAACATCATTTGATTCAATAATAACATGATTCTTCACATCATAAAATCTAGGCTTTTTAGTCAAAATGGTCTATGAGATTTGCATAACATATCACTTTGGTCCCTGAGATTAAAAATCAATAGAAATGGTCCTTGAGATTGTCCACCATCCATTATTTTGGTCATTCCGTTAAAAACTCCGTTAAGTGTCCCAGAGCACTTGGCCAGAAGTCTGGGCAATTTTCAAAGCTTCGTAACTTAATCGTTTCTTAACCAAATTCGACCCATAATATATCAAAATGAAGATAGAAAAGTGTAGAACAAGATTATACCTATTTGGAATACCAATTGTTGCCGAAGATGGCCGAAAAATAGCCTCAAAGGTGACTGGTCTGTGGGAAAATTGGAAAACTCGCCGGAAACTGGGTAAACTTTAAACGTTCATAACTTCTTCAATACTCAACGAAATTGAGTAATTCCAAAACAAAAATCATACTTCTTGACGAGATGAAAAGAATGATACTTTTCTTGATGGCTAACTCGAGACCAAGACAACCACTTTCGAGCCATTTTCCAGCCAAAAAATGGCGATTTAGCCATAAAAAAAAAGGTACCATTCTCTTCGTCTCATCGAGAAGTATGATTTTCGAATTTTAATCACTCGATTTCATTGAGTATCTAAGCAGTTATGAACGTTTTAAGTTTACCCAGTTTCCAGCGAGTTTTCTAGTTTTCCCGCGGACCAGTCACCTCTCAGGCTATTTTCTAGCCATCTCCAGCAACCATTGGTCTTTCAAATGGATATAATCTTGTTCTACATTTTTAACGGAAGGACCAAAATAATGGATGATGGACAATCTCAGGGACAATTTCTATTGATTTTCAATCTCAGGGGCCAAAGTGATGTGTTATGCAAATCTCAGGGATCATTTTGGCTAAAAAGCCTAAAACCTATATGCTTTGCTATTGTATGCATAACCAATGAACGGACACTCATATGCTGTACTAACCAATTTTGATATTTTAGGATCAAGTTTACGTACATAAGCCAAACAATCCCAAGTTCTTAAATAAGACACATTCGGTTTCTTATTTTTTCAAATTTCATAAGGTGAAGTTTTGGTTTTTGAAGCAAGAACTCGATTAAGCACATAACAAATAGTCAACAGATCTCACCCCACCGAAATGATGCACCACCTGAGTTAAGTAGAACATCCACCGTCAATTCACATAGTGTCATATTTTTTCTTCAACTTTACCGTTCATTTCTTGATAGGATGATATAGCTACAATATTCGTCAAAAGCTCCAAATTCATACTCTTGACTTAACACAGCGTAGCTTTTTATTTCGATGAATTGGTTTTCTACTTCAGTTATGAAGAGTTTAAACATGTCAAGAGCTTCACTTTTATGTTTCATGAGATAGACATAACAATAATTTTAACTATCATCTATAAAATTGATGAAATACTGTTTCTCATTTCTAGTCACCACACCATCATATTCGCAAATATTAGAGTGAATTAGAGCAAGTGGTTATGATTCTCTTAAAACTGATTTATGTGGTGCTTTTGTTATCTTTGCTTGACTGCAAAATTCACACTTCTCAAAGTCATTTTTGTAAAAGTTACGAAATTTGCCCTATGTTACTCATTTGTTTAACCAGTCTTTTTGTTTACATGACAAAGTCTTGCATGCCAAACATCAAATGAACACAACATGTAAGCAAAAGAAGAAATTTTATTCATAGCATCAACATTCAATATAAACATTCCATCCGTAGCATACCTCTTTCCCTCGAAAACACCATTCTTTGTGAGAGTACATATGTCAGTCCTGAATTATTTGAGTGAATCCAATCTTGTTGATTAGATAGCCAGAGACAAGGTTCTATCTTATTTTTGGAACATGCAGCACCTCCTTCAGAATGATATACAATCTTACCTAAAGTGAATTTTAGCACAACTTCACCAATTCCAGCAGCATTAGTTGAGTGAGAATCACCCAACAAAACTTTTCTGTCTTCAGCCTCAGAATAAAACTGGAAAAGTCCACGGTCATAGCAAGCCATAGTGTGAGGCACCAGTGTCAAGCTATTCCTTGGATCCATCAACTAAGTTGACCTTAGACATCATAGTAACAAGAGATTCCTCAATTAGTTTGCCTGAGGAGCAACCAAACGCTTGTTGTGATAGTTTCGAGCTAAATGCCCAGGTTTGTCACAATTGCAGCACAATAATGGTTCAATTGTTTCATCTCATGAGGGGGGTATCTTCCTATTTTGATTTCTCTGAGGATTTTGTACTATCAAGGAGTTTTTGTTGTTGTAAGTTATGGAGGAATTCTTCATGTTCTTACTAGTGGGTTTGAGCACCACAGCAGCATGACTCTTGTTATAAGCCTTCTTCAGGTTGCTGTTGTTCGAAACAACCCGCATTTCTTCCCTCATGTCCTGCTTATTGACTTCTTCCTTAATTCGAAGGCGGGTGATCAGGCTTTGAAGTGAAAATTCATTAGTTTTATGACGCATGTCCTTCTTGAATTCCTTCCAACTAGGTGGCAGCTAATCAATGAGCACATCAACCTAAAATTGTTCATCCAGATTCATGCCTTTAGGGACGATCTTGTGGGCAATCTTCTGCAGCTCGTGTGATCAGGCTCTACAGTGAAAATTCCTTGGTCTTGTATGCAAGTCCTTATTGAATTTATTCCAACTAGGTGGCAGCTTGTCAATGAGCACATTAACCTGAAATTGTTCATCCAGATTCATGCCTTCAGGGATCATCTCATGAGCAATCTTCTGCAACTCATGTGACTGCACCTTCATGTGACTGCACATTTAGATAACGGCTGACAAAAAACCTTTTTGCATCTGCTTCTTCAGTAACATATTTCTTCTAGAGAGTGTCCCTCAATTCCTTAGCAGTCTTATAGGAAGAATAATAGTCTTACAGATTATCGCATAAACCATTCAAGAGGTATTTCTTGCAAAGAAAATCATTGTCAGTCCATGTTTGATACAACTTGAATTGTTCAGCAGTGGGTTGATTAAGGAGTGATGACATTTTAGATGTGCTGTTAGTGGCAATTTTCTTGGTGGTTAAGAAAAACAACACATTTTGCCTCCAACGTTTGAAGTGAAATCCTTCAAACTTGGTGGGTTTGTTGTGATCATTGATGACATAGTTGGTTTTAAGATCCATGGCAGATGAAACATCTTAAGATTGTTGAAGCACAATAAAAACAAGAAATGAAGTAACCAGTGAGCCAAGAACAGTCAAACAAATTTTTTTGGGTTGAGTCGCGGACAATGTCGCTCTGTTTAAGACGTTTAGTGGCTCTGCCCAAGTTGTGCAAACAATCTGAATGGCACGCTGTCCCCAAGAAGAAACAACCCAGAACCGCCTTTGTCTAGACCCTCCTTTGCACTAAGAAAGATCCGAAAACTAACACCTTCTATGTTGCTCAAAAAATCCAATAAAAGTGATGTATACTAGTTAACCTTTTTTTCTTATTCCTGGAAGCTTTATCAAATTCTAATATTTACAGATTGAGTTAAACGTTGGAGGAATTGAGAAAAGATGGCCAAAGAATTGGCAACTTATCACCTAGTTGAGAAAGACTAGGTCTTTTCCTTTTATCTTCAAAACAAATTCTACTTAGCAGAACAAAAGTGGTCATCAGTAAAAATAGGAGAAAACATTCTTTAATTTAAATATAAAAACATGAATTTTAAATAAACAAAACGTTTTAATAGTAACTAGTACAGTACTACGGTTTGGTGATATTCATCTTCACTTAGAAATGAGAGGTCTTAGGTTCGAATCTCATGGATGACGAATTCAATACCAAATTTGGTTGCCCATTATGTAGTTTAGCCAAACTCTCCCTTCCCGTTTTGTAAAAATATCGATGTACTAAAAAAAATAGTAACTAGTACAATAATTTAGAGAATGAGGAGTTTCGAACTCGAGACGTATGAACGAAAACTCTACACTCTATCTGTTAAAATATTGAACTTTATGCATGTATTTTAACTTAATCTAATTACGGAAAAACGAATTCGAACTTGATTTATAAGAGATAGCCTGTTAACTCTATTTATTATGATTATGCTCATATTTGCAATCATCTTCCACTTTTAAATTTTTTGTTTGTGATTAAAAACGAGTGCAAGATGACTAACAATAGTAACTTTTCATTTATTTAAACTATTAGAAAGTCTTCAATCAACATTACATCTATGTCATTTTTATAACTATTTTTTTTTTCATCTTATGTTAATAATCTGTTAAATTCCTTATGATTTATTAGGTATTTGTTTGTTGGGATTTAACAGATTAGCATCAACACCATTTAGAAGTTGGTTATCTAATCTCGTTGACCTCTACCATTTTTTAGGCTCGCAAAACACTATCAAGTTTTAATATGTTACAAGCTGTTGTGTACACAAACCAAGCAAGCAGTTTGATTTTAATTAAAAAATCATAAACTAAAGAATAATATAATGAATAATAGTTAATCATATATAATGTTAGGTCAATTACCTAACTTTGAGAGAAAGATCTATAATTTAAGAAATAGATTCTATGTACGTATGTAGAGATTTTTTTTTTAATCTTTTGGTTGATGGGGTGTCTCCAAAAACGAACCCACTCAATACTGTATATGGTTTTGGCTTTTTAGCCAAAATACTCATTGAGATTAGTATAACTTTTTGTTTTGGTTCTTGTGATTTAAAATTGATGGAAGTGGAACCTGAGTTGGTCCATCATCAATCATTTCGGTTATTCTATGCAAAATCTCCATAAAATAAAAATAAAACGACAAAAACACGCTCAATTTTTGTCAAATTATTTTGGTCTATTGTTTATTAAACTAAGGGTATTTTTGTCACATCCTGACCCGGAAAGTCCATTTGGACACCGAATCGAGTTGTGCTGGTTCGATCCCTAAGGGGGGTGGATTGTAAGATCCCACATCGCCTAGGGGTGTGGATCTTGTAAGCCTTATATGTATATTTTCATCTCTACCTAACACGAGGTCTTTTGGGAGTACACTGGCTTCGAGTTTTGTAAGAACTCCGAAGTTAAGCGAGTTCGCGCGAGAGCAATCCATGATGGGTGACCCACTGGGAAGTTCTCGCGTGAGTTCCCAGAAACAAAACCGTGAGGGCGTGGTTGGGGCCCAAAGCGGACAATATCGTGCTACGGTGGAGTCGAGTCTGGGATGTGGTGGGGGCCCGGGCCGGGATGTGACAATTTTTGTCATTTTTGTTCTTATTTAACAGATTTTTTCATGAATGACCAAAATGATTGATTGTGAGCCAACTCAGGAACATGTTCGATTTATTTCAAATCTCAAGAATCAAAGCGAAGAATTATGTTAATTTTAGGGACCATTTCAGCCAAAAAGTTTTTTTTTTTTTTTTTTTTTTTTTTTCGCTCACCATTGTATTTATTATTATTTGATGAGTTTTTTTTTTTAAATTTGTGTCACTTTCACACATATCTCAAAATTTAAATTTATCTAATAATAATAAATAGAGTGATAAGTATTATCACTACTAAATTGTGAGCAAGTTTTGTATTGTTTTTTATTTAGTTGACGACCCTATGTGGTCCGCCCAATTATAATAAGATGTCCGGTGTGGACCGTGGTCCACCCAATACTGTACATCACTTTCTTATTTTCAATAGCAAAGGGCAAATATTAAAATTTCCTGCCTTTTAAGTATGTGGATGACCAAAGTGTGAGTGGGGGCCATTACCTTTTCTTTAAAAAACAAATAAATAAACAGAAAAAGGAGATGTGAACACGTGTGCAGATGAGACTTACAACGGTGAACATGTCCTACGACCTCCTACCCCTACACACTGACGAAAGTGCCCCAACCGCCCCGTGGGCCATGGCTGTTGTCCGGGTCCTGGATGACCTAGCCGCTAGGTCTTTTAATTAAATACAAGATTAGGACTAATCCCCCATGATATCTACATTTAAAATAATGGACATCGGCCACGTGTAAGCAGATGCTGACAACGAGGGGACGCGCCCTCTTCAACAAGGAACAAATGTTGTCAAAGTATACTGGTGGAGTTGATTATTTTGCAAATCACAATTGTAAAACACCAGGAGTGGGAGCCACTTTGGGGCCCACCATATAATCTCAAAATGAAACTCTAGTCCAATTTGAACTCCCAGGAATCCTTCCAACCTTTCCGCTTTGCCGACGAATTACATTGCAGAGTCGATAAAAAATGATTTAAAAACTCTGAGTTTGACATATTTACATAAACCGTGCTTTAACTCTACTTTTAAAGAGATATGGCAGACTATAATTTAAAAGTGGGAAAAAATACATTGCTAAAGTTAAATTCAATAAGGCAAATAGGTAGTGTTCCTATTTATTTGTGCTCCTCACATCACATGTCATACTTTTTATCACCAAACATTAAGAGCCACAAAAAACCTCCTCAAAGCTTAAAAAGCAATGCTTGCCTTATCATCTTGTATCTTCTGCTACCACCATTTTACATATGCTCAGATAAATCCAACAAGGAACACAGGTAGTGATACAAATAAAAACACAATTTAAATTTAAAAAAAAATATTCCAAGTGGGTTTTTTTACCATTACACCCTCTTTCCATTTCTTCTTCCCCATATAATATAAAAATATAGTATGTCAAAAGTTTTACTGCCCTTTATGGAAATTTAAACCTCCAAAAAAGAAATCAACTGTTACATCCACCTTGGCAATTCTTCCCTCTTTCTGCCCCATCAAAAGATCCCTACTTTTCCTTTTCCGGCATTCCCCATCCTATCCTCTCATCAAACCAATCAAATTTAATTAGACTTTCACCATCAACCCTGTCAGATTATACACACGTACGTCTAACATATACTTTTCCCTAGGACAATTTTACCCCCACTTGCTAAACTTTCACTCCAAAATTGTGGCTTGAAATTCCATTCCACCCTTAACCCTTTTCCCGTTGTCCTTTTGCTTGATCACATACTTGCATCTTCCCCATTTCTTCTCGCAGGGTGCCTGCAAATTCTCATTTCCTTGGGCAAAAAATCAAGCTCTTCCTTCATTTGCTCACAATCCCCACCCACCACCAAAAGTGCTTTCAGCTTCTTCTTTTTCCAGTTTTTCGCCTGCCCGTTTTATGGGGTTTGCAATGTAGCACCAAGGGATAACTGTTCTACTCACCGGCAGGTTGTTTCTTCTGTTCTGCCGGTTTTACCTGGACCTGGACCACGGTCGGAACAGCAGCATGTACATAAGAGATTCCTGCAGGTAACGATGCTGGACTAAACTGAGCATGCATAAGATTCTGCGAGGATAAGTTACCGCCTTTCATGTTGTTGGCAGCTGCAGCAGCAGCCGCCTTTGCAGGATCGTTGGAGCTGGTATTTGAATGCGTAACAGGAGGGCAGAGTGATAACATCCCGCTCGAAGAAGTTCCTGCTGAGCCTTGTGACTGCTGCTGTTGCTCAGGTCGGCGCTTAGAAGCATGATAATACACGCTTGAAGGAGATTGAGTAGAGGCGTTACTATTGGAATGGGAAGCTTGAGGCTGCATGTAGGCATTAAAGAACTGCGTTTGTTGAATCGATTGCTTATATAACGGTTGTTGCTGGTGCTGATGTTGATGTTGCTGTTGCTGTTGCTGCTGATGTTGCTGATGCTGATGCTGATGCTGCAGTTGTTGCTGCAGTTGTGGCTTAGTACCAGCGCTCGAAGAGGTAATATGGGTGTTGCCTATGATCGAAGGGACATTCCTCCCGCCAACAGGAGACGACTTCTGACTGGGCACTGATGGTGAGTTCTTGGCCTGCTGAGATGACAAAGAAGATATTTGGCCAGCTTTATTTCCTGTGGAAGTCGAAGTAGTTGTCCTGGGGCTTCCACCAGCACTTCTAGACATTGACGACGTTGTGGTTGTGGGCGAACCAACCATTACAGGAGGAGATGGAGACTGATTGCTACTGGCAGGCTGTAACCCTTGAGATTGGGTTGAAGCCTTGGTGTTTGCAGCAAAAGAAATCTGTGTGTGGCTTTGCTGTGTCCGCCCATGCTTTTGAGGGAGGTTTTTGAGGGACGAAGAGGTTGACGAGGCCAGAGACGATGAAGGAACTTGGGAAGTGGTTATCCTTGCAGAATTCTTCCACTGAGGAGATTGAGCTGGACTGGTGCTGCTTTGGACAAGGTTTTGCGGGAATGATGATAGAGCATTAGGAAACTTTGCAGCCATAGAAGAGGTTGAAGGGAGGTGATCAGAGTACACACTGCCATTACTCGTTGGTGTTTTGTTACGAGCTGGAGCCACAGAAGAAAACTGCTGCTTCTGAAGCTGATACATCTGCTGCGGCTGCTGTTGCTGGTGATTCCGCATCTGTTGCTGCATTTGTTGCTGGGGTATGGGTGCATTTGCAGGGCTGACAGCAGCTGGCATAGCAGAACTGGACGATCGGACAGGAGTGGAGCTGAGGTTAACTGCTCTTGCTGAACTATCAATCACATTGTTGCCCGGTATTGTAGAACCAGATGTATCGGTCAAATCTGCCCTGGAGAAAGCAATAGAGTGCCCAACATTTGATGAAGCTTTCCCAGCCAAGGCCTTTCTTTCCTCTTCCACATTAGAGGAATCCCCTCCTCCGGTTTTCCCTTCTTCCGGACCTCGATAATTCTTTTTCTGTTGTGCAGCTTGGGCAGCCGCGGCAACAGCCATATACTGATAGCTGTGCCTAGTAACATCTGGAAAGCTCTGGAGAATTGTATGATTCATTGATGTTATGTCAATGCCAGGAGAAACGGTGGCACCATGTAAGGAAGCAAAAGACATGGCGAAAGCTTGGGATGCTTCAACCCCAGCCTTTGAGCCCTGTTGCAGTTGCTGCTGCTTCTTTTCACTACCACTAGCACCAGTTGCACCACTGGCACTTCCAACCGAAGGAGGTGTCATCAAAGCAAAGTTTGGCGGATGCATTGGCATTGCAAAATTCTGACCATAAATACTCATGTTCGCACGAGAGACGCGACTATCAGCAGTTGACGGGCTGTCTTCGCCACCCATTTCAGGCTCAAGTTGGCGCGAAACATGCAGGTTCTGCTGCTGCTGCAGCTGTATTGCTTGCGAAGGATGGTTTTTTGAGGCAGGAAAGCCTTGCAAGCTTCCACTGCCACCATTGACAACATTTTGATGTGGCCTTTGCTGCTGATTTTGCAAATGCTTCTGTGACGACGAAGAACCACTTGAAATAGTAGTGTTTGGATGACCTTGTTGACTTTGCTGTGATTGAGATGGTGGTGGTGGTTGTTGCTGTTGTTGCTGCTGCTGTTGTAGTTGAGAAGGATGGAGCACTGGAGAAGAATAGAAAGACCCGTTAAAATAAGGCATTGCCTGAGCATGGGGTCCTCTGTATGCCGGCTGTGCACCTACATGAGCTGGCATTGGAAATGGATATGCATTGTTCTGCAAAATCGCCAAATACTGGGGTTCATTTCCAGCCATATTTGGGTAGTTGAAACTCATTGCTGGAGCTGCAGCAGCGGTTGCAGCTGTCGCACTCAATGAAGCAGAGTTAGATGCACTGAATGAAGCTGCACCACCAGCATTAGAAGACTTCACAGACCCAGGTCGGACAGAAAGAGCGGGGGCGGCCTGTTGCTGGCTCAATGGGAAAATGAAAGCAGGACCGTGCTGAAATTTTCAATAAAAGAAAACGCATCAATATTCAAACCCCCGTGACAATATCATTTAACAAATGTAACAAACAGTATCAAAACGAGAAACGTACCAATATATTACTAGGTGGCCCAGGAGGTAGAGCTTGCTGGAGAACGATTGGCTTTCTCTGCGCAGCATCCACAAGGTTTGTTGCTTGTGAAGTTTTTTCCTTTACAGATTGAGCAGGAAACATAGCAATCCCCTGCCCCTTGTCATGTGCAGGATTCACCCCTCTCCCTGGAACATTGCCAAGCAATTCTGGAGGTAATACATTGGGATTGCTAAGCTTGGCTCCTCCATACAGAGATCCCGAACCAGCTGCTACCGGCCAGAAAGAATTCATCCTTGAGAGTTGCTGGTGATAGTATATATTCCTTGCAATGTACCAATGGGTTGTGCACCTCTTTGGCCGAGGTTGATTAAAAAACAAATGCGGCGGCTGCACCAGTTGAAAATTCCATTGGAAAACAAAAAAGCAAGAGGGCTCCACTTAGTTTCACGAGGAGGACAAAAAAAAGAGAAGTTGGTAAAATAACAAAAAATCACATACTTGTATCGGAGCTGAAGAAACGGAGCTCCCATCCATGGATACAACTCCTGGTAAGGGCCCCATATATCTGCTGATGAGAACACATCCATTCCCCCAAAATAAGTAAATCTCAAAACCAAAGATGAAGGCTAATAACCAAGAAAATGGCAAAAGAAGAGATAACATAACAACCGAAGAGCGTACCCCATTGGAGGAAGCCCGCCCGGCCAGCCCGCCACAGACATCGGCAAAGGTACAGAACCCGATTGCACTGAAGAATCAGAAGATCAAATCACTGACTGAGCAACCCAAATGAAGGGGGCAGAGAGAGAGAGAGAGAGACTACATTACCAGTTTTCTCAGTGTTATGCTTAGCAACATTATGGGGCAGCTTGTTTCCACTAAAACTCTCAGTCTTTTCCAAATCAAGCTGCAGATCAAAATTCCTTTCTTTCCCACCAACAACGGAACAAGTCTGCTTTTTCAAATCAGCTGCTTCTGCTTCTTCCACAGCTGCTTTTGACTTCTCAGCTTCCAAATTTAAAGGCTGCACTTCTTCCTTGTTGCCAATTTTCAGAGCTTTGCTGTCATCCTCTCTGCTCACAGCTTTTAAGTCCTGCAAACCAAACAGTAATACACACCTTAAACTAAAACTCTTCAAAAACCAAAAATTATAACACCAAAATATGCATATGGCAGAGGTGGTCCCCACTCACCGTTTCTGCATCTACGACCGCAGGCTTAGGATCTACGGAGATAAAATCAACCTCACCATCCCTTTCTGGAGGAGCCTATAATTATATACACATCAACAACCAAAAAATTTCAATATCAATAATTTATCCTTTAAAAAATAGGAAAAAATAAAAAGAAACAAAAAGATGAATAATTTATCCTTTAAAAAAATAGAAAGAAATAAAAAGAAGGAAAATTTGATGATCCTCACCATCAGATCTATCTGGAACTTTTCTTCTCGGTGGTTTTCAACTTCTGGGATTGTTGAATTCCTAGATAAAAACCCACGAACAGAAAATTAGAAATTTCAAAGCTTTTTGTATCCGAAAAAAAAAATCAATCTTTGATGCTCACGGTTTGGTCAAGGTGATTTTTTCACGTTTATCATCCAATCTGAGGCCAGTGGATTCCTTCTTGGGAGATTGAAGTTCCACTATGCTCGTTCTAACATTTCTACTCTCCGATTCGTTGTTCGCTGGCCTTGAATTTGACACGGCGTTGCTCTCCGGCTTAATTGCCTCCGGCTGAGCCTCCATTGATGCCGGAGCAGCTGGAACAGCTTGAGAGTTGGGCAAATCGTACGCAAAGCCACCATTTTCAGCTGCAGATCCTGGGTTTTTCTCCAAATTTGGAGAGGAAGTCTCAACCTTTGAAGGCTGATCAGCCACCACTTTGGCCGTAGACGAAATGGGACTGTTTTGAACTGCAAAAATTGATGGGTTCTCGTCTTCATACTTCACGGGTCGCGGTCTTTTCCTCTTGGGTGCTGCGGATTCAAACAAAGACACCAAATTTTCATCAGTCACCAAAAGAACACAAAGAACCCAGTTCTGTTTGCTCACCGAAAAACTGATTCAATCCCTTTATCTCAGTCTCTCAGCAACCAAACGGAGCATTTGGGGTACCCAGAAAGAAATGAATAAAACCGAGAGCAGTGAGCTTATAGTACCCGCGGACATGGAAGTGACGGAGGAGCAAGAATTCTGAGGGAAAGGCGACGTCAGCTGAGGAACCACGCAAGGGGAGTTCGAGATCGGCGACGAAACTCTCGATTTGGCGTCGCTGGTAAATTTGTTGTTGGTTTCTCTGGATTCGAACTTAATCGAATCGGTGGCCGTAATTTCTTGCTTCGTCGGCCCTTGCGGCTGCCTCTTCATCCCGTACAACACCTCCGCGACCTCTATTTCTATCTCGTCCTGATTAGACGACGCCGTCTTGGTCGACAAGGACATCTTCGGCGGCCGAAGTTTGGGTCCGTTTGGCTTCTGCAACAAAAAAATGTCACTAAATGTTAGAAATGAAGATAAGCCAAAAAAACCCAAAACAGAGAAATGAATCGAATTTGATGGAATTGAAGACCCACCAGCCTCTTCCGGACGGCCGAGGCGTGGGAAGAAGAAGGTGAAGTCGGAGCCGGCGTCGACGATGACACGCTGGGCCGAACAGGGGACGTCGAAGCCTGGCGGTGAATTTGGTCTCCAACAACACCGCAACTGGAAGGCCATTCGTTAGACCTCTTCGTCGACGCTGAAAAACGACAGGAAGAAAAACATCAGTATCCGGAATCCATTGAAATCAAACGTCTGGCAGCTTTTTCTCCCCTTAAATCACTTCATTTCTGCTCTACCTGTCCGTGCTTTTCGGGGCACCGAAACGCCAATCATCTCGTCGGTGACCTTCAACGCCGTGAGCTGTCTGAAATGCTTGTTGCTATTAAGATTATGAACCGGCGAGAAACTCTTCCGGTGATTTATCATAGAAGATGACAGAGATGCCGTTGACGACGGGTGGTTCGGCGGAAGCATCCGAATCGACGACCCACCGCCGCCGACTCCACTTCCACCTCCGTCTTCGTCTTCGTCCTCATCTTCGTCGTTCACGCTCTCCTCCGAACTATCATCGCGGCTGTCTTCTCTATTGCTTCCGTGCATTAACCTCTCGCCTCTCCGCCTCTTGCTCCGGCTCAACCGATCCCTATCACGATCTCGGTCCCTCTCTCGATCCCGATCTCGATCTCGGTCCTTCTTCCGATCTCTGAGCCTCGATGTCTCTTGTAACTCCACCGGACCATCGTCCTCTGCAAAAAAAACAAAAAATCGAAAACGAAAAAAATACCATTAAAACGAAAAACCAGCAGCTGGGTATTGCTAAAAGGGGTTAGATCTGGTAGGAGCCGCACCTGGAGAGTCTCTGAGGCTGCTACTTCTGTGTCTCCGCCGTGACAGGCCATTTGGGGCCGCCATAGCTGATCTTCTCGCATCCCTATTCCTATCCATATCTAATAATATTAAGTACAGACAAATCAGCTACACACAGGACTCTAATCCCATCTCTCATCACCGGAAACCCACCATAATTCGCCGGATAATTTAGTCAAACCCGCCGGGACTATTTGTATGCTCCGACTCCCAACCCCGTCAACGACGATCTCTATCACAAGGCTATTCCCACACCCAAAGATCTCAGCTTTCGCTTATCTTCTTCCACCTCTCACTGCCTCTCTCTCTACCCCGCCCTTTCTCTCTCTCTCTCCGTTTCTCTCTATTTCCAACTCTGTCTCCTTTTTGTGCTGTCTATCAGTCTATCTCATCCTCTTCTCCGCTATTTCACTTCGAGCGAAACCCACTCCTAAGCCTCATCGACGGCCACGATTCACCTGCTGCATCACATCCTTCAATCTCCACCCTACATTCCGCTATACATCCTGCGGTTCATTTCCACCCAAGCTGACATGGCAAAATCCTCGCCGTCCACACCCCTGCCCCAACCTTTTCTGTCTGGTGCCGCCACGTGTCAGATTTTTTAATTTTTTCTTCCTACCCAAGCTTCCATGTTTACTCAATCACTACGATTCGGTACTTTTATACAATAAAAATTGTTAAACAAATCAATAAAATACCACTAATTAATGTATCAATAAAAGATTATATTATTTTATTCCACCCAAAAGAAGAACACTGTAGCCCACCAATCCAATCCCTGTTTACTTTAAATTAAAAATAGCAACCCCAGAAATTAGCCTAATCAACGCCATTAACTTGCTCAAAAAAATATATATATATATCAACGCCATTAACCGGCTATTCCCGGTCATAGAGACCGCGGCAAAAGCAACGTGACGAGAACAAGGAATTTGCATGACCACAAATAATGGAGTGCATTTTTACTCATCAGCCTCATGTAGTGGTAATGTTCACAACTTACTTATTATCATTATATATGTTTAAATTTTAAGATTTATGTATATCCATTACAAAAATTTTGAAATTTAAATTTAACGGTGGTCAACATACATCATAATTTAGAATGATAAACAAAAATATTCTCAGATAATATCGATCAAACCGGTCAAATTCATTGTTTCCGGTCCCACATTTTTTTTGTTTTCCATTTTTCCTCCCCTTCTTTATATATTTTTGTTCAATTAATTGCGGATGATAGCAAAATTCTTAATCAATTTCCGTAAATTGACAACGTAGGCCCCACCTGAATGGGAACCAGTCGCGCATTCCACGGTCCAGATCTTCCCGTAACCAGTAACGCGAAGTTTGTTAGCCGTCGGATACATTTCTGACGTGGCGATAAGTAAATTAACAAATATATCCCAAAACCCAGATTCGTCCTAGCTGGCACCAAACTAAAAGAGCTCGTGCGCGTCGATCAGTGCGCCTCATCTGGACCGTAGGATCCAGTCGAACCAACGGCAGATATAGGAGCATGAGCGAGGGAAGGTTTCACGGTCACGGAACTTCTGAGAAGTGTGGGTCCCGCGTTAGCTGCCGATCTAGAAATTATTTGCTCGCGTTGGCCTATTGTCACGCTCGTGGGATATGGCAGCCTAGTCTGACGTGTACTGGGGCCCAACAATTAAAAAATAAAATAATATCAAAATACTTTTTCTCTTTTATTTGTTTTTTTTTTTTTCCAAAAATAGAATAGATTAGATATGAATAGAAATGTTTACGTCCTGAGCTAGAGTATTAAAGAGGAACTCAGGTCCAATACAGTCCCAAACAAAAACTTGATCCTTCTTAAAAGCAAACTTAACAACAGAGTGGGCAGCAAAGTTGCACTTCCTAGGCACAAATTCGAACGAAACAGTCGTTAAATTGCGAGCTAGGACTTCAATGTCACCAAGGATGCATTCAAGGCTGAAATCAATAGGAGCTTCCTTCCTGAGCATCTGAATGATAAGCTTAGCATCGGATTCAATGATAACTTTATCAAACCCGTGAGAGGCGCAAGCGGAAATGGCTTCGCGAATGGCCCAGGTCTCGGCAGCAGCAGCAGAATGGCATAACCCTGACCCCGATCCCCCAGCAGCTTGGAGAACCCCTGCAAAATCTCGGCAAACCCAACCAACACCCATACGGAAAGAAGTTTTACACCAGGCAGCGTCAGTGTTAATTTTGAAAAATCCAAACCTTGGCTTCCTCCACCGTAACTCCTCGCTTAAGCCTGTAGGTATAGCGGTCAAATTTTGTGGAGATTTTGCAGCGGTCAATTTTTGTTCCCCCGGTCAAATTTTACAGCGCTGTTAAAAAAAAAGAAGTAAAACTCATATAAATAAATAAATTCGTTTTTCCGGCTCTAACTCCACGCGCTTATGGCGGAGTTCACATTCAATCACCCAAATATGTAGACACGTGGCCCCCCATTATTTCGCCTCGATTGGCTACTTTTCTACGCTCACAAGATGGTAAATATCTTTTTACTCGGATCCTTCCGATATTCTCACCTGCCTGTCACATTCATGTTTTAGTCGTAGGATACAGCTGGGTAGGTTAATTCATGCTCCACAGAAAAAACATAAAAAAAAGTATAATACGGGGGACAAGAGTGCCACGTCAAACTGGGCCCCGCCCGGAAATGGGTGACCCACCACAATGGATTCCCTTTCTCCAGCTTTTGTCGCTTTGCGGGGTCTTTGGGTTTTCGTCCCCTCGCAATCGTCAAGGTCCAGAAGGTGTGCCACGTGTCCGTGAAACGTGCTATTGTCCTACGTGGCATTGTTTATGGCCGGTTACGTAAAACCCTAGCCGTCAACAGCACCAAAGCACACATAAATTGCACAAACATAAGTTGCGTTTACACTAAACTCACCAGTCAGTAGCCACCCCCCATTAATTGATAAATAATTAATTAATCCAAATGGATTTGATCGACATAATTATTAATTCTATAATATTATAGAATCTCATTTGGTAACATAATAGAGTATAATAATGTGACAACCAAAATAAGAATAAACAATTAAATGCATAATTGCATATAAGCATTTGCAATCTATGGCCTTTTCCGACTCGGGTGCATATATAAAAAGGTAATTTGCTAATCGGGCAAGTTGTGAGAAAAATAAATTTTTAGAGTTAGAATTAGACCTGACAAATAGGTTGTGTTTGTTTTGATAGTATCATTTTCATGTCATATATGTTATAATAACGGATTGTGTCGTGTCAAATTCCGTTATCTCAAGTTTTCAACAAATTTTTAACAGGTGATCCAATAACGACCTGATTTCTTTAACGTGTCGCATCGTTTCGCGTCAGACTAAAGGGTCATGCAATAAATTGTCATATCTAATATCTAGATGTGACAAATAATATCTTATTAGGTTTTTAACAAGTGATTCGATAACAACCTGAATCGTTAATAAGTAACCTAAAACTTGTTATTTTTATATCATTTCGTATCAAGTTAACTGGTTGTAAAAAAAATTATCAGACTTAATTAGAATGTATCCAAAAAAATGGTTATATTTCGTAATAATTTTGAAGTTGTAAAATCAAAATTTTCCAGTTATACGGGGAAAATGACAAGGGATCTACTTTGACCAATGTACAATTAAGTATGAATTATGGATGTCTCATTCGTGAAAGTAAAATGTAAAACATAATTTAAAGTCGGTCAAATGCCATTACGTGGGGTGATCCATCCCTTCCCCAATCTATATCCAATTGATTGGCATTTTCTGACTTGATTGTGCTAGTTAGGCTTGGTGGTCGCCGGAAAGGGATCCGCTTCGGATCTCTTCTACCTAATTCTCCTTATCAAATAATTTGGATCTTTGAAATTTAATCCAACGGTTACAAACACAAACCCACTCTAAAGTTATAATAACTTTAGCCGTTGGATCAAATTTCAAAGACCCGAATTGTTTGATAAAGAGGATTAGGTGGAAGAAATCCGGATAATATCCCTTTCCGTGGTTGCCTATTTGCAATGAATGTGATATCAAGTTTGAGAGTTAAGTTGCTCGAAATGTTACACCAAGTTAGGGAGTTTGGATAGTTAGACTGATTACTGTTTACTTCTTAAAATGGCATAGTTTGATAGAATAAGCGTTTCTCTTAATATCTATTTTTTCATTTTTGTTTCATAATATGTGTTGTATGAATTGAGTAAATGAACACACGTCAAAAATGTTGATGGAAGTCACGTTTTCTGTATGTTATTTAAACAATGTGTGTATCGAACATAACATGATTAATGAACAAATCAAATTAATGTCAAGTCATTTAACATGATTAGCCAAATAAACGAAGTTTGAGCTTACTTGTATTTTGCATGAATTTGAAATGGAATAACACAATATGACACAAGATGTCACTACTTGTCAATTACCATCTCTACATAACGCATGTGAATGTATAAGTTTGCACAATCATGGGCATTAACACATCAATGAGTGATCTAAGTGGTAAAAGATGAGTTCATCACAATGTAAGATCTAGTTGATCACAATGGTAACATGGCGTCCTTTGGTTAATTTGTGTCATCACTTCCATACAAGTGTTTTTTGGAGATAAGAATCGGGCGAAATTACAAATATAGCATTTTTGGTACACATTTTAAAATGTAGATTTTTTTTTTTTATGTAGAAATTGAGAGATCGGATCCTTAACCTATCATAAAACTATCCATTATTTCACTTCCTTCATCGCTTGAGTCAACCTAATAAATTTATTGAAAATATAGTTTGTTTACTTACTTAGAGTGAGACTAATCTAAAATAAAAAACTGAAATGATTTGAAGGGTATCGTGTGCTAATTAGCATATAGAGAAACACCTAATTTAACAACCGAAATCACACCTTTTCTTGTCACCAATAGAGTCTAGGGGTGGGCAAACGGGTCCTGGACCCGCAGGTCGGGGCGGGTCCTCGCGGTTCGGGTCAGGTTCGAGGCGGGTCTAAATATTTTGAAGAAGAAGCGGGGCGGGGCGGGGAGGGGTGGAGGAATTGACGGGGCGGGGCGGATCCAAATATTAAGAGGAACGGGCCCCCGGCCCGAACCGTTTCTAACGTGGGATACTGGATGAATTTAATGATTATTCCCACCTCCACTCTCACTCTCCACCATTCGCTTGGATCTTCCTCACCCAGTCTCATCTTCTTCCTCTACTCTTCACAGCAGCCATCGCCAATTCTTCGTCTTTGTCTCCCTCTCTTTGGCGACTTGCGAAGTGCGACCACTATCACCAACCACCATCACCACCTTCTCCTCCCAATCGCTACTACCCCATCACTGCCGTCTAGAACACCACCATGATCCTGCGAATCGAAATCTACCACCTTCATCTCATCTCCTCCCAAATTAAGGTACTATAATTTCTTAAATCTTAACTCTCTGGAGTCTCTGCATTCTGCAATCTCTGATTCTCTCTGATTAATTTTTTAGATTTAGGGATTTAGGGTTTTCTAGATATATGCAATCTCTGACTCTCTACATTCTGTAATCATATGGGATTTCAAGAAAACCCCAAGGGTTTAAATTTGCATTATTTTGAACTATTTAAGGGGAACCCGTCTCAGGTTTTGCATTGTTCTTAAGAAATTAATTTCAGGGTTTAGTATTCTAAATGTGGTAAAGTTTAAAAAGTTGTGGTCTTTAAGTTGATTCCTGCTAGATTAGGGGTTTAATTGGTGGGGTCTACTTGAATTTTGTGGGATTTGGGATTAGCCGTAGGTTTGATTTTATTGGATCTGGAAGGTACTGAGGCATGCTTTGGAAGTTGTAGTAGTGAGTTTGGTGAAATGGATTCTGATCACAATGTCGCCGATGAATGTGGTTGTAACGGACAAAATGCAGTTTCCCAGTGGTGGTGACACAGTGCGGCCATTGGAGACGGCGAGATCCCCAGCTCTCCCATCAGTGGTTCCAGATGAGCGTGATGAACATCCGGTAAACCATTTAATTTCATTGTGGACGAACAATCTCTGATAATATGCAAGTCCACTTGATTCAAGTTCTGAAATTTAATCCATTCGAAATTCCCAATTTGACGTTGAGATGCAATTTATGTTTGCAGTCTGTAGTCTATCACGTATGCAAGCCTAGCAAGTTGACACCAAATATGATCGGGAGGAGGTATTCAAAATCCCCTTTTAAGTTTTAACTTTGATCATTTCATGCAAATTGGATTTGAATGTAAACTCATCTTTATAAGCTTTTATTTGTAACTATTGGCAGGGAAAGATGTATTCACCCTTCTGAGAACCGGGAGAATGCTGCGAACGCCCTGTACTGACAGCAGAGTCTTTCTCATTGTTTCTATATACACAATCCAAATAACCTGATCTAAATGAAAAAAGAAAAGAAAAGTAATTTGGACCCGTGGACTCGGCCCGAACCGGCCCGTTTAAAACGGGCTGGGTTAGGTCCGGTTCCAAATCTTAAAATTCATATACCCGGCCCTGGCCCGGCCCGTTGCATTTTTAAACGGGTCGAGTCCGGTTCCTACAAATTTGGGCCCGGCCCGGCCCGTGCCCACCCCTAATAGAGTCTATTGCATAACGACATATGCATGTTGAAAGCAAACAAAACTCCCGGAAAGCGACTATATAAAGCACACACCAAACTCAAAACTAGTATTTTTTTTCCATTTATTTACAACAACAACCAAACCTTATTCTACTAAGGGAACTATAACAAAAAACTCATGGTACTGTTCACTTTAATAAAAAAAAACCACATTTTTACACTAAAAAGTCAATCCTAGCAAACAAAACTCCTGGAAAGAGACTATAAAGCACACACCAAACTCAAAACTAGTATTTTTTTTCCATTTATTTACAACAACGACCAAACCTTATTCCACTAAGGAAACTTTAACAAAAAGCTTCTGGTACTGTTCACTTTAATAAAAAACCACATTTTTACACTAAAAAGTCAATCCTGATACTATTCACTTTACGCTTTATTTTGTCCTTATCGTTAAAACTCAAAGTTTTCAAGCCCTTTTCATTAGTTTTCCTTTCCACTAAGTGGGGTCAGCTGAATGAATCCTAAAACACCATTGCGCTTGGTTTTGTGCTATGTTTTTCGTTAGCTCCAAATGCTCTATATCTTTCTTAAAGTCTCTTTCCAAGTCTTCATTTACCCCTTTTGCCCTGAGCCTCCATTTCATAGTCGCATCTTCTAATATGGAACATTGGTAGGTCTTCAGTTCACGTGTCCAAACCATCTTAACCGATTTTCTCTTATCTGATCTTCAATTGTAGTCACTCCAGCTTTACCTCGAATATCCTCATTTTTAATCCTATACTTTCTCGTGTGCCCACATCTTCAACAAAGCATTCACATCTTCGCTATACTCATTTTGTCCATGTGTTAATTTTTGACTGTCCAACATTCCGTGCCATAAGCATTGTTAGCCTTATTGTCACCCTATAAACTTTTTCCTTGAACTTTAGTGGCATACAATGATCGCACAATTCACCTGATGCATTCTTCCACTTCATCCATCGAACTTGTAATTTATGGTTGAGATCCTCATCTAATTCTCCGTTCTTTTGCAAGATACATCCAAGATAGCGAAAGCATTCACTCTTTAGTACATCGTGATCTTCAATCATCACTACTATCTCATTTAGACCCCCTCTACTAAACTTACACTCTATATACTCTGTCTTTGACCTACTTAGGCGAAGACCTTTTTAGATTCTAACATTTCCCGCCAAAGGTTAAGCTTCACATTTACTTGCTTTTGCGTTTCATCTATCAGCACTATATCATATGCAAAAAGCATACACTAGGGATATCATCTTGAGTATGTCCAATTAACTCATCCATTACCAATACAAAATGGTAAACACTTAAAGCTGAGCCTTGGTGTAACCCTATTGTTATAGGAAAGCTTGCAATTTGTCCTTCATGAGTTTGTAATGAAGTCCTTACTCGATCATACATATCCTTTATTGCTTGGATATATGGTACTCGTCCAACTTTCTTTTCTATAGTCTTCCAAAGAATTTATCTTGAAACCTTATCATACGCTTTTCGAAATCTAGAAAGGTCATGTGAAAATCCTTTTGCATACTTCTATATAGTTCCATCGATCTTCGTAAGAGATAGATTGCTTCTATAGTCGAGCTCTAGCATGAACCCGGATTGATTGTCTGAGACCTGTTTTTCTTGCCTCAATCTATGCTCAATTACTTTCTCCCAAAGCTTCATTATATGAATCATTATTTTAATACCCCTATACTTCATGCAATTTTATGTGTCACCCTTATTCTTGTAGATAGACGCTAAAGTTCTTTTTAGCCACTCATTTGACATCTTCTTCGTTTTCAAAATCTTATTGAACATTGTTTGTGATCCATGTTATACCCGTCTCTCCCAATACCTTTCACACTTCAACTGGTATATCATCAGAACCCAATTCTTTTCTATGCTTCATTTTTTTCAAAGCTACAACCACTTTCCCTTTCTAGATTCGACAATAGAAGGAGTAACTTCTACACTATTACGAGTTCCTCAACTCACCTAAAGAAGTACTCCTTTCGTGTCCTTCATTATGAAAAAATTATGAAAATAAGCTCGCCATCTACCTTTAATAAGCTCTCATCCATGATGCACTTTACTTGGTTCAAGTCTCTTGTGTTCCTTTCCCTTACTCTAACCAGTTTATAGATATTGAACTCTCCTTTTTTGGTATCTAATCGCACATACATGTTGTCAAAAGCCACTAGCTTCACTTCTCTCATGGCTTTCTTTGACTCTTTCTTCACTCTATTATACTTCTCATAAGTTTCTTTGGTTCTATCCTTGTATAAGGTTTTACAACATTCCTTCTTAGCCTTAACATTTTCATTTACATCCTCTTTCCACCACCAAGATTCCTTTTGATGTGGAACAAAACTCTTGGACTTTCCTAATACCCTTTTTGTAATTTTTTGGATATAACTAGCAATGAAATCCCACATTTGGCTATCGTTTCCCTCTATATCCCAAACGTATTTAGCGATTACTTTCTCTTTGAAAGTGACTTGTTTTTCTCCTATTAGATTCCAGTATCTAGTCCTTCGACATGTCAAGATATTGTTTACGGTGCCATTATCATTTCCATACCGAGCACAACCACCATAATTAGGCTTCACATGACACTAATTTGGCTAACGGTTTATAGTGAGAGGACCGTTGATCTAAAAACACAGTTGTGATTTGAGACAAACAGGAACCAAAGGGAGGAAGAATTCACCAAGAGGATTAGAGGTCAAACCTGAATCAATTGCTAGGTAGTAGAGGTCCAACCCAACCTCCTTAACTAAATGTGAAGACTAAACTTTGCGATAGAAGACTTTTGAGACGGCTAGTGGAATGAATATATGAAAGTGAGTGATATTTTTTTTTATTACTAGCGAGATAACTATTATAATTTACACTAAGCAAAAGGGTATTCACTATAATGAGTAGAAAAAGGGGGCCTATATATCCAGTAGAGCAATTTACGACTTGTAACAAAGTGAGTATTATTTAAGTGAGAAAATTTAGGTAGTTTTACTTTAAATTCAATTACATTTATCTTGTTTATAAAACTGGTAAATCGGTAGGTGTCCTACAAAATCGTGTGCAATTTTTATGAAGCTTTTTGCCTTTCACCATCTCTTACTTATATTTTGGCTTAATTGGATTATTAGTTCCTGTTGTAATAGAGTAGTCGGAAGATAGTTTCAGTGGTAAAAAGATTAGGATTTAAGCCCCTGTGGTGAAGTCTGTTAGGATTTATGACTAAAATTGAAAATTTTGTTAACTCTCCATTAATTATTAGCACGTGAGTCACACATATGAGGCTAAAACGAAACTCGTCGTTAATTGATAGCATGGCTTACAAGTGAGACTAACTTTATCCATTTAGCCTCATATGTGAGTCTCATGTGCTAACAATCAACGAAGAGGTGAGAAATTTTTTCATTTCAAGCCTAAATCCTAACAGACTTTACCACAGGGGTTTAAATCCTAATTTTTTTTATCACATAAACTGTCACATCCCGGCCCGGGCCCCCGCCACATCCCGGCCCGGGCCCCCGCCACATCCCGGGCTCGACTCCGCCGTAGCACGATATTGTCCGCTTTGGGCTCCGACCATACCTTCACGGTTTTGTTTATGGGAACTCACACGAGAACTTCCCAGTGGGTCACCCATCATGGGATTGCTCTCGCGCGAACTCGCTTAACTTCAGAGTTCCTACGGAACCCGAAGCCAGTGAGCTCCCAAAAGGCCTCGTTCTAGATAAAGATAGGAATATACATATAAGGCTTACAGGATCCACACCCTTGAGCGATGTGGGATCTTACATAAACTATCTTCCAACTACTCTATTATCATGGAAACTATTAATTCAATTAATCCTTTAATTTTTAAAATTGGTTATTTCTTCTGGAGAGAAAAAGAATAGGCCAGAGTTGTTCCATAGCTTTTTATTTTGAAGAGGGGAAGTAAAAAGGAAAATCTAGTTCCTTCTTATGGAAGGGGAAAGGGGATCCTCTCTGAATCCATTTTTCCTAATGGTTAATTGTATATCGTGCGGTCAATTTTCGTCATATACTATTTGTGTTTAATTTTAAATAAAAAAAATCAAATGAATTTTGACCGCACGATACACGATGAATGACTAAGATGTGGGAATTCCTATGATCCCCACAAAATAGATCCGGATGGGATCGAATTCCCCTTCTTGTCGAACTCAGCAAATTAATTAATGAGTATTTCATAAAAAAATTAATGAGGGGTATTTGTTTATGAATATTTGCTAACAGCTAAGAAGTAATACTATATAGCACTTTGTTTATTTTGTTCTATAAAATACGTATTAAAAAAATTCAAGCAGGAATGCAAATAACTATAATATGTAAAAGCAAACTTAGACTACGGTGCTCATATAGACAACCTTTTGTATGCCACAATATATATTGAAAAATTATTAAACACAGAGATTGTGTTTGTCGTTAATTATTTACGTGATATGCGTTTATTAAACAATTAACTTCTTTCTTAAAACACTTAACAAACATATACTAAACATGTGAAATTTTTAAGATTGTACGTTAATTGTAAGAAAGAATCTCTCATGAGCTAGTCATATAGGACCACAAACCCTAAATTGAAAAATAAAAAATAAAATTTGAGAAGACGAAACTGTGGTAAGTTTTTTTTTTTTTTTCGTCACACGATAGATTTATTAAATTAGGAAATCGACGGAATTCAAATTCACGCCGTGATGCAAGAACAAAATTCTTTTCTACTACTATGGTAGAGCCACTTTCTTTGTGAAGTTTATTTGGCTTTAAACTTTTTGGCGGTGCAATGTTTTATGTCAAAAATGCATAAGAAAGGTCCACAAAGTGGGACAAAGCATGTAGCATCATACGGTGATTTTTTTCCCGATTTGTTTATTTTAATTTAACTTTTACTTTTTAAATTTAATTTTTATAATAATCCAATCTAAAGTTCTAGTTCTCTATTCCCATTGTCCTTGTGTGCGAGTTCTGCGTTTTAGAGAGAGATTATCTCTTCTCCTTTTAATCTCCCTTCTATTTAAATTGTTATGATTAAATCACATCATTATTTTGTGTTGATTTATTTAAAAAAAAAACAAAGAATAAAATGTGAGAGAATGAGAAAAAATGAGTCGAATTAAAATGAGAAAAAATCATACTTCGAGAGAAGGCCCCTCTATCTCTCTTTAATTTGCCAAAAGCCTAAAATACATGGAACAATTCTTTAAGAAAAGCACATTACATTTTTCAAACAATATTCTATTGGAATTTGGATTATTTGGGAAAGAGATCAGGAGATCCAAAGCCTAGGGATCAAGTGATACGGACATTTGAAATTTGATCAAACGACTAAAAACAAAGAAGTTAGTAAAAACTTTTAAAAATTATAATAATTTTTTACCGTTGGATCAAATTTCAAAAGCTCGAATCTATGGACTTTGGAGTGAGAGATCTGAAGAGGATCTTTTTCCGATTATTTGTACCTCAAATCAGCAATGATTCAATTATTTTATTCACTAAACTATTCATTTAAGTGTGGTAGTGGTACACGACAAGTTCATTCATGCTCTATTACTATAAATTGAGATATAAAAAAAACATAATGATATTGTCCTCAAATCTCAAGATCCCAAAGCTTACGTATTGTGGACAAAAGGGTAAAGTAATTTTACGGGGAGAAAATGCTATCGTTCTCGTAAGAGCGAGTAGTTGATCGAATATACGTTTTATGATACGACACTTCCAAATCAATAATTCATAATTTTTTATTGGAATTTTTTTTTTTGTCAAAATAATTTCTTATTGCATTCACATACTGAATTTCTTAATACCGAGTCATGTAACAAAAAGCAAGGTAATGATTTGCAATTTTTATGTAGTTTTTTTTTCTTAATATATTCAATATTATATGTGCTAAGGTTGCGTTTAGTACGCGAAAAATAATTTATGAGAAATAATTTCCCATTACTTTTCCTAGGATATGAGAAATGCATTTTTCCATTGCCATAATTGGTGAAGTTGGGAATGAAATAGGAAGGAGAAAGACAATTCAATGTTTTAGTTTAATGAGGAGGATAAAGTAAGAAAATAAAAATTTGGTATGAAGAGATATTATCGAAAAAATAAATATTATCTATATAATTTAGTTTTTAATATTATATAAAGGTATTATTGTCCTAAAAATTTGCAATTAATGTTAATTGGTTGCAATAAATGTCGAAAAAATAGGGGAAGGATGACTCATGAGGTAGAGAAAATTTTTCAATTTGCCAGGAGCACGATCCGATACACCAAAAATGTCATGATAGAAGTAGTTGAAAAATCTCTCCATGGGGTGATGGTTTTCTTTTCCCCTATATTTTACGTCATTAGTTACAGTTTTTCAACATGGACTTGCGAAACATGGGAAATGAAGTGATTTCCCATTCTCAAGTCTCTTTCTCCCAACCAAACGTCGTCTAAGGGTTGTGGGAGTGGGCTAAATTCTCATAATGACCACCATAATAATTTAAGGGAATTGTTATTCACACTTTAAAAATCTCATTTTTCACTCTAAACTTTTTATAATTAGAAAGAAAATTACACTTATGAGGAGTGTAAAATGAGATTTTTGAAGTGCTAATAATAGTTTCCTAATTTAATTCGAATTCACCTCATCTTTGGCGAAAATCGAACCTAAGACTACTCACTTACTACTAAATTGCAGTACTATGCAATTCTTATTTAGTTAAACATTCACATTTTGGTTCATGCATGGGGTTTAATTACTGACCCAATTTTTCCATGGTACCAATATTGTTATGGCTTTTTTTATTAACACCCCACAAAATGTTGAATGCACACCACATTAAAATTTAATATTAAATGATTTATTTACCCCACTATGCAATGACAATTTTGACCTTATTAGGTTTTTTTTTTAAAAGAAAAATAAATCTCTAAATACACCCAAAATCACTTTTAGCCTATTATTTCTCAACTATCAAAACCCTCCCACCCTCCATTGTTGAACAAAACTCTAACCAATGATTGAGAAAAATTGCTTTTGACGAATGGACCACGAAATCGATGTTTTGGAAGCTTCACATGAGGTAAGACTTCATATTTTTCATTGTTTCAGTGATTTCAACTTCTATATTCATATTCATCTTTTAGGGATCACAAGGATCCCTGTGGTTGTTCATCAGTTTCTTTGTTGCTAGGGTATTGTTGATTTTTGGGCTTTGTTTTTCTCTGAGAAACTCTTCCCAATTTATGTACTGTATGAAAGTTTTGTATGAGTATCATTTGTGATATACAATTATCCCATGGTTATGGTGTCAAGGGAACTATGAAATCTTGGGTGGGGAGAAAGGGGGTGATAAACAGTCTCTTCTCTGGTTCATGCGACAAGTTCCAACACCAACAAGGACAAGGAGATTCAATCCAACTCTGACCAGGATATTCATTCCTATTCCCACATGGACACACGAGCAGCAGCCTGGTCCAAGATTGATTAGTAGTTCTTTTCCTATACTGATTGTAATTATGTTTCTGAAAATGCATCGCAAGTTTGTTGGCATGTACCACTCTGCCTATTGATATTGAGTTGTATGGTTCTTAACAAATAATTAAGGTGTATGATTCTTAGTAAATAAACGAGGATTTGATACTAATTTTTGGTGTATTTAAACAGGATGGCATACAAGGCAATACCTCTATAGGGGACACTAAGGTTGCAACAATGAACGTCGTTGATTACACAAACGCATTTAAAACTGACGAGGTAACTATTTTTAGTATATTGAATGTGCATCTGTGAATTTAATGGAAACTCTTGCATTCTTTTATGCAGCATAGTGCATTAGGTTCATAATAGGGAATATCATATGGGTTGGAATCTTAGCATGTCTATAAACATTTTGTTAGTGGCAAATGGCAATGATCTTGTATGTACAGGTGTTCAAAAGTAAAAATGATTTGCTTGATTGGACTCGTGCACAAGGAAAAAAGAATAATATGGTTATTGTCATTAAGAGGTCTGATGCGGGAGGGGTTGACCAGAGGAGGAAGAGAGCTCGAGTAACATTTGCTTGTGAGAGACATGGTGAGTATCGATCCATATTGAGGAAGTCTGATATTAATGACCAAAATTCTGATGCAAATAATAAGAAGAAGAAAGAACCTAGGAATACTGGTACTAAAAAATGCAGATGTTCATTTATGTTGAAAGGAGTCAATGTTGGAGAAGGAGATGAATGGAAATTGGAGGTTAAGTGTGGGGGGCATAACCATACTTATTCACAGTATCTTGAAGGGCATTATTTGTCGGACGATTAACTAAAGAGCAAAATGAACTTTTAGTTGACATGTCTACAAGTTTAGTGAAACCCAAAGTTATTTTGAACACCATAAAGAAAAAAGATCCACTTAATGTAACAACGATGAGGACAATATACAATGCAAGACACTATCATCGGACAAAAGAAAAAGCAGGGAGATCAGAAATGCAACAATTGTTAGGTAAGTTGGCTGAGTACAACTATATTGAGCATCATCAAAGTACTGGTGTTGATAATGTTGTTAGTGACTTGTTTTGGAAGCACCCAATTAATGTTGATATCTTACATTGTTTCCCACATGTACTTATCATGGATTGCACGTACAAGACCAATAGGCAGCGTTTTCCATTCCTGGAGATTGTAGGGGTAACTTCAACTAATATTACATTTTCGGTTGCATTTGCTTTCATTGACCATGAGAAGGAAGACAATTACACGTGGGCATTGACAAGATTGAAGACTCTAATGAATGATGATTGTATTCCTGGGGTGATTGTCACTTATCGAGACTTAGCACTGATGAATGCCATTCGTAATGTTTTTCCTAGTACTCGACATTTATTGTGTAGATGGCATATAAATTAAGCAGTTGCAACCAATTGCAAGAAACTCTTCACATTAGAGGAGGTTTGGAATATGTTTTTTAATGATTGGCAAACCTTGGTAAGTTCATCAACAGAAGAGGAGTACTTACATAATTGGCGTGCCTTTGAATCCAAATTTAGTTCACTTCATGAAGGTATTGATTACTTGAAAACTACATGGCTGAATGAGCACAAGGAAAAGTTCGTGGCTGCATGGACCGACACTTGTATGCATTTTGGTACAAAAACAAGTAACAGGTAATTTTATCCTTGTTTTACTCAACATATAGCCATGCTTTTATTGTGTCTACTAGTTTGTACTAATGAACAGGGTGGAAAGTGCACATTCAAAGCTAAAACGGATGATTAGCTCTAGCCAGCTTAGCTTTGATATATTGTGGAATCACATTCACTCATTATTAGAGTTGCAACACACTGAACCAAAGGCCTTATTTGAGAAGAGTCGATGTTTTGTCTACCATGGTTTGAAGCATGAAGAGTTGAGAGAGTTAAGAGGTTTTGTATCCATCGAAGTGTTAAACACAATTATGTGTGAAGCAAAAAGGTAAATTGAGGATTTGTTGTTTCTTTATGGTGTATAGTTACACATATAATATATATTTTTTATATTTTGAATAGAATCGACTCAGTTGGTGATGATGTTGTATCATGTGGTTGTACTCTTCGCTGTACACACCAACTCCCATGTGCTCATGAAATTGCAAAGTATAGGAGCAGTAGTCAACCAATTCCAATTGATTGTATACATCCTCGTTGGAGAAAGTTGGACATGATCATTGAACCTCCGGCTTTTAGTCCCCCAATTCTTCCAATAAGAGCACTCACTGAACGGTTTGTCAATTGGTTTGAGGGTCAAACTAATGAATCTAGACGATAACTATGCATTAAAATATAGGAGTTGATGAACCCAAGTTCCACGACACTTACAGAACCAGTTAAAAAAATTAAAACCAAAGGACGTCCACATAAACTTGACACTTCTATTTGTCGTTTGCCATCGGCCTTTGAGATTGCAGAAGCTCTTTCAGGTCATGATAATCAGCCACAACCCTCTAAAAAGAAACCAAGGGGAAGACCACGCAAATTGAAGGTATGCACTTATCTTTATAGTTGTGATGTTTGATATACTAATTGTAAATTCACTGAGTAACCCTTGATTACTATACAGACTTATAGCTCAATTTTACACAATCCGGCCGTCCCTACGCATCAATATACGGGACAGTTCCCTGAGGCAATAAAGCAATACATTACTATTGCGATTGATGTCCTTGAAGATGGTAATTGTGGATATAGAGTCATAGCTGAGGCAATGGGATTTGGTCAAGATTCATGGCCAAGGGTACGTAAGGACCTATTGGCGGAAGTACGTGGTTGCCCATTCCTATATGAGCAAGCTTTTGGTTGGAAAGAGAGGCGTGCTAAGATTGACCAAGCACTTGACTATTTTGAAGCTTCATATGCACCGGAACTCTATTGGATGATCATGCCAGATATGGGCCATCTTATAGCTTCATGTTATTGTGTAGTGGTGATTTTTTTATCCCGTTTGCAATGCCTCTCATTCCTACCTTTATGTGTATTAGGAGACGATGAGCCCACTAATCTTCCTGAGATTGCAATTGGTTTAGTCAATGACAATCACTTTATACAGGTACTAAGAGTTGACTTACTTTATTTGCAACATTGAACGCTGTTTTTGAAAGCTAATTGACTCATTTTGTTATGTACAACTACGTTTGGCATCAGGACATCCCATGCCATCAGTTGCACAAAATTGGCATACTCTTGCAGTAAATAATGCTCGACACCTTTACGCCAACTACCAAGATCGTGTGGAACAATTTAAGTTATTACTAGGTCTAAATAATGTAGCCACCACCGAAACGATATGTCTTGATTATGACCGATTTATGTTTCACAAACTGAATTGAAATATATTGATTGCCAAGCGAGAGTACATTGTAAAAACAAGGTTTATTTGTTAATGGTATCTAGTGGGCATGCAAAGCAACCTTGAAAAATATTTGAGCTAATTCCCCAAGCCATAAACTGCTGCATAAATAAACCTTCATCTGCAACAAAATGGCAAAATCAATTTTACTGTTCGTACAACAGTTGACTGTAAGAAAATGGCACAAAATGGCAAAATCAGTTTTACTGTTCATACAATAGTTTACTGTTCATATGCAACAAAATGGCACAAATAAACCTTCATCAGCTAATTCCCCACTCCATACACTTGCTCCATATTTTACTGTAAGAAAACGGAAAAGGGTGACTCTGAGTGTTAGGTACAAAAGGTCGGTAACCCTTTTGCATCAATTTCTTGTGGAGGAATATAAGGAGTATATTGAGAAATGTGGGGTGTATGTACAAAATAATAGGAGTATATTAAGAATGTGGGGTGTGGGGGTATTATGGGAAAGTAGGTGGGGTGCATTAAGATAATTTTTAAGTGAAAAAACAAATGTGGGGTGTATTAAGTATGTGGGGTTTATTTAACAATTTGTGGGGTATTAATATAATAAGCCTATTATTATCATATTTTGTGAAACTTAAGTCGATAAATAATTTTGTATTTTGTTATCTTTTTTTTTTTTTAACAAACAATATTAACTACACTAAAAGAGTTGGAGAGTGGATTAAGCATCACAATGAGATAATAATAATTTGGGCTAAGCTTCATGGTGTTATCCGTTAATAAACTATAGAAATTTTTTGTTTTCTTCAACTATGGTCCATACATTCACATAATTTTTGAGGTTAGTTTGCGCCCTAACAAGCTTTTAAACTTTTTAAGCATTATGATTAAAATATTAACATGTTTGGTTTCATATTTGGATTCAATTTTTTATTTTGAAACTAATAATTACTTCATAATTTAATTAAATTCATTTTTTTAAATTGAAAAAAAAATTATTAATTTTGAAAACTAGAAATTGTTTCTTGATAACTCATATATTTCATGCATTTATACCATCCATTTCTAGGCTCTTTGTGATGTTTTTGAGTTAAACTGGTTGCATTTTACCTTATTTTGTGTTAGTGTGCAGTTACATGTACTTTAGGATCAATTTGAAGGCAAAAGAAGTGAAAACATGCCATTTTTGGAGCTGACCATTATTCAAACGTGGAGAGAAGTTTAGTAGCCTGTTTTGGAGCACAAATAAAGTTGTTACTTGTTTTGAAGCCCAAATAAAGAATCCAAAGCGAATCTGATTGGTTAGGAGACCAAAAGCAGAATGGGAAAGGAATTGAATTATCTAGCCTGAATAGGAGGAGCCAAATAAAGAAAAACGTATAAAACTTTGGCTTAATGGTTGGGATCACCTTGCAATCAGCTGCATCCCCATTTAGCATATAAATACTAGGGTTTCAGATCACTTTTACATAAGCCCCCCTTGGGGTCGCCCAGAGCTCTCTCTATTCTCTTTCTTTAGCATTTCTTCCAGAAACAAAACCCTATTTCCCTTAACCATCCCCTGCCATCGAAGAAACCACGCAGCCGCGCTGTTCTTGGAGAAGTTCAACATCAGAATTGCTTCAAGGGGGTTTCTTCTATGAACTTTAATTTCACTCATGTTGTTGGAGAAGTTCTTAATGGATTCTTACTTGCTAATCTAAGTTGAACATCACAACTAGTTTGCAGATTAGGAGTACTTGATCACAACCACACATCAAATGGATGATCATAAATAAGTAAAATGAACCCTAGTTGCAGATTGGAGAGTTGAATGTGTTTTGACTTAATTTTCATGGAATTGACTTGTAATGGTGAAATCAGTATCCCTAGTTCCGTTCCCATCATTTCTGAATCAATCTATCATTCATCTTTATCTTGTCTTGCATTTTAAGTTACTTTAGCTTTCATAACAAAAATCTAAATTCAGTTTTCATTTTCATTGCTTAGTTAGGGTTCACATAAAGCTAGTAATTTGTAGAGTTCTAATCAATCCCTATGGTTCGACACCCTTACTTGTGCCATTATACTATCCTTATATTTGCACTTGAAAGGAACACAACATTTCTCCAGTTGGGCACCAAACAACCACAAACTCCCTAGGATAATTTTAGCTATTTAAGAAAAGATATAAGATGGTTAACGTGGTGGGCTGCTCTCCAAAAGTGGGCTAATTTCATCTTTGGGCCACATAAATGCCAATAGTGTTGTAATTTTTGGGCCGAGCCCCTTTTTGGCATTAATATTAACTCTATCTCTTTTTATGTATATGTTTATACGTCTCAAAATTGTTCTCTTAAGGGTTTTATTTTGAAAACATGTGAGGTCATTTTTCATAGGAGCTTCCAGATTAATTTTATGGTAGATTAACCTATGAATTTAAGTAATTCTTATTACATAGAAACACAATAATTCTGCAAAATTAATAAATTAAAAAAAAATCTTAGGTGAAACTTTTTGTCTTCTTCCCCCACCGTCTCTCTCCTCCATATTCCCTTCCTTTCTCAATCTCTCTCCATCATTCACTCCCCTTCTCTCATCTTGAGTTTTTTGTTTTTTCTTTTCGCATATGAAAAAGGGAGGTGGACATGTAAACACGAAAATTCTGTGTCAAATGAAATAAAAACATGTGTACAAAGTAGATTTGTATTGATGAATTTGTAGGATTACAATCTTTGTTTACAATTTTCCTCTGATTCAGTCTTCAAATTTGATGTAGATGCGTAGTTTGTTGATCCAAGGGTCACAATGACTTGATCTCGGACAAATGATTGAAGGATTGCTTTAAGTTTTGAGCTTGAAACAATGCATGGATAGTCTTCACCTCAGGTTTAGGGCTACGACAAAGGGAGTGTTACTGTAGAATTTCGTTGATTCAAGGGTCTTGGCGACTTGATCTTGAATCGAATGTCGTTACAAGTTTTGATCTTGCAACAAAGTCTTGAAGTTATCGGCACAAGTGCTTGTTGATTCTTCAAGGGAATGCTTCTGCTTTGGTCGAAAGAAAACTTCGGCTTTGGTTGTGCGTTCTTCGAAGAGAGCTTTGGTAGCATATTAGTCTTCAAAGATTTGGTAGAGGTTCTTGATTATGTGTAATTTTCGACCCTATGCTTGTGGGAGAAACTTGTATTTATAGACTTCTCAAAGCTTGCCTTTGGATGGATTTAGCTTTGATTTGTGTCTTGATTCGTCCATGGGATAATTTAGGCATATTTTGTGTCTTAATTTCAACCTTAATTTCAGCCATCTTTACTCCCTTGGCCCTAGGCCCTTGGCCGAAATTTAGAGGCTTTATTGCCTATTTTGTGAACAATCTTCAATTCTTGCTTGTTTTGTGAAGATGCCTTAGCTTTCTTTCAGGTTTTAGGATCATTTTAGACATTTTTGCTGAATTTAAGGGAGTTTTCTCCCTTGAGCCGAATTTTGGGAATGTTTTATACTTCCC
Organism: Cotoneaster glaucophyllus; assembly: GCA_036320875.1. Taxonomy (NCBI): domain Eukaryota; kingdom Viridiplantae; phylum Streptophyta; class Magnoliopsida; order Rosales; family Rosaceae; genus Cotoneaster; species Cotoneaster glaucophyllus. The sequence goes on along the minus strand of CM070069.1, from coordinate 20,132,641 downwards.
TTGCTTGATTTATGCCACATGTCATTGATGACTTGTCCATTTGTGATGAGTCATATGCCATGTGGAGCTTTGTGATGCATCATTTGTATGCAATGAAAATTTACATGTCTACAAATGCCCCCACTTCAAGGCGCATTGTAGGCATGTGCTTGTCACACGTAGGAAACGTGTTTTGAAGTCGTGCAATGTGAATGTTCTAACTCAAGGGTCGTTGAGACTTGATCTTGAATTAGTTTGCTTTTTCAAGGGCCGTAGAGGCGTATTTCTTGAATTGAAATTATGAATTTCGTCAAGGCCTGTTAAGGCGTATTTCTTGAACGAAACATTTCTTCCAGGGCCGTAGAGGCTTGATCTTGAATGAAACTTTTCTTCAAGGGTCGTAGAAGCTTGATCTTGAAAGAAATAAAATTTTTCTTCAAGGGCCGTAGAGGCTTAATCTTGAATGAAACTTTTCTTCAAGGGCTGTAGAGGCTTGATCTTGAAAGAAATGAAACTTTTCTTCAAGGGCTGTAGATGCTTGATCTTGAAAGAAATGAAGTTTTTTCTTCAAGGGCCGTAGAGGTTTGATCTTGAAAGAAAATTTGAAAATGAATAAATTGGCACATATTTATTGTGCGTATTGATTTTCCATAATTTTTTGACAAAATACATTTGGTGCATTTTGAGACTTGGACTTTTTCCTTGTAGTTGTGGGAAAAATGTTTTTCCTTTCTTAGGTCGAAACCTCCTTCAATTTTGGTAATGAGGGTGATTTCCTTCAAAGTGTTGGAAAGATTTGGTGATTTCCTTCAGGGTTTTGGAAAGATTTAATGCTTGCCCTTGGGTAAGTAGGATGTGCATTTTTTCCTTTCCTTTTTTTTTTTTTTTTTTTTTTTTTCCAAGGTAAAGAGGGTGTTTTTCCTTTCCCCTTTTGTTTTCCATGGCAATGAGGGACTCTTTCCTTTCCCCTATTGTTTTTTCACGACAAGGAAGGGTTCTTTCCTCTGTTGTTTTGGAAATTTTGAAGCCCTTTCCTTATTATATATATTTTTTTGTTTCCTTTTCTTCTCTTTGCTGCTTTTTGTTGCAAAAACAACATGTATTTCCCTTGTTGGTTTGGGAAACATGTCATCTAACTTGCATGCCAAGTTTGAGGTTGATTTCTCTTTTGTAAAATTCTGTAAAAATATGGGAAACGTAGCTTTATCTCTTATCGTTTCAGACATATATCGCACACCACTAGAAAAAATCAGGAAAGCCTTCAATTTGTCATTTTCCTACAGCTGTGCAGGTCTGACGGGAAAACAACTTCTGCAGGATTAACTTTGAAAATTGGAACATTTGGCTTTAGGGAAAATTATGAAATTTTGACACAAGAATCATCAGGCTCTTAGCTTTCTTCTCAAATTGGCCTTGCATCAAAATTCTTTCGAATAGTTGAATTATCACAAAAAACGTTCTGCTTGCGCAGATTGGCTAAAACTTGCCATTTTTTACTTGGAAATTGCTTTCTTCATTTGGTAGGAATGTGCTTCCTTATTTTAATTTTCCTTTTGCTATTTGGGTATGTATTTCGCTTATAGCATTTGGAAGCAATTGACCCCTATTTATAGGACAATTGGGTGTGTATTTTTTCATAATTCCTACCCTTGCCGTGTGCTTGCTGTTATGCTTTGCCGTGGGTTTTTGCTGTTGTGCTTGCCGTGGGCTGCTTTCTTGGAGCTTGTTGCAGTGCATCACTTTTTACTGTGTGGTGCTGTACAAAAGACTGCAACGGGTTTATGTTGTGTAGTGCCTCTTGGTCACAATTTTCCCTCGGTGGTGACGTTGTTGTAAAGTGCAAGAAACTGCTTGTGTAATCGCTGCGGGGTTGCATAGCATTTTGGCTTTCTTTGCCACTGTAGCGTGTGTTGAAGGACCGTTTTGTAGCTGCCCTCTTTGTCATGAAGTGCTTTAAGAGCAATACCATCACCATTCTTACGAAAAAAGGCGATTCGTAAGATAGGGGAACGACGTTGAAGCTTTGTGCACCGTTAACTGGTCCTTAGGCGCTTGTTTTTCTTTCAAAAGACAACTCGATGCACATCAAGTCGAGGTCTTCTGACGCACTTGGGAGGTGACAGATTTTGGCTGACCAAATACAAAGAATAAGACGTGTACGTTGAGGATTCTTACCTTGAATCGTTCGCACCATGCTCATGACAATTCACCAGCTCCGTTTAAGCTTCTTGGCGATCGCGTCCTTAGTGGAGCTGCGACTTGGAATAGCACCTTGTCGACTACTGGAGAAGCCGTTTTTGTTTTTGCTTATTTTGTAATACGGCTTTGTAGCCGAATTCTTCCCTTAAAGAAATAAAGTATTCACTTTCTTGAATTTTCTCTTTATTCTTCAAAGTGTTTGTGTTTTTGTTGATGGTGTGACTGTACTTGAAGTTTTGAATCTTCAAGTTGCCTAGGTACCCTCGGTTGAGGAATGATCAAGTTATGACGTTGTTCAAATGAGTGATGGATTGTTTTGATGGTTTTGACGATTTTGATGGTGATTTTGCCATACATAGTTTATGCTCTTAAGGGATAGGAGCGTTGGGTGTCGCCTTTTAAGCTCGTCCGAACAAGGAGCATTGGGTGTTACCTTTTAAGCTCATGCGGATAAGGAGCATTGTTGCTGTGTGCAGTTTAGGCTTATGCGGCGATGAGCATTGTTGCTGTGTAAAGTTTAAGGCTCGTGCGGGTGAGGAGCATTGGGTGTTTGTTTTATGGGTAGTAGCGCTTCAAGAATCTGCCGTTGATGGGGCCAATCTTCAAGTCATCTTCTGCCATGATTAGGTAGGCATCGTTGGGGTAGACCTCTTGTATTACGTAAGGTCCATCCCACTTTGATGTGAATTTGCTTTTTGTTTTGTGGGTCGTGATGATGGGCCTTCGTAATGCCAAGACAAGATCTCCAGTTTGGAAAGACCTTGGGTGGACTTTCTTGTTGAATGCCTTAGATAAGCGTGCTTGGTAGCATTCCAAGTGTTGTTGAGTTTCGAGCCTCATTTCGTCGAGTGCTTCCAACTTTTGAAGTTGTAGCTTTGCGTTTTCCTCTTCAGTCAAGCCTTCTTGTATAACCATCTTTAGTGAGGGGATTTGACCTTCGAGTGGCAGAACAACTTCCACGCCATATACGAGAGAATAAGGCATAGCTTGGGTAGGAGTTATATGTGTCATCCTCTATGCCCAAAGTGCTTCGCTTATTCTTTCGTGCCAGTCTTTCTTTGTTCGGCTGATTACCTTCTTCAGGAGGTTGCACCGCGTTTTGTTGAATGCTTCTGCAAGTCTGTTGGTTGGAGTATGATACATGGAAGACTTGTGTTGCTTAAACTTGTATTTCTCGCAGAGCTCGTCTATGAGTCGGTTGAAGAACTGTTTTCCATTGTCAGTGATGAAGTAGCAAGGCACACCATATCGGTGGATGTTATGCTTCTTGATGAAACAGACAACAGTTTATTTCTTAACTTCCCTTAGGGGTACGACTTTAACCCACTTGGAGAAGTAGTCAGTTGCAGCTAGGATGTAGGCTTCTATGACAGATGACTTTGGTGTGATTAGTTCTACGATGTCCAATCCCCATGCATCCAATGGCCATGAAGCAATAGTAGGGTGTAATGGCTTAGGTGGTTGATGTATGAAGTTGGCGTGGAATTGGCAGGCTTGGCACATTTTGGCATGTTCTAGGCAATCCTTCACCATACTTGGCCAGTAGTAGCTCATCCTTTTGAGCTGGAAGTGCAGCTTTGGTCCAAACTGATGCGCTCCACATACGCTTGAGTGTGCTTCTTCCATGGCTTGATTATCTTCTTCCTTACCAAGGCAACTTAGAAGCACTCATTCGAAAGTGCGTCGGTAGAGTGTTCCTTTGTAGTAGAGGAAGTGAGGTGCTCGTCGACGTATTTCAGAGCGGTGTCTAGGATCGTCCAGAAACTTTCCATGCTCCAAGTAGTCCATCAGCAGTTTTCTCCACTCTTTAGTGTCTACTGGAAGTACTGAGATGACGTTTGTATCATCCAGTAGCATTTCAACGACGAGCGGGATCACCCATCTTTGGCAAACTGGCACGTTTGCAGCTTCGTCTTCTCCTAGAGCCATACTTGAGGCTAAGTTAGCAAGAGTGTCCACCATTCGATTTTCTTTTCTTGGCACATGTTTTAGCGCCACAGACTCGAATTTCTGTACCAGTTGAGTTAGAAGATGGATTGAATGTAAACATGAAGGTGAGAAAATAGTAAGGAGAAAAGTAAAAAGAAAGGTCAGAATTGATGGCTTTTCGATCTAGAGCTCAGGATTTTAAAACGATAGTAATAGAGGTTTTGGGACAAAGAAAATTGGGTCAGAGAACATGGGCTACCACTGAAACTGAGAGAGGAAAAACAAAAAATAAAATTAAAGCATAAACGAAACAGAAAGGGGCTGCCACCGGCCCTAGCCACAACGAGGGCTGGCGGCTGAAGGATTTTCTAGATCTGGAAGAATCACATAGAGGTCTTTCAGAAGGAAAGAAAGTCTCTAACAACGAGAGAAAGCTAATATCATATGTCTTTACTTTAGGTTATGTTTGGGTGTGGGATTCTAAGTTCCAAGAGATTGAGATCAAGCTTGCTAGTAAGGAGTGGATAACAAAATATTGATAAGAAGGATAAGAAAACTTACCATATGAGCATTTTAAGACATGTAAAACTGATTTGTAAATGACTCATTCCAAGTAGGGATTTGCAAATTCCTCACACATGCCATTGTAACACTCATACAAGGATTTTCTAACTCCTCCTATCAGCATATTATGATCCAATTCTTACAGCTTGACCTCAATTATTGAGACTTGAAAATACCTCATCCAAACATAGATAGCTTCAACAAAAGATGAACTTGAAAGGCAAGGTGGGCACAAAGAGGTTTGGGGAAGTTTAACATATTTAATTTTTCAATACCTCAATTTCTTGTTAAACAGATCAACAATATAATACTAGTTCATAACTTTATTTAGAAACACAAAACTTGCTTTATTGGTGACACACCTTTTAAAAGTGTGTACACTACAACATATCAGCTCATTTACCATGACAATTTTATCAGGGGCTTTGTAAGCTCATTATAAAAAGTACAAATTCACCACATGCATAATAAGCACGTGATGAATAACGACTTTTGATCACAGACAAATTTTAGTCCGTTGTAAAATAATAGTAAATGACCACGGACAATGTTGCACTTTGTAAATATACCAAGTCACCACGAACAATACTCGTGAATCCACATCGCTTTTCTTCCATCTACCACAGGCAATACTCGTAATCAATATTATTAATATCCACATTGCTTTTCTTTCGTCTACCACGGACATTATGTGTGATAGAATAATTTATACTTGATTGAAATTAAACATTTAGAGAATGCGGCAAAACAAGATTTTGAACATCTTTCAAATTGACATTTTCACACAACTCCCGCACAGTTCTCAAAGTATAAAGGAAGTGAAACGGTTAATCTCATCAATCAAACACTTGTCTCTCCAGTTCGAAGAATAATCGAGGTCGACTAGATTGTCTTCTCCCTCATGACCTTCCTAGTTCGAAGAAGAACCAAGGTCGAGCTTCACGTTTCGGAGAACTCTCTCAACACTCTCCTTTTCTTTTAGATCTTACTTTTTAAAATCCTGCAGGTAAAGATGAGCAAAAGATCGAGCGATTTCATCACTTTTGCAACAAAAAAAGAGAGGAAAAGGTGATGATTTCAATCCCAAATACCCTCCGTATGTCACGTTGCAATCTTCAATTTATGTTTTTGTTTTCTCTGTGATTGCACGTTGCTCTCTTCATAAAATATGCAGGCATGAACACATCTAGAACATGGGTTGAGCGAGTAGGGATTTTTCATATTTCAAAATTTCGTTTTCTGGAGAAAGGGTTCAGCAATTTGGGATTTTTTTTCATCCAAATTTGTGTTTCCTGGAGAATGATATTGTGTTGTAAGTTCTTATATTCTGAGATGGGTATTTCTTTGCTCTCTTGAACAAATTTATTTATAGTTTTTGGGTGACGGGTGAGGTTTTTTCAATCCCCGTTGTCAACGAATACTTTCATTGCTAATAATGTCATTCTTTAAGGAAAATACTTTCATATGCTAAGATTGTCATTCTTGATTTTTTCAATTTTCAGGTGAAAAATCAACTAGCTTTTGGACGTACACTTTGGTCACCTGCATTACTCCATGGTAATTTTAATTACTATTTCCACAAATTTGTTACGTTCCATTGCTTTCTAGTATTGTTGTTTGACTTCAAGTTCAAGTGGTCTGCTCAAAAGTAGTCCCATGTATTTTGATGTTGTTGTGGTTGACTTGCTTTTTTAAGGTTCGTTTAATGAGAGCTTACATATCAAAATTAGATGTTTTGGTTACTCTTTTTTCATTAGTTTTCTGATTGTATTCATTGACCAATACTGTGCTTCAATTTTTGAAAATAGAAGGTTATCATCTCTGCTTCCAGGGAGATGCAAAGAAGGTTATTGGTTATCCTCTGCTTCCAGGAAGTATGCTCCCTTGTTTGTTGTGGGGATGAACGAAAAGGAATACAAGCCAGACATCCACATTCTTTCCCTTGCCCATGTTTGAATCTCTTTGTTGTTGTGGGTGCTTACTCATTTTCAATGCCAGCAATTGTTTGTGATTTACATTTTTTTTTCTTCGATTGTTCATAGGTTAACAACAACATGGTTGGAGTATTTCACCTCAAAGGACTTCGTTTGGAAGTGTTCAAGGAAAAGTGAAGTCTTTCAAGTGACGATTCCCTTGTTATTAGTGGCCTATCTGGTGCTTCATGTGTAGTGTGGTATTTTGTAGTATAAATCAGTGGTGGTATTGTTAGCTTTGTACATATTTTAATACATTTTGAGTATATGATTATTCATGAAATATTGTATTATAGTAAATGTGCAATTTTGTTGATCTTTTATATATTTAAATTATTATTATTTTTTTTAATTTTGAAAAACTTTTTATAACAGGCATTCACCGTGGTCAATTAGTAAACCATAACGGTTATAGCGCGTGGTGTTAGATTTTAATTTACCACTAACTTGGTCTGTGATTAGTATCTAATTAACAACGTGCTTTGCCAATGGTATAAATTAAGACTTTTCATCACGTCTTGATTCTTAACGGGTGCAATGTGACACACCCTGACCTGGAATGTTCACTAGGACTTCGAATCGAGCTGTGCTGGTCGACACCTAGAAAGTGACGAAGCCATAAAGTGTAGTGATGTGGAAAATGTGAATAAATTTAAACCTAAATGTGCCTAAGTATAAGAGTGCGTTGGTGAGCAGGAATGAACCTATATCACATGTGATGTCAGAGCTTAAGTAAAGTACAGTAGAGTGGATTGAGAATTATACCATCGAAGGTTGTCTCCAATACATACTACGTATAGTAAGAAATTACTTACGTACCCTGCAAAATCTCAAGAATTCGATACGGCACAATATTTCGTAAGTAAGCACATGACGTCTATAATCACATATTCTCGCATAAATAACCATATCACATCGAGTGCTCATCGACACATGCTGACACACGAGTTCATGCAGAGATATTTTGACATGAACAGGACTGGGTGTAACAATGATATACGCTCTAGTACTACAATCACGTGAAGACTGGCGCTATGCGCAACATATACGAGTCCTAATTGCCTTTAGCAATCTAGGACAGGACTGGCACCTACAATGGATCCAAAGTGAGCTTATGATGCGATGTGCACATACATGTGAAATACTGGCACTGGCTCGGGCGAGTACTAACATTGGTGTAACAAACGATGAGCAGATAACATAAATATAGTCATGCCATAGTGATTCGATAATTCTAAACAACATAACATTCATCATAGCCGTAACTTTAATTAAGGCATCCCCTAATAGTATGCATACCTGTGCATTTCGCAGGATTCAGAATAATTTCGTAAATTCCGTCATTTCGCTAATTCTTATAAACATAAGTCTAATCTAGGCATGTGTAAGAAATCCTTTTTCAATGTATAAATGGAAACTAAATAAATATATACTATTTAAAAGCAAAGACCTACTCACAGTTACTTGCGATGTCACATCCGTTCAATCTAATAAGTCGGAGTCTCCAATAGTAATCACACCTAAACATAATATTGGGACCCATTAATAAAACTCAATTTAAACATTTGAATTTGGAGAAACAGATGGCGGATTCAGAATTAGCGTGTCGAATTACACTAAGAGGGGTCATAGACAAATTTTGTAAAAAGTCAACGATCAACTCTAAAAAGTCAACCGAGACGCCCCGATGGTCAATTATGTTAAAATTTTGAAATCTCACTCATTGGACGTCAAAATTAGCCTAGGAGGGTTTATGAGAAATTTTTGAAAGGTCAACACAAGGAATATTCCTGGATATTCTAAGATCCATTTTAAAATTGGGCCGGGTCTGGTAACGGCCCAAACTTTTGGGCTGGTTGGCAAAAGGTTTGGACCAAAGAGTATGGGCCGAGTTTTGGGCTTAAGGCCCTCTCCCCCCCTTTTTTTATTTTATTTTCTTCTCCAGCTGGTTGCCGCTACAACTGCCAGGATTCTACCCAACTCCGACCACACGAAATCTTAACTAAACCTAACCTTCTAATATATCAAAACGAAGATCGAGGAACAAGGATTTGAATAGTACCATTGGTTTCCTCAGCTGTGCCCGGATCTCATTGAAAAATGGCTCGAAGCCGTCGGGTATTCCAAAATATTCGCAGTAAAGCATGATATAACATAAACGTAAATCTAATTTACTCATAAAACGTAACAATTAAATCATGCTTTTCATGTATGCATTTCTACTATTAAAATATGCATTTTAGAAGGGGTTAACTCATAGATACTTCACCGTAAAAAAGCCATGCAACCTAGTGAAGAAGGGAACTCCCCAATAAATGCACTTAAGTACATAAAGGGTCAAATTAATAAAACTATATTCAAATGATTGAATTTGGAAAAAAGGACGTCAAAAACGAATTCAGGATGTCGAAATTAGCCTAGGAGGGTCCCAGACAAAACCCCAAAAAAGTCAACAAAAGTCAACGTTGACAGGTCAACGGTTAACAGTCAAAGTCAATGGTCAGCATTGACCGGAAGTCAACGGTCAAACGGGTTGGGTTAACGCCAATTTTGGGCTTGAAGGGATAAACCGGGTTAGGCTAAAGGGCCAAGGGTTGAGCCAAGTTTAAGGATTGGGCTTGAGCTAAGGTTAAGGAATTAGGCCTGGGTAAATGGATTCATGAATTTGGACCTAAATCAGGCTTGGGCTGGGTTATAACATTGGGCTAATGGGTTTGGGCTCAGCTAGTTGGATTACATGGCCCAATGGTTTGGGCCGAGTATTACATTAGGCCGAGTTAGTGGACTGGTTACATGGATCAGATTTCAGTTCACGGATCGAGTCGACGCGACTAGATTCGTGGGTGACCAGACCCAACAAGGAAGAAGGCCGGATTTTTGGCCGGGAAATTGTTGAGCTCCGATCGAGCTCAAAACTCAACTAAATCTTACAAACCAATATATCAAATTAAAGCCCGGGAGATAAGGAATTAAACCATACCTATTAGAGGTCGTGATATGGCCGAAGATGGCCGAAAATGGGCTCGAGAGTCATCGTATTCATGCCGAAAATTTGGGAAATTATTCCTGAGTTATTTCTATGCTATATCATTGATCCACAAGCATATTATAGGTTAGAATTAGGCCACAAGGACGAAAATGAGGGGATTTCAAGTGTCCCAAGGCTTACCCAAATCTGAGGGGCGAGAAACCTCGCAGGAGTTCCTCCTCCGTACCAAATCTCGATGATTCTAGCGTATTCGTCGAGTTTCAAGGATGCAAGAAGGGAACCGGAGGATGGTGGCCGTGTGTGAGTATGTAAGTGTGGGTGTGTGTGTGTGGGAGTGCGTCAGAGAGGAACAGAAAGAGTCGACAGAGGTGGAAGGTGAGAGAGAGAAGAGAGAACCGGCAGAGGTAAGGGGGAGAGAGATAGAAGGGTAGGCCGGGGGACAACCCAAAAGTAAGTGGGCCCATTGGGCACACCTATTAAGGCATAAACCAATATTTGAAACAATTATCCTCCAACCAAATTGAAATATATTTTTACCCCTTTCGTTCCAATAAATCTGGGACAGGTTGTTACAATACGTCTATCTAAACAATGGTCAATGATAGTCAAAATCCCTACCTCTAGGGGCATTTTCATCAATTCACATTTTTAAAATTTAGAAAACCGTAGAATTAGGGACAGGTTGTCGCACAATGTCCGTGGTGGATTGCAATCTACCACGGTCATCCACTGTGATAGATGAACTGTTTTCTTCTAGTGGTAAGTAATGTGGTCAATTTTGTGTGTCTGAATAGCATGACTTATTTATAATTAGTACTATCAATTACCTTGTAAAATGTGCTGATTTACAAGAAGGATAAGGGAGATAGGGTTGTGGTGCATGAAATGGTAGGGTTATTGGGGTCGCGATGGTAAGGGTTGTGGTTGAGGGAGATATATGTATGGAAAGAGGTGGCAGGGGCGGGTGATAGAGGGTTGCAGAGAGGAGGTGGCAATGGCCCGGTGGGATGTGGCTGGTTTTTTTTTTTTTTATAATTTTTTTTAATTAGTTTTTTAATTTTTGAATACTGCTATGTAAGCTAAATAATAGTTATGTAATGTAGTTAAAGGAATAGAGTAAAATGAGACACAAAGAATGAGTACAAGTGGTAAAGTTGAGACATAATAGAGTGTAAAGGGTTAAGTGAGATTGTGTGAAGAGTATAAGTGTCATTGTTGAAGGAGAAAATTGCAACAATGGTCCCTAAACATTAGCTTAATTGGAGCTTTGGTCTCCAAATTAAAAATTCGTAAGTATTGGTCCCTGAACTTATTATAATGTGGAGCACTGATCCTTTTGACTAATTCTGTTTAGAACTTCCTTCCAAAATAAAGAGTTTAAAGAGGCAAAAAATGGATAGAAGTTCTAATGGAGCCAAAAGGATCATTGCACCATATTATAACAAGTTTAATGACCAATATTCACGAATTTTAGTTCAAAAACCAAAGATCCTATTGGACCAAAATTCAGGACCATTGCTCCTATTTTCTATTGCTAAATATAAGCCAAAAATTCTAAGAATTCTAAATATAAGCCAAAAGCCCTTTTGAGCCTCTAAAAAAGGCATTTCTTAAATTTCCCATTTTAAAATGGTGATGCTATATACACATCCATTTTTACCTCTCACACACCCCTCTTAATTTTTTGTCGTCGGATTGAATGAATTGAGGAACTTAAAGATTAAGCATTTTGTGTTTCACATTTGAAGTTTTTACGATTTAGAGTTTAAAGTTCAAATGCAAGTCTAAAACAAATCTTGATAGGTATCAGATGCCCCATTTGAATAGGAGCTTCAGCTTTCATTTTCTATTTAAGCCATTTGTGTTTTTCCCCTGATTTGGTCATCGAGTAACGGTTTCGATGTTATGCAGGCTGTGCCACTATTCCTTTCGGAGATGGCACCCACAAAAGTAGGCGGAGGACTCAACCTACTTTTCCAGCTTAATGTAACCATTGGAATTCTTTTTGCCACCCTTGTCAATTATGGTGCCGCTAAGTATGCCCCCTTCTCGGTTTGGAAGAGTACTACAATGTATGAAGAATATCAACAAATGAAATTAGGTCTTATTGTGCTTTACCACCATCCACTATAACTAATATGTAATTATGTGTTCTGCCAAATACATAATTAAAGGGGGATGGGGTCGGAGGGTATCGTTGAGTTTGGCTGGCGTTCCTGCACTCTTGCTATCCTTGGGGTCTCTCATTGTGGTAGACACTTCTAACAGTTTGATACAACGTGGTAGGTTGGATGAAGGAAGAGCAGCACTTAAAAGTTTCAGGGGCACCGAAAATGTTGAAGCAGAGTTCTTGGAGATACTGGAGGCAAGTCGTGCTGCCAAAGAAATAAAGTACCCCTTTAGGAATATCCTTAAATGGAAGAATCGCCTCCCACTGGTGATTGCAATAGCAATGCAGGTCAATATATATACACATACATTGGTTACTACAATTGAATAGTAGTAGTGTAATGTTAACATTAATGAATTCCAATGTTTGCTATACAGATCTTCCAGCAGTTCACAGGCATGAATGCAATTCTTTTCTATGCTCCTACTTTATTTGCGACCATGGGTTTAGGCAACAATGCCTTCCAAATTGGTTAGTGGAGTAGTGCTGGCCTTCAAGGTCAAGGATCACTCTAATAGCTTATCTTATGGTTTCGCAACTGTGGTGGTGGGATGTTGGGAAAGGTGATAGTTAATAGGAGTCAAGATAATAATTTGACAGTCCTAGAATCTAATTTTTCCCACTCTTGTTATTAAAATGGACTAACAAAAAATACAATATCTTCCACTATCAAAATAATGGGAATATAAAACAATCTCATAAAAAATTTGGATACACTCTCTCTCTTGGTTTTCTCTCAAGAGGATTTCTCTCTCATGTACAAGTGAGGTTTTTTTTCTCTCAAACCCTCTCACTTTTTTTTTCTAAGTGAGGCTTTGTTTGGATTCTCTCTGAATGATTCACCTTTTGCTAAATGAATAATTTGACAGGATGAGGAATAAGGCTTTTTTTTAGCCAACGTTGTCAAATGGTAGCCGTACAAAGAAGAGAAAAACTCTCCTTTGTTTCTCCACCCATTTCTTCCAACATCTCGCATACATTCTTTACTTTTTTTAATATATTAGGAAATCATTTCTTTATTTTTCTCTCTTGCAGCACATTTCTGTAGCTACAATGAACTCTGCCTTTGTAGTAGACAAAGCAGCACATTTTTGTAGCTTTGACTGCCATGAAACAGCTCCCCCTGAAAAAATAATCAGGTATCCTGAAGTAGACTTTCTGAAAAATATATATATCTCCAGCCATATCTGCATCTGTGTAGCTAAACAATTCACGTTTTCCCCTTCCAAAGCATAAACTCATTTAGATATCTGAGAATCCACTTCACCGCATTCCAATGCTCTTTGCCTGGTTAAGAAAAGAATCTGCTAACAAAGCCAACTGCATGTGTTATGTCCGGTCTCGTACACACCATTGCATACATTAAACAAACGACAGCTGAGGCATATGGCACCTTAGTCATTTCTTCATTTTCTTTGTTACTTACAGGACTTTGCTTTGAGCTAAGCATGAAGTGACTAGCAAGTGGAGTAGCAACTGGGTTTGCTTTATCCATGTAGAACCGCTTTAATGCCTTCTCGATGTATTTTTCCTGTGACAACCACAACTTCCCATTTATCACGGGAGATATTCATACCGAGGATTCGTTTAGTAGGTCCTAAATCCTTCATAGCAAAGGATTTGCTCAGCTCTATCTTCAGCTTCCTGATCTTGTCACTATCTTGTCCTATGATCAACATGTCTTCAACATAAAGAAGAAGTATGATAAACTCACGATTTGTGAATCTTTTCACAAATACATAATGGTCAGAAGTAGTCCTTCGATATCACTGCTTAATCATGAAGGAGTCAAACTTCTTGTACCACTGTTGAGGTGCCTGCTTTAGTCCATACAAACTTTTCTTCAACCGACATACTAGATCTTGTTTGCCTTTGACTTTGAATCCTTCTGGCTGCTCCATGTAAATTTCTTCTTCTAGATCACCGTGAAGAAATGCAGTCTTCACGTCAAGCTGTTCAACCTCTAGGTTTAAGCTTGCAGCCAAACTAAGTACAACCTGAAACGATGACATCTTCACCACGGGTGAAAAAATCTTTTCAAAGTCAATTCCTTTCTTTTGACTGAATCCCTTCACAACTAGCCTTGCCTTGAACCTGTCACGCCTCGACCCGTGAATAAAGACTATTCACGAGTTAGGGTGTGAGCCATATCTTAGCTATAGAAATAAATTCTACAACCAAGATATGGTGGAAAATAAAATAAAATTATAACGATTACACAATACATCATATAACAAATCTTACATAATAAAAGCTTGAGTTTACCACATATAATTTATTGAATACGCAACAGAAATAAAATATTAGTATACAAAATTAATTCATAACAAAAGTACCAACTAAAATAATAATTGAAATGAGTAGTTCTTGTAAATACATAAAATGTATGCAATGAAATGCATCAATGTACTCACTCCCTTCTAATCATGTCAACCCGTACCTAAGGCACCCAAGCCTGCACGTCCCATACCATGCTTATACCACTTGGTTCCGAATACCTTAGAATATGAGTTAACTCCCGTTCATCCCTTAAACCCAATTTTTATAATTAAATTCTTAGTTTCCACTTTATTATACAGGCACTTCCCCCGACGCCCAATTGTATATTCAAGCCCTTCCCAGGACGCCTGACATATGCAAGATTTTATTATTTTATAACCAACCGGTTGTATACTCAAGCTCTTCCCTCGACTCCTGACGTATACAAGGTTCATTATTTTATATTCAAGGCAAACTTCAGCTCTTGAATATCCTCACAACTCAAACACAACTTAACTCTTTTCTTACTTTACAAGAATGCTTATGTATATGCCATGTAACAAGGATATCAATAATCATATGCTCTAAAACATCTGCAACACTAATCAAACTGTTAGTAGCCAAAATTGTATTATATCTGCAACACTAATCAAATTGTTAGTAGTCAAAATCGTATTATATTATCAATAATGTATATAGTGTGGATAACACACAACAATCTAATTGTGAAATATTACTTTACCATTTTACTCCATCTCTCTCTAGGTGATATTGATGCATGACTCCATTTGAGTTCCATAGAGCAATTCTGTTGGGTAAACTCTAATGCATTTTCTGGGATTTGTCTCTCTTATTTTACAACATTCTCAAGGAAAGTAAATGGATATTTTTGATGGTTTGGTGGGAGTGCTCTCATAACAATGACCTCAAAATGTAAAAGCATAAACTACACAAGATTTAAGTTGTTCGCCAAATCGACTACATCCACTGGGGTTTGCTTTCATTGTATTTCACTATATATGAGAAACTTACAAATACAATGAAAGATGGCTTAAAGCCTTAACAATATTTAAAAAAAAAAGAAGATAAAGAGGTAATATGAAAGGGAAATTGGCTTTTTGTTGAAGTCGTTCTTTTTCTATTTTTTTTTTCTTCTTCCTCTCTTTTCTCCATGTCCTCCGTTGGTTCTTGCTCCTTCCTTATAAAGATTGCATGACATCTTCCTCTCCAAAAACCTCCACAAGTATGCCAATAGAAAGAAACCAAGTGTTGTGCTAATCATTAGACATAAAATGTGTTCCAATAACAAAGCAACAATTGTTGTTCTAATCATTAAGAATGAAATGTGGTCCAATAGAAAAACAACAAATGTTAAACTAAGCATGAACTAATGAATATCATGCAAAATGTTCCTTACATCAAAGGCCACATGAAATGTTCTAACCACAATAAGTTGTCGTCTTCTTCTATTTAGAGTGGTGAATATCATCCTAATGATTAAGATTCCTATAGATTGATGAGTAAACACATCTAATACCTCAAAGTGTTGCCACCTACATGCAAATAGACTAACATACACATGCTATAGACTCCACCTCTTCACCCTAATTATTAGCTTCTATCACTACTACAAAATGGACTTATTGTGTCACTAGGTGATGTCGCTTTAATATAATATAGTGGCGGACAAGACATTTGCGACACCTACTGAACATGACGTCGGATTTACTGTCTCTTGTAAGCGTCATAAACTATATATGTCGCTTTTAACCGACGTAAACATCTAATGTCGCTTATAACCGACATACATTTTAATAATTTTTAAATAATGGTGGCGCTTTAAAAAACATAGTGTCGCTTTTAAGCGACACTAATTACTGTTTTTCAAATATTTTAAAGCCTGCGTCGGTTCTGAGCGACATAAATTTTATTTTTTTAATAGGTTGAAACCCTGTATCGGTTGTAAGCGACATATTGATAGTCTTTATATACTATCCTCGTGTTTTCTTCTTCCTCTCTTGCATCTTTCTTAAGGATGAGTTTATGAGGTGGCACGCAACTAGGCCTAGCAAACCGGTCGTGTTTATCGTCTTCGTGTAATACATGTTATCTTAATGGGTCGTGTCGTGTCTCACCATTGTCTGAACGGGGTCCTTAACAGGCGACCCGTTATGACCCGTTATGAAAAATATATTTTTTTTTTCTTCAATTTGCACATACCACACATTGCCACATAAATATTACTTCAAAACATTAAAACATATTTGTCGTTTAAGTACTACATCTACACTCGAAAATAAGAGCCTAATAAACAAACATCCATACACTGCTACTCTATTACAAAATGTTAAATGTGCAAGGATATGCAAAATGAAAGAGTTTTTGTTTTCAAGGTTGTGAAGTCTTTCTCAAAAAGTTTAAACCTTGCCAATGGAACTCAAAGCTTGCATGTTATCCCTTTTACAAAATCCTCAATTTTCATTGATCATCATGACATAAGATTTTGTGGTATCCACTTCTGTAAATATTTTAACTTGACGATCAAATTAGTTCATTGTATTCATATAGGATCAAGGAGTGTAGTTGTAAAAAATCATCAAAATCAGAGTTAAAATAACCGTTAAATCGTGATTTTTCGTTTATAACCATCGAAAAGTTTTATCTCATTACTTAATCTCTGAATGTTTGTTTTTTTTTTTTGCAATTTTTGGCGTATGGGATCACGAAGCATATGTAAACAAGTTTGACAGTTGGACTGTCACTACTACAAAATGGCCTTATAGTGTCAGTAGATTGTGTCGGTTTAATATAATATAATGGCGGATAATACAGTTGCGACACTAATTTAATATTACGTCGCATTTACTGTCGCTTATAAGCGTCATAAAATATCTATGTCGCTTTTAAACCGACGTAAAGATTTAGCGTCGCTTTTAGCGTCGCTTCTGAACTGACGTAAAGATTTAGCGTCGCTTCTAAACCGACGTAAAGATTTAGCGTCGCTTTTAACCGACACATATTTTAATAATTTTAAATATTGTGTCGCTTTAAAGCGACACTAAGTATAATTTTTAAATATTTTAAATCCTGCGTCGGTTTAAGCAACATAAATTTTAGTTTTTTAAAATATTTTGAAACCTAATGTTGGTTGTAAGCAACAGATCAAAAGTCTTTATATACTCCGTGCCCCATGTTTTCTTCTCTCTCTCTCACATTTTTCTTCTTCATTCTTCCAATTTTCAAACTGTGTGATTTCTCAGATTTCTTATTTGTTCTTCCAACTTCATTTGTTCCTTCTTATGTTAAATTAACAATATTAAATATGACATAAACGTATAATATTTAGTAATATAAGAATATATTATGTTAAATTAATTTGTTTTGCACTTACATATAGAGAGAGAGAGAGAGAGTATAACACTTACATATATTTAACACAATTAACATCTCGACCGTCAGATAATAATTAGGGTAAATTACACAAAACTACCTCAACTATGGGTGTCACGACACTTTCATACCTGATTTTTTAAAATTGACAATGTCATACAACATCTTACGAATTTGTGACAATGTCATACCTCCGTCAATTTTTCTGTTAGTTTTTCTGTTAAGTGCTGACGTGGCTAGAGGAGGGGCCCATTCACTAATCCAACTGGATTAAAAAATTATTAAATATATTTTTAATAATTAAAAATTATTATTTTTATTTAAATATCTCTCTCTCACTTCTCTCTCTCTCTCTCCTCCCTTCTCTCTCGCCTCTTTCTCCTCTGCCCAGAAGCCCTCTTTCTCTCTCTTCTCTCTTTCTCTCCTCCCTTCTCTCTCGCCTCTTTCTCCTCTGCCCAGAAGCCGTTCCCACTTCCCCCACCCCCACCCCCACCCTCACCCCGACGCCACTCCCATCTGCCCAGAAACGAAACCAAAAAAAAAAAAAAAGTATATTCAAAACCCAATTCATCCCCACCCCCACCCCCTCTCCTCCTCCCCCATCTTCCCCCCTCCCCACCCTGACCCCATTCCCATCTGCCAGACGAAACGGAAAAAAAAAAAAAAAAAAAAAAAAAAAAAAAATTCAAAACCCAATTCGTCCCCACCCCACCCCCTCTCTCTCCTCCCCATCTTCTTCCCCTCCACCCCCCCTCCTCCCCATCTTCTTCCCCTGCTGCCTAGAAACGAAACGAAAAAAAAAAAAAAAAAATTCGAACACACAGTTCAGCCCAAGAAGGAGGAGAGAAGAAGAATGAAGAGGAGGAGAGAAGAAGAAGAACAAAAAAAAATAAATTAAAAATTCGAACACCCCAGTTTTGGCCCAAGAAGAAGGAGGAGGAGAAGGAGAGAGGAGAAGGAGAGAAGAAGGAGGAGAAGGAGAGAGATGAAGAAGAACCAAAAAAAAAAAAAAAAAAAAAAAAATTGAACACCCAGTTTCGGCCCAAGAAGAAGAAGAGGGAGAAGGAGGGAGAAGAAGAGAGAAGAAGGAGGGAGAAGAAGAAGAAAAAAAAAAAAAAAAAAAAAAAAATTTCAAACATCCAGTTCGGCCAAGAAGAAGAAGAAAGGAGAGAGAAGAAGGAGAGAGAAGAATTTTTTTTTTGTTTTTTTATTCTTAATTTTTTTAATATTTAATTATTAAAAATATATTTAATTATTTTTTAATCCAGCTGGATTATTGAGTGGTCCCCGTTTCTAGCCACGTCAGCACTTAACAGAAAAACTAACAGAAAAATTGACGGAGGTATGACATTGTCACAAATTCGTAAGATGTTGTATGACATTGTCAATTTTAAAAAATCAGGTATGAAAGTGTCATGACACCCATAGTTGAGGTAGTTTTGTGTAATTTACCCTAATAATTATATTAAACACATGTAAGTAGTGTAGTTTGCCAATTAAAACCAAAAAGATCTCAAAAGCAATCTTAAAGCACATTTTTGGTCTTAAGTGTGAATCGGAAATTTCGGAATCTAAATAATAATAGAAAAAAGGAGTAAGTGGGGAGGATGCACAAGGAGACAAATATATCCAACAATCATTTACTTATAAAAAAACACTAAGCAATTCTTTAAGGGGAAGTCAAAAGAACCCAAAAGCAAATTTAAAAAAAAAAAAAGAAGGTTTCTTATTAAAGAAAATATATATGGGGCATCGACGCTTTCTTGAAGATAATCATAGGTTTCGAAGGCAAGCCATAACTTTTAATGGTCGTCGAGAGCATCGTAGTGCACCAATTATGTAGTAAGAAGGAGTCTGAGGAAGGATTCAAGCAACTGAATTCAAGAATTGCTTTGACATTATGTCAACTTGAAAAAATATTCCCTCCTGCATTTTTTGATATAATGGTGCACCTCCCAGTTCACTTGGCAGATGAAGCAGCTCTTGCAGGGCCTGTTCAATATAGATGGATGTATCCAATTGAACGGTAATGAATAAATTTTTATATTTTTTTTACAATTGTATTCATAACTTTAATTAATTATATATAATAATTTGTATTTCGTTTTATAATTGTAGGTATTTGCAAACATTGAAGCGCTATGTTCGTAATAAGGGTTGTCCTGAAGGTTCTATTGCTGAAGCATATTTGGTGGATGAGTGCTTGTCCTTCTGTTCCATGTATCTTAGAGACGTTGAGTCTCGTCGTACCCGTAGAGGCCGAAATGAAGGTGGTATTGGACGTGGAGTATCTGGTGGGTTATCAATTTTTGACTCAAAATGATGTTATATGGGTTCAGGAGAAAATGTGGAGCTCGATCTAAATGTTCTTGATCAGTGCCATAAATACATTCTAAATAATTGTGAGGAAGTTAGCCCATTTAGAAGGTAAGAACATTTAATCATACATCTAAATGTTTTATTGGTTTTCTTAACTTTGTAAAATTAATTATCTAAATTTGGACATAATTGTCTAGGCAACATGAGGAATTCTTGAAAACTAAACATCGTCGAGAAAGGTTAACTATGCGACAAATTAAGGAGCTAAGCAAGAAAGAGTTTCCATAATGGTTCAAGCAACATGTGAGTTGATATAACAATCATATTATTTATTATTGTTTTGCATTTTAATTATAACATGTTTATAGTTATTATGTCAATTTTTATCTTCATACTTATTACAGATGAATTCAAGATGTCATGCTAATGCTAATGACACGTTGATATCTCAAGACTTGCATTGGCTAGCTAATTATCCTAGTAGGGTTGTGAGTAGATATAAAAGTCACATTGTTCATGGGTTTAGATTTCGTATAAAATATGTGGATGATAAGCATAAGAATCAAAATTGTGGTGTATTTGTACCTGTAAATGTTCCTGGAGCAATTGGGCAGGTGAATTGTTATGGCAGAGTTGTAGATATGTTCGAGGTTAAATATTGTGGTCCTACTGAGGCAGGAGATAGGGGTCGAGCTGTGATGTTATATAAATGCGAATGGGTTAATAGTGAAAGTCCACGAGGAATGAAGACCGATCAATATGGATTTACTATGGTGAATTTCAATCAATTAGGATTTAAAGAAGATCCCTTTATATTAGCATCACAAGCATTACAAGCATTTTACGTGGAGGATACCACTGAAAAAGATTGGCATGTAGTTGTTCGAACTCAGCCGAGGGATTTGTTTGACGTATTAGAAGATAGTGATGCAATTGATGATTATGCCGTGCCTAACTTGGATGATCGAATTCTTGATAATGAAAATTTTCATACAAGGGTTAGTGTGGAAGAGACTCATTTTCTTGAATCACTACCGTTGCCTACCGAGGTTTTTTATTAAACATTATATATAAGCTAAATTTTATTTTTTAAAATATTATACGAAATTTTTAAACTTTAGGTAAATAATTTTTTTTTTTTAAATCCTTTTTTCTGTCGCCTAATACATTTAACCAAAAGAGAAAGGGTTTCCCGCCAATATTTGAACGGGGAAATCAGTTTTCCCTCCAACATTTGAACGGGGAAATCAATTTTTTATTTTTTTAGGATGTCAGATATAGCGTCGGTTTTTACCGACGCAATGTTTCCTTAATCCGACGCAAGTGGCCTTATTCCGACGCAAGTCTCCTTACTTCGAGACCACCTGCCACCTTTCAAATCTGTCAGTTTATAAAACCGACGCAAGTGATACAAAACCGACGCAATATTACTAAATCCGACGCAAGGGTGTCAGGATGTGTTTTTCCATATCAATCTGTCAGGTTGCGTTTTCCCATCTAATATTCCGACACAATGCACTCATATTCCGACGCTAGGTTTCATTGATATTTAAACCACTGCTTTCACTTTGATTCCGAGCTTCCATTTCTCTCATACATTGCTCTCTCTCTCTCTCTCTCTCTCTCTCTCTCTCTCTCTCTCTCTCTCTCTCTCTCTCTCGTTTACTCCCTCTCCTTCTCCCATTTCAGCTTTAAATCTTCCTCCGTTTCAGCCATACTCCTTCCCTCTTCTTCCACTAAATTTCTTTATGAATAATTCTGGTGAAAATCAACATTATGAGGAACTTGGTTGCGAAGAGGAGAAGTGCGAATCAGGTTATTTTTTGAGTGATTGTTAATTTCGATTTTTTTTGTGTTTACATTTGATTCATGATTTGTAATTGTATTTTTTTTATTCGTTAGGAACATCTCAACGGAGGCGCGGACCCTCCATTCCCAAGTGGACGAAACAGCTTTGCTCGTTTGATTCGTCCGGAATATGTATTTGTGAAAATTCTAATGCTTTTTCAAGATATGTAGCTGGAGAGGTTAGAGACTACAGAAATCTCCAGTTGGAGAGGGATTGGCGTAAGATTAAGGAAGGAGATATAGAAGTTTTTTGGAATAGAATAAAGGTCACGATATTTTTATTTTTATTTTTATTTTTATTTAATTGTAATAGTTATTGATTAGCTCTTTTTTGTTTTGTTTTTATGGATGTAGGGAAATATTTTCTTTGAAGATGCGGATATAGTAAAAATGCCTATGATCCGACATATGACCCTTAAGGTTGCTGAACATGCTCACAAAGAGCATCGAAATAAGTTAAAAAAGAAGTATTATACTGAAAGAGAAGAGGAGTTGCATATAAAAGTTACAAAGAACAGTTTACAACCGGATTAATTTGTTTAAAAAAAATGTATAAAAGTTAAAATTGAAAACGTATGCAAATTTGGTGTGGAAAACGAATTTTGAAAATAGTTCCAAAAAAAAAAAATATATAACGTCCATAATTTATTTTGAGTATATATTGTTTTTTATCATTATTAATAAACATGGTGTCGGTTTAGACCGTCCCCAGAGTGTGTTTTTACATTATTCAATTGTACTATAACGTCGCTTTAAACTGACGTAAGGTTAATATTTGCGTCGCTTTAAATCGACGTAAGATTAGTATTTGCGTCGCTTTAAACCGACGCTATTTAGCGTCGCTTTAAAGCGACGCTATTTAGCGTCGGATTAGTAGAAAAACCCGACACTGATGCCCTTTTGTGACGGTAGCAATTGTGTCGCTACTCCAATGCGACATTACATTGTTTTACGTCGGATTTATTCCAAATCTTCGACAGAAAATGGGTTTTATTGTCGTTTTCTCGTCCGCCAGTGTTAGCTTGTATTGTAGTAGTGGTTGGATCATTGAAATTAGTTTCATATGATGCATATCCCATCAAAACAATAGATTCACTAACACTTAGAGTTTATTTATACCATAATATTTTGTGGTATCCACTAGTGTAAATATTTTAAATTGAAGATCGAATTCATTCATTGTATTCATATAGGGTCAAGGAGTGTAGTTGTAAAAAATCATCAAAATCGGAGTTAAAATAACTGTTAAATCGTGATTTTTCATTTATAGCCGTCGAAAAGTTTTGTCTCGTTACTTGATCTCTGAATGTTTTTTTTTTTTTGCAGTTTTTGGCGTATGCGATCTCGAAGTATATATAAACAAGTTTGACAGTTGGATCGTTGAAATTAGTTTCTTAGGATGCGTATCTCATCAAAACGATAGATTCACTAAGAGTTTATTTATACTTTCATTAAATATAACATAAGATTTTGTGGTATCCACTAGTGTAAATATTTTAAATTGAAGATCGAATTCATTCATTGTATTTATATAGGGTCAAGGAGTGTAGCTGTAAAAAAATCATCAAAATCGGAGTTAAAATAGCAGTTAAATCGTAATTTTTCGTTTATAACCGTCGAAAAGTTTTGTCCCATTACTTGATCTCTGAATGTTTGTTTTTTGTGATTTTTGGCGTATGCGATATCGAAGCATATACAAACAAGTTTGACGGTTGGATCTACGAAACTAATTTCAACGATCCAACCGTCAAACTTGTTTGTATATGCTTCGAGATCACATACGCCAAAAATCGCAAAAAACAATCATTTAGAGATCAAGTAATGGGACAAAACTTTTCGACGGTTATAAACGAAAAATTACGATTTAACGGCTATTTTAACTCCGATTTTGATGATTTTTTTACAGCTACACTCCTTGACCCTATATAAATACAATGAATGAATTCGATCTTCAATTTAAAATATTTACACTAGTGGATACCACAAAATCTTATGTTATATTTAATGAAAGTATAAATAAACTCTTAGTGAATCTATCGTTTTGATGAGATACGCATCCTAAGAAACTAATTTCAACGATCCAACCGTCAAACTTGTTTATATATACTTCAAGATCGCATATGCCAAAAATTGAAAAAAACAAACATTCAGAGATCAAGTAACGAGACAAAACTTTTCGACGGCTATAAATGAAAAATCACGATTTAACGGTTATTTTAACTCCGATTTTGATGATTTTTTACAACTACACTCCTTGACCCTATATAAATACAATGAATGAATTCGATCTTCAATTTAAAATAATGTTATACTTAATGAAAGTATGAATAAACTCTTAAGTGTTAGTAAATCTATTGTTTTGATGGGATACGCATTCGACGAAACTAGTTTCAACGATCCAACCGTCAAACATGTTTGTATATACTTCAAGATCGCATACACCAAAAATTGCAAAAAAACAAACATTCAAAGATCAAGTAAAGGGACAAAATTTTGCGACGGTTATAAAACAAAAAATCATGATTTAACGGTTATTTTAACTCCGATTTTGATTAGTTTTTATAGTTACACTCCTTGACCCTATATGAATACAATGAATGAATTCGATCTTCAATTTAAAATATTTACACTAGTGGATACCACAAAATCTTATGTTATACTTAGTGAAAATATAAATAAACTCCAAGTGTTAGTGAATCTATCGTTTTGATGAGATACAAATTATATGAAACTAATTTCAACGATCCAACCGTCAAACTTGTTTGTATATATTTCGAGATCGCATACGCAAAAAATCTCAAAAAACAAACATTCAGAGATCAAGTAACGGGACAAAACTTTTCAACGGTTATAAACGAAAAGTCACGATTTAACAGTTATTTTAACTCTGATTTTGATGAATTTTTACAGCTACACTCCTTGATCCTATATGAATACAAAGAATGAATTCGATCTTCAATTTAAAATATTTACACTAGTGAATCTTAAGTTATACTTAGTGAAAGTATAAATAAACTCTAAGTGTTAGTGAATCTTATCGTATTGATGACTTGGAATAAATATATTAATTATTTTATATATTTGAAGTGTTAATTAGACTATGTTTCAATTAGTATGTGATGATATTTTATAATAAAATTATATCTATGTTTTTTATTACGTATTTTATTCAAGTTAAATTTTATTTATTAAAATCTTAAAATGTTATAAGAGATAACAAAAAAAAAAAAAAAAAAAAAAGATGGTTATTTTTTTTCTTTGGGTTAAATATTAGGCGGGAAATGGATGGCCGGATTGGTAATTTCCCAAACATTAGGCGGGAAATGGATGGGAATATTAGGCGGGAAATTTTCCCGCTTGTTTTGGAGGGGAAATTTGGTTTAAACTTAGTGTCGGTTTTAACCGACGCTATAATCTTTTAAAGCGACGCTATGTGAACTTCAAAAAGTGTGTCAGACGTTGGTGTCGGTTTAAAGCGACGCTATAATCTTTTAAAGCGACGCTATGTGAACTTCAAAAAGTGTGTCAGAAGTTGGTGTCGGTTTAAAGCGACGCTATAATCTTTTAAAGCGACGCTATGTGAACTTCAAAAAGTGTGTCAGAAGTTAGTGTCGGTTTAAACCGACGCCAACTAAGTACCCATATATAAACCCCTCTCTTTCCCATTTCATCCGTGCTTTCATTTTCCCCCAATTTCAATCTTTCTTCTTCTCCTTCCCCATTTCATCCGTGCGCCCCTTTCTTCCTCCTTTTTCAGTTTTTCCACTTCTCCTTCCCGATTTGCTATGGATCACCATGTTGAAGATCAACATTTTGAGGAACTCCAATTTGAAGAGGAAGAGCTCGAAGATGGTTAATTTTTAAATTATTATGATTATTAATTTTAGTTTCTGTTTTGTATTCTAAGTAGTTTTATGCTTAAATTGAAAATTTATTTTTGTTTCTTGGTTTTAATTGTTTTTTCTGTATTTATAAGGATCAACTCAACGGATATGCGGACCCTCAGTTCCGAATTGGAAAGAACAACCTTATTCATTTGATTCGTCTGGAAAATGCATTAGTGAAAATTCTAGTGCATTTTCGAAACATGTAGCGGCATAGGTTAGAGATTAGAGAAATATTTCGATGATGGCATACTGGAATAAAGAAAAAACAAAGGTAAACGTTTCATTATAGCTTGAAATTTGTCTAATAAATTATTTTATTTTTCAGGAGATTGCCGAAAAAATAAGCATAATCGATAAAACTATGAACTACACAACCGGTTCAAAATCTTTCGCAAGAGTTCGGGAAGAATTTGTATGGGTTGTACATTTTTAAGAATTGTAGTTAATTTTAAATTTAATATATAGTTGGTAGAAATTTTATTTTTAATATGAAGTTTACTTAAAATTGTTTGTTTTTTTTATTGACATATGGTGGGATTTATTTTTATATAATTTTTTTAATTATTATTAATTAAAAACGGAAAAAGATTTTTTTTTTATTATTAATATATTTGGTGTTGCTTATGGACGACATTAAGTATGAGTATTTTAATTGTTTATTTATTACTTAATGTCGGTTTAAAGCGACGCCGTTGTTTATTTTTCCATGTCGCTTATAAGCGACGTAAGAGCTGATGTCGCTTTTAAGCGATGCCGTTGTTTATTTTTCATGTCGCTTTTAAGCGACGTAAGTGCCGATGTCGCTTTTAAGCGACGCCGTTGTTCTTTTTTATTTAATATTACTTTGCTTCTTGGTGGCGGATTAAGGGTACAAAGCGACATCAATACCTTTTTGTGACGGTAGTATTGGTGTCAGTTTCTATATGCGACATTACACAATTTAATGTCAAATTTTTACCAAAAAGCCGACAGTAAGTGTTGTTTCTTGTCGGTTTTAAACCGCCAATGATACCCCCTTTTGTAGTAGTGTATTAATTACCAACTTCCACCTCATTCTTTGGAGAAAAAAAATCAAGCTAAGTCTACTAGAAAATTCCCACCTCTCGGAGCTTAACTCTCCAACCCTTTTACACTTCACTAATTAAAGATCAAAAAAAGGCTAGCAAGGTAACTTAGTTGCTATTGGCACGAAAAGGATAAGTAGAAACCCTAACAAATCAAACTACTGCATATATACATATAGATACATAGTTACTGGACAAAGTTACAAAATTATGATGAGGATGCCAAAAAAAAAAATGGAAACCTCTCTAGTTGGAGACATTTGAGTATAAAAGTATTAGTTAGGCACATAAATATATTTTTGTAGTGAAAGAATCTCTACTAACTTATATGCCAAAATACAAGTTCTTATACTTATAATATATAAAAGGAAATTAAAAAAAATCATTATATTTGAAATAGATATAAGTACTTACACACACATTTATATAACCATTTTTTTTTTAAATACGGGGTATTACAGAAACTTTGTTGTGAGTTGTTTTCTTTAGTTTTCAATCTGCACACCTATTTGTTCTTGAGCGTCCTTCTACCTATTGGTAATTTCACCAACTCATAAGTGTGGTTCTCATGTAAGGATTGCATTTCCTCTTGCATGGCTTTCAACCACTCCCCCTGTGTTCGTGAGTCAAGGCTTCTAGGTAGCACTCTGGTTCTCCCTCATCTGTGAGTAGAACCAATTCACTTGCAAGGTACTTACTTGGGAGTTTTAGTACCCTGGTTGAATGTCGTAGTTGAGGTCCAATAAATGGTTCCTGAGAAAGTTGAACTCCTTCCTCATTTTCATCAGCTACTTCATTATCTTTATGAATATCTTCGATATTTTGGTCTTTGAGGAAGACAACATCTTTACTTCTGACAATCTTCTTGTTGACAGGATCCCAGAGCTTGTATCCAAATCCTTCATTACCA
The DNA here is from genome assembly GCA_036320875.1 of Cotoneaster glaucophyllus. Lineage (NCBI taxonomy): Eukaryota > Viridiplantae > Streptophyta > Magnoliopsida > Rosales > Rosaceae > Cotoneaster > Cotoneaster glaucophyllus. Next base: position 20,105,161 of record CM070069.1, on the reverse strand, counting down.
TATCACAAAAAGATGCATTCTTTCGACTTTGGAGTCAGAGCTTCGATCTTTCATCGCTAGGAATATGAACAAATGCTCTAGAACCAAACACTTTCAAATGATTGTAGGAAGCATCTTTTCTTGTCCAAAACTTGTTTGGAACATCGTCATTCAATGGAGCTGATGGAGAAAGGTTGATTAAATCAACCTCAGTCTTTATCACCTGAGAACCTTTTGGGCAATTTTGCATGAGACAACATCATCCGTATTCTTTCGATAATAGTTCTTTTCTTTCTTTCAGCTATGCCATTATGCTGAGGAGTTTTCGGAACAGATCGTGGATGCTTGATTCATTTGCTCTTACAATAGTTTCTGAATGGCCTTATGTATTGCCCTCCTTTGTCTGTGTGAATACACTTCAAGCTTTTTCCAGTCTCTCTTTCAGCACTAGCTTGGAATTGTTTGAACACTTCAAACACTTAATCTGCATACGCCCAAACCTTCCTAGAGTGGTCATCAATAAAGGTAACAAAATACCTTTCACCTCCAAAAGTACTAGTGGTCATAGGACCACAAACATCATAATATACAACATCCAAAAACATTGGGTTTTCTTGTTCCAGGTCTATGGTGAAACAAAGCTCTATGTTGTTTTCCAGCCAAGCAATGTGTTCAAGATTTTAGAGACATACCATTTTTTAACCCGGTCAATGCCTCTTTTTTGGCTAGAATATGTGGTTCATTCTCACTCATATAGCCAAGTCGCTTATGCCATAACTCAATGATTGATTCATCTTGGATGGAATTCACACACCCACTACTAACCTTTGCATGAGTCATGTAGAGAGTGTTCTCCTTCTTTCCTCGAGTGACCACAACGGAATTTATACTAAGTTTCCACTTCCCATCACCAAAAACATTGGTGTAGCCATCATCATCATCAAGAATTTCAGTAGAAATTAAATTGAGACGCATATTTGGAACGTGTCTCACATGCTAATTAGAGCTTATTTTGGGGTTTAATTTTCTGATGTTATTCTTCTCACCAAGGAGGGAAATATATATAGTACAAGATTGATTTACAAGGAAAGAAACACCAAATAATATCTATCCTAATTACATCCTGATTATAAGGACCCAAACAGGTAACTAAGCTAATTACAAAGGTCAACTCTCCAACACTCCCCCTTTAGTTGGTGCATAAATGTCGTTCATGCCCAACTTGACGAGAGAGTTGTAGAATGCTTGACTGGCAACAACTTTAGTTAAGATGTCCGCTAATTGATCATTTGACTTTACGAACGGGAATTGAATAATATTCATATCCAACTTCTCCTTAATGAAGTGTCTGTCAACTTCCACATGTTTCGTACGATCATGCTGGATTAGGCTGTGTGAGATGTCAATCGCTGCGTTATTATCACAAAACAAATTCGAAGCTGACATTGAATGACACCTGAGTTCTGCGAGTAACCTCCAAAGCCATAATAATTCACATACTTCTTTTGCCATACGCTTGTATTTCGCCTCTATACTTGATAAAGCAACCACTTTCTGTTTCTTATTCTGCCAAGTCACTAAATTTCCCCCCACAAATGTAAAGTAACCCGATGTGGACCGTCGATCAGTAATATTCCCTGCCCAATTTGCATCGGTATAACCTTCTATCTGGCAATGACCATTTTTAGAAAACATGATGCCTTTACCAGGGAAGGACTTTAGGTATCGTAGAATGCGTTCAACCGCACCCATATAAGTATCACTCGGAGAATGCATAAATTGACTAACAACACTTAATGATATGCAATATCACGCCTGGTATGAGATAAATAAATTAACCTCCCAACTAACCTTTGATAACGATCTCGGTTAGTAGGAACTTGATCAGGGTGCACGACAAGATGGTGATTTTGGAATATAGGGGTGTCAACCGGTTTACAATCAAGCATTCCGGTTTCGGCTAACAAGTTAAGAACATTTTTTTTGAGATAGAAATATACCCTATTTAGATCGAGCCACTTCTATACCCAAGAAATATTTCAATCCACCAAGATCTTTCATCTCGAACTTAGTTGCTAAGTAATCTTTTAGCCTTGAGATTTCCTCTTTATCATCACCCGTAACAATCATATCATCCACATAAATAATAAGTGCTATCAATTTACCCATTCGACGTTTCAAGAAAAATGTATGATCGAAATTGCTCTGCCTGAACCCATACTTCCTCATAGCCGTCCAGAACCTACAAAACCATGCTCGAGGTGATTGTTTCAACCCATACAATGCCTTATTCAACTTACACACCATTTCGGGTTGTGAAACCGATGGATAACCAAGTGGAATATCCATATACACTTCTTCTTTAAGATTACCACGCAAGAAAGTATTTTTCACATCAAATGCTGTAATGGCCAATCCAAGTTAGGCCAACGAAAGTAACATTCTTACCATATTAATCTTTGCTACCGGAGCAAATGTTTTTGTATAATCAACACCATACGTCTGAGTGTATGCCTTGGCCACCAATCGTGCTTTGTATCGTTCAATCGACCCATCAGCTTTGTACTTGATGGTGTACACCCATCGACATCCCACTCTCTTCTTTCCTCAGGGTAGCGGAACTAAATCCCATTTTTAATTTTTCTAAAGTGCATACATTTCTTCCTTCATTGCCTTGGTCCATCGATCATCAGATAGTGCCTCCTTCAATGAACTTGATGTGCTATCATTGGATATTTGTTGTACAAAAGCTTTGCCGGGTTCTAATAATTTATATGATGACACATAATTGGCAATGGAATATTTAGAGCCTTTCGTTGTTTTCGGTGAATATCAATTAGGTGGCTTTCTCTGATTGTGCCTAAAAGGTAACTGATAATTCGGAACATTGGATACATCAATAGGGATAGTAAATCTTACCTTAGGAATATTCTCTGGAGTATGGTCATCTGGTGGTACTATATTTTGAGAAGTAGTATCAGTACAAGTCTCAAGATCGACAAGTGGCAGCACTGTTGCTGTGGGTGAGAACGACACTGCAGTGCCTGCCGCAGGTTATGTGGTAAATGATGCTGCTTCTGTTGGCTGGGCTGGCAGTGCAGCCACTGCGGGCTCGGCTACTAGCTTAGCTAATAATGGCAGGGAAAGATTAGTAGTAACAGCCATGGTCCAAACCCGTTTGTCATGCAGTGTCTCCCCCTGAAGAGAAGGGTTGGAAGAAGTCGGAGAGTAATACATCTCAGACTTGGAAAAAGTAACATTCATAGTAGTATACATCTGACGTGAATGAGGGTGGTAGCAACGGTACCCTTTCTGATGTAGTCCATGCCCCATGAAAACGCAACGGAGAGCACATGAGTCAAGTTTTGTCCATTGATTTTTATGTAGATGAACAAAGGCAACACATCCAAAAACTCGCGGTGGGAGCACCAAAACAGACGGTAGAGGCAAGAATGTAGCAAGAACTTGCAAAGGTGTAAGAAAATTCAATACTTTGGATGGCATGCGGTTGATAAGGGCAGTCTGAAGAGCAACATCCCAAGAGGAGAAAGGAACATCCGCCCCAATCAATAGTGAAATGGTCGTTTCTAATAGATGACAATTTTTGCGCTCAGCCACCCAATTATGTTGAGGAGTATGAGGACAAGTAGTCTCGTGGAGGATTCTGTGATTAGTTAAATAATGTGTGAAATCATTATTAACATATTCACCACCATTATCAGAATGCAAAATTCGGATTTTAGTAGAAAACTATGTCTGAACCATAGTGTGGAATGTCTTAAACACCAGCAACACATCACTTTTATGCTTAAAAAGGTATAACCATGTCATCCGTGTGCAATCATCTATAGACGTTACAAACCACCCAATACCAGATGAAGTAGTAATTGGAGATGGTCCCCAAACATCCGAATGAGCAATACCAAAAAGAATAGCACTTTTATTAGAATTTAACAGATAAGAAACACGGTAACTCTTGGCAAGTACGCAAGTGTCACATTTAAAGTCTGAAACCGAACAACCAACAAATAAATCCGAAAACATATGTTGTAAATAACTGAAAGACGGATGACCCAAACGGTGATGCCATAACCATATTTGACGCCGTTTATGATCAACGGCTCCTTGGGCGAGATTGGCCCGTCTTGTACTGACATCGTCCACAAAATAGAGATCCCCTCTTAGTACCATAACCAATTATCTCCTTCGTGAGAATATCCTTAATAAGACAAAACATCGAATACAATAGTACACAACAGTTCAATTGCTCAGTAGCTTGGCCATGAGACATCAGTTTATGCTTTAGTGAATGTACAAGTAGTGTATGCGGCAAAGAGGGCATGAGTCATACAGTGCCAGTTCCAGTTACCAGTGAGGTGACACCATTAGCATTAGTAATATTTCGTCAAAGTGGAACAGTTTCACAAGTTAAATCAGTGGGGTCACAGGTCATATGGTCTTTGGCACCAGAGTTAATGATCCAACCGGACTAAGTATCACAATTATTCATATTAAAAGTATAACCACAATTACCTGAGGACTCTGAGGCATGTCGGAAGAACTCTAAATAGGAGGAGGATTCATGGTAGAGTCAATTAGGGTAGTAGTGTTTATGGTTGTAGTGTTTAGTATAGGGGTATGATCGGTTAGGATGAAATTATTTTCACCGTGAAGTGGTGGTAGGTTCTCCATGGGAGGGCCAAGTTTGCTTGAGGGAACAGGCATAGCAGAAATCCTAGGATCTCTGCTCTGATACCATGCTAATTAGGGTTTATTATGGGGTTTAATTTTCTGATGTTATTCTTCTCACTAAGGAGGGAAATATATATTGCACAAGATTGATTTACAAGGAAAGAAACACCAAATAATATCTATCCTAATTACATCCTGATTACAAAGACCCAAACAGGTAACTAAGCTAAGTATAAAGGTCAACTCTCCAACATCACATCCTTGAGAACCAAACAACAACATGTGTTGGTTTCAAGAGAAACATCACCTCTTCCCATGATCTAGGACAATTTATCATTTCTCATCCTAACATTACCATAATCTCCATTGGTGTAGAATGTAAAGAAGTCCCTTCGTGAGGTTACATGAAAGGATGCACTGGAATCAACGATCCAACATGTATCATGTGATGTTAAGTTAACAAAACCATCATCGTAATAATAATCACCTCATCTCCATTAGAGGCAGCAGTGATTATGTTATTCGCTTCACCATTTTCTTACTCTCTCTTGAACAATCTGCACTCGTTCTTTATATGGCCAGGCTTGCCATAGTGGTAACATTATAAGTTTTTCCTTGTTTTAGACTAACCTCTTGACCGATCTTTTGGCCTTCGGTTGTGGAGTTTCTATTTCTGCTTCTTCCACAGTGTTCGACGACAAGGGCATCAAACTCAGTCGATATTCTTTGTTCTTTCCTACTGGCTTCTTCATTGTACATGTTATCTTTCACTAAGTTCAATGTAAGAACGCCTTGAGGAGCTGGGTTGCTTAATGACACCACCAGTGTGTCCCAACTATCTGGTAAGAAGCTGAGTAACAATAATGCTTGCAATTCATCATCAAGCATTATTTCCCTATTGGTAAGCTGATTTATTAAACCTTGAAAATCACTCAGATGCTCGGTAACATTACGTCTATCTTTGTACTTTAGGTTTACCAACCTCCGGATCAACGAAGCTTTGTTTTAAGCTGTCTTCCGCTCATACATGGATACCAGCTTTGTCCATATTATGTAAGCATCTGTTTCTTGTGCCACATGATGGAAGACGCTTTGGTCTATCTATTGTCAGATTTGACCAACAGCTTTCCTATTCAAAATATTCCATGCAGCGTCAGTTTTAGCTTCTTGTTTTTGTCCCTCTGTTTCCAGAGGCTCATACATATCCCTGCAATATGGGATATCCTCCATTCTTGTTTTCCAAATAGAGTAATTTGACGATGTCAACTTGAACATTGTGCATGACGATGTTGATGACGACACATTCAGAAGAAAGAATGTTTTCCAATGATATTGTATTCATCTCATTCAAAGGTATATATACAATCATACACAATCCTACCATAATACAAGAAAGTACAATTAATAATTACACCCTAAACTAGGAAACCAAAAGAATGGTAGGAATCCCACAATTGTAGGAATCCTAATACAAGTCAACACTCTCCCTCAAGTTGGTGCATAGATGTTACACATGCCCAACTTGTCTAGAAACCTCGAGAACTTGTCATTAGAAACTGCCTTAGTGAGAATATCTGCTACTTGGTCTTCAGTTCCTATTGAAGGAACCTCAATCACTTTGCTTTCAAGCTTCTCTTTAATAAAGAACCTGTCAACATCTACATGCTTGGTCCTATCATGTTGCACTGGATTATGAGCAATATCACGAGCAGCTTTATTGTCATAAAATAACTTCATCGGCTAACCATGTTTGACCCCCAAGTCATGTAACAGAAACTTAAGCCATAAGATTTCACAAATACCACGTGCCATACCTCTAAATTCGGCTTCTGCGCTTGACCTTGCTACAACATTATGCTTCTTGCTTCTCCACATTACTAGATTTCCCCCAACAAAGGTGAAATACCCGGATGTCGATCGCCTATCATCCGTCGATCCTGCCCAGTCAGCATCTGTATAGCACTCAATTCTGAAATATTCGTTCTTCTGAAACAAAATTCCTTTACTAGGGTTTCCTTTCAAGTAACTCAATATTCTCATAACGGCACTCATGTGTTGTTCTTCGGGATTATGCATATATTGACTAACTACACGTAATGCATGAGCAAGATCCAGCCTAGTATGGGCCAAGTACATTAATCTTCCTACTAACCTTTGGTACCTCCCTTTTTCGACCGATACTTGGTTCTGATCTATACCCAACTTCATTCATTCGGCCAACGGAGTAGCTACCGGCTTACACGCCGACAGGTGGGTTTATTCTAAAAGGTCAAGAACATACTTCCCTTGTGATAGAAATATTCCGGACTTACATCTCGACACTTTAATCCCAAGGAAATATTTTAAAAGACCCAGATCTTTCATTTCGAATTTCGAGGACAAATACTTTTTCAAGGCTACTTGCTCAACGGGGTCATTACCAGTAACCACCATGTCATCCACATATACAATGAGAGCTGTAACCTTTCCGTTCTGGCATTTCAGAAATAACATGTGATCCCAGTTACTTTGCCTATAACCGAATGCTCTCATAGACTTGGTAAATCTACCAAACCAAGCTCTGGGAGACTGCTTCAACCCATACAGTGATTTCCTGAGCTTACATACCTTTTGTTTTCGTATGTCCGGATCATTACACCCTGGTGGAAGGTCCATGTAAATCTCCTCGGTTAGATCTCCATGGAGGAATGCATTTTTTACGTCGAACTGTTGCAAAGGCCAATCTAGGTTTGCTGCTATGGACAGTAGAACACGGACTGTATTGATCTTCGCCACTGGTGCAAACATATTTGTATAGTCGATGCCATATTTCTGTGTATACCCCTTTGCCACCAATCTTGCTTTAAAGCGATCTACTGTTCCATCTGCTTTGTATTTTACTGTATAGACCCATTTGCATCCCACATATTTCTTTCCAGCTGGTAAGTCAGTTATTTCCCAAGTAGCATTCTTCTTCAACGATCTCAATTCCTCGTTCATTGCATCTTTCCAACGGGAATCTGCCAAGGCCTCCTGCACACTATTAGGAATAGATACAGTAGAAAATTGATATACAAATGACTTATTTGGTTCTGACAAGTAGACATATAATTGTTTAATAGATATCTCACTCTTGAATCTGAATTTGGTTCACCACGGAGTACTTGTGTTTACACTTAGGATCTGCTTCATAAGTGGGTTTGGGAATACCTCGGTTAGTACGCTCTGGAAGGAAACGAAGTGGAGGTGCATTCGGTGTAGAAGACGATTGGTTATGAAAATTAACAGAAGACGAGTTCATGCTTTGACATGATATAACATCTGGAGAAGGATCTTGTGACAATTGCTGCTCAGTTCCATTGAAGACAGCGGCATGTTTTACTCGGAGGATGATAATAGCGATATCCTTTTTGGGTAGTAGCATAACCCAAAAACACACAACGGAAGGCTCGAGGCTCAAGTTTATTACTCCTTTAAGGAGGATGAAGGTGAACAAAAGCGACACACCCGAAGACCAGCGGAAGAAGATTTGGAATCGGTGGACAGCTTGTCTGAGACATGAGAGCCTGAAATGGCATATGGAAGTTGATGGTACGTGAAGGAATACGATTAATAAGATAGGCCGCGGATGTAAGTGCTTCACCCCAATAATGGAGAGGCATATGTGCTTCAATAAGCAAAGCACGAACCATCTCTAACAAGTGTCTATTTTTTTGTTCGGCAACCCCATTATGTTGAGGAGTATACGGGCACGTGGTCTGATGAACGATACCATGCAGTTCAAGGAAGGAACAAAGTTTCATATTAACATATTCCCCACCATTGTCACTTCTAAGAACCTGGATACTCTTGTTATACTGCATAGCAACCATTTTATGGAACTTTTGAAAGGCCAAACTAACTTCGCTTTTCGACTTTAACAAACTAACCCAAGTCATTCTTGTACAATCGTCAATAAAAGTAACAAACCAGTGAGCACCACCAAGAGTAGCTATTTTCGACGGACCCCACACATCAGAATGCACAATCATAAAAGGAACGGAAATTTTATTTAAACTGGGAGGAAATGAAGTTCGATGGCTCTTAGCCATTGCACAAACATCACACTTAAACTAAGAAACATCATTCTTGACAAACAAACTAGGAAATAACTTATGCAAATAACCAAAAGAAGCATGCCCAAGACGCCGATGCCACATCCAGATGTCCGACACTTTATTAGTATCCCCTTGAGACTCATTAACGGAAAGAGCTTGAGTTAGTAAGCCAGAACTACTGATTGTCAACTCCAAGTAATACAACTTCCCTCGTCTAATACCATAACCAATCGTCTTCCGCGTTCGGATGTCCTTAAAAACACAAAAATAGGGCCAAAAAATAACCAAATAGTGTAAGGCAAGGGTTATTTGGGCAACAGATAACAAATTATAATTCAGAGAGGGAACCACAAGAACAGTGTCAAGTTTCATGGTATCAGAAAGGGAAACAGTGCCTTCCCCAACAACAAGGACGGCATTACCGTTAGCAACATTGACCACTATTTGTGGGGAGATTTTTAGTGATGGAACCTATCTAGAATCACAAGTGGTATGTTCAGTAGCTCCAGAATCAATTATCCATGTATAATTCATAACAGAAGTAGAGCTAATTAATGCCTTACTATCACTCCATGCCGCAACAATCATGGCAGATGCCTTGTCGGCTATCTGGTCAGAATCAGTCTTGGTTTCTATAACGGAGGCTCGAGATTTGTTGCACCGAGGATCACGGGTCTTATCCCAATTCTCGGGATATCCAATAAGCTCAAAACAGCGACTCTTTGAGTGTCCTGTCATGCCACAGTGTGGGCACTTACCTTAGGGACGATCTCGACTTGTTTGACTAGGGCGAGGTTGTCCTGACCGGTTTTGTGACCCATAGCGGTTCGACCAAGAGGATGATTCACGGGCCTTTGCTGCCATGGCAGCAAATTCACTCTTGTCAACCTCAGCCTTCATTGCTTCCTTCCGATCGGCTTCTCTACGAACATATGCATAAGAAGCCTGAAGCCTAAGCGGGGGATCCTTCCTCAACACTTCTCAACGAACCTGATCAAACACATCATCGAGACCACCAAGAAACACATAGACTCATTGTCTCTCAGTGGATTTGTGAAACACTTTGATGTCATTTTTGCACTCCATGGATACTTTATTAAAGTGATCCAATTCTTGGAAAATCTCAGTTAGCTCCCCAAAATAGGTAGCCAACAGTTGGCCATTCTCACGAAGACGTGATGCCTTCTAATTCAACGAATAAATTCTAGCCTCGTCATTCTCATCAAAGTAGGCTGCCTTAAGAGAGTCCTAAATTTCCTTCGAAGTAGACAATCGAATGTACCTTTTCATAATCTCGGGGTTCATTGAAGACAGAAGCCAACTCTTAATTTTTTGATCTTCAGAGAACCAATCATCATATTTAGGATCGTCTTCGTTAGGTGCCTTGATAGACCCACGAAGATATCCCATCTTCTTCCTTCCAGTGATATGGATTTGAATGAGAGGAGCCCATAAATCATAGTTCTTCTCATCCAATACCATACCAATATTAAAGCTTGAATTCTCATACTGCACCATAATTGGAGCAGCAGGAGGAACCATACTAGAACCCCCTTTTTCTTTAGCCATCTGTTTTTTCTGTCGGTATACCACAAGACTTGTAGCTTTATGGTGGGAATCTGGAACAAGACAAACAAACGGACAAAAAACTGGGCAGCGTTGGACCTGGAACCGAGGGATAGGCTGACAGAAATTAGGTAGCAACGACTCGATGTCGCTTGCTGCAATTGATTAGGGACGGGTAAACAAAAAAACTGCGGATCAAAGGCATAGCGTGCTGAGCACAGCAAACACAAAACTCAGTTAGGGTTTGGTTCTTTCCCTTTTTTTTTTCTAACCCGACTCTGGTGCCAAGAAGAAAGAATGTTTTCCAATGATATTGTATTCATCTCATTCAAAGGTATATATACAATCATACACAATCCTACCATAATACAGGAAAGTATAATTAATAATCACACCCTAAACTAGGAAACCAAAAGAATGGTAGGAATCCCACAATTGTAGGAATCCTAATACAAGTCAACACATCCATCATAATTAATACAAATCAAAGCTTTCTAAACAAAGCTCTGATACCACTTGTTGGGAAAGATGAAAATAATGGGAATATAAAACAATCTCACAAAAAATGTGAATACACTCTCCCTTGGTTTGCTCTCAAGAGGATTTCTCTCTCACATACAAGTGAGGCTTTCTTTCTATCGAACTCTCTCACCTTTTTTCTAAGTGAGGCTTTGTTTGGATTCTCTCTGAACGATTCACCTTCTTTGAATGAATAATTTGACAGGATGAGGAATAAGGCTTTTACAGCCAACGTTGTCAAATGGTAGCCGTACAAAGAAGAGAAAAACTCTCATTTGTTTCGTCCACCCATTTCCTCCAACATCTTGCGTATATTCTTTTCTTTATTTTTTTTAATATATTAGAAAATCATTTCCTTATTTTTCTCTCCTACTAAGGAGGGATGACTTGTCATTAGGGACCCCTCGGGTGGTTAATTCCCAGTGAGACATTTCCGTTGGAGGCTCGGTCATCGGGGCAGAGTGTGACGGTTTGTATGAACATGCTATGATGTTTTCTTATAGGATAAGTCTTCCTCTTATGCTTTGCAGTATGAAGTATATGCCGTTGTCTTGTTTTTCTCTGCTTGGGTCTTGGTCATGTCACTTTTTGTGCTGTTTTTGGTTTCCGAGACCAAAAATGTCCCTATTGAGGAGATGACAGAGAGAGTGTGGAAGCAACATTGTTTCTGAACAACTAGGAAGATGATAGAGTCAAATAGTTTTATTTTTTTGGTTACATTGGAGGGTTCCGAAAGAAAATGTCATCAAATCATTCACTAGTTAAAGCCCTCTCATGCTTCATTATGTTGACGTTTGTAAAAAATAATGAACTTAGTTAATAGAGGGACGTTTGGATATATGTGTCTTAGTTTTGAATTTATAGACTAAACATATGGTTAGACGTACATAATCATGCAAAACAATACTTCTCTAAATCTGATAATTTTTGTGCATTTTCTATTTAGTAATATCAAACGCTCAGATCAGTATATTAGGCAACATTTTTCTTTATGAAACAAAACTAAGTTCACGGTGTTATGTTGTGAAAAAATTATTTAATAATTAATTCACGTTTGAATTCTGTATAGACGGACGAAATATCCTAAAAAAATATAATTTTGCTGTAATATGCAGGCTTAGGTTTTGGTAAGCCTGCTTCATTTCGGGCTTCCATTGGTGCATTCTAGTACAAACCTAGCTCAACCCAAATCAACATCGTTTTTAGCTTTTACGCAGTTTACTTTTCAAAAATGTTTCACGTACAAGTTATTTAAATTGACAAAAAGTTAAATTAAATAATAAAAAATTTATAATGGAGAAAAATTAGCAATTTTTAATGAATTTAAAGACCAAATCAACACATTACTCTAGTTTTTCTGAACAAACCAAAATTTTTAAGCTATGTAAAAATAAATGAGGGCATGAAGTCCCAAAATGTGAACTTGGGTTTATCTCAAATTTTAGAAGCCTGAAATTTGGAGAAAAAACCAATGATTCTCTCAAGAGTACGCTATGACTTGGCACACCTGCAAACTAATTATTTCAAGCTAGTATAAAAATATACATTTACATTATTTAGAATTAACTCTAGAATGAATTTGTGGGCACAACACTACTATAATGTAGATTTGCTTGAAAAGCACTCAATACTTTCATTTCTCGAAATTATTTTTTATTTTAACTGATGACGAATTTATATTAAATTTTACCTTTTGGTGTTAATGCATGAAAAAAAAAATCTTAGTTTATGCAACTGAGGCCGCAATTTTTCGCATATGAACTCCAAAATCTAGAACATATCAGTTATATTATTCGTTAACCAATATCTATGTACTAGAACCAAAAAGAAGAATTTTTTATATTTATATTTTAAATAGAGATAAAGAAGAAACGTTAGCCACTTAGTACTACGATCTAATGATATTTCTCTTCACTTGTAAGTGAGAGGTCTTAAGTTCGATTCTCTCAAATGACGAGTTTGAACCACATTATTACTAGTTTATTCTGAGGCTAAGTCCACCACATCCCCTTAGTGTAGATAATATTTTTTGTTAATAAAAAACAAAACAAAACAAAACAAAATAAAACAAAACAAAGGAAACGTTAAACACAAAAGCTAACATGTTTCCAATAAAAAATTATTTCCTTTTCATCTTCCTTTGAGATGGGGGTGGGTTTCAAGTTTCAACTTTCATGACATGTGGGGATCGGAGAGCACTTCCCGTCTTTCGGTAAAATGGAGAAATCTGCTAAAGCTCTCCTGAAGCATTTTCGGTTGCTTTTCTGGTTTGTATTCCACTTTGCATTGATTCCTTCCATGGCCAACAAGAAAAGGAGGGCATAATTACTTACCTTACATAACTTCATGATCAAATTTGATATATACTTTTACTGTATGAATTTCTCTTAAATATTGTTCCTTTTCCCGGCCTGCAGATTATGTAAAGTTTGTAATTATACTAGTGCATCTCGACAACTAGAGAAATTTTTTAGCATGACGATCATACTAATATAGCGTTATTAATTCACGTATTATAATATAAATAAGTAAACAATATGATTGATATGTCATAAATGTTGAGAATGAGTTCCATATTGATGGGATGAGAGACCTTATATAAGCTTATAAGAGGTTGGACTACTCTTCATATTATTAATTGATTTTATGGTAGAACCTCAACTTTCTTTATTGTATCAGAGCAGGTTGTTCCACGTGTGAAGCCAAAATGCCACATGCGCTCAACGTCATCCCGTTGTATTGTCTACATGTTAGGCTCGAAAATTCGCCACGCGTGAGGGGGCGTGTTAAGAATGAGTCCTACATTGATGGGATGAGGGACCTTGCATGGACTTATACGATGTTGAACTACTTCTCATATTGCCTTCAGTAAATTCATATATCATAGATTTATAATACGAAACGTAGCAGCTAGTTGCATAGTGGGTTCTAAAAGAAAAGAAGCTGCTTCAGGCTTGCTTCGGTTTAACCCGCAAGGGATTTCGCCTGCTTCGTAAGCGAGGGATTAAATGGAAGCTACATAAGAGGTTCGACATCTATTTTATGGGCGCTCAAAACTTCTGGGCAACTGATAAATACCAAATGCAAATTGTTTTTTAAAATGACACATAAAATTGTAATCGAAGTCTTAAAAACGGTAAAAGTTCCCTAAACTTAAGATAAAACTATTGAAGTTGAATGCATACATTCTTCTTCAGGAAAGATGCAACTAAATTAACTAATGAAAAGAAAATAGGGTAAGCATGAACACAATTACTGACCAACAGACTGCTGTAGCTATCCATTTAATTACTTCTTGGTTGATGAAGATTGAAGAGTACTTAATTAAAGTCGACAAAGTTTTTAGTGCAGTGAAATTGATATACATTTCATGATTTTTAAATACGAAATAAATGATAAATATGCCTGTTATAATGTAATCCGTAAATTTTAAACTCTAAACTCTCACATGACATTGTGATAATTACAATACCTAATAATATGAATACTTGAAAGATATTTTTGACACTCGTTCGTGGAAATTTTTTTGTTAGAAATTTGTAAGATTAGAAAGGTCTGTAGGCCTTTGCCCTTTTGCGGGGTCACAACTAGTCAACACATTGTGGGACCATGATTCAAGCATATATAAAGAGAGGATTAATTATGGCTTAATGCTCATCGTGATAAGCATGTACAAGTAACCGTCACTTGCCAGTTGTTTGTAAATTCAGCTTTCAGTGAAACAAAATTGTAAAGGATGGAAAAAGATGGAAAACTACCATACTAATAAACAAAACAATCATGTAGTTTATCTTTTTCTTTTCTTGTAGTGAATTAGCCAACTTTTCTTTTTCTTTCCAAAGAAAATATTATTGAGATGTTATATTCTCTGCTAGTATTTGATTTGATTTATTTCTCTTTTTGTTTTCGATATGTGTTTTAAGTTTTTCACATACTTGCATATATGATTTTAACTAACACTACTTTGGCATCCTCTCGTTTCAAGTTTGTGTAAAAATCTTCTACATTAGCTGTCCAAACAGAAAAAGGAAGACACAAGCACAAACATGGCCACAAATTAAATTCCACGATCAAGATCAAGACCACACGGTCTGACGACTCGTAGGTCATTGATCAAAAATGTAACTCGTCAATGATCAAACCAGTTTGGTTCACATATAATATGATATATGATGGCAAACCACATTCCATATAAAGTTATTAAAGTCATAAAATAATTAGACAACTTTTTTCTTGTTAATCATTCACATTGATTAATAAAGTAATCTAGAACCATCGTACATGTACAAGACCGCTGGAAGGCGTCCATTAACTGACAAATCACATCAAACTAAAAAATGTTTTAACAAATTTACTATTTTAACCACCTTCAAGGGAATGTCACACGTCAATCAACGACTAGTGTGAAAGGTGTTGTTGAACTAAACGAACATACAATTGATTAGATCTGATAATTATTTATTCGATTCGTTAATTTCACACAAAATGATATTAAGTTAATATATTTTAGATAGACACATTAGCAAATTGGATCATTATTGGGTAACTAATAAACACATGTTAAGATAATGAGTCGATTCATGTCTAATTACGTGTAAACTGTAACCAGTTAAGAAATAGTTAATTTGGTAATTTCAAACTACTAAAAAACTACAATAGTCACTTAGTACTATAATTTTCTAGTATTCATCTTCAATTGTAAGTGAGAGGTCTTAGTTCATTTCTCATCAAAGATGAATTTGAACCATATTATTAATAACATAGTGTGAGGCTAAACCATCACTTTAATTTAGTGTAGATAATATCATTTGTTAAAAAAAAAAAAAAGTTACAAACAAACAAACAAACTATAATAGCAATAGGATTTAATCCCCTTTTGTAAGATTAAATCCCTACTTGAGCTTAATCCCTACTGTTAACTTCTATATTTATTATTTTATATGTGTTATGTGCGCAAATATGAACAGCGCCTGGAATGAGAGATGAACCAAAACGTCTGTCTCCCTAAGAAAGCTTGCTTGAATAAAGGCTTTCTATATTATTAAGGGTGGATTGTCAATTTAGTCCTCCTTGAATTATCACCTTAGTAAAAATTAGATCCCTAAACTATTTTTTCAGAAAAATCAATCGTCGAATTATAAAAATCTGCCAATTACATGCCTAATATTATATTCAAAGCTCATATATTCAATTTTTTTGTCAATTTAAGTCACATTACTTGCATGTGATACACATTGGATGACACATCCCGATTCGGAATGCCCACTAGGACTCCAAATCGAGCTGTGATGGCCGACACCTGGAAGGTGACGAAGCCATAAAGTATAGTGATGTGGAAAATGTGAATAAATTTAAACCTAAAAGTGCCTAAAGAAAAAAGTGCGTGGTGAGCAGGAATGAGCTCATTTCACACGCGACGTCAGAGCATAAGTAAAGTGCAGTAGTATAGGTAAAGATCATACCCTCAGAGGTAGCCATCTATACTGAGATTTGCCAAGAATCATCATGGATACAGCTAAAACCTGGAGGGGTGCAAAATAGAAAACATGAGTGGGCAAAAACAAAGCTTTTGAAAACACAGAACCCCTCACTGTAAAACTCGTATAATTTTCCAGAAATTAATAATACATACGTATATAGAAATCAGGCTCGAGAGTAGTGAAAACCAAGTATATGCCATGTCAAGTATCTCAGCAATGAATATGTAAGCCAGGTGATGTGAATCAATATAATATGATGTGTCAGTCAGAGTCACGTAACGTGACCTGTACGGCTAAACCTATAGCTCATAAACCAATTCCTGCACACGAGTCGGAACCACCTATTATGGTCTGTACGACAGGCTAGGTGTAAATAAATATGCTCAAGTGCTACAATCACGTGAAGGTTGTGCGAAGTATCACAAGTCACCTACGAGTTGGAACCACCTAATGTGTTATGTACGATAGGCTGGCACTTGCCTTGGATCCAAGGTGAGCGTGTGATGTGGGAGGTGAACGATCACGTGAAGGCTAGGCCTTAGCCTTGGGCGGAGCACTAACACCGTGGTGCAGGATAATGAGCTCTAAATGCATCTACGCATAACCATAAACAATGCAACTACTATCGTCATATAGTACTCACCTAAAGCTTATATGGGCCTCCGCAGCGTCGCACCATATTAAGCATACCCGCACTAATGCATATATTAGAATGAAATGCAAGCATGACATGGCACTTAAAAAAATATATAATTTCATTTAAATCGGTTTCTGAGCAAATATAAAACATATATACGTGTGTATATATATATATATATATATATATATATAGAAAATCAAAAGCCCACTAACTTGGAGTTCACGTTACGACTCCCTAGCACGAATATCGAGGCGTCACAAACGATCGGCGCCTAGAACAATTATCAAATCACATCTCAGAATTCTTATCGATATTACATGTAACTTACATAAAACACATCCCCAAGGGCGTTCTAGAATGATTTGAGACCCATCGACCAAAAGTCAACCGTCGATCAAAGATCGACAGTAGGGTCCATAACCCTACGTAACTTGAACCGGAAGATACGCATCTCAGATTTCTGATCCATAACTTTCAAAGATCCACATTATGCTTCTAGAATAACATACTAAAGTTTCATTACGATCCAACGGTTGGATCTCCGCCAATTGCCAAAACCAAGTGGCGGTTAATGTTTTATTTTATGAACTTACAAATTCAATTCGGGAAGATCCGTACGTCGGATTCCCGATCCATAAGTTTCTATGATCCTCATAAATTACGTACTATAAAGTATTAATGTTTGGTGACGATCCAACGGTCGGATAGTCTATTCTTATATTGATCAAGCCACGTATCGTAGTGAAATTAGGTTCAAACGATCAACCTACGTCATTCGAATATCAAAACTAAATTCAAGACATTTAATTTAGCCTAAAAATAACATTGACGACCGCCTGGCCACACGACTCGTCGGAAAATTCAACTATTTCTAAAAATTCTCGAACTTCACAGAAATGAAGATTTTAGCAAGTGAAGCAACTTTCATACCTGTGACTAAGGCCAATTTGGCCGAAAAACACCTGAAATTCACCTCGATCAGCCGGAAGCCCATGAAATGGCTGTCCCCAATTTAACCTCCAAACTTGCTCTGACGCCTCCAAGGTTGATTGAGCTTTGTTCCTGAGGTTGAGGGGAGCCTATTGGTGGTGGTAATCAAAGAAATTTGTTTCAAATTTGGGGAATTCACCTCTATGTACCCGCACACCCACTGGTGCGGTTTCCCCAATTTCAAGGCTAATTTGTATGAAATTTGGGGTAGAATAGGTAGGGGAAAGTCTAGAGTTGTTTCCAAGTGTTGGGTGGCAGCGATTAGCTGTGAAACGCCTTGTATGGCGTTGGGAAGTCGAGCCTTCGCCGGGTTGGGTCGGCTGCTACCCGTTTCCCTTTTTTTTTTTCTTTTTTCTTTCTTTTTTTTTCTCTCATTTCCCTCATTTCCTTCTCTCTGGTTGGTCACTCCCTTTCTCTCTCTTCTCCTTATTCCTCCACTTCTCTCCCATGTTCCTCCTTTATTTCCTATCTCCACCGCCCATCTCCCTTTCCTTTAATCTGGGCCACACACGTGGCTCCATCAGATTTTACTCCAAAAATCTGGAGTTTTCTTGAAATTAATTAATTTACTAAAATACCCCCAACTTTAAACGTTAATATCTCATTCGTTATAATTCCAAATTACGTTCCGTTTGCGCCCACACATTCGTAACGACGAGTACTATGAGGATATGCCAAGAAAATGAGTCTTACGTGACACGACACGGCAGTCAACAAAGTCAACACTTTGCCTTGAAGGGCATTTTCGTAAATTCACTTATAAAAATTATAATTTTTGGGGACGGGTCGTTACATTGGAGGGTAGATTAGTAGTTTTTCATCAAAAAATAATGTATGCAGTTAATTTTGGCAGGTAAATTGGTAGTTTCACGTAAAAAATAGTGTAAATTAACTTTGGAGGGTAAATTAGACGTTAGATTCGCAACCTCAATGAAATGTTAAGGGTTTATAAGCGAGAAAATAACGGTATTATACTCTAAAGTGTGTCAAGGGACTTAAGTTGACTAAAAATTGGATTAAATAACTTTGAATATAATAGTAGGGATGGAATTAGCAATTTTTAATAAATTTAGGGACATATTTTACTGAAAAAATAATTCAATGACCTGATTTTCACTGAAGTGATAGTTCAGAGACTAAATCGACACTTCACCCTCTTATTATTAATTAATATATAATTTATACTAATAAAGTTTAAATTATATATATTTATTTATATATTATAATTTTTATATATATTAATACATAAACATGTGCAAATGCCTAAGTTGAATTATATATTTATTAATATATAAATATAACATGCCCTTTATGGGAAAGGGATTCTCATTTTTTTTCAAAAAATGGGGTTTAAGTGTAGGGCCCACTTCATATCGATCTTCAACGATTTGAACCATCCATTTTGTAAGTCTCTATTCATAGATCATCCTTGCAAAAATTCAATTCAATTCGAAATCATTTGCCTATGTAATTATCAAGATACAATTTTATTGTTTCTTATATAATAAAGTATTCGTTAATTTTTTTTGAACCCAATTAGATGTCTTAAATATTTTCAATTTGGCTAAAATTTTGTAAGGATGATTTATGAAGTCCAGCTTGAAAAATAGACGGTTCGGATCGTTAAAGTTCGATGTGGTGTGGACCCCACAACTAATCCCCATTTTTATAAAAAATCCCTTCCCTTAAAGGCTTCCTATAATATATATTACACAAAAAAAAAAAAAAATATGAACACGACAAACCTACACTTGGATGCACATAATTCGTATAATATATTCTGAGTTTCTGACCATGATGGGAATAAATAAATTATGCCAACGTATATATATTATTGCCAAAATGACTTCAACTAAAATATTATTTATATATTGTAATAAACAAGGATAATAAAATATTACTCCTAACGTGACTGTAACTGTAAGAACGCCATCATTTTTATTTTCTTTATCATTAAGCTGAAGCTCCTAGAAATCATTTAATTTAGAGATCTAGTAACAAACTAGCAAAGAACAGCCCGCGCCATGCTGCGGGATTGAAAACCGTACAAAATTTTTGTTATCAATATTTACCTTAACATTAAGCAGTTGTAAATTCACAAATATCAAACACATGCTTAATTTCAACACAAATGTATAATTTCAGATTGAGATACACTTCCTCACACATCCCAATTCATAAAATGATTATATGAATTTTAGACTATTAGACAAAATTGCAAGCATGTTGGTTGATTGTGTGAATTAGGACTTAAAACTAATAAATAAAATTGTTCAAAAAATTAATAAAAAATAAAAAAGAATAAGGAAACAAAAATCAAACCAAAATCAATATTAGGATTTCTATTCAGGCTGAACCCATGTCTCTACATAAGCTTATTTGATGATTTGAAAGTTAAAGCAAAGGTAAAGCTAGAGTTCAGAAACAAAGAACCCTTCCAATTGGCGATGGTTGTTGCATTCTGCGACTGCTTCATACCCTTTTCTGCATTATTGCCAAATTCTAAAATTACCAATAAATCCTAATAATTTACATATTAGCTCCATTGAACCAAATCAAATGCAAATAGAAAACATAAAATTAAGAACAATCCAGAAAAGCCATCCAAAAAATCAAATCACACTGCAAAACAGTTGAACAAAAGCAGAAGAGTAAGAGTAAAACCTTTCAAAGCATCTGAAACTTTTTGAGGAAAAGCACAATTCTATTGACACCAACATCTCGAGCTTTTCCAACCTGCTCCAAACAAAGGCTTAATCAGAAGCAGTAATAATATTTCATAAAAACGTTTACATGAATAAGCTAGTAAGATACTAAATTTCGTGAATCAAACTTTGGGGAAACGCTCCCAACTACTCAAATCTCCTTCATTTCAAGTCTTTAGCTTTGGATTCAGACAGCCCATTTCCCAAACTCATCCATTTCTGCAGAAGATGAGCAAAAGAGAGGATCAACTGAAATATGCACAACTATGAAGCTAAACATTATGGTAAAAAAATCTTGATATGAGTACCGCTTCCACATCAAGTAATAAAAAAGGGAAAAAACTGCTTTCCAAAATGTATTGATTATCAAAGGTCACGAAAGTTCCAGTATCCCCTTTTCTTTCACAATCTAAAAGGGAAACAAAGGATTTATAGAGATTGCTCACATCCCCAAAAGAATCTGATACTAAAATTTGTTAAAAATATAATCAACTGATTGAAATATTATACAATACTAAAGTTCACAGAGTAATTGCAACACATCTTTGCAAGTCATTAAGATTATGGAAACATAATTGCTAGTACGTTATTGAGAAATATGTATAGCTTAGCCTCAAATAACACAAAAATAAGAATGGAAACTGGAATTTTATGAAAATCTTCCTTCAAATACTGAGGACCCATACAATCTTTTCCACACTCAACCAACCTCCCATCAAACAAAATTCATAATAATAACAGCAAAATAATAATAATAATAATAAAAAAAAAACCAAAAAAAAAAAATATGTTTCCAAAATATGAAGAACAGTACGATGATTTAGTGCAGCAACCAATTCCTCGATTCGGATACAAAATTTTAATCACTCTTATCTATTTTCCATTGTTTTGAGAGTCTTAAACTCAATTGAGATTACACAGAAAATATAACTACAGTCTCAACCTTCTCAGAAAACTACAACTATTTTTACAAAGAGGCAGACAACAGAAATCAAAGACCGGAATACGTGAGAACCGAAATGTTAAAAACAACACATACCCATTTCAAAGACCAAAATCCTGCAAAGACAAAAAATCCCAGGATTAGTAAATTAGCACTCCGTGCTTTGCACCAAAAGCAAAAAATTAGAAAAATAGAATTAATTTGATAGCATTATACTTAAAACCCTCAAATTTCCAGTCAAAAAGGAAAATTAATACCTCTACAAAAGATAATCAGGAGATAAAAACTCAAATCCTAGAAAATAAAAACAGCAAAACGAATCATATAAAATGCGATTTTGGATGGATCATTGCTATGGTGTGGCATTTAAAACCGTAAGAAAAGATTAGGGGTTCTTAATTTCTTACCCAAATCCCCAAATTTGAATCAAATCTCCGCAGGCCAGCTTGAAATCCGTTTGAAATGACCTACACGAATATGAAATTATACGTGTAGAACATTTTAGATGAATTTGTGAGAAAGGGTTGATGATGAAATTGAGGAAACAACCAAATTCCAAATAAAGTTTAGACATGCATTCGGAAATTAACACTCATAAAAATGTTTTAGAGCTTACCGAAAATGTTGGGGTGGAAGTGGAGGGGAAAGAAGAGGCGGTTGGATTCGTGTTGTGGTTCGCAGGTTTTGAGCGAGATCGTGTTGTTAAAATTGTTAGGATTCTGCTAACCACTAGGGTTGAGCTTCCTAGTTTCTAGGTCAACTTTGTAGCTGTTAATAATTCCTATTATTAAGGAACAAGTATTGTTGCACGTTTTATCTTCTACCCTAGTCAGATACCACGATTCTAGGTGCTGTAAAGTCGTGGGTTGTTGCTTTCATTCAGTTACCTTGTAAGGCTATAAGTAGTCTATGTTATCTTTGAACTTAATAAGAATATTCTCCCAGAAATCAAGTGTGTGTTGAACTCCCTTCTCTCTCAATCTCTCGAAGCTCTTTTCTGGTTTTTAACATCTGGTATCAGAGCCCCACCACGGGGCCTGATTTCACGTCTGACAGCAAACACGAGTGTAGTGAGAAGGAGCAACGCTATGGCCGGTGAAAGCAGTTTTGTGCAGCCAGCCATTCCTAAGCTTGATGGGCACTATGACCATTGGAGCATGCTGATGGAGAATTTTCTACGATCCAAAGAGTACTGGGGTTTGATAGAAACTGGGGTCCCTGCAGTAGCAGAAGGGTTGGATCCTACGGAGGTACAGAAGAAAACAGTTGAAGAACTAAGGCTAAAGGATCTCAAGGCAAAGAATTATCTGTTTCAAGCCATCGATCGATCGATCTTGGAGACAATCTTGAAAAAGGATACAGCAAAAGACATTTGGGACTCTTTGAAGCAAAAATATCAAGGCACGGCTCGAGTC
Organism: Cotoneaster glaucophyllus; assembly: GCA_036320875.1. Lineage (NCBI taxonomy): Eukaryota > Viridiplantae > Streptophyta > Magnoliopsida > Rosales > Rosaceae > Cotoneaster > Cotoneaster glaucophyllus. The sequence goes on along the minus strand of CM070069.1, from coordinate 20,082,156 downwards.
AAACGTGCACAGCTGCAAGCTCTTCGCAAAGAGTTTGAGGTACTTCACATGAGGGTGGATGAGTCTGTTAATGAGTACTTTGCACGAACTCTCACTATTGCCAACAAGATGAGAGTTCATGGTGAACAGATGGGTGATGTGGTGGTTATCGAGAAGATCTTAAGGTCCATGACTCCAAAGTTTGATTATGTTGTGTGCTCCATTGAGGAATCAAATGATATTGATAGTTTGTCCATTGACGAACTTCAAAGCAGTCTGTTGGTTCATGAACAAAGAATGTGTAGGCATGCTGTGGATGAACAAGCACTACAAGTCACGAATGATGGAGGACGAAGAGGTGGACGTAGCTCTTACCGCGGGAGAGGAAGAGGACGTGGTCGATCGGGATTTGACAAATCGACAGTGGAATGCTATCACTGTCATGGGCTTGGCCATTTTCAATGGGAGTGCCCCAAAAAGGAGAAACAAGCAAACCTGGCCGAGACAAGTGAAGAGATGCTACTTATGGCATACGTGGATGATAACAAAACTAGCAGTGACTGTGTGTGGTTTCTGGATTCAGGGTGCAGCAATCATATGAGTGGCAAGAAGGAGCTTTTCTGCCATCTTGATGAAGGCTTTAAAGATTCTGTTAAACTGGGAAATGATGCTAGCCTGATAGTGCAGGGAAAGGGCAGCGTTCGAATGGAGATAGATGGACTCATGCATGTGATCACTGAGGTGTTTTATGTGCCAGACTTGAAGAATAACCTATTGAGCATTGGTCAACTACAAGAGAAGGGTCTTGCAGTTCTCATGCGACACGGAGTTTGCAAGATCTTTCATCCTGAGCGAGGCTTAATCCTTGAAACTGCTATGTCACATAACAGGATGTTCATTCTCATTGCACGTTGTCAGATGAGGGAGCAAAAGTGTCTCGTATCTCTCGTCTCAGAACAATCCCAACTTTGGCATTGTCGATATGGTCATCTAAGCTGGAGTGGTCTCAAAGTTCTTCAACAGAAGAAGATGGTGGAGGGTATGCCACAGTTCAAAGTCCCTTCGAAGGTTTGTGAAGATTGCTTGGTAGGGAAACAACGAAGGGACTCATTTCCAAAGGAAAGCACGTGGAGGGCATCAGGTATTCTTCAGTTAATTCATGCTGATATTTGTGGGCCAATCAATCCAATATCAAATAGGAGAAAACGGTATCTCATCACTTTCATAGATGATTTTAGTCGTAAAACTTGGGTGTATTTTTTGGTAGAAAAGTCTGAAGCTTTTGTTGTTTTTAAGAACTACAAAGCTATGGTTGAAAAAGAAACAGGAGCATACATCAGGGTTCTTCGTACTGATAGAGGAGGAGAATTTACATCACAAGAGTTCACTAACTTTTGTGAAGTGAATGGCATTCGAAGACAACTCACAGCTGCATACTCTCCACAGCAAAACGGCGTTGCCGAGAGGAAGAACCGGACAATTATGAACATGGTCCGGAGCATGCTCTCTGGAAAGAACATCCCAAAAACATTTTGGCCTGAAGCTGTCAATTGGACTGTGCATATCCTCAATCGAAGCCCCACACTTGCAGTAAGAAGCAAGACTCCAGAAGAGGCATGGAGTGGAAAGAAACCTTCAGTGAGTCATTTCAGAGTCTTTGGATGTATTGCTCACGCCCACGTACCAGATAACAGAAGAATCAAGCTTGACAACAAGAGTTTGAAATGCATATTCCTTGGGGTGAGTGATGAGTCAAAAGCCTATAGACTATATGATCCGATTTCTCAAAAAATAGTGGTGAGCCGGGATGTTGTTTTTGATGAGGATCAAAGTTGGAAGTGGGAGGCCAGCTACACAGGAGATATCGCAGCTGACCTTGAGTGGGAGACAGATGATGAAGAGGGTACAGAAAATGACGATAGTCTAGAGGAACTAGAAACTAGCAGCACTGAGGAAGGTGAGAGCAGTGAAGACTCACCTCATGAAGAGATGGTGGAGAATTCACCTCATGGGGCGCGGATACGAAGACCACCAGTATGGATGCGAGACTATGTCAGTGGGGAAGGTTACTCCGAGGCAGAAGGCTCCAACGTTGCATGCATGGCTGCGATTCCTGATAGTGACCCTATCTTCTATGAAGATGCAGTTAAAAGTGAGAAATGGAGGCAGGCCATGAACGCAGAGATTGAGGCAATCGAAAAGAATGAAACGTGGGAACTTACTACGTTACCACCTGGAGGCAAAGTGATCGGTGTTAAGTGGGTTTACAAGACGAAACTCAATGAGGATGGAGAGGTAGATAAGTATAAGGCGCGACTTGTTGCAAAAGGGTACAGTCAAGAGTATGGGGTAGATTATGCTGAGGTTTTTGCACCGGTGGCTAGACTCGACACCATTCGAGTCGTGATTTCACTTGCTGCTCAGAAGGGATGGATGCTCTATCAACTAGACGTCAAGTCTGCGTTCTTGCATGGAGAGATAAATGAAGAAGTTTTTGTTGCTCAGCCTCTTGGATATGAGAAAGTAGGACATGAACACAAAGTGTACAAGCTTAATAAAGCCTTGTATGGTCTCAAGCAAGCTCCCCGAGCTTGGTACAGCCGGATAGAGACTTACTTTGTCAATGCAGGGTTCCAGAAGTGTCCATATGAACACACTTTGTTCATCAAAGCCGCGGATGGAGGTAAAGTTTTGATAGTTTGTCTGTATGTAGACGATTTAATCTTTACTGGAAATAATGAAGTTATGTTTGAAGACTTTAAACGATCCATGATGATAGAATTTGATATGACTGATCTTGGAAAAATGAAGTTTTTCTTGGGAATTGAGGTGTTGCAACGATCAGATGGTGTGTTCATTGGTCAACGTAAATATGCACAGGAGGTGCTTCACAGGTTCAACATGGACCATTGCAATCCAGTGGATAATCCAGCAGTTCCAGGGTTTAAGTTAAGGAAGGATGAAGATGGAGTAAGGGTGGACAGCACGTTCTACAAACAAATCGTAGGAAGTCTCATGTATTTAACTGCTACGCGTCCTGACATGGCATTTATAGTAGGCTTGATCAGCAGGTACATGGAGCATCCTACTGAAATGCATTTACAGGCGGCAAAAAGAGCGTTGAGGTATGTGAAGGGAACCATTGGCCTTGGGGTGTTTTACAGGAAGGGAGGAAATCAGGAGCTTCTGGGATACACGGACAGTGATTATGCAGGGGATCAAGATGACAGAAAAAGTACTTCAGGTTATGTGTTTTTAATGAGTTCAGGAGCTGTGTCTTGGTCTTCGAAGAAACAACCGGTGGTCACTCTCTCCACCACTGAGGCTGAATTCATAGCTGCTGCATCTAGTGCTTGTCAAGCTGTCTGGTTAAGGAGAATCTTAAAAGAACTGTGTCATGATCAGTGCAAGGCCACGGTGCTGTTTTGTGACAATGTATCGGCCATCAAACTCTCAAAAAATCCAGTCCTGCATGGTCGAAGCAAACACATTGATGTCCGCTTTCACTTCCTGCGTGATCTTACAAAGGAAGAAGTTGTAGAATTGGTTCAGTGCACAACCCAGGAGCAAGTCGCAGATATTTTCACAAAGCCATTGAAGCTTGAAGATTTCTTGAAGTTGCGAGAGTTGCTGGGCATCTGCTCTTATCCTGGAATAAACTGAAAGGTGATAACTTTCAGTTTAACCTTTCAGTTTAAGGGAGGATGTTAAAATTGTTAGGATTCTGCTAACCACTAGGGTTGAGCTTCCTAGTTTCTAGGTCAACTTTGTAGCTGTTAATAATTCCTATTATTAAGGAACAAGTATTGTTGCACGTTTTATCTTCTACCCTAGTCAGATACCACGATTCTAGGTGCTGTAAAGTCGTGGGTTGTTGCTTTCATTCAGTTACCTTGTAAGGCTATAAGTAGTCTATGTTATCTTTGAACTTAATAAGAATATTCTCCCAGAAATCAAGTGTGTGTTGAACTCCCTTCTCTCTCAATCTCTCGAAGCTCTTTTCTGGTTTTTAACACGTGTTGTGGTTCATCGATTTTGAGAGAAGAGATGTTTAGGTTCCTGGTTTGTGAGAGAGAGAGAGAAATAGAAAGATTCCAGAAGCAAATGAAGAACCACCGGAAGCAAATGAAAAGCCCAGCTTTGTGAGAGAGAGAGAAGTGGAAAAGGAAGTAAAATTCGAGATGTAGCGGAAGCGGAGCAGTCGACGATGATCGACGCGTGGATAAATAAGTAAATTTACTGTGTCAAGGAGAAAAACAACGGAGAACAGAGAAGAAAATAATGGCATTTCCGACATTTTACTGTTCATTAACAGTGCAAAACAGTGCCAAGAAACTGGGTTTTAGTATATGTATAATATTATCATCATGATTAACTGTTTACTTTTTTATGCTATGAATAATTAAATAATTTTTAAATCTAATGAAATTTTTGGAAATATGATCTTCAAATATGATAAAAAAATAAATAATTCGAATTATGACATGTGAACGATGACATATTATCTCATCTTGTCGTTATGTAAGATATACAATTATATGTACCTTATTACATAAAAAAAGTAGCGATTGAGTTTGCCAAGATGGAATCCTGTTCTTTATTTATCCACTAATAAAGAGGGAAACACTAACTTCGGACCACATGAGTTGTCGTAAAAGTTGAGAAAAAAAAATGATTGATCTGATAAATCATTAATAAACCCTCATCCATCAGGAGGAAATAACAACCACTACCTTATCAAAAAAAAAAAAAAAAATAACAACCACTACATAATTACATGATTTACATCTTACTCCAACACAGAGCTAGAACCCTTCCCACATTCTCTGATCCATCTTCCTGAGATTTTTGACCTTTTTTTTTCTGACGGGTGGGTTGTGCCAAGTTCAACAACAATGGTGAGTAGACTGATGGAAGCATGTTGTTTGAAGGACAAGGAGAAGGGAGAAGACGATGAGAAGCCAGATTACATGGTGAGTGGGGGCACCAGAATCAGAGGAAAAGTTGTGTTGACGAAGAAGAATGTGTTGGACTTCAACGACCTCAAAGCTTCGGTCGTTGATAGAATCCATGAGCTCTTGGGCAAAGGTGTTTCCATGCAGCTCATCAGTGCCACTCATCCTGAACCAGCAGGTCAGTCTCTCTTTCTCTAGCTAGGTTTCTTCAGTTGAATCGAATTAACAATCCACTAAAATTCTTTTTGAGTTTTTCACACGTAAGCTCTAGGTAACATTACATTTTCGAGAAAAATACATCAAACCCAATACGTCGGGGAAAAAAACCCAACTGACTTGGTAATGGAATAGATGTGAGGCCTTTTTCTCTAATTGATCTGTTGACGTGTGTTTTTTTTTTTTTTTGGAAAACTTATAGTTGTCAAGAGTGTTTCTTTTAGTTTACTAAAATTCTTTTGTTAGGTGTTTGCAATTCATGAATTAAATCTTGGAACCTACATAACTGGACGCAAAAGCTATGTTGAAGAAGAAAAGTATATTAGGATTTTGACAAAGCTGAAGATTGACTCAAAATTCTTATTCATGTGCAGCAAATGGATTGAAATCGAGAGGGAAGCTTGGAGAGGTAGCTTGCTTGGAGAAATGGGTTACAACGACTACATCTTTGTCGGCCGGAGAAGCTAGTTTCTCCATTTCCTTGGATTGGGATGAGTCTCATGGTGTTCCTGGGGCATTGTTGATCAGAAACCACCACCATAGCCAATTCTACCTCAAGACAATAACATTAGAAGACGTTCCTGGGCACGGTCAACTCCATTTTGTCTGCAATTCTTGGGTATACCCAGCACATCGTTACAAGTACAATAGAATATTTTTCCCCAACAAGGTACTGGTTAATTAACATAATGCCAAGTATAACATCCATTAGGGAGAGACACTTTTCACTAGTTTCTTTTGTTCTTTTTTTAATTTTTATTTAAGAAAGAAGAAATCTGGAATCTTGTAGCTCATGCAGCATGCTTTGTTATTCTTTGATTAAAATAACAAGTAAATAAAGGTTTAGTGACTTGATAAATTGGTTTTAGCATCTGATCTTATCCGGACCATGTGATCAGGTTCTGTAATGATCGATCCTTTTAATCTCAATAATATGGAAAAATTATAATCCATTACTTTTCCAGCTGGATTAGCACTCGCACAAAAAAATCATTTTATATTATGTTTGATTTAATTTTTTCTAGTTTCATTAAATCTTTTGGTATTTTGACAAATATAAGATATGACATTAGTTACATTCAGTGGATTTTTGTGGGACACAATTCAACAATTTTCGAAAGTTTCAATAAATTGGTTTTTCTCTAATTTATTGAAAAATAAATGATTTCCTCAGATTTTTTATTTTTTATTTCCTATGATTCACCAATTAAATAAGAGTGCGCAAGAAGGAAAAAAAAAAAAGGATAAAAAAAGAGAGACGCTTGGCGGAATCACTTCCCCTGCTGAAATGCAGAAATGACACTAAAATGCTATAATTTTTGTTAAGGTACTTAGGAGACCGCACTGCCCTGACTGAAAACTTGGTGTTTTTGTTTAGGCCTACCTGCCATCTAAAACACCTGAGCTACTACACCCTTACAGGGAAGATGAACTCGTTAATCTCCGAGGGAGCGGATCAGGCGAGCTAAAGGAGTGGGACAGAGTCTATGACTATGCTTATTACAATGATTTAGGGAGTCCAGACAAGGGTCCAGAATATGCCCGCGCTGTACTTGGTGGGTCAAACGAGTATCCATATCCAAGAAGAGGAAGAACTGGTCGAGAACCAACTAAAACCGGTTCGTAACCCAAATGGCTCATTTTACTAATCAAGTCATGACTAAGTTAAAATATGGCGAGAACACGTACAACATGAAGCATTCCTTACGGTTCCATCTATGACCAATTTTCTCTTATGCTTTGTACAGACCCCAATTCCGAGAGCAGACTGCCGCTTCTAAGTCTAGACATTTATGTTCCGAGAGATGAGCGGTTTGGCCACGTGAAGTTTTCAGATTTTCTTGCCTATGGCCTGAAATCCCTGGTTCAAATATTGCTTCCAGAACTTAAGTCTTTGTGTGATAAAACTATCAACGAGTTTGACACCCTTGAGGATGTACTTAATCTCTATGACGGAGGTATCAAGCTACCAAATGGACCTACACTCAAGAAAATACGGGAGTGCATCCCTTGGGAGCTGCTTAAGGAACTGATTCGCTCAGATGGCGAGCGATTTCTCAAGTTTCCAATGCCTGATGTGATTAAAAGTAGATAAAGATATTTTTTCCCCTGTGACATGGTTTTAGATATGCTACATTCCTATATTGTTGAACATAAATCGTATTAAACTACGAATTTTTCCTGATATAATTGCAGAAGATAGATCTGCATGGAGGACAGACGAAGAGTTTGCACGAGAAATGCTAGCAGGGGTGAACCCTGTTAACATCACCCGCCTCCAAGTAAAATATACAATTTTCCATAGTTCATATTACAATTATAGTGGCATGGATTTGTTCTAAGTTGTTCAAATAATCACCGAAATTTTAACTACAGGAGTTTCCCCCAGTTAGCAAGCTAGACCCAAAAGTGTACGGGAATCAGAACAGTTCGATAAGAGAAGAGCACATTGCGAGCAACATGAATGGCCTCACGGTTAATCAGGTACAAATGATGCTTCATTTGTTTCCAGTATATATTTTATACGATTAAAGTCCGTGTTTTTAAATCTATGTACTGAAATAATCATTTTTGTCCCGTTTTGCGCAGGCAATTGAAAGTAACAGGCTGTTCATATTAGATCATCATGACGCATTAATGCTATACCTGAGGCGAATAAACTCTACGCACACAAAGACGTATGCCACCAGAACTCTCCTCTTGCTCCAAGAAGACGGGACATTGAAGCCTTTGGCAATTGAGTTGAGCTTACCACATCCACAAGGGGACCATCATGGTTGTGTCAGTACAGTCTTCACTCCGCCCGGACAAGGCCAAAAAGGCATCGAGGAGTCGGTGTGGCAGCTTGCAAAAGCTTATGCTGCTGTAAATGATTCTGGATATCATCAGCTTATCAGCCACTGGTACGATGTCTAACATAGAAAGCGCCATATTTTATCATCAGGTAGCAGTTTGGTTCTAGTTTACATGCTAATAATTATTAATTGCAGGTTAAACACACATGCTGTGATAGAGCCATTTGTGATTGCAACACATAGACAGTTGAGTGTGCTTCACCCGATACATAAGCTTTTGCATCCGCACTTCCGGGACACAATGAACATAAATGCCCTGGCCAGGCAAATCCTCATCAATGCTGATGGGGTACTTGAGAAAACAGTCTTCCCAGGTCGATTCTCCATGGAAATGTCAGCCGTTATTTATAAGAGCTGGGTATTCACCGACCAGGCATTACCAGCTGACTTATGCAAGAGGTAAGCCAGAAAGCCTACATTGAAAATAATAACATTTGAACTTCCATCAAACTGAATATCATTTCGCTTCTGGTCTATTTCAGAGGAATGGCAGTTCTAGATAAGAACTGTCCTCATGGCCTCAGACTTCCGATTGAAGATTACCCATTTGCTGTTGATGGGATAGAAATCTGGTCGGCGATTCAAACTTGGGTTGATGAATACTGCTGTTTGTACTACGAATCAGATGATGCGGTCCAAGGTGATTCTGAACTCCAGGACTGGTGGACAGAGCTCCGCAATGTAGGCCACGGTGACAAGAAGAATGAACCATGGTGGCCTAAGATGCAAACAAGAGATGAACTTATTGAATCATGTACCATAATCATATGGGTGGCTTCTGCCCTCCATGCAGCTGTCAATTTCGGGCAATACTCTTATGCTGGTTACCTCCCTAACCGCCCAACTGTAAGCCGACGCTTCATGCCTCAGGCAGGCACCGCTGAATATGCTGAACTTGAGTCCAACCCTGACGCAGCTTTCCTCAAAACAATTACAGCTCAGTTGCAAACTCTCCTTGGTGTATCTCTGATAGAGATTTTATCACGACATTCAACTGATGAGGTTTATCTTGGGCAAAACGATACTCCTGAGTGGACTTCAGATGCTGAAGCACTAGCAGCATTTGCTAGATTTGGAGAGAAGCTGATGGACATCGAAAAGAGAATCAATGCAAGGAATGAGGATACTAGATTGAAGAACAGAGTTGGGCCTGTAGAGATGCCTTATACCTTGCTCTATCCTAACACATCAGACAAGAGTAGAGAGGGTGGACTCACTGGAAAAGGAATTCCCAACAGTGTCTCAATCTGAACCTTTTGATCTGTATACTAGATGAATATTTTCAAAGTAATTATAGTGTGACATCGTACAATGGGAGTGAAAGACTACCAAATAGGATTTTTGTAATTCTCGTATTCTTTTCCACAAACTTGTACCTAAGTGATGGTGCAGACTGCACTATCTTAGTAATGTGCCTTAGTTGTGCAGCTGTAAACATATGCTTCCCTGAAATCAAGAACTAGTGAAACTTACTGGTTGTGCCTCTCTCGGACTCAAATTATTGTTTTTCCATCAATATCTATTATCTAACTTTGAAACCAAATGTAACTGTGAATCAAAGCTAGAAACAACCCAAAGATGAACACTATTAACCAGCTATGGCATTTGCCAGACGCAAACACTGTCACTAATTTGTCAACAGAAGACTCAGAAAAGTAACTTATGAAAGTTTAGATGCAGATCCTGTTGGGGCTTAAAAAGACTTCACAACTTTGGAGATGTTTATCTCACAAAGAAGAACGTGATGCAACTGAATTGATAGGCAAGAGAATGAAAGAATACTTAAAGTATTACACAAGATTTTTATTCACTCACAAACTTAGTACAAGAGGAAACACTCACTCTTATAAGCTTTATTACTTCTTCTCACTTCTTAATCTTCACTTCACTCTTGCTCTCACTTTCTCGTCGTTCTTACATAGCAACACAATCTCTATTTATAGCCTTGATTAACCGACTTACCAAGTCGGTGGAATTGGACTAAATTCCTCCTAGCCACAAGTTTTGTGGTTCTAGATATTTCTACTTGCAAGCCTACTTAAATATTGCAAGAACTCTCCAGATTTTTTTAGTATGCATGCCTAATGCACCGACAACCTTTTGCTAGAATTTTCTAGCACATTTCATGAGTTTTCTATGGGCTGGATCATCTCTTTAGGCTAGGAACAAGATTACAATTCAACATCCCCCCTTAATCTTGTCTTGTGACGCCGATTGAGTTTCTCAATCTGACAAAGTCTTCTTGTTTGAGTGGCTTGGTGAATATGTCCGCAATTTGGTCTTGAGACTTCATGTATTCCACTTGCACATCCTTTACATCCTTTCTTGCAATACACTCTTATGTAATGATAGCGGGTATCTATGTGTTTTCTCTTGTCATGAAATACTAGATTCTTTGCTAGAGCTATTGCAGACTTGTTGTCGACATAGATCACTGTTGGCTCTTCTTGTGGCATGCTTAATTCTTTCAGCAAGTTTCTTAACCAAAGTGCATGATAGACACATGAGGTAGCAGCTACGTATTCACCTTCGCAGGTAGAGAGAGTGACAATCGGTTGCTTCTTCAACATCCATGTGAATGCAGTGTCTCCCATGAAGAACACAAATCCAGTAGTGCTTTTTCTATCGTCAGAATCTCCTGCCCAATCACTGTCGCTATATCCAGCAAGTTTGTAGTTATCAGAACTTGAATAGAACAAGCCAAAGTTAATAGTACCTTTAAGGTATCGAAGAATTCTTTTAGTGGTCTTCAAATGTGTAGTTATGGGATTCTCCATGTAGCGACTGACTAATCTGACGGCATAGAGAATTTCTGGTCTTGTGCAAGTCAAGTAGCACAAGCTTCCAACTAGGCTCTTGAAAATTGTTGGATCTACGCTTTCTCCTTTGTCATGCTTGGTTAGTTTGACTCCGCACTCCACTGGAGTGCTTATGGGCTTGCAGTCGTCCATTTTGAACTTTTTCAGTATCTCCTTTGTGTAGCTTTCTTGGGAGATGAAAATGCCTTCTTCGTTATGCTTGACTTTAATGCCCCATCAGCCCGATATTGGTCATCTCGAATTCTTTGGTCATCACTCTCTTGAACTCTTCAAACATGCTTGGATTACTTCCGGTTAAGATTAGATCATCCACATATAAGCACACAATCAAAATATCTCTATCTTTGACTTTGACGTAGAGAGCATGTTCATGAGGGTACTTGGTGAAGTTGTTCTCCTGGAAGTACTTGTCAATGCGACTATTCCAAGCTCTTGGCCCTTGTTTTAACCCATAGAGGGCTTTCTTCAGCTTCAGAACTTTGTCTTCATGCCCTTTGATTTCATAGCCTGACGGTTGCTGAATGTAGACTTCTTCTTCAAGGACTCCATTTAGGAAAGTGGACTTCACATCCATTTGTTGAATCTTCCATTTGTTTTGAGCTGCCAAAGAAATTAGTAATCGTATCATTTCCAAACGAGCAACAGGTGCAAATACCTCATCATAGTCGATTCCAGCTCTTTGACTATAGCCTTTCGCCACTAGTTTCGCCTTGTATCTTTCGACCTCTTCGTTGGCATTTTTCTTTGTCTTGTACACCCACTTGACTCCGATGGCTTTGTGTCATTTCGGAAGAATAACGAGTTCCCATGTATCATTCTTCTGGATTGCTTCAATTTCTTCATCCATTGCTTTCCTCCACTTAGTATCCTGCACTGCTTCTTGAAAGTCGATTGGTTCACAACCAGCAAAGAGACAGAAAAGTGTAGGATTATCAAGTCTTTCAGCTACCTCATAGAGTTCTCGTAGACTTTTTGTGAGTGGAATATCTCTTTCATTTGAGCTCCCACTTGACGATGTTGATGCTGATGAAATTCCATGAATGGTTGATGTTGGTGAAGCAGGTGGAGTAGTGGATTCTTGTTGAACCTCTCTTGCTTGCTCCATCATCCCTTGTTCATTATCTTCTTCAAACTGAGGAAAGAAGCTGAGATCACTTGCATGAGAGCCAAAATCCGATTCTCCTTCTTCATCGAACGTCACGTCTCGACTGATCACCGTCTTCCCATTGTTCGGATTATACAACTTATAGCCTTTTGAATTTGAATCATATCCGATGAAGATGAACTTCTCACTTTTATCGTCGAGTTTGGTTCTCCTCTCGTCTGGTACATGTACATGCTCTTAGATGAGAGATACCCGGTTTTCTTCCACTCCATGCTTCTTGCGAAGTCTTTCCCCACACACTTCTTGTTGGAGACCGGTTTGATACGTAGATAGCACATGCTACCGCTTCTGCCCACAACTCCTTAGGCAACCTCTTGCTTTTGAGCATACTTCGAGCCATGTCGAGGATGGTTTGATTTTTTCTTTCCACCACACTATTTTGTTGAGGGGATCTTGGAACTGTCAAAGGTCGACGAATTCCATTAGCTTCAAAGAATTCTTGAAATTCCTTTAAAGTTAATTCTCCTCCTCTATCAGATCTCATAGCTTTGATCTTGCAACCATTCTCTTTTTCTACAACGGCTTTGAACTTCTTGAATGCTCCAAATACATCTGATTTCTGCTTCAAGAAATACACCCAGGTTTTCCTTGAAAAATCATCAATGAAGAGAAGGAAATAATTATTTTTACCCAAAGAGCTTGGCTTTATTGGACCGCACACATCGGTGTGAATGAGCTCGAGTGGCTTCTGGGCTCTTGTGGTCGACTCCTTTGGAAAACTTTTCCTGAACTGTTTCCCAAGTAAGCATCATTCGCAAACTTGATCAGGGTGACTGATGCACGGCAAGCCTCTCACCATCTCTTTATTGGATAATAACTCCAATCCCCCAAAGTTAAGATGCCCAAAACGAAGATGCCAAAGCCATGATATGTCTTTGTAACATGTCTTGAGACACTTTGCAACATCGTTTTGAATATTCATAGGAAACATCCTATTCTTTGACATTTTCACCTTGGCAATTAATCTTCCTTTGTCATCTTTAAGAAAAAGGCTATAATTTTTCATGTGAATATCATAACTTTTTTCTAAGAGTTGACCCAAACTCAAAATGTTTCTTTTCATATTGGGCACGTAATAGACATTTGAAATTAATTGGTGACCACCATTTTTCAGGGGAATACGGATGTTACCTTTTCCTTTTACGGGTATTTTGGATTCGTCTCCAAAAGAAACGTTGCCACTCACCGATTCATTGAGCTCTACGAACATGCTTCTTCTTCCGCACATGTGGTTGCTGGCACCGGTGTCCAGGTACCATGTATAGTCTTGGTCTCCACCATTGTTCTTGCATGCTAGTAGCCCAACACCATTCTCTCCTTTCTCTTTTTTCACATAATTGACCTTCTCATCAGGTCTGTTGCTTGGAGCTCTACATTCCCAAGCATAATGCCCAAACTTTTGACAATTGTAGCATTGAACTTGAGATTTTTCATACCTCAAGTTTGAGCGTCCTCTTCCACGACCTTTTGTTGAGCTTTCTCCTCTTTCGTAGTTGCTATGGTTGTTGAAGTTCCAACCACGTCCACGTCCATGTCCACGTCCGCGACCTCGGCCACGACTTCTTCTGTACTGGCTTCTCTCAGTGTCAAAGCTTTCTTCTTTCTTCTCTGGCTGGACATGCGTCTTGAGGAGCTGCTCGTCATTCCCTTGCCTCTTTTTATACTTCTCTTCATATGCTTGTAGTGAACCCATTAATTGCTTTATACTAATTTCTTCCAAGTTTTTGGTTTCTTCAATTGTCACGACAATGTGCTCGAATTTGGGGTCCAAGAAGCGTAGTATCTTCTCCATAATTCTAACATCTTCTAACTTTTCTTCGTTTCTTTTTAATTGATTGGAAACAGCTAAGACTCTTGAGAAATAATCATAGATTGCTTCAGACCCTTTCATTTGTAGAGATTCGAACTCACCTCTTAATACTTGAAGACGAACTTTTTTCACTTGTTTAGGTTTGAAGCTTCTCCCATGCTTGCTTGGTGGAGGTTGCACTCGAGACCTTCTCAAAGCCATTGTCATCTAATGCTTGGTAGATGAGGTAGAGAGCCTTCTTGTCTCTCTTTATTGAATCTTTCAAACTCTCCTTCTAGGGTTGGGACATAGTAGCTTCATCTTCTGGCTCAGTGTAGCCTTTCTCCATGACTTCCCAGACATCGTGTGCACCCAAAAGGGCCTTCATTTTGATACTCCAATTATTGAAGTTGTTGTTGTCGAGCACTGGAACTTGGAAGGCTGCCATAGCGGTGCTAGCCATAGCTCTGGTACCACTTTGTTGGGGCTTAAAAAGACTTCACTACTTTGAAGATGTTTATCTCACAAAGAAGAACGTAATGCAACAGAATTGATAGGCAAGAGAAAGAAAGAATACTCAAAGTATTACACAAGATTTTTATTCACTCACAAACTTAGTACAAGAGGAAACACTCACTCTTATAAGCTTTGTTACTTCTTCTCACTTCTTAATCCTCACTTCACTCTTGCTCTCACTTTCTCATCGTTTTTACATAGCAACACAATCTCTATTTATAGCCTTGATTAACCGACTTACCAAGTCGGTGGAATTGGACTAAATTCCTCATAGCCACAAGTTTTGTGGTTCTAGATATTTCTACTTGCAAGCCTACTTAAATATTGCAAGAACTCTCCAGATTTTTTTAGTATGCATGCCTAATGCACCGACAACCTTTTGCTAGAATTTTCTAGCACATTTCATGAGTTTTCTATGGGCTGGATCATCTCTTTAGGCCAGGAACAAGATTACAATTCAACAGATCCAACATTTCAATAAAACGAGCAAATATTAGTGTGATAAGCAACTATGACAAGATAAAAAGACAATGTTGCTATCTTGAAAACAAAAAATTCACTCACCATCTCATTGAAAATCCAATTACTTGCTCTAATAGTCATTTTTTAACTCCTCAATCCCATCTTTTACATTTCACTTATCTGTATAAATGTATCTTCTCTTTCACTCACTCACAGTTCCCTTTCTGCCGAGGTTTATGTCGAAAATCCCACATGAGAGAATGACAAAATAAATTACAATATATAACATACAAGGTTTCATTTCTAATTACACCGAGACCTTTTATGGTAAAACCTCACTCACGTTGGGCTAAGAAGTGGTTAAGTTTGAACAATATTGGTGTTGTACAGTTGGCCCGTCCCTATTGAATTTGACAGTTTATACCAAGAAAACCTATCAAAACCCGTATTCCATGTAACATGACAATAACAAATTCAGAACCACGAACCAGTACAAAATTCTATATTAACATGGCTAAATAGAACATGGAAAAAGATATTTCAATGGGAAAAACAAAGGAAGAAGCAAATATGGGTTGTTTCTAATACACTTTCAAACGCATAGAGAAAAAAAAAAGAGAGTGAGAAAGAAGACTTACTTCATCTACAATGGGAACTGGAGAAGATTGAAGCTGCTCATCGCTTGAGGGCTTGGACTTGGAGCAGAAAACCACAGCCGGTTGTTCTACTTGCAAATTAACAATGATTCTCCCCTGTTCAATGCCACTCATCCATTCGTTGCATGTGCCACGTGTAATGTTTGGCTTATCATGGATTATTTTAGTTAACTATATTTCACACCTTCCTGTATAGGGTGGTTTTCAAAATAGGCCATAATGTTTCAATTTTATCATTTTAACCACAAGGTATTGAAATTACATCAATTTACGCTTTTAATTGGAATCAATTTTTGATTCTTCATTAAATTGATGAAATAGTGAGAGTAGACCATTGTATGGGCTAACAAGTAAGCTTCATTTGCACCATTAACGAAAGAAACTAATCAATTTAATGGGGGATTATATGTTAAAAAAAAAGAAGCTATATGTTGAAACATTTTCCAAATGGTACAATGCGACAAAATTAATATCTCATGTCCCATTTTGAAAATCAACTCAAACTTGAATGTAAAAAATAATCGGTCTTGTTTTTTAATAGCATTATGAACGCATCTAGCTTCGTGTCAGTAACAATTTGGGACGCGTATGCAAAATTGACACTTGTATTAAAAAAATGATAAATTAGGTTTTCATCCCTTATTTTCTTTTCTCATTAATTGAAACCTTATTCCACTTTCATTTTTATCAAGGTCATTGACTTTTATCTACCCCGTTGAGTGTTTTAAATACTCAAGTAGATGACGCATTAGATCTTCATGGATGAAGTAGAAGTAGTTGATGGAGTTGTCCCATCTAGTCGACACAAGTAGCAAACAGGGCCTTTAGTGGAGAATGCATACAAGAGTAAGTCTCACCAAAACTTGGCTATGGTAAAACTGAAAGAGACAAAACCCATAGTTTAAGAAGAAAACGTGAGTTAGTGCAACATGTCAATACTTAACATCTTCAGGACGTAAGTAGAACGTGAACAAGAATATGACCATCCCGATGTAGGTGCCTTGTCAGGTTAGGAAAAATTTAGTGGGAAAAATGCTCTTGAACTAAGGCAAAAAAAATTGTACATTAGGTTTTTTTTTTTTAATTAAGCAATAATGTCAAATCCACTTTAACGTTGCTATCCTGGAAAGACAATGTTCAGAATAAATTTATTAAACACAGAAAAAAATACTTTTTTTTTAATATCAATTAATGGCGCAATTTATTTACGGAATGGAGATGCATTCAGACAATTACTATCCACTAAGGTAGTAATTGCCTTTGCCGAATTGTCTAAACAGTTATTGCATTACTTGGGTGGACTTGCGCTTAAGGGATAAGGCGTTCTTAGGCCTAAAGGGCAATGACACAATAATGTTCTTCGCATAGTACAATTACTAGATGCAGGAAATCTTAGGATCTAGTTATCTCGGATCGTATTTGAATGTATAGTGCTTGTGCTAATCCGCCCGTTTGACATCTCTAATAGATATGCATGTGAGCGTGTGCGTATGTATATGTGCTTAGATGTTCATACGCATAGGTATGTTTATATTATCGTGATATGCATGTACATAGGTACTAGCCTTTCTACAAGCGATTCCACGCGTGTGAAATATATTTTCTTTATTACGGCACGCTACACGCAATCACTACTAGAATTTTGGCTAAATGACACATTTTTCATTGGTGTCTATTATAAATAATAGGCACTACCATTGGTGGCAAACCCCAATTGCCACCAAACACCCACCAAATAAGAGAACATGTTCTATAAAGAAGTCTCTATTGTAACAATAGAGACCCTTTACGGATCGGGGGCATCTGAAAACAATGTCACCCCAATTCATCGGTGTTAAAGTTGCAAAATAATATTTAAAAAAATGTGAAAGAATATATAAACACTCGTGATTCATCATTATTCCTCCACGAATATATAATGGCACTTACATTATTGTTTAGATTTTTAGTAAATTGTAGCTATGGTCCCTGAACTTTAACTCAATTGGAGCAATGGTCCCTTAACTAAAAATCAATTACCATTGGTCCCTCAACTCATCAACACGTGCAGCTATGGTCCCTCAACTAAAAATCCATTACCATTTGAAAACATGTTCATTTGGCGGATGTAAGAAGATGAACAGTTCAGATCTTTGATATTACATTTCGATATTTACGGTTAACTGAAATATGAGTTGATGTCATATAGTTTGTAGAAACTTTATAAACATTAAACAATATTTTCACTAACCGTAAAACTCTGAATATAATATCAACGATCCAAACCGTTCATCTTTCTGCATCCTTTAATAGATCATGTTTTCAAAAAAAGAAAATCTGAAAAAACAAAATTTAATGAGAAAAATGAAGCGTAAATGTAAACAACAATCAACGGTTAAATTTTGATCTATGATTATAATGGGAACAAAATGAGATCTTGGAAGCGAAAGTATAGACAATACAAATACGAGTTTTGCAAAGAAAAATGCTAGAGCAATCAATTTAGGTAAGCGAAAATATACTTAAAAGAAAAATACGTTTTTATGTTTTGGATGTGACAATATGATATGTATATACTTATTTAGTATTATGTTTTTCATTTGATTATTTATTGGTTGAAAAAATATTTTCCTTAACGGGTAACGGGTCAGGTCATTTTACCCATTTATTTTAAAGAGTGTTACACGACACGACCCGTTAAGATATCGGATATGACACGAAAACGACAAGAACATGAAAAACATGACACGAATGCCAGATCTATACGAAAGATCAATTGAAGGAAAAAGGGTGGACGGAAGATTCATCTACCATATACAAACACAATCAAGAAGTCCATGTTACTCTTCATACAATCATATGATTTAGAACCAAATTCATCCGAAACACAACCATACCGAAAAAAGATAAAATAATAATTTATGCACCTTAGTCAACGAAATTGTTGAAAACGATACTCCTACCACTTTTAACCGCATCTTTAGGTTGGAGAAAGAGTCTTTGGGGACCATTTCAACAGTTCAAGCTAACACTCTCCCAACATTGCCTCAATTGAAGAAGAAACCCTAAACTTCATCTTTATTCCTGCCCCCGGCCTCTAGCTTCTGCTTGGGATCGGTGGCAGCAACCTTTTCACTTTGTTTTCCTCCTCCTCTTCTGTCTCTCTATCCTTCTCTTCCTGCCCAACACCTGCGATGGCCCCCCCTTTCCATCTGGATTTTGGGGATCTACAGTTGTTTTCTGGAGGGAGTGGATGAGGCACGATCTTTAGGCTTTTTGTCTTTCCCCGCACCTGCGGTAGCCCCGTTTCCCATCAAGGAATGGTGGAGCAACCCACCATCTATGGGTGGTGTGGATGGAGTACTATCTCCGGGTTGTTTGCCCATGTATCATGGTAATCTGATTTGGAGCCCTTGGGCTATGATTTGGGGCCCTGCACTCAAGATCTTCCAAACTCAACACTTGTTTGCTGCATCTTTCGTGCTTCTCTCCGGTCAAAGACAACTATATGCTGTCACCCTTACTACAAAGGTCTGGTATCTCTTCAGAATGGTGTTTACTCCACCTAACCTTTTTTTGTGACTGCTTGGTTCTGGGCATTTAGTTGCCCATTGTGTGCTTGATATCAGTTGGGGACTACAAACGTGGCAATCGGTATTGGTGTGGTTTCATTGGATCTGCAGGTTTGGCACCTTTTACCCTGCATTGTGACTATGATGGGTTGGAGTTGTGCTATATGTGGTGGTTCTTCTTGGTTTTTTGGTCCGTTGGCCGTCTTCACTGTTTCGGCCATGTACGCGGTTGGGGAAGCTATGTTTAGGGTTATTAGGTTTTTTTGTGAGGTCGCTTTTGGGCCTTTACAATTGGGCCTTAGCTTTTGGGCTCCTATGTAATTTTTGCTTTAGGTATAGATAGGAACCTTTACTCATGCATTGTGTGCATATGTGGCATCATGTCTGTACCGACCATTTTTTTTTGGGTTGTTTTTTTTTTTCTCGCTTTCACCTGCGGAGTCTTTGTAATTTGTCCTTCTGAACTTTGTTATAAAAATTCCCGTCGACCCAAAAAAAAGAAAAAAGAAAAAAGAACCCGACTACAGCTCCAACAAAGATTGCCACCGCAAGCCTCATTGTCTCATTGGGGTTTCTTAAATTTCCGTTGCATCTCAAAAGAAGTTCACATTACACAAATGATGAAAACTTTTGAGTTCTGTTCTAACATCAATGAATGTAAAGATTACAAAATGAATAAAACAAAAACAAAAACAAAATTTAAAAGATTCATACATGTGTATCGGAGACCCCATATTACTCAAGTTACTATGATCCCAATCACAAAGATACAGGTTGAATTCTACCAAGCAGAGGGTGTTCCACATGCACGAAAATCGGCAGATTCTACAGCTTCATTAGTGAAGTAACCATCAAACAACCCTGCAAGGCTGAAACGATAAATTAATTAACTTAAAACATGCTTTGTGAGTCAAATTAGTCTCAGTTTTCACACAGTAGCTCACTGGCTTTGTTTACACCAATCATCAGCTGAGCCAAATTCTAATTACAGGAAAATTCATAGCTAAGCAACCTAGTACAACAAATCCAGAAATTTAATTAATTTATTAATCTTGATGTTAAACTCAGTTAAACACATCAAATCTGGAAATATTAACACGAAGGAGATTAAGGAAAGTAATTAATAATTTGTTAAATGTATTTATTCATGTTAATTGTTTCGCTATTGAGCATGCAAAAGGCCACCCTGAAGATCATATGTTTGGGTGAGAGGGACATCAAAGTTCCAAAGAATTAAAGTCAAATTAGTAAGGAATGAACTACAAGTTGTTAAAGAAGAAAATAACTTCACTTCGTAGGCATTGTAAAGGTTTGTGAATGAAAGTATTAGTTATTCACAACTCATATGCCTTTGTAATAATTATGTAATGCATCTAACATTTCTAGTCTATTCAAGACTAACTTGGCTTCATTAATCCCTTGAAATAAGTTCATTACCCCAATCATTAAAGGAGTGTCAAATACGAGTTCGAAAATGAACTCAAATTATTCTCTAAGTCATCACCATGTAGAAAGAGACTTAAGCCATCTCCAACTGAAGGTTGGCCAGAGGGCTCGTTTTAGCCCTCTGGCCCTCCAAGATATTAAGGCCATCTCCAACCAAAGGGTTCAGAGGGCCAGAGGGCCGAAAATAGCTCGAAAATCATCTCCAACTGAGGGCCAGGCCAGAGGGCTCGTGGGCCCCATGGAATCTGAAAAAGCTAAAGGGCCAAAGGGCTGGCCGGATGCAGCCAACCAGCCAGCCCCGGGCTGGCTGTATATTTTTTAATTGTGTCGGTTATAACCGACAACAATAAAGGAAATAGTGTCGGTTATAATCGACGCAAATAGCATGGACAATTTTGAATATAACGGCTAGCTGACATTAGCTAGACGTTATTTTTTATTTTTTTTACTGTTTATTTATTTTTTTATTTACAAAATTTTTCCTATAACTTCTATTTTTAAATTCTATTTTTTCTATAACTTCCTATAACTTCTATTTTACAAAATTTGTTTCATATTTTTTTTCCTATAACTTCTATTTTACAAAATTTGTTTTATATTTTTTTAAATTCCATTTTTTCCTATAACTTCTATTTCACAAAATTTGTTTCATAATTTTTTTTAATTCTATTTTTTTTCCTATAACTTCTATTTTACAAAATTTGTTTCATATTTTTTTTAAATTCTATTTTTTTCCTATAACTTCCTAAGCCATTATCAAGGCATGTAGACTCAGACATACCATGGGTTTCATCCATCGAATCAGCTTGGGAGCCATAGGCTATCATTCGAAGTGCAAAAGTAACCTTCTGATGAGGTGAGAAACCAGGGCGGCCTGCTTTGTCCCGCTTCTGTTGAAAGTATGGATTGATCTGTTGGACATCACGAAGTAAACGCTCGAAGACATGACGCCTCATCTGAAAGCGACGTATGAAATCCTCTTCTGTGTACACCGAGTTGGGGTTGAAGTAGTTGTTCATCAGGCTGGCATGCGTCATCGCTCTGCTTTGTGGTTTGTAAGAGCGACCAGCAACAGAGCCACCCCATTGAGGTTGTTCCTCAGTTGGCTGACACACCATGGTTGCTCCTCTCTTTTATTTGTTGCGCCTTACTTGAACTTCTTCATCAGACTCCTCATCTTCTCGTCTCATTTGCACCCATTTTCTTCCATTTTGGAATTTGATGAGGACCCCCAGTTGGAATGCGAAGAGGATCCAAAGTTGGAATTCATTGCAAACTTGAATTGAAAGAGATTGAATTGAAATAGATTGAATTCAAAGTTGTGTGAATTATAGCCCAATATCCACCCTATTTATAGCAAAAAAAATTCAAATCCAACGGCTAGCTAACGTCACTTAGCCGTTGGATTTGAATTTAAGTTGTAGTTTTTAAATAATAAATTATGTTTGGCCCTATGGCCCTTTGACCCTCGGTTGGAGACGGTTTTTTGTGACAGGGCTAAAACGAGCCCTCTAGCCCTCGGTTGAAGATGGAGGCAAACATGGCCCTGTACTGTTCATTAAAATATTAATATTTTGGAGGGCCAAAGGGCTAAAACGAGCCCTCTGGCCAGCCCGCCATCTCCAACTGAAAGGTCCAGAGGGCCAAATGGCCGAAAATAGCCCGAAAACCGTCTCGAACCGAGGGCTAGGCCAGAGGGCTTGTGGGCCCACAGAATCTGAAGGGCCAAAGGGCCAATTGGCTGGCCCAAAGGAGCTAGTCAGCCCCGGGCCGGGCCAGGAATTTAAGAATTGTTGTCGGTTATATCCGACAACTGTGTTATTAATCCTGTCGGAAACAAATTTTTGAATCCAATGGCTAGCTGACGCCAGTTACTGTTGGATTCAATTTTTTTTTTTTTTTGGGGTTTTTGGGAAATTTTTTTTTTTCAAATTCTTAAAAATTCTAATTTTTTTTTCCTATAAATACGTAGACCATTCATTCACCATTCCTTACAAAATTTTCACCATTCCTACACCATTTCAATTCTCATATTTTCTTACCTCTTTCAAAAATATTTTCTTCAATTATTTCAATAATTTTCAAATGGCCTCATCTGCAATAAAAGGTAGGGCTTGGACCAAAAAAGAAGATGAAACTCTTTGCAGGGCTTATAGATGGGTGTCAGAAGATAGTGTGAGGGGGAGTTCTCAAACAAGTGAAGGTATTTGAACTCGTGTGTCCAAAAAATACTTAGAGTTCTACGAAGGCACCACTCCACTGAATGTTCGAAACCACGAGAATTGTTCTTCAAGATGGAAGAAACATCTTCACCCAAGTTTAAACAAATGACATCAAGCACTGTTAGCAGCAGCAAGTAGACATGAAAGCGGAGCTAGCTACTACGACAAAGTAAGTGTTTTCACAATTTATTTTAAATATTTAATTATATTACATTTAATTTCATGAATTACTTTCCTTTAATTTTTGTAAATATATTTAATTATATTTCATTTAATTTTATGAATTACTTTTCTTTAATTTTTGTAAATACATTTAATTATATTACATTTAATTTCATAAATTAATTTCCTTTAATTTTTGTAATTATATTTTGTAGGTACCCCAAGCAGAGGAATTGTATATGGAGGGCAGCTCGAAACCCTTTCAGTTTCACGGTTGTTGGGAAATTTGTAAAGATTGGGTGTTATTTGAAGATCCACCTCAACATAGAGTAGCTCATGTGCTGGTGTTCGGAACTGCATCCTCATCTGTAGATATGGATGAAGATGGATCTCCTACCATTCAACAAACAAAGGTAGAAAATTCGTCTTCGGGTGAAGATTCCATACCTAGGGCTATGGGACGAAACAAGGCCCGAAGGTTGGAGGAAAAGGGCAAGGAAAATGATGATTACGCCGCTCAACAAGAAGTGACGGACTCATTGCGATTAATGGTAGAGCAAAATGCCATTGCCGCGGAAGAAAGAAACCGTAGGCATGAAGAACAGGCCAAACAAATACAAGAAGAGATGCATGATAAGAATATGGAAATGAACACTTCGAATTATACTCCAATGAGTAAGGCCTATTTTGATAGGAAAAAAAATGATATTATGACTCGGCATCAATTGTTTACCTCTGACTATACTCCTACAATGGCGGATGATGAAGATGATGTTGATTATGGATATTAAATTTAAGTTGTTGTATTTTTAAAATTAAGTTAATGTTGTTTTTAAATTTAATTTTTAGTTTTTAAATATAAGTTGTTGTTTTTTTTAAATTTAAATAATAAATTATATTTGCCCTATGGCCCTTTGGCCCTCGGTTGGAGACGGTTTTTTTGTGACAGGGCTAAAACGAGCCCTATGGCCCTTTGGCCCTCGGTTGGAGATGGAGGCAAATATGGCCCTATACTGTTCAAAAAAATATTAATATCTTGGAGGGCCAGAGGGCTAAAACGAGCCCTCTGGCCCTCGTTCGGTTGGAGATGGTCTACTAATTTAATGAACAACACATGACCATATTTGCTTCCATATCCAACCGAGGGCCAAAGGGTCGTAGGGCTCGTTTTAGCCCTGTCACAAAAAACCGTCTCCAACCAAAGGTCAAAGGGCCATAGGGCCAGACATAATTTATTATTTAAATTTTAAAAACTACAACAACTTAAATTTAAAAACAACTTAAATTTAAAAACTACAGCTTATATTTAAAAACTACAAATTAAATTTAAATTATGTGAGAAATGGAGTAGGAATGGCTTAGGTATTTATAGGATGGCTGAGTTGGGTCAGCCAGTTGGTCCTTTGGCCCTTTTTTGTTCAGTAGGGTCCACGAGCGCTTTGGCCTTGCCCTCGGTTGATGACGTTTTTCGGGCTATTTTTGGCCCTCTGGCTATCTGGACCTTTCAGTTGGAGATGGCCTTAGTTTTCATGGAAGATAATAATAAAGTTGGAAATGATATGATAATACTTCGAAATCACCAAGTAATTCAATTCATGTTCTTATAATAGCTGACTGAATGTGAAAGCAAATCTTTCTTGTATATAATACATTGTTCCCATACCAGAGGGCTTGAAGTCACTGTTACTGCCCATACCATTGCCAGACTCTACAAATAGTGAGGATTTCATGCATTTGTGCACGGCAATTTTTAATGACAATTTTAAGAATGTAGTGAAAGTAGTAAGGCTTGCTTTTCACTCCACATCCCCAGTATTGCTGGCCTTGCATCCTTTGGTACAGGTAACATTTGTTCAAGTGAAATAATGTACTTGCAGGGATTGATATTATTATCTAGTAAAATAAAAATTAATATAGAAGGCAAGAGGAGATCACGTCATACTTCAGAAATAGTCGTCAACTTGCCCTGTTGTAACTTGAGCAATAATCATGAGAGTACTCAACCTTGGGCAAAAAGAAATCAGCTACTTGTTGAACCACTTATAAAAGTTAAATAAAAAAAAATTGGTAATTTTCGCTCTCTAGTGAGAGTCGTTCTCTCTTTTTGATAATTTTTCTCACCCTTTCGTGTGAGGCCTCCAAATTTCAGCAAAACAAGTGGCGCTGACCCTAGCTTCGCCAGGGTCGATCGTCGTCCTCCCCTCTCTATCCTTCTTGTCTGTTTTCCTTACTTGTACTATTTTTTAGCCTTGGTTGTTATGCTGATATGTCTGGTTTCTCTTTCCCAAACAGTATCTATCCTATGTGTTTATCCATATTCCGATCTTCAGCCATACAGCCTACTGAGATTGTGTGTAGAGTTCCAGTGGCTTCACTGGCTCGGGTGTTTCCAACACCACCACTTTCTCTTTATTATCTACCTTTTTCGGCAGTGTCGTTCGTGGATCTCCACGGACTTCATCTCGACAGTTGGCTTCTCTCGTTTGGTTGCTGGCTATCCTTACTGTATGGTTGTGCTCGGGAAGCTGATTAGAGTTTGATGTGGCATTTGGTGAGGTATTTCTTGATTGTGAAAGAGGAATTGGACTGCTTGGGACGACCTCTGGCGGCGAAGGAGACGGTAGAAGCTTCTAGGTTCGGCGTTCGTGCTTTGTGTTTTGGGCCTAATTGTATCTTAGCTTTTGTGATGTGTTGTTCTGATGTGGCCTCTTTTTTGGATGTTAATATGTTAGCTTTGGGCCTAGTCAGGTTGTAAAGTTTTTTTGTAATAAAAAGTACTTTTGACAAAAAAAAAAAAAAAAAAAAAAACAGTTAGTTATAAATATGTATTAATTGGTCTAAGAAAATTCATGGAGGCATATAAACAGAGAAAAATCATTGAATCTTATATTACCTACAATGAACCGAGAAACAATTTGGTATAAGAATCTGATAAGAATCTCATTCCACAAAACTTCTTCAGTTCGGGCCTAAACAACTTAAAGCAAAAAAATTCCCAAGATACATACTTTCATCCAAATCATCCATCATCATTAACAAAACAGCAACCTATATCTTCCTTCAGCTAAGATAAAGCAAAAACTCAGATGACCTGAAATCAAATGGCTGTCAGCGCTGGCTGGACTGTTTTTAAGAAAACTGTCAATTTGGAACATGCTAAAACCAAGTTTGGTACCAAAAGATTTCAAACCTGAATTGTTTGTCAATAACAGCTTTCATCACCATGAACCTGAAGCATTATAATAAAACACAACTTATTAACTATTTGATATTGGCTTATAGAAAGTTAGTAACTTTTCGCAACATTTCAAAACCGAAAATTGTGGTACCTTTCAGATATGGGAATCACGGATTTCTTCCCTCTTTCGTCCTCATCTTCATACGCATCCAACACCATTGCAAACTCTCTAATTATTCTCTTATCCTCTCTTTCTGCAATGTAAACTCAATCAATCCCCGTGCTGAAAAAGCATGCCAAAATAACATAAAAAAAAGTTAGTAAAAAAGCTTCCACTGCAATGTATTGCCAATTAAAGTTACCAATTGTGTAAATATATATAGGGTTCTAACTGCCAAGAAGGCGTGAGGTCTGAAATGGGATTTACGGAAGTTACACAGTTTGAGGGAAACTGTTTTGCATGAAACGTGATGCACAGTTTGAGGGACACTGTTTTGTATGAAACGTGATGCAATTTTCTAGGGCCTTTTCCCACGTTTGAATTTCTTTTTTTCTTTTTCTTTTTTTCTTTACTTACACAAATGCCCATGGAACATTTAGATTCCGAATTTACTTCAGTTATAACTTTTTTTGTTTTAGGGGCTTTAATGTCTACTTCTTTTCGGTAAAGTCTTGAGACACCAAAACTCACTTCTGGCTTTCGAATATATGTATATGTACATAGGTATGCTTATATTTGAGCATATTGGCCATATGATTTGAGTGAGGATCCTCCCCAGATCCTCTTTGTGAGGATTCTCATGAGGATCACATGGATTCTCAAATCACATTCGTTCATCGTACATCGTGCAGTAAAAAATCATTGTAATTTTTTTTATTTAAAATTAATATAAATAGTACTTGACAAAAACTTGTCGTACGATGTACAATGAACGGATGTTATTGGAGGATTTCCGAGATCCTCACAAAGAGAATCCGGCGAGGATCCTATCCCATATGATGGTCATGAATATGTCAGACTGTGGAACAATGATCCTTTTGGGTAAATCAGTTAGAGCTTTCATTCCTAATTTTTTTTTTTGAACAACAATATTATCTACACTTAAGGGTGGGGGTGGCCTGGTGGACTTAGCCTCACAATGGGTTAGTAATAATGTGGTTCAAATTCGCCTATGGCAAGAATCGAACCTAAGACCTCTCACTTACAAGTGAAGAGGAATAAGACCACACCCTAGTACTAAGTGGCTCGTTCCTAAATTTTGAATACAAATTTTAATGTATTTACCAAAAAGATCATTGCTAACAAGTTTAAGGACCAATCACTAAGAGGCTAAGCCTTATAATGAGTTAGCAATATTGTGGTTCAAACTCGCCTTTGACGAGAATCAAACCTAAGACCTCTCACTTACAAGTAAAGAGGAAGATTACTAAACCGTAGTACCAAGTGGCCAATCCTCGAATTTTTCCTTAGTGACAAAACTCCAATTTTTAGGGACCAATGCTCACTTATTTGGATGATTAATTTGTCAATTTTTAGGGATAAAATCTATCAAACAGAAGTAATCCAAGTGTCTTTTTCTAAGTATAAATAATATGCAAGGTGTGGACGCAAGGGAAGAGGATTCTCTCCGGATCCACTTTATGGGGATCCTAGGATCTCCACATCTTAGCTGTTCATTGTACATCGCACGACCAGTTTTTGTCAGGTACTATTTGTGTTTAATTTTAAATAAAAAAGTTAAATAATTTCTAACCGCACAATACACGATGAATGGCTAAGATGTGAGGATCTCTAGGATCCCCACAATTTGGATTCGGATGGAATCCAAATTCGAACGCAAGTGATAACAGTTTAGCTCTGCACTACTAGAATTATGGCTATAGGATACCGATGTTTGCACACCATTTGCAATTGGTGGCCATAGACATAAAGCAAGGACTCCTAGTATTTTTTGATGTCTTTATAGTTAGATGCCGCTGATATCGGTGACCTTCAAAATTGAGACACCAACTATTGGTGTCTGTTAAATAACTTTATTTTTTAAAAGTCATGGAGTGGTGCTGGTTATTTGTTTTTTTGGATACCCACCGAAATGAGTGAGAAAAGTCACGTTTATCAAGCAGATTATGAAGCATTTGTTGCAGTCCTATTAGATTAGGAATGTGATTATGTAAATCCTAGTATATCTTGGAATATCTCTCATATTCCTATTAGGAGTAGATTACCTATTAAATGTTGTAATCCTAAAGGGTAAAGAATTAACCTTCCCTACTACTATAAATAAAGGCACAATGGGGTGGAATAACACACACCTCACAATTACACATCTCTCTTTTCTCTACTATTACCGCACCTTTCTCTCTCTCTCTATGGCCTCCATAATTGTTTAGTAAATTATGCCTACAACACGTTATCAGCACGCTCTTGACGCTGCGCTAAAGAGAGTTTGATCTTCAATCAAGGTAGTATTACGTTTTAATCATTCTTTTTATGATTAATTTATTATTTTATTGAATTCATCTACATGCTATTGATTCAATTTAATTTTTCTGTGTTGAACGTGATACAACACATTGGAGATGCAATTCCGGCTTTCCGAGAAGGATCTTCTACAAATTCAAAGGCTTTTGTAGTTTTCTGCCAATCAGGTACACTTAAAATAAAGTAAGATATTTGAAACAACCTTGAAGCATGAAAACATTCCCGATGATGCATGAACCAACTATGTTTATATTTACCTTCCGATATATATATATATATATATATATATATATATATATATATTTGTTCATGCATTACGCAATTATAAATCGCTATGTGGAATATGTGAGTCAAAGTATCAAAATAAATTATAAGCATATTTAGGGTTTCCTAAACCCTAAAGGATTTCGAGAAAAAAAAAACAAAAAAAAAAGGAAATTGGACATGGTATGGCACCACCCTTGCGGCACAACATCGGTAGCATCCCTATGGGCTTTGCTGCACCTACATGACCCCCAGGCCTTCGGCCTGATTGACTGACATGGGCCTGAAGCCCTAGTTCTATCTCTTAGGAGGCCCACAACCTTCCTGGATCCAGACCAAACCCACGGCAAGCTTTGCTTGCTGGGTACTTTTCCCGCATGCACCCAGGTCTCCCTCCGGTGCTAGCCTACTTGATTGAGCTTAGTTTCTTTTTGCGGCCCACATCACAAGTCACCAGCCCATGCGGCTAGGCTCTCACATGACCCAAGGCTAGTGTTTCGCTGGGCCTGCCCGTACCTCCTATTCAATCCAAACTAGAACCCAGCTGTGGCTGAGGTTCCTCCTAATCCAGTAGGCTTTTTTGGCCTTGCCCATGTTTCTCGGTTGTGGCCTGCAGCCACATGTAGGCTCTTTTTGCAGCCTTTCCCCGAGCCAATATACCTCATAGGGCCTTGCCTACTTATGGCACCCAGCCCAAATATTTTTGGGGCTATTTCAATCCAATAAAATTATTTTGCTTCTACGATCAACCCAGAATGGTCATGATCTATTGAATTAAGTAAAAATTACCAGCAGTCCATTAATCTGATAATGAATCCAAAATTATTGACCTGAATATCACTTTTGGACATTAACGATTCAATAATTTATTTTTATACTTTGATCCGTGACATACTTTCATAGCAACGAAGCTCTCTTTGAAATAAGATTACCATCGATGATGTTTTCACTTATATGGTAGCTACCGACATAAATGAAAAGCGACGATATCAAACCATGTTCCGTTGATTAAGTGACAATGTAGAACTGATTGGACAACTGAAATTACAATCCAGGTCAAATTCCTTACCAAAGTGTGTATTTGACCTGTCGTTTCTACAATGCCCAAGGTAAACTTGTTTTGTTACAAGTGGGAAAGGAAACGTATTGAGATGAATGAAATAGTGCGATATGATGCACGCCTTACGATGCAAGGTTTCTCTCAAACGTCATGTGATTGATAGCAGCATTATGAAATGTGGTTAGTGTTTTCTCCATGGGGATATAGATACAGAGATTTACAGGTAATTCCCGAAGAATTACATAGACTGGTTCAAATAGTTCCAAAACCACGGAACACCTTCTTAACTCGTTTTGAGGCGTTCACTTACAATCCGACAGAAGTGGTATACCCGTGTAAGTGATTATTTGATCAGTCAGGGATGAATTATGCCATTGAGTGTTAAACTATGAAGTCTTATTCCAAATTGCTAGAGTTACAGTGTATGTCATTAACACGAATCTCACTAAGACTTCGGAAGAGCTTGAGAAAACTGCCTCGCAACTGAAGATGGAATTTGAGATGAAGGATCTTGGGAAAACTCGTTTATGCCTTGACCTGAAGTTGACGCATTGTTCTGATGGTATTTTAGTCTACTAGTCGAACTACACCCCGAACATGTCACCTTTGAGTATACCTTTAATCGTTCATACGTTATATGCAAATGAGACCCTTGAAGAGGTTATGGAATCTGAAATTCCATATCTAAAGTTCAACTTTGTGCTTCGTTGTACTTAGCTCATTGTATTTAGACATGACATCTCCTTCGTTGTTGATCTTGGTAAAGATACAGCACCGCGCCTACACGCAACCACTGAATTGGTATTAAAGACGTACCCAGAAGGTACTACGAATTTGGGCAAATCAAATCTCAATGCATCTCGAGCGGATCCGACCCCCCTGATCCTAGGAATGATGCTTGCCTTGTTTGATATGCTGACGCATGTTACTTATCAAACCCCCACAAGGTAAAATCCCCAAATGGTTATGTCTTTACCGTTAGGGATATCGCAATATCTTGGAGGTCCACGATATGACCTTAGTTGCGAAATCTTTGAATCGTTCCAAGACTCACCTCACTTCATTACGCCACAAGTGAGACATGGTTAGAAGTCCTTGTTGAGCATGTTCTAAGTACTTGCTATTTTTCATCCATCGTTGAGTCCCAACGACGATCCATGAAGATTATGCCGTATGTATCAACCCGACCAAGCCATGATACATCAACGAAGTCAACGCCAAGACATATTGCGTCTACATCTACATCAACGAAGTTTTGTGAGTTTTGACTATAGTTTTCATCTATTTTTCATCCAAAAGACGTATAGTTTTGACTTAATACAATTTCTCACTTTTCTCCTTAGACTATGGGTTTTTCCCTACCTTGGGTTTTACCATAGCGAGGTTTTGTGAGTTTTACTTTTTTATGCATTCTTCCGTTGATTTTGAGACTCGCATTTGCCCATTGTGCCGACGACTTCATCAACTGTACTTACTTCATCACTAAAGACCTGATACGCCAATTACTTGAGTATTTACACACTCAAGGGGGAGTGTTGCAGTCCTATTAGATTAGGAATGTGATTGTGTAAATCCTAGTATATCTTGGAATATCTCTCATATTCCTATTAGGAGTAGATTACCTATTAAATGTTGTAATCCTAAAGGGTAATGAATTAACCTTCCCTACTACTATAAATAAAGGCACAATGGGGTGGAATAACACACACCTCACAATTACACATCTTTCTTTTCTCTCTATTATTGCCGCACCTCTCTCTCTCTATGGTCTCCATAATTGTTCAGTAAATTATGCCTACAACAACATTTTAATTTTATTATTTATTTTTTAGGCACCGAAGTGGTGCTGGTTATTTGTTTTTTTTTATATACCCACCGAAATGAGTGAGAAAAGTCATGGAGTGGAGTCCATATTATAAGAATTTCTTGTGGGTTTAAAGGTGGATGAATCAAATGACTCTGCACTCTCTCTCTCTCTCTCTCTCTCTCTCTCTCTCTCTCTCTCTCTCTCTCTCGCGCTCTCTCTCACTTCTCTAAAATGACTCTGCGCTATCTCTCTCTCTCACTCAGATAGACTCTCTCTAACCTCTCGGATCTCTTTGCACTCTCTCATCTCCTAATCTACTATGTCAACAACCTTGGACTCAACACTCTCTCTAATCCCTCGAATCGTCTATGCACTCTCTGCTCTCCTCCTCCTCCCTTTGTCACAAATTCAACACGTCAGCCGTCAAGTCATTGACCAATGCACCATATTCCAAATCCAAACTTCCACAGTTCCACCTCCAACGACCTCCAAATCGAAGCTTGTCTAATCTGAAGGTGCCAAACTTCATGAAATTATTGTACCTTGATTTGGATTTGGATTTGGATTCTAAAATTGAGGATTAGGGTTTTGAATTTTTAATTTGGGGATTTAGAATTAAATTAGGATTTTTGTTTTGAAAATTCCCTAATTTCAGT
Source organism: Cotoneaster glaucophyllus (assembly GCA_036320875.1). Lineage (NCBI taxonomy): Eukaryota > Viridiplantae > Streptophyta > Magnoliopsida > Rosales > Rosaceae > Cotoneaster > Cotoneaster glaucophyllus. The sequence goes on along the minus strand of CM070069.1, from coordinate 20,049,916 downwards.
TACTGCATGTTTGATTTCTTTGTATTTTTCTGCTTTTGAATTTTGATCGACGACTTCTTTTATCCTTGACTGTCTGATTTTTGATGGGTTGTCTGCAAATTTGGAATTAGGGGACTGAAAATTTGTTATTTGGGGACTGCATTCATTCAATCTTCCTAAGTTAGGTTGATATCTTCTGACTACATTCATTCCCGATCCAGAACCGAAAAACCGAAACAATTTCCGCATTCACCTGTTATGTATGCATATCTGACTGTAGAGATTGATAAAGCAAAATTATTTATCGATACTTCTAAAGTGAGCACAGAGGTGATGGATCACTTGAAAAAGGTAGGCATTGAATTGTTGCCATATGACTCCATTCTTTCTGTAGTAGAAAGGTGACGTCTCTGATTTGTAGGCTATGCTAGTCAGGCTAGTTGTGATGTTGTTTTATTTGAAATTTGTATTATGTTCCCATCTCAGTCTTCTCAGACCTTCGTCGATAATAGCAAACCTACTTTTCATTTTCAGTCTGGCAGCAAAAGGGGTTAAAGTTTGGATGGATATATCTTCTCTTAATACAGCTATTGTCAACACCTTTAACTCTGCTTGTGAAAGATATTATGAGAGCCTTGAAAGTAAAAGAAAAAGTAAAGAGTGATGACTCAAATGGTTGGTCTGGAGGACAGACCGGAATTTACAGAGTGTCCCATGCATCTTTGGTGTTGAAGTTTAGCTTAACCAAAAGCTTGTATATTCATGTGTAAGAGAAGTACAAAGTATGGGCTCATATAGAGGCCGGGAAAGAGAGAAACAAAATATCTAACCCTAATCCTAGTTGCCCTAAACCTAGTAGCTGCGACTGACAGGAGCAGCAGGCAGACAACCAACCCTAGAATTAGGGGATTGGGAGCAAAGAAGAAGATATGCCAAAAAGTGACGGTAGAGGAGATGGAAGAAGTGGCTACTGCAACTTTACCCGAAAATGGGGGAAAGTTGCAGCAGCAACTTGAGCATGTACAGGCTGACAGGGATGTGCCGAGAGCAGCCAAGGTTCCAACGGAAACAAAGACAAGTGCCAGTAACCAGTCCTTAGAAGTCCAAGTCCCTTAGTTTCAATATTTGGCAAAGGCAGTTAAAATGATTATGAGTTGGAAGGCATGCAGAGTTGTCATTTAAAGTAATTTTTTCTTCCCTCCGAACTTGACTTTGTGTTGATAATCATATTCATCTTGTTTGCATATCATGGTTTGGTTCCCTTCTTTTTTGATATGCAGAGATGTTGCTGGTCTAGTGCAGTTTTGGGTTTGGATGGAGGAGAAAATTAACGAGAACTTGAAATTGACTGAGGTAGAGGTTGCAGAAAAACTTCTTGAATTTCGTTCGGCGCAGTCTGGTTTTCTCGATACAAGCTTTGACACCATAAGCGGTACATGCCACTTCCTTATTTTTTGTTACCTTTTTTTATACTATAGTTCTTTGAGGTTTTTACCTTCATTGCCATAGATAAGCATGCTCTTATTTCCTAAGCTTACTACTTGGATATTTTATTCCGATTCTCTTTCTTCTTTTGAAGTTGGTAGTTCTTTTTTTGGTTTCTTCAACGCCTTACAATGTAAATTATAATATTCCAGGTTCTGGTGCAAATGGTGCTATCATACATTACAGAGCAGAACCAAATAGTTGTAGTGTTGTGGATGACAAGAAACTCTTCCTATTGGATAACGGAGGTCAATATGTTGATGGAACAACTGACATAACTAGGACTGTACATTTTGGTGAACCTACCTCATGACAAAAAGAATGCTTTACCCGAGTTTTGCAGGTATATAGTTAATGCACTTTAGTATTCTACTCCTAACATTGACTAATTTGATGCCCTGATTGTCTCTGAGTTTTCTGAAAGAGTTTGCAATTCCCGGGTCATATTGCTCTTGATGAGGCAGCATTCCCTGAAAACACACCTGATTTTGTGTTAGATGCATTTGCTCGATCTTCCCTTTGGAAGATAGGACTGGATTATCGACATGGTATTTTCCTTGAATTTCTATCAAATTATCATATATTTTTTCCTTTCTAAAATGAGCTCGGTTATTTTTACTTTTGTCTTTAATTGTGGTAGGAACTGGGCATGGTGTGGGAGCTGCATTAAATGTTCATGAGGGACCTCAAGGTTTTAGCTGTCGATTTGGAAATATGACTCCGTTGCAGAGGGCATGATTGTTAGATAAACCTGGCTATTATGAAGACCCTACCTTTGGCATTCGGATTGAGGTATGCGCCCCCACCCACCTCCCTCTCGCACATTATCTGTTGCTCAATAATGTTAAGCGATCTCATTTATCTTCCACTCTTGTTCATAATATTCCACATGTTCATCTTCATACAGAATCTCCTTGTTGTGGAAGAAGTCGATACGCCAAATCGTTTTGGAGGAATTGGCTACCTGGGATATATATATATATATATATATATATATATATATGGATAGGATCAAGAGACAAATATTTTTGGGTAAATTACAAAAAACTACCTCAACTATTGGGTCATTAACAGTTTCATACCTCGTCTTTAAAAAGTTTCAATGTTATACCTTATCTTCGAATTTGTTGCAATGTCAGGAGGGAAAAAAAAACCGAAGAAGAAGAAGAAGACCACCCCCACACCCCCTTCCAAAACCCATCCCCCAACCCGGAAGAAGAAGAAGAAAGAAAGAGAAAAAAAAAAAAAAAACCCAGTTTCGTTCCCCCCAACCCAGAAAGAAGGAGGAGGAGGAAGAAGAAGAAGAAGAAGGAGGAGGAGGAGGAGGAGAGAGAAGAAAAAAAAAACAGTTTCGGCCCTCCCCCCAAACCTGCCGAGAAGAAGAAGAAGAGGAGGAGGAGAGAGAAGAAGGAAAGAAAAAAAAAAGTTTTGCCGAGAAGAAGAAGAAGAAGCAGAAGAAGAAGAAGAGAGAAGGAAAAAAAAAAGTTTTGGCCGCTCCCCACCCCCCCCCCCCCCCCCAACCTTCCCAGAAGAAGAAGAAGAAGAAGAAGAAGAAGGAGGACAGAGATAAAGAAAGAGAAAAAAAAAATATTAATTTTTTTAATATTTAATTAATATTTTTTTGAAGTTTTTAATAATTTTTTAATATAAAGTATGCCACGTCAGCATTTAACAGAATAATTGACAGACAACTGACGGAAGGTATGACATTGCAACAAATTTGAAGATAAGGTATAACATTGAAACTTTTTAAAGACGAGGTATGAAACTGTTAATGACCCAATAGTTGAGGTATTTTTTTGTAATTTACCCAATATTTTTACAAATACTTTTACACTCTTTTTAAACCTTTTGATTACATGATATCCAAGGGTTCTTATTTATTCATTAAATGACATGAATGCTTATGTGGATTTTAATTACTATTAAAGATAAAATAAAACTGAAAAAAAAAATCTGAAAAATTAAAAATATAATTAAAAAAGAAAGATGATTTAACTAAAATTGGTTCTCCCATTCCCATTTCGATCAAGACTTGGATTCAGACTTTGAAGAATGCACAGTTCGTTAATCTAATCTTCTCTGATAATATCAGGTCTGTTTGCGAGAAGCTTTCAATACATGGGTGAAATCAGGCATGTGTTTAATTGCACAAGCATATGAATTTATAGAAGTTGTTTCATGATATTTTTATTAGGGTTCAAAGAATCAAAATGGGAATGGGAGAACCAGTTTCAGTTAAATTATCTTCCTTTTTTAATTATATTTTTAATTTTCCATATTTTTTTTTCAGTTTTATTTTATTTTTAATACTAGTTAAAATCCACATAAGCATCAATGTCATTTAATGAATAAATAAGAACCCTTGGATGTCATGTAATCAAAAGGCTTAATAAGAGTGTAAAAGTATTTGTAAAAATATTTGTCCCTTGATCCTATCATATATACATTTGGGTGCCCAGATTAATGGGCCCTTTAAAAAAAAAAACATATTACAACATGGATGCTGATGTATAAAAATTATATAATATTTCAAAGGTGTAACTATTCATTGTGCCACCGTTATCTAATTGGTGGTGACTGTGTCACGCCCCGATCCTGACATACGTCCAGGATCGACATGTAACCTCTAACATACCCTGCTACCGAGATATGCAAAACACAACTCGAGAACCAATTGCGTAATAAATTTTCGTATACTTTATGGCTACATCTAACCTCCTCGTTAGACTGCCTACGTACCCTAAACAGGGATCAAGTCATTCGTAGTTTACCATTCACTACACTCCGACATTTATCAGAGTACTTTCAAATTGAAAGCATAGCATTTCTCAATCAATTTTAGAACTTAACAAGCATGACATTACCAGGTTCAGGACTACATAACAAACCCACAAGACTTTCAAGGTTTCCATTCCATCCGTCATATAAATTATTATGTTTTCAACATGGTATCTCCATTTACAACATATAACATATCAAATAACCAACGAAGCATAGAATTATTCTCAAGCCACATTGATCAACTAAAATAATTATAGTAATAACAATCATATCCGACATCATTCCACAATCCCATCAATTAATTAATTCATGAATCAAAGGTGCATGATCTTAGCATTTAACTACATTAATCAATCAATGCGATAACATATCATTTCCCAATTTTAATTAAGGAACTCTATATATTTCCCTACTTGGATTATAAGTAATAAACATGGTAAATCTAATTTACATTCACAACATCTATTAGGGTAATTCCCATTCACTCGAACCTAGGGTTTTAGACTAACCTTTTGGAAATGAGCAAGAGCAAGGATTCCGGACCACTCAACAGAAGCCAATAACATCGGTTTCTCATAATCTACCCAGAACTGTCACAAGTACAATCAGTGCCTACATCAAGGGAACGGTACACTGGGCAACCCAGAACTTTGATAAGCTACGAAGCTCGAGTGAGTGACAATAATACAAGTATGTGATATTCAATTAAAACAGACCATCGATCACAGTTTATAAACCTCAAATATAATTTCATAATTAAGTAAACATAGTTAAGTCTCTAAAACTCCGAAGGTGTCACCCAGACATTCAACGGCTTTTCCAATTCAAAACACAAAAATTCTCAAAAACCATCGTTCATATGTACATTAAAAATAAGGGCTAGAGGGATGCAGTTCGACCGAAGCCTACATAAGTAACCAAACAGGAAGTGGTCCCCTATCGCGGATTAACCAAGCAGAACCACCCCTGCAGTAACCACATAGGCAGTGACCCCCTGTCGCGGATTAACCAAGCAAAGTCACTCCTACGCATCTGTTAGGCAGTGATCACCTATCGTGGATTAACCAAGCATGATCACCCCTAAGTGTGTGTATGGCCATATCAAATATGTAAGGATCGCCTATTGTGGATTAACCAAGCACGATCCATAGAAAATATGGTCCCTTATCGCTGATTAACCAAGCAAGACCATGGTCCCCTATCGCCCTCAATTTACAAAACATTTCAATATGCAATTCGAATCACTTTTTTCACAAATGTTACCAATCCATGAATCAAATCACATTTAATAAAAAATAGATCGATGGCCAATTATGAAAGAATAATATTTTAACAGAAAACACATTTATAGACCAAGTCATATCCACAAAGGGTCATATCCACAAAGGATATTAATATAAAGAATCGGGTAATCACCATATCACAGGTATTAAAGTCACTCACCGACATAAGCCCACATAGCCTCACAAAGCCTCTATTAATACTAATTTTAGGTTTATAAACAATTCGAGACATATTGACCAAAAGTCAACTTTCGATCGACGGTAGGCTCCACAACTCCACGTAATTCGATCCGGAAGATCCGCACATCAGATTTTGAATCCGTAACTTCCCAAAGTCCACATTATGCTTCTAGAATAACATACTAAAATTTCATTACGATCCAACTGTCGGATCTCCGCCAATTACTAGGATTAGGTGGTGGTCAACAATTTATTTTACACACTTAGAAATCCAATTCGGGAAGATTCGTACGTTGGATTCCTAATCCGTCAATTCCTAATATCCTCAAATATTACGCTCTATAACACATTAAAGTTTGGTGATGATCCAACGGTCGGATCATTGATTTCTATAATAACCAAGTAGCGTACCATAATGAAACTAGGTTCACAATAATCAAAACACATCATACGTATATCAAATCTGAGATCAAGATACCAATTTAGCGAAAAATATCAAATCTGGCCATGCGCCGCCATGAGTGGCGGTCGGCCGCCCCGACTCGCCGGAAAATTCAACAATTTTCAAAAATTACCAAATTTTACAGGCAAGTAGATCTCAATGAGCGGAGCAAATTTTGATACCTGTCGCCAATTCTAATTCGGCCGGGAAGTGTCCTAATTTCTTCCAAATCTGCCGGAAACCCTAGAAATGGGTGTTCTTGATTCAACGCCAAAATGAATTCTGACGCCTCATCCAATGTGTGAGCTTTGTTCCTGGGGTTGAGGGGATTCTATTGGTCGTGGGGATCGACGGTAATCGTTGTCGGAATGACCGTAAAATGAGAAAACTCGCCGGAAAATCCTCGACACTTTGTGTCTTCGACCTTGAAAATGGAAAAGAAAATTAGAAACCTAACGTTACACAGATGTAGGACTCGTCAAGAGCTTTCCATGGACACCAAGATCACCCGAAATGGAAGTCAGATGAAGGAGATACGGCCGGGTCAAAACTGGTGGTTTGCGGGTAAAAAATAACCCATTTCGGGTCTCTCCTTTCCCCTCCTTTCTTGTTTTCTGATTGGGCTATCCCCCCCCCCCCCTATTTTCTCTCCCGCACTCTCTCCTTTATCCCTTCTCCCCTGCTGCCACTTGGCAGCTTATAAACATTTATTTGTTTATATCCCAACAACTAAAACGTCTCTAATTTCTTCGTTATAACTCCATTTCATGAACGGTTTTCGCTTACGCGTTCGTGAGATCGAGCTCTATTCGAAAATATAAATTATGACTTTGAAAGGTCTATGGAATTTAAATAATTAATTTCGAAACCTGAACCCTCATAACTAGTTTAATTAAAACCTAAATTCAAATAAATTAATATAAATTCTCGAAAAATAATATAAAATCTCAATAATACGTAGATTATAACAGTGAAATCCAGGAACGGGATTTCACAACTATAACAATGGAGACTTCTATTTAGGACATGGACTTCTATTTAGTGGCTGTTTGGCGGTAATTGAGGTTTGCCACCAATGTCAGTGCCCATTCTTTATAATAGACACCAATGAAAAATGTGTCCTTTAGCCAAAATTCTTGTAGTGCTGGACTAGAGATATAGTGTTTGATTTCATTCTCCCCCAACATAACATGTGAGTTGGTTTGATTGTAGAACATAATTGAAACTTGATTGGCTAAGATAGCCTTCCTCTTATGTTAAACGAATTACGCTAGTGAAATGGATTGACAATTTGACGCTCACTCTAGCTTAGATTTTGTGTTGCATGTACATGAGATTTTTTTTCTTTCTTTTTCATCTTAAATCCTTTAGTTAAGGCGTCCCTAAAGCAAAAAGAAGGCAAAGGGAAGAGTAGAGAAAAAGGGCTAGATGGAGATTGGCTCTCGAGTTCAAAGACAAAAGAAGCTTGATTGCCTGTCTATAAAACCAGCAGTTCGAAATGTTAAACTATTTGAGAATCCACAAACTAATACTCACAAGACTCATTATAACCTCATTTTAAACATGTAAGTGGTCACAGCTTAAATTGTTTTTATTTAATCAACTAACTCTTCGTCTAATATCTTTTTATTTCCAATATTCGAACAGATTTTTTCCTCTTCCCCACAGAATGGTAAAAAATATATATATAAAAATCGCAATTTTTAGTGTCTCCATTTGAATTTACAAGTTGACCAAACTCATTAAGATATGCAAAAAGAAGAAACAAAAGCAAAGATGAGCCCTGAGTCACAGGCAGGGCAACGTATCAGAATCACATGTTCTTATTGGCCGAACCCATATCACCTTATCCAAAGCTAAATCCACACTACCCACATCAAATCCTTACAAACTCCCAATCAAAATCTCCATAACCCCATAACCCCCAAAAAAATTATACTACCACACAAAACAGCACAAACCACCCACAACTATACCACTCTCTCTAGTCCCTCATGGCCATGGCAACACAAGCCAGCCTCTTCACCCCAGCCCCCTCAGTCCCAAAGACCACCGCCAACCGTACAACCGCATCATGGAAGCAATCAGTCTCCTCCTCCTTCATGGCCCCCAAGCCACTCAAGCTTTCCACCACAAGAACAATGAGGATTAATGCTTCCGCTGAAGAGAAAACTGTGACCCCCACGAAAGAGGAGGCTCCGGTAGGCTTCACCCCACCAGAGCTGGACCCAACAACTCCCTCGCCGATCTTTGGCGGCAGCACCGGCGGGCTGTTGAGGAAAGCGCAGGAGGAAGAGTTTTACGTGATCACATGGGAGTCACCAAAGGAGCAGATTTTTGAGATGCCGACCGGCGGAGCAGCCATCATGAGGGAGGGTCCTAACTTGTTGAAACTGGCTAGGAAAGAGCAGTGCTTGGCTCTTGGGACAAGGCTGAGGTCAAAGTACAAGATTAAGTACCAGTTTTACAGGGTTTTCCCTAACGGGGAGGTCCAATACTTGCACCCCAAGGATGGTGTGTACCCTGAGAAGGTGAACCCTGGGCGCCAAGGGGTTGGCCTGAACTTTAGGTCGATTGGGAAGAATGTCAACCCAATTGAGGTCAAGTTCACCGGCAAGCAAGTCTATGACATATGATCATGATATTGATTTGTGTAATTTGCAATGTATTTAAGATGATGATGATGACGATGCGAGTATAATTTGTGCTTCTTGTAATTTGATTTCATTAAAATGCAACTTCAGTGACATGATTTGGGTCAATATGTTTTCTATTTTATTTTATATATGTTATATTTTTCCATAGATTATTAGACTGCAGTTGAAGAAAAGACGTGCTGATGGTGTTATTTTTCCATCCTTATGCAGGTAAGAATTTGTAAATTTTCTCCTAAAAGAAAAAGAATTTGTAAATTTCTATTTTTATCAATCAACTTGGTTAATTAATTTTTTATTTTTATTATTTGTTACGTTCCTCATCTGAAAGTTCGAATCATTTAATTAGGGTCCTTTCGGTTCACTGATTTCCGCAAATTTGACATTTTGAATTTAAATCAAATACCTTTTGAGAAAGAAGCCCTTGGGATTAGCCCAAGTGCAAAGAAAAAGCGAAATAATGAGTTAGAATTATGATAGGTTTAGGTTCGATTGCATATATATGGTAGGGGTGCAATTTAGGCGGGTTAGATGGTCACCCAATTCTAAACCGACATTCACAATTTGTGTTTGGGTTGGATTCAGATTCATGCAAGTTTATTCAGGTTCAAGTTTCAATTGGGATTGGGTTTGGGGTTTACTTATGTTGGGTTTAGGTTTGACTAATTTTATCAAGTTTAATCTTATAACAACTTATTTTGCAAGATTTTTTAATAAATTTTGAATCAACAACATCAATACTAGTTAAAATTCAAATAATGTGGAGACCATTTATAATGATTCAACCATGCGAAGTTGAAAAAAGATTACAAAAAGAATATGAAAGTTTCAACTTAAAGAAACGTAAAAGCAACATCATCATTCATTGTTCAAATAAAAATCAACAACAAACCTTAATTATAGTTATCTCAAAATTTGTACCTAGCTTATATAATATGAAGCGGGATGAGTAACATGTGCAGGAGAGAATTTAGATTAGAAATTAGGTTGGTTTTGGGTTGACATGAGTGGACAAGACATCAACCCAACCTAACTCAATAAATGATCGAGTTGATATCAGGTTGAGTTTGGGCAAGTTTTTACTTCCATTCTAATCCGCCAGAACGAGTTTGAAATTGAATTGGGCATGGGCGGATTCTTCCTTATATCATTTAACAAATAGGGAGGCCCACCCAACATCACCGGTTTGAGTATCATGTTGGAACTAGGTATATTGAAAGGCCCAAAGTGTGCAAACATTTACATAAATCTTTTAAGTGTATCGCTAAAATTATGTTATATAAAAATTAGATTGTAAATATATTCATAAGAGGAATTTGATGTTGTCGTGACGCTTTTGTTAGGGGAACTAGCCATCAAATATGTGATACTAAACTCAAAGTTGATTGTGATAAAGTTAAACATTTGTTATCTAAGGTAGTCAAATGACTAAAATGTTAATTCGGCTAGCCACTAATTTCAACAATACTAACTATATTAACTTAAGTTAAAATATTTTAATAACATTTTTACTAAAACATCAAACCATACGAACAGAACAAAATAAACCTTATAAGATTGCCACTACAAAATTGTCGATCGAATCACAAACATTTTTTTTATTTAATTAAACTAAACTAAGAGAATGTTAAAGATTTAGAATCCTAAACGCAATTATTGAAGAGAAACCAACCCTATCCACTAGGTCAATCCACTGCTTACATAAACCTTTTTTCCTTAAATTAAAAGACTATTATTATTTACTATTACATTCCATAGATACACTTTGGATTTGGGAATATACACTTGAGGATATCCTCATACGCACAACCCATAATAATTGACATATTATGCACACATTTAGACATAATTGAGAAAAATATGTACAAAAGCATATCCCAAGCATAACAGGCTAACCCAAATCCAACCAAAGCCAGCAGCAAAAACATCTGGAAAGGTGGACGAGTGAGCGAACTCCGTCAAGCTCCGACAGCTGTGGCGGTGAGGACGGAATCGAGCTCGATGTCGCTTTGGGTGCGGCCGATCCTTTGGTTGCTACCATCCTTTGCGCCGCTTCCTCCTACCCATACTTCTGATATTGCTTGTGCCATGTTGTTCACATTCTCTAACACGTAATCTGCTTCCTTGCTTTTCACGGTTTTTCCAACCTTCATTTCAAAACAACAAAACGCAATATAAATTAATACCTAACCGACCATTTTAAGAAAACCCTACAATATTATTCTAAGAAGATGCAATCTGACCAAACGCAACAAGATATAACTTAGTACCAAATTGACCATTTTAAGAAATCCTTACAGTACACCAATTTAGGAGGATTCTTTCTTGCCAAACAATCCACATGTTATTTTATAAAATACAGCATTCTTAACTAAGACGATGGCTTGATAAGGGCATTGGTTTTATGAGTGTGTTCTAAAAAGTGCGAGTTGTCATGTTTTGAGTCACAAATTAATTAAACTTGTGACATGTTCCAACATTAAAAAGAGACAGGCCAGTAGATTATGAGACAATTAGGTCAAGCATATCATTTTATATAATTTTCTAATGAAAAAAAATAAATTTGGAATAAATTTTTTATTTGTATTAGTACAAATCTCAGTTGTTAAACCGTTCATAATATACTTGAACAAAGTCATTAAATATACGACTTCTCGATCTGATGACATATTGAAAACTTATTATTTCAGCAATTAAGATTAAAAAAAAAAAAGAAAACTAATGAAAATGACTTGAAAACTTTGAGTTTTAACGATAAGGACAAAATAAAGGGTAAAATGAATAGTACTAAGTTTTAATTTTTAGTGTAAAAATGTGGTTTTTCGTTAAAGTGAACAGTACCGCGGGCTTTTCGTTAAAACTCCCTTAAAAAAAATGATCATTTAAGTAATCAAATTGAAAAATAATTATCTTCAGCAATTTTGTGGAGGTCGTACTTTTTATATGTGGAACAAAATTCTGGTCATAATAACCAAAAATGATGAGCGGGGATCAAAATTCCAAACTATTGTAACACTCTTTCACATATTATACAATATTTATTTACACAACTAACGAAAGATAATCTAAAAACAGAAATTTCAAAAATTAGTTAATTACCAAAACGGTTCGTAGACCAACAGCTTTCCCCGCAGCGACGTTACGCACGTTGTCATCGAGAAACAGCTGCAATAAAACGAAAACGCGTTGTCAAAATCCCCCAACAACTTCATACTTCATATTATCACACAACAAACTGACCAACCAAACGAAATTATAATTAAATGTACATCTCGGCCGTACCGTTCGGCGAGGATCGACCTCCGCAGCCCGGAGCGCGATCTCCATGGCCTCTATGGACGGCTTCAGGACCACCGGGAACTCGTCCGGCCGAGTCGAACTTGGCAGGTTTGGGTTCATTGTCTCGAAGCATATGATCCGATCGAAGCACTCCTTCACTCCCAGACGTTCCAATACCTTCACCGCGTGCTTCCGGTCCGAATTCGTAAATATCTGCAACATTGGTTCATGTTTCATCATTTACTTCTTTCTAGCTTCTATAATTTTACAGTTTTGTGGGCTTTTTTTTTTTTTTTATTTTTAAAAAAAAAAAAATCACAAACAATAAAATAATTAGACTAAACTACGATTCTGTGAACTTTGAGCTTACGATTTTTCTTTGCGCGATGCTGCGGAGGAGGTCTCGGAGCTGAGGGTCGGGTTTGATTCGATCGTACGGCAGCCTTCCATGCACGACGTCGTGGTAATCTTCGGCGTCGATGTCGTACCCCAACGCCTACAAAAGAAAGCAACAAATTACAGAAAATTCCTTTCTTTTTTAATTGTGCGTAAAATTAAAAAGAAAATTAATGATATGAATTACTCGCAAGCCAGCGAGGGAGCTGCCGAATTTTTTGAAAAGCTCAACGCGGAGGCTGGACGCCTTGCTCTCTGGGAATCCGCATTTTTCAACGAGAAAATCTGCAATCAAAGATAAAAACTAAATTAAATATTAAATTACGAGTTTAATTAAATTTGAATTATTGATTTTGTTATTTTTGTTTTCGCACCATCGATGTTCTTCTTGCAAGCTTCACCGAGTCCAAGGTTGGAAGAGTACAGAGTGTCATCCAAATCTGTGGCAATTAAACAAATTAAGCGATAGTGATTATTGTCATCAAAGATTGATTACGAGCTTGAGAAACGAGATAATTATCAAGTAATGCGTACCGAAAATGATGGAATCAAAAGGAGAAGAGGAACTGCGGGAATCCATGGGAAGCTAAGAGAGACAAGAGCTGAAATCAAATTTCAAAAATGTAAAAAAACTTGTAAATCAACCGTTAAGAAAGCTGTGAAAATTAAGGTGTATTTTGCTTCTTCAAATCACAAAACACGAGAAGTGAGAGCGCTTGGAAGAAGAGGGAGGGAAAGGTAGTATTTATAGAAGCAGAGAGGGAGGGAAAGGTGGGGCAGGGACAGGTGGGTTCTCCTCATAGGATACATTTTACCTAAAAGTGGACATTAAATATGGATATAGAAAGGATGAGATGGATGAAAGACTGTTGCTGACTCAGGCCACCGCGTCTGGTCGAAGATTCCAGGACGGTCGGAGAAACTTTTTTGACGAAATTGCCCTCGTGATCCATGACGTTGCAAAGAGACTAGTAATTTTTTGGGTAAATTACATTTTACTCGTTCAGGTTTGGAGTCAATTTCAATTCCTTACAATATCTTTAAAACATTTCAATTTCATACATTTACTTATTATTTTATTTCAATTTTATACATCCGTTAGAAAAGCTGTTAATTAGACCGTTAAGTAATGACGTGGAAAATATGGGATCCACATTTGTGCTGACGTAGCTGTCAAATTTGTGCCACGTAGCAAAAATCACAATTTTTTATATTTAAAATATTATAATATTTACCCTATTTAAAAAAAACACACACAAACGTGGGACCCACATTTTTTCTTCTCATTCGTCCCTTCTCCGACCTAACCAGTCTATTGCAGAACTTCTCTCAATCCTACCCCCTCTCTTTCATAAACCCATTTTATTCCTCCTCCTCTATTCTTCTTCCTCATCCAACAAGAAAATATTGCACATTTTCTCAAATCGTCGTCTGTACAATCCCCAATTCAATAAATTAATTCGATGATGGGGTAAGGTTCTGAGAGAAACCAATTTGCTTAATTGAACAAAATCATACATAACCAACTTAAATTACTTGATTAAACACAAAATTAAACCACCACAGCTTTTTATGTGCACTCAATACCTAGTGAGTCCGAGGAGTAAAACTTTGAGGAGGAGAGAGAGGTTGAAAGAAGGAAAGCCATGTCCTGCATCGAATTTGAAACGAAGAATTGACGGAGAGTCAAAGAAGCTTAGAGCTCATTTTGAGGTTGCTGCTTTGAATAAGACGTTTATTCCCCGGTTTGTGCACACCACCGTAACCATGGTCGTGAACGGTAAAACATAATTCAGGTACTAGGATCTGATGGAGGGAAAAACCAGCAACCACCAGAAAGGCAGCGGCCCCAATTCGAAGGATCAAGAAAAATTCATCATCTTTCAACGATCTCCGAGCGATAGCGATTACGAATTCTCGAAATCTAGTCCTGCATCCTCCATCTGTGACAGTGTCATAAAAGGTAGGTAGCCGAGCTCCATCTGCAATGCCGCAACCTACAAGCCCAAACCTCAAGCCTCATTCTGCAAGAGCTCGATTATGAACGGATCTGAGGTCTGCACTGTGGTGGGGATGGCGAGGGAGTGGAAGCCAGAGATCCGGCAGCGAATGAGAGGCTTGGAGAGAAGAAGAGGGGATAGAAGGGCGGCAGAGGAGGAGGTGGAGAATGGGCTGGGGTGGGGGATGGGGGGATAGGAGAAGGGGTGGGTGATGGGGGGTGGGAGGATGGGGATTCTGGGCAAGAAGAGGATCTGGGGTTTTTTTTATTTATTTATTTATTTTATTTAAATAATTATTTTAATATATTTTAGATTTTTATTAAGTTTTTAGCCACGTGACACAAATGTGGCAGCCAAGTCAGCATAAGTGAGGACCTCATATTTGGCATGTCATCACTTAACGGTTTACTTAACAAATTTTCTAACAGATGTATGAAATTGAAATAAAATGATAAGTAAATGTATGAAATTGAAATGTTTTAAAGATGTTGTAAGGAATTGAAATCGACCCCAAACCTGAGGGGGTAAAATGTAATTTACCCAAATTTTTTTTTTTACAAGAAACGATAGATAGATAGATTTCATTAATACAAACTAAATTTACAAGAGTAGTTAAATGGCTACATATTTTCTAATGATCAATTTTTGATCTGGAGTGAAATTCACATAATCAACAAATGATATGAAACCCTTATATGACTACGACACACAAGAACTAGTTGTAAACGGTATAATCTATCACAAAAAATAATAAAGTCGACAAATTAGGCACTGGATGCACACATTAGTCACCGCTAAACAGCGAGGCCACATCACACTGCCGCGGGAATAGCGAGCAACAACACTCACCGAAGTGACACAACACAAAACATTAAACAAAACTTACTAATCTGAGAAGGCAACCACCAACCAAATCGACTCCACGACATCGGCAACACCACTTCTAGGTATATCTATAGTATCCATCGGAGGGGCTCCCAAAAATTCGTTCAGGTAAGGCAACTCAACTGCGAGTCTCCACTCAGGATAACAAATTGTAGGAGGTGGATTCAACCCACCACAACCCCAAACCTTGACAAAACCTACAAATCTAGCCCAAAAAGAAGCCCGTGCTTAGGAAGAACTTTGTCAAATAAAGGGCGCGTTACCTGCAAAATGGTGATAGGGAGTGGGGGGCGCGAGGTAATGGAAAATGAGGGGGTGAAAGGCAAAGCGGGAAGAAGGGAGGCAGGGTACTGAGGGTGGGGTAAGGGAAGCGAAGGAGTTATGGTGGCGCAGTGTGTGGGAGAGGAAGGAATAGACGACAATAAGGACTGGAATGAGAGGGTAAAGGGCTGACATAAACCCTAAGGAGCAAGAGGCTTACTACTGTGGGTTTTCAGATCTAGGGTTTTTGGAAGGATAGAATTAGAGAGATTAGGGAGGGTACGGTTTTTGCAGACCGAGAGTAAACTCTTTTCTTATGATTATGATACGTTCATACATTCATCTAATTGAGTGCTAATTGAAATCCAGATATGTAAACTTTTGGTTATGTCACAAAATTGATTAGTTATAAGAAGAATAGTGACAATAATCAATTTTTTTTTTATTGAGAGGGGTTCTTTTGTATTTGATAAAGTTTATTCTTTTTCTTTGCAATTGTTGCCTATCTTGATTCATATCATAGTCTTGAGACACAAATCTATCGTTAAATTACTTCTACTATTGTAAAGTTAAAAGAAACTTATAAGATCATGTCGTGCCAATGAATCATTTGAGCATATATATATTTTCGGTGTCATTGAACTAGACTAATGAGTTACTATAATTGTATCATCAGTGAATAAATTTCATATTAATACATTTACATTTGTCAGGATATATAGGTACAATTCTTTTTCAAGAATCTAGAAAGAGGGATGCTCAGAACTTTCTTGTTCTATTTTTCATCTATTTTCTTGTCATCCTGCATTGTTGCTTGATGATTAACCAACCTACTTTCTAGATCACCACTTTAAATTAAGGTGGGCACGGGCTGGACCATGCCTAAATTTTGAGGAACCAGACCCTACTAACTTTAGTCTGTAACATGGTTGGCCTGGCCAATTAAAGGGATTTTGAGTCTTGAAACCAGGCCTAAACTGGCCTGTTTCAAACGGCCGATTCATGATGTGTCCACAGTTCCTATTACATTTTTTTTTGTTAGTACAAAAAAGACGACGTTGTTAAGGTTATCTTCCTCAGTCGTCAAGCAATCGTTTTCTTCGTGACAACCAAATGCTCAAACCGGATGGCGCCAAAAAACCCAGTTGCAGCAATAGCTAGATGGCACCAGAAAACCCAGATGCAGCTCAGACCGTTCAAGTTGTCTTCCTTCGTTGTCATCTTCATCAATCTAGATCAAACCCACCCAACCAACACAAAATTAGAACCGTAAAACCCAACAACGCCCACAAAATCCCAAAATCTGAAAACGCAAACTGACCAGTCAAATCAAGTCCCCGTCATACTTAAATGCCTTGTACCACTGCATCGTCTTCTCTGTCATTGTTTGTGCTGCTTATGCATCTTTGATTTTATGCAACTTTTGGATGGTGGGATAGATTGCAATTGATGGAGATGGGAGGGACCTCGATCGACAGAAATGGTGGTCATGTGGTAGGTGATAGAGACCTCGATGGATAGAGATGTGATAGAGACGAGAATGGAGTAACAACGAACCGAATGACGACAAATGGACAAAGTCGTGAGGTTTAACAGTTGAGAGTCGTGAAAGTTAGATTGGGAGAGAGAGATCAAGAAATTCTCAGTTCGAATAAAGTCGTAAAGTCTGTGTTGTTGTGTTTGTGTGTGCTTATGTCATCAAATATTGGACTTGCCCCGAAATTTATAAGAACCTGCCTCGCCTCGTCCCATTTTTTGTATAAACGACCCACCCCAAACCTATCCCGAATGCTTGTACTCGCCGCAACCTGCAGGTCCAGGACCCATTTGCCCACCCTTACTTTAAATATCAACTTGCCAAAAAAAAATAAAAAAATATTGTTTAACCATTCGATTACATTGTTAAAATTTCAATGTTTAAGTGAGAAATATAATTTATCTATTTATTAAATAATCATTAGATGACTAAACAATTTTGAATTTAGTTAATTTTTTGCAAACATATCTTTAATGGTGATCTAACATTTCCTCATCTAGAAATTAAGGATTTTGTTAACAATATGAAAGGAAGAACAATATAGTAACTTTGGATAAGACTGTATACGCGTCTATGTACACCTCGCTTGGAAACTTCATCCAACTGCATGTGAAAAATGTGGCACGATTTTTTATTGCAAAACCTAATGGCGAGAGTCAATCAGTCTTATCAAAATCCAGTGTCCGAGGCATCCTTGGGTAAGTACTTTTACACACAGTACTGTCACATCACGACCCGGGGTCCACCACATCCTGGGCCCGCTCCACAACCGTAGCACGATATTGTCCGCTTTGGGCCCCATCTACGCCGTCACAGTTTTATTTTTGGGAACTCACACGAGAACTTCCCAGTGGGTCACCCATCATGAGAGTGCTCTCGCGCGCTACTCGCTTAACTTCGAAGTTCGCATGGAACCCGAAGCCAGTGAGCTCCCAAAACGCCTCGTGTTAGGTAAGGATGAGAATATACATACAAGGATCACTCCCTTGGGCGATGTGGGATCTCACAATCCACCCCCCTTAGGGGCCCGACGTCCTCGTCGGCACACTTCCGACCAGGGATTGGCTCTGATACCAAATTGTCACATCCCGACCCGGGGTCCACCACATCCCGGGCCCGCTCCACCACCGTAGCACGATATTGTCCGCTTTGGGCCCCGACTACACCCTCACGGTTTTGTTTCTGGGAACTCACACGAGAACTTCCTAGTGGGTCACCCATCATGAGAGTGCTCTCGCGCGCTACTCGCTTAACTTCGGAGTTCCCATGGAACCCGAAGCCAGTGAGCTCCCAAAAAGCCTCATGCTAGCTAGGGATGAGAATATACATATAAAGATCACTCCCCTGGGCGATGTGGGATCTCACAATATTTCATTATGCATAATCAGACGTATATAGGTATTGGCATGGCATTTCATTTATAAAAGCATTTAAAATGCACTTTCTGGGAAAAACACGTAGTATATAGGTATATACGGAAAACAAAAGCCCACTCACCTGGAGTCCGCGCTACGGCTCCTTAACGTAAACATCGAGGCGTCCCAAAACGTTCGGCGCCTAAAACAATTATCAAACTACAACTTAGAACTCTTAACCATAGAATTCATAATTCACGTAAAACACATCCTCAAGGATATTCTAGAATCATTTAAGACCCTTAATCAAAAGTCAACCGTCGATCAACGATCGACGGTAGGGTCCACAACACCCCACATACTTGATCCGGAAGATCCGTAACTCAAATCTCCAATCTGTAACTTTCCAAGATTCACATTATGCTCCTAGAGCAACATACTAAAATTTTTACGATCCAACGGTCGGATCTCCGCCAATTGCCAAAACCAAGTGGCGGTTCACATTTTCACCTAACCACGAATCGTAACGAACTTAAGTTCAAACGACCAATCTACGCTAACCAATTATCAAAATTGAACCTAGGATGTTAAACACAGCCTAAGAATGACATTGGCAGCCCACTGGCCACGCGCCGCCGCACGGGCCGCCGCGAGTGGCAGTCGGTCGCCCCGATTCGCCGGAAAATTCAACTATTTTTAAAAATTCTCAAAAATTGCAGAATTGAAGATCTCAAAGAGAGGAACAACTTTCATACCTTCGGCCAAGGCCAATTTTGCTTGGAAACACCTCAATTTTGCCAAAATCCGTATGAACCCTAGAAATGGGTGAGCTTCAATTCGACCTCCAAACTTGTTCCAAATCAAATTGTCACATCGCGACCCGGGGTCCACCACATCCTGGGCCCGCTCCACCACTGTAGCACGATATTGTGCTCTTTGGGCCCTAACTACGCCCTCGCGGTTTTATTTCTGGGAACTCACACAAGAACTTCCAGTGGGTCACCCATCATGGGAGTGCTCTCGCGCGCTACTCGCTTAACTTCAGAGTTCCTATGGAACCCGAAGCCAGTGAGCTCCCAAAAGGCCTCGTGCGAGGTAGGGATGATACATATAAGGATCACTCCCTTAGGCGATGTGGGATCTCACAATCCACCCTCCTTAGGGGCCCGACGTCTTCGTCGGCACACCACGGCTAGGGTTAGGCTCTGGTATAGACCACTTTCAGTGGGTTCGACTCGTAGGTGACCCGCGATCATTGAAAGTGGGTTTGACTCAGACCCACGATCATTCGCACAGTCTTCACGTGATTGTAGCACTAGAGCGTACGATTTCACACCTAGTCATGTCGTATAGACCACTATAAGTGGGTTCGACTCGTGTGCAGGCATGATGTATGAGCTAGAGATCAGCTGACGAGCTATTACAGTAGTAAAAGTATTTGATATACTTACCTGATGAATGATTATTATGACATGGCATATTCATGAGTTAATGGCATATTATAGCATATTCATGAGTTAATGGCATATTATGGCATATTCATGATTCATTGGCATATTAGCATGATGATACAGGTTTTAGATGAGTTTCAGATGAGTTTTAGTATACGTATTCATGAGTTTCAGATGAGTTTTAGTATATGTATATACTATTTTCTGGGAAAGTATACAGGTTTTATGGCGAGGGGATATAAAGCTTGTTTTTGAAATGATTTTTGAAAGACTTTGTTTTTGCCCACTCACGCTTTTGTTTTGCGCCCCTCCAGGTATTAGGTAGCTTTGTTGGTGGCTCACGAGGATACATCGGACGTTCTGACAGACCATCACTCATGTAGGACCACCTTCGGGTGTTGTTAAATTAAGTACTTCTTATGCATTGACTGCACCTAGACTTTATGCTCTGAATGTGTATTAACACTTCTTGTTTTCGGTTTTTATTTACTCGTATTTCTTCTTATTTTAATGCTTCCGCACTATGCACATGGCTACGTCACCCTCACGTGACGGCCAGCACGCCTCGATCTCGGTCGGGGTGTGTCAGTACTGTTTTGCCTAATTCCCATGTGATCCATGCATGTTTTGTTTTTTTAGTAGTGTAAGCGTCCAGTAATTGGGTGCAACTTTAGGCATAAAGGTAGAATTGTTCAAATTCCTTGTGATCCATATGCATGTTTTTTCTCTGTGTTTTTCTTGGTAAAGTTTGAAAGAGTTTTCCTAAACACATTACTTTTTGTTATTCTTCATTTTACACCTATAGACAATAAAAATTTAACTTCGTGCAATTGAAACTATTTAAAAAAAATATGTTGAAGGTAAACATATATGTGTGTAAAAAAACTTCCTTTTTTTTTTCAAGACTAATTAGGGTCCTAAATGAGTTGTCTTTGCACAAGAATAACCCGTTTTTGTATAAAATCTGGGCTAGGTTATTTTCACATCCTAAAATATTATTGTTGACTTTTATACAAACAATTTTGACGAGACAAGCTGGCTACGTCTTCTTATTTAAGTCATCTTCAAACTCTTTACGATGACTATCTTGAGAAAAATAACTTTTAGCAGAGTACTATAACTTTCCCTAACCAAAAAGCAGAGCAATTTAATTTTATCATAATAAAAAATTGAATTTCAGTGGCGCTATGCTTCCTAACTTCCAAGTCATTCACTCTGGGTAGGGTTTGGTTTGCATGGCTATGATATTACGAAAATACACTATAAATTACTAACCCCAATTTAGCATATAATTTATTTTTCATTTAAAAGTTTCTTTTGTTTACATCCTGTTTGGGTTAATATTTGAACTTTGGGCCTAAAAGAAGAAAGGCCTAAAAGGATTAAAGTGAGGAGACTCGCCCGAGGCCCAGCTCCAAGCCCAGACCAACCATCTCAGACAATGTGGCGGCTTCTCATTAATGCATAGGCTATGTGCCTATAATTGAATGAGACAAGTGATGGAGACTAACTCATAAACAGCCAAAAGTACTTTTCAGTGGCAATGCAAGTAAAATACTGATGAGTCACTACCCTCCAATTGCTTTCAGGCAAGAACAAAGCTACATGTAGTCGGGTTAATTCGCCTATAAAAGGAGGAAGAGGCCCCAAAGATAAGGACACTCAACCAATCAAACAAACAAATATACAACTTGCCTTTCAGTCAAGCAAATACCCAGAAAGCTGCGCTTTGTCCAGATTATGTACCCCTTTTTAGCCATAGATTCCTTGAAAAAAGACATCTTTTGTCTAGTGTAAAAGCTATGTCACTCTTTCCAAATGTTGTAGTATCGATTCCCTTATGTAAACTCGTTTACCACTCACCCCTTCTTAGCACACAAACCTCTGTAACTACAAAGAGAAAAGATCGCAAGACGTTTAACCTTGCCCGACTCTCTTTGTCTTGTCTTTCAATTCGTAGATCTGGTGTTATAATGTATTCCCCAGTATATATTCAAGTCATTTCCAGTCTTTTGATGATTCAAAGTTCCATCAATGCTCAGATCTGGTTCACTTAGTGGCTTTACTGCCACAAGAAGATTAAGTGGGAATTAAAATGATGATTTAATCAAATCTGGACCTTCACCCTTTAAGCATACAAGATAATGAACTAAAATTCCTTGATCTCAAGGCATAGAAAAGAACTTAATGTGGACTTAACCCATTCACGACAATCCTTTGATAACAAGAAGTCAGAATAACTTGGGGCGCAAGTAATCGGCTTAAACAAACTTGTTCTACATCTGCCACACTGAGATGGCAGTGGCACGCCTTAGCACTTAGTTAGTTTTGATTGCGAGCCTCAAGGCCTACACTTAAGGCCCAACTAGTGACGAAGCCACGTGAGGACGAGGAGTGGCGGTCGCCCTTCCCCTCGCCGGAAAACACAGCTGGAGCAGAGGTTTCGCCCCTCCCCTCACCGGAAAACCCAACTTCTCCATGTCTGTTCTGGCTCCGGCGAACTGGTTCTGCTGCGTGCAGCAAGACTGGGTTTTTTTTTTTTTTTTTTAAATCCAGGCCTGCGTGTCAGGCCCTTCCGGTAAAAAAATAAATAAATAATTTAAAGTAAGGCCTGTGTCAGGCTTTCCATCTCCATGTCTATTTCAATGTAAAGAAAAAATAAAAAATTTAAAGTAAGGCCTGCGTGTCAGGCCCCTCCGATAAAAAAAATAAATAAAAAATTTAAAGTAAGGCCTTTGTCAGGCCTTCCATCTCCATTTTTGTTTCAACGTTTGAAAAAAACAAAAAAAAATATATACGCATTGGGGGGACCTGCGTGGCGTGTCCCCCTTTCCTTCACGCAATCAACCCGCGTGTCCTGCTTTACCATTCCAAATTTCTCCCTTCGCCAATCAGAGACAGAGAGAGAGAGAGCAAAGCTGCTCCCAAAATCCTAGCAGCCTGATCCTACAGCCAATGCCCAACCCCAACGGAACGGAAAACAATTCCCCATTGGCTGATTTCCGTTGGCTTTTTGTTGCCAACACCAGCCACTCCAGCCGCTGAGGTGACTTCTAGCCTTCAATTTCAAAGGTAAATTTTTTAATTCTTAAATCTATAATCCCTAACCCTAATTAATTATTTAATACGAATTTTGTTTAATTAGTATAGAATCATATGGTAATACACTAATATGGTTATTGATTATTGATTATTGATATGATTCTATGATTATTGATATGAAATTATGAAATTATTTTTTAGGATGAAAATTGAAATTTGAATTTTTGATTAGTTGTATTCATATGATTAGTTTCATGAATTTTGTATTTATTGAATAATTTATATGCTTATTGGTATTGATTAATTGAATTGTTAGTTGGGTTATTATGCATATTAGTATAATCTACTCTAGGATTAAGAGTCTAAGAATTTTTTTTCTTTCCGTTTTACAGTTACGTAATGGAACGATACTATAAAAAATAATGTTTAAATCCTCATTCAAACATTTCGGTTAGCCCTTCTCCTTCAAATATTCCAAGTAGTCCTGCTCCTCCTCCTTCAAATATTCCAAGAAGTCCTCGTTCGAATATTCCGCGTAGTTCACAACAAAGTGAGCCCACTGAGTTGGATGAAATATTGGCTAATCTTCATGCAGACCCTGGATATAGACGTCGAATGCTTGATTATCCACCTAATTATCGTGAAGCAATTCGTAGACACTATCTCCAAAATGATCCTTGTCAACCTAGAGACCACATCATGCCAAGAAAAGTTAGCAACAAAAGATGTTTTTATCACCGGTTGGTTTGATAGGTTTAAGTGGTTGGAGTATAGTATATCAAAAGATGCTGCATTTTGTCGTTATTGCTATCTTTTCAAATGTGATTTCGATCAAATGGGTAGCACTGGAAGTGATGTTTTCACTGAGAAAGGGTTTACAAATTGGAGGAAAGGACCCGAAAATCTTCGAGCCCATGAGGGAGGTGTTGGAAGTCTTCATAATGAGCAAGTTAGGAAGGTTGTGTTTGAGAATGCTCCCAAGAATCTTAAGTATACTTCTTCCGATATTCAAAAAGATCTTGTCCGTGCTTGTGCCATTGAAACTATAGAGGCAATCACTAAAGATATGGAAGGTGCCTTTTTTTCTCTTTTAGTTGATGGAGCACGTGATTCTTCAACTAAAGAGCAAATGGCGGTGGTATTGCGTTTTGTGAACAAGAAAGGAGAGGCAATTGAAAAGTTTTTTGGTGTTCAACATGTTTCCTCTACTACTAGTAGCTCACTTGAAGAGGCCATTGAGAGATTGTTTGCTACAACAAATTTGAGTATGTCCAAGTTACGAGGACAAGGCTATGATGGAGCTAGTAATATGAGAGGTGAGTTAAATGGTCTTAAAACAAAGATTTTGAACAAATACCCTCAAGCATTTTATATTCATTGTTTTGCACACCAACTCCAACTAGCTCTTGTATTTGTGGCAAAGGAAAATGAGGATGTTGCCAATTTCTTCATCAATGCTAGTAGTTTGGTGAATCTTATTGGATCATCGTGTAAGCGTCGTGATGCATTTAGAGAGAAACAACAAGAACAAATTCGTAAAGCTCTTGATCTTGGTAATCTTGAAACGGGTAAAGGGTTAAATCAAGAAAGTAGTCTCATGCATCCATGTGATACACGGTGGAACTCGCATTATGGTACTATAGTTAGTATTATTGTTATGTTTGAAGCCTTGGTGGAGGTGGTTGAGTGGATTAAAAGTGATCGCAACCAAGATAATCTCGGTGAAGCAACTAGGTTATTCAATGACATACAAACTTTTAATTTTGCATTTCACCTTTTCTTGATGAGACTTATATTGGGAATTACAAATGAATTATCACAAGCATTGCAAAAGAAAGATCAAGATATTGTGAATGCGATGACATTAGTGGAAGTATGCAAGCAAAGACTACAATCCTTGAGAGATGATGATTTTGGGGACTTGTTTCATGATGTAGAAAAGTTTAGTGAGGAGCATGATATTGTCGTTCCTAACATGGAGGATTTGCATTTCGTACCTGGAAAATCAAGGCGTAAAGCTCCAAAAATCACAAACTTCCATTACTATCGTGTGGACCTCTATTTTCAAGTCCTTGATATGCAACTAAAGGAATTGAATGAGCGCTTCAATGAGGTAAATACCGAGTTGCTTCTTTGTATGGCATGTTTGAGTCCGGTGAATAGTTTTGCATCTTTTGACAAAGCAAAAATTGTTCGTTTAGCCCAACTTTATCCTCAAGATTTTGATCGTATGGACCTCATGATCTTCCAATTCAACTTGACAATTACATTCATGATATGAAGATGCATAGTGAGTTTTCATCATTTAGAGGAATTAGTGATCTTGCAAAAGAGTTAGTGAAGACTGGGAGGTGTGAAAGCTATATGTTAGTGTATAAGCTTCTTACATTGGCTTTGGTGTTACCGGTTGCAACCGCTTCGGTGGAGAGAGCTTTTTCTGCTATGAAGATTGTGAAAACACCATTGCGTAACAAAATGGGAGATCAATGGTTGAGTGATAGCATGATTGTTTACATTGAGATAGATGTATTTGCTTCTATTGATAATGAGCCTATTATGCGACGTTTTCATGACATGAAACCTCGCCGGCAACAATTGTAATTTGTTTGTATTGATTAATTATGGAAGACATTACTAGATTTAGTTGTTGCCTTTTTTCTTTAACCTTGCACTCTTTTAAGTTCGCCCCTCCCCCTGAGAAATCCTGGCTTCGCCACTGGCCCCAACAAAGGCACCTTTCAAAACTAATTTTGTCCTCCTCTCGCAGATTCTCAACAAGCGAGAGCTCGACGACCAACCAAAGTGCCAACTCCTCGGGGAACAGTGTGCTCGAGCCAGGGACCCTTCCCAGCAAATATCTGCCCGAACACACATCCATTAGTTTGTAAACGATTCAATGCAGACTTTGATGGTGATCAAATTAGAGATTCTGTTAATGAATTAATTACTAGATATTGAAAACCTATATTCCAAAAACTTAAAGGCATAAATTTGATCTTATGCCTTTCAAGGTTCCTACACTAAAGGACATTGTTCATGTTTTGGACCCTCGTGAAAAAAAAAACTTAGATGCCGTATAAAACAATAGACAGTAGAGACTTTGTCCTTGATTTCTTTATAGTTAATTGATATGGACTAGTGAAAATTGTAAGATCTGTCAAATTAAATTAACATGAATGATTAATTCTTTAATAATGTGAAGTGATTTTGTTGAAGATACGGTAGCAGTGTTCATACCATAAAAACTAGTGGTAGGGCTTCTGACTCGCATGATAAAATATTCGTTGCCACATATTCAAAAGTTTTGATCCTCTCTCCCGAGTTTTGAATAGAAATTTAAAAGAAGGGTTTTGTCAAAAAGGATTCTTGAAATTGACTCAATCCATCAAGGTGGTCATTGAAATTGAAAATCAATTAATGTAGTTCCTGAAATTGGATGTCGTATATCAATGTGGTCATTCCGTTGCAAATCTATCAAAAAAAATTATTATATACTGATGTGACACATAATTAGATCTCACAAATATAATTAAGGGTTTATATCACAAATGGTCCCTGAAATTGACCCCATCAATCATGATGGTCCCTGAAATTGAAAATCGATCAATGTAGTCCCTGAATTTTAACCCGCGAATCAATGTCGTCATTCTGTTAGTATTTCATCCAAATTAACTTTAAAAAAACGTTAGAGAACCAATTTGTCATGGTAAAATGATCAAAAATAACCTTGTTACTTATAATTTTACTTACTACCTCTCTTTTCCTTTTTCCATCTTCACTTTTCTCTCCATTTTTTCATGGATTTGGTGCTAAAACTAAAAGAAATAGGGTACCCTCTTTTTTTTTCAAGTAAAATTATAAGTAAAAGAGTTATTTTTGGTCATTTTACCATGAAAAATTGGTTCTCTAACCTTTTTTTAGTGTTAATTTGGACGGAACACTAACAGAAGGACGACATTGATTCGCGGGTTAAAATTCAGGGACTACATTGATTGATTTTCAATTTCAGGGACCATCATGATTGATGGGGTCAATTTCAGGGACCATTTGTGATATAAACCCTATAATTAAAACATAATTGTCAGCACCTCACCACTCGACCATCAGCACCATCACTCATTGAAACATAGTCGGCACTACCTCACCACTCAATCGAACCAAACCATCTTCTCCATCTCCGACTCCAACGTATACCACCTTCTCCTACCGTATCCTCCGATCTACTGCCGCACCCGAGGCCTAAATCGATGGCCCCACACCAATAATTCTGACGAGTAGCAGAAGATTTCGAAAAAAACCCACCTTCCCGATGGGTTCATTTTGCTTTTGTTGGGAGTGGATGCTTTTGGTGGGGAGGGCTGCCATGGCAGCAAGCTTGCGCGAAGAAGACCACGGAAAAAAAAATTATTTTGACAAAATTATTTATTATTATTTAAATATTTTTAATCATTTAATCAACATGACAATAATTAATTAGATTTGTGGGCCTAACTATGTGTCACATCAGTACATAACAGAAATTTTGACCGAATTGTAACGAAAGAACTATATTGATTTGTGATGACCGTTTTTAGGGGATGCATTAATCGATTTTCAATTTCAAAGACTCTTGATGACGTGGGTCAATTTCAAAGACCATTTATGATACAAACCTTTAAAAGAATGGGTGATACCTCAAAAACTTTGCACTTCTCCTTTCTTAAAAAGACTAATGTACAACGTTATCAAAGAAAGCTTAAGAAAGTTGAGGTTTCATCATTAAATTAACTAATATAAAAAGTATAGTAGTTCAAATTACTTTAAATACTTGCATGGTTTCTCTTTTTTCCGATGAGATTAATATTCTCAATAGAAGCAAACTCATATTTTTATTTTGACAAGCTACTTCTTAAGGAAAGAATTGAACACATCTCTTTGAGTGCATAAATAAGCGTTCTTAATCATTTGAGGTGCAAATTCACACTGAAAACTCTAGTAGTTAAGTATGTTCTGCAATTCACATCTTCGAATCAAGAAAAAGAAAATTATGAGTTGACAAAAAACGATCGTAATCAGGAAAATTCATTAAAGAGGGGAAGAAAAAAAATAGAAGTGTCTGATATTTGCTCACCAAACACAAATAATTGACAACTAAAAAAAGAAGACAATTAATTAGTTTAATAGGGAAACGACAACGCGGTCTGTGTCACAAGTCATGAACCTTGTGATTCATGAGGGTGATGAGTTGTGGAAGCGACCACGGTGCATGATGCAACATGGATGATCACCTCATCTAAATTCCATTATTGCGTTCATAATTTCCATAAATTAACACAACACAAAAGATAAACAAAGACTCAGCTCAACGTTTAATTCGATAATTGGTTGGAGAAAATGGAAAATGACATCTGACTCCTCACAGGCCAACAAAATGCAAACATGATGATGATGCTTTTCACATCGTCTCTCTCTTGAGTTGTAACAAGACGAGAGACAATATATATGTTGAGTTTTACATTCTGTCTGGATCATTCAATGAATCACAAGGATGTGCAAAAGCTGATTCGGATTGTTAATGAGACCTGATTTTGAGCGTTAATGCATTGAGCAACGCTCGTTGGGGTACTATCAAAGATTCTTTTTCTGCTCTTCTAAGTTTTTCATTTTGAAGATTTGTAAGTCATTTTTTATATAAGCCATCAGATTAATTAAGTATTCAATTAAAATAATCCATGTTACACCAAAACACAATAATTTTGCAAAGTTATTAATAAAAAAATTCACGTGAAACCTTTCGTCTTCTTCTACTACCGTCTCTCTCATCGGGAGTAGGATTATCTCCCCTCTTTTTTTTCCTCCCCTTTTCTCCTCTCCTATTTGAACGGTCATGATTAAACCACGTCAACATCTTATATTAATTTTTTATAGAAAGAAAAAGACAAAATTAAGAATGTGAGAGGAGGAGATGAAAAAAGGAGGGGAGAGAATCTTAATCCCTCTCCTCCACATTCCATTCTTCTCTCCATCTCTCTCGATGGTTCACTCCTCTTATTTCCTCCCCAATTTTTTGTTTTTCGCAGATGAAAAAGGGAGGAGGACAAATGGGCTTCAGACCCAAGACACAAACGGGCTTGACACCCAATTTGAATAAAGTCTAATTTGAGCAGAATTAAGGGTAAGATTTCTCACTTTTATTTCCTAGGTAAAATTTGAAATTATCTTGGTACATTAACGTTTCAAATTCTATAAAATAGTCACATGGCAGACTATAAACTACATAAGAAGTTATCATGTCAAATTGTGAATCTAAAAATATTTATATAAATAAGTTTGTATCTACTGTATCCACAGTCTGACAAGAGAACATTACTCTTCAAACTGATAAAGCTTAAAGCTCAAAAGAACCATTTATCCTACGGGATTTTAATGGTCTTAAAAAGTAGTATTGCATCACCATACTCCTACAATTCCCATATTCCATAGACATCTTAAGAGAGGCACAAATAAAGATTTATATCATAGTTTTTATAAGTTACTCTTCAAACTGATAAAGCTTAAAGCTCAAAAGAACCATTTATCCTACGGGATTTTAATGGTCTTAAAAAGTAGTATTGCATCACCATACTCCTACAATTCCCATATTCCATAGACATCTTAAGAGAGGCACAAATAAAGATTTATATCATAGTTTTTATAAGTTACTACACACACACACACACACACAAAAAAAAAAAAAAAAAGGAAATACAGCTGAAAAAAAAGGAAGACCCAAAGACTGTCTTCCACTTGCAATCTCATGTTACTAAGTGCTAGCTTTTGGTCCTGGTTCTTCACTCTTCCATTTCTTGAAGCTTAATCGAGTTTGTAGGCACTGCCATGGCCATGGCCATATATGAACCTTGCCGTTCCTTCCGTATACACATGAGTCTCATTGACCATCCTGCCAACAACCCATAATCCTAGCTTAAATCAGTAGCTGCTTAATTAATTATTATAAAGAGGAAAATCAACATATTAGGCACCCGACTTACGATTTCCGAACAGCTTTGCTCAAGGTAGAGGCTGACGAAAATGTTTTTCCATCTAGGTATCTGTTCTCCCCTGTGATCATCTGTTTAATTCTGAGGTCTAATTCATCAGCACTCAGCTCAATAGGGGTATCTGAAGCCTGCCATTTTAAACAATTACTTAGGGTCCTTAATGTCACTTAAAATACAAAATGGTGTCGCTTAAAGAAGTAAATAAGAAGATTGGTTTTATAGTGAAGGTGCTAGTTTTTGTACCATGATCCATCCCCATATATCGGCATAAGAAGGAATATGAGCTGAATAAGGCACAACATCTGCAGACAGATGAATTATAAGAAAAGAGAAGAGATAAAATTGATTTTTTTTTTTATTAAAAAAAAAAAGATAGAGGGAACTCATTTTCTTAGTCAGTATAACTTACATCTGAAGACCTGCCTCAAAGTATTGTAAATGCAGGAGAATACTTCTGTATGGCTGAAAATTCCAGCAGGACCTGCCTGCATATGAAAAAGAAAAGTGGTTAATTCTGTGATTAGGGTTCTGTTTCTGTGGGTGATAATTTTTTTGTTTGTTGACAAGACGGTACATGCAGGCAGACACGCCGCCCTTACTAACTAGGACATCGCATGCATGAGTGTGTTTAAGTTACCTGTGTGACAAAAATGCCTTCCTTGCTGAGTCTAGGCTTGACAATTAATTCATAGAAGGATTTGGTGTAGAGTTTATAACATGGACCTCCTTCTATTGGGTCTGCAAGGTCACCAATGATCACATCATACTGCTCTTCTCTGTGTTCTAGCTCAGCCCTGCAACACCGCCAATAATATTAATTGTGACACATAAGCTCTCCGTGTACGACTTTTTTCCTTCAACAGTAGTTAAGTGTTGTGTCGATAAAGTTATAAAGCCGGCATCGTTGACATAAATGTATATGCTGAGAATAAACCTGGCATCATTGATGATGAGCTCCAATCTTGGATCACAGAAAGCTTCACTGTTTACAATCAAATATGACTTGCAGAACTCTACCACCTCCTGCATTAGTATTGCAGCTTATGGTGAATAATTTTGTCCTATCATATACAATATGTTGTAACTTGTAAGCCAGACAAATCCCAAAACAGTATTTTCGAAAAATTAAAATTCTTTTTTGTGCTTCCACAGCTAATCCTCCTTTTTGTCTTTTTCAAACAGCGAGACAAATGAAAAGCAGCTCAAAACTGGACACAGTGCGACTTACAGAGGGAGGTTTTATTTTACCTCATCAATGTCACACATGACAACCTTCTCCACAGTCCTGTGTCTCAGAATTTCTCTTGCAGTGGAGCCTTCACCTCCTCCCATGATGAAGATGCTCTTTGGACTGAAGTTGACATCAATTACGGAGATATTAACATTGTTGCTCTTAACATCCAATATATATATATATATATATATATAAACCTCGGCGAAACGACATAAATTTTATTGATATGGAACAGAGAATTTAGGTACTTGGGATGATGAAGAAGTGGCGGGTGCACAAGACATTCATGGTAGATAAATTCATCCGTCTCAGCACTTTGAAGCTTTCCATCAATAACTAAAGCCTGCAAATACAGAAGATAAAATGGAATGAGTAATTTGATGCAATTTAATTTGTTATCATTGATCATTTTACTTAATTAAGAGTAGGATTGATCAAAACCTTTCCAAAGGGCTTCGTGTCCAGCAATGCAATGTCTTGGAATGGAGTAGCTCCTGTATGCAATATACTGCAAAAAAAAAAAAAAAAATTAATTAACTAAAGAAAGTTTGGTTAAATATATTAATGAGGAAACCAAACTTTGTGGTTAGAACACTAAAACTATTCTAACATTATTATGTCTTGTCTAACCTTTTCATGACCATGATATTTGGATTGGGGGTAGAAAGAGTGTTTCACTTATAAGAATTCTTTCATTTTTCTAAAGTAGGAGTTTTGACACTAAGATTGTAAAATGTCAGAAAAGGTATTATCTACATAATAATTTTGTCTATGGAAGACATGAAAAATTCCTAATGATTTTGCCTATGGACATCTCATAAATTTTCAATCAAAATAAAAAACCACTAAGTCGAGCTTGATAGCATCAGAAACCACTAAATAAAAGAACCAAAAAAACATAGGCAGTAAAAAAGGTTAAGCAACAAGAATTGAAAACATTTTTTGAAAATTGAGTGAACTGCAGGTAGTAAAAGATGGTGACAGTTAATGTACCTATTAAGAGCAAAGCTCCATCTCAAATTTTCTTCAATTTCTTCCTCATACCAACAGCTCTTCCTGTATCCATTCAGCACTGAATGTCCCTTGCCATTCACTCCATTTCCATTCGCATTCCCAGTCCCGTTCTTGGTTCCATTGGAATAAGGAATATCGCCCATTTTTCTAACTTAGATATCCCAAAAAATACTTCGCAAAACAAGATGAGTCTGTGTGTGTGTGTGTGTGTGATATAGAGAGAGGTAAGTGATGGAGAAGTCAGGAGGGGTTTCACAATATAAGAAGGAAAAAGGTGGCAGCCAAATCGAAAAGTACCATGATTTTGGGTTGGATTAAAAACCAGAGAAAAGAAGGAAAGGGAAATCTGTTGAAGTGGTTGTGCTTGAGAACGACACAAAAATGCAGCCCCAACATATCTTCATTGGAATTCGTAAAGTAAGGGAAAACTGGGACTATTTTTAGGATTTGGTTGCGTGGATTTAATATCTTGTTCTTTATTCGTAAAACAGTATCATCAAATTCTTCAATATACGTGATTGAAATTGTAGGCATGCAAGTAGTTCCCTTAGAAATACGCAAACATACCGTATGGTATGGGATTTTTTGTAATTGGGGGATGGTTTGGTTTTGGCGTCAACTAGGGGTTTTCACAATGTTATTTTCGAAAGCAACTCGCTTCAAATTATCTCAGCTTTGCGGGATTCTGCCATTAATATGTCGTATGTTGGTCATGTTATTGAGTACTCTAAAATCCTGTTGAAATCGATCACTGAGGCTTCTTATACCCACATTCGTCGTCAAGCCAACGATACTGCTCATCGACTAGTCCGCTACGCATTTACAAATGCTAGTCCTTTTGTTTGGTTGGATTCCTCTCTGGGTTTTTTAGCCGATGTCCTTCTCAAGGATGTCCTCTCTATAATGGACTGAGCATTTGCTTCTTTTTGTATGTCTTTCTCTTTCATCCATGAAATGAAAATCTATCGATTTTATCAACCAAAAAAAAAAAAAAAACGAAATACGCAAACATACCGATGCTGTTATATATGCACATGTCATGGTCATACTATGTATGCATGTTTGGTAATTTTTATTTCTTTACCCAGTGATATTCAAAACAGTGCAATCTACAATCAGAAAACTTGAACTCATGTGAAATAGGATGGACGCACTGTTCTAACTAAATGATTTTACTCGTATACGTTTGATGATATTAATTTTAGAAGTTAAAAATAGGGTATTGGAGGATGGATAAAAGGGGGGGAAAGGATAAAAGATGATGATGATGAGGGGGTGACAACAAGCGAGAATTCTGGTTATACTCTTTTTCTTCGAGACTGTGTGCAAATCTTGGTTGAAGAAGAGAGAGAGGAGCGTGCACTGGAAACCATCATAACATTCTCTTTGCTTCAAAAGATTTGGAGGGCGTGCTATGGCAGGCGCACTCATCATAACCCTCACCATTTACGCATCAATTCTCTCTCCCAAACAGGAAGTGTTAAAGTTCAATCCCATACCCTCCGTAAAACATATACGTAAGAAATAAAAGATTATAGAGTTTTTATCACAAATGATCTTTGAATTTGACACACACCCTGAAATTGAAAATTGTAGTTCCTGAAAATAGGTGTCGCAAATTAATGTGGTCCTTTTGTCATAATTCTATAAAAAAAAATCTATTATATACTGGTGTGACACATAAATGGATCCCATAAAATTTACGAATTTTTTTTTATCACAAATGGTATTTGGAATTGACCCACACAATCAAGATGGTCACTGAAACTGAAAATCGATCAATGTAGTCCTTAAAAATAAGTGTCATAAATCAATATAGTTTTTCCATCACAATTCTGTTAAAATTTTATTATGTGCTTATGTGGGTTTAATAATTTAATGATCAATTAAAAAAAGTTGTCAAAATACCTTTTTGCACAATAGAATTATGTCAATGCAGAGCTCGCCATTCTCCGCATCACTAAGACCACCGGGGAAGCGCCCAATAAGTTCTCCAAGATTAAGGTTATGAGGATGTCGATCGCCAAAATGTTACGGTAATTTCATAGAAGTCGTCGGCAATTCAGGTTGTCACTAAATGTGGTCTCGATCCTCGTCAAATTCGGTGAAGAGCGTCAAAGGTCGTTAAGATGGATGTCCTAAGAATTTTTTTTATTTCTTATTTTCTTCAAAGAAGATACTATTAAAGGCTACCATAGATGGAGGTAGAAGAGTGTGTGATGGGATCAGAGGTGATTACAGGCTTGAAGTTTTGGATTGACAATTTTTTTAATTAATTATTAAACTATTAAACCTATTTCTAATTTAATTAGACTTGTGGATTCCATTTATGTACCGCATCAACACATAACAATTTTTTTGACAAAATTGTGACATAATGACCACATTGATTCGAGGCACCTATTCCTAGATCTACATTGATCGATTTTCAATTTCAAGGACCATCTTTATAGTGTGAGTCAATTTCAGGGACCATTTGTGATTTAAAAAAAAAAAGGACTTATGGGCCCACTTATGTGCCACATCAGCACATAATAGATATTTTGACAAAATTATGAGGGAATGACCACATTGATTTGCAACACCTATTTTTAGGGACTACATTGTTCGACTTTCAATTTTATGGACCATCTTGATGGTGTATGTCAATTTCAAGGACCATTTGTGATAAAAACCCAAAATTATAAATGGAAGAAGTTCTGGCCCTAGCTACCTACCAACTTGCTATTTAGTTTTTACTTTGGATAATGTTAGAGAGATCTGATTTTTAAATCAAATTTTGTAAACCAAATGATGTAGTTGTTGATGATTGGATAAGTGTTGATTAATGTACTTATTGCCTATGA
Source organism: Cotoneaster glaucophyllus (assembly GCA_036320875.1). NCBI lineage: Eukaryota > Viridiplantae > Streptophyta > Magnoliopsida > Rosales > Rosaceae > Cotoneaster > Cotoneaster glaucophyllus. Next base: position 20,014,790 of record CM070069.1, on the reverse strand, counting down.
GTAATGCTATTAAGACTAAATTTATAAACTAAAATTGCAAACTAAATGATGTGTCACCAATAAGAAATGAGCACGTTTATCAACGTTTAAGTAACAATCCAATCATCAACTTCCATGTCATTTAATTTACAAAACTTAGTCTAGAAATTTAATCTCCCTAGCATTACTCATTTCCTATTGGTGACACATAATTTAATTTGTGAGTTTAAAATTTTGGCCTACCTAGCATTACCCTTTACTTTCTGACATGTTATTTGAATATTAGAAGATGTATGTAATTTATCTGGAAATTATTTTTTACGTTATATTATTTTAAGAGTTGTTTGTAAGACCATGGAAATATGAGCTATGACATGTTTACGGAAGGAAAAAAATGGCTTTTTATCCAAAATGGTTCCTGAGATTTTCATAACACATAACTTTGGTCTCTGAGATTGAAAATCAATAGAAATGGTCCCTGAGATTCTCCACCATCCATTATTTTGATCCTTCCGTTAAAAACTTCGTTAAGTGTCCCAGAGCTCTTGGCCGGAAGTTTGAGCAATTTTCAAAACTTCATAACTCAATCGTTTTTTAACAAAATTCGACCCATAATATATCAAAATGAAGATAGGAAAGTGAAGAAAAATATTATACCTATTTGGAAGCCCAATGGTTGCTAGAGATGGCCAGAAAATAGCCTGAAAGGTGACTGGTCCGAGGAAAAACAGGAAAACTCGCCAGAAACTGGGTAAAATTTAAATGTTCATAACTTCTTCAACACTCAACGAAATTGAGTGATTCAAAAATAAAAATCATACTTCTTGACGAGACAAAGAAAATTGTACCTTTCTTGAAAGCTAAATTTTCGTGTTTTGACCGGAAAATGGCTCAAAATTGACCGTCTTGGTCGTCAAGTTAGCCATCAAGAAAGGTACCATTCTCTTCATCTTGTTGAGAAGTATGATTTTTATTTTTGAATCACTCGATTTCGTTGAGTGTTGAAGAAGTTATTAACATTTAAAGTTTACCCAGTTTCCGACAAGTTTTCCAGTTTTTCCGTGGACCAGTCACCTTTCAGGCTATTTTTTCAGCCATCTCCGGCAACATTGGGCTTCCAAATAGGTAGAATCTTGTTCTACACTTTCCTATCTTCATTTTGATATATTATGGGTCGAATTTGGTTAAGAAACGATTGAGTTACAAAGCTTTGAAAATTGCCCAAACTTTCGGCCCAGAGCTCCGGGACACTTAACGGAGTTTTTAATGAAATGACCAAAATAATTTATGGTAGACAATCTTAGGGACCATTTCTATTGATTTTCAATTTTAGGAACTAGAGTTATGTGTTATGCAAATCTCAAGGACCATTTTGGCTAAAAAGCCAAAAAAAATTGTGCTAATAGTTTTGCCAAAACGACAGTCTTGTTGTAGAATGAGAAAGTCATTATTTTGATAATCCCTCTTCTTGTTGCAAATAGTTTATTTGAGATTTCCAAGCTTAGTGAAAATGGTATGTCACATCTACACACAAAATCACTCTGATCCATATGTCATATGCTTTGTTTTGCTATAGCATGTCAATAAACTATTCAATCTTATGCAACAATTTGTGGGTATAATTAACGAGATCAAATTTTTTGTACTCAAAATTCTTTGTGATCTTTCTGTAACCTATTTCATTGTTGATACTTGATCATTCATTTAAACTTGATTTTAATAGTTAAATAAATAGGTCACTGAAAGGCCACAAAGAGTTTTAAGTGCAAAAGATTGAACTCTTAGTTAAGGGGGTCCAAGAGAGTCCACCAGTGTCGTAAGGTTGGCAATAGAATGATGTGTGAAAGACCAAATAAAAAGTAACAAAAGAAAAAGAAGAACAAGATAAAAATCTATGTGCCCACATAATTACTATGGTGGAGGAGAGCATAGGAGAGAGGCTCTATATTGAGAAGTGGTGGCGTTCTATTTGATGCAGGCCAGCTATGAATACTAAGGAAATCATTATTGTTACTTGCAGTGTGTTTTGGTTTGGGGGTGATGATGGATTCAGCCAAACTCTTGTTTTAGAAGGGTTATGATGACCTCTAAGGCCTCAAGCTCCAACTCTGAGGTCCCCGGGATAATATTGTGCTCCCCTAATCTTTTACTTGTTTCCTTCTCCCTCTTCAAGACCTGTGAAAATCATTGCACTGGCCTAAGCTTTGTCACCCAACAAATCATATGACATGATTTTTATAGATTTCTTATTTGCTTGCCTTGCTGCACATAAAATGATGTCTCATCTTCATTTCCCATAATGATTCATGTCATGACTTTGCTTTGTTATATTATGCGTATCTTCTTCGTTTCTAGTCAAGTTTGATCTTAATGTCGACGATTGGATCAGATTTGCATCAAAAAGTTAAAACTCATATAACTTTTGAGTTAAACTAAAAGTTATATATCTGTTTTTTAAGTAATTAGAGTTATATTTAAAATTTCCAAAAATTATTTGAGTGTAAAGGTGGATGTCATGCAAAGAGAAAAACTTCATTCCAACAAAAAAAAATTAACATTTGAGCCACATGTAAAATTTAAAATTTGTAATAAATTGCATGAGGAGAAAATAAGAAAACTCAAACCCATGTACCACCACATTTGAACTCAAATATAAAAAAATATAGTGTAATGATTTCAACTCTTGCATTTGATCATTTCATTGAGGAGAAAAATAAAACAAGAAAGATGCACTTTTTGAAATATTTATGATTTTTTTTTTAATCAAAGAAGATCTCAGGAATGGTTCTATATGCATGACTACATTTTTCTAACAGTTGAGAGTTAAATCAGGTATTGTTTAGCAATTTCAAAAATCATTGATTCGTTTGTTATTGCTTAAAATGAGGTTGGGGTTTTTGAAGAACTTGTTCTTTAGGGAGTTGTAAAGTCTGGGAATTGATTTAGAAGTATGCTTCTACTACTCATCAGATTCGTAGCTAGATGAAGATAGGAGAGAAATTTGGAAACCATAAAGCTAGATGGGTCTCTCTCCCATGCGAATCATAAACCTACAAAAGCACCTCGTGTTATTGATAAATCTACGCAACTTCCTAATGCATTCATAGCTATATGTGTCTGTCATCATTAGGTTAATTAATTAGAAGTAGAATATATACCCTATAACTCTTCCAAATGGGAATGGAAGAGAAGAGCAAGTCAAACCTCGCAGTGAGTATATAAACTTAAGAATTATCCTTTTAGGAAAACCAAGAAGAGCAAGAAACCTACGCTACCAAATATTTTAGGAGAACCAAGAAGAGCAAGATGACTTTTTTTATAGTTACTCAAATTTACGTATTTTGCAGTATTTTATTGTTAATTTTAGATACATTTGTTTATTATTTTTAGGGTAATTTTATTTAGACCCAACAATACTCTTTCTACCCCTAGCTAAAACAAAACTCTCTCTGTAATTTCTATATTACCCCTTATACAAAATAAAATAAGAAAATGAAAATTAAATATCTTTCTACACCCATTCAACCGAGATAGCACCCACATGCAGCGCCACCATTCAACCACCACTTCAGACCTCCCTCTTCTTTCTCCTGCATGTAGAAGTTAGGCGGGATTGCTAAATCAGTCATCGCCTTCAACAACCCGACCCAATACAAAATCCATTTGACTCCATTTTGGACTTCTGCAACAAGTCACTTACGGAAACGATGCCTCTTAGTTTTGCCTCTTAACAGCAAGGCCCTATCATGCGCAAGAGAGGAAAAATAGAAAGATTCACTGGACGTTTGGTGGAGTAGCCACCGCAAAGAATTGGTGGGTGTGGGAGAGGTGGGGGAACACACCAAGAATATCAGGAAAAAATAGTCGGCAGGGAGACAGACCCAACAAATACAGGGAGGAGCCAGCCGAAGGCGAGAGAACAGTCAGGGAAATGGGTATGATAAGTTTTTCTTTTTCCATTTTAATTATGTTTATAATTTATGAGGGTAAACTAAAGAGTTTAGTTACCAAAATATTAACGCTGGGTTTAGAGAGAGGAAAACTTGTCCAAATAAAATTTCTCTTATTTTTAATATACCACACAATTAATAGTGTTACTGCCACCACCTCAATGTCTTATTTTTCCATCCACATGATAATCTCACCTATCATAAAAAATTAAAAAAAGTGAAATGTTATTTTCCCATAACCCTAATATATATTTTTAAATAACTTTAATACATCTTTGAATAACCTAAGACTTGGACATTTATCATCTTCTTCAAACCACACGTGTCCTTCAAATCATGGCATCCATTTCCTAGTATCTCTTCCTACTAATCCCAAATATGCCATCCTGATCTCTATCAAGATCCCCACCCTCTATTTTCACCGAGTTGCATAACTATGGCCCAATATTCCCGGCAAACCCTAGTACTCACACCTATCGCCGCCCCACAGAGACCCGTTTCCCCAAACCACTCTTCTTCCTCCTTTTCTGTCAAAGCCGCAGATCTCACCCTCAAGTCTCTTTTGCCTCCATTGAAGTTTCTCACCCTTGTCTTGCACACACCTATTCCATCCTCCAACCTTTCTATCAATTCTAGCCCAAATCTTTCCCGGCCTCTCTCCACCAAAGATACCACACCCAACCCACCATTATTTATTTATTATTATTTTTCAAAATTTTAGTAGTTAATTAAATAAGAGTTTAAGAATATTAACATTTCATTAAATGGTGGGTAGGGAAATAAGACTTAGGGGTGAGAATATCAGCACTCAAAATTAATTGAATTTATACATGAGTTTGTAATATATATGATGAAAGAACAATAAACTTTATGTACTAAAAAGTTCATGAATATTAAAAAATCTATAAAATATATAGAATTTCTTAATTACGTTCCAAAATTTTCGAAATTACTCAAATTTAAAGTTTATAATTTGAAAATTGTGATCCAATCCGATTCGATTCCTAAATTTTAAAATGAAAATTAGAAACGTCATTTTCAATCCAATCCTTCAGAAAATCACATCTAGACCAGATTCGTGTACATTCATGTATTCATTCATATTAGTGATTCCAAGTACGTAAATAGAGCTTAAGACATTGTTTGACCCTAATAAAACAGAGCCCAATAGGCCCAGGTTGCAGCTCAATGCTTCCACCCCTGTAAAACCCCTGGCGGCATTCTCCAAACCCTCCACTGTATTCTGAATCTCAACTTCTCTTCTCCTTGTAAAATCTGCACTTGTTCTTCTTCTTCTCACCCAGGGTATTCCCTCGTCCTTTAATTTCTTTTTCTATTTTTATTTTACTACTTGGGGTTTAACTAAGCTTATAATATTGAGAAATTTCTGCCTTTTTAATGGAAAATCGCTTTTCTTTTCTTTCTTTTTTTTTTTTCCTGAAACCCATTGCAATTTTCTCTTACCCTCTTTACTGTCTGCCTAAACTCGCTTAATTTTTTGTAAATTTTACTAATTTCTAGCTTTAATTTTTTTAAGGCAGTCAAAAACCTTGTTTCATCTGTTGATTTTTCTTTTGGGGTGTTTGTGTATGTCTTTGAGGCCGACGTAGTAAAATGTTGAGTTAAATTCAGAGGAACTGGAGTTGTGGGTTTTGAGTAGGGTTTAGATCAAATATACCGGAAGTGAAGGTTATTGATTGATTTGATCTGGATTTTTAAATTTTTAATCTTTGCATTGAAGGTTGGTAGGCAAGTATGTTTCACAGACTTGAGACAATCGAGATAAGCCTCGAATGGAAATTCCCGTAACAGATTAACGTTATCGTGGGATACATTCTGCATTTGAGAGTCATTAGGAAGTGGGTTCCAATGATTTGGTTATTCCACCGTACTTGTTCATTGTAATCTTCATGGAGGAAGGTTTCTGCTGTAATGGGTTTTCGTGATTAAAACAAAGATAAAAGATGGTCCTTTCGTTACTGATTTTTTCGTACAAGTGTAATAGTTGTTGAGGATGTTGATTGGATGGTGAAAACAAACTTAGCTTCTTCTCCGTGAGTTAATGTTCTTTATTTGAATTACTTCCTTTTGGTTAGTGAAGTGTTTTTTTTTTTATTTACTTCCGTTTGGTTAGTGAAGTGTAGGCATGAGCAATGATATAGAATAGCCATTTTGTTGCTGAAACAAAGCTATTATGCAATAATTTATGGAACTTTGCAGTTTGGTTGTTATCACCTTTAAATTTTAGACAGTGATTGCTTTACCTACTATTTGTTTCTTGTTATCTATGGCGTTTCCTAAGTTGGTTATTATGAAGTTCTAACAGATGGAGTACGTGAGCCCAGAAGGTCTTCGCTTAGATGGTCGGCGGCCCATGGAAGTATTTTTCCATCTCTCAATTTTCCATTGTGTTGAATCATCACCAGTATAAAGTTTCAATTATTTTATAAAATATTTTTTTTCTGTGATCCCAGATGAGACAAATCCGAGGAGAGATTGATGTTGTGGAAAAAGCCGATGGGTTCTAATTACTAAAACCTTGATTCTTCTTTTCTAATCTTTGTAATTTTTTTTATTTTAAGTCGATCTTTCATATCAAATTTCAGTTCTGCTGTGTTTGAGATGGGGAACACCAAAGTCATTGCTGCAGTGTATGGCCCTCGAGAGGTTAGCTAATTTTTTTTCTTCATTCTATTATTTCGAGCTAAAATTTTAATGAACTTGTGCGTGGTAGTGGTACTCATTATTATTTAAAATGTCTTGTCCAATTTTCAATTTAAATTCATTTAAGCTGTTAGTATACTTTTGTTTTCTAGGTCCAAAGTAGGAGCCAGCAGATGAATGACAAGGCACTGGTAATAGTTCATCTAATTCTCTGTGTATTAAATTTATCTGTGTTGTGGTGAATATGATAAACGGAACAGGCATGTATTATATTCGTAAATGTAATGTCGTTAGCCATTGTTAATAAGTTTAGGTGAGGTGTGATTACACCATGGCAAATTTTAGTACTGGAGATCGCATGAGGAAACCAAAGGGTGATAGGTGATGTATTCTGTTCTCTTTCATTTTCATATATGTTGGATCATCTTCAATTTAAAATTTAACATAAGAGTGTTGTATCCATAACTAAATTAAACTATATACCTAAAATGTACATTTTATGCTCTCAGACGATCCACAGAGATTTCTCTTGTTATTCGGCAAACCATGGAAGCATGCATTATGACACATTTAATGCCTCGGACTCAGGTTCCACTGATGCATCTTGGGAACTTTTCTTCCATGAATGTCTAGTTTGTTCTTTATTGAGCCTTGTATCCGTTTGTTGCAGATTGATATTTTTGTGCAAGTTCTCCAAGCAGATGGAGGTAAATCCCGGTGCCTCGTTGCAGTCATGGGTCCTATATGATAATGTACTTTCGGATTATGTAATAAATCAATGCTGCCCTGTTTCCTACTATGTGTGTGTGCATATTTGGTCCTGTTTCATTCAAGATATTTGTAGATCCAGGCTTATTTTCTGAAAAACCGAAGCCTCCTCTATTCATTTCATGTACGGGGTACTATGAACCACTTTTATTTGAATTTAAAGTTGTTAGTTTGTGTATTTTAACTACCATTGAGGTAGGTCGTGTTTGAGGGTCAAACTACGCTGCAGGCAGTTCGTTAATAGTTATTGCTTTTGTTGCATCTTATTTTAATAGAATATGTGATCGATAGTGTTCACAAAGTACCATGGTTGTCCCTGTTATCTGTGTTTCGGTCATTAGGTTAACTATTTTGCAAATACTACTGGATTTCAACAGGTTACTTCACTGTTTTACTTAAAGAATAGAAAGATCTATCCTTGTGTTTGATTTTTATTTTATTTTATTTTATATTTGTCAGGAACTAGATCTGCATGTATCAATGCTGCAACCCTGGCCCTTTCAGATGCTGGAATTCCAATGCGAGATCTTGTTACTTCTTGTAGTGCCGGTTACCTTAATAGTACACCTCTACTTGGTAAAATTTTACGTTACTTTATGCTTGTACAGCTCCTATAATGCCATTGTACTAGTATGATATTGTAATTCACATGTGAGCTTATTGTCGCTGGCTTGTCAGATTTAAACTATGTAGAAGATAGTGCTGGAGGTGCTGATGTCACTTTAGGTATTATGCCGAAGTTGGACAAAGTGACTCTTCTTCAGGTAATCTGTCATATGTGTTTCGCAATATGTTCTCACAAGCTTAAGTTACAATTATTGTGTTAGTTGGCATCTACAGTGTCTTCTCTAGCGCATTTTGTAAACCACTTATTCGTGATGATCTTTGATGCAGATGGATGCTAAATTACCATTGGATATTTTTGAAAATGTAATGCAACTTGCAATTGAAGGCTGCAAGGCAGTTGCAACATATATTCGAGAAGTAAGCACCTTTTTGCTTTATTTTCCGTCCCCTCCAGTGATAAGTTCTACCTTGTCATGAGGCCTCTGTTTGAATGACAGGTATTACTAGAGAACACAAAGCAATTGGAGTATCGACTAGGCACTTAGTTTCAAATCATGGTAAGGCCATGTACATCGTTTGCTAATTGTTTTGGAAATTTGATATGTTTTAACAGTCACGGACAGTCACCCACTTACTCCGGTTTCAAAGTTTTATTTTCTATCCACCTGTAGATTTATGGTTGTTCGTATGAAGTTCGAGGCGGCTGTAACATGAAGACGGTGTTTGATGGAGGAACGAGGCTTAAAATTAAGCACACTCAGTTGAAGTAACGAGAGAGCTGTTTTTAGATTCTGAACATTATATCAAAGAAGATACGTTTATTTCAAAGAAGATACATGTAACCAAGGAAGTCCATAACTAGGGTGACCCTCATTCAGAAAATGTTCTCCTGTTCTCGAAAAAATACATGGTCATTCACAATCTGATTGGATATTAAAGTGGAGAACGAATAGATATGATTTTTAATTTTTTAATTTCAACGATTTATTATGCTACTTGCATAAAATAAGCTAGCGTTACCACTGTGCTTCCCTAGCTTTGTTTTTTCCTAATTTAGGGAATTTTTATTTGAAGCTATTTAATCTATTTTCACATCCAGTTTACTTTGTGCGGATCTTAAGCATCCTCATATCCTAGCCCGTTCATCGTACATAATGCGGTCAGTTTTCTTCAGATACTATTTGTGTTTAATTTTAAATAAAAAAAGTCAAATGATTTTTGACATTACGATACACAATGAATGGTCCCCACAAAGTGGATTCAGGTGGGATCCAATTCCACTTTTTACACCAATATTATTTTTAATTAAATTGTTAATATCTATTTAAACCTAAATTTACTACCTAACCATCCTCACAAATCCAATTCAAAAATGTTAAATTTATTTTTACACCCATTTAAAATATAAAAGATCAAAATCAAATGAAAAGAGCTGGCATGCGAAAACAATGACACAAAGTATGCAGCTGTTGTTGGTTTGGCTAATTAGAATTTAGATTGCAGAGCAAAGACCAATATTATCAGTATGATATTATACAAACGCACACATGAAAAACATAATTAATCAATGTTGTCTATTATCTAACTATTAGAATCTTCAACTCTCATTAGGTAGTGGCAGTTGGATATGTAATTCAATAAAAATGAAGCACGATGTTGAGGTCGTGTTATGTAATTAAGAAGTAGAAGACTTAGTAATGGTGTTCAAAAAGAACAAGAAAGACTTTTTAGCCAAAATGGTCCTGAGATTTGCATAACTCATCACTTTGGTCCCTAAGATTTAAAATCAATATTAGTGGTCTCTTAGTTTGTCCATCATCAATCATTTTGGTCATTCCTTGAAAAATTAAGGACCAAATGACAAAAATACCCTCAATTTAATAAACAATGGGCCAAAATAATTTGACAAAAATTGAGGGTATTTTTGTCATTTTATCTTTATTTAATGAAGATTTTTCAAGGAATGATCAAAATGATTGATGATAGACAAACTCAGGGACCACTTTTATTAATTTCAAATCCCAAGGACCAAAGTAATGAGTTATACAAATATCAGGGACCATTTTGACTAAAAAGCCAACAAGAAAATACTTGGCAAACTTATACAACTAACAGTTATAACGTTGGTATATGTCACATAAATCAATAATTCAACTCTCGCATAAATAGATTTATACTTTAGTTGGAGAATTTAAAACTTTAAATTATCGTCTATCTGTAAAAAAAAGGAGCTTGTTTTCCATATGAAAGTGTCTTAGGGTTTTTGCCATAACAAAACGTGGGAGAAAAATTACGTAACAGTTATTTTTCTTGTAATTTTATCATGTACTTGATGATAATTATGTAACAGGGTAACAAAGACATTTCACATTTAAAGTCAGTTGGGTATAAAAAGCAGTTTTTTTTTGTTTTTTTTTTGTCGAGTAAAAAGAGGTTATTTGGGGGTTCAAATAAAATTTTCCAAAAATTTAAGGGGAAGAGATGCTACCTCAACCTAGTACCAGAGCATACAACAAATTTCTTTGAGGATTTATAGAGGAGGTCTACAAATTGCTCACCAAAATCGATCGTCAACAAGGGGACTCGAACCTAAGTCTTTTTCTAGTGAAGAGAACTATCTTTAGCAACTCAACCAACTTTCGTTGGCAATGATATTGCTACTTTTAACCTAATTAAGAGGAGAAAAAGATTTGAACTCGGGACGTACTAAGTTGAAAATGAAAATTCTATCCAGTAACAATTCACCACTTGCTACCCTATAAAGATGTTTGTGGAGCCAAAAATAATCACAAGGCGACACGTAGATATTTTAGCAAAAAAAGACCAAACTACCCCTGAGGTACACCGGGATTTCTACACGCGAGCAGTAGACAATCATCCTTCAACAAAATAAAAATGCTCCAAAAAGAGGTAACCAAATCAAATCCATCTCATCAAATCCTTTTCTTGCAAAGTAACCTCCAAAATAATATTAATAGGTAAATTAATGGATTAATTACCCATTTAATCTATTAATTACCTATTAAAATTGTACAATTTAAACAACAAATTGGTTAAAGGGCCGGCCATCCTTTTCCACCATTCCCATCCACACCTTTTCCCATTTCTCCCTAAGTTATTACCCAAATTAAAATAATCATTTATTTTCATAACCACCCATTTATTCTTTTCATATTTAATTAGCCATTGAATTGGCTAATTAAGCCAAAAGTTGAATCCAAAAAACCCTAAAAGTGGCCGGTCACTTTCTTCAAATTTGGGCAAAGCCTAACCCTATAAATAGGCACCCATTCTCACCAAAAAGCCAGTCCAACACTTTGGCAAAAATCCCAAAATTCTCTAAACACTCTTTCTCTCTAAATTCTAACTTTGGCATCAGAGGTTCTTCGGCCAAAGCCCCCCCCCTAATTCATCGTGGGCGCGTGAGGCTCTTGGCCTTAACCCAAGGTGCTAGTTGTTTTGTAGGTGCAAAATCGTCCAAGATCGAAGAGGAGAAAATTTGCATCCACAAATTGGTGCTTTCATTGAGAGAAAGAAATCCACACTCGTAGAAGACTCTCGCATAAAAAGGTTTTTTCTCTATTTTCTAGTCCACTTGTATTTTTTCATACGTTCTTATTATTAGAATTTTTTATTTTGCAAAGATTCTTTGATAACACGTAAAAAGAAAAAAAAAATACAATGGCTAGAAATTTAGAAAATTCCACGAGTGAAAATTCAAATATTCAAGAAATGGGACCGCGGCGATCCACAAGATTAAATGTGATCCTAGGAGGGGCGGCACCACCACCACGAGTTTTCACCACGGGAACCACCGCGGTGGCTACCACGGTAGCCACCCAAGGCGAGGTCCATGGCGCCATCACCACGGCCCGAGCCGTGCCATCCAAGGCTAAGGCCTAAGCTATGTTACTCCAAGCCCAACGCGAGCCCAATGCGTTGCCGAGCCGAGCCCAAGCCTCGCACCCACGTGTGCCACATGCCAAACGGCCCACTCCCATGGCCCAGCCTGCTCCCACCGAGCAGCCTACACTCGTGGCCCAGCCTGCTCCCGCCGAGCAGCCCACTCCCGTGGCCCATCCTACTCTCGTGGCCTTTAAAGCAGCCCAAGTCGGCCCAAGATTATCTCAACCATTCGAACCTACCATCGAGCCGGAGGCATTCTCACCATATTTCTCCACGGATTTGGCATTTCCCAACTCAAATCTCGCGCCCGGAGACTACCACCCTTCCACTGCTCAAGGAGGCACATTCCTTCCAAGCTCTTCCAATCCATATGGCGAACAACACTTGTCTCGACAAGTCATAGAGTTGACGAGCGCCCTAGCACAACAGACGACCTTGGTAAACCAGCTCTTGCAACGCACCAAGATGCAACGTGTCCCAAACGAGGTGTCCCGAAGAAGGACAAGGGTAGATGAAGAACCTCTCCAGCAGCGTCCAGACAAACAACCACTCGACTAGCCTCGAACTGAGCGTTTAGGCAGAGTACACTCCCGATTGGGCCCCCGAGATAGCATATACTCCCGTCTTAGCGCGCGGAGGAGCGTGCACTCTCGACTAGGCCCACGGACGAGCATACACTCACGGTTAAGGTCACACTCCGATAATCAACATGAGCAACCTTCCAAGCGAAGTGTTCATTCGCGGCTAGGTCCGCAAGGAGTATCCTCCACTTCACATCAGAGTAGGCAGCATGACGGACGGAGAGAAGCAGTCACTCAATTAGGCTCAAGTTTAACTAGCAGCTTGCGAAATCCCTCGCCTACTAGGAATCCACTACATGCACTGCTACTACGGCATAGACGAGCCGAGCACGTAGAAGAGCAGCCTAGACCAGCAGGTCAAAACTAGGGGCAGCCGAGAGTTCCACTACCCCAACAAAGGCAAATTCAGGAAGAAGTAGAGAGAATCTTGACCAAGCGATTGCGCGATTTTCAACGTAATGAGGTTACCGACGAGGCACTACGACGGGATGTGACCAACATAAGCAAGTCACCATTCACGGACGAGATCGAGCAGGCAGAGCCTCCACGCGAGTTTAACATGCCACATTTCACATCCTTCAAAGGAGATGGAGACCCGGAGAGACACTTAAAGCACTACAGAAGCGCTATGATCCTCTATCGAAACAATGACGATCTCATGTGCAAGATATTCGCCACTACTCTACAAGGCGAGGCGCAAGATTGGTTCTACACCCTGCCGCCACAATCTATCCGGAGTTTCGACAAACTTTCTTTGGTTTTCATCAAAGAATATTCATCCTACCACTCGATCAAGAAGAAGTCCGACCACTTGTTCAACATCAAGAAGAACCCAAAGGAGTCGCTTCACGACTATGTGAAGAGGTTCAAAGTAGAGAAGGCAAAGATAGTCGGATGCAACGACTCGATAGCTAGAGCAGCCTTCCAAAAAGGACTTCCAGCGGATCACCCGCTGTTCAAAAAATTGATCATGAAAGAAGATCTGACTCTGGCAGACTCTTTCGACCTAGCAGAAAAGCACGCACTTTGGGATGACGCTTGCTGATCTAGATTCAATGACCGAAATGAATACCTGACATCACCTCCCAACTATCCAAACCGGAAGCAACGGAGGACCTATTCTCATGTTTGACGGTATTTGAAGTAGTAATAAGCTCTACCATCATACGAGAAGAGCTGGGGGCCCGACTACCTGTATTCCACAGTTCAAAAGCTCTCCTCGATGCTACCAGAAATTCAAAAAGTGAACTTTGGCGATAGTTGTTGCAACCTGAAAGCTCAAGTTTTACCTTCAGACGCACGCAGTCATCATCATGACGCATTATTCAGCCCAATCCAGACTTGCAACGATAAAAGCACAGACACTGGCGATGCAAAGTTTTCTGACGAACGCAACAACTCAACTCAAAAGGCACGCCAAGGGCAGACGAACACTAAAAGGACATAATCAGAAGCAATTTTTGTCCTCATCGCCCCAAAAGATTCTACATAAGAGCAACATATACCGGCAGTTGAGCATTTCCTGTTACGTGTAACATGGCATTAGCTCTACGGCTCCCTACTACGCCTTCACGCCTAGCCTAGGCAGCGCAACAAGCGGCCCCAACGACGCCCCGGAGGCAGCTGAGCACACCTTAGTCGCACTTGCTCCCTCAATGGAGATTTTTGGCATTTGCATGTTGACAAAGCAACTAACTATAAAGGCTCGGGAGTATGGGTGGTCCTTGTCACCCTAGACGGTTCAATGCTCAAGCAAGCGATCGCCTTAGGCTTCAAAGCATTCAACATCAAAGCAAAGTACAAGGCCCTACTAGCAGGCCTCCGAATGACAAAAGACTGGGGGAATACGCGGCAAAACATCCAAGGATAGCACAATACCTAGAGAAGGTACGCAAGCAACTTGAGGCATTCCAGACCTACACTCTCACTCAAGTTCCGCGGGCAGACAATGCCCGCGCAAATGCACTAGCCAGCTTAGGCTCCGCCTTCGACCATCAACTCAAACGCTCTATTTCGGTAGAATATCTAGACAAGCCGAGCATAGAAGCGGAGCCAGCAGTCTAAGTGTCATAGGTTAGTACAACTCCAAATTGGCAAAATTCCACTGTAGACTACCTGGTCAATGGCACATTCCCCATGAAAAAATTAGAGTCTAGAAAGCTCCAAATAAGGGCAGCACGCTACTAGACGTGGAATGACATTCTCATCTGAAGATCCTACATCGGACCACATCACTGCTGCCTAATGCCTCCCGACGACTTGAAGGTTTAAGCTCAATCCACGAAGGCATTTGTGGAAACCACTTTAGAGGTCGATCCTTAGCATAGAAGGCTCTTACACACAGGCTACTACCGGCCTACCATGCACCGAGTCCTTGACCATTCATGCAGTGGGTAATCGACCTGGTAAGACCTATGCCGCCTACTACTGGGGGCAGAGGCATGATGATCATGGCAACCGACTACTTCACTAAATGGGTAGAAGCGGAGCCCATGACGACCACGACTCAGACAGACATAGAGTGCTTTGTATGGAGGAACATCATTTGCTGATTTGTCATCCCTCAATTCATCGTCACCAACAACGGCCCGCAATTCGCGGACGAAGATTTGGCGAAGTTCTTCCAAAAGTATAGCATTAAGCAGCACATGTCCATGCCAAGATATCCTCAAGGCAATATAAGAGCCGAAGCATCCAACAAGATGGTCCTCGACTGCCTCAAGAAATCCTTCACTGACAAGAAGGGAAAATGGCCAGACGAATTCCCCAGATGCTTATGAGCATATCGCACCACCAAAGAACGAGCAACCGGTGAAGCTCATTTCTCTTAGGCATTTGGTTCAGAAGCGATCATTCCTTCCAATGTCATATTGCCAAGTATCAGCACTTTACTACCAAGCATTGAGTGGAACAGATGGCCACAAGCTTAGATCTGGCAGAGGAGAAGCGCGAGCAGACCATCACTCGCATCGCAGCCTACCAACAGCAGCTCCTCTCCAGCTAAAACAAAAGGGCCAAGGTCTGGCAATTCTAGCCTGAAGATCTAGTCCTAAGAAAAACCTTCATCACTATCCACAGAGAAGGCTCCAAAAAGATGGATCATATCTAGGAAGGTCCGTACAAGATCAGCAGAGTAGGCGGTAAGACTAATTACACTCTCGCCACCATGAAACGACAAAAAGATCAAAAAGCAGTGGAACGCCTACAATATGAGGAAGTATCATGTGTGACCTCCCGCTACATCAAAAGCCTGAAGACTCAAGCAGTTCGATGGGCACCACCTCACAAGCCGAGGACTATCCAGTTGTTATGCAGTTCCTACTTTACAGCTAAGTTCTCGTTCGTTTCACTCATTTTTCAATGAGGAATTCAGAAGTAATCACAACTTGGCTTGGCTGCATGTTTACAACAACTGATCACTCCTGCACTTCAAAAGTAGATCGTGCCCTTCTTAGGGACTCATCGCAGGAATTGCACCCCCCGAGGGACCAACCATGCTCTCCAGTGCGAGACGATAAACTAATTCCCCGACACCCACATGGGTATGCTCTCCAGTGCGAGAGGATAAACTAATTGCTCTCCAGCGCGAGAGGGTAAACCAATTCCCCGACACCCATATGGGTCTGCTCTCCAA
The DNA here is from genome assembly GCA_036320875.1 of Cotoneaster glaucophyllus. Lineage (NCBI taxonomy): Eukaryota > Viridiplantae > Streptophyta > Magnoliopsida > Rosales > Rosaceae > Cotoneaster > Cotoneaster glaucophyllus. The sequence continues at coordinate 19,998,741 of CM070069.1, read as the reverse complement.
TGCGAGAGGATAAACTAATTGCTCTCCAGTGCGAGAGGGTAAACCAATTCCCCGACACCCATATGGGTTTGCTCTACAATGCGAGAAGGCCACATAGTTCAAAAGATCGAATCCTTGAAGACTAACCAGGCAGCGAATGGTCAGGGGGCAGCAGCCACCGCTCCAATCTCAATAGCTTCATCCTTGACTGCTCTATCTATGGCAGCTGAGAAATCAAACTCAAGCAGTTTCTTTATTTTTGGAAAGCAGCGCAAACGAGGCAGCCCAAACCATATCCCATGCCACGCCACTTCCTCGGCCTATGACGAGCCAGTCCTTGGCTTCAGTCAAGCCAAGCAACACAAGCAATGGCCCCTGCCAGTCGACGTACCACACTGCCCCGACGGCTGCTCTACAGCAGTACCTCCCGACAAGAAGACAAGAAAAATTAAAATTTTCTTACATAGGTGCGGCACGGAGAAGACAAAGAAATCAACGAAAAACGATCATTTGCACGGGCAAGGTGTAGAAGATTGCTAGAGGAGGGGGAACAAATATTCTCTAAGCTTTCTCTCTCTTGTAGGGTAGAATAAATTGCTCTCCAAAGTTGATTTAATAACCCACTTAAGGTGGACTTAAATAGGCTTTGAGAGAAATTTATTTCACTTTCCTAGAATGACCTAATTTCCAATTAAAGAGAGAATCAGCAACAAAATAGGAAGCAATTCAGAGTTTCCAAAAGCAAGAAAATCTCTACACCTGCTGCCCTTTCCTGCGAGCAGCCCAACAGGTGTGGGGGCATTTGTGGAGCCAAAAATAATCACAAGGCGACACGTGGACATTTTAGCAAAAAAGGACCAAACTACCCCTGAGGTACACCGGGATTTCTACACGCGAGCAGTAGACAATCATCCTTCAACAAAATAAATATGCTCCAAAAAGAGGTAACCAAATCAAATCAATCTCATAAAATCCTTTTCTTGCAAAGTAACCTCCAAAATAATATTAATAGGTAAATTAATGGATTAATTACCCATTTAATCTATTAATTACCTATTAAAATTGTACAATTTAAACCACAAATTGGTTAAAGGGCCGGCCAACCTTTTCCACCATTCCCATCCACACCTTTTCCCATTTCTCCCTAAGTTATTACCCAAATTAAAATAATCATTTATTTTCATAACCACCCATTTATTCTTTTCATATTTAATTAGCCATTGAATTGGCTAATTAAGCCAAAAGTTGAATCCAAAAAACCCTAAAAGTGGCCGGTCACTTTCTTCAAATTTGGGTAAAGGCCTAACCCTATAAATAGGCACCCATTCTCACCAAAAAGCCAGTCCAACACTTTGGCAAAAATCCCAAAATTCTATATACACTATTTCTCTCTAAATTCTAACTTTGGCATCGGAGGTTCTTCGGCCAAAGCCCCCCTATTCATCGTGGGCGCGTGAGGCTCTTGGCCTTAACCCAAGGTGCTAGTTGTTTTGTAGGTGCAAAATCGTCCAAGATCGAAGAGGAGAAAATTTGCATCCACAATGTTAATTACTGTAACTAAGTATATAAATGGTGTTTTTTCAACGCTTTGGGCATCTTGTTTCCTCAAGTTGATTGATGAGCCGAAAAAAAAAGAAGGAAAAAGATTAAACTTCTATTATTTCAAAATTTAAATCCTAATAAAGGGACCAAACCTAGGAATCCAACTGGTTATCGTTTGATTCCACGGTTAATTGCTGGACCCCTTTTGTAGAGGATGAATACCCACAAATTCGTGGTGCTTTTACCAAGTACAAGCAGTTTGGACCCTCAGGTATGGTATTTTTGGCTTGCTTGAAAATATTTTTAGAAAGATACGCAATTTGGTCATAAACGCTTATACGAAAACGCTTCATGTCAAATATTTAGAAGTTAAATCTCAAGTACTTTTTGGAAAAATATTTAGAAATGCTTCCTCAAGAACTTAAAAGAGTTTCATGAAATAATAAAAACGTTGCAGATGATAACCCTTAACAATTCTACGTTTTCTTCCAAAAGTTGTCAAAAATGCTTTTGAATATTTCAAATAATTTTAAAAAAGACCTTATACATTGTGGAAAGGATCAAGAGATTTTTGTTTTTTGGGAACACCATAGTTGTTAATCATATTAATTTGGCTGACCAATATTATGTGTAAGGTAGCGAGTAAATTGTATTGGATCCATGATTTTGTCAACTTATTTGCTTAAACAAACGTGATTACTTTAACATTATTCAGTCGAGAGGATATAAAAATTTGCAATGAATTGTTTTAATCGCTGTCAGCAGTGGCGAAGCCAGGAATTATCAAGGGGAGGGGCGAATTTAAAACAGTGAACGTTTCAAAAAAATGTAGATAATAAAATCCATTTAGATGACAATGGTAATGTCGTCCATAATGTATACAAGTTATAATTGTTGTCAACGAGTTGTCATGTCATGAAAACGTCGCAATGACTCATTATCAATAAAAGCAAATACATGTCTTACGAAAGAGAACTACCCAGAATACTCGAAGGAGGACTACTCCAAAAATTTAAAGAAGAATTCAAGCACTGTTTTTTATAGTATTGTTTCATTACATAACTTTACAATGAGAAAGAAAAAAAATCTTAGACTCTTAATCCTAAAATCTACTACGACTATTAACTAATTAAACCAACAATTCAATTAAACAATGGGCAATAATCATATAAGTTATCACTAATCAACTAATCAAAGTGCATAATACGTAATACATAGATCATCGATTCAGCATTGGATAAAAAAAAGATATGATCAATAATCAAGAATTGGCATTGAATTAATTCATCAATAATCATATAATTCATATGAATAATCAATACTCATATTACCCTATAATTCTTTATGAATTGAGCAAAATTTTATATTAAATTATTAGTTAGTAATTTGAATTTGAAAAATTAGGTTTATCTCAAAGGGTTTGAAGATGGCGGCTGAAGGGTTGCGGCTGGCTTCGAAGCTGCAGCTGCTATGTTGGCTGCCTGTTGGAAGGTAACGCAAGGCAGCTGTGAGCTGCTATGTTGTTGGTTGAATGATGCAAGCTGCAGCCATTGGAGCCAATGGGAAATCATAAGGCAGAAGACAGTGGGAACCGTGATGTGGGGGACGAGTGGTCCCCTTATATTATATTTTCTCTCTGTTTTTTTAATAAACCAAAACGATACCGTTCGGGTGGTCTATTAATTTTTTTAGAAGACAAGACGACGCCGTTCTGTTTAAAGGCAAAACAAAAACACACAAACAGCCGCGCGCAGCGCAGGCTGCACAACAGCAGGGATAATCCTCAGGACTTGCAGGTTTTCCGACGACAACAGAGGGGCGGACCATCGCTCCTAGGCTTCATTTCCAACGAGGGGAGGGGCGGCTGCCCCTCCATGTCCCTACCTAGCTTCGCCTATGGCTGTCAGTGTGCAGGAATAGAGAGATTGAAAACAAAGACATAGTCATGTGTGAGCTCCGGCCTACCAATTCTTTGAGAACAGTCCGCTTCTTAAAGTTAGAACAATTCCTCGTGACCATCTCAACAGTGGACGGGCCTAAATGCAGACCAAAAACTAGCTAGTTGTTGTACAATAAAACAAAAACATGGACGGTCAATGTGATGTTTTTCCTTTACGATTCCTTAATTGCATTTTTAGTTGTTTTATTCATTAGGCAATATGGTTAATGAATGCAACAACTGAAAAAGAAAGCAGATTGTGTTTAGCATAAATTATAATCCGTGGATAATTGCATTGCAATTTACAAGTGAGTACCTAAGTATTATCATATATACAATTCCGAAAAGCAACTTTAACATTAATTAATCCACAAATTATAACCCATGGAACATGTACCATACCAATCAATGACTAAGGCTAATGACTAATATCTACTTTCCAGCCAAAAGTTGTGCCATAAGTTTTCTCCAGGTCGATGATCAAACTTAAAATACAGCTAGTGTCACCAATTTCATTCGTTAGATTTGCTCATCATCAAATAGTATTCTAGGGCACATGTCGGTGTTTATATATTACTGAAAAATGAAGTTAGATCGACATTTGAATAATCATTACGATCGGAGTATTTCATCCATTATAAAAATAAAATAAAAAGACTAAACGAAATACATTTAAGAATGCGACTTCGTGACCTTGCAGAAATATTCAAACAAGATTGGGTGCTTCAACATCACAAAAACAAAACCCCTGGAATATATCGAGTTCAAGATACCTCCAAAGTCCAGCATATGCTTTGATTGGCAATGTTAGAACAGGGTTGAGAATTAGACAATAAAAAAACTTTGAGGCACGTTAATACATTTTTCTTAAAGCAATATTTGGTCCCACTTTAACTTGAATTTGCTAACAAGGTTAAAGCAAATCACTTCGAGAAAGAGAAAGATAATGTTAATTGGCTCTTACCCGCTACCCATTCCAAAGGTGAAACACCTCAATCCGGCTATTAAAAAATATACCAAAATCGAGGCGTGATGGCTGACATCTGAAAAGTAACGAAGCCATAACATGCATATGATGTGTAAAAAGTACGAGTAAATTATAATCAAAATCTAAAACTGAATTAAATTAGTGTGAGAAAAGATAAAAGTGTAGCAGAAAAGAGAATATTCTCATACTAGGTATGAAGAATATTTTACACTTAACAGGAAATAAATTTCCTATCTTAACTGAAGCAGATGTCAGAACCACTAGTGATCAATAGCTAGCCATAAAATTCACTTACTAAGTCCTGGAGGGACGCAAAACATAAAGTGTGAGCGGGCAAAAATTAGGATGTACTAAAACATTTTCTTTTCTCAACATAGTAACCTCTTGTTATAAACCCATATATTTCCAAAATCATACTCTGTACGTATGAAAACCAAAGTGAATAGTGTAAAAGCGATATACTAAGGATACAGATAAATCACAAGTATCTCAACAATGTACCACAATATGCTCATTAAAATGTAGAGACACAAATCTTTGCAGAAAGTCGCTACATGAAGAGGTTGGGTATAATAATTTATGCTCAAGCTAGTACTACATAACATGAAGCTGACGATAAGCACGTCACATATGAGTCTTAGATGCAAAAGCAACTAATACTGGTTGATACCTGCAATGAATCAAAAGTGAGCGTAATGGTGCAATGTGAACATACACGTAAAGTTGGTCTTGATTCGAGCAAATACTATAATCACTAGTGCAAGCATGCATGATGAGCAGATAAAATATGAAGAATCATGCCATCATAATTTCATAAATCTCAGCATCATTAAATAACACTTCAATATTATAAGTAAAAGCATGACATGACGTAAAAACACTTTATCGAAACAATTATGGAAACTACCTATATAATATACACTTGAAAACAAAGCCCACTCACTGACATGACGTCAGATCGTAGCCGCAGTGCCTTTTCTGGCCTTTAGAATCCTCGAAATAAATATCTCCTATGTGGAAAGCCATTATACTAATCATTAAAATACTAAAAACTTGTAAATACTAGGGAAAAGACTCGAAATATCTTTTATTTGCTCAAAATGAGAATTGAACATATTAAAAACTAGGTTCACGCGCTGACGGGTATTTGCCATGCTCCCCCATGTCCCAGTATCAGTGATAGTCGTTGACAATGAAATGTTCTATTACTGTTGGCCTGAATCTTGCAAATTTGGTCACCGAACATAATATCTCATTGGCAGCAAGAATATTCAGTGAAGGTGTTCGGGCAGGAATTTCACTGGGAAGGGTTCCTGGCTCGAGCACACAGCTCCCCGAGGAGTTGGAACTTTAGTTGGTTGTCGGGCTCCTGCTTGTCGAGATGTTGCAAGAAGAAGACAAAGTTAGTTCTAAAAGGTGCCTTTGTGGGGCTAAAAGGTGCCTTTGTGGGGCCTTATAGTTGTAGGCCTTGAGGCTCACAATCAAAACTAACTAAGTCCGAAGGCGTGCCACTGCCATCTTTGTATGGCAGATGTAAAACAAGTGTATTTAAGCCGATTACTTGCGCCCCAAGTTATTATGACTTCTTGTTATCAAATGATTGTCGTAGATGGGTTAAGTCTACATTAAGTTATTTTCTATGCCTTGAGATCAAGGACTTTTGTTTATCTTGTATGCTTAAAAGGTTGGAGGTCCAGATCTGGTTAAGTCATTAGTTTAATATCGGTTTGATCTTTTTTATGACAGTAAAACCACTAAATGAACTAGATCTGAGAACTGATGGAACTTTGGGTCATCACAATATTGTAAATGACTTGAGTATATACTGGAGAATGCATTATAACACTAGATCTATTGATTGAAAATGAAACACAGAGAGTCGGGCAAGATTTCACCTTGTCGGGCAAGGTTAAACGTCTTGCGGTCTCTTCTCCTTGCAGTTACAAAAGGATTGAATACTAAAGGGGATGACTGGTAAAGAGTTTATACAAGAGAAATCGATACTACAACATTTAGGAAAAGGTAGCAGAGCTTTTACATAGACAAAAGGGCAGAGCACAGCTTTCTGGGTGTTTGGCTTGACCGAGAGGCAAGTTGTATGTTTGTTTGTTTGATTGGTTGAGTGTCCTTGTCTCTGGGCCATCTTCCCCCTTTTATAGGCAAATTAACCCAACTATAGCATTTTGCCCTTGCTCGAAAGCAGTTGGAGGTGATGAGCCATCAACATTTTATTTACATATTCTACCATTCAGAAAGTATTTTTGGGCTGGGAGTAGGCTGATTCCCATTGGTTGTCACTTCCTTTGTAAGCACCTAGCCTTTGCATTAATGGGGAGCCGTCATTTTGTCTTGAGATGGGTGACCTGGGCTTGGTGTTGGGCCTCGGGCAAAACTATGTTTCTTGAGCTCTTTTTGGGGCTTTTAAGCCCAAAGTTTAAATATTCACCCAAACAGTGCCCCCTTCAATCGTTGTTAAGCCTTCAAACTGAGGCGCCAATAATGATTGAATAGTTGTCTTTCATTAACCACCGTCGCACGCCCTCTTCTTGGAACTTGCACCGTTTCAAAAGCAACCATTGGCTAATTGAGACCTTTGCACTGCCCTATGAATTTGAATCATCACATGTTCATCCGCTATAAAACTTATTTCTCCGGCTAAATATTTTAACCAAGTTCAAACCCTTTTAATTCTCAGAGTTCCCAAGAATCCTTTATAGCCCTTAGTCGCTACTTAGATCATTCTCTAAATGTCCAAGAGTACTTAAAGGTGTATGAATCAAGTTTTACTTCTCGACTGGTGAAGAGATTTCCACCATGAATCGCTTTCTTAATGATCTTCATCACCTTCGGGTAGGCCTTTACTCTGAATTTTTCCTCAAAGGTGGGATAATGCATTCCTTGGGCTCTGTATGGTTTCCTCTAATTTCAATTGCTGTTGGAAACAACATGCCTAAGGAGCAATCAGTTTTTGTAACATCTTCAGTCAAGTGCCCTGCTTTTGGCTCTTGTTCTAGGATTTCTATGGTATTGCAGGCTAGTCGAGTAGTCTCACTCGCACCGGTAGATTCCACTTGGGCTGATATTCACGAGCCTAGACTTCCTCATAGCTTCCTCTTTCTTGATCACTTCATCATCATAGGTGTATGCTTCGGGATCAGTCATCACGCCTTTATTGGCCTAGACAACTTGGTCGGGTATGCCGGCGAAGGTGCAGAAAATTCGAAGGAGTCAAGTCAGCAAATGGAAGATTGTATGCTGATATATATTTTGCCAATAGTAACAATGTTTAGGAAGAGTCGGGCAACATGTAGACCCACCATTCTAGGATAGCTGCCCTAGTTAGGGATGTAAAACTATTGAGCTAAATCCGATGTAACTTTCGACATTTGCTGAAATTAACAAGATTTCCTTAAATTGCCTTATCTTGTATTCTTTCTTTGAGACCCATATGTGATGAGCACAAAATTGGGTGATATTTCTTCAAGAATTTGACATTGATTGGATGCTTCTGTAAGCCTCCCTCCAAATCTGCTAAGTAATATCCACCCTTACCCAATACTTGGTTAACAATGAAAGGACCTTCCCAAGTCGGGCTCCATTTTCCAAAGCCTCTGATCTGAGCTCCCAAAGAAAGAATTGCCTTCCATACCAACTCTCCTTCTTTGAAATTCTTCATCTTGACATTTTTATTGTAGGCTCGGGCAGCAGCCTTCTTTCATTCTTGAATTTTATTTAGAGCTTCAATTCGGGCCATATCAAGGTCATCAATTCCTTGACACATAGCCTGAACATACTCTTCACTGTGTAGCCCGAATTGATTTTGAATTCTGACCGAACTCACGTTAATTTCCATAGGAATCACAACATCTTGCCCGAAAGTCAGAGCATAAGGAGTAGTTCCAATTGCTCCCCTTTTGGAAGTTCTATATGCCCACAACGTATCTCCCAACTTCTCATGCCATTTCTTTGGATTCCTGACCTCCATTCTTTTAATAATGCCTACCAAGACCTTATTGCTAGCTTTGGCTTGACCGTTCGATTGAGGGTAGTAAGGACTAGACTGGATCATCTTTATCTTGAACTTACTGGCAAACTTTTCTACTTCTTTTGAGCTAAAAGATGGCCTGCAGTCTATGAAAATTGTCTCGGGCACCCCAAATCTATGTAAGATCTTGGTTTCGATGAATTTCTTGACCACAGTTGAAGTGACAGTTTTTACTACTGAAGCTTAGTGAAGTAATTCGTTGCCACGATTATGAACGTGTGCCCTTTGCTTGAAGCTGGGTGAATCTGCCCGATGAAGTCCATTGCCCATCCTCTGAAAGGCCAAGGCTTGACCATGGGGTTTAAGGGTACTGAGGGCACATGTTGGAGTGGTCCATGTCTTTGGCACTCTTCACACCCTCGGGCATAAGCCTTGCAATCTTTCTCCATCTCGAGCCAGAAATAACCATATCTCCTAAGTAGCCACCTCATCTTGGTTCCCGCTTGATGTGCTCCACAGATCCCCACATGTGCTTCGACCATTACCCTCATTGATTCTTCTTGGCCCAAGCATTTTAACATTAGTCCATCTGGAGTGTTCCTTAGTAGATTTTCTTCCCACAAAACGTACTTAGTCGATTGCTGTCTATTCTTCTTACTTGTGAGGAATGAGGGATCTTTTAAATATCAAAGAACATGTGTCCTCCAATCTTCAGTCTCCACCCCTTCAATCATTACATCTAGGCTGAATCCCCTTTCCAAGATGGAAGGGAAATTTCTTCTCTGGATTTCTATGTCCTTTTGGAACTTCATTTCCTGGATCTGCACCCTAGAGGCCAATTGTGCCATTTCATTGGCAATTACATTTGACTCTCTAGGGATGTAGCTGACTGATATTTTTGTGCCCTAATAGCTTAACAGTTGAGCGGCTGTTAAATAATAACCAGCCATGGTGATGTGTCTGCGCTTGTATTCTTCATTCAATTGATTGACCACCAACTTTGAGTCCCCAAAAACCTCAACTTCAGTTGCCCCCAACTCTATTAAGATCTCTAGATCGATTACCAATGCCTCATATTCTGCCCGATTGTTGGTAGTTTCTTGGTAATCTAGGAGGAATGAATAACAATGGTGAATACCTCCAGGATCGATGATGGCAATCCCTGCCCCAGCAACATTTTGGGTACAAGACCTATCAATATACAACCTCTATGGAGAGATCCAAAGGCTGGATATCCTCTTTGCCTCCTGTTGGATCCATTATTCCCTGCCCGATAAGACTTTTCTTAGTGGGATCCACAGGTTAGCTACCTCCAGTGTTCCATGGATGTTGATAAGCTCATCTCCTGGGCCTTGATGTTCAACCAAGAAATCTGCTATTGCCTGCCCCTTGACTGCACTTTGAGCCACATACTGAAAAACTGAATTCGGACAGTGCTAGAATCCATTATCCAATTCTTCCCGTCAACATTGGTTTTGACTGCATATATTTGATTACATCAGTCTTGGCAATGATGTGGATGTGGCAAGGCAACATGTAATGCCTTAGATTGCAAGTAGTAAAGTACAAAGCCAAACATAGTCTCTCCACTGAGGTATATCTTGTCTCTACCTCAGTAAGGGTTTTACTGAGGTAATATATGGCTTGTTCTTTCCCACCTTCGTTGTTTTAGGACTAACAAGCTTCCAATTGATCTCTCCGAGGCAGAAATATAAAGCTTCAACGGCTTCCCTTTCTGTGGTGGCATGAGCACTGACGGAGAGGCCACGTATGCCTTTATGTTTTCGAAAGCCTCTTGATGTGGCGAGCCCCATTCAAACTCTTCCTTGTCTTTTAGCCTCAGTAAAGGAGTCAGCGGCTGAATCTTTCCCGCTAAATTCGCAATGAACCTTCTTAAGAAGTTGATTTTTCCCAGCAACCTCTGCACTTTTACTTTGTTAGTTGGGGAAGGTGATTCCATTATTGCCCGAGCTTTGTTCTTGTCGACCTCTAGTCCTCTTTGATGTACAAAGAATCCCAAGAAGTTGCCCGATCTTACTCAGAAAGCACACTTCTCATTTTTAGCTTATGAATCCTCATTCTTGTTAAGGCTTGTCTGAGGTTTATCAGATGCTGCTCTTCAGTCTTGGATTTTACCACGATGTCATCAATATACACTTCCATGCTTCGGCCGATTAAGTCATGAAAAATGGGGTTCATTGCTATTTGATAAGTTGCTCCAGCATTTTTGAGCCCGAAAGGCATCACCAAATATTCATATGCTCCAACATGACCTGAACACCTAAAAGCTGTTTTGTGTATATCTTCCTTAGCCATTTTTATCTGATTGTATCTGGCATTCCCATCCATAAAAGATAGAACTTTGTGTTTGGCAACGACATCTATGGATAGGTCAGCCATAGGCATGATGTATTCATCTTTAGGCGTGGCTCTATTAATGTTTCAATAGTCAACACAACATCTAACTGCTTTAGTTATAGCTTTTAATCCAGTATAATGTTGGCTTTGGCAGGCCTAATAAATTCGACTTTCACTAGCCTTCGATCTCTTCTTTGACCTTCTCTTCAATTTCTTTGGACATCCTCCGTGGTGCTTGTTTGACAGGTTTAAACCCCTCCTTAATAGGCATTCTATGTTCTACCAAGGTTGGATCTAAACCTGGCATCTCGGTGTAATGCCAAGCAAAACAATCTTTGAATTCATGTAGAAGGTCGACAATCCTTGCCCGATCCTCGGTTTCCAACAAACCACTGATCTGTATTGATCTTGGATCCTCCTCAGTTCCCAAATCAATGGTCTCCAAGGGGTCTTGTACTTCTGGGGCTGGTTTGTCTGATTCTGCACACAAAAACTCAACTAGTTCTGGATTCTCGGGCAAATCCTCTGGTCCATCCAAGTCATATATACATTTATCCATTTGGATGGCTGTTTCTAACTCTTCCCCAAAAAACTCTTCTCTATTCATTTGGCTGCTTAAAGCTTATCTGCTCCAAACTTTCTCTTCCTTAGCTAGGCTCTCTTTCTTTATCTCTTGTTTTTTCTCTCTCCCATACACCAACAGTCTCTTTATTAAGGGCCTGACTGCAATCACTTGGTCATTACTTTTCTGTTCTGACATTAATGGTGTTGGGGAGTTGGGATGATATAGGGCCAATCTCATTCTTCCCTTGTCAGAGATAACCCTTGCTCCATAAGCTTTTGGGCCGTCACCTTAGTTGGGCAGCCGTTCTTATTAGCTCCTGAACATTGAAACACTGGGATTGTAGAAGTTAGCTTCGACGACGTTGGCCGTGGGGAAGAAGGGCCATGATTTGGCCTTTACCATCTCCCAGAACCCAGGTTCTGTTACTCCTTCCTCATGATAGACAGCCACTTGTTGGTGTAAAGTAGATGGCATAGAGAAACTTTGGTGCATCCAATCTCTTCCCAGTAAAGCCCCATAAGTGGAAGTACTGTTTACCACAAAAAAGGCCAGCATGATTTGTTTTGAACCCAAATCGACCTCTAGTGGCAGTATCCCGTGAGTCCGAGTGATGGATCCTGAGAAGCTAGAAACTGTAAGATCCGTAGGGATAAGATCCTCCTCATTTCTGCACATTCTCTTCATTTGCTTGTAGGGCAGTACATTGACCGCAACCCCTCCATCGATCAAGACCCTCTTGAAAGGTACCCCTTCCAGGTGAGCAGTTACGTATGGGTTTGAGATGGTTGGCTAGGTCGAATTTGGACGGACAAAAACCATTTTGTTCGAGTATATTCTCTCAGGTTTCTTCCTTGATTACTCTGGCGAGCTTGTCTGGCTGGGTTTTCCTTGTTTCGCTTCCTCGATACTAACAGGTGTCATCGTTGGTTCTGTCACCAAGTAATCACCTTCCATTGTGGGAAGTTGATCATGTTCAGTGCGAAACATGGTTGATAAAACATATGTCATGTTTACGTGGAAGTTGCTGGGCCCAGGTAAATCTTTCTCTTTGCCCCCAATGCTATTCATAAACTCCTCCAACCAAGCCTGTGCCTCATCAGGCAGCATTAGCTCAGACAACCCTTCTTTCCTGGATTATGCCAAAGTTTGGCATCTGTTTAGGAACTTCGCAGATAGCATCCATCAACAATGGTGCGGGCAACCCCCTCTCAGGTGAAATAGTTCCAAAGCAGATCGGTTCTAGGCTCCATCTTGGGGTAGGCATCATCACCATATCTTCTTGTTTGCCTTCTTCACCTCTTTCTTACTTCTTCAATGAGGTTGGTTTCTTCCTTCATGAGGAACATTTTTGAGCTTTACATTTATTGAGGTTTCCGAAGTAGCGGGAACCTTCAACCAATTCATATGGGCCTTATGTTGTCTTTGAACCCTTCTAATCATGGAGGCTCCTATCTCTTTGACAGGCCTCCCATCCTTTCCGACTATATACCATCTCTGCCCGAGACGGGCAAGATTCTTCTTTGTGATCGGGTTTACAATCATTCATTTCATTCTAACATCTCCTCCGGCATAACTTGGCTGGGAAGACCTCATATCTATCCACCTTGGTACCTTGGCTTCCTTGTCCTCCACTTTTTCTGAAGCTTCATAGTTTATAAATACTTCGGACAAGTTTTTAGGACAAGTTTTTAGGTTGGGAGTCTCCCCCCAACCTCTGGAAGACGTTGTTTGAGGTTTCCATCTCGGCTGCCAGCAAGATGTTCACGCGGTTCCTATGTTCTTCTTCCACCCTTCTTTTGATCAATTCCTGATCAATAATGGCCCTTGCTGCGGGTACCTCTAGCTCGTATTCACATTGACATTTACTACATAACACTACTCCTTTGATTATGGCGGCCTTAGGCTTTTCGAGCAGTTTGATAGCTCCCTCAGTTGGCCTATCACTTGGCCTTCTTTTTGCCTTTACCTCTCATGTGGCCCTTCCTTTTCCTTTTTCTGCCCACGTTAGGTTGATCATGTTTACTGGGGCTTGAATAAAAGGGCCAGCATTAACCATTACATCAGCCTGTGATTCTTCTAGCAACTGCCTCATTTATGGCCTGCACTTGCCCCTGCTATTTAATGAGAATGGCAAGGGGTCGGGCCCCTGCTATTTAATGAGAATGGCAAGGGGTCGGGCAACTCTGGTTTCCTGACTTCCTTCAACACTGGATGATATACCCTGGATCCTTTGTAGTTTTTTTCTTTATTCATTCTTCCCTCGAGCACAGGAAACAAAGGAATAATTGGTTCTTCCACAAGGCGGGGCTTCTCTCCTTGTTTTTCTGGTACGAACATTTACTGGGGTAGAGTATTCCAGATCTAGCCTTCTTTGCAGATTTCTTGTTAGGGAACAGAGTCTGCTTACTTCCCCTTTTGTTTCTAGAGATATCTTCTCCATGTTCCTCAAGACAGCTATCATAATGGCCTATAGGTCTTCATTTGTGACATTCCAACCAGATTTCTCAAAAGGAGTCGAGCTTTCTGTTGATCCTGGTCCTTGCAAGCGTTCGGGGAGATTCGCCATTTTTGATCTTGGTGTGTACTGGGGTGGCTTTTGTTTTGTTCCCCACCTAAAGGTTTGTTCCCTCCTTCGTCTTCTTAGCATACAAGATTTTTGGTCCCACCGAGCATGCCAAAACTACGTTCGGGCAGGAATTTCGCTGGGAAGGGTCCGTGGCTCGAGCGCACAGCTCCCCGAGGAGTTGGCACTTTGGTTGGTTGTCCGGCTCCTGCTTGTTGGAATGCTGCAAGAGGAGGACAAAGTTAGTTCTGAAAGGTGCCTTTGTGGGCCTTAGGTGTAGGCCTTGAGGCTCACAATCAAAACTAACTAAGTGCAAAGGCGTGCCACTGCCATCTATGTATGGCAGATGTAAAACAAGTGTATTTAAGCCGATTACTTGCGCCCCAAGTTATTCTGACTTATTGTTATCAAAGGACTGTCGTAGATGGGTTAAGTCTACATTAAGTACTTTTCTATGCCTTGAGATCAAGGATTTTTGTTTATCTTGTATGCTTAAAAAGTTGGAGGTCCAGATCTGGTTAAGCCATTAGTTTAATCCCGGTTTGATCATCTTTATGACAGTAAAACCACTAAATGAACCAGATCTGATAACTGATGGAACTTTGGGTCATCACAATATTGGAAATGACTTGAGTATATACTGGAGAATGCATTATAACGCCAGATCTATTGATTGAAAGACGAAACAAAGAGAGTCGAGCAAAATTTCACCTTGTCGAGCAAGGTTAACGTCTTGCGGTCTCTTCTCCTTGCAGTTACAAATGGATTGAATACTAAAGGGGATGGCTGGTAAAGAGTTTATACAAGAGAAATCGATACTACAACATTTAGGAAAAGGTAGCAGAGCTTTTACATAGACAAAAGATGTCTTTCGAGGAGGGAACTACGGTTAAAAGGGTGCAGAATCTGGGCAGAGTGCAGCTTTCTGGGTGTTTGGCTTGACTGAGAGGCAAGTTGTATGTTTGTTTGTTTGTTTGATTGGTTGAGTGTCCTTGTTTATAGGCCCTTTTCCCACTTTTATAGGCAAATTAACCAAATTGTAGCATTTTGCCCTTGCCCAAGAGCAGTTAGAGTTGATGTGCCATCAACATTTTATTTATATATTCTGCCCTTCAAAAAGTACTTTTGGGCCAGGGAGTAGGCTGATTCCCATCGGTTGTCACTTCCTTTGTAAGCACCCAGCCTTTGCATTAATGGGGAGCCGTCTTTTTGTCTTGAGATGAGTGATTTGGGTTTGGTGTTGGGCCTCAGGCAAAACTATGTTTTTTGAGCTCTTTTTGGGGCTTTTAAGCCCAAAGTTTAAATATTAACCCAAACAGAAGGAATATATCTTTAGTTAACAGAATATTCCTCATATTCGTCCTTTCATTGGTTACTGGAGTTGCCCCTGACCGCTATCCGGTCGGTGGAGTTTCGGAGAAGTTTTCTTCGTTCTAGAAGACCGATTAGCTTCATCACATCCATTTTTCATGTAATTTATGTCAAAATGAAGCTAAAAAGATAATGAACTCGAATTTACCTAACTCGAGATCAAAAGTGGCTGGAAATGACCTGATAATGGTCGGAGAACCTCGGCTCGAAAACCTAGGTTTGGAATCTCTTCAAATCCGCGTAGATCAGAAGAGATCTTTCTTCCAGTAGCTATTAAAGAAATCATGTCTTTCTTCACGTGGATGAAAGTGTGCATCCAAAAAGCCATTCAATTTGGATGAAAGTATTCATCCAAATTTCCATATCTGTTCGTTAGATAGAAACTGATGTAGTTTATTAAAAGACACCTTTCTTCCAGTAGTTACTAAAGAAATCACGTCTTTCTTTATGTAGCTGTTAAGCGAAGACTTATATCTATTCCCTTTTTTAGCACAAAGATATACATCTTTCTTCTGGCTTGAAGAGTAGTTGTACTTCTTCCTTCCGCACAAAGAGTTATACCCTTCCAGCAATTGGCACATACAATGTTTTCAAGCCCAAATAATATATTTCGATACTCAAATCATCACAACTTTAATCATATTATTTTCGTAACGTATGTATATTTTCATATATATTTTGAAATATCCAATAGGCAGTTACCATAGTTAGTTATTGAAATTTATTTTTACCGATAATTAATATATATATATATATATTTTTTTTTTTTTAAGAAGAGAAACGATAGTGGTTTTATTAGAAATGGAAAAAGCTCATACAGTTTCTAAAACGACTTCCAGAATCAAATTCAGAGTTCCCTCAAACCAACAAAAAACAGAGTTCCATTAAATAGCCTACGGTGTGCTGCTGCATTGGCGGATCGACAAACATAGCAAATTTGCAAAGCTTCAAATCCCTGCAAGCTAACTCTGATGTCCTCCGCTAATAAATCTATGGGAGAAGACCCCTGCTTAAGACTACAATAGCCTGAACAACTTGCAAAGAATCACTCTCAAAATAATCCTCGGCAAATTCCGTTGCATAGCCCAACAAACACCATTACGAACAGCAAGCAATTATACCATCGTGGGATTTAATGCAGGGGATATTTGAGGAACAAAACCTCTAGCATAGCTACCTGCTTCGACTCGAACTGCCGCACCTACACCTCCCAGATTCGTAGCAACAATTAAAGAACCATCCACATTAATCTTTATCCACCCAGGTGGAGGGGGACACCAGAAGGACGATGCTTGTATAGGTCGAGATTGAAATCTAGGCTTAGCCTTGGTGAATTCATCAAGGTGCAGTTTGGTTAAATGACTTACCAAAGCCGGATTCTCAACTTTGGCATCCCATAGCAGAGAGTTTCTTGCACGCCAAATCGAATGAATGAGTATTAGGAATAAAGCCAGCTGACTAGTAGGAAGGGAAGAAACACACAAAAGACACCCAATCACACATAGAGGAATACACCAGAGGCCTTGGACCCAAATTCAAATGAGAGAAGAAATATACTGCCGGGCAAATGGACAATCACTAAACACATGTAGCGCCGATTCAGAAGAGGAACTACAAAGAATACAAATATTGTCCACCGCCATCCCTTTTTTCTCCAAATTAGATCGAATAGGTAGAATGTTGAGGCAAGCCCTCCAAATGCACATTTTCGCCCTAACTACCAGGGAGATTAGCTTCCCACCGTAATTCTAGCTAGCTCAGTTTTTCAAAGGGGTGTTTTGATATAGATCCAATTTTGTGAGCCATTACTAGAATTAGTCCACTGCATTGAAATAGGTCCAATAATTGATATTCCACGTAAGCTTATTTATAATTTATACCATATTTATCCCTTAGACTTATAAATTGTAGTAAATATTCAAAATTTCTTAATTATATGATTATTTGTGGTTTACCTAATCCCTTAATTGTAGGATTAGTTAATAGCAATAAAATCTCAACCCCCAGTCCGTTTCATCCCTCCTTTTTTTCCCTTCTTCTAAACAATTCCCTTTGTTAGATCATGGAATCAATCATCCTCTTTCTTCTCTCATCTTTCATGGGTGATATTTTTTGTTCCTCCCTCAAATTCCTTCATGAAAATTTCAGTTTTTACATAGCTTTCACAATTTTTTTACATATTCGTTCGGCAATACATTATCAATTGCAAGCAATAATACAATATCATGCATTTATATTTGCTCTATTATTTTTTTTTTTTTTGCGTATCATAAAGATAAACTGAAACTTATTATTTGTTCCTTTAATGGAGGTATATTATATCATATTTCTATTCTAATGTTCTGCCATGGAGGTTAAGCATTTTTCTTCCTATACAATAGGTAGTTTATTTTTGTTTTGCAGGTAGATTACATCTGTTTTGTTGGTATAAAGTATTTTTCTTCTTATACAATAGGTAGTTACTAAATTATATCGGTTTTGTAGGTAAACATCATTAGGTGGTTACTAGATAATATTTTAGTTTTGAGTATTTAAATATTCAAAATTAAAAACTAAATAAATGATACAAAAATTAAAGAATTTAAATATTTTTATCTAAAAGGGTAAAATTGGTATAAAAATATGTAATTGGATAACTGGACTTAGTTCAAAAACTACCTATGTTTTTGGACCTAGATCGAAAAGCCCCAATTTTTAATAACAAAAATTACATATATTTGGTTTACCAATCAAATGACAAATTAATATCACCTAAATCCTAAAATCTAGGAGATATATTATCCCATAATTCAACGACGCTTTTCATTACTCAAATAAAAAATATCATTAAAATTCTAAAAATACAACTAACATCCTATTAAACATAACGTACCAATTATGGACATGATATATTAATGCACATATGTATTAAACATAACGTACCAAAAACTTGGTATATAATTGGTACATTATATAATCTTAGTTTTGGTACGTATTAATATTTTGGTACATTACAGATTACTAATTTTGGTACGTTATGTGATTCTTGTTTTAGTGTGTACCATGGTATTGGTACAATGTGTTAACCTAACTTTGGTAGGTACAATCTAGTGGTACGTTATGACCCTTAAAAACAGAATTTTCATATTAAAACTTTGTACTGAAAATTAATTATATCAAATTCTTAACAATTAATTATTGGGTAATGACTCAATCAAAATTTTCAAACTTATTTTATTTCCATGAATTTAGGGATTTTAGATCTGATCAGTTTCAATATAAATAACTCTTATTTTCATTTTTTTTTCTTTAAAATTTACTTAAAATGATGAGTTGGAAATTAAAAAATGTCATGGATAAAGATGGAAGCACCTTAATCAAAATACAAAGCGTTTTAATAAAAAGTTGAAAACCCACAAATTAATTAATAAGATGTAGAATTGGAGCACTTTTATCTAATTTTGCCTTTTTCAAATATGGTGAGAATTCAAGACTAAAGCAAACAATTTTACATCTTGAAATATTCCAAAAATTTCCAATAAAGATGACACTAGAGTTTCTAATTGTATATCTTCTTCCTTTTTTTTTTGTCGAAATCTAATTTTATATCTTCAGTTTTACATCCTTGCATTGAAGTTGAACCAATCGATTACAATTAGTCATTCAATGAGAAATTAAGATGTCTTATTGCATAATTAATCAATTATTTGTTTACTTGTAAGACATTAAATGCATGGACTATAAACAAGAGAGACCACATTGTTTGAAGGATAATACTTGGGTACTCACAAGGGAGTATCCAAATTACCAACCAAATGACATGGATCAATAAGAATTTAACACATGTAATTTTTTTCAAAAAAAAATCAAACATCGTTCACACTTAGAAGCCCAAAGGTTAACGGGGACTTCTCCCAATGATGTAGTACTTCCCTATGAGTACCAAGTATTATCCTTGTTTGACCATATTCATGTACACGTAAAATGACAATTGACACATGTAATTAGGGGTGGAAAAAAATACCGAAAATCCCAAACCATACCGAAACCAAACCGAAAATCCTGAAAATTTTGGTACCGAAACCAAACCGATCCTGAATTGTTCGGAATGGGATTTGGTCTCACACTTTAAAATTGTTCGGTATCCCCATCCGGAACCGAAATTTAAACTCTATTGTTATATATATGTTGGAATATGTATATGGCCTATTATTATATTATTAGAATAACTTAAGTATGGGGATAAGAGTCTGATCGTGTGCAGTGCGGCGTTTAAAGTTATATCAAAGCATATGGGTGCTGTTTGTTGCTCTTTCTCTCTCTCTCTCTCGAATTATCTCCATCTGCAATGCAACCCAAAAAGGCGAAACCACCAAAACATTCCTTCAACTCAATCCAAACCCAAACCGACACATCCCTACTCACTCTCTCTCTCTCATTTCTCATCTTTGGCCCTTCACTCACTCTCAGATTCTCTCTGTCTCTCTGTCTCTCCTTCTTGAATTTGAAGCTCAGCAGTCACCACCCTCTCACAGTGTCACTCCGACGAACTCTCTCCTCTCCGGCCACCACCACACCTCACGGCTTCATCCCTACCTCCGATTTTCTCCATTGATTCTCTATGTGGGATTTCAAATTAGGGCTTAGGGTTTCGAATTAAGGGCTCGGGTCAGGAGGATGACGGACAATCTCTTCACTCTGTCTCTCTATCTCCCATCAATCTTCACTGATTCACTGTCACTTCTCTGATTTCATTTTGGGTTTTTCATGCAGGTTCAAATGTTTTCGATTTCAATCTAGGTTATTTGGATTTCAATGCAAGTTCGCTTTCGGGAAATCCCGAAATACCGAATTTTTTTTGGGAATACCGACATTCTGGAATCTCGAAGTTTTGGTTCGGGATTTGTTATGTCATTTTCGGTTCAGTATCCCATACCAAACCAACCCAACATGTAACCAATATTTAATGAGATAAACTTATTAATAGAATGATTTTAACACGCTTTTTCTTTCTAGTCATTGGTTTGAATAAGACTAATAGATTAATAGTCAAGATTAAATATAAGTGGGTACTAATAGGCTAAAAAGGGTTGCGTTTTTCATTTCTCACTTATTAATTGACATGACATGTACACATTATTTGTCACATCATATAATACATGAACGTGGTAAAAAAAATATGTGATACCACTAGCAATTTCCTTTTAAATTTTGACCAGAAACGGACTATTTATTGAGGCTTGTTTCGCTTATTCGACATGCACAAGGAAAGCCATGGCGGCTTCAACTATGAAACTAACACTCTTCTTACTCCCTTTGTTCTTCACCTTCTCCCTAATAATCTCAAGCCACCACCCACTAGATCCTTTAACCCCATCTGAATTCAAAAAGGTTCGAACCATAGTGAAAAAATCTTACCCATCTGGCCTCAAACACAACCTAACCTTTCAATACATAGGTTTAGACGAGCCAGACAAACCAGTCCTCCAATCATGGCTTTCATCAAAAACCAAATCAAACCCCCTCCTCGACGAGCCTTTGTCATCGCACGCCTCCACAAAGAAACCCACGAGCTCGTGGTCGATTTATCCAATCGTTACATAATTTCCGATAAAGTTTACGGTGGAAATGATGGTTACCCTATGCTCACCAACGACGAACAAACAGCGGCAAGTGCACTTCCGTTTTCCTATCAACCATTTATCAATTCGGTTAAGAAGAGGGAGCTTAACTTGTCCGAGGTTGTTTGTACCATGTTTACAGTTGGGTGGTTTGGGGAGGAGCATAGCAGAAGAGCAATTAAAATTCTGTGTTTTTATAAAGAGGGCTTGGCTAATGTGTACATGAGGCCCTTGGAGGGAGTATCTTTGTTGGTTGATCTTGATGAAATGAAAATAGTGGAGTATTATGACAGGTCTAGGCTTCCGATACCGAAGGCTGAAGGAACGGAGTATCGGCTGTCAAAGCAGAAGCCGTCATTCGGTCCACCGCTGAATGGTTTCGTCATCGAGCAACCGAACGGACCAGGGTTCAAAATCGACGGGCACAAAATAAGGTTAGCTTACGTGAATTTACTTTAAGAGAAATGTGTGATCACAAGAAATTCCGCACAGAGGTTGATTATCTTCATTTCCACAAACCATTTTTATGTTTAACACTTCCTCTTAATTCTGTTAGTACTTGTTCAATTCAGACTTGTGACTGCAAAGAAACCCCAACTTATAAAGACTTAAAAAAAGTATATAAAAGAGAAAAACCTTGCATAAATTATTTCCATAAAAATAAAATAAAACACCCCAACTTATGATAATGAAGGTGGACCGGAAAATGAGTATGGGTCAGTTAGCCTCAATTAATTAAGGGGTTTGCTATCCACACACTCCATTTTACTTCTCACACACCCCTTGCTAATTCTTGTCCATTGATCTTCTTCAATTCATCCAATCCGATTGCTGAAAATTAAAAAAGTGTGTGAGAAGTAAAATGGAGTGTGTGGATATCACACCCCATCAATTAAGTGTAAGGTTTGCCTTCATAAAACCAACTAAAAGAACAGTCTTCAAGTGCTTTTTCAAGATTCACTTGCATTTTTGTTAAGGATTGATACCAAAAATATTTTCACCAAAAACACTTTCAACCATTTTAAAAGCATTATTCTTGTCTTTAGTTGACTAGTTGGTTTGTCCCCCAGAATTTTCATATGACAACAAACTTGAACGATAAATATTCCACAAATTAGGCGTAGAATTGTCATTAGACATTACAAATTAAAATTTGCAAACTTGAGTCTTGACTATGTAATCACAAGACAAATGCCGGCAATGACCTGGCTAATGTATACGTGTGTTGTACATCTTTGTCAACTGGTGAGTCCTTGACTTAATGGACTTAAAGATTGAAGCTCATTGTCTTGTGTAGAGAAGTCAACGATATCATTCCTGATATCTTGGCTTAGTTTAGGAAACAAATTTGTAATTGATTTGTATAAGTCTTTTTCCTGTTGTATACCTAAGTAGGATAGTTTACTTCTTGGTCAAGTATTCTTCTTTGTATAAATCTCTTTGGATCAATAGAAGAAAATACACTTCCGCAAAATATACTCTTGCTCTATTTTACATGGTATCAAGAGCTAGGTCGAAACCCTAGTTCTTGCCGTTGCCCTTTTTTTTTTGCTATTTCTCAATAGCCTTCTTCCGTCAACCATCATGGCCGCTGACGAACTTTCCAAAGGTGATACAACTGATGTCAAGACTGATGTTTCAAACCCTTTGTTCATTCATCATTCAGATCACCCGTCTATGATGTTGGTTTCAAAGCCCCTTAATGGGACAATTACTTTACCTAGTCCCGTGCAATGAGGATTTCCCTTAGTGCCAAAAATAAGCTAGGATTTGTTGATGGTACTGTCACACAGCCTTCTGAGAAGACCAAACCCGCCGACCATGCTACATGGCAAAGATATAATGACATGATCGTTGCGTGGATCATCAACTCCATTGATTCAGAAATTTCTGATAGTATTCTTTACATGACTGATGCTCATGCAATTTGGGAGGAATTGTGAGAGCGTTATTCTCAAAGCAATGCTCCTCGGATTTTCCAATTACAACGAGACATTGCTTTTCTTACTCAAAACCAACTCTCAGTTGCTGCGTATTACACAAAGCTGAAGAAATTGTGGGATGAACTGGCATCATACAGTGACTCCACTTCCTGCACGTGTGGAGCGCAGAATGAAAGAAACAAATTAATGCAGTTTCTTATGGGCCTCAACGAGTCCTATAGTGCCATTTGAGGGCAAGTCTTGCTGATGAATCCTTTACCAACTGTTCGTCACGCTTATGCTTCAATTTCCCAAGAAGAGAAGCAAAGATCTCTTACTTCCTCACGTGGGGTCACCGAGACAGCAACTATGGCTGTTCGACAAGGTGGTTCGCGATCATCTTCCAATCGCAAACCCTTGCACTGTACTCATTATGATCATGACTAGCACACCATTGATACTTGTTACCAGCTTCATGGGTATCCACCGAGGCATCGTCTTCACAAAGTTAAACCTCAAAAAGGGGAGCAAACCTTCTAAAAAGGAAGACAGTTCTTCTTCATCTGCAAATCAAGTTTCAGAAGGGGCCACTTTGGAAGAGATGAAGTCGGTCATGTCTGGGTTATCTGACACCCAATTCTAGCAAATTCTTCACATCATGAACAATAATAAAGGAGGTGATGTTTCTGTTCCTCTAAAAGCTAATGTCGCTGCCATGAAGATAGGTTTGTCGACTTCTTCTTTGCCTTTGCGTCGATGGATAATCGATAGTGGTGCAACATATCATATAACCTCTTCACCAGATTTGCTTACTGATGGCGTCAAAAACACCAATTTGTCACCAGTTTTATTACCAAGTGGAAAGCAAACTCGCATAGTCTCCACTGGGAATGTTCCTTTGAGTTCTACTTTTTTGTTGCGAGATGTGTTGTGTGTGCCCAATTTCAAAGTAGATTTGATGTCTGTGAGTCGAATTACAAGTGGATTGCATTGTTCTGTAACTTTTTTTTCCTTCGTGGTGCATTATGCATGACTTGACGACGAAGAAGGTGATTGGTTTGGGTAAGCAACGAGGAGGGCTCTACTATTTAGTGGCGTTGATTCCCACCATCTCTGGCAACTCACACCGAGTCTGCAACCTTGTTCTCTCACCTACGAGTTGTGGCATCGGCGTTTGGGTCATTTATCCCCTTCTAGGCTAGATTTCATGTCAAAACACCTGTTGCATTTTCCTTTCCAATCAAATAATGCTTGTAATGTTTGTCCCTTAGCCAAGCAAAGTCGTTTACCTTTTAGTGTCAGTTCCATTACAACTACAAAACCTTTTGGTTTGATCCATTGTGATATTTGGGGTCCTTATAAAATTGCCTCAACTTCTGGAGCAAAATATTTTTTTAACTATAGTAGATGATTACTCTCAAGGATTTTCCTTATGCAACACAAATCAGAAACACAACACACCCTCAAGGATTTTTTCTCTTTTGTTCAAACTCAGTTTAATACATCCATTCGCCAAATATGAGTAGACAATGGTGGAGAATTTTTTTCCCTTTGTGGTTTCTTCCAAGATCATGGGGTCATTTATCAATGTTCTTGTGTCTATACACCCCAACAAAATGGGGTAGTCAAGCGCAAGCATCGTCACATACTTGAAATTGCTCGTGCTTTGTGTTTTCAAGCTAACCTACCTCTTTTCTTTTGGGGTGAATGTGTCCTTACGGCTGTTCATATCATTAATCGTCTTCCTACCTTAATCCTTTCCCATCATACGCCTTTTGAACGATTGTACTCAAAGCCACCTTCTTTTTTTCCACCTTAAAGTCTTCGGTTGTCTTGCTTATGCAACCAACACACATCTTTCCCACAAATTTGCCCCCCGAGCTCACAAATGTGTCTTCCTTGGGTATCCCGTTGGTCAAAAGGCGTACAAAATTTACAACCTTACCATTCATACCTTTTTTACTAGCCGGGATGTTGTTTTTTATGAACACATTTTCCCTTATCATTCTTCTCCATCCTCTACTTCACCTAATCCTACACCATTTCTTACATCTTCTCCTAACCCTACACCACTGCCTATATCCTTACCCAGTCCCTCTTTGCCTGAGCCTTCAGATATTACCTTACCGAGTCCTCGGGAATCTCCTTCTTCACCGCTCGTGTCTAGGGACTCTCCACCTACTTCTTTTTCACCCGAGTCTTCTACAGATTCTAACCTTCATCCTGATGTCGCCCCTTCCGAGTCCCTTTCTGCTCCACCCGTGCCCCTTGCACCTCTAGGATCGGTGCTTCGTCGCTCTAACCGTCACTCCTCGCCGCCTTCAAAGTTGCGAGACTATGACTGCCCTACTCTTAAGCTTACCCGACCAGACCCTCCATCGTCTTCATCGTCTGCTCCCGCTATAGGTACACGTTATCCACTTGCTAATTATCTCACTTATCATCGTTTCTCCCCTGCACAAAAATCTTTTCTTGCAACTATCACTCAACAAGTTGAACCTAGACTTATGCCGAGGTTGCTGCTTCTCCCCATTGGCAAGCTGCCACAGCTTCTGAATTACAGGCTCTGGAAGCTAATCATACGTGGACTCTTACCACTCTTCCTGTTGGCAAATCTCTCATTGGTTGTCGTTGGGTCTACAAAATCAAACTTCGTTCCGATTGCTCCATTGAGCGTTATAAAGCTCGTTTGGTTGCCAAGGGTTACACACAGCTAGAAGGTATCAACTTTCATGATACTTTCTCTCCCACTGCTAAAATGATCACTGTTCGGTGCCTCTTAGCTCTTGCTGCTTCCTGTCACTGGTCTTTCCATCAACTGGACGTCAACAATGCGTTTCTTTATGGTGGCCTTCATGAAGAAATATATATGCTTCCTCCTCCGGGTCTCCGGCGACAGGGGAGAATTTGGTATGTCGCCTTAACAAATCTTTATATGGCCTGAAACAAGCATCTCATCAATGGTTTGCCAAGTGCTCCGAAGTTATTCAATGTGCTGGTTATGTCCAATCAAAGGCTGATTATTCTTTGTTCACAAGGCAGCGAGGCAAGTCTTTTACAACACTCTTAATTTATGTTGATGATATTTTGATCACTGGAAATGATCCTGATGCCATTAGTGCTCTCAAGAATTTTCTTAATAGTTGTTTCAAAATCAAGGTCCTTGGAGACTTGAAATACTTCCTAGGCATCGAAGTGTCACAATCAAAGAATGAGATTTTCATTTCTCAACGTAAGTATGCTTTAGAGATTCTGAAGGATGGTGGTCTCTTGGGAGCTCGCCCAATTGAGTTTCCCATGGAGCAAAATCTTAAGCTTTCCGACAATGGTGAGTTACTTAAAGATCCGGCACAATATAGGAGGTTGGTGGGTCGATTGATCTATTTAACGATTACTAGGCTAGACATAACATATTCAGTGCATGTGTTAAGTAGATTTATGCATGAACCTCGCCGCCCACACATGGAAGAAGCTCTCCGAGTTTTGAAATACATAAAGAGTACTCTTGGACAAGGTTTATTTTTCTCTTCTAAAAATGACTTGACCTTGAGTGCATATTGTGATTCAGATTGGGCAGGATGCCTTATGACACGAAGATCAACCACAGGGTACTGTGTTTTTTTGGGTTCTTCATTAATTTCTTGGAGATCAAAGAGACAAAAAACCATGTCTTTGTCATCAGCTGAGGCTGAATATAGAGCCATGACTGGAACTTGTTGTGAGTTATCGTGGCTCCGATATCTTCTAAAGGACTTGGGTTTGTTGCATCCAAAACCGGCCTTATTACATTGTGACAACAAAGCAGCTCTTCACATTGCTGCCAATCCAGTTTTCCATGAGCGGACTAGACATATAGAAATGGATTGCCACTTTATTCGAGATAAAATACAAGATGGTTCTGTTGTCACGCGATTTGTTCCCTCTTCACACCAACTTGCATATGTATTCACGAAAGCATTGGGGAAGGAATCTTTCTCGTCCATTATACACAAGTTGGGAGTTCTTGACGTCCACTCTCCAACTTGAGGGGGAGTGTAGAGAAGTCAACGATATCATTCTTGATATCTTGGCTTAGTTTAGGAAACAAATTTGTAATTGATTTGTATAAGTTTTTTTGCTGTTGTATACCTAGAAATAGACCTGTAAACGGGTCGGGTTTATTGGGTTTTGGGTCGGGTTCAATCCGACCCGTTAAGTTAACTGGTCACCCGAACCCGACCCGTTAAGCTAACGGGTCATCCGAACCCGACCCGTTAAGATAACGGGTCACCCGTTTCACCCGTTAAGACCCGTTAACAATTATTATTATTATTTTTTTTTTGCATAAAGTCTATTTTTTGTTGTTAAGATTTTATTGAAATTACTAAAACATCCTCCACTAACGGGTGCTAAAGGGTCTAACGGGTTTAACGGGTTGACCCAAAGTGACCAGTTATTTAACGGGTTGTTAACGGGTCCACCCGTTAACGACCCGACCCGTTAAGCACCCACCCAAATACTAATATTAACGGGTCGGGTCGGGTCGGGTTAACGGGTCGGGTCCAAAATGCCAGGTCTACCTAGAAAGCAGGATAGTTTACTTCTTGGTCAAGTATTCTTCTTTGTATAAATCTCTTTGGATCAATAGAAGAAAATGCACTTCCGCAAAATATACTCTTGCTCTATTTTACATCTTGTTATGGTGCCGCATGGTATTGAATTGTTGATTTTAAAATATGGAATTACTGACTCGAAATTAAGGAAAACGATGGATCCATCTAGACCACTATGGTCATATATTAATGAGTAATGCTAGCTAGGGATATCTAATTTGCAAACTAAATGATGTGGTTGAAGATGATTGGATTATTAATTAAGTGTCGATTAACGTGCTTGTTTCTTATTTGTGACACATCATTTGGTTTAAAAAATTTAGTCTCCCTAGCATTACTCTATATTAATGCATAAAGTATGAATCCATCTGGACCATTATGGTGCCGCTAGGTTAAGCTTCACCAGTGTTTGATTTTCCCCCTTCCTCCTATGCAAGGCTTAAAATTTAGAAATTGGAGTATTGATCTGAACTTGACCCAACTGAAATTTTGGTTCATAATTTAAAATTTATAATTATTTGTCTCTAAATTCGTCACAATGTGGAGTTAATTATAGTTCTTTTGCGTAACACTGTTCAAATTTTTGTCTAAAATAAAGGATTACAAGGAAAAAAAAAAGAGATGAAAATTTTAAATGAGTTACAAAAAACAGATCATTGATCTATATTGTGACAAGCTCAAAGACCATGACTCACAAATTTTTAGTTTATAAACCAAAACTCTAATTGAATCAAAATTCAGAAGCCAATACTCCATTTTTCTCATTAGAATATGTGATCGTGATAACCAACACTAACAATAAATTTTTCGTATTTTAAAACATAAAAAAGTAAAACAAAAAACAAAGAACATGGAGGTCGAGACTATACTATTAATTTTAGTTTTGGAGCCAAAATCCATGTTGGTTTAAGGCTTAGCTTTAACTTACTTTCTATTCATTATGTTGTTTGTGTACAATCACTCATTAATTTTCTGATTTATAAATCCAATATTCATTCAGCTGGGCCAATTGGGATTTCCATTTGGGATTTGATGTTCGAGCTGGTCCAATAATTTCGTTGGCATCAATCTACGATCTAGAAAAGGCTACATATTGTCAAGTATTATACAGAGCATTCGTATCCGAGCTTTTTGTGCCGTACATGGACCCAACTGAAGAATGGTACTACAAGACCTTCTTTGATGCCGGTGAATAAGGTTTTGGTCAACTGGCTATGCCACTTGAGCCCTTAACTGATTGCCCTGCCAATGCTGAGTTCTTGGATGCATACTATGCTGGGGAGGATGGTACTCCTGTTAAAATATCTAATGCTTTATGCATATTTGAGCAACAGTCTGGAAGTGTCATGTGGCGTCACACTGAATTAGCAATTCCTGGAGAACTGGTAAGGCATCAAATTGATTTTTAACTTCAAGTTGAACAAGTCCCTTCTTGTATTTCTTGTGGTTGTTCATTTATTATGGTTGCTTGTTAAATAAACATATCAATTGTCGCGTTACGTCATGCCATTAGCCGATGCAACATGCATGGTTTGAATGTGTGGTCCGTTCTAGCATTTTCTTAACAACATGTGGAGAGAAAATTTGGGTGAAAACTTTTCCTACCACGTTGCAGGTTGGGTGACATACACTATCTAGTTAAAATATAATATTTCTTACAAGTTCTTAATTCTGATTCAAATTATATTAAACATTTCATGCCTGATTTTTCAACCTACGTTGTTTGCCACTGTGTTGTATTCTAACATGACAGATCTTGGTTTTACAGATAACGGAGGTTAGGCCAGAACTGAGCTTGATAGTGAGGATGGTCGCAACTGTTGGCAACTACGATTACATACTCGACTGGGAATTTAAGCCAAGCGGCTCCATCAAAATTGGGGTATGATAATTGATAAAGATGGATACTATTTTAATTTGTTTACCATCGATCGGCATAAGATTATATATAAGAAAGGGAGCTGACACGAGCGCTCTAAAAATGTGATCTTGCATTCATTTTTTATAATAATTTTTTATAATAATTCAGAGAAAAAGTAGACATGGAGCAGTGAATAAATTATCATTAGGTGTTTCTGCGTTGCAGCTAAACCATTTTCTTTTTCAAACAGGTAGGCTTAACAGGAATACTAGAAGTGAAGGCTGCAGATTACACTCACACTAGTCAAATAAAGGAGGATGCTTATGGTACATTGCTAGCAGATTATACAATTGGGGTGTACCACGACCATTTCTTGACCTATTACCTGGATCTTGATGTGGATGGTGAGGCCAACTCCTTTATTAAAAACAATTTGGTGACCAAAAGAGTGACAGACAAGAACTCACCTAGAAAGAGCTATTGGACAGTTGAAAGTGAGACAGCAAAAACCGAATTGGATGCAAAAAAGTTGGGTTTGAAGGCATCGGAGCTGGCTGTGGTAAACCCTAACAAGAAGACCAAACCTGGAAACAGCATTGGTTATCGTCTAATTCAAGGGTTAATATCAAAAGCACTTTTAAGCGACGATGATTACTCACAAATCCGAGGTGCATTTACCAATTACAATGTATGGGTCACACCTTATAACAAGTCTGAAAAATGGGCTGGAGGACTATATGCTGATCGGAGCCATGGAGAAGACACACTGGCCACTTGGAGCCTCAGGTATATTTAAACAATTAATATTATTTAATTATAGATACTATTAGGGACATCAAACTTTTAAATCAAATTCGTAAACCAAATGATGTGTATGTGTGAGTATAACAATTTTAGAGGTATGTTTGTGTACATTTCTTTTGTTCTAAATTATGTGAAAATGTGCAGGAACCGAGAGATTGAAAATAAGGACATAGTGTCATGGTACACCGTGGGGTTTCATCATGTTCCTTGCCAAGAAGATTTTCCAATTATGCCAACATTAAGCGGTGGATTTGAGCTTCGGCCTACAAATTTTTTTGAGAGCAATCCTGTGCTTAAAACGAAACATCCAAGTTCTAAGCATGTTAACTCCACAATACAACCCTAATTTCAGTAGTTTTCTTTTTCGTTTTCCCCTACTGAGACTTTTGTAATATGTCAGTACCCAATAAAGACGTTAAATTTACTGTAATTTGCCCTTTTTTTAATTATTTTGTATAACTAAAAGAAATATGTATTTTATATACCCTCAAGTGGATTCATGATCTTTTGTTTGGATAGCTTCTAGGAAGTCAGATACTACAAGGACAATAGATTAAGTAGAGATGGGCTTCAAAACTTGCCTATCACTAGCATGCAGCTTATAAGAAATGGTTGATCAGATTCAGACCCTATATAATTGACATCTAATTTCGTACCCTAGATTCAAGGAAAAGTCTTAGTTCTCGAGTGTGAATCGTATTCTAATTATGGAATTAGAAACTTCTATAATAGAGATGCCATAAAAAAGTAAGATTCTTCAATATTATACTAAAAGTCTAAAACCCATAATATACTCACTAGTAAAAATAAACCCTTGCGCGACAAAATTCGAATCGTGGTGCAAAAGGTTTTTGAAACTCGTCGCGCAAGGTATATATAAAAATAAATAGAATAAAAACTTTGCTCGACGAAAGCTATATATTTCTTCTCATAGAGTCAATGTATTTTCATTTTTATATTTTAAATTGTAAAAGGAAATTATTTTTCTTTTCTTTTTTTATTTTGTGTGACGAAATTGCAATATTTCGTCAAACAAAGTCTATTTAGTTTCATTTTTATTTAATTTTATATTGTAAATTGTAAAAAAAATTAATATTTTCTTTATTATTTTTATTTTTTTGTACGACGAGGTTGATATATTGTCACCCAAAATAAATAAATTTATTTTTGTTAGTTTTAATTGTAAAAGATTTTTTTTTTATTTTTTGCAACGAAAGTGATGTTTCATTGCGCAAAGTAAATTTATTTTATTTTGTATTTTTAATTGGTAATTTTTTTTTTTAACTTTGCATCTCTAAATCCCAATTTTGTCGCACAAAGATTTGTTTAATTTTATATATTTGATTGTAAAAGAAATTACTTTTTTTTTTAACTTTGGGCAACGAATCCAAATATCTTGTCGTGCAAAAGTAAATTTACTTTCTTTTTATTTATTTATTTTATGTTTGAAATTGTAAACTAAAATTATTTTCTTGATTTTTATTATTTTATGAAAGCTTTGCGCAAAGTGTATTTATTTTATTTTATATTTTTAATTGTAAGAACACTTCCACCTGATTACCCATTTTGACCGATGAGACCATGTTAATCTTGTACAAGGACGAGGGAAAATGCAGTTAAATTGTATTTTAGAAAATTTTAAACGTTTATACTTTCGCCTACAAGTCTTTCAAACTTTAATACCCTTATAAAATAATTGACAATATCGAGAATAGTTCAACTTCTTATAATTATATGCAAGATTTTTTTTTTTTATGTGTGTGGAACCATGATTTTTTAGGGTCGAAGTAAGTGGATCGGAATACAGCTACCTCAGAAGTCCATCATGGACTCAACAGCTCCGAGCAGAGCTGGATTAATGGAGCAATGGTGTCATCGGGCAGCATGCGAAGTTCGAGCGACTTTGCTAGAATGACCATGCTTGTTCCGCAAGATACGGGGATCTGATCTGGGTTAGAATTAGCCAAATCCTCTATGTCTTGGAGTTCCTACAATCTAGGAATCGGTGAGCGTTGCAAGTAATCACACTTCTATAGAGGATGAAATAACTACTTCAAGATATCCTCTAGGATTCTTCTTGCTTAGAACAATGATTCTATCTTAAAAATGTCTATTTCCCGATCAACATAAATACATCCTTCTAGAATTCATCTCTGGTAATGCATTCATCACACTCTAATTCTCTTGGTCACTGCTTAAGTCTTATATTTGCTTATTAATTTGATTGTCAGAGAGTCTTTGGTCAGCACACTCCTCTGTCTTAGGCTGGCTCACAATTTTTTGTTGTTTTACAGGTTATTCATATTTATATTTCCACTATTCACCATGGAGTGCTAATTTAATTCCAACATATGAAATTCATACTCTCACCCATAGTCTGAAATATCGATAATATCGACGAAATATCGAGGATATTTCGGTTTTTTCGAATCACGGATATTTTGGAACATATCCATGTACATATCGTACAAATTCATCTCTGGCAATGCATTCATCACACTCTAATTCTCTTGCTCACTGCTTAAGTCTTATATTTGCTTATTAATTTGATTGTCAGAGAGTCTTTGGTCAGCACACTCCTCGGTCTTAGGCTGGCTCACAATTTTTTGTTGTTTTACAGGTTATTCATATTTATATTTCCACTATTCACAGTGGAGTGCTAATTTAATTCCAACATATGAAATTCATACTCTCACCTATAGTCTGAAATATCGATAATATCGACGAAATATCGAGGATATTTCGGTTTTTTCGAATCACGGATATTTCGGAACATATCCATGTACATATCGTACAAATATCGACGATAATATCAGAAAATATCGATGTCGATAATTTCGCTCACACTTCAGCAATATTTTGTCAAAATACCGTCCAAAGAGATGATCAACATAACCAAGTTTGTAGAAGTCAGATTGGTTTTGAGTCAGCGAAGCCTCAAACCCAGCCCTCTCACTCTTTAGTTGCTCAACTTCCTCAAGCAGACAAGCACGGACCCGCTGCATTTCCTCCACCTCTTTTTTCAGACTATCGTTAATCTTCAAAGCATCTTGAAGCTCCAGCACTTGAGGCTCAAGCCTGTCAACAATTTTCTTCAGGTGTATCACTTGGTTGTAGGCGGCAATCAGTTCTTCATCTTTAGCAAGAGCAGCGAAGCGGGATTCAGAGACGGAGCGTTCGAGATCCTGAATCTGAGGTATGTAACGTTCAATCTCCTTCTCTGCAATTTCATATTTTACTTGAGTCGCGTCAAGCCTAGCCTTCAAGTTCGCGATCTCTTGGCGAGCGGTCTCAAGTTGCAGAGAAGTGGGGGCAGAGACGTTAGACCCCTTCAAAGTAGCAAGTTCAGACTCCAAATTTTTAACTTTTTCGGCCGAGGAGTAAGCTTCAGCAGCCATAGACCTCGCCACCTCCTGGGCAGCCTTGGTATCCTCTTGATCAAGGACCATGGACTCGGCAGCCAAGATCGCCGTTTTTTGCATCATGGTCAGCAGAGCAGCCCTCCTGTACTCAGGCGTATGCTTCACGAAGGAGCCTGGACCAATAATCCCTTTGACGCCATCAACAAATTTAGCACAGGCGTCCATATCCTCAAGAAGGTCTGGCCTCAAAAGCGCACAAATCTCAGCAGCTTCCTTGGAATTAGACTTGGCAGATTTATCAGAACCATTGGCGTAAGCAGTCTCTCTCCTCTCAGAAGGCAGCTTGGTCTCAGCAGCGGAAGGGACAAGATTTGGCGCCACCTTAGCAGACGAGGATGTCTTGCCATTCTTCATGGAAGCAAGCCTTTCCGAAGGAGAATCAGACTTAACCCCAGGCGGACGCTTTAGCACAAACTTCGACACTGACGAACTTCGGCGTTGAGTAATCCTATCAGCAATCGAGCTAGCAGCCTTCGGAATGGCAGGCGTCACTAGCACTGATCCGATGGTCTCTTTTGACTCGTTCTTGGAAGAAGTCAAGTCAATCACAAGCTTGGGAGCAGCTGGCGAACCCCCGCAAGCAGCGGATGAAGTCTTTGGCCTCTTCACGTCAAACACCTCCTGAGCAGTAGATGAACCCTCACGAGCGACCCTTGGTTTCTTTTCAGCAGGCGACTCTTGGGCAGGCGGGGAATGTCTCTTTCTTCCACTATCGTTGGCAGCAGGCTCCACTACAGCGATAGGATGAGCCAATGCAGCTGCTTTGATTCGTTTTACTTCTTCCTTTGGGGGCAGTCCATCTTTCTCCCTACGAAGAGGACTTAGCAGCCAGCGCCATTCACGATACTCGGAAGGGATACCTAGAGCAACATGCACTTTCTTCATGTCCGGGGAGACCTTGGGAGTTGAGCCAAACTCCGAATGCGCGGCATGGGAAAGGTGAACCCCAGCACAAAGTAGTAAGGGTGGAATTTGATGGCTCTCCGAACCTCATCGCATGGCTCACGGCTGCTACCATCCTTAACCCGCCTCACACGCACTCCAGACGGAATGGCATGCCAGTATGTCTCAAGGAAGTCTCTAAAGAGTCATCAGAATTGATTTTGAAGTGAGCAGCCTTGAAGTAGCCAACCTTGCTCAAAGACCCGCCTTGACGATACAATGGCGGCACACCGTCATCATTCTTGAGACTCGAGGAAGACATGGTGGAGAAGACTCTACAAGGAAGGGTACAAGAAAGATTCGTTAGAGGGTTAAAAAAAATTATAAATAAATAAATAAATAAAAAGGCAGCAGGTCTCTCGGCAAAAAAAAAAAAAAAAATTATCTTTTGCCGCAGGACCCAGCAACCAGCCAGGCCCCACGGCCTGGTTTCTTCCTCCAAGAAACGGCGCCCCGCGCCCAGCAGAAGAAGAAGCAAAAAAAAAAAAATATACATATATATATATATATATATTTTTTTTCCATGGCACTGCCAAGCCATAGTTTCACGAATCGCCAATCACAAGTCTCGGGTCCTCATCCAACCAAGATTCAAGGAAGACAAGAAAATTAATTTTTTCTTACCTAGAAGCAGTGAGGAGCGATCCTTTACGTGGGCAAGATGTGGAAGACTGCTAGAGGAGGGGGAACAAATATCCTCTAAGCTCTCTTTCTCTCTTGTAAGGTGAAGTAAATTCTTCTCTGAAGGTTAATTTAATAATCCACTTAAGGTGGACTTAAATAAGCTTTAAGGGAAATTTACTTCCTTTTTTCCTGAAGGGATTTATCTTCCTATTACAAGAGGAAAATCAACAAAATAGGAAGCAGCTTGAAGTTTCCCGAGGTGGGAGAATCTCTACACCTGTTGCCCTTTTCTACGAGCAGCCCAACAGGTGTGGGGGCATTTGTGGAGCCAAAAATAATCACAAGGCGACACGTGGATTTTCGGATTAAGGAGACAAAAATGCCCTTGAGGTGCAGCAGAATTCCTACGCGCGAGCAGCCGGTAATTATCTTCAGTCAAGTCAAAGGTGCCCATAAAAGGTAAACAAATCCGAATTATTTCATCCATCCATATTTTAGGTAGTTATCTCATAACCTACCAATTATCCCACATAAATTGAGATAATTGACAAATTAATGGGATTATTACTCATTAATTTGTCAATTAAATTAGCCATAAAGCCTTAAAATCACCCCAAATGGCCGGTCCCCTCTCTCCAAGGAAGGGCCGGCCACTCCCTAGTTATTTCCCATATTTCCTTCCCCTTTTCCTTCCTTTTTTTAAGCCAATCATTCAATTACTCATTATAACCCTTTTCATAAATACAAAAACATTCCCTTTTGGTTTAATTAGCTAATAAATGGGCTAATTAAACCTAAATTACACTCCAAAATTGACTTCAAGGGCCGGCCACCTTTTCTCCAAAGGGGACCGGCCACCTCCTATAAATATTACCCTTTTTTCTCACAAAACCTAATTCCACTCCTCTGGCAAAAATACTCTAAACACTATTTCTCTCTAAAAATTCTAACTTTGGCATCGGAGGTTCTTCGGCCAAAGCCCCCCCCCCCCCCCCCCCATTCATCGTGGGCGCGTGAGGTTTTTGGCCTTAACCTAAGGTGCAAGTTGTTTTGTAGGTGCAAAATCGTCCGAGACCGAGGAGGAGAAAATTTGCATCCACAACCATGTCCCAAAAACCTTGAATACCTCAGGTATATCAAATTCTACATCCGCTAATACTTGTAATAGATCGTGGATTATTGATACAGGTGCCACAGATCACATGACGTCTGATGCTAACATTCTTCATTCACTTAAAAACAGCCAACCAGACATTCATTACCAGTGTCAATGGTTCAATCTCTCCGGTTACCGGAGATGGCTCTCTTTCACTAACTTCCTCACTCAATGTTGATCATGTCCTAGTTGTACCATCCCTAGATTACGATCTTTTAACTGTTTCTCAAATTATTGACTCCCTTATTTGTTCTGTTTCTTTTTTGCCACTATAATGTCTTTTCCAGGATCTGCTCACCAGAGCCGTGATTGGTTGTGGTACTAGAAGGGGCAAACTATATTATTTGGACTTAACGAAAGAATGCAACAATAGATTGAGTCAAGTGCATCATGTAAGTAGAGACGAATCAACTCGAATGAAGAAGATTTGGTTATGGCTCAGGCAATTAAGACATCCCTCATTTGGTTATCTTAAACTTTTATTTCCTGAAACTTTTTCCCAATTCAAAGAATCTGATTTCCATTGTGAAATTTGTATTTTGGTCAAAAGTTATCGCATTTCATATCCATTAAGATTAAATAAAAGTTATGTGCCATTCATGGTTGTTCATTCTTATGTTTGGGGTCCTACCAGAATTCCTACCACTTCTGGCTTTAGAGGGTTTGTGACATCTATAGATGATTGTACTAGAATGACCTCGGTATTTCCAATGAAGCACAAGAGTGAAGTTCTTACCAAGTTCAACATTTTTCATCAATATGTTGCAACTCAGTTTGACAAGAAAATTCAGACACTCAGGTCTGGTAATGGAGGAGAATATGTCAATCATGCTCTGTACAACTATTTGCAGGAGCATGGTATTGTTCATCAAACCACATGTTCTTATACACCTCAACAAAATGGTGTAGCAGAGAGGAAGAATCGACATCTATTAGAAGTGGTTCGTGCATCTTTATATGGTGCCAACATGCATCATAAGTTTTAGGGAGAGGCACTGTGTTCTGCAACATATCTCATAAATCGGACACCATCCAACACTCTCAAATATCAAACACCATTCCAAACACTTAACGACCTTCTCACCATTCCATCTTTCCCAAACTTAGAACCACGTGTCTTCGAGTGTGTGGCTTATGTACAGGTTTATCCACATCAACAGGGGAAGTTTGATCCATGTGCCCTTCGTTGTGTATTCTTGGGTTATTCTAATACAAACAAAAGAAAATGATACAAATGTTTTCATCCTCATACTCAAACTCTATATATCACTGCGAATGTCCAATTTCAAGAAGGAGAAACATATTTTTCAACAGGAGACACTAAGTATCCTCTTCAAGGGGAGAATAGTATGTTTGAAGAGGACACCCAAGACATTAGCAGCATTAAAATTGTTGCAAAAATGTCGAAAACTGAGATAAATGTTGATAAGTCGGCAGACGACTATAATCAAACGATACATGCAGAAACAGAATCATCGACTCCAACAATAGACACAAAAGTGCATCCAGCAACGTTAAGTACAGAATGCTTGCAATTGCGTTCTTCAACAGTACCACACAATCAATCAACCCCTGAACACAATCAACATGTAACTGGTCAATCTAATTCTATTTCTGATGAGAGTATACCTGAGTCAAGTCAAATTGAGTCCACTAAATATCAACTTCTCCCTCAAAAATCTCGAGGGATTCCTAAATAGTTATATGATCATGATCCTAGAGCCAAGGTTAAATACCTAATTGCTAACCATGT
Source organism: Cotoneaster glaucophyllus (assembly GCA_036320875.1). Lineage (NCBI taxonomy): Eukaryota > Viridiplantae > Streptophyta > Magnoliopsida > Rosales > Rosaceae > Cotoneaster > Cotoneaster glaucophyllus. The sequence continues at coordinate 19,960,775 of CM070069.1, read as the reverse complement.
GTCTTTCCATAGGCTATCTACATCATGTGAGGTATTTGTAAATCAGTTATCCACTTTATCTATTCCTTGTAGTGTAGAGGATGATATGAATGATCCCAATGGACTCGTGCAATGAATGAAGAAATGGAGGCACTCCAGAAAAATTTCACTTGGGGGTTAACTAACCTACCCAAGGGGAAGAGAGCAATTGGTTGCAAGTGGATATACACAGTAAAATTCAATGCAGATAGCACTATTGAGAGATATAAAGCAAGATCAGTGGCAAAAGGCACACATAGACATACGATATTGACTACGAAGAGACTTTTGCCCCTGTAGCTAAGATAAGCATTATTCATGTACTCTTATCCCTAGCAGCAAACCTTGGCTGGCCTTTGCAACAGTTCGATGTCAAAAAATTCTTTCCTACATGGAGATTCAGAAGAAGAATTTTATATGGAGCTTCCCCTAGGATGCAAGCTAGATTCCAATCAGACCAACAACATTTGTAAACTAAAAAAGTCGTTGTATGGTTTAAAGCAATCACTATGAGCTTGGTTTAGGAGATTTACCAAATCGATGAAATTTTTCAGATACAAGCAAAGCAACTCAGATCATACTCTTTTCTTAAAGCATAAGAAAGGTAAAATCACTGCTCTTATTGTATATGTGGATGACATGGTGGTTACAGGAAATGATCCAGAAAAGAAGGCAGCACAGCAAAAGTATCTAGCAAGTGAATTTGAGATGAACGATCTCGGTGCCTTAAAGTATTTCTTCGGCATTGAGGTATCACAACAAGGAATATTTCTATCACAACAGAAATATGTTATTGATATTTTGACGGAAATCGGGATGCTAACATGTAAACCAGCAGATACCCCAATTGAGCTGAATCACAAACCTGGTGAATATCCTAATCAGATACCTACCAACAAAGAGAGATATCAGCGACTAGTTGCTAAGCTAATATATCTTGCACATACTAGACTAGATATAGCATATGCAATTAGAATGGTGAGTCAGTTTACGCATGCACCAAGTGAAACACACATAGATGTTGTAAACCATATCTTGAGGTATTTAAAGGATTAATTTTTTTCAAAACATGACCATCTAGGCGTTAAAGGATACACTGATGCTGATAGGGCGTGATGTAACCAACAGACGATCAACATCAAGACACTTTGTTATTGTTAGAGGAAATCTAGTCTCTTAGCTTAGTAAGAAACAAAAGGTCGTTGCTAGTTCAAGTGCTTAAGCAGAATACCAGAGCATAGCACATGGAGTATGTGAACTACTTTGGGTGAGGACCTTATTGAGAGATTTGGGATTTAGGCCCAAGCATGCTATGTGTCTACATTGTGACTATAAGGCTGGGATTGACATTGCTCATAATCCGGTCCAACATGATCGAACCAAACATGTGGAGGTGGATAGAAATTTTATTAAAGAAAAACTTGAGGCCAAACTTATTGAAGTTCCATTCGTAAAATCTGAAGATCAATTCGCAGACATGCTCACCAAAGCAGTCGCAAGTACAATATTTCACAGCTCACTAAGCAAGTTGGGCATTCATGATGTCAAACCCCAATCCCGATATATGCCCGAAATCGACATGTGACGATAAACTATAGGGGGAATGCTAGGAAATACAAACTGAAATACTGAACTGAAAATAACAATAATCACATATGTTTAAGGAAATGTATAGGGGTAACCTAACACTCTAAGCTCTCTAAACTCTGTCTGCTACCCCAAATCTCCTTGTATCCACTAAAACCTGCAGACTCACCCCTACACCATGGGAATGATGCACTGGGCAAACAATAACCCAGATAAGCTGCGAAGCTCGTGTGAGTGACAATAATTATACGTATGTGATACTATTAAAAACCATCGATTCGGTTTATAAACATTAAATATAAAATCATATTTTATGAAATCATAATCAAGTCACTGAAAATCCTGTAGGAGTCACCCAAACATCCAACGACTCGTCTGAAACAAGTCACAAAAGCTCACAACCACAAACTCATACGACACAATGAAAAGTAGGGCTAGAGCGACACAGTTCGGCCGAAGCCTACATCTCTGAAGCTATCTCAATCCAAACTCAATCTGAATAATCAACAAAGCAATTAATTGGGTTTCGGACCTCTCAACGGAATCATAGTACCAAACGGGATTTCAGACTACTCAACGAAATCACGAGGTAGAAGGGATTCTGGACCAATCAACGGAATCTGAGTGGAGACGATTCCGGACCTCTCAACGGAATCATGGAGTACAATGGATATCGGACCACTCAACGAAATCCAAGCTGGATACGATTCTGAACCACTCAATGGAATTACTAAGCACGAGGGATTCTGAACCACTCACCGGAATCCAGATAGATCAAGGAACCGGACCATTATCTGGAACCCCAGCGGAAACCCAGTTCCGGATCACTCAACAGAACCAAGCGGAATGCCAACAACCATAATGTACAACGGCTCAAAGAAATGAGACAAGGCACAAGTTACTAAATTTACAAAAGCTCAACAAAGTGAAATAAGGCACAAATACTAAATTTAGAACGAATCAACGAAGCGGGAAATGAAACAATATTGAAGCAACAAATCCCCATCACAGTGGGTTAACGGTCCACTACTAGCCCTCACATTTCATCACAACATGCCAATCATACAAATCAACCCATATTTCAAATATACACGTCATATCTAATTTCATAAACATAAATCGATGGCATAGTATTAAAAATAACAATTCAATAGAAAACATATTTAAAAAATCAAGTCATATCCACACAAGATAACAATTACGAAAACAGGGTAATCACCGATATCACATATATTAAAGTCACTTACCTGGAGTCCGTGCTAACGCTCTCTAGCACGATAATCAAGATGTCACGTACTATCATCGCCTAAAACAAGGTACAAGTCTACATTTAGAATTCTTTCGATAATTCATATAACCACAACTTCAATAGGTTCCTCACAATAACATTTTAAGAGAAGTTGAACGGTCACTCAAAGGTAGGGTCTATGATCCTACGTCACTTGCTCCGTAAGATCCAACCACTAGATTTTTTATTCATAAGTTCTTAAGATCATCAAATATTACAAACAATAACATTTCAAAGTTTGGTGGCGATCCAACGGTCGGATCGTCGTTTGTCAGAATATTAAAGTGGCGGACCTTAATGAAAATATATTCAAACGACAGAATTTCATCCATCGGATGTCAAGTATGGAATCAGGGCATCCAATTTAGCCTATGAAGGTTAAGTGGTGTCTCGGCCCACACGTCACTGCATGCAACGGCCGGCTTCCCCAATTTATCGGAAAATTCAACTTTTTCTGGTAAAATTAGAACGAAGATCTCAATGAGTAAAGCAAGTTTTATACATGTGGCCAAGTCCAATTTGGCCAGGAAAGGCCCCAATTTGGCTCGCACCCGTCGGAAACCCTAGAATGGGTGAGCTTCGATTCTTTTTCCTCGGTGTTCTAACGCCCCTACAACTGATTGGGTCTTCTTCCTCGCCGTCAAAACTCCACGGGTCACCCGCACAGTTTTACACGATTTTGGACTTAAAAATCCTCAAATCTGGGCGAATAAGGTAGATGGGGGATTATGGAAGAGGTTGCAGGTGATGTATGTGTGAATTTGGCCTGAAAAAATGGTGGAAGTGGCCGGAAACCACTCCGGGTCGAAACCGGGTTGGCTGCATGTAGATGGCTCGACGGGAATGGATCTCTCTCTCTCTCTCTCTCTCTCTCTCTCTCTCTCTCTCCTGATTGGTTATCTCTCCTCTCATCTGATTGGTCACTCCATCCTTTATCTGATTGGTCCACAATAACTCAGACCTAATTGGGCCTCTTTCCCACAAGATGGGAGTTTAATTAATTTCTAATCTAAAATTTAGTAAAACGACTTCAATTGTCCCTAACTATACCGTTAAAACACGGATTCGCAAACGACTTTCACCTATGCGCTAATGGTTTCAAGATCTATTCGAAAACATTAATTGTGACCTCGAAAGGTCAACGAATTTTAAAGATTAATTATGAAAATTCAAACCCGATAACTATTCGATTGAATTCCTAAAATTAACGGAATTAAAATTAACTAATAAAAATAACGTAAACGTGAAATACAAATTTAAATAACAAGATACGTAATAAATAGTGAAATTTCGTGGACGAGATACATCTATGCACCAACTTGAGGGAGAGTGTTAACAAAAGTTGCTAAATATGATTATTGGTATAGACATAATGGATTGTAATCATAATACATTGTAATGGTGGTACACCATGTGTTTTTACATAAGTAGTGAAAAATTTTATTTTTTACGTAAGTGGTGGAAAATTTTATTTTTTAAGTTACTAACTTTTTAACACACATATCCCACTATTTGTGTAGTGACAGATAGTGTATCACCCCGTGTGCCAATCACACTAAAAAATCTCTCGTAATCATAATAGGTTGTAATCATAATAGGTTGTAATCATTAAAGTTTTCTTTTCTTTCCTTGTTTCTCTCTTCCGTGTTTTATTCTTTGACTTGTAATCATCAGTTGTTGTAATCATCACTTGTCTACTTATCAGGACTTGTGTAGTCTTCGGCTCTCTATAAAAGATGTCATCCCTCTTGTTGTTATAAATAGGCAAAAGTTAGAGAAATAACCTATGCTAAAGACAGGAGTAAAGCGGGTGCAAAATATCACACTATAACTTTAGTAGCTATAACACAAAGGATGGCAAATAAAGAGAGGGAGGGAGATATACTGATATTATTTCTCTGATTCTTTCTTTTGCATTGTCTTTTGATAGCACATGGAGTGCTCTATTTATAGAGCTACTCCTGTACAAACAAGGGAACATGAGGTGATAGCCTCTTTTGACAATGTTACATAATAACAAAATAGGTTACTATTCTTTGCACTTTTTGCCAAATGCAAGTGGGCATACACCCTACAACTTTTACAACTCTCCTCCTTGGATGCCCACATATCAACATCAGTTGCCTCGTTAAAACCTTGCTCGGAAAAACCCAGTGGGAAAAAACTATAGTGAAGGAAAAAAAGTACAACTTTACCTGGATTGTTGATATAGTGTTATGTATGCTTATGTTGCCTCGTTAAAACCATGATAGGAAAAACCTAGTGGGAAAAATCCTAATCGAAGGAAAAAGAGTACAACATGCATGTATCATGGATGCTCCCTCTGAATTGTATCTCCTCCTGATTCTGCATTCTTCAAATTTAGTTGATTGGTAAGCTAGCGTAATCCGATTCCCTGCATTAACTTCTGAAATGTGCACTTTGGTAAAGATTTAGTGAACAAGTCTGGCAGATTTTCATTGGAACGGATTTGTTTCACTTCAATAATTTTAGCCTTCTGAAGGTCATGTGCACTGAAAAACTTTGGAGATATGTGTTTAATCTTATCACCCTTGATGAATCCTTCATTCATTTGGGCAACACATGCTGCATTATCTTCATGGATGATAGTTAGAGTGTCTGTTTTTGAAGTTAGACTACATGAATTTCGAATATGATGGATCATTGACCTTAACTAAGACTGTTCACGACTTGCTTCATGTAAAGCAAGTATTTCCGAGTGATTGGAAGATGTAGCAACTAGTGTTTGGTTTGTTGAGCGCCATGAGATTGTTGTATCTTCATTAGTGAACACATATCCAGTTTGTAAGCGGGCTTTATGCGGATCAGAGAGGAAACCAGCATCTACATATCCAGCAAAGATCTGATCATTTGTGGATTTCTCTGAGTAGAAGAGACCCATGTCTGTTGTCCCACGAAGGTATCGAAAAACATCTTTGATTCCTTTCTAATGATGAATTGTTCGAGCAGAGCTATACCTTGCTAACAGGTTAACTGAAAAAGTTACATATGGTCTAGTACATTGTGCTAAATACAATAAAGCACCTATTGGACTCAGATATGGTACTTCTCGACCAAGAACCATTCATCATCTTCTGTTGGACGAAATGGATCTTTCTTAATGTCCAAAGAACGAACGACCATTGGCGTACTAAGTGGATAAGCCTTATCCATTCTAAATCGCTTCAGAATTTTTTCAATATAAGCTGATTGGAGGACCAAAATTCCATTAGAACAATGCTCGATCTGCAAGACGAAACAATATTTTGTTTTCCCAAGGTCTTTCATTTCAAATTCGCTTTTCAAATATTCAGCAGTTTTATTGAGTTCTTCAGGAGTTCCAACTAGGTTCATATCATCGACATATACTGCCACTATAGCAAATCCAAAATTGGATTTCTTAATGAACACACAAGGGGAAATGACATTGTTGATATATCCTTCTTTGATCAAATACTCACATTCGTCCAGATGGTTTTAATTTGATTGAGAGCATACCTCGTGGTTTGTTAGTTGTTTCGGGCCACTTAAGTATTTCTAGGACTTTTATATGTATATCAGTATATAATTCTCCATATAGATACACGGTGATGACATCCATAAGTCGCATGTCAAGTTTTTCTGAAACCACTAAACTTATTATGTAACGGAACGTAATTGCGTCCGTTACAGGAGAGTATGTCTCCTCATAATCAATTCCAGGTCTTTGTGAAAAACCTTGTGCAACGAGTTGTGCTTTATATCTTGCAACGAGTTGTGCTTTATATCTTGCAATCTCGTTTTTCTCATTGCTCTTTCTTGTGAATACCTATTTGTAACCAACAGGATTTACATCGGGCAGGGTTTGGACAATCGGTCCAAAAACACTTCGCCTTTCTAAGGAATTTAATTATGTCTGGATTGCATCTTTCCATTTAGGCCAATCTTGTCTCTGTTTGCATTCATCAACAGGCCGGGGCTCAATGTCGTCGCTTAATATGATTTCACTGACTATTGAGAATGCAAACATGTCGTCGATGATTATTTCATTTCGATCCCACAATTCGTTAGTACATGCATAATTTATGGAGATTTCTTTGCTTTCATGCACTTCTGTCTCTTCAGGGATATGTGTCTCATCAAGGAAATTTTCTTTTTCAGAATCATGAATTGGGGATTTATCATTCTTTTTTTTTTTTTGAATGATTTCATTTGGATTCAGCTGTGCCGTCGTCTTTCTCTGTAGATTGGCTGAATCTCTTTAACCTTGGGGTCTACCACGCTTCAGACATGCACCAGATGATTCATTCACTACCACTTTATTTTGTCCAACAAGGACATCCATTCTTACAGCTGCATTTGCAGCTGGTATATGTGACTTTGTCACTTTTGAAGCATCATTAAATGCATCTGGCATTTGATTAGCAATACTTTGAAGGTGAACGATCCTTTTCACTTCATTTTCACATTGAGTGCTTCGCGGATCAAAATGAGATAAGGTGGGAACAGCCCATGTCAGCTCTTGCCGTTCTTCTGGAACGATCTTTTCTCCCACTAATGACGAGAAGACTGTCTCATCGAAATGACAATCCGCAAAATGAGCTATAAATATATCACTTGTCAAGGGTTCCAAATATCTAATGATAGATGATGAATCAATACCCACATAAATTCCCAGTCTACGCTGAGGTCCCATTTTAGTGCGTTGTGGCGGTGCAATAGGCACATAAACAGCACCACCAAAAACTCGTAAACGTGAAATGTTTGGCTGACACCCAAACACGAGTTGTACTGAGAAGTATTGGTGGTTGGCTATAGGTCTCAATCGAACCAATGATGTAGCATGTAAGATGGCATGTCCTCATGCAGAAACTGGCAATTTTGTTTTCATGAGCAGAGTGTGAGCTATTAACTGAAGCCGCTTGATAAATGCTTCTACTAAACCATTTTGAGTATGGACATGAGGAACAGGGTGTTCAGCATCAATGCCCAATGTCATGCAGTAATCATCAAAGGTTTGGGACGTAAATTCACCAGCGTTATCAAGTCGGATTGACTTAATGGGTAATCTGGGAATTGTGCTCGCAACTTAATTATTTGAGCAAGAAGTCTCGCAAAAGCTACATTTCGAGTAGACAAGAGACAAACATGTGACGGGTAGATGCATCAACCAAAACCATAAAATATCGAAATGGTTCACAAGGTGGTTGAATAAGCCCACAAATATCCCCTTGAATTCTTTGCAAAAATGATGGGGATTCAGCATCAACCCTTAGTTGTGATGGTCTAATTACCAACTTCCCTTGAGAACAAGCCTTGCAAGGGTTATCATTTGAGATAGCAATGTGTCTGCTCAATAATGGATGTCCATTAGAGTTGGTAATGATCCTACACATCATGGTGGATCCTAAATGGCCCATACGGTCATGCCAAAGCATGTAAACTTTTGAATCAATGAACTTCTGGTTCAAGACAGTATGTGATTCAACTGTCTTTATGTATGTATAATATAATCCACTCGACAAAACCACGCAACTTCTCCAATATACGCTTCTGGGTATCATTGGAGGTAATGCATAGATACTACACATTTTCTGCATTTTTCGTTTCTATGTGGTATCCATTTAGACATATGTCTTTGAAATTCAACAAATTTTGAGTAGATCGAGTAGCATACAACACATTTTGTATGGACAATATTGTTCCATTTGGTAACATAATCTGGGCTTTCCCTGAGCCTTCAATTACATCTGATTGGCCTAATATTATTGTTACCCTTACTTTTGTAAGCATTAAGCTTGAGAAATACTTTCGATCACGAAGTATTGTATGCGCGGTTGCGCTATCTGCAAGACAAATATCTCAGCCGTTTCTCTTGTTTTAAGAATAACCACAATTTTTATCCATGCTTTTGGAGTAAAGGGGATCACAGTTAAAAACAACTTATTCATAATAAAAGGAAATTGAAATGCCACTTTTATTGAATTGAAATGCAAGTTTTAAACTACAAGTTCAGAATAAAAAATACATCAAACATAAATGATTCGATGGGACCAGTACACTTCATTCCCTCTTTCCATAATGAAGTCTGAAACATCTAGGTAGGTTATGTTCAACTACCCTGATAAGTTGAGCACTGGATCAGGTATATCCATTGGTCTAGCCTAGTCGAGGAAATTGATCTCGACACCCTTCTCCTTGTGGAAAGCTTGATATAGATCCACCAGATGTTTTGGGGTACAACAAGTACGGGCCCAGTGCCTATTGCCACCACACCTATGGCAGGCTTCTTCAGAGTTTCTAGAAGCGTTGTTCATATGAGCTTTGCCTTTGTGGCGATTTGCATTCTTGAAGCTCGGGCCAGAATTATACCTTAGAACCTGGTTCTGAAACTGAACACCATGGTTCTTGACTTTCCTGTTCCACTGACCTCGCTTATGGCCACGTCCTTGTTTGTAATTATTGCCACGAGAGGATGTGGTATTCCCTTCAAGGGAAGCAGCATTCACTTCTGGGAATGGTGCCGATCTAGTAGGTCAGGACTGATGATTCTTCATCAGGAGCTCATTGTGTTGTTCAGCTACTAGGAGCACAGATATCAGCTGGTTGTATTCAGTGAAGCGTCGCTTTCTATATTGCTGCTGCCGGAGCACATTTGAGGCATAAAGGGTGCTAAAAGTCTTTTCCAGCATATCTTCCTCAGTGATGGTTTCCCCACATAGCTTCATCTGGGAGCTAATTCTGAATATCACAGAATTGTACTCGGCCACTGACTTACAATCCTGGATCCTTAGGCGAGTCCACTCATAACGAACTTTTGGAAGAATCATCGTTTTCTGGTGATTATATATGTTTCTTAATGCCTTCCAGAGAGCTAATGGATCTTCAACCGTTAGGTATTCACTCTTTAGTCCTTCATCAAGGTGGCGACGAATGAAGATCATGGCCTTCCCCCGATCTTAAGAGGATGCATTGTTTTCCTCCTTAATGGTTTCTTCAAGATTTCCTGCCTCCAGATGGATCTTGGTATCCACTACCCAGGTAAGGTAGTTCATCCCAATAATGTCCAAGGCAACAAAATCAAGCTTTGCCAAGTTTGTCATTTTCTTTTCTGAAAGAAAAATGAGATGTGTAAGACGTTGCAATAATATGTATTCCTGGAGGAATATAGTGTTAGAACTTCTGGTTCTTACAAAAAAAAAAATTATTTTGATCTTTAGGCCAAAATGATAAGCACTTGAAACTTCAGGCTCGAGATTTACATGATTAATGAGGAGAGCGATTGTACCGCACCATTCTCCTTAAGGTAAGCATAGGATGGGCATTTATTCCGCACCACTTAAATAACAGGAAAATTTAAATATGCAAGGTGGACGATTATACCACACCACCTAAAATTGCAATAAAATTAAATAGCGGGCAAATTTAAATATGCAGGGTGGACGATTATACCGCACCATCTTTGATCGTAGTGAAATTAAATTTGCAGTTCAAGATGGGCGATTGTACCGCACCATCTTTGCTTACAGTAAAATTATCATAAATAAATATTGAGTTAGTAATCAGGAACTACACCAAACAAGAAATCAAAGATATAAGTAATTGTTAAATTGAGAAGAGAAGCAGGCATGGTGCAAACAATTCTTCACGAGGGTATATCCAGCAGGTTAGGCAGAGGAAGAAGAAGAATAGTAAAATCCTTGGAGGAAACATCTTTTTTCTTTCGACGAAGGGAAAATGAGAAACGGTTAGAGAGTCGTGCTGATAACGTGTTATAAATACACAAAAGTTAGAGAAATAACATTTGCTAAAGATAGGAGCGAAGCGAGTGCAAAATATCACACTATAACTTTAATAGCTATAACACAAAGGATGGCAGATAAAGAGAGGGAATGAGATATACTGATATTATTTCTCTGATTCTTTCTTTCGTAGTGTGTTTTGATAGCACATGGAGTGCTCTATTTATAGAGCTAGTCCCTTACAAACAAGGGAACATGATGTGATAGCCTCTTTTGACAATGTTACATAATAACAAAATAGGTTGGTATTCTTTCCACTCTTTGCCAAATGCAAGTGGGCATACACCCTTCAACTTTTACAACACTTCTAAACATATAATAATGAAATACATTACAATTTCTGAGAAACATAAGAGCTATGCATAGTGAGTAGATTTGAGTAGGGCTCATACCTATACTGTGACTTATCGATAGGCTCCATCCCTTCAGGGTCCTACTTTACTAGGTCGATACTTACATATCGATCGGTTCCATCCCATCAATGTGGACAACTTTACTTTTCAATTTTCATTTGTACTCATGTATTAATTTTTTTTTGTACCCATATATTTTTTAAGTTTTATTGTATTTGTACACATATTTTTTTAATTTATTTGTATCTATTTTTAATTTTGCTAAATGTATCCATGCTAATTATACGTATTTATTTTATGTTTTAAAATATAACTGTATTTATTTTTTAAAATATGTTAATAATTATGTGGGTTGGGTACATTATTTTCTTGCTATAATTTTGTGAAGAGCAATGTTACTCTAATATTTATTTTTTAAGTATTTATTATATTTTAAAAATATTATTTGAATTGTTTAAATTTCATAATTTGTGGGACATTAAATGCATAAATGCATGAATTAAATCTCTTAAATAATGTTAAGGACTTCGATCAAAATATTTAAACAAATAAGGTTTCAATCCAACAATTAGGCTGATTAAGGACCGGAACCAAAATGACCCCAAAAAATAGAGCTGGGATCCCTTCCCTTAAATGCGTTCTAGAAATAGATATATCTTCTATTCGATCTCCGGTGTTACATTGCCCCTATATATATTATGTTAGTACTGTCCATTAGTGTCTAGAGGAAAACAAAATCTACCTAATTAATGCCACGACCATAAAATAAATAATCAAAACTTTATTTTCTCAAGTTAGAATTAGAATGTTACAAATTTATTGAAAGGAAAACTAATGAAAAGGGGTTGAAAACTTTTAGTTTTAACGATAAGGACAAAATAAAGGGTAAAGTAAATAGTGTCATGTTTGACTTTTTAGTGTAAAAATGTGGTTTTTCGTTAAAGTGAACAGTACCGCAGGCTTTTCGTTAAAACTCCCTTTATTGAAATATGCTTTAAACCGTATGATGTGGCTGATAAGGTGTGAACTCCAAGTTTGTCCTTTTCACAAAATCATATAATTCATAATACTTTTATAAGAGACATGACAAAAATAGAACATAATGATCAAATAGTTTATTCACAATATGATCTATATAATACCACACTCAAAAGTTTCCAAAACTCTACCCAAAAAAAAAAAAAAAAAAAAAAAAAAAAAAAGAAAGGGGTTTCCAAAACCAACTACCAAAAAGAAGTAGAAAAGGAGCAGCCTCACAAGTCACACCTTACGTGTTAAATAGATTAAGGTTGGTATTTTATTTACCAAAAACTGATTTACTTTAAATATAAGTAATAAAAAACTGTTTGGTAAAAATAAAATATCTTGTTTATTTTAAAAATAATAACCTTCAACAACAACTTTTAAAAGCAGCTTTAATCAAAAGCATAGTTGAGCATTTAAATGAATATTTTTTAATTCCTGTAATACGCTCATAAATTAAAAAAATAACATTATTTATCTTTCAAGACACATTTTATTATTGGAGAACAAAATGACCACCGCCACCTACCATTACACCATCATTGTTGCCACCACCACCACACTACAGTCGCCCACCACCACTACAACCACCGCCATAACCATATCCACCGCCACTACCACTACCATCATTGCTGCCACCGTGGCCACCACCGCTGCTATAAACACAACCACCATCACTGGCACCACAAGTGTTGTTGTCGCCGCCCCTACTACATTGTTACCTCTGCAACCCAACCGCCACACCCCTTTATTGGCACCGCCACCACCACCACCACCATTACAATCATTGCCCTTACCACTGTCATCGTCGTCATCGCCCACACTATTATGTCTATTTTTTTATTATATACAATTATATCACTTTTGCATTAAATTTTACCACAATTATTAAACACTCAACTGCTTTATTTTGCAACTGATTATTTTTAAGATATAACAAAAGCAGTTTTTTTTTTTTTTTTTTTTTTTTTATAAAAAAAAAACACAGTAATCCAAACTGACCCTAAGGCCAAATCATGATTAAAGTTTATGCTTTTAAGTTTCCAAAATCTTAAAGTGGTCGAAACTCTCCATCTAGCACTTGTGCTATACTAGCTTGCTGATCAAATTCTTATTTAAGGGGACCAAAGAAGCTTAAAATTTACATTGTAATATGCATGCCATGGCATCAAGATTAGCACCAAGTCTCTTATTACTCCTCTCCATTTTCATCACCTTGTCATCACCAACCTCATGCCATCCTCTAGACCCTCTAACACCATCCGAGTTCATCCATGTCAAAACCATAGTCCAAGAATCCTACGCTTCTCAAAACCTGAGCTTCCAATACGTAGGCCTAGATGAACCCGAAAAGTCCACCGTCCTCTCATGGCAATCAAAACCCACCGAAACCCCGCCTCCTCTTCCTCGCCGTGCCTTGGTTGTTTTACGCCTCAAAATGAAAACCCTAGAGCTCATAGTCGACATATCAACCCGTTCCATAGTTTCCAAAACTGAATTTGATAACAAACATGGATACCCTTTGCTTAACAATGAAGAACAATCTGTTGCGACTGAACTCCCGTTCAAATATAAACCCTTTATCCAGTCCATTAAAAAGAGAGGGCTTAATATGTCCGAAGTTGTGTGTGGTACTTTTTCAGCTGGGTGGTTTGGGGAGGCCAATACTAAAAGAACAATAAAGATTAATTGCTTTTACAAAAAAGATAGTGTAAACTTGCACGTGAGGCCAGTGGAGGGAATAACAGTCGCGGTTGATCTGGATGAGCTGAAGATCGTTGAATACATCGATAGGTTTGTTGCACCTGTGCCAAAAGCGGAGGGAACTGAGTACCGAGCGCCCAATCAGAAGCCCCCATTCGGTCCAATGCTAAATGGTGCTCCAGTTATGTCGGGGGACAAAGGGTTCGAGCTCGACGGCAACACTGTCAGGTTAGTCTTAAGTTAATTAATTATTTTATAATTAACTTCCAGCATATCTTAAAGACAACTGTGTCTCACGTACGTACTCTTTTTCCTCAACCACATGTAGTAGTTATTCCTTAGTTTTGGCAGTATTTAGTATTTTTTTTATCCAATGATGTTCTACTAAATCATTGTACTAATTAACTATAATTAGTATTGTACTTGAATGAATTCTTGGTGGATTCGATTATTTAATATATGGTTATAATATTATTGCTATGCTTAGTAGTCAACATTGTTGTCTGTGGAAATTGTAGGAAGCTTTTGTGTGTGACGATTATACTCACATATTATGTTTCTAATTTAGGTGTTATAAAAATAAAATTCATAGATCTAGATATATTATTAATAAACAGATACAAATGTTAAGATAGATACTTGCTAGTGAGTATCATATATGCTTAATTTTATGATTTGACTCAATCAAAACATCACATATGTTTCTTGTTTTTAAAAGTCCAAGAAACATTGCAACATCTAAAAAAAATTAAGATAAAACATGCGTTAAAATATCATTGGGCCAAATCTAAAAAGTGAATATGTAAAGTACTTGACACGCCTCGATCCTGATATTCCCCGAACACAAGGGTAGGTACGTGTTGGCCGACACCCAAAGGTAACACAAGCCATATTAGAATGCATGAGAACAAGAATAAACATGACTTATAAAATTTAAATGTAATTAATAAACGAATGAGGAACGTGTTCAGAGCAGACAACTAATCTAGAACACTAAAAAGAAATAATATAAATTTGAATAATAAAGGAATGGGTCCTACACCGAGATGACTCGAAGATGCCGATGCGGAAGTGCCCTGACGCTGGGATTATACGTCTCGATTCTAAGTCCTAAGGAGGGCAAAACAAACATGAGTGGACCAAGTTGATATATATATATATATATATATAAACAGTTATCAACATACTAACCCCCAAAGTTTTATGGAAATTCAATAGTGTAATATGTAATAGGTTTTCCGAAAACCCTAGCATGCCATAAAACTTCTCATGAAACATATCTCGTATGTAGTGTGCTAAATAGTGGCATCAAATAATAATATCTCCCGGCCCATTGCCAGCTCCATGTCTCTCGACCAAAAGCCAGAGATTATTTCTCCAGGCCCTTTGCCAGCTCCATGTCCCTCGACCCGAAGCCAAGGATTATTTCTCCTAGCCCACATGCCAGCACCAGATCCTCACCCCTAGGGGAATAGTGACCACTAGATACGCACAAAAACATTGAACATAATCTTTCCAAACATAGGTACGTACATCTGGAAAAAAAAAAACATCTTCATAGTATAAAGTCATACATCATCTATACTATAAAGAAGTGTGTAAAAACATGTTCTAAATAGTATATCGTCATCTATCAGATACCCTACTACATGGGTTTGATAGAAAATATGGTATATTGTCATCTATACTATTAAATCATATTTTTCATGTATGCATTTTTACTATTAAAACATGCATTTTACGAGGGATCCACTCACAGATACTTCGCCGTCGAAGAGCCACGCAAACTAGCGAAGAACGAAATCACCACAGCAAAGGAGAAAGATACTATTAAAAGAAGCGATTCCTTAAACAAGGGATGAGCGTTGCCCAAGCAGTTAAAACCTATTAGACTACAGTTGACCTCAGACCTATTCCCGATTGTAGAAGCGGAAAGGAGAATGCAAATCCCTTCTAAGTTTGTCTCACTTACAGGAAACGGTTACTAGCTTGACTGACAAATTTCCAACTGATAAAAAAAGGCTGCTTTTTCACACCGATATATGAACAGGAGGGCTCCCGGTAGAGAGATAGAGATATAGGGGCATAATCTTTTTGCGTTGAAACCTTACCCCTAAACACATACAGGGTCTAATTAATAAAACTCTATTCAAACTATTGAATTTGGGAAAACGGAAGTCAAAAAGGGGTTCAGGACGTCGAATTACCTTAAGAAGGGTCCCTGATGAATCTCGTAAAAGTCAACAAAAAGTCAACACGAGAATATTCCAAAAATATTCCAGAGAATATTCCTCGGAATATTCCACCGGGTTGGGTTTGGGTCTTAAGGGTTTAGTGGGCCGAAGGCCCTAGGTTAAAAAGGTTTACGTTAGGCTTTTAAAAGGGTTGGCCTTTAAGGGGTTAATGGGTTAAGGGTTTCTAATTTAAAAAGGGTTCTAGGGCTGGGTTAGTGACGGGCCTGGGCCCAGGTGCACGGCCCAAGGGCTTGGTTAGACTAGGGTTTTGGGTTTGGGTTTAAGGGGGGTTACGGGTTGGGTCTAAAAGGGTTTAACGGGCCTAGGGGCCGAGAACACTAAATGGCCTAAAGGCCTAATTTATAAAGAGTTTGAACTGGGGCTTGGGGCTGCTCAAATGGGCTGGGTTACTTGGGCTGGCCTTCGGCCTGTTTGTTAGGTAGGTCGCCGGACCTCAAGAAGAAGAAGGCTGGAACACGGCCGGAAACTTCCCTAGCTCCGACGGAGCTTGAAAACTAACCAAAAATCACCATTTTAGAACCAAAATGAAGATTAAAGAGTAAGGAACAAGAATATACCAAGATGGAATTGAGTCAACGTCCGGATCGGCCGAAAATGGCCTGAGACTCACGGTCACTAGTCGGAAAACTGGAAATGCTTCACCCAAAGTGTTTTCTATGTTCAAACCACCCCAACGCTCATAAATTAACCTAATCTAACCTAAAACAGCAATTAAAGAGGTCTAGGGTTCTTACCATGGTCGAAGGTTCAAGAAACTCGCCAAAGCTTACAAGCACAGTGGTCGTGCTACTGTGGCGAGAGGGAGAGAGGATGAGGTCGGAGGGGCGAGGGAGAAAAGTGATGATCCAGGGGTGGTGAGGTCGCCTAAGTGAGAGCCACGATGGTGGTGAAGGTACTTGTATGCGTGTGTGCGTGGGTGTGGTGCTCGGGCAGAATGAGAGAGTGCACATAGAGTTGAGAGAAGAGATGTGAGAGAGTGAACTCGGGGAGAGCAGAGAGGAGAGAGGGCAGGGGACACAAAACCAAGGTGGGCCCCACGTGGCTCACCAACCAATCCCATAAAACAATTTAAAAAGAAAACCAAAAAGTATCCCAACTTGGTGAAATTATGAAGGTGCCAATTTCGTTCGTAAAACCGGGACGGATTGTCACAGTAGTACCTAAGTACTATCCAATGAATGAATTGATAGACATCATTAATTTTTGGGTTCTTCACATATTATTACCCTTAATACACACACACACACACACACACGTTCAAATGTATATAGTACTACCATAAGCTCAATTATATCTACATAGTTTACCTATATATTGTACTACTATACATTCAAATATATATATATATATATATATATATATATATTCTATGTATGTATGCACAATACTACATATATGATCAAACATATTATACTAAGTAATTTTGTCACATCCCAGACTCGACTCCGCCGTAGCACAATATTATCCGCTCTGGGCTTACCATTCCCTCACGATTCTGTTTTTGGGTTTCGGCACGAGAACTTCCCAATAGGTCACCCATCCTAGGAATGCTCTCGCCCAAACTTGCTTAACTTCGGAGTTCTTATGGGATCCAGAGCCAGTGAGTTCCCAAAAGGCCTCTTGCTATATGGAGGGGAGCATGTACATATAAGGCACATCACCCCCTCTTCGTTGGTTGATGTGGGATCTCACAAATCCACCTCACTTAAGGGGAACCTGGCGTCCTCGCCAACACATCCGCACCTAACGGCAGAGTGACTCTGATACCAAATTGTCACATCCCAAACTCGACTCCGCCATAGCACGATATTGTCTGCTCTGGGCTTACCATTCCCTCACAGTTTTGTTTTTGGGTTTCGGCATGAGAACTTCCCAGTGGGTCACCCATCCTAGGAATGCTCTTTCCCAAACTCGCTTAACTTCGGAGTTCTTATGGGATCTGGAGCCAATGAGTTCCCAAAAGGCCTCGTGCTGTATGGAGGGAAGTATGTACATATAAGGCACATCACCCCCTCTTCGTTAGTTGATGTGGGATCTCACAAATCTACCTATATGTAAATTTATGATGAGCAAATAATATATATTTTGTAAATAAATCAATATTGAATCAAATAACATTCTTTTATTTTGTAGGTAATTTATTTTCCATGTATTATTACATATATTTGGCACATTTTCTTATTATAAGATATACGTACAAATAATAGCTAAATTAATCTTGAATAAAATAAAATTGCTTTGTTTTGTAAGTAAATTAATTTTGAATCGAATAGCATTTCTTCATTATGTAGGTATTTTATTTTTGTATGTACCATCATATATATTGGGCACATTTTATTATTATATGTACAAATAATAGGTAAATTAGTATTGAATAAAATAATAATACTTTTTTATGTAGGTACATTATTTTGCATATATTGGGTTTGCTTTATTATGTAGGTAAATTATTTTGCATGTATTTTACATATATTGGGGAAATTATTTTTCTTTTTATAAGCAATCTAACATTTTAAAATTTGAATAGTAGGTGCATTGGATCATATAACATTACATATATATCTGTGTGTGTGCAAGCTTGAAATAATTTGCCTACATTTATATGTAAAATATAATTTTATTGACCTAACTAAGCATGTATTAAGCATGTTTAATTATTATTATATATATTAGGCAATGAATTTTTTTTTTTTAAATCATTAATTCTCCCTTAATTCAAATAGGGGTGTTTTGGGCATCAAAAGTTTTTAAATATGTAAAGTCAAATATAGTTAATGAATTTTCTGATGTGGAATCCAGCCAATGGGTTTTATTCGAGTAAAAAACTTATGTTGAGTTTTATGTGGAGAAAATTAAGTTTCATGAGCTAAAGTCATATTTTCATATATTTTTAATATAATATAGGTAAATTATTTTGCAACATATATATAATAACGATATAAGTTCCTAGTAAATTATGTAATAATACATGCAAAATAATTTACCTACAACATAAATATATAATTTTTTATTTAAAATTAATTAAATACCTATATTTTGAAACAAAAAATATAAAATAATTTACCTACAAAATAAAAGAATGTTGGTTGATTACACACATAATATAATTAATAATCCCAAAATGTGGCTAGTATATATGTAATATCACATGAAAAATAATTTACCTACAAAATAAATAAATGTTTTAAGCCAATTGATTCAAAAATAAATAAATTACCTATATTTTACCTAAAATATATATATAAATTATTTGCACGCATATATATAATTATAACAAAATGTGCCTAATACACATGCAAAATAACTTACCTTACAATGATTATCAAACAAATAAAAGAAATGGAACATATGATGGTAAGACAAGTATAACGTAGATACTTTTGTAATACTAAGGCACTTATTTCCCATAATTATGGTGGATAATTAAGTTCATTAACAAAATTAGGGTGTTGTGGCACAATTGTAAATATTTTGAAAATAATAGGTATTTACTTGTTTACATGACAGTCTATTTCAAATTTGGGTTTTATTTGGATGTTTAAAATAAGATGGGTTTTTGTCAATGAAATAATTGTTGCATGGGCTTATATCTAAAGAACCCTTAAAATATTGATAATTTTGAATAAAATAATCATTTTATAGTTGTAGGATATACTAATTTATTTGTTAGCATCATGTGAAAAAACAACTATATAAGGAACAAAACATTGATATCATGTCATTTTTGTTATTAAATGCATAGGAACCATGACATTTAATTTTTTTTCCAAATCCGCATAAGGTATTTGAAGACATTTAATTGAATGAAACAATGTAAAATAAATGTAGATAATAAGTGAGAGACCCAAAGTCAGTGTTATTAGGGGTAAATTGGACATCCAAAAATACAAATTTTGCCAAGTCAAACTTAATTATGGATATTGTTTAGTTGGAGCTTAGTCATTGGGTTTTTGTTAAAGAATTTAGCATAATGATTTTAGTTAAAGAAAATTGAATTTCAAGTGGTGTACCCATATTTTCAGTCCACTTGATGGTATCGTCACACGAATTTCACAAAATTGTACAGCTGACGAGTCGGAGTATGGCTTCCCTAAATCAAGGCGTGGCCCCCTGCCCATACATATGTCACAGATTAATGTTCGTGCAATTAAAAAAAAAAAAAAAAAAAAAAAAAAAAGGGTAACGTTAGGGATATCTGTATCATATTTGGTATACTATCTCATGTGGTAAATGAAGCATACAATCAATATTCAATCAGATAAGTTCATTAATTGACGTGATATGTGCACATTATTTACTATCAGATGATACAGAAATATGGTACAAAATATGTGATTTTCCTAACATTTTTCTGAGAAGAAATTCATTGGGGTTGGATTATTCTGTTTTCTATTGCACATGTTTCATTTTGTTACTAGCCAGAGTACTTGTCGGTTGGGAGGCGTTAATATTTAGGGCTTATAATTAAGAATTGTAATATAGATTGAATTAATTGGACTAAGTCTGCAAATTAGAGTGATATATATATATACACACACACTGTATTGTAGGTTAAAGTATCATTAAACAAATCCAATCACAAAAGTTAATGTAATGTTAATTTTTTTTTATTAATACAACGATATATTTTACACTAAGAGGAGGGCAGTTCGGCTAAGCTGCACAAGGGGCAACTTAATTTGGTATCGAATTCACCATCTACAAGATTCGAACCTAAGACCTCTGAAAATGAATAACCTTAAACAGTAGTACTGAGTGTCAATGTTAATTTTATATTAAACGCTTAACAAAAGTGTTTTGGTTACGTAAACCACTACTTATTTAATCATAACCGTTCATTTGATTATTCAATCTGATAACCATAAATTTATTCCGTTTAACAATTTACGAATATTCATATTTGTAATCATCATCAGGTGGGCCAATTGGATCTTCCATCTCGGATTTGATGTTCGAACGGGTGTGATTATATCTCAAGCATCAATATATGATCTTGAAATGCACAAGTACAGGAGGGTTTTGTACAGAGGCTTTGTATCCGAGCTCTTTGTCCCATACATGGACCCCACAGAAGAATGGTACTACAGAACCTTCTTCGACTGTGGAGAATTTGGGTTTGGTCTATCCACAGTCTCACTCAAACCGTTGACCGACTGCCCAGCCAATGCCCAGTTCATGGACGCCTACTATGCTGCCCAGGACAGCACGCCGGTGAAGATATCGAATGCTTATTGCATCTTTGAGAGACATGCAGGCAACATCTTGTGGCGCCACACTGAAGTGACCATCCCAGATATAGTGGTGATGATAAAGTTTTCTTCTTATTTTTCAAATGAGTTTGATTGATTGGTTTTTTGATGTAAATGTGGTGGTAATCGAGGGATAACGGAATTGCAGATCACAGAGGTTAGGGCTGAGGTCACTCTGGTTGTGAGGATGGTTTCAACTATAGGCAACTATGACTACATAATTGATTGGGAGTTCAAGCCAAGTGGCTCCATCAAAATGGAGGTATGTTATATGATAGCTAGGGTTTTATAGTGTACATATGTACTTGTTTAAATTAATTTTAAGTTAACTTATAGAATGATAATCTGGATAACTATCTGCCAACTAAACTGTATATATTTGTCGGTGAATTTGGATGATTGGTCATGTTAGTTTATTATAAGATCAAAATGTTCTACCTATATTCATAATCTGACAACATGAGCATGTGTCAACAGATGTTACACTTAAAGTTTGTTGATCTTCAATTTCTTAAACAGGTGGGGCTAACAGGTGTGCTAGAAATTGGAGCAGTTAATTACACCCACATAGACCAAATAGAGGAGGAAGTTTTTGGCACATTGGTGGCAGATAATAGCATTGCTGTGAACCATGATCATTTCTTGACATACCATCTTGACCTTGATGTGGATGGTGAAACCAACTCCTTTGTCAAGAACAATTTTGTGACGAAACAAGCAACGGGCCACAACACACCAAGGAAGAGTTATTGGAATATTGTAAGCGAAACGGCTAAAACTGAGTTAGATGCAAGAATTCGCCTTGGTTTGAAGCCAGCTGACCTGGTTGTGGTAAACCCTAATAAGAAGACCAAAGCCGGGAACCCATTTGGCTATCGTTTGATCCCGGGGGCAGTTGCAGGACCCCTATTGTTAGAGGATGATTACCCACAAATACGCGGCGCTTTCACTAAATACAATGTGTGGGTTACAACATACAACAAGTCCGAAAAATGGGCAGGAGGAAGACATGTTGATAAAAGTAGAGGAGAGGACACATTAGATGTGTGGAGCAACAGGTATTCATTAAACTGTGATTAAATTTGGTTAATGCAGCAAAAGATTTTACAAAACGCTTGTGATTTCTCTTGTTCATTTTGGTTGACTGGTGTGAATTGTGATTGTTTTATGTGTGCAGGAATAGGAAAATTGAGAACAAAGATATAGTGTTGTGGTACACAATTGGGTTTCACCACAATCCTTGCCAAGAGGATTTTCCAATGATGCCAACATTGAGTGGTGGATTTGAGCTCAGGCCAACCAATTTCTTTGAGAGCAGTCCTGTTCTTAAAGTTAGAACCATACCTTCCAAGCACCACTCGCCTAATTGCACCGCCAAAAACTAGCTGGGGACTTTTTATTTGTCATGAGTGATTAATAATTCTAAGAGCTTAATAAGTGATGTTTTCATCCCATTGCAAGTTTTAATTACAAACTAAATATCTAGTCCCATTCCAATCCATGTCACCATGAACAAAGTTTTGTTATAACTTGGGAAATCATCTTGGTGGGGTTCGTAGTCTATAAGGTTAAGAGGATTTATAATATTCCCAAACATGGCTAGTTAGCAGACTGAGATCTTGGTTGTTTAAAAACTTAAAAATAATCGCTCCACTAGCTAAGACCTGTAAGATTAAATCGAAGACTGATTATTCTTGTTGTTGAATGGATTCGAAGAAGGTGATAAAATTGGAATTGATTTCTTCTCACTCTCTGCAAGCTGCATAGGTGTTTTTCTATTTGATATGCTTTTCTTCTTTCTCACACAAGTCGTGAGATGAGGAATATACTGTTAGAGACTGTTAGATCCATTCTCTCTCCTAGCTTGGATCATAGCCACACATCTAACAAGTAATTAAAACAGAACAAAAAACCACATGGCTCTCATGGCCTTTACAAATCAAAACTTTACACTTGGCATTCTAAGCACAAGTGGATACACCATTTAAATCATCAAACTTATTCTATCAACTCATAACTTATAATTCAACACTCCCCTTTAAGTTTTGAGCTAATTTCACACCAAGCATGTCTCTGAGATAGTTAAACTGATCCTTGTTTAGGGCCTTAGTGAAGATGTCTGCAGCTTGCTCCTTTGTTGGACAGTACACTAAGTCAATTATCCCTTCTTGTAGTGCATCCGTGATAAAATGGTACCTTCTTTCAATGTGCTTGGTTTTCTAATGGAACACCAGATTCTTGGTGATTGCAATTGCAGCTGTGTTATCCCAGTGTATTGGAGTTGCTTCAGTTTGTAACTCACCAAAGTCTTCAAGAACAAACCTAAGCCAAATAGCTTGAGCAGTTGCCTCAGAGGCACTAATATACTCAGCTTCTGCAGTAGAGAGAGCTACACAATTTTGTTCACTGAAGCCCATGAAAACACCCCACTGCCAAAAGAAAAAGCATATCCAGAAGTGCTTTTGCTGTCATCAACTGATCCTCCCCAATCACTGTCACAATATACTCCAAGCCATAATCCAGGGTGCCTTTAATGTATCTTAGCACTCTTTTAGCAGTACCAAAATGCTTATTTGTGGGACTGTGCATGAACCTAGCAAGAAGACTGGCAGCATACATTATATCTGGTCGAGTGGTAGTAAGATATAGCAAGCTTCCCACAATTCTTCTATATTGTTCCTCACTTGCAAGTCCACTACCATCATCTTTGCATAACTTATCTGATGGGACAAGAGGTGTGAATACAGATTTGCACTCACTTAGGCCAAATTATTCAACAGAGAGGCAGTATACTTTCTTTGGTGAATAAAAATGCTAGAGTGAGTTTGAATAATTCCCATGCCAAGAAAATGATGGAGAAGACCCAAATCAGTCATTTCATACTTGACCATCATATCCTCTTTGAATTCTTTCAACAGATCGTTGCTATTCCCAGTATACACTATGTCATCTACATAGATTGAAACATTTAGAAATTCATCTCCCCTTGCTTTGGTGTAGATAGTAGCCTCACTTAGACTCTTCATAAAACCACACTGTGCAAAGTAAGTGTCAATCTCCCCATACCAAGCTCTAGGTGCCTGCTTGAGACTATAGAGAGCTTTATGAAGTTTATACACTTTGTCTTCCTTTCCTGTGATCACAAATCCATCAGGTTGCTCTACATATACCTCCTTTTCCAGAACACCATTCAGAAAAGCAGATTTGACATCAAGCTGATAGAGTTTCCAACTCTTTTGTGCAGCCAAAGCAATAAGAGTTCTGATTGTATCCAACCTAGCAACAGGAGCAAACGTCTCATTGTAGTCTATTCCTGGTTTCTGGGCATATCCCTTTGCAACAAGCCTTGCCTTGTTCTTTTGCACAGCTCCATCAAGGTTAAGTTTGGTTTTAAACACCCATTTAACTCCAATTATAGGCTTATTTGATGGTCTGTCTACCAGTTCCCAGGTTGCATTTTTTTCAATCATAGAATGCTCATCCTTCATGGCTTTCATCCAAGACTCATCCTCAGCAGCATCTTCATACTTCTCAGGTTCCATAATGTATAAGTTGCATTGAGCAAGTACATCATCCAAGTTTCTCCATTTCAATGGAGTATGATCAAAAACTTGAGAGTCTCTTACATCTTCACATGATCTGTTAGTGGGTTCACTCGACTGTGCTTGTGGAGTAATCTGAGCATCCTCAGTACCACTTGGACTTTCTCTCAAACTACTAGGTGACAAGGTATTTGAGACTTGAGTCTCATCTTCAATGAACTCACTTCTTGGTATCTCAATAGATTGCCATTCATAGTTGGACATTGTCACATGTTTCCTTGCCAGTCCCAACTTGAATCTTCGTCAAACACAACATATCTTGACAATATTAATCTTTTAGAGAGTGGATCAAAAACTATGTACCCTTTCTCACACTTTGCATAACCAACAAAAACTCCCTTCAGACTCTTTGCTTCTAGCTTGTACCTTAGCTCAGATGGGGTGTGAACATAACATACTGAGCCAAAGACCTTCAAATGAGCAATACCCGGTTTCCTTCCATTGTAGGCTTCGAAAGGTGTTATGTTGTCAAGAGACTTGGTAGGGCATCGATTCAAAATATAAACAGCAGTATGTACAGCTTTTGCCCACATATAGTAAGGCATCCCTTTATCATGTAGCATAGACTTGGCCATTTCAACCACTGTTCTATTTTTCCTCTCCACCACTCCATTTTGATGTGGAGTGTATGCAAGAGAGAGTTGCCTTTGAATGCCTTCTGTATCACATAACTGATTGAATTCAGTAGATAAGAACTCCCCTCCTCTGTCACTCCTTAAACATTTCACCTTTAAACTGGTTTGCAACTCAGTCATTGCTTTGAATTTCTTGAAACAAGAGAAAGCATCAGATTTATATCTAAGAAAGTATACCCAAATCATTCTTGTGGCATCATCCACAAGCAGCATAAAGCACTTGTTTCCTCCAGTGGATTCATTTCTCATTGGCCCACATAGATCAACATGAACCAATTCGAGTGGAGCACCTGCTCTTTGTGCTTGACCACTAGGAAAACTTTCTCTGTGTTGTTTACCATATTGACAACCTTCACAGACTCTATTATACTCTTCTAGATATGGTAGACCATGAACCATGTCTTTATCCTTCAACTGTTTAATTCCACCAAAGTTTAAGTGGCCTAATCTTCTGTGCCAAGTCCAAGTACAGTGGGCAAAACTAGTCTTCAACACAAGTTTGTTCTCAGACCTTAGAGATAGAGGATAGCACCTGTTTCCTTTCATTTTCACACTAATCATTTGACATTCCAGAGAGGGACCATAAAAAACAGTACACATACTTCCACCAAACACAAGATAATATCCGTTCTCATCCATTTGTCCCACACTTAGTAGATTCTCCTTTAAACCAGGTAAGTACATAACTTCTCTAATCTTTTTCCTTCCTCTATTGGTTTCAATTGCCAGTGATCCCATTCCTGACACATTCACTAACCCTCTTGTTGGCATTTGAACCTTCCCTGCAACATTAGTCTTCACATCAACAAGAAGATCAACATTTCATGTCATATGGTTGCTGCAGCCACTGTCAATATACCATTGCCCATTAACTTTTGATTTAGCAACAACTTAATTTGCATAAAATAAGTTTCCAGTCACTTCCATTTGGCTTGCACAGTTTGCTTTTTGAACAGCTTTTCCAACAGTACATTCTTTGGCCCAGTGCCCAAATCTATCACAGTTATAACATTTAGATTTCCCCTTATGCCTACATTCACCATAGTGAAATTTGGAGCACACCTTGCACTGAGGTTTTGTACCCTCTTGACCCATGATTTGAGCAGGAGTACCATTTTGTGCAGCATTAAAAAATGGCTTTTGCTGAAATTTGGGTTTGGAGTCCCACTTCTTGCCCTTCTGATTATAATTTTTCTGTGGCTTAAATGTACTAGACTGAGCATATCCTCGATTATGTCCCTTTGGATTAATAGTAAGAGAAGAAAATGCTCTTTCAGTTGCATCAGAAGAATGCAAATCAAACCTCTGCTCTTGACTCTTCAATATAGCTAGTACCTCTTGCAGCTCAACAGATTCTAAACATTTGGTGTTTTCTATCACTAAACATATAGGATCATATATCTTAGTGAGGCTAATTAACACCTTCTGAACTAATCTCTCATTTGAAAGAGTTTCACCAAACGTCTTCATTTGATTAATCCGATCATTTAAACGAGTAAGATACCCAGACAAGGATTCATCATCACGCATTCTAGTGTATTCAAATTCTCGTCTAAGATTTTGGAGTTTCACAGACCTTACCTGATCCCCACCGTGATATTCGCCATATAACTGATCCCAAGCCATTTTTGCTAAGTCTGCGTTTGCGATTCGAGGGAAGATCTGATCGGAGACTGTGCTTTGAATGATGTCGAGGGCTTTTCCATCTTTCATGAAGATTGAAGCCATTTTCTCATCATCGTCACCATCAGCATCCGTATCTTCATCAGTCTTCACCTCCTTCTTCGAATCGGGAGTCGTAACCCCTTTCTCCACCAGATTCCATAGTCCATGTGACTTGAAAATGGTGACCATTTTGATTCTCCAGAACTCGTAGTTCTCACCGGAGAAGATCGGAGTCCTCACTTCAGCACTCCCAGTTCCAGCCATCGCGAGCTTGTGTGAACCCAGAAACGCGTAGTTCTTAGATCACAAACAAACTCCGACAAACTTCACCTGACCCAGAAAACCCAGCGTCGGTGATGTTTGAATTCACAGTGGACGCCCACTTCTAATCGCAACCTGGCTCTGAGGCCATGTAAGATTAAATCGAAGACTGATTATTCTTGTTGTTGAATGGATTCGAAGAAGGTAATAAAATTGGAATTGATTTCTTCTCACTCTCTGCAAGTTGCATAGGTGTTTTTCTATTTGATATGCTTTTCTTCTTTCTCACACAAGTCGTGAGATGAGGAATATATTGTTAGAGACTGTTAGATCCATTCTCTCTCCTAGCTTGGATCACAGCCACACATCTAACAAGTCATTAAAACAGAACAAAAAACCACATGGCTCTCATGGCCTTTACAAATCAAAACTTTACACTTGGCATTCTAAGCACAAGTGGATACACCATTTAAATCATCAAACTTATTCTATCAGCTCATAACTTATAATTCAACAAGACCGTCTGTGTTCACGTGACTGATCCTCCTCTATAGAAGCATTGAAATTTTACAGCTCACTTGGTAATATCTTCTCCCTACCATCCAATTGAAAAGGGTAGGCATGAAACTTCTATTAAATTCAATCCCCTGACTGAAATTGAGTTTATGAATTTGGGGTGACTGAGAGGAAGCTTACTAGTTAGGAAAAGCTAGGTAAAGGTGAGAGAAGGGTGTCCTGGACCTCTATGGACGTGATCGGATATGATAGAGCCGGTGGCCAATTCTACGACGAACTCGTCGTTTTCCCTGAATTCAATGGGACAACTAAATCTTCCTAGACTTTAATTTTGCAGGTCCTTGTATTTCACTAGTCCTTTCCGTTGCACTCAGATTTAATTGCAGCTGCTTTGCTTCTGTTCTGAGTCTTTGTTTATTAAGTGAGGAGGCACCATGAATCATCATTTTACACATTTGTCTTTGCAACTGTTTTCTCTTAAATAAGTCACATCTTACAAGTTTAATAATAAGTGTGTCGATGCCTATAAAGATTTAACAATAATAGATGATTTTATTTAAATTACTTATACCATGAGGAAGGAAAAATTGTGCAGAGATAAACGTTCTTAATTAGCACTTGGACAAGACGTCATTTACATACTCATGTTCAGTACTGTAACTAGAATACCAAATGAACTATACAGGGTTGTCTTCAACAGCTTAACTAACAATTTATTAGCCTTTCATTCTCAGCCTCTCCCAATTTTTTCTTTTTTGGGGGGGGGGGGGGGGGGGTATTTTTCTTGCATTAAGAGCAAGGAAAATTAATTGAGTTTACTCAATAATTAAGAAATTGTACGATTATCAGTACAGCATGACATGCAGTCATTGTTACAAATTTATGGAATTTTGTTCAAAGTGGTATCTCGTACATTAGGAAATGTACAAGGAGTATAAACATAGTGACACACTTGGATGTTCATTTTCCTTCAAGCAGAGTTTCTTCCTGTGACAATGCTGAAGCTGGATAAGCAATTTGAACCCCTCAAGGAGAGAGAAGAACCGAAGCAAGGGAGCCACCACGTGCCGTTGTCAGAGTCCAGTGGGATGGCGGCAGGGGCTAGGAATGCTCAAGAATTGGTTAGGATTTGAGAATTCATCCAAATTAGGGATTTGGGTCAACTGGGTTTTTGATCAATTTCATAAATTGGATGGGTTTCTTGTTGAATTGGAATTCCTTTGGGTGAGATTTTGTTAGGGTGGGTGTGTCGAGAGGGTGGATACGGGTTGTAGAGGAGAAAAGGGAGGGTGGTGCAGGTTGCAGAAGAAAGAAGGGAGGAAATGGGTGCGGGTTGTAGAAGAGAGAAGGGAGGAAAAGGGTGCAAGGGATGAGGTAGGAGACGGATGGTTTTTATTTTTTTAATCTTTAATTTTTAATTTTTTAATATTCAAGTGGGCCTATATTGACACTAGCACTCAATTATTATCCACGTGAGCGTCACATTATCAGTTAACAAATATATGAAAGTGTTCCAAAATTATAACTTTAGCTATCAGACTGGGACAAAAAAACTTTATGTACCAAATGTTGAAAACCAATAAAGTTTAGAGTAGTAAACTGAGATTAACCCTAATATTTATATGGGAAGTGATTTTCTTACATTTTTTTACTCTCGTACACATCTTGTTAATTATAAGGAAAACTAACGAAAAGTTCTCAAAAACTTTAGTTTTAATGAAAAAAAAACAAAATAAGGTGCAAGTGAATAGTGCCAGGAGTGACTTTTCAAGATAAAAATTATTCTTTTCGTTAAAAATGAACAGTACCGGGAATGTTTCATTAAGATTCCCTTAATTATAGCCGTCCATTTGAATATTCAATTTGATAGCTATAAATTTATTCCGTTTAACAATTTACTAATATTCATATTTGTAATCATCATCAGGTGGACCAATTGGATCTTCCATCTCGGATTTGATGTTCGAAAGGGTGTGATTATATCTCAAGCATCAATATTTGATCTTGAAATGCACAAATACAGGAGGGTTTTGTACAGAGGCTTTGTATCCGAATTCTTTGTCCCGTACATGGACCCCACAGAAGAATGGTACTACAAAACCTTCTTCGACTGTGGAGAATATGAGTTTGGTCTATCCACAGTCTCACTCAAACCGTTGATCGACTGCCCAGTTCATGGACGCCTACTATGTTGCCCAGGATGGCACGCCGGTGAAGATATCGAATGCTTATTGCATCTTTGAGAGACATGCAGGCAACATCTTGTGGCGCCACATTGAAGTGACCATCCCAGATATAGTGGTGATGATAAAGTTTTCTTCTTATTTTTCAAATGTGTTTGATTGATTTGTTTTTTGATGTAAATGTGGTGTAATCGAGGGATAACGGAATTGCAGATCACAGAGGTTAGGGCTGAGGTCACTCTGGTTGTGAGGACGGTTTCAACTGTAGGCAACTATGACTACATAATTGATTGGGAGTTCAAGCCAAGTGGCTCCATCAAAATGGAGGTATATTATATGATAGCTAGTGTTTGGACTAATATTCGGAATTTGGGCCTCAGGAAAGAAAGGTCTAGAAAGAAGAAGAAAGGAAGAGTGTTGCCCGAAGTCCAGTGGCATGTCTGAGCCAGGTTTTCAAGACAACTTGACGGCCCCATTAATGCATAGATCACAGGCCTGCAGTCAGACAAGACAAGTGATAGAGACCCACCAGCTACCAGCCCAAAAAGTACTTTGCAAGGGCAGTGTTAGTAAATTACTAGCGGTTTGGTAAACTTCAGTGACTTTAGGGCAGAGATCAAACCGCCAGCAGCCAAGCCAGTTTGCCTATAAAAGGAAGAAGAGGGCCCAGAGATAAGGACACTCAACCAATCAAACAAACATACAACTTGTCTCTCTCAGTCAAGCCAAATTTCTAAGAAAGCTGTGCCTTTCCCAGACTTTGCTTTCCTCGAAGCTTTAGAACTCCGAGATTAGGATAACCTCCTCTCATGTAAAAGCTCTGCTACCTTTCCTCAAATGTTGTAGTATCGATTCGCTCATAGAGATCAGTTCACTTTCTTTCCCTTTAACCTTTAGAAACCTTCGCAATCATAAAAGAAGAGAAGCTGTTTGAGATTCAACCTTGCCCGACAAGGTTAAATCTTGCCCGACTCTCTTTGTTTTGTCTTTCCATCAGTAGATTTAGGATTATAATGTGTTCTTCAGCATATATGCAAGTCATTTTCGGTCTTTCATTTGTTCAAAGCATCACAAAAACCCAGATCTAAAAGTCGTTGTTATCACGAGAAGAACGAAACGGGCTATAGCTTATGATTTGAACAGATCTGATTGTTTTCCTTTAAATATACAAGATAGATGAAAGTCCTTGATCTTAAGGCATAAAAAAGAACTTAATGTAGACTTAACCCATCTACTACAATCTTTTGATAAACAAGAAGTTAAGATAACTTGGGGCGCAAGTAATCGACTCAAATATACTTGTTTCACGTCTGCCATATAAGAGATGGCAGTGGCACGCCTTTGCATAGAGTTAGTATTGATTGTGAGCCTCAAGGCCTATATACCTAAGGCCCCACAAAGGCACCTTTCAGAACTAACTATAAACTCATGTACAAGCCTCTTTTACGTAGGAGCCCGACGACGAACCAAAGTGCCAATCCCTCGAGGAGCTGTGTGCTCGAGCCAAGAACCTTCGCCGCCCGGAATTTATTGTCCAAACATAGTTTTGGCATGCCCAGTGGGATAACTATCTTGTATACCAACAAGCCTTCAGCCAGGGGGCAAAAGCAAACAATCCCGGTCTACTCCAAGACACATCATGGCAGATCTCCCTGAAGGAAACATGCAAGACATGATAAGGGCTATTTTGAAAAACATAGAGCAAAGCCTTTGGAATGTAGAACAAAATACAAGGAGGATGTGCTCCTCGTCAAGAAATCAGGGAGAACTAGCTCTAGAAAACCTTATTCCAGAAGATGATCGTGTCAAGGAAGCAGTGAACGAAGTCAACTCTATGGAGAGACCAATTATGCCTCTATATAAAAAAGAGGAGAATAAAGAAGAGGCAAGAATTCGCCAGTGGCCGTTAAAAGAACCAGAGTTGCCCGACCACCTATCAACCAACAACGGAGGGCAACGTAAGCCAGAAATGTTACTGAGAAATTCACAGACTAGCGCTGCCTTTTCCCTCCAAGTCCCGTTAAATATGATCAACTTAACGTGGGCGGAAAAGGGGAAGGAGAAAGCCATGTGGGGGTAAAAGCCGAAAGAAGGCCAACTGACAGACCTACATAATGCACTCTTAGGATACCTGATCAGCCCAAAGCCACCATAGTTAAAAGGGGTGGTGTTGTGCAACAAATGCCATTCTGAATGCGAGTTAGAAATGCCAGCAGCAGGAGCGATCATGGATCAGGAGCTCATCAGAAGGAGAGAGAGAGAGAGAGAGAGAGAGAGAGAGAGAGAGAGAGAGAGAGAAGAGCAAGAAAAGTGCATAAGCATTATGCGGGCAAGAGAGTTAAAGACGTCTCGAAACGTCTTCCAGAGGCTGGGAGGAGATTCCCAGCCCAAAAACTTATCAGAAGTTTTCAGGAATTATGAAGCCTCATAAGAGGTGGAAGACAAAAAGGCCAAAGTACCAAGATGGAAGGAAGTGAGACCACTCCAACCAGGCTATACTTGTGGAGACGTCTGAATGAAGGGAAGAATGGTGGACCCGACTACAAAAAAGAACCTCACTCGACTTGGGCGGAGGTGGTTTGTAGTCGGGAAAGATGGAAAACACGTCAAAGAAATTGGGGCATCCATGATTAGGAGAGTTCAGAGGTAGCATAAGACATATATGAACTCGTTAAAAGCCCCCGCCATCTCGGAAACCTCAGGAAACCTAAGGGAGGAGAAATCCCTTCATGGAGGGGAAAACCAACCTCACTGGAAAAGCAAGAGAGAAATGAAAAAAGCAAACAGCAAGAACGAAGGGGGAGGAGATCACGTGGCGCCAAGTCCTCACCCTGGAAAGTACAGAATCCTGAGAAGGGCTCAAGAGGACGTAGTAATGATGCCAACCCCAAGGTGGAGCCCAGAGCCAATCTGCTTCGGAACTATCTCACCTGAAAGAAGATCGCCCGCGCCATTATTAATAGATGTTGTGTGCAAGATACCAAGACAGATACCAAACTTTGAAGTCGCCAAGGAAGAGGAACTACCTGAGATGATGTTCCCCGAAGAAGCACAAGCATGGATAGACGAATTCATGAATAATATCGGAAGCAAAGAAAGAGGTTTACTTAGACCGAGCAATTTTCATGTAAACATGACGTACGTCTTATCGGCCATGTTTCATGCGGAGCATGATCAACCCTCTACTATGGAGGGTGATTACCTAGCAGCAGAACCTATGATGGCACATGTCAATGTAGAGAAGGCCGAGCAAGGGGAATCCAGTCAAGCAGAATTACCTGGGAAATTAGAGAATAGGCTTGAAAGGATACACTCGGATAAGATGGTGTTCATTTGCCCAAATCCAACCCTGGCCAATCATCTGAAGCCTATATATGTGACCGCTCACCTAGAGGGAGTGCCTTTTAGGAGAGTTTTGATAGTTTGAGGGGCTGCAGTGAACGTGCTCCCCTACAAGCAGATGAAAAAGATGTGCCGAGGGGAAGAATACCTCATCCCCACAGATCTTACAGTATCTAGTTTCTCAGGAGCTATTACCAGAACCCATGGGATATTACCATTGGAAGTTGACTTAGGGTCGAAGAAAATCATGCTAGCCTTCTTTGTGGTGGATAATAGCTCTACCTATGGAGCACTATTGGGCAGAGACTGGATTCACCAAAGTCTCTATGTGCCATCCACCTTACACCAACAGGTAGCCGTCTACCATGAGGAAGGGGAAACGGGACCTGGGTTCTGAGAGATGGTTGAGGCCGAATCACGACCATTCTTACCTATGGCTAATGTTGCAGAAGCCAATTTCTACAATCCCAGTATTGGGATTCTCCAATGTACCGGAGCTGACAAGAACGGCCGCCCGACTAAGGTGACGGCCCAAAAGCTTTTGGAACAAGGGTTGTCTCTCACTAAGGAGGAGTAGGATCGACCTTATCTCATCCCAAAACCCCAGCAGTATTGATGTCAGAACAGAAAAAGAGGGACTAAGTGATAGCAGTCAAGTCCTTAATAAAAAGACTATTGGTGTATGGGAAAGAGAAGAGGCAGGAGAAGGAGAACTCAGCTGGAGAGGAAGAAGTTTGGAGCAAGGGAACTGCGATCAGCCAGGAGGAATCTTTTGGGGAGGAGATGGAAGTAGCCATTCGGATGGCAAAATGTGTATATGATCTAGACGGGCCAGAAGATATGCCCGACAATCCAGAGCTGGTAGAATTTTTTTGTACAGAACCAGATAAACCAACTCCTGAGGTACAAGATCCTTTAGAAACCATTGAGCTGGGAACCAAGGAAGACCCGAGACCAATACAGATTAGTGGCCTGTTAGAAACTGAAGATCGGGCAGAAATTGTCACTCTTTTGCGTGAATTCAAAGACTATTTTGCTTGGCACTATACTGAGATGCCAGGTTTAGACACAGCCTTAATAGAACACAGGATGCCTATTAAGGAGGGGTTTAAACCTGTCAAGCAAGCGCCACGAAGAATGTCAAAAGAAATAGAGGAGAAGGTCAAAGAGGAAATTGAGAGGCTGGTGAAGGCTGGATTTATTAGGTCTGCCAAATACGTTGAGTGGTTGGCCAACATTGTACCAGTTTTAAAAGATATAACTAAAGCAGTTAGATGTTGCGTTAACTATCGAAACATTAATGGAGCCACTCCTAAAGATGAATATCCCATGCCTATGGCAGATTTATCCATTGATGCGGTTGCTAAACACAAAGTTTTATCTTTCATGGATGGAAACACGGGGTATAATCAGATAAAAATTGCTAAAGAGGATATACATAAGACAACTTTTAGGTGTCCGGGCCATGTTTGAGCATATGAGTATGTGGTGATGCCATTTGGGCTCAAAAATGCTGGGGTAACTTACCAAAGAGCAATGAACGCCATTTTTCATGATTTAATTGGCCATAACATGGAGGTATACATTGATGACATCGTGGTAAAATCCAAGATTGAAAAACAGCATTTGGTTGACCTTAGGCAAGCCTTGACAAGAATGAGGATCCATAAGCTAAAAATGAATCCAAAGAACCTAGCACCGCCTAGGCCCCGCCTAGGCGCTAGGCGGCTGGTCACCGCCCCGATTAATGCCTAGACCGCCTAGCCTACCCAGACCTGCTGAGGCGCCCGCCTAGACCGCCTAGGCACCCACCTAGCCCACCCAGACCCGCCTAGACACCTGCCTAGGTTACAACTCACTTAGATAAAAAATAGATAACTTTCCTTTTGCATTTTATTGTTTCCAATAAATTGTAAGAGACTTATTGAATACTTAAATAAACACACATTATATGTTTGCTCCCTATGTTTTTATTATGTTCCAATACTTCATAATATAGATGTCATTCTATTTTCTAGTTTATGACGAAATTATGTATATTTTAAGTATAAACAGACACTTATTTACATGAAATAGAATAGATTTACTTAAATCCGCCTAGTCCGCCTAGTCGCCCGCCTAGGCTCCGCCTAGCCGCCTAGGCGCTAGGCCCCATCCCGCCGCCCGACTAGCGCCTAGCGCCTTTTAGAACCTTGGTTTGGAGTAAGATCAGGCAACTTTTTGGGATTCCTCGTCCATCAAAGGGGAGTAGAAGTTGATAAAAACAAAGCTCGGGCAATAATGGAATCACCTTCCCCCACCAACAAAGTACAACTTCAGAGGTTGCTAGGGAAAATCAATTTCTTAAGAAGATTCATTGCCAATCTGGCAGGCAAAATTCAACCACTAACTCCCCTACTAAGGCTGAAGGATAAAGAGGATTTTGAATGGGAACCTCCGCATCAAGAGGCTTTTGATAAAATAAAAGCCTACTTGGCTTTTCCACCAGTACTTATGCCACCCAAAAGAGGGAAACCATTAAAACTCTATATTTCTGCTTCGGAGAGGTCAATCGGAAGCCTGCTGGCTCAGAATAATGAAGGTGGGAAGGAACAAGCTATATACTACCTCAGTAGAATTCTCACTGAGGTAGAGACAAGATATACCTCAGTGGAGAAATTGTGCTTAGCTTTGTATTTTACTGCCTGCAAGCTAAGACATTACATGTTGCCTTGCCACATCCATATCATTGCCTGAACTGATGTAATCAAATACATGCTATCAAAACCAATGCTGACTGGAAGGATTGGGAAGCGAATTTTAGCATTATCAGAGTATAGCTTTCAATATGTTCCCCAAATGGCAGTTAAAGGACAAGTAATTGCAGACTTTTTGTAAAACATCAAGAGCCTCAAGAAGAAGAGATCAACATTCCATGAACTCTGGAGGTAGCCAGTCTATGGATCCCTCCAAGTAAAAGTCTCTCGGGCGGAGAAGAGTGGATTCAACAAGAAAGGAAGAGAGTATCCAGCCTATGGGTTACTCCCTGGAAACTGTATTTCGATGGATCCTGTACGCAAAATTCTGTTGTGGCTGGAATTGCCATCATTGATCCTAGTGGTAACCACCATTGTTATTCTTTCCTCTTGGATTATCAAGAGACTACTAACAATCGGGCAAAATATGAGGCATTGATAATTAGCCTAGAAATCTTGATGGAGTTGGGGGCAACTGAAGTCGAGGTGTTTGGTGATTCAGAATTAGTAATCAATCAGTTGAATGGAAAGTATAAGTGCAGACACATTTCCATGGCTGGTTATCACCTAGCGGCCACTCAGTTACTAAGTTATTGGGGCACTGAGATATCAGCCAGTTATATCCCTAGAAAGGCAAATACGATCGCCAATGAAATGGCGCAATTAGCTTCTGGAGTAACGATCCAGGAAAGAAAGTTCAAAGAAGACATAGAAGTTCAGAGAAGAAATCTTCCCTCTATTTTGGAGCGAGGATTTAGCTTGGATATAATGACTGAAGAAGTTGAGATTGAAGATTGGAGAACACCTATTTTGAGATACTTGGAAGACCCTTCATTCCCCACAAAGAAGGAAGATAGACGGTGGTCAACAAAATATGTTTTGTGGGAAAGAATCTGTTAAGAAAAACTCCAGATGGATTAATGCTTAAATGCCTAGGCGAAGAGGAATCAATGAAGGTAATGGCTGAGGTACATGAAGGGATCTGCGGAGCACACCAGGCAGGGACTAAGATGAGATGGCTTCTCAGGAGATACGGCTACTTCTGGCCGGAGATGGAAAAAGACTGCAAAGCTTATGCCCGAGGATGTGAAGAGTGCCAAAGGCATGGACCACTCTAGCATTTACCCTCAGTACCCTTGAACCCCGTAGTTAAACCCTGGCTTTTCAGGGGATGGGCCATGGACTTCATCGGGCAAATTTACCCAGCTTCTAGCAAAGGCCACTGTTAAAACTATCACTTCAGCCGTGGTCACAAAGTTTATTGAGAATAAAATTTTGCATAGGTATGGGGTACCCGAAACAATTGTTACAGACCGTGGACCATCTTTCATCTCCAAAGAAGTAGAGGAGTTTGCCAACAAATTCAACATAAAGATGATTCAGTCTAGCCCTTATTATCCCCAGTCAAATGGGTAAGCAGAGGCTAGCAACAAAATCTTGGTGAACATTATTAAAAAACGGTGGCCGAGAATCCAGAGAAGTGGCATGAAAAGTTGGGAGATACTTTGTGGACATATAGAACTTCTAAGAGAGCGGCCACTGGAACAACCCCCTTTGCTTTGACTTTCGGGCAAGATGCGGTACTCCCCATGAAAATTAATGTGAGTTCGGTTAGAATTCAAAATCAATTCGGGCTACACAGTGAAGAATACATTCAGGCCATATGTCAAGGGATAGAAGATCTTGATGTACCCCGAATCGAAGCCTTGGGTAGGATCCAGGAAAGGAAAAGAGTTGTGGCGCGAGCATACAATAAGAAAGTAAAGTCGAAAACCTTCGGGGAATGAGAGTTAGTGTGGAAAGCAATTCTGCCCTTAGGAGCCCAGGTAAGGGGTTTTGGGAAGTGGAGCCCGACGTGGGAAGGTCCTTTTGTCATTAATCGAGTTCTGAATAAAGGAGGATTCTATTTAGCAGACTTGGAAAGAAGATTGCAGAAAAATCCAATCAATGCTAAATTTCTGAAGAAGTATCATCCAACCTTATGGGACGCCAGATATTGTTATATTGAAGATAGTTAAAACATTACAAAATAATCTGAAGTTGGCACGCACAAAGTTAAGGAAAAGAATAACATTTTCATTTCATCAAATATGGAAGATACATACAGTTGGATCAATAGTGGCATATTCCTAAATAAGTACAATTATCCAAAAGGGTAGATCGACATTTTGTTCAAATTTCTTAAACATTGATATTGCTAGCTAGATCTACCCTAGTTTTGTCCGAATCTATTGTGCTCTTATTCCTTAGCCCGACCAAGAATGGTGTGGCAATGAGGTGAGGTGATCGGGTTGTGCGGCCAATATCATGATAGTTGACCCCGAAGCACGCCCGTATAACGATGAAACGATCAAGAAGCAAGAGTCGTGAGCCCGAGTAAGGTATGCCGGTATGTTCAGGGTTACCCGACCAGCCTGTAAAATGGTGGGAACCCTGAAGAATGAACTGGGCGCAAAGCGCCTGACTGAAGATATTAAAGGAAGTGATCGCTCCTTAGTGATAATGTTTCAAACACTGGTGGAATTCAGAAAAATCCATGCAGACTCTAAGGGATGCACTCCTTCCTTCATAAAAGGAAATTTGGGTTGATAATCTGACCAAAGGCGACAGAAACAATAGGAGTCTACAAGAAAACAAGACATGGTGGAAACTCTACATAGAAAGCTTTGGATATCCTCAACTGAAATTGGCAAGCAAAGAAGTTAGGAAAATTCTGGAAAATTGTAGTGATCTGAGGAGATTTTCGGATGAGGTAGCGATTCGAATTAAGCAAGGTTTTTATAAGAATATCAGGGGACGATTGAAATTCCGGGGTCAGTTTAAAAGTCATGATACAAGTTTTAGATAGCCAACCGTTGCACCTGAGCGATACAAATTCCAAGGCAGGCGTGCGATGATAATAAATGAAACAGCGACTATTCAATCATTATTAGCGCTTGGGTTTGCAGGCTTAACAACAATTGAAGGGGGCACTGTTTGGACTAATATTTCTAATTTGGGCCTCAGGAAAGAAAGGCCCAGAGAGAAGAAGAAAGGAAGAGTGTTGCCCGAAGCCCAGTGGCAAGCCCGAGCCAGGTTTTCAAGACAACTTGACGGCCCCATTAATGCATAGACCACAGGCCTGCAGTCAGACAAGAAAAGGGATAGAGACCCACCAGCTGCCAGCCCAAAAAGTACTTTACAGGGGTAGTGTTAGTAAATTACTGGCGGTTTGGTAAACTTCAGTGACTTTCGGGCAGAGATCAAACCGCCAGCAGCCAAACCAGTTTGCCTATAAAAGGAAGAAGAGGGCCCAGAGATAAGGACACTCAACCAATCAAACAAACATACAACTTTTCTCTCTCAGTCAAGCCAAATTTCTAAAAAAGCTGCGCCTTTCCCAGACTTTGCTCTCCTCGAAGCTTTAGAACTCCGAGATTAGGATAACCTTCTCTCATGTAAAAGCTCTGCTACCTTTCCTCAAATATTGTAGTATCAATTCCCTCATAGAGATCAATTCACTTTCTTTCCCTTTAACCTTTAGAAACCTTCGCAATCATAAAAGAAGAGAAGCTATTCGAGATTCAACCTTGCCCGCTTGCCCGACTCTCTTTGTTTTGTCTTTTCCATCAGTAGATTTAGCATTATAATGTAATCTTCAGCATATATGCAAGTCATTTTTCGGTCTTTCATTTGTTCAAAGCATCACAAAAACCCAGATCTAAAAGTCGTTGTTATCACGAGAAAAACGAAGCGGGCTATAGCTTATGATTTGAACAGATCTGATTGTTTTCCTTTAAATATACAAAATAGATGAAAGTCCTTGATCTTAAGGCATAAAAAAGAACTTAATGTAGACTTAACCCATCTACTACAATCCTTTGATAAACAAGAAGTTAAGATAACTTGGGGCGAAAGTAATCGACTCAAATCTACTTGTTTCACGTCTGCCATATAAGAGATGGCAGTGGCACGCCTTTGCATATAGTTAGTATTGATTGTGAGCCTCAAGGCCTATACCTAAGGCCCCACAAAGGCACCTTTCAGAACTAACTATAAACTCATGTATAAGCCTCTTTTATGCAGGAGCCCGACAACGAACCAAAGTGTCAATCCCTCGGGGAGTTGTGTGCTCGAGCCAAGAACCTCCGCCGCCCGGAATTTATTGCCAGAACAGCTAGGGTTTTATCGTGTGTACATATGTACTTGTTCATTAACATAATTCGCAATCAGTTTTGCAGATTAAAGGACCAGTGATTGAACTTAATTGAAAAATCCATTGGCTCTGATACCACATGTAAGAGTAAACTAGACTTAAAAGATTAATACATTAGCCAAGAACACAATCCTTAAATTATATATGTAATATAAGTGCAAGAACTGCAGCAATTATACCAACACATACCTGTAGACACGTTCATGAATAAGAAGCCATGAAAACCTGCACACAACCTTCTCCTCTTTACAAAACTCAATGCTCTCCAACTTATAGGTAATTGGAACAATAAGAGCGTGTTTTTGTGAGCAGAGGCTTGTGGTTTTTATACTACAAAATCTGGATTACCCTATAATAATCCTACAAGGAATACAAGACCAAATCCTTGTAAGAGTTCTATTCTTAAGCTTATCAACGTAGAGTTTCAATCCAAACCAAAGTCGAATTAACTCTCATAAACATATTAAGACTTCTTTATAGCAATCTGAGACAACAAGGATTATTACCAAACCGTATGAATCACACTCATACTCTAACAGTCTGTGCTCACGTGACTGATCCTCCTCTATAGAAGCATTGAAATTTTACAGCTCACTTGGTAATATCTTCTCCCTACCATCCAATTGAAAAGGGTAGGCATAAAACTTCAGATAAATTCAATCCCCTGACTGAAATTGAGTTGAATTTGGGGTGACTGAGATGAAGCTTACTAGTTAGGAAAAGCTCGGTAAAGGTGAGGGGAGGGTGTCCTGGACCTGTGTGGACGTGATCGGATATGATAGAGCTGGCGGCCAAGTCTACGACGAACTCGTCGGTTTTCCTGACTTCAATGGAACAACTGAATCTTCCTGGACTTTAATTTTGCAGGTCCTTGCATTTCACTAGTCTTTTGCCTTAAAGACGAAGCTACACATGGGCGAGGAGGGGCGGCCACCCTTCCCCTCGCCGAAAAACAAGCCTAGGAGCGGTGGTTCCACCCCTCTGGTCTCGTCGGAAGTTCTGGGTTTACTGCAGTTCTGGTTTTCTTCTTGCTGTGCAGGTCTGCTGTGCGTGAGGGTTTTAAATTTTTTTGTTTGAAAATGGCAGGACAAAACAACAGCGTTTAGGTCCTGTTAATTTTTTAGAAAATTCCCATTAGCGGGACGGCACCGTTTCATTGGCTAGTTAATTTTTTTTTGAAAATTCCCACTTTTGAAACCAATCAGATAGCAGCAGCAAGAGGCTGTGACCCCAAAATTGGAATTCAATTTTTTCCCTTTCAAAAAGTCAAAAGATCTCTCCAAACCACAAACTGTAAGTCGATATATGCCTATAAGGGCTCCAACTCGTTACAGGAAAAAAGATTTTAATCAAAAAATATAAGTGCAGTTTACTTTTGAGAGAATTATTTCAAATTTGGAACTTCATTCATACTAACATTTGTACTGACTACTAGTTTGTCA
This sequence comes from Cotoneaster glaucophyllus, assembly GCA_036320875.1. Classification (NCBI taxonomy): domain Eukaryota; kingdom Viridiplantae; phylum Streptophyta; class Magnoliopsida; order Rosales; family Rosaceae; genus Cotoneaster; species Cotoneaster glaucophyllus. Next base: position 19,918,941 of record CM070069.1, on the reverse strand, counting down.
TTCTAAATAGTTCATACTTGAATAACACAATATATTTTGAAACTTTCAAGATTTTGAGATGTATTCCTAGTCCTATTTCAATTTCAATTTCAATTTCAATTTTGAGACAACGTATGTTGTTTCACCCTGTATTCCGAACACATTGAAGAACCTCTCTACATATAATAAGGATGGTTATGTTTGTATCAGAAGCCATATAGATTACATGGTCCAACAGCTGGACATGGAATTTCTGCCTTAACAGTGGATGGAAAATTTACAATTCAGACACCTATTTTCTTAGTGAAAAAGGATTGGGTTAGAATATTACTTTAGGTTATCCCCTTCTGAAAATATTGACATCTTGCCCATTATTCCTTTGGATGGATATCTGATTTTTTTTTTTGTCTTTTTGTGTATACTACAAGATAACAGGGCTGGTGTTATACCTTATTGTTTTTTGTTTTATTGATAATAAGTTAATTATGCGACTTTTTCATAACATAAAATTTTGTAAGCAATAATTATAATTTGTTTGTATTGATAAATTATGAACAACACTAATATTGTCTACTATCTAAAAGGGCTTAGTTGTCTACATTTTTTTAAGACTGTTTATCCTTTTAAATTTCGCCCCTCCCTTCCACAATTCCTGGCTTCGCCAGTGCTTTGCCTTGCACTCATATTTAATTGAAGCTTCTTTGCTTTGCTTCTGATTCTTTGTTTATTAAGTGAGGAGGCACCATGAATCATCATTTTACACATTTGTCTTTGCAACTGTTTTCTCTTAAATAAGTCACATGCTACAAGTTTAATAATAAGTGTCTCGATGCCTATAAAGATTTAACAATAATAGATGATTGTATTTAAATTACTTACACCATGAGGAAGGAAAAATTGTGCAAAGATAAACATTCTCAATTAGCACTTGAACAAGAAGTCATTTACATACTCATGTCCAGTACTGTAACTAGAATCACATATTTTTTTCTCCTCTTACACACCCCTCCTTATTTCTAGTCATTTGATTGAATAAACCAAATGGCAACAACTGACTTGGAGTGTGTACGAGGAGAAAAAGAGTGTGATTATCATTTCTCTTAATTAAATTTCAACGTGCTTCTAATAAAAACGCTATTAGGATAAGTGCTTACTAACAAAAGTGCTTCTTACAAGACGTTAGTTCAGCACTATGAAATTTCTTTCACACGGCAAACCCTTCAAGGAAATTTCTTATAGAATTTCTAGCCCAGAATACCAAATGAACCATACAGGGATGTCTTCAACGGCTTAATTAACAATTTCTTAGCCTTCCATTCTAAGCCTCTCCCTTTTTTTTTGGGGGGGGGGGGGGTATTTTTCTTGCATTAAGAGCAAGGAAAATTAATTGAGTTTACTCAATAATTAAGAAATTGTATGACTATCAGTACAGCATGACATGCAGTCATTATTACAAATTTATGGAATTTTGTTCCAAGTGGTACCTCCTACATTAGGAAATGTACGAGGAGTATAAACAGAGTGAAACACTTGGATGTTCATTTTCCTTCAAGCAAAGTTTCTTCCTGTGACAATGCTGAAGCTGGATGAGCAATTTGAACCCCTCACATATTAGGGTGGCTTGTTTTTTAACACTGGATTGCTTTCGAAGAAATTGCTCGGCTGGAGCTCAAACTTGCCGCTGATCGTTGGCATTATGGGAAAATCTTATTGGTATCACACATGATGAAAACCCATGGTGTACCATAACACAATGTCTTTATTTTCAATGTCTATATCCCTGAAACAATGAAATTAATCAAAATATCATGGTAAATTTCACTAAACCTATAATTAAAAAAAAAACTAGGGTAAACGGCTAATTAGTAGCTACCTACTGCTCCATGTAGCCAAGGTATCATCCCCCCTACTTTGATCAGTATATAGTCCCCCTACCCATTTTTCAGACTTGGTATATGGTGTAACCCACACATTGTACTTAGTGAAGCCTCCTCAGCTGTCTCGCTGACTACCTTCCAGTAAGTCTTCCTGGGTGACTTTGTTGACTTTTAAGTATTTGTTTGTGTATTGATTCATGAGAGGGAAACACCCCAAGAGTACAAGATATATAGAAGGAGGCGTGATCACACTTTGATCACCCATGCTTTACGCCTAGAGGTGCTTAGGAAACCTAACTGTGTGGAGCTCCATAAAGCAAGGAGTTGACATAAAGGAAAGAGATCTTTACAAGGGATTTAGACAACTACAAGCTAATAACCTCCTAGATAACAACAAGGATATAACCTAGTATCCGGAGGAAAAATGGAACCCTAATTACCCGAGTAACCCTAATTACCCAAGTAACCCTAATTACCCAAGAGACTTTCAATACTCCCCCTCAAGCTGGATCCAGAAGATTAATGGAGCCAAGCTTGGATAGGAGACGTTGAAACTGATTAGTGGGTAAAGGTTTGGTAAAGATATCAGCCAGCTAATCAGCACTCCTGGTGTATAAAGTTTGAATCACTTGATTTTGCACTTGAGCTCGAACAAAGTGGCAATCAACTTCAATATGCTTTGTCCTTTCATGAAATACTGGATTCGATGCTATATGCATTGCAGCTTGATTGTCACAGAACAGTGAAATGGGATGCTGTGTATGAAACCCTAAATCACCTAGCAGGCCTTTAAGCCAGATTAATTCACATGCAGTGGATGCCATAGACCTATATTCAGCTTCAGTGCTTAATCTTGCGATGACACTTTGTTTCTTACTCTTCCATGTTACAAGGTTGCCTCCAACAAATATACAATAGCCCGTGGTGGACTTTCGATCTATTTCATTTCCTGCCCAGTCTGCGTCACGGTAACCCATCACTTGTGTGTCGCCATTCTTCCTCATGAGTATCCCTCTTCCAATTGTTCCCTTGAGATATCTTAGAATTCGCTTGACGAGATTAAAGTGTTCCATGGTAGGGGAGTGCATGAATTGACTAGCTAGACTCACTGCAAATGTGATATCAGGTCTTGTGATAGTTAAATAAATTAACTTACCAACAAGCCGTTGATAGTAGCTAACATTAGGTAGTAACTTGCCTTCCAAGCTAAGTTTTAGCTTGTTGTCGAGAAGAGTTTGAACAGGCTTGGCAGCCTGCATATTTGATTCCTGGAAAAGGTCCAGAATATATTTCCTTTGGTTGAGAAATAGCCCCTTATTTGATGAGGCCATTTCTATTCCAAGGAAATATTTCAGCACTCCAAGATCTTTGATGGAAAACTTTTGTTGAAGGGAGATCTTGAGGTTTGCAATTTCATCAACGTTGTCCCTAGTGATGATTAAGTCGTCAACATAAATCAGCACTACAAGTTTGCCAGCAACTCATGTTCGAATAAACATGGATGAATCTGCATTGCTTCTTTGGAATCCTGCGCCTTCAAGAACTGAACTAAGCTTGGCATACCAAGCTCTGGGAGATTGTTTTAATCCATAGATGGATTTGTGCAACTTGCAAACTAAACCAGGTTCACTGCTTTGAGGGTGTCCCGGTGGTAACTTCATGTAAACCTCCTCTTCAAGGTCCCCGTGCAAGAACGCATTCTTCACATCCATTTGGTAGAGAGACCATCCCTTGTTGACAGCAACTGATAACAAAACTCTTACCGTGTTCATCTTTGCAACAGGAGCGAATGTTTCCTTGTAGTCCACGGCATAAGTTTGAGTAAACCCTCTAGCTACCAACCTAGCTTTGTGTCTTTCAATGGATCCATCTGAATGAAATTTTATCTTGTATATCCACTTACTACCTACTTGCCTTTTTTCCTTGTGGTAGTCGAACAACACTCCAAGTTTTGTGGCTGGTAAGTGCTTGAAGCTCTTCATCCATGGCATTCTTCCATACTTCTTGACCGTTTGCTTCTTGGAAGGTTTGAGGCTCGCAGTGACTTGAGATGGTATTCAAATAGGCAGCGTATGAAGGTGAAACATTCTGGTATGACATGTACCCGTTGATTGGGTGTCTGGCTGAGTAAGTGACATAGTCTTGGAGCCTTGTAGGAGGGTGTCTGGCACGCATTGGATTGCGTTTGCCTTGAACATGCGAGATCTCTTCTGGCAAAGCTTCTGGTTCCTCGATGTGAGGTTCTTCATTGTGTGTTTAATGATTAGTGTGATGTCCACTGAGAGGAGCATCATCAGAAGAAGAACAATCACCAGTTTGAAGAGTCTCGGAAAAATGTTCTTCAGCCCTTGGTAAGGGAAAAAACTCAAGGGATGACTCCCCCTGCAACTGATAATCAGATAACTCTTTGTAATAAGAGCTAGCTTCGTCAAATTGTACATCCTTTGATACTACAACCCTTTTTAGCTCGGGACTATAACACTTGTAGCCTTTTTGAGTGGATGAATAGCCGAGAAAGATGCATTTGTTAGTTCTAGGGTCCAATTTATCCCTATGATGTGATTGAATGTGAACATAACATGTGCATCCAAAGACTTTAAGGTGAGACAGATTAACCTCCCTTCCTTTAAGTACCTCCATTGGAGATTTGAAATCCAAGATCCGACTTGGTAATCGATTTATTATATAGGCAGCAGTCATAACTCCTTGGGACCAAAAAACTTTTGGAACTTTCATGTGCAACATTAAGGCTCTTGTTTTTTCAAGTAGATCCTGATTTTTCCTCTCAGCTATGCCGTTTTGTTGAGGAGTGCCAACACAACTCGTTTGATGCAAGATTCCATGACTGCTCAAATATTGTTTCATGATGTGTGACATATATTCCGAGCCATTATCAAACCTTAAGGTTTGAATTTGAGAAGTGAAATGGTTTTTGACAAGGTTATGAAAATCTTTGAATACTTCAATAACTTCACTCTTATATTTCAAAAGGTATAACCAAGTAACTCTTGAGAAATCATCTATAAAAGTTACAAAATACCTATACCCGTCAAAAGATTCAAGGAATGGCCCCCATACATCTGAATGAACTAGTTCAAAAGCTTTACTAGTCTTATTGAAGGATGAACTAAAGGGTAACCTAGCGGATTTAGACAAGTGACAAGTATCACATTGAGTCACCTCCTTACAAAAACTTGGAAACAGACTTGACAAAATGGGCTCAGAAGGGTGAGCTAGTCTTTGATGCCACAAGCGTTGGTCTTGAACTAGGTTAGAATTGACTTGAAATCCTTTAAGAAAAGAAGACTCCTTGGATAGGTAATAGAGGCCATCTAAGAAAAAAACCCTCACCAATCTTCTTCTTGGTGACACAATCCTGAAAAATGACATTGTAAGGGGAAAAAGTAACTGAGCAATTCAAGGTGTGTGTGATCTTTCCAGCAGAAAGTAGTTGGAAAGGGAAAGAAGGAACATACAAAGCCTTGGACTCTATTTTGTCTGATACTAGGTTTATTTTCCCTATTCCTAACACTTTAGCTCCCTCACCATTTGAAACAGACACATATGAAGGTGTGTGAAGTTTCTTAAAATCATGAAGCTTGGAAAATTGGTTTGTCATGTGGTATGTGGCACCGAAATCTATAACCCACAAATCATGCAATTTATTTATATTTAGAGCAGTTTTGAGGGCAGTCAAGGTACCTTGCATATTGTCTTGAGTGAGATTCTTTGTGTCGGCCAGAAAGCCTGCAAATTTTCCTAGTAGTGCAATTGGGTTGCTATCTCCAATTTTAGGCACTCCATCACGTTCAGATACTTCCTTCTTCAGTTGTAGGTACGCAGCAAACTCATTTATTAGTGTAGTAGGATTGGAAGTGAAGTTTAGAAGTGGCCCGGAGTCTCTAGTTGAAGAGGACATTGCATGGTTAGCTTTGTAGCCAGAGAACTGCGATTTTTTCTGAAAACCCTTGTCATTCTTCATGAAGTCAGGTTTGAGCTCGGGGTGGAGGATCCAACATCGATCCTTCACATGTCCGGTGGCATCACAGTGCTGGCATTTAAGGTGTGGATTCTTTCCCTTGTACTTTTATCACTAGAGAAGTATGCCCTAGCCTCTGAGACATTTGATGTGGTACCAGCATTCATAACCTTTTTTCTCACTTCTTCTCTTTGAATAGTTGCACAGACACTCGCAAATGTGGGAAGTTCATGGTTCATAAGGATATGACTTCGAAGATCCTCATATTCAGACACCAAACTTGATAGGAGCTGAAAGATTTTATCTTCTTCTGCTCTTTTGAGAAGCACGGCTGCATTGGTTGTGTGTGGACGGTATACTTCCAACTCATTCCACATACCCTTCAGACTTCCAAGAAGTTGAACAAATGGTTTTCCATCTTGTTGCATGCTTGCAATATCCCTTTTTAATTGGAAGACGCGAGCTGCATTGTTCTGGTTCCCATACATTTCTTGTACCGATTTCCATAGCTGGTAGGATGACTCGGAGTAGCTGAATATCTCTGCTAATTTTCGCTCCATAGAGTTAAGAAGCCAAGACATGACCAGCTGATCTTTGCTGAGCCAAGATTCATAAGTGGGGGAAGAAATATCTGGAGCTTCAAGACTTCCATTTATGAACCCTAGCTTTGATCTTCCTCTGAGTGCAAGTGAGACAGCTCTTGACCATGGTAAGTAGTTGAACTCATTTAAGAGCACAGAACTCAACCTTTGATTTGGATTTACATCCATCTCAGGTTGAGTTTGAGGAGAGACTCCAAGTGAACTTTCAGCCTCAGACACATTAGGGTTTTCTTCAGCCATGGTTGATCAATGGAGGAAGAACAAATCGTATCACCGAGACAGGTTTATTTCTCCTACTCTGATACCATGTTGACTTTTAAGTATTTGTTTGTGTATTGATTCATGAGAGGGAAACACCCCAAGAGTACAAGATATTTAGAAGGAGGCGTGATCACACTTTGATCACCCATGCTTTACGCCTAGAGGTGCTTAGGAAACCTAACTGTGTGGAGCTCCATAAAGCAAGGAGTTGACATAAAGGAAAGAGATCTTTACAAGGGATTTAGACAACTACAAGCTAATAACCTCCTAGATAACAACAAGGATATAACCTAGTATCCGGAGGAAAAATGGAACCCTAATTACCCGAGTAACCCTAATTACCCAAGAGACTTTCAATAGACTTTGGGTCACTCGCTCTGGTTGTTTTCAACTTGACAAAGGAGTTGGCTTCACCATCAACATCAAGATCAAGGTGATAGGTAAGAAAGTGATCATGGTTGACAACCACACTCTATTTTCTGTTACAAGAGTACCGTACACTTCCTCCTCTATTTGTTCTGTGTGAGTGTACTCTGTTCCCTTCACTTCCAAACAACCAGTTACACTACAACAAAAATGACCACTGCACACAATAAATTATATGTGCCCTTTGAGGTCAAAAAGCACCAACAATTGTGCCCATAGATCAATAGCAACAATGCAGCTACTATTTTTGTGTCTGTGCCCTCTATGGGCGTCACCTTTGCTATAAGGGCACAATACCGAGTTCTGTGCTCATGATGTCAGCACAAATAAAGGGTGTTTTGTGCCTCCGTTTTGACAAAGTTGTCAGACTACATTTTCCAGCCATGTTGGCACTTAAAATGTAATTGTGCCTGCATGAATTAAATATTTTAAAAAAAAATCATAAATTGAAAATTTGAAACTGAAATTGAGGTTTTTATTTTTTTTATTTTTAATTTTCATAAAATGTAGAAAGCCTACAATACATTCTCAATCTCACAAACATATATTGTAATGTTACATATTTCATCTCTAATGCAAAAAGAACTTGAAAGCAGACGTTTTTGGACAAATGCATCTTCCCCGGCAAGCCTTGCACCTCATCGAATCTCTGCTGCTCCATAAACGAATTAATGAAGATGATCAAGAGAAGATCTTCCATTTCTGTTTAAGTATTCCTTCAAATAGTTTTTCCCTATCCTCTTACACAACATCAGTAAACTCAATAATTTAATGATTATAGTAATGTAAAACCAGATAATCTTAATACATAAGAATATAACTCATCTTTGCTATTTCACAAACAAATTAATCAGACGGTCTATGTGGAATCTGGACCTTTTTATGCCAAGGTTATGAAATGAAACCCAAATTCAAAGGCATACCATGCGAAATTATCCCTTGAATGTTAAATTATATACATTTATGAGCATACCATGCGAAATTATTTTAAATCATATTACCATGCCAGTAATGTAGATTGGTAAACAACTATAAGAAGTAACGATCTCATGAAAGGAAAGCATAACATACATTACCATTACACTACATCCTATGCAAAAGTGAGATAATAAATTTGATCGTTTTATTGAACAAAAGAAAACTGAATGGATCATGGATATATTTACCACTTTGTCTTCTGGTATCTCTCTCAGTACAAGAGTCTTATACCCCTACAGCACAAGTCAAGAAATCAAATCATGGATATATTTAGATCCAGGATACTAAACATCGTATAGTTTTCTGTTCATTATTTTATTTGCCACACTTCCATTTAAACCAGGACTTCATTAAACTTGCTTTATTCCCACAAAAACTATCTCAAAACAAAGTGTTATACATGATAGTACTCACCCCAATCTGGTTAACGACATTCACTGCATAACGCTCACCAGTAGGTATAGTCTCGCTCTTTGAGAAAAGACTGAGGTCAAAATTGGCAACAACGAATTAACAAAGCCAAATGAAAGAATAAATCTACAGTCACCACAAATATTTTCTAAAATGGAAGATGGACCATAGTCAAACAGGAAAGGGATAGCAGACACAGTGAGCTTTGTCTCAGTTTGAAAAGAAAAAAGAAAAGAAAATTGGGTAGTTTCAGGAGCAAAATAGTTCATTTGTGTAGAACTATAACAGCAACTGAGAGCTAGGAAGTTATCACCCAATAAATTTTGTTATACCAAAGATTAAGAAAATGGGATTAGGTATGGAGGTACCCTTTCTCTTCACATTTATAATACACAGAACTAATTAATTATGTTGAGTACAGTGAAGCCATACCTTTGTATGAATGAATTTAAAAGAGCGGATTTTCCTGCATTTTTAGGACCAAAAACGAAGCAGCTGAAAACATTTCTTTCCGTTTTTTGCCTTTTACGATCTACTGATCTTCTTCTAGTAACATGGATAGCTGAAGCAGGACTGCCATTGTATCCAACATATATCAAATTCGCCAAACTTTGCTTTGGATTTAACAGTGTCATGAGGGCCCACTGGAATCACAAAAAAACAAAGATACAGTTACAATTTACAATTGGCTTAAGGAGATCCTTTAAACAAAGAAAAAATGGAAACATGTATATCATCCAAAATAATTGGAAAAAAAATTCATGAAGAGCATATGTAAGCTAATTTAAACAGGGTCGCAATGAAAAATAAGATACCTCAGACAAAAATGCATTAAGAGGTAAATTCCCAGATGCCGTTCTCTCTGCAGCATCCTTATAAGGAGCTTCACTCCAAGGACTGAAATTTCAGTAAACAGCATATCAAAAATCTATTTTTGGAGAATAAAAAGAAACCATGATAGGAACATGCACTATTTTATCCACAAATAACAAAAAGGTAAAAGGAAAAGAAGTATAAAAACATGGGAGATAAATCAGGACTTCAAGCGAGCTACAGTTACTTCAGGATTTCATGAATCCTAACAGCCGACCCCACTTAGTGGGATAAGGCTTTGTTATTGCTGGATGAAACTAACAACGTGTAGCTCACGATACTATCACAATCAAAAGTATTGTATAAGAGAAAGACAGAAACTTTAACATTTGGAGTGTGACATCCTGGCCATCTCTTATCATTTCCAAACTTAAACTCATCACGAGAGAAATTAACCATGACTCCATCATTAATATGTTTCAGCAACTCATAAAGCCAACTATATATTCAGGATCTTATTCTTATCCCAACACTCAAACATTTGGTTGTCTTGTGAGGAACAGAAAATTTACCGCCCATTAAACAGAAAGTATAAACTCAAGCACACATCTATCAATTAACTTCCAAATATTACATTCTAAGCTGGCACAAGCAGCAAATATGCTGGTACTAATTAGAGTGGTTTCATTGAAAGAAAAAAAATAAGGGAACAACTAGGTATGCAATCTAACAGAATGAAATATATATATATATATATATATATATATATATATATATTGCAGTAAACTAAGGAACATATCTGATTAGCCTGAACTCACTTTTCTGGAGCAGTAGAAAACAGGTTATCAAGCTCACGTGGTTGAAGGGCTCTATCCTAGTTGACAAGTACATTTGGAAATAAAATTACAGCATACTCATTAGCACAGTTACCATAGACAAAGTGTAAATCACATTGCAAAGGCATACAAGTATGGTGAGAATGGATATTAGGGCATACATTATCATGATCATTTATACGAAAGATCCCCTTCAGGTGCTGAACAGCCTCATTCGTCAGCTCCATACTCTAAAATATGACATTTAAGAGTAAGTATTTCACATCCACCATTAAAAACAAAGTATTAAGAAATGGTACAAAATAAACACACTGGCAGAAATCGATACAACTGTCTATGACAAAATTTGCCCCAATACCTTCCAATTGACAAAACAGTGTAGACAACACTAAACCTTAAAATGATAAGATTGAGCTATACCTGATCAGGAGAACGCTTGGATGGAAGTATGAGAATGTCGTCCCTGAGTTTTAGATCATCATCATATCCAAATTTTCTGAGGACAGACCAAGTTGTTTCAATACGTTCTCTCTCAATGAAAAGAGTATGAAGATAATAGAACCCCTCGGGGGTAAGACCAATATCATTGACACCTTCTGGTTTCCTCACATGTACAACCCTTTTAACTCGCACAATTTCCTCAGGTTGTAGAGGAGCATTAAAACACTTAACCTGTTTGTGGCAGTTACATAACGTCAAACTTCCAAATAAGTGACTGAAAAATGACCACAAAGCACACGACAAAAAGGAAAGAAAAAAAAACCTGGAAATCATTCAGCTCCTCATCATTAAGGGCACCATCCATGTCACGATCACAAAGAGTAAAAATCCGTTTCAAAGCTCTAATACATCGGGGTTGCAGACCTTGCGTTTCTTGGTCAAACAACGGAGTTGTTGGATGAAGGACTGCCTTCGAAGCATAATAAAACACTTCGGGAACCTATACACATGTAAATTAAAATTGTTCAAACTTCAAGCTCCCTCGCCTTTATACAACAGCACAGAATATGAATCAATACCTATTAGTCGGATTCGAAACAGAAGCGGATCAACGTCAAATAACAACCATTTGTAACACACAATATATCAAAATGAAGCTGAGACTAAGAGGAGTTCAATTTTACCTAAATCGAGGCCAAAGGATGGCCGGAGGTGGCTGGAAAATGGCCTGAAAGTCACGGCCAGTTTGGGTTTCTACGAATCCATGAAAGATTCGACCAACAAAGCTCGAATCTGGTCCCTAGGACCGTGAGGAGTTTGTTTATGGTGTCAATATCATCGTCTTCAACGAGATTTGGAAGGGAAAAGCTAGGAAAACCTGCAACTCACCAAAATAGTGGAGATCGTTCGTTATTCGTTCAATCTCGCAAACGTGGTGGAAATTTTCCCATGCAAAGGCAGAAATCGACTTAGAACATCGAAGGAATTAACCGAAGGTAGTTACAGACCTTACCTCGGTCGGGAAGGCGATGAAATCGCCGGAATTCTCTCGGGTTCGAGATGCGTGGTTCTCCGATTTGAGGTTCGAGTCAAGTTTTGGGCACTAGTCCCGTGTTTGGAGACGAGGATGGTGGTGGTTTGGTGTTTAAAGTTGTCGGAGAAGGTGGTGGTTCGACAGAGAGATAAGGATGAGGGGAAAAATGAGAGAGGTGAGGGAGGGAGTTTGACAGAGAGAGCAGAATGAGACCGATAGAAGAGGGAACACAGAGGAAAGGAAGAGAGGGGGTAAAAAATAGGCGGTTTTAATGATATTGTGGGTGCGGATGGGGCTGGTTTCATGAGAAAGTAATAAAAAATTAAATAATTGTGTCCTTTACAAATAGTGTTGGGATCACTTTTCAAAATTTGCTAGTTACTTTAATTTGTTATTGAGCACAAATATATGTTTTGTGTTTTCTTTCATAAAAAAATGAGAAACTTTGGATGCGGTCCTTGATTATGAATATTTTTTTATTGAAATCTTGTTAGTTTTTAATTTTTGATCGAGGTCCCTGAAATTAATGTGATAATTTATTTCTATGTATGTTACTATATTTTTTAAATTAAAAATTAGAAATTTAAGTTGTTTATATAAATGAGATTTTAAATAAAAAAACCATAATTTGTGGAATTAAAAACATTAAAATATAAATATAGTATTGTGTATGTGTGTGTGTGTGTGTGTGTGTGTGTGTGTAAACATGGGTACATTCATCAAATTAACCCAAAAAATTATTGTATTAAAACATGGTTACAATCTTCAAAATCACAAAAAAAAAATATATTAAGCTTAATAACATTAGTAAAGACAAAAAAAAGTTGACAAACAAATTTTGATTGGTTTGTTGACTCTTATTCGAATAAATTTCGACTCCGTAATTTTTTCAAGAACTGATCCAATTGGTAAAGTCCTGTAATTTGACAGCAAAAAGTATCGAATAGGAAAATAAATTTAGAAAACATCCACTTCATCCAAACAGTGGATCTGCCATGTGATGGTTATGAAACGTGTGTGTGGGGCACCTTGATCAATAAAAACTAATACTAAAATATGATTGGTGTCTAGACTGGTGAAGGAAGACACGAACATTGTGCCTATAAAATCAAATGATTTAAATATATTAAATTGTTTAGGCACGAAAATATTTTTTGTGTTTTTGTAAATTCATAAAAAATTAGTGTTACGGATATCCATAAATAGTGACACACACTTTTGTGTTCAAATTTTAATAGGCACAAATACATTTTTGTTTAGACACTAACTAATGTGCCTTTTTGTTCAGAAAGCACATTTGTGATAGTTTTGTGCACATTGACATCTAAGAGCACCAATATATATTTGTGCTCAATGAAAATGCAAAGGGCACATATCAATTGTGTTCTTAGCCCATTTTTCTTGTAGTGTTAGCCCCAGCTGCAAGAAGGATGAAATTTTAGGTGTAACCAGTTGTTTTACAGATTGTAACTATTTGTTTGTATATCTAGTCACAGGATGAGACATGGAACGGAGCCAAAAAAAAATCCAAGTGAGGGCTACTTTGAAAAATAAAATAAGGTTTCGCAAAGAATAATGCTAGCATATCCAACATTTTCTTATATTAGCGATCACATTAACAGCAGAAGTACACTTTTAATATAGCTAGACAAGAAATATTATGCTTCTTGTTAAAAACGCATCACAAATGTCACGTTATATGGTAAAAAAAGATATATCTTATTTTAATATTACATATATACTCTAGTTTGCTTATAATTAACTTATTTACGTTTGATGTGTAGATGTGAATAATGTTGACGATCACTTCTTCACAAATAAATTTATAAGTGTGCACGTATTATTTCAGCTAAAAAAATTGAGTGTGGACAGTTGCCCTAGGAATAGGTCTTAACTGCCTCCGTCCATGATCAGACAGTTGGTCACAAATGAGAGTAGTAATAGGGAATTTCATTTTGAAATCAATAAAACCTAATTAGACTCTCCCCCCCTCCCCCCCCCCCACCCTTTCTTTCTCTTCAAGAAAAAAAATTTTCAACTTACCTCAAATATAATTGAGCCACTTTGCTTGAACTCCCAGTCAACAATGTAGTCGTAATTGCACACTGTTGAGACCATCCTTACCACTAAGCTCAATTCTGGCCTAACCTCGCTTATCTGCAACACCACTATCAATGTCAACTAAATCAAGCAAACCTCTTCAACTTACTAAATCAAACACGTACCACTATTGCAACCGTGGGTTAAGCTATTTACTAGGGCAATTCACATCCCGATCTTGCACTTAAACAACAACCAAGCCATATCCCTCTCACACTTGAGTTCAAAAATTTGAGCTAGGGAATAACACTTCAAATATTTGAGCTAGGGAATAACACTTGCCCCTTTCTTTGATATGACTTTTTATTTGGTTTTCCATCTAGTCCAGCAACATAAGCGTCCATGAATTTTGCATTTGCTGGGCAGTCCCTAAGTGGCTCCAGTGACACTGCAGATTGGACAAAACTAAATTCACCTGCATCAAGAAATGTCCTGGAGTACCATTCTTCGGTTAGGTCCATGTACGGCACAAACAGCTCTGAGATCAAGGCTCTGTATAGCACGCGACGAAATTTCTGCTGCTCTATGCCGTAAATGGATGCTAAGGATATGATTGGACCAGCTCTCATATCGAAACCCAGATGAAAATCCCAGTTTGCCCACCTGCTTTTGTGTGAAATTAAAAATAAAATCAGTTTAGTTGATATTGGAATGTGAAATGAGAAAGAGTAGAAGCAAGAGATTCTTCCATGTTAGTCAATGAGTTTATGACTAATTGTACACCTATGAGTCTAAAACCATCTTCACGTAACTGAAAGTAGACGCAAAGAGATATATCATTTATTGTAAGTGTTGAAATTTATATTATAATATTTAATTAAAAAGATTGAATGGAAAATATATGTCGAGTAGAGACGCCAAGTGCATTTTATTAGGTTTCTTAATAAAACCAAATAGTGCAGCAGTACCATTATGTAAAAGACATGTCTTTTGTAATGGTTTATGAATTAGATGAGAAAGGTGGCATCAATTAGTGAACAACCACTACAACCATTCCTAGAAGTCACTAGAGTTCTTTATAACCCCTAATCACAGCCATGTAAAAGGGAGAAAATAGAGAGTTAATTCGAATCTAATTTTTTCGGTGTTGTTCAATTCCGAGTCGTGTTTTGAGAGTTTGGAATATATTAGGTTTGTCAGAGTCCGAAAATTGTACGTAGTGCTTCGACTTTATATTATATATTGTTAAATCCTAGAAGATTGACGACTACCAAACTGCAAGCATAAGAGCAGGAGCGTAATTCTGTTTTTAGAACATTGTATTTATCATAAGAAACATAGAATGGGACTGAAATTTCTATATATTCGATAACTAGGTTTACAGCACTTTATACAAAGATACAGTCAATAACTTCCTAAACTATCGCCTACAACCAAGGCTTGATCAGGAACCATACAAGGAAGTAAATAACTACAAAATCAATTTACAATATTGACTAATTATCAGAGATATCTTCCTTAACACTCCCCCTCAAGTTGGAGTGTATGTTAATGACACCCAACTTGCTAAGTAAGACTTCAAACTGTGTTGAACTCAACGGTTTGGTGAATATATCGGTTGGTTGATCATTTGTCCTTATGTAAGCCGTGCGTATCATTCCTTCTTGAATATTTTCTCGTACTAGGTGGCAATCAATCTCTATGTGCTTCGTTCGTTCATGGAAAACGGGATTTGAAGCAATGTGTAATGCCGCTTGATTGTCACAAAATAACTTGACTGGTTGTGAATGATTCACTCTTAGATCTTTCAAAATATTCTTCAACCATATAATCTCACAACATGTGGCAGCCATAGAACGGTATTCGGCCTCTGCACTAGAACGGGATATAGTTGTTTGTTTCTTAGTTTTCCAGGAAATAGGTGCTTGACCAAGTAAAACACAATACCCTGTTATTGACCTTCTAGTATCTCTGCATCTAGCCCAATCAGCATCACAAAATGCTTGTAGTTGTAATGAACCCGTGGAAGGTAGGAAAATTCCTTGTCCAGGTGCTTGTTTAATGTACTTGAGAACCTTGTGTGCAGCCTCAAGATGTGGTTGTCGAGGTTTCTCCATGAACTGACTTAGCATGTGAACGGCATAAGCCAAGTCAGGTCTTGTGATGGTCAAGTATATCAACTTGCCCACAAGCCGTCTATATGATGAAGGATCATTCAACTCCTTTCCTTCCATTTGTGTGAGAGACAAATTTTGATCCACAGGAAAACGTGAAGGCTTAACTCCTAGAAACCCAGCATCATCCAATATTTCTAGGGCATATTTGCGTTGACATAGATTGATTCCATGCTTTGAACGCGCAACCTCTATTCCCAAGAAATATTTGAGTTGCCCCAAGTCTTTCAGCTTGAAACGTTGAGATAGGAACTGCTTGATCTCGTCAATTTCATTCAGATTATTTCCTGCTAATATCACATCATCAACATAGACTAATAGAGCAATGAAGTTACCATGACGACTTCGGACGAATAATGAATAGTCTGACCATGATTGATGAAATCCTGCAGCCTTGAGGGCATTGGATAGTTTAATGAACCATTGCCTCGAAGCTTGGTTCAAACCATAGAGAGATTTGTTTAACTTGCAGACTCGAGTCTCCCCCTTTCGTCCGAACCCAAGAGGTAAGGTCATGTAAACCTCCTCTTCGAGATCACCACTTAAGAAGGCATTGTTGACATCCAGTTGATGGAGATGCCAACCTTGCACAGCAGCGACACTAAGAAGAACTCGAACTGTGGTTAACTTAGCCACCGGAGCAAAGGTTTCACGATAATCGACACCTTCAATTTGACTGTAACCTTTGGCAACGAGACGGGCCTTATACCGTTCGATAGTGCCATCAGGTTTGAGCTTGATCTTGTAAACCCATTTACATCCAATGGGACGTTTATGCAGTGGCAAAGGCACGAGCGTCCAGGTATGATTGGCTTGAAGAGCAGCAAGTTCATGTTGCATGGCATCACGCCAGTTTGGATCTCGGACAGCCTGAAAAAAGCTAGTTGGTTCTTTTAGGAGGGTAAGGTTAGTGGTGTAAGCTTTATGGTGGGGTGAGAGATGATCATAGGATAAATAAGTGGAGAGAGGGTGAGAAGTACCTGACGAGGACTAAACCACGTTCGTAGAAGATGTGGGAGCAGACCTGGATGGGAAGGAGACCTTGACGTGAAAGTCCTGCAAAAAAGTGGAGGGTTTGGTAGGTCATGTGCCACGACGAGGTGGGGTAGGCGACGCGGTGGTGGGTGAGGATGAGGTGGGTAGTGTTGAAGTGACTGGTGAAGACACAGGAGGATCGGAGGATGGGGTGTCCGAAGGTGAAGATTGGATGTCTGATGGTGGAGTAGTGGATGGTGGGGTGTTGGAGGATGGGGAGGCTAAGGGTGGGGGGTCGATAGGCGAAATTGTAAAGTCGTAATGAGCAGGGTCGTGGGGTATAGGAGATGGGTCAGAAAAAGAGTTCATATCAAAGTGAGACAAGGAATGGCTGAGAGTAGAGGACGGTGGATGAGCAGCGGAAGTGTCTGAGTAGTAAGGGAATTGGTCTTCAAAGAAAATTACGTCGCGTGAGACAAAAACTTTGTTGAGTTGAAGGTCGAATAAACGATATCCTTTTTTACCATAGGGCTAGCCAAGAAAGGCACAGCGACGAGCACGAGGGTCAAATTTGGAAGGTTTGTGGGCATGGGTGGAAGCAAAACACAAACAACCAAACACACGTAAGTGTGAGTAATTGGGAGCCTTTTGAAATAGCTTCTCATAAGGTGTCTTCCCTTGAAGAAGAGGTGTGGGTGTGCGATTAATAAGGTAGGCTGAAGCAAGTATGGCGTCCCCCGAAAAACGTTTGGGCATGTTGGCTTGAAAGAGAAGGGCTCGGGCAACATTAAGTAAATGGCGATGCTTACATTCAGCAACCCCATTCTGTTGGGGTGTGTTGACGCAGCTGGTTTGGTAAATGATACCTTGTTTGGCATAAAAACTCTCAAGTTTAAATTCGGACCCATTGTCGCTGCGAATCATTTTAACTTTGGTGTTGAATTGAGTTTCGACCAAATGGACAAATTGCACTAGAAGCTGTTGTGTGTCAGATTTGTGTTTCATCAAATAAATCCATGTGCTCCTGGTGTAATCATCAACGATGGTGAGAAAATATTTAGCGCCTGAAATAGAAGGAACATGATACCCCCCCCCCCCCCCCCAGATATCAACATGTATCAAGTCAAAACATGATTTTGTGGCTATGGAACTTAATGAAAATGGTGCTCTTGTTTGCTTGGCTAAAGGGCAAATAACACATTTATTAGAATCACAAGATTTATGTTGAAAGAAAGGAAATAACATGGAAACAGTTTGTGATGGATGTCTGAGGCGTTGATGCCAAAGGTGAGGGTTTGTTGTTTGAATGGTGTTGCATGTTCCTTTCTTTGGTTGATCGAGATAGTAGAGTCCCTCCCGTTCAATTCCCGTCCCAATCATCTTCCCCGAGCGTAGGTCCTGTATGACACAAAATTGTTTTAGGAAGATGGTAATATAGAGGGAATCATATGCGAGTTTGCTAATGGATATCAAATTTAATTTAAAAAATAGTACACACAAAACATTATCTAGTACAAGGTTGGGAGAGAAAACAACTTGTCCAATGTGAGTTACTCTAGCAAGGGAACTAGTGGGTAGTTCAACAGTGTGATTTGAAATAGGCCTGGACGTGGTGAGGAGATGGGGACTGCAAACAATGTGGTCCGTTGCACCACTATCCAAGATCCAAACATTTTTTATGCCATTATGCATGAAGGAAAAAGCTTTACCTGAAAGCTCTTCATTATATGAGGGATTACCGACTTGATTGGCAAAGGAGGATCTGTTTTTGTTTAACATTGCGAGTATCTGCTTGCAATCTTCTTGGGAAAAAGGAAAGTTTGGCATCTCGTCCTTTTTGTTATGCACGGCAACTTGGTTGCCCTTGGAAGTAGATGAGCGGCCTTGTTCAGTTTCAGCAGCTGCTTTGCGTTTGCGACAATATTCAAAGGAATGAGCCCTTCCATCCACAGAAAGTGCATTTGATATGAGCCCGACAATTTTTGGTGCTGTGATTTGTCTTGTTGCATTTTCCACAGCGAAGACCACCATCCTCTGGTTCAGTTTCTCGCCCACCATTCTTCACAGCAAAAACTGCCGCTTCAGGTTGAGAAGTATGCTTCCCATTTGAGACTTCTGCCTGTTTCTCATGACGAAGAACAAGAGAGTATGCCTTGTTCACTGTGGGTAAAGGCTCAAGAAGAAGAGTATTACTATGAACAGTGGAATAAGAGTCATTTAAACCCATGAGAAATTTCATTGTTTTCAGGGTTTCAACATAAGAGATGATTTCTTTCTTCGTATCACAACTACATGCATGGATAGAACATAGTACATCACGTTCATCCCACAAGCTTTTTAATTTGGTGAAGTATGAACTTACTGTCATGTTACCTTGCACGCAGCCATGAATTTCGTTTTCTATGTGAAATAATTGAACAATATTCACATGAGAAAACCTTTCTTGCAAATCAAGCCACATCTGCCTTGCGTCCCTACAGTTGATGACGCTACCTGAGATTTCCTTTGACATGGATCCTAAGAGCCACGTCTTAACCAGATTATTGCACCGATTCCATTGCTGCAACTCTTCATGTTCATCGTCACTTGGCTTCTTGACCGTCCCATCAACAAGCCCTAATTTATTTTTGACCGTTAAGGCCATGGTCATGGATTGAACCCATGCACCGTAATTGTCTTCCACCAATGGTTGCGGCACAAGGACTGCACCAGGTTGGTCCGAATGATGGAGGTAAAGTGGGTGATTAGGACTCTCCCACTTTGGATGCGAAGTCATGCCTGAGGAGGTTGACTTCATGTCTGCGCTATCGCCCATGGATGTGTTTTGCTAGGGTTGTTTTGATGTTTGTGTGTTTCGCTTCTGATTTTCCCAGATATCAATCACTCTAGTACCATCATAAGAAATATAGAATGGGACTGAAATTTCTGTATATTCGATAACTAGGTTTACAGCACTTTATACAAAGATACAGTCGATAACTTCCTAAACTATCGCCTACAACCAAGGCTTGATCAGGAACCATACAAGGAAGTAAATAACTACAAAATCAATTTACAATATTGACTAATTATCAGAGATATCTTCCTTAACAATTTATGCAAACCTCAATCTCCAAGTTTGTCAGTATTTCTTTCATCTTTCTACTTTCATGTTAAGCTATACCCATTTGGTGTTTTGATTTTATATAATAATTATTATAAAATCTCTCTAACATTATCTTCATGTTTTCTGAAATTAAGTAATGATCTTTCCTTTAACCCACATATATGGTATCACCTAGGTATTCTATGACTACAAAAATGCAAAATAACGATAACAAATTTAACATGTTATAAAGGCATTTTATTTATTTATTGTTTGATATAAGCCATTTTATTTAACAGGTTTTTTCTGTTATGCTCGCTGCACTCTACACCAATTTCCATTTTAGTTTCTCACTTTATTTTGTCTCACTTTACCATATGCACTCAGTCTTACTGTTCCACATTACCTCTACATTTTTCTCTGTCTCACTTTGACCCTATCCACTCATTCTCCGTATCTAACGTTAGCCAATTCCATCAATTGGATTGAGAGGTGTTAAGTTTCTTTGATGTGATAATGGTACCCTAGTCTTTTTCAGCCACGTTGGTGTGCTAAATGCGGGAGTTAAAAGTGAGATAGAACATAGTATAGAGGCCAAGCAAAGTGAAATTTAGTGTAGAGCATAGTGCTGATGAATAAGCATTGCTGCAGGATCAAATGTCCCAGAATGCATGAAGATGAAGCTCGGATTGCAGGATTTTGTCAAAATGTTTGAGTTGTTTAAGTTTGTAATTAACGGTCAAGATTATAACATCTAGGTATATATCTTGCCACGTATTATTTTGTTATGGTTTTAAGTTGCCTGTGTGCTTTGCAAGTGATCACATTCACGTTGCTTGTGTGAGCAACGGCTATATCACGGTACGCACACCTTGTGTGTGATGTAATCGAATCCAACGTGAATTCAGGAGCAACGAACTCCATTTTTGCTTCTTCGTGTTCTCTGCATACCAGCTCATAGAGCTCTTCAATTTCTTGTTGAAAGTCATACAAAAACCACATCAAAATCACCTGCAAATTACTTTAAACACTAACACGTAGGCCATAGCTAAAAATGAATAAAATATGACGCATTTCAATTACCTAACGGAGTGTCCATGAATTTCAAAACTTGGGCCGTCAGGTTGCTACACCGTGACCGCACTCAACCTTGCCCCAAATGGAGGCTTTTGAACCGACTCTCTATAGTCCGTCCTGTAAGATATTAATCTGAAATCATAAGAGTAACAACAAGACATTAGGATCACGAATACAATAACGAAATCGACAAGAAAAGGGAAATAAACTTATCTTCCAAAGCAGAGGAAGAAGAAGCCATGGCTGCTAGGGTTTCAAGGAGAACTTCTACACTCTAGCAGCCGAAAGTCCTTGTGCACAGAAATAGGGTTTTGCACTAGAATAGGATTATGCTGTAAGTGCAGGGACCTCCTAATATATAGATGCTCATCCCTTTAATCCGGCCTATTAACTGATTAAAGGGATATTCCAAATCAATTAGAGTTCCACCATGATACGGTATCTTCGTAATAAATCTATTAGATTTCCTCTAGGTTAATTGCAAGGGATAAGACTCCATAATCCTTATTAGGTTAGGACTATCGGATCACTTTGTTTGCTAACCACTCGGTAGACAATGGGCTTACAACAAAATAATCCAATACAACATTCATTGTCATTCACAAACTTACATTCTCCCACCTGAATGTCAATGACTCATCCTAACAAAATAAGAACTCATGGTGATCACTGAGTCTTCATAAGTATGCAACAACCTTTCCTAGCAACCTGTCACTTTGAATTGAATGCAGAACCAAAGAAAACAAAGGACAACTTGGTCTGTCCATTGCACTCCAGGATTACATACACATTCAACTTAAAGTACTTTGTTACTAACGAAGTCATGGTGTCAAGAGCTAATAGTCAAAATATTAGCTCACAATAGTCAAACTGAAAATATGAAAATATATTTTAGTACAAAAGTAGTTCACAAAAGAACTCAACAACGTTGGTAACAACATCCAACTTTTCTGTCAATTTAGAATATATTAAGAGAACAAGTAAAATACGATATACTGTTTTACAAAATCAGGACCTCTTATTAAAACTTATGAACAAAATTTAAACCAAATTTAC
Organism: Cotoneaster glaucophyllus; assembly: GCA_036320875.1. Lineage (NCBI taxonomy): Eukaryota > Viridiplantae > Streptophyta > Magnoliopsida > Rosales > Rosaceae > Cotoneaster > Cotoneaster glaucophyllus. The sequence continues at coordinate 19,896,898 of CM070069.1, read as the reverse complement.
TCTTAAAGTATCAGCCACTAACACTTCAAATTTTTAACACAAAAGGTAATCTCTTACTCCCACTGATTAATAGAGACAAAATTATATAGATAACTTATTATTACTCCCACTGATTAAGAGAGTAAAACAAAACTTTGTAAATGTCTACAAAATGAAACAGATACCTTTCAAATACTCCCATTAGCAAAACATTAGTCATGGGATCTAAAACATAAAATTTGTGAGCTCAACATCTTTATTCTAGATATCTGTAGGGAAGTGACTATTGTGACTGAAAAGCTATACAAAATCATTTGGTCAGTTTTGTTCATCTAACATTTGACAGAAATAGAAAACTTTAACTAAATGTTTTCTTATGGCATCAAAAGTATATAATTCCATAATCATCTTTGGACAGAAACTAATTATATTAGGTTTGCATAGCTAAAACATAAAATACAAGGGCAAACGTATATAGCTTCAACACTTTTGAGCAGATGAAGTATATACAATCTTGTCAATTTCATGCTTCACTATACATTGATTTATAGTTGTACTGAATAAGAAAACACTTTTGAGAAGATTAATTATTCCTCAATAACATATAAATCACAAGTCCAATTTCTTGAACAACAAACAAGAATTAATAAGCAAAACACTTTTGAGCAGAATATACTCATTAACCCTTCTTGAATTTCCTACAAGATTAATTGCATATATAACAAATAAAATATAAACAAGTATGATAATATACGGTTTATCTACCAAAACTATTACCATTAAAATCATGCAAAATTGATGAGTGTGAAGCCCATAATACATTATTTCTCCCACTTGGGCAAACACTCTATATTGCAGATTTAATCATAATCTAAATAAAACCAATTTATAATCTTTAATATGCTCAAGACACTAAAATTTCTTAAATAAATTAAAGGATCATTTTATTAGATAAATAACCTTTTAATATGCCCAAAACATTAAAATTTCTCAAACAAAATTGTTGAGTCACAAAATAGTTGGTTTGGACAAAATAAACCAATCTATATGTATCAAAATTAAGCTTATATAAGGAACAATATCTCAACATTATTAATCGATCTCAACCATTAGTCATAAAATCCAAAAGAAATCACAAGCTTTGTGAGTGCATGATACATATTCAAATTTAAAATATGGAAACATGAAATCCAAAATACGTAACTCCTTCTTAATTATAAAAGATTCTTTATAATAGATTTTATTAGTAAATGAAATGAGTTAATTCAAATCAAATACAAAACGGGTAATTTAATTGCAATATTAATCTAGCTTAAATTCCCATAATAGTTGTATTGTGATGCACAACCCAAATTCAAGGAGACTACTATTTTTCCTTTTAAGAAAACGTATTAAAAGAATTTATCTTTATATGGGCAATATCAATAATTATGAAAATACCTTTAATCTCACAATAAAACAATTAGTGGAATATATTTTAAATTTAGCATCTCCAATTTAGAACTCACAGAAAATTAAGGCAAAAGATTGGCAAATTTACCAACTCATTCTCGATTCTGCAAGATTCATCATGGAAGTAGTCGAGTTGTGGAGGATCAAACCAACTCTAAATTGCATGATTGTTACACCTTTGGGCAGAAACTAATCATGCAAAGAAAATACCTGCATAGCTAGCCAAAACATAAAATACACAGAATACATATAGCTTCAACAGCTTTGGCCAGATGAAAATATGTTAGAAGTACTTTATGATCTGCTATAATACTAATTTATAATTGGTGAGTGATTTTCTGAAATTCCCATTGAGACAAAAGTATTCACCATATAAATTAGAATTCTGATTTTTCAAAATAATCCTTTAGAACAGTATTAAATAACCGTTTTGTTGGATATTTAATGATTCTCAAAAGATTCAATCAGACACAAAAGTATGTCATTGTTGACATTGAACAATAGAGTTCTCGAAAGAGAAAACATGGTTATTCAGTTATTCGATAGGGACCAAAATGATCAATTAATAAACTGATGCCATTTTTCAATTTTCTCTCCAAAAAAAAAAAACAATTATCATCATAATCGGAATTGATGACCAAACAAAACATTGGTTTAAGCAAAACAAACCAATACATCTTTAAATCAAAATTTAATCAGTGTTGTCTAATAAGAGTCATTAGTATTAAGAATTTACATTAAATAAGGCCATATTGGAACCTTAAACTAGTATAATAATCGGTACCAATAGATGTGCACAAATACGTGAAACAATATCACATAATAAAACTAGTTTTGAAGTACCAAAATTCAGCAGTACTACTTTAGTTTGCAAATTCACTAAAAACTCAATTCTCTTTAGATTGTCTTGAAAATTTTCAAGTATGAACTAGACATATATGACTACTATTTCGCAAAATTTCATGATTTTTAAAATCTTGTAAGCGAGCCAAAAATGAATTCGAAAAGACAGGTGCTTTAGAAACTGCAGAAAATGTTCAGTATAGACCTGAGATTACAAATTCACCAAATATTCATTGTTCATCCGATATGGATGAAAATTTTCAGACATAAAGTAAACTTACAAATCTGTTAATTCCCAAAATTTCATAATTTTTGAGACTTTAGAAGTGTACTAAAAGAAAATTAGAAATGGGATGTGCTGCAGAAACGACAAAAATTCTGCAGTACATACAGGACACTAAATGATTCACCAAAAATTCAAATTTTCTCCAATATGCATGAAAATTTCCAGAAATAAAGTAAACATCTCAATGTATATCATAATAAAATTTCATGAATTTAGAAGTTGCATAAGTATATCAAAATAATATTACAAACACACTATTCTGCAGAAGTTTGCAGAATTCCAGCAACATGGTATCACACTTAAAAATTTACCATAAACCCATTTCTTGTCCAAAAGACGTGAAAATTTTTGCATGTATATAATTCATTATATAACATAACATGACATAATTTCATCAAAATTGGAGTCATGAAAATTTATCAAATTATTGTTCTGGAGTGGTAATTGAAATTTACAAAACCTTCTAATCAGATCATAATAAAATGAGATAAATATGCATTGATGAGAATTTGGTTAAACAAATGACCATTCACTATATATTTGCTATACAAAATGCAAATAGGTAACAAAATTTTTTTTTCATTCTTTTGGTGATTACAATAAGTAAGGCATCCCTTTTCACCATAAAAGAAAAGGATTTAGTCATACAGACAACTTCGCTTAAAATCTGCATCAGCAAAATATCCAAATTTGGTAACCATTATCAAATTTCAATGCAAAAGCCACACTAGTCCTTTTAATTCATTATTCCAAAATTATGGACCGAACTATAATATTTAATCATGCAATCAATAAGCCAATGTAGTTAAAATATGAGTTACTATAGGCAGAAAATCTCAAACTACCACACTTCAATTCTTCTCTTCAATACAAGGGTAATAGATTCATGAATAATAATAGAATAAGAGTGAGCGGAAGCATGAAATCCCAGGAAGTCATAAGAAAACACCATATATAAGGACCCATGTATACATGGAAAACATGAGCGGAAGCAAGAAGACAAACCTCACAAACTCATAACAAAATTTCATTTAAACCGTTTAAGAATTCATATTCGAAAACAATTACAAACCAAATCCAACTTTACTTATGACGGCGAATGATTCTCACCAAAATAAAAAAACTTTGAAAACAACCAAAATTTTAAACCTAATCATAGACACAGTGCGCTAGGAGAAGAGAAGTGTGTAGAATAATTATTAATTTAAAATGGGATTCCAAAAGAAGGAACCCTAACCACTGCCCAGGAGCAACACAAACGCCATCCAAGCGGATCAAAGCCAATCTTGATATTAATCATATCAAAACAAATTATAATAATAGTTAAATCAAATTATTTAGATGCATATGTGTCAAGCCTTCGAACTTTAAATTCTAGTGCAAAATTATATATATATATATATATATATATATATATATATATATATATGTCTTTTATAGGTATAGCCATATATAAAGCAATCAGATTTGCTTCTTAATTAATCATTATCACGACATGGCTAAGAAAACTCATCTTTATGTTTTCCCATGAAAGCAAAATAGTCCACTTTAATCCGAACCCTAAGCTTGTTGTGTGGCTCTGATACCACATGTAAGATATTAATCTGAAATCATAAGAGTAACAACAAGACATTAGGATCACGAATACAATAACGAAATCGACAAGAAAAGGGAAATAAACTTATCTTCCAAAGCGGAGGAAGAAGAAGTCATGGCTGCTAGGGTTTCAAGGAGGAACTTCTACACTCTAGCAGCCGAAAGTCCTTGTGCACAGAAATAGGGTTTTGCACTAGAATAGGATTATGCTGTAAGTGCAGGGACCTTCTAATATATAGATGCTCATCCCTTTAATCCGGCCTATTAACTGATTAAAGGGATATTCCAAATCAATTAGAGTCCCACCATGATACGGTATCTTCGTAATAAATCTATTAGATTTCCTCTAGGTTAATTGCAAGGGATAAGACTCCATAATCCTTATTAGGTTAGGACTATCAGATCACTTTGTTTGCTAACCACTCGGTAGACAATGGGCTTACAACAAAATAATCCAATACAACATTCATTGTCATTCACAAACTTACACGTCCCGGCAGCCTTTGGCATCGGAACAATAAGTCTATCCCTAAACTCCACGATCTTCATCTCGTCAAGATCAACGGTCATCGTCACTCCCTCTACAGGCCTCTTCTCAAAATTAACAGTCCCATCCAAATAAAAACAATGGAGATTGACCATCCTCTTGTTCTTAACCCTGTCCTCACCGTGCCACCCCACAGGAAAAACGTCACACAGAGCCTCCTCGACCTTCAATCCCCGCTTCCTCACCGCAGCCAAAAAGGGTGCGTATTGCTCTTCGGCCATGATAGTGGGGTAGCCGCGGCCGGTGTGAATGCGGTCGGAGATGACGGAGTCGGTTGACAAATCGACAGTGATTTCGTGGGTGGTTTGGTTGATTCGAGCAATGACAAAGGCTCGGCGAGGGGGTGGGGTTAGGGTTTTGGAGTTTTGGGTTGAGAGGAATGTGAGGAGGGTTGGCTTGTGGGGGTCTTCAAGGCCTATGTAGTGAAACGTGATGTTGAAGTTAAAGGAATTGGAGATGTACTGGGCTGTGATTAGGGTTTGGACTAGCTGCAGCTCTGAAGGGGTTAGAGGGTCTAGAGGGTGGAGATTTTCTGGGTGTGCAGAGAGAATGAAGAATGAAATAGGGAGGATAACAAAGAAAAGGAGTTTGGGGGCGGCCATGGCTGTGATTCTGGTGACTGATCCTGAATTTATTTTTATTTTTTTGGACTGTTCGTGAGCATGTTGCATGCATGATGTTATTGTTGTCAAGCAGCCAAACATGACAAGTTCCAAGTATCAGTTAACGTGCCAACACCAAAAGAACATTGTCTGAGCTTTTGTATGGAGTTTCATTGTGTCAATGGTTTATGCTTTTCAATGGGATCATGAAGCCTAGAGATCAAATACTCGTTCTTCGATTATGTATCAAACTAATTTGGAACAAATAAAAAAGTTAACGTTTTACCGTAAAATCAATTAGTAATATAAGGAGCAACAAATATTCTTTCTCTAACAACAAAATTAATAGTTACTGGTCCAGTATTATCTATTTTGTCAATGTTGGAATTCTATATCGGGCTTTTGGCGTTATCCAGTTAGTAAGCTTGTACAATATTGATTATTTGTTTTGAGTAACAAAACAATCTAATTACACTATATGAACCATTCATTTCTTAAATTCTCGTTGAATAATAACGTCCTTGCAAAAAATCAATCACTTTAGTTATTGACGCATCGTGTGTATTTATATTTAGTTGTTTATCAAGACATTTTGTTTTCTATTTATTTGATCATATACAAAATGATTTCAATTAGAGTGGAGGAGATGACCATCAAAGGATAGATTTTGGGTTGGGCTTGGGCTCAAAACACGATCCAACCCATGTAAATTGGCAGAAGTTCTGGACCCTTCTCGCAAACCGTTGTCATATCCTATACCTTTCCAGTACAAAAGAAAGGTGACGACCACCTTTGCACTCTAGGAAGCTCTAGAAGTTGGGCAGCACCAGCACCGTTGTATTAAGACGCTCTCTCGCTATCTGTAACTTTATCTCTCACTGATCGTTGGTGCTCTTCTATCTCTCTAAGCTGTAAGTCCCTCATTTCCTCTCTACACAATTTAGCTTCCTTTTATTTTCCTTAATTAACAGCCATGCTAGCTAGATATGTCTCGGTGTGCCTTAATTACCAATGCATGCACTTGTTTTTGCTGTTTTCTATTGAATTAAACAACTTTATTAGTACCCAACAACTAGTTTTTGCTCTCTGGAAATTGGAAGAGCTTCTTCTCTCTGTTTTGGATCTTTATTCTTCTGAATTTTTGTTTTCTTGCCAAGTTTTTTACATATTCTGTTGGGTTTTTTTTTTTTTTTTTTCCTATCAAGTTTTCATCAAGTTTATGACATAATTGTTGCTACTGGGTTTGGTAAGGATCACCTGAAATTTTCTGTCTTCATATTATGTAATATTCAAGTAAAATATGTGGGGTTGTGGGTTTTTTTCCCTTCTATGTTTCTACCAACAAATGTGAGATGGCTAAGTTACCTAAGAGGTGTTTGTGAGAAGGCCTGCGTGAAGTATAGTTTTGCCAATTCTGTCTGCATGCTACGAAAGCCGAAAGGTATCAGCAGGTTTTTAAGGATTTGATGTTCCTAGCTTTGATTTGTTGGTCCCTCAGTTATTACTTAGTTTTTAACTTTTTCAGTGCGACTTTCAGGACATGTTCAAACCAGGAATTATCTCAACACATCCTCAATTTGGAAAACAGAACCATTTTTTTCGCTGTGTTAAATCGTAAGAAAACAGTGTCGAGAATGCTGATATAGGAAGATAGAGTTTGGTAGATACTAGACATTGCGATTGTGCATGAGACCACGAGATTCGTAGGCGTTGCTTGGGGTAAACTAGTTCTTAGTTTTCATCACCTTCTCCTCATCCATTTGCAATTTTTGAAATGCAGGAATGGCTGAGCCAGCATACACAGTGGCATCTGATAGTGAAACCGCTGGAGAGGAAAAATCGTCGTCTCCTTTTCCTGAAACCGCTATTGGGATTGACATCGGCACTTCACATTGCAGTGTTTCTGTCTGGAATGGCTCCCAGGTTGAGCTCTTGAGGAACATTAGAAACCAGAAAATGATGCGGTCGTATGTCACATTCAAGGATGAAAACCCTTCAGCGGGAGTAAGCAATCAACTCTCCAGTGAGCACGACATGTTATCTGGAGCTTCAATTTTCAACATGAAACGATTAATTGGCAGGGTTGACACCGATCCAGTTGTTCAGTCAAGCAAAAGCCTTCCCTTTTTGGTTCAAACATTGGGCATTGGGGTGCGCCCACTGATCGCAGCCTTGGTGAATAATGTATGGAGATCCACCACTCCTGAAGAAGTTCTGGCAATATTTTTGGTGGAACTCAAGGCAATGGCTGAAATCCAGCTAAAGCGGCCCATAAAGAATGTTGTTCTCACCATTCCAGCTTCATTCAGCCGATTCCAGCTGACTCGTATTGAAAGAGCTTGTGCCATGGCTAGCCTTCATGTACTCAGACTGATGCCTGAACCAACTGCTGTTGCGCTGTTATACGCGCAACAGATTTCAAATCAGAACGTAAACACCGGATCTGAGAAGATTGCTCTAATCTTCAACATGGGTGCTGGATACTGTGATGTAGCTATTACTGCTACAGCTGGAGGAGTTTCCCAAATAAAAGCCTTAGCAGGATCTGCCATTGGAGGGGAAGACTTGCTTCAGAATATGATGCGCCATCTGTTGCCAGATTCCAAGACTCTTTTAACTAGCCACGGACTTGATGACATAAAGTCAGTTGGCATACTTCGAGTTGCAACACAGGAGGCAATCCACAATCTCTCCTCCCAAACTAGTGTGCAGATTGATGTTGACTTGGGAAATGGGACAAAAATATGTAAGGTTGTGGATCGGGAGGAATTTGAGCAAGTTAACCGAGCAGTGTTTGATAAGTGTGCGAGCCTCATAAGCCAGTGCTTGCATGATGCAAAGGTTGATACCGAGGATGTGAGCGATGTAATAGTTGTTGGAGGATGCTCATATATTCCACAGATAAAAAGTCTTGTCATGAGCATTTGTAAAAAGGAGGAGCTGTACAAAGGGATGAAACCATTGGAAGCTGCTGTCATTGGAGCGGCACTAGAAGGAGCGGTGGCATCAGGTCTTAGCGATCCCTTTGGGAGTTTGGACTTGCTTACCATTCAAGCCACCCCTCTCGCCCTTGGGATCGGAGCTGATGGAAACAACTTTGTGCCTATCATACCTAGAAACACAGCAATGCCAGCACAGAAAGATGTCTTCTTCACAACTGCCCATGATAACCAAACTGAAGCACTAATAACCGTCTACGAAGGCGAGGGGAAGAAGGTGGAAGAGAACCATTTGCTGGGGTATTTCAAGATCACTGGAATTCCACCATCCCCGAAAGGAGTTCCGGAAATAAGAGTAATTCTGGACATCGATGCATCAAGCGTGCTGAGAGTTTTGGCCGGGGTTTTAATGCCGGGGTCTCATCAGCCAGTAAATCCAGTCATGGGGGTAAGGATGCCAACAGTTGATGATGGTCACGGCTGGTGCGCTGAAGCCCTACACAGAGCTTATGGCTCTTCTCTAGACTTGGTTACGGTGCCGAAGAAGATATAGTCACTACTTAAGAGGAATGCATGGTCGTCTTTTAACATCAACTGGTGAAATGTAAGGATGATACTCTGTTTTCGTATGCATACTTTGTTGAGTGTGGATTTTTAGTGTAATAAAATAAATTTGAGCAGCTCCTGCTCAAATAGTTTGATAAATGATCGGATCAACGTTTTCTAAGTGATTTAGATGGCACCAAAAATATTGTCTTATGATATGTAAGTTGTAGCTGAGGACGCGAAGCAATACATATTCTTATATCCAAATCTTCAAGAACAGGGCAGTTACAGAAAAGCTTTTTCAATGAGGTGTCACCAACTACAAGATCTGTAAAATGAATCAACTCGAGACTTGCGAAACAACAACGCAATGTCGCTGGAGCATCTTTGTAAGTAATACAATCTGAAAACACCCTTAAACTCATGAATGATTTGCACAAGAAAAGGCTTTCTGGCATTTTCAACTTTAAATTACCTACGGTTGTTTTTTGTTCGTCGGTAAATGGATTTGTGCATCTTCCACCACATATGGCAGTGCGTGAATCTGGGTCCAATATTTATATGAACTCAACGCAACTACAATACGTCATTATCATCAATGTGATTTGAATCTAAGATCTCTTGTGAAGAAGAATATTATTAGACTGTAATATTAATCGGTAACCCATGACATTTATTTCTTAGACAGTGACAGCCCTAAGACTAAAAATTAGTTGTGTATATTTCCCATTTCAAGCCTTTGCAATGACAAATAGATTAATTTGGTAGTAGTGCTATTTGTATCATCTCTTTAATAGAGGTAGGGTCCACCAATAATGTGAGTCTCATCTCTATTAGAATGATGATACAAAAATAACATTTATGTTCATTCGTGTCCTAAAATCCCTGTAACTCACATTTATTGGAGGATATTAGGACACCAAATCAAGAACGCAACCCTTGCCTTTTAGAGATAGAGGCACAACAAAAAGTCTTCAATAAAAGCGACGATGGACTCCACGTTCATTCACTTATGTAATTGGAAATTCTTCGTATCCATCTGAAAAAAGGCGAGTATGATTGGAACAAAAGTGCATTTAGATGACCAAAATTTTTTTTTGACTCCATTTTTTGGTGTTTTTTGGATTTGAAACGAAAACTTCACCTTCAAAATCATCAATGTTTTTCTTGTGAAAACGCATTTAGACATTTTAAACTGTAACATCCCATTGTAAGTATATGCATCACAGAAAACCAGAAATCAATTTCAACAACATTGCTTCTCATGGCATTGCATATTCAACTCAAAACGAGAGAAATCATCCGCTTCAAAAGATAAAACGCATACGTTTAAGTTGAAACTTTTTAATGTCGAAAGAGTCACATAGCGAAAGTACACTATCAACAGCCATCGTAAGTCTTTGACGTCCTTCTTTCCAAGGTTGACAACTATCAGCATCGTCTATGTCTAAGTTGAGAACACAAGTCCACAAGGTTTTCCATCTTTTAGATAAGACAGTGGTCCGCACAGCATATTGGTTCGGTGCAATATAAATACCTTACGCTTTTTTTATGCTTTTTCTCTTGTTTTCGTTCTCGTTTCTGTATTGAACTTGTACTCTATAAATACCTTACGCTGAATGAAGGCTACCTAGGGTTTCATCCAGCACTTTGCTTGGCCCATCAACTTAGAAATTGGGCTTCTTATCATGCCGACGTTTCACATTTATTGGCCCAACTTTCAGGTGTACTGGGTCGAAGTTATACAATGATGCAAACACAACCAATAAATCTACAGTTTTGTTTCGGCTTATACTTTGCTATTATAATTTCACTTTGTCTTCTAAAACTCAAATTGCGTCACCTTACTCTATGGAATCCAATTTTCGTTTATAAATCAATTAAGCACTTTGACATGGCATGATTGGGTCCACTTGTCTGCTTATATTTTTGTCACATCATTGCCACATTATTTAAAACAATTAATATTTTTACAAAATCAATTGAAAAAGAGAATACATTTTTTTTTTTTTAACAAACGATATTATCTACACTTAGGGGGTGAGGTTGTAGGCTAAGTCTCACAATGGGCGTACAATAATGTGGTTCAAATTCACTTTTGGCAAGAATCGAACTTGAGACCTCTCAATTACAAGTGGAGAATAAAACATTTAGACTGTAGTACTAAGTAGCAAGAAGAAAAACAAAGAACAAGCAGCATTTTGCGAAATGGCAAGGGGATTGAATATGGATGAAAATGAGCGTTTGCTCACGTTTCGTCAGTTCCTTCACTTTCATGCGATCAATTGTTTTTTGTAAGCAAGGAATATTATGAATTAATAACTAATATAAATTGGAGAGAAAGAAATTGAACTTGTGTGGATGGGGAGAGTACATCAACCATAAGCCAATATGATTTTTCCTTTTCACTTAAACTACTTGGTCCTACGATAGTTTTATTTAGGTCACAGACATTTTAGATCAAGTCACACCTTTGTTAAAAACAACTTCGATGGATTTAGCCAAATTAGATAGCATTGTGCCCTCCCGTTAGCACCTAACTTCGATTCCATCTCCTCGTAATTCAAGCTAATTAAGAGTAGGTTATCGCTTGGATCAAATAATGCCAGCACTTAACATCTAAACTCAAATTGCCCTAAAGAAAGTGAGTGTGACAAACTGCACATGACAAGTATGGCCACATTCATCCAAAACTCACAAAAACAAATGAAAGGGACACACTCAAACTCCAAAAAAACTGCATAGAATAAACTCCAAACCTTCAAGTAGCAGTACCAATTTGTCTTCACATAATAAATTCAAATATAAAACAATGATTGATAGATGTCAAACTCCTAAAAAATGTCAGAAAATAATTCACCAAAAACTGAATGAGGATCCTTTGCCAATACTTATGTGAGAATTCCAGGAATCTTTTAATCATGTTCATTTATCGTACATTCGGTCATAAATTATTTTAAATTTTTTGTTTAAAATTAAATACAAATAGTATTTGACGAAAACTGATCGCACGATTTACGATAAACGGATACAATTAAAGGATCATATGGTTCCTCACAAAGAGGATCCGAAGAAGATCCTCATTTGAAACCTAACCCCTTTAGATATTATTCACATATTGTACTTGTAGCTATAGAAGTAAATCCATATGAAATCAAGTGTGAACCAACCAGCAAATCTCAATCGTGGGAAACCGATCTCAGCAAAAATACAGAGCACGGATTAGAGGGAACTGGAAAAAGCCACAAGTTCCAAACAGATGGACTCCGACTCTCAACGTCAGCTCCTGCGGAACTGAACCCGGTACACCCTCAAGACAATTGGTACGCGACAAAACCGCACCCCAAAACCAAACATATAAATCAAACTAGAAGGAACTTTTTTTATCATATTAATAAATTTTTCTCGTGTTGCCGAAGTTTCAAAAAAAAAAAAATTTAAATACTGATTATAGTCTTTAAATACTAAATGATTTTAATATTTGTTTCAAAAGTCATGGCTAATATAGTAATGTTACTTCAATTTTAGGGGTATTTTCATCCAGATTCAAAAATTTGAGTTGTTGGATTCAATCTATTGTTCCTGTTTTTTCCTTTAATTACATTTCTACACTTATGCATCGTTACTCAAAATTATTTTTTTTAGTTCAATTTGAATATTTAAATATAAAAATCTAACCACTTTTATGGAAAATAGTTAAAAGAAAATTTATATGTCATCATATATGATACTTATACCATAGGTTGATAAAATACATCTAACCTAGGATAGAGGTATCTATGAGAAAAAAAATATAATCTACCTATCGTCCATGAAAATAGTTCTAAGAAATTTCATCTTTCATACGTTTATGAATCCATACTAGTATATCTGTTGATAGGTGTAGTACCTACAACATAGACATAGATTAGTTAACACAGTTAACTGTGACATAGGTAGAAGAAAAAATTGAGATACAAATCAAGAACATAAAAAATGAGAAACAATATTTAATGTTAAAATTGCGTAAAAGATAAACCTATAAATAAAAGATGACAGTTATCAAATTTAATTCTATCAAATTTTTTTTAATCACAACTTAATAAAAATTAAAAAACAAACCATGTGAATGGACCTAACCCAATAAAATTGGCTAAACCCACATACAAAGTTGAACTTACATCAAGTTTACTCTTAATTTTATCCTATTTTCTCTCCCCACTCCCTACTTTTTCATTTTGTTATTTGCTATAATAATTCCTCTTAACAACAGGCATATCATGTGTTAAGAATTTGCACCTCTCTCTAGTATGGAGTCAGTAACAACTTAGTCCCTATTTTAAACTTAACACTTTACTATCCTAAACTTTCATATCTCTACACGATTCGCTTCTTTGTAAAAAAATGTTATTTACCCTAAATGAGGCCGTTCTTAGTCAATCCTTAAGGAATTTCGATCATAAGCGCGAAGTTCTGTGGATAAGTCAAGATGTATTTTAAGAAAGAGTTCCTCCTCAATCCTTAGGAGCCAAGTCTTTCTCTTTAGATTCATATTCTTATGTTTTGGACGTCTCTCAACTTAACGGAAAAGTTGGAGGAGTTAGCAAACTAACTATTGATGCAACAAATGACATAATTCGAGGACAGGAGAAACAATTAATGGAGTTTAGTGATGAAACTAAACTTGTGGCATAGATCAGGAACCTTTGCTACAATTTAGCATTTTTTTATAGTTTATTTCATATTTATTTAAAAATACAAAATTCAAGCTAAAATTGACATATGACATTTTTTTGAATGGTATAATGCACAAATCACGTGATATTTCCAATACATCCAAGAATTTCTTCAAAACTTCACTCACTTTCTCTGCACTCACATCACCACTTGCATGCAAACATATATGATAAAAAAAAAGGGTACGACTTTGCTTGAACAAAAATAAAAAACAAATGTAGGAATGTACCCACACTTTGACTTCTTAAACTACAAAACCCGACACATATTCCTACCATTTCTGCTCACGTTAAATATAAAGAGTTGAAACCCCAAAAACAAAAAACATATAAATATTAAGACCCAAATCATACAAGAACATGACTCCAAAATTAATACAAGCTTTCAAAGAGTTGAGACCCCAAAAACAAAGACATAAAAATATTAAGACCCAAATCGTACAAGAACAAGACTCCAAAATTAATACAAGCTTCCAAACCATGGTCCTTTTTATTATCAACAAAATTAAACCTTCAAAAGATTCCACAGCACGAAAAAATAAAATATAAAAATACATTTATATTTAAACTGAAATTAACAAAGGTTTTTTTTTCCCTAATATAAAACCATAGCATAGATGCTATTGTTTTCTCCACTAATGCACATTTCTTATTATCTATTCCATGGTTTTTTTCCCTACGGTAAAACTAGAATGTCACATGCATCTATGCTATGGTTTCCCTAAATAAAATGCAATTTTCACCGTGTCGACCACGCTATCTTTTTCCCAAGCTTTGTTGCCCCTCGAAACCCTAAAAACTTAGACTTTGTGAAAAATTAAAATTAAAATCAAAATTAAAACCCTACACATTTCAAAATTAGAAAATGGTGCACAGCCTCTCACACCTTGCATAGTACGTCGTCGTCTCGGTCATTTAATGCACGAGGAGAGTTGGACTTTGCAAAATAATTAATCAATTATTACTGCTCTCGTCAAAGGACTCATTTGTCAATTTAACAAAATCTATGTACTTCTCTTTTTCTTCTTCTGGGTTCAGAACCGTTGCGATACCGACACGTGGCGGCGTCTGAGTTGGGGAGAGACGATGGAGATGAGTCCGCCCAGTGGGGGCCGCATCTTTGACCTGTAGATCATCTCGTCGTACGGCCTCCTGTAGAACTTCACGAATGGCGCGAAGGACTCCCGGGACTTCTCCGTCCTGCTAACGTGGCTCTCCCTGCGGAAGAACGTGGCTGGCGATTGGAGGAACGAGGGGCGTGGGGTCCGCGGCGGCTGGCGGTGGTGAGGAGTCCTGCTGGCCTCGATGCCTGAGCACCGTTGGGCGAGTGGGGTCGACGGGAACAGGCTTTTTCTCATGGCAGCCGAGTTGCCGTAGCCGTGGATTGTTCCACGTGGCGTTCTGGCGGTGGGGGATGCGAAGGAGAAGGACCGGGCGTTTAGCGGAGAGATGAGTGCGGGTCCCAGCCGGGAGGGTGTGGTGGGGCCTACTTTGGATGCTGACGTGTCTGTGAGGCTGAGGTACCAAGGCTTGAGAGAGTCGAACTGATGCTGAGCGACGGTGAAGGAGAAGCGGGAGGATGAGCAGGAGCCGATCTTGGCCGTTGATTTGATTGAGGAGGGGTCGAATCGAAGGGACGAGGCTCGCGGGTAATTTGAGAAGTCACTGAAATCCAACGATTCCTCAAAGTCTAGCGACGATACCATCATCGTAGCCGTTGAAAGCTCAACGAACGGTCGAACACCCTACAAAATACAAACCAATTAAACACAATCCTGTCACACTCAACACATTGAGCTTTTTACTTCTTCTTTGTTGTCACATAAATTAACTAGTAAAAATTTAAATACACACTTTGGGGAAAAAAATAAATAAATATATTCCAAAAAATAACCAATGTTACACATTAACAGTAACGCAAGGAAAAACTTAGAAGTCAAATGAGATATCTAGTTCTTGAAGCTACCTGTTAAAGTGTATGTGTGTTATGGTGATATTTTTTTACCCAAAGTTTGATCCTTTTGTCATAATAACAATGTTTAAATAAAGCTTTTTTAGTATCTATGAACACTTAATGCTTACACATATTTCATCATTTCCTTTTTTTTCTTCTTTATTCTTTTTTGTTTTAAATGATAACTAGTGGCAAGTCATGGTTATCCACCCTCTTCTAAAGATCGGAAAGACTTACAGAGACATTTCAGCCTCTCATGATATTTCATCATTCCCTCAATTCCCTATTTATTTATAGGAAAATCTGCCTCGAGAAAAATAATTTTCGACAATTAAATATATATCGATATGGAAAGAATGTAGATGTTGAACTCTTGACTGTTGATAGCTTTCTTATATCCAAACAAGCAATAATTGTGGCATAATTTGAACCCAAAATATTGACCTGCTCTTTTGAACTCTGAGAAACCCAGCACAAGGATGTGACTTAAGCTTGAAAAGTAGGAAATATAGGTGGGTTTTTGGTTTTGTACCCAAAAGCACCACACATAATGCACAAGTGGTCAAAACAAATACAGTAACACCAATAACACACACCCAGCACCAGTAACCTTGGACTTTTTCACCACCAACCCAATGAGATGGATAATTTTAAAAATTTAATTAAATTTTTACCTTCCAAATATATGAGAACATCGTAGGGGGGTCAATTACAAACGCCTTGAAGAGCCGTCCTGGGTAGTACTCTGCCACAATTTTCAGTGCTGCCACCAACAAGTTCATAAAAGCAGAAGCTGACCTGAAAAAGCCTGCAAATTATATATCCCATTAAAATTTTAATTAATTCCAAAATTATGTATTTTAATTAGTGATTAGATGAATAAAACTTGATTAGTGTCTGGCAAGGCAGAAAAGTAGAATCCTGGGAACTTCTGCCACAGGATCAAAAATATTTAAGGAAGAGAGCTGTGTTGGAATTGACCAATTCAAGGAAGGACTCCAATTCCCTATAATGCCCCTACATTCCTGGACCACTAATGAGGGATTGACCGTGACACATGCGGGGCACTCCGGACAATTTCTGGTGATATCTCAGTCCCCAGAAAGAAACACAGTGCAGCTTCTCCGACATAGCTGCGTGCCTAGTCTCTCATTAACTAACCTGTTTCAACTATATCGTGCAGTTTCTAAGTACATTGGTGTTGAATGACTAAATTAACCTTATGGGTGAAGGTGCGTTTGTTGGGTTTGTGAAGGGTAAAATTGGGATTTTAGGAGTAGGGGGCTTACTTGCGTCGAAAAGGAGGACGAACTGCTCGACGTTTTTGAGCATGGACTCAATCGCCACCTCCAGCGTGAATACCAACAAGCGAGTGAACCTTAAAAATTTACAAAAATGGAAATTTAATTTTAGAAATAAAAAAATGCTTGCAAATTAATAATTTGGAGGAAAATAGAAGATGGAAATATTGATTTAAAGGATTTCTGGGTTTTGTTTACACACAGTTTTTGTGAATGGAACTTCTGGTAATCTTGTTTAATCCGGAAAATCTGTGAAAAAATTAAGAAAAAAATGTTAGGTTAAATAAAAAACCAAAACCAAAAAATTAAAAAGTAAAATAAAGGAGTGAAATGGTAAGTTACCACAACTGGTCTGGATTCTTCATCATGGCCAGACACGTAGGCAACACCTTCAGCGAGTTCAGCTGAGAACTCATCTGCTATCAAGTTCTCTGTGTGATAAAAATACATGAAAAATTAATAAATAATCAGAACAATTTTAATTTTATGGTTTAAAAAAAATAAAAAATTTTGGGAAAGAAGTGAGTTTAATCATTAGTGGGAGTTGGATTTACACTTTAACGCTTAATTCAAAGTTGTGGAAAAAGCAAGATTCTTTGGCTAACCAACCACAAAACAAAAAGAGAAACCAATGCACTTAAAAAAAGAATAACTAGCAGAGGGAGAGAGGGAGGGAGAGAGAGAGAGAGGGAGGGAGAGAGGAACACAATTGAAAACTTGGATTTTTATTAGTTTACCAGTTCCAACACTCTGTCGCCATGAAAGGCAAGCCCTAAGTTGCTTGGCTGCCTTCTTAACACTATCTCCTTTTGCTTTCAAAAACCTCTCAACACAAGCAGTGTTGCAGAACTTCTCCTGCAAAAACAAAAACGGCAGCACACAAAAAAAGAGACGTAAATTCCATGAAAAATGATAAAAGACAACCCATTGAAAAGATTATAAATTTAAGAAAACCCAATAAAAATATTGAATATTTAAGAAAACCCAATAAAAATATTGAATATTTAAGAAAACCTATGAAGTTAAAAATGGAGATCTGAAAGTTGGTGTGAGAATCCAAACCTGTTTGACTGTGAGTGGAGTTTGTTTTCGCAGAAGCTGAAGAACTGCTTCCACTCTTGCATTTTCTTTGCACTGTTCATCTCTCTGCTGCTGGTCTTTCTTTCCCATTTCGAGATGTCCGACCAGTGACGAAATCAAAAAGTTCCAACAAAGCACTCAGACGTTTATACCACTCTTCAAATTTACGCAACCATTAAGAGAGAGAGAGAGAGAGAGATATGAGAGGGAAAAGATCGATGTTGAAACTTGAAAACTGAGAGGGGTTATATATAGCAAAACGACAGCTCATAACGCCGTTACAATGGCAGAGCACACTGGCGCATGCAAATGTAATCCCAAACATTATTTATTAAACCATGGAGGCTTCTTTAAATTAAACTAAAGTTCTATCTACGTCAACCGCTTGGTTTTTGGTCAATGCCATTGTAATAATATTTATTTTTTTGCAATGATGGGTCCAAAAGCGATTCGTAACGGAAAGCGTTGGCTGGTCAAAGCCCAAGCCCAAGCCCATCGCCACCACCTACCTTTTAATTACTTTTATTACTTTCCCATTTTACCCTGATCATCTCTAACCTTTCTCTGTTTTTTTTTTTTTTTTTTTTTTTTTTTTTGGAAACTCTCTAACCTTTAACCTTTCTCTGTTTGTCCTTGTGTTTCTTTATCAGTAAAGTATTGATTTTCTTATTTGGTGGTTTCCTAGAATATATGGTTGCCTACTTGTTGGCCAAGGCTCAAGAGTTGACTGTTTATAGAGGCAGTTTTAATGGTATATCTCTCATTAGTGTGTGTGATTTGGATATTCACATGTTGCTTGATGATCACTCGTTTATGAGATGTCATTATATATTCTAATGTTAAGATTAAGAAGTTTGTTTCCATCAGGTATATATGTGGGATCCATTACTGAACCAACGGTAATAATTACGTGCTTAGCGTGAACAATCAATGGTAACAACAGCTGACAATCACTTTTGCGTAAGTAGTGTGCATGAGAGACAGATGACAACATTTTACCTTTCTGTTTAACGTATAATCCAAAATTATTGTTGTTTTGTTTCTAATTTAACTTTTTCCCTTTTTAAAGGGAAACATCACTCACAGCATGTGTTTCAGTATGTGCAATAGCAATCAACTAGCAAAATTCATTCATGGGAAGGGGTGGCTTTTTACCATTCGAGTTCAACGGTAACAATGACTGACAATCACTTTTGTGTACTTAGCGTGCATGAGAGACAAATGTTAGCATTTTACCCTTCCGTTATATATAATTTCAAAATTTTTGTTCTTTTGTTCCTACTTTTAACAATTTCTCATTTTTAAAAGAAAATAGCACTCGCACATCACGTGTCTTAGATGTATAGTAACAACCAACTAATAAGATTTGTTCTTGAAAAGGGGGAGGATTTAAACCGTAGAGGGTAAACAAATTGAAATTGGTTTTTGACCCAACCAGCTTGTTAGGTTATAATACTTGCACATTCCCCTTTTGGGAGGATGAACTCATTCTCCCACTTGCAACGTACCATCATCATAGAAATTTTATAATTAGAACGGTTTAATTTCTTAATGTTCATTTGAAGATCATCTTTCCAAGTGGAAGAATAAGCTCATTCCCATTCTATTTTAAATGCACATGAACATCCTTGTACAACATTTTTACTTTATATTATATATCTATTTCTCTCATTATATGTTAGCTTCAGCACATTGTGATGGCGAAAAACCAAGTGCATAATTTGATGCAACAGATAATATGGAGGTACTTATTCTATGGTAGACAATTTAGGACCATCAACCATGCATGCATGATTCAGATGCAATCACACTGAATGTGATGATTGGCACAGTGACTTTGGTGGCTTTGTATGGTGAAAAAAAAGGCTGCATGCAGGTCGTACTGGATGTAATTATTGCCCGACGAAACAAGTTTTATTCTGGTAAATTGAAGGAGGGTTTGTAATGATGATACTTTCGTTGAGAAATGTGGAATGGGCGGTCTAGGGTTTGATGGTGGAAGCAAAAAACTTCAACACGTGAACGGATACTGCGGGATATATAAGAAAACAACAATTTACAACTGAGGGTATATGCGAGACTATGCCTGCATGTTACAAACTTACACACAGACACGGTATCTTTATTTAAAGTTCAAAGGCAAATCTACTTTACTGTGTTTTTCCCAGTTTTACATGCGTGATGAAACATTGAGTTAGCTTTCCTTTTTCTTTACCAAAATCGATCATAGTACGTTTGCTGCTGCTGGATTACACTAATTGGGTAAAAAAGAATATCAGATCTTACACTAGTAGGAAAAACACTTTGCGCGACGTAGGTACTTTCGTCGCGCAAAGTCAAAAAAGGTCGCGCAAAAGATAGCGCAACAAACCTTCGTCGCGCATTCTCCGTCACGCAAAGGCCGTGACGCCAGGGTTTGCGCGACGATAAAGGTACCTACGTCGCGCAAAGTGGGTTTGCGCGACCCAGGCTACGTCGTGCAAACCTGCTTTGCGCGACGCAGGCTACGTCGCGCAAAGTTGGTTTGCACGACGTAGCCTGGGTCGCGCAAACCCACTTTGCGCGACGTAGCCTGCGTCGCGCAAACCCTTTTTTTTTTTTTTTTTTTTGCCAAATTTTTTATTATTTAATTTTTAATAAATATTGTAATTAAATTCTAAACAATAATTAATAAACCAATGGAAATTGATGCAAGAAATATATATTTTTTGGTAAAATTTCCACTAAGCATTGTTTAAAGAATATTTTGTATTATCATTAATAAAAACAAATGCATATAACATTCATGTGGTAAAGTCAATACATTCGTTACAAACCTAGGATACGTGTTCGAATATATTAACACACGTCCTCAAATTCCAAAAATACAAACTTGAATTCTTTCGAAGACCTGCAGATAAAAGCATCTTCCCTTGTACATACAGTGTATGAAGCTCCTTCATCACTCCTTCATATAGCTTTTTCATCATTCCTTCATGTAGCTCGCTACAGTTTATGTAGCTCCTTCATCACTCTTCAAGCCCTCTGCAATTGTCAAGATAAGTTCACCAAGAAAACAAATCATTATAAAAACTGTGTCATAATAGTTGCTAGATAATTTAATATGCATCAATGGATGGATGAGAAACAACCGAGAAAACAAAAAACTGTGTCACACCATTGAGTAGTGCATATAATAAGTCACACCATGTTTGCAATCTAGGACATAATTCACAATAACATGGGTCATAATCAGATATGAAGGCTTTCACAGGAACCAACCTTTTTGACTTTCTGATACTTCTGTCTGTTTTCCGCCATCAACCTCTCTCTAATCTATTTGGGGGGTGGGGGGAAGTCAATGACTGACATCAGAATTTGTGAAGATTGAAAGCTAATACCCATGACCTAATAAGGAGGCGAAACCCACATAAATGAAATCTTACTTGAACAAGAAGATCGAGTTGCATTGATGGGGGCAATGCAGCTAATACAGCTGGATCAACTTCACCATGCAGTGCAGGCTGCAAGATAGTATTTAAAATTATCTACGACCGAACCTTAATTAGACAGAGTAAGAAATCCCATGATTAATGAATACAACTTAATTAAATAAATAGTAAAGAAGGGTATACGCACACAAGTGTTACTGGCAAAGGATACTAACTCTGATATCTATCTATTAACTTACCAATATCATCTCTTCATCGGCATCGGCATCTTCATATATATCGTCCCCCACAAGAATCGAAGTAGTTGATGTTGACACATTATTAGTTACACCAGCATCCTTCTCTGCCGCAATAGATGCAGCAATCCTAAATTAACATCAAAGAATCAATAAACTCATGTAATTGCATGATTAAGTACTCCTGAATGTTATGTACAATTACATTTCATCTATCATTTCTTGATTGCAACTCCTTGAGACTGCGTCGAAGTTTTCTGAATTGATACCCACCATCTCAGTTTCATCCAACAAAATCTTCTTACCCTTAGCATCATTTTCCTCCTTATTACAAGCAGCAACCACATTACATTTCTAAATACCCAAAAATGTTGTAGACCTAAAAACAAACAAAAAAAGACAACCAGAACATCCAAACTCCCTTCTTCCTCGGCTGCTCTAGGTTGCTCTCAAATGATATACAATAATTTTCATCAAGTCTGGAAGAACTTACTAGTATCATCTTTTCATCATCTTCTTCACCATCCTCAGCAGCAGTAGATTGTGATGCATTCTTTATAAAAACCCCTTCTTCCTCGGTCTGGATGGATGCTGCCAACCTAATTTAACGAACAAAAGAATCAAAATCACTAATCAAACCAGATTTATACACTACCCCCGCAACCGTGTTCTCAGCTTACATTTCATCCAGCTTTTCCTGGTTGCTACTCAGCAAGCCCAAGTCGTCTTCTTCTAAACTATTATCCGCCATCCTACCAGTCTGATCTGTTAGAACTTCTTTACCCTCGGCTTCATTCTTCTGCCTCTGGTTCTTAATATCCGCAGCCAAGTCTTTCAGCCTCATCGCCTTAAGCTATTAACAAGAACAAAACATAGATAAATCAACTGGAAGAAAAACACATCGTTGATTTCACGCATCACATAACAAGAATATATGGTATTTATTTTCAAAAAGCACAATAATTTTTATAAAGAAATTCAAATTCACATGATTCAAATCCTAAGTCACACAAAAATGCAGGAAATTTCACTCCACAACTCCGACCACCAATGTTGCACACAAACCCTAATTCCAACCCAAATTTTTAACACCACAATCTATATTCCTACAAAGAAATTAAAAAAAAAATATGAAAAGCAATTGCATATACTACATACATGATTAAGAAGCAATTTCTCGGCGGTCTTGCGAAGCTTGGACTGGGTGTTCTCCCGCTGTCTTCTCCGAGCGATCACAGTCCGGCGCTTGAGGGCCGGGGTTCCGCCGTCAAACACAAACACCGGCTTGGTCCGCAGGTACAACAGCTTGCAAATTCGGCGGAAGAAGCCGAGCAAATGCGCGTTGCGTACCATCTCTTCGTCCCGCATTGCCTTCATGAACTGTATCATCCATATGCTCGCATCTGTCCAGTGAAACAAATTAGCAACTTGATTTTATCAAATCGAATTAGTAATTCGATTTTCCTACAAAGAAATAGGGATATGAGGGTTCAAGATTGGGTTCGAAAGAAGAGGAAAGAAGGAGGGAAAGAAAGAGAGGGAGATTTGGGTTCCAGATTGGGTTCGAAGAGGGGTCTACGGGGAAAGAAGGAAACAAGGGTTCCAGATTGGGTTCGAAGAGGGAGGGTCGACGGGGAAAGGGTTTCAGAAATAAAGAGGGAGAATTGAAAAACAAGCGCCTTTTTTTCAATATTGGGCCAAATTCATCACAACTCGCGCGACGTACATATATAAGTTGACGTCGCGCAAAGTAGTTTTGCGCGACGACCACATTACGACGTCGTGCAAAGTATTTTTTTTTTTTTTTTAAATTATTATAAAACATTTTTCTCTTTTCATATTCAAATTTTTTTATACATCAACCCCACAATAATATATATTTCTAACAAAAATCGACAATAATTTTTTTTACATATATATCATTCAATTTCTTAAGTGTAAGTACAAAATAAATAAATTAAAATCTACTTAGTGTATATATATATATATATATATATACCACTAATGTTTTGATGGGATACGCATTGTACGAAACTAGTTTCAACGATCCAACCGTCAAATTTGTTTGTATATGCTTCGAGATCGCATACGCCAAAAATCGCAAAAAAAAAACATTCAGAGATCAAGTAACGGGACCAACTTTTTCTACGGCTATAAACAAAAAATCACCAATTTAACGGTTATTTTAACTCCGATTTTGATGATTTTTTATAGATACACTCTTTAACCCTGTATGAATACAATGAACCAATTCGATCGTAAATTTAACACATTTACATAAGTGGATACCACAAAATCTTATGTTATACTTAATGAAAGTATAAATAAATTTTAAGTGTTGGTGAATCTAATGTTTTGATGAGATACGCATTGTACGAAACTAGTTTCAACGATCCAACCGTCAAATTTGTTTGTATATGCTTCGAGATCGCATACGCCAAAAATCGCAAAAAAAAAACATTCAGAGATCAAGTAACGGGACCAACTTTTTCTACGGCTATAAACAAAAAATCACCAATTTAACGGTTATTTTAACTCCGATTTTGATGATTTTTTATAGATACACTCTTTAACCCTGTATGAATACAATGAACCAATTCGATCGTAAATTTAACACATTTACATAAGTGGATACCACAAAATCTTATGTTATACTTGATGAAAGTATAAATAAATTCCAAGTGTTGGTGAATCTAATGTTTTGATGGGATACGCATTGTACGAAACTAGTTTCAACGATCCAACCGTCAAATTTGTTTGTATATGCTTCGAGATCGCATACGCCAAAAATCGCAAAAAAAAAATATTCAGAGATCAAATAACGGGACCAACTTTTTCGACGGCTATAAACGAAAAATCATCAATTTAACGGTTATTTTAACTCCGATTTTGATGATTTTTTACAGATACACTCTTTAACCCTGTATGAATATAATGAACCAATTCGATCGTAAATTTAACACATTTACATAAGTGGATACCACAAAATCTTATGTTATACTTAATGAAAGTATAAATAAATTTTAAGTGTTGGTGAATCTAATGTTTTGATGAGATACGCATTGTACGAAACTAGTTTCAACGATCCAACCGTCAAATTTGTTTGTATATGCTTCGAGATCGTATACGCCAAAAATCGCAAAAAAAAAACATTCAGAGATCAAGTAACGGGACCAACTTTTTCGACGGCTATAAACAAAAAATCACCAATTTAACGGTTATTTTAACTCCGATTTTGATGATTTTTTATAGATACACTCTTTAACCCTGTATGAATACAATGAACCAATTCGATCGTAAATTTAACACATTTACATAAGTGGATACCACAAAATCTTATGTTATACTTGATGAAAGTATAAATAAATTCCAAGTGTTGGTGAATCTAATGTTTTGATGGGATACGCATTGTACGAAACTAGTT
Organism: Cotoneaster glaucophyllus; assembly: GCA_036320875.1. NCBI lineage: Eukaryota > Viridiplantae > Streptophyta > Magnoliopsida > Rosales > Rosaceae > Cotoneaster > Cotoneaster glaucophyllus. The sequence goes on along the minus strand of CM070069.1, from coordinate 19,871,967 downwards.
TCAACGATCCAACCGTCAAATTTGTTTGTATATGCTTCGAGATCGCATACGCCAAAAATCGCAAAAAAAAAACATTCAGAGATCAAGTAACGGGACCAACTTTTTCGACGGCTATAAACGAAAAATCATCAATTTAACGGTTATTTTAACTCCGATTTTGATGATTTTTTACAGATACACTCTTTAACCCTGTATGAATACAATGAACCAATTCGATCGTAAATTTAACACATTTACATAAGTGGATACCACAAACGAAAAAGGTAATGCAAGAACCCCAAAAGAAAACCAAAATAAGAGGGAAAAAAAAAAGTTACTTTGCGCGACGCAGGTTCTCTTACGTCGCGCAAAACAGCTTTGCGCGACGTAGGAGCACCTACGTCGCGCAAAGTAGTTTTTTTTTTTTTATTTTTATTTATCTTATGAGTACAAAATAAATAAATATAAAGTTGCAACAAATAACAAGCATTCTCTCATCAAATTCAACTGATTCTATACCGTTATACAATAAACATTCAAAACAAATGATTGAAACTTTATATATATAAGCCATCAAAAGTATTCAATTCACGTTTCTAAAGAAGAAAAAAATATTGAATTCTCAACAACTAATTTTTTTTACATATATATCATTCAATTTCTTAAGTGTTATAAGTACAAAATAAATAAATTAAAATCTACTTTGTAATATGATCAATCTAAAAACAAGGTAAAATTAAATTTAAAAAAGGGTGAAATTTGACTCACTCTGATATCCAAGGGATTTATGGAGACGGCGTGAACGAGAAGGACCTCACGGAGCTTGAGATCAGGGATTGGAGAAGGTTTTGAAGAGAGATGGAGGATGGAGGTAGCTACTGCAACTGGGTTTGCACCTCCCAATCTGATTAAGTGGAGCAGAAAAAAATAGTTAACTTTGCGCGACGAAGGTGGCGTTGCGCAAAGCTGCTTTGCGCGACGTACGTAATCGTTCGTCGTGCAAAGTTTGGAAAAAGCGGTAAAATAGCCTTCGTTTGGCGCCAAAACTTTGCGCGACGAAGCCCTGCGTCGCGCAAAGCTACTTTGCGCGACGTATTTGTTCCTACGTCGCGCAAAGTATCTTTGCGCGACGCAGGGCTTCGTCGCGCAAAGTTTCGTTGCGCAAAGTATGTTTGCGCGACGTTTGCTGTTTTGGGTCGCGCAAACCATGTTTGCGCGACGAAATTTGGTCCGTCGCGCAAGATTTCGTCGCGCAAACAGATTTTTCTACTAGTGTTATCTAGTGACTCCAACATCATCATGGCAATGGATGGTGGGTTTACGTACATTTCTGATGTGGAATAAGTACTCTTTAACCGCGTTTACAAGTGGATAGCTTGTTTTAATACCTGCTACGAATTAAAGTAATCAACCAGAAACGAGTAATAGATGTATGTATGGATGTATGTATGAGAAATGTTCTTTGATTACAAGGTGACTAAGGAATGCATGTTACTCATGATTGGATTTGATATTAACTGTTGAAAATAAATTAATGTATTTTTTGTGTTCTAATATGTTCTAATTCAACTTTGATATCGAATACGTACAAGGGTGGGTCATGACCATGAATTTTGGTCATCATGTGACCAAGAGAACGAGACTTTATATTAAATTATATGGATTAGTAATGATCTCTATGTTATAGAGTTTGACAGTCATTGACTCATTTGAATAGCTTAAACTCTTAAACCGAAATATTATATTTTGTACATAAGCACAAATTTTATCATATATTTGGCCTAAATATCCATAAAACTGATTACGACTTATAGGCTGATTGGTAATTGTTAACAATATATACATGGAAAAAGAGAGATTATAACTCAAAATCAACAATCATGCATACATATATAATTAAATAACATAACATATCATACTGTTTAGCAATATATATTTGATTTTGTTAATCGCAATTTGTTCTTATTCATGTCTAAATTAATTTATGCTATTGCTACGAGTAGATCGATGGGAACCATGTTCTTTCCATGAACCATGATACTACATATGCTGGTTTACACCACAATTTCCAGGGACAATGTTTGAGAGCAAACAAAGAGCATAAATATGCACATATTAACACAAAACACTTAGTCCCTTGAAGTCAAAACCTTGATACTTGGCGTCAATAAATATCATACAACGCAAGTCACAGTCCAAGTCCAAGTCCGTTGTTGTTACGGCGGAGACCTTTTCCCTTCACACTTGGCAAATTGGCAAATGCATTATGCATTTATAGACACCCACATTGTCGCTGACATTCTTCACGTGTCCAAGTCCTTAATCACACTTCATTAAAAACTAATAGAAATGTTATGATTTCATTTCTTAAAACAATAAGATTACATCCTTCAAGTATATATATACACTTAGTAACACACACTTGTGCTCTCAGCTAATTACATCATTATTTCACTAAGTACTAGCTAATAACAAGGACAGTTATAACAACCTATCTAATTACACTTTTGCCCTTATTATCCCCCGTCAAACTGAACGAGGGTAACCGAAGAGAAAGAAATCGATGCTTAGACAGAGGCTTAGTACAGATATCAGCAATTTGTTCCTGAGTACAAACAAACAGAACATTCACTTGATTGCCAATGACCCGTTCACGGATGTAATGATAATCCAGCTCCACATGTTTAGTTCTAGCATGAAAAATGGGATTTCTAGCCAAAGAAATGGCAGAAATATTATCACACCAAAGTACAGGAGTAGAAGGAAGAGCCAAACCAACATCCACTAGAAGCTTGCCAATCCAAGTTAACTCGGCGGCAGTGTTGGCAAGAGATCGATATTCAGCTTCGGTGGAGGATCGAGCCACATTGGGCTGTTTCTTTGCGCTCCAGCTGATGAGAGAGTCCCCTAAGTAGATACAGAATCCACTAGTGGATCGACGATCAAGAGGACATCCGGCCCAGTCTGCATCCGAGTAAGCAGTAAGTGTGAGAGACTTGGAACACTTTGGAAACCATAACCCAAGTGAGAGAGTGCCCTTGAGATACCGAAGGATACGTTTAACAGCCTGAAGATGGGACTGCTGTGGAGACTGCATGAATTGGCAGACAAGGTTCACTGCATAGGACAGATCAGGTCGAGTCCATGTTAAGTACTGAAGCCCACCAACTAAAGACCGGTACTCAGCAGGGTTAGGCAGCAGAGGAGACTCATGGTCCAATTTAGATGTGCTGAGAGGTGTAGCACAGGGTTTAGAGCCTTCCATGTGAGCCTTGGTTAGAAGATCAACTATGTATTTTTGCTGAGAGAGGAAAATACCAGATGAAGATCGATGAGCTTCAAGGCCAAGGAAGAAGTGAAGAGGACCAAGATCCTTAACAGGGAATAAGCCACTGAGTTTAGAGATGAGATCTTGACAGAGTGTAGCATTTGGACCTGTGACTATAATGTCATCTACATACACCAGTACAAGAACCAAGGCTGGATCAGTTTTAACAAACAATGAGTAGTCATTCTGTGAACTAGAGAAGCCAAGAGACTTCAAAGCAGTAGTTAATTTGTCATACCAAGCTCGGGGAGCTTGCTTTAACCCATATAGAGACTTATGTAGCTGGCAGACATGCTGAGGCTTAGTGGGATCTTCAAACCCAGGTGGTTGGACCATAAAAACAGATTCAGTTAGAGTGCCATGCAAGAAAGCGTTGCTGACATCAAGTTGGTTCAAAAACCAGTCGAATTTGGCAGCCAAGGTGAGGAGAAGTCTGATAATGACAGGCTTAGCCACTGGACTAAAGGTTTCAGTGTAATCCAATCCCTGTTTCTGGTGAAAACCCTTGGCAACGAGCCGGGCTTTATACCTGTCAATCGTTCCATCAGGTTTGTGTTTGATCCGAAACACCCATTTTGCACCCACGAGATTCTGAGAGGGAGTAGGGGGAACTAGAGACCAGGTACCAGTTTGAATCAAAGCATTGAACTCATCCTGCATTGCTTGCCGCCAGTGAGGAAACTTGGAAGCCTGCAGATAGGTAGTGGGGGTACAGGATTGAGGGATATCAGGGGGCAGAGGGTGCTTAGTGGCTAGAAATGCCTTAGGTTTAAAGATGCCAGATTTGGACCTGGTTTGCATGGGATGAGAGTTAATAGGTAAGGGAATAGCACTGGTACCAGGACCAGGGTTAGGTTGATGAATAATAGGAGACTGGGAAGGTAGAGGTGAAAGAGCAGTAGGAGAAGGAGAGGGAAGAGATGGAGCAGCAATAGGATAAGTATAGGGAGGAGAGGGAACAGCTGATAGCACAGGTGGAGAGGGTGGTTTGGAAAAGGTTAAAGAGGGAGGAAGGACAGTAGGACTCTGCATAAATGAGGAACTAGGATGGGTCTGAGATGGATGATGAACAGGAGGCTGGGTAAATGGAAAAGTAGCTTCATCGAAGATGACATGCCTGGAGATGTATATCCGGCCAGTGATAGGATCAAGGCACTTATAGCCTTTGTGATTCAAGCTGTAACCCAAGAAGACACACTCCTTGCTTTTTGGATCAAGTTTGGAGGTGGTGTAAGGCTTTAGCCATGGAAAGCATCTGCACCCAAAGATCTTCAGAGATGTGTAATCTGGAGCTTTCCCAAATAATAGGTCCCATGGAGAACACCTTTGAACTGTTGGCATTCTGTTGATCAGATAGATGGCTGAGGCAAAAGCATCATCCCAGTGATTATGAGGAACCTTGGATGCTGCTAGAAGAGTCCGAGCTGTCTCAACAAGGTGTCTGTGTTTGCGCTCAGCACAGCCGTTTTGTTTTGGTGTATGGGGACAGCTCAATTGATGAGAAATGCCATGTGTTTGAAGATGAGTAATAAACTTAGAACTCAGAAATTCCCCACCAGAATCAGATCGGAGAGTTACAATCTTAGACTGAAGTAAGTTCTCAACTAAAGTTTGAAAATGCACAAATGTGGCAAAGACATCAGACTTGGATTTAAGTGGAAAGAACCACGTATATTTCGAATAGTCATCAACAAATATTATGTAGTACCGATAGCCATGAACAGAGAGAAGTGGTGCTGGACCCCATACATCAGTATGCAACAACTCAAGAGGTCTGCTAGAAGTACAAGATACAGGAGCAAAAGACAGTTTGGAGCATTTCCCTAGAGCACAACTAGAGCACACAGCTTTATTTAAGGAACTAGAAACAGAAATACAAGACTGAGATGCTAGCTTATGAAGAATCTTGAATGCAGGATGGCCCAACCGTTGATGCCACACAGCCTGCGAAGCTTTAGCATATGCTGCAAATGCCTGAGTAGTACCAGAAATTGGAGAAGCATGGAAGGGATAAAAACCAGCTCTCACAGGACCTTTAAAGAGCGTTTTCTCCGAAGACAGATCCTTCACAATGAAGTGAAAAGGGTACAAGTGAATAGAGCACCAATTATCAAGTATGAACCGATTTGCAGAAATTAAATCTTGCTTAAGATGAGGAACATGGAGCACATTTTTGAGATCAAAACTATGAGAAACAGTATTAAGAGTAGAGATTCCAGAATTAAGGATGGGCAAACCTTTGCCATCACCAACATATACTTGTTCAGATCCAGTGTATGGCTCAGGATTTTGCAGATTTGTGTAAGAATTGGTCATGTGCGAAGTAGCACCAGAGTCAAGAAGCCAGGTAGGAGTAGTAGTAGCATTGTAGGCAGTTTGAGAATGCTTAGTACCAAAATGAGGATTCATACGCTGTGGACACTCTATGGCTTCATGATCCTGCTGGAGACAGATTTGGCAATAGACCTTGCGAGGGAACATGTTAGAGGTTGCACGAGAGCCACGATTGTTTCTGTAATTGCCCTGATTGCCTCGATGAAATCTTGGATTGCCCTGAAATCCGTGGTAATTCTTCTGAGAGCCACGATTATTGTAATTTCTTGAATGAGAACCAGTGCCACGATTAAAAGAACCATAGGAAGGTACAGAGGATCCATTATGAGTAAAGAATGCCTGAGAGCCGGAATCACTAGTTGGAAGCGGAAGAATACCGGCAGAGGCGTTGAAAGCTTGAATGGGAGCCGGGGGAGAGATTTTCTTGCGAGCATTTAATTGAAGCTCCTTGCTCAAGAGAAGGCCATGAAGTTCATCAATAGTAGTAGAACCAAGTCGGAATTGAACATCATCAATAAACGACTCATACTCAGAGGGCAAACCATGGAGAATCACAGAAATCAGCTCAGATTCTTCAATTGGAGCACCGGCATTAGCTAGGGCATCAGCAATTTCTTCAATTTGTTGAAAATAGATCGCAGCTGTGGAATCCCCCTTTGTGATAGTACGAAGACGAGAACGAAGCTCGTGAACATGCGATTGCGATGCAGTGGCAAGACGAGATTCCAGTTTTGACCAGAGCTCACGAGCCGAATGAACACCAATAGTATACGGAATGAGAGCATCCGACAGTGTAGAATTGATCCAGATCAAAATGTTCTGATCATTTTCAAACCATGCAATATACAGAGGATTCAGAGTGGAGGTGCGATTTCCTGAAGAATCCAGAAGAAATTTAGGCGGAGCAGGCACCGTGCCGTCAATGATGCCGGTGAGATTATAGCGACGGAAGATCAGAGCAAATAGCGCACTCCAGGTAAGATAGTTCGTCGGTGTGAGCTTGATTGGAACCAGAGATCCAATATTTTGGATCGTGATTGATGTAATTGCCGAAGCGGATTCAGAATTAGGGCACGCATTCGGTGGAGCAAGATGAATGGGAGATCCAGAATGAGAGGAAGGAGATCCAGAAGTCGCCATGGAGAGACGATCTAGGGTTTGATCGCCAAGAAGAAGAAGAAGACGAAGAGATCGGATGAGCGATCTGAGGAGCTCAAGAAGCAGCAGCGGAAAGAGAGAGAAAGGATCGAGTGTCGCGAGACTTAGGCGATAGATACCATAATAGAAATGTTATGATTTCATTTCTTAAAACAATAAGATTACATCCTTCAAGTATATATATACACTTAGTAACACATACTTGTGCTCTCAGCTAATTACATCATTATTTCACTAAGTACTAGCTAATAACAAGGACAGTTATAACAACCTATCTAATTACACTTTTGCCCTTATTAAAAACACCATCCCTTAATCACTTTTAATAATTAATTCTTCATTTGTACTCTTCCCTTAGTTTTAAATTGTGTTGTACTTTGTTTCTTTTATGCAGATTTGGCAAGCTTCGATCTCCTCTAGTTAAAGTAGTGGTGAGAGACCACTAAGTTAGCCGCTTGCCCAGTTTCGAATGAAAGAAGTCGAAAGGAGCTTAAAAAATTGATGCTATATGCCTCCTTGTTCCACGTCTAATTATAACTTTTCTCACTAATGTTTTTCACAAGAAATATAGGCTAGGAAACATATTACACTTCTCATCTTTTTTATATGGCAATCTAATATGTTGTGTTGTTAAATAATAACTCTTTGATTAGGTCAAATACAAATAAAATCATATATCCAACAAAAAAATCTAGTATATTATGCATGAAGACGAGGTCTCAATCCAAACCTAATTAGCAATAATGGGGAGAATAAACCCATTCCTTATAAGTCTTGCAAAATTTCTTTAACTTTTCGATGTGAAACAATTCTTCTCATACTTGCATATTATATTATCAGAGACTCGAAAAGCGTTGCATATTGAGTAGGTGATTCTTCCTAATCAACGATCTTTAATCATGATATTAGCAGCAGAACATTTCAAATATTTAAGATAGTATTTCTTTATGTATGTTCACAAAAGTAAAAATTCACGTAATAATGGACCAAATTTTGGCTAACATGCGCCCAAAGAGAGAAGAGATCCTTGGGCTCCATAAGTAAAACCCATTGCTCGTCGCTTAACTAAAAGAAGGTACAAAGTTAGGGTTGGGAAAATACAAATAATAAGTTTAGTTAAAGCTAAATCAAGCGTAGTTTAGGCTGGTAATTTGGGGTTTCTAAAGATAGAGTTGTAAGCTTTATAGTGATAATTAAAATAATGTAACAATGTTGGTATTTAGTGAAAGCTTTATTTCGTTTGTCCACAATAAAATGCGTGAGAGATTATTTTCACACACTTACCCAACTCTCTTTTCCCTTTTTATTTCTAATTTTTTTAATTAATTTTCATTTAATCTCTCAAAAAGGATAAACAATATATTGTATACATGCTTATGAGTTATGATGGTGATACTTGTTATAGTTTGGGCATGATATAATGACGATGGGGATCAAAGGAATATGATGTTGTTGCTTCCAATCCCTCCCACGTGGCCCTAGTTTACTAAAGTGGTTTCTTAGTATATTCTCTATTCCATTTCACCAAACCCTTTTTTGTGATTCAAATTTTGAAACACCACTCTCTCTTATCGACATTATTTCCTCCTAAGAAAAATTAAAAGACTGTGTACCTAATGTGCAACAGAATGCACTCAATGTTGAAATATCTCACATCGATCGTGTCTGTGAAAAATGAAGAATTTAAATATCATAACCTCACTCCAACTAATACTTAGGTTTTTGTGGTAAAACCCCACTCCTGCAGGACTGTGCAGGTGGTAATTAACAGGTTTGAGACAATATCGGGGTTGTTGGAGGTGAACCTTTGGTTGTTTCTCTGATAATTTCGACATGGTATCAAAGTGATCAGGTTGTCCTATGTGTAAAGTCAAACGAGTACACGTGCTCCACGTCAACTTTCTTCATATCGTCCATTGGTTTATAGTATAACATCAACTTTCTTCATACTCAAGTCCTTAAACCAAAGGTCCAAAATGTGGATGCAAATTTTCTCCTCTTCGGTCTTGGACGATTTTGCACCTACAAAACAATCAACACCTTAAGTTAAGGCCAAAAGCCTCACGCGCCCACGATGAATGGGGGCCGGGGGGGGGGCTTTGGCCGAAGAACCTCCGATGTCAAAGTTAGAATTGGAGAGAAAAAGTGTTTAGAGTGTTTTTGCCAAAGGATTGGAATTAGGTTTTGTGAGAAATAGGGGTTGTATTTATAGGAGATGGGGTGGCCGGCCTAACTAGGGTTTTTGTGTGAGATCTAGGTTTAATTAGCCCATTTATTGGCTAATTAATCAAAAGGGGAATGTATTTATATTTATGAAAAAGGGTAATAAGGAGTAATTGAATAATTGGCTTAAAAAGGAGGAAAAGGGGAAGAAAAATAGGGGAAACAAAGAGGGAGTGGCCGGCCACTCCTAGGAGAGAGAGGGCCGGCCCTTTGGGGTGATTTCTTGGTCTTCAAGGCTCATTTAATTGACAAATTAATGAGGAATAATCTCATTAATTTGCCAATTATCTCCATTTATGTGGGATAATTGGTAGATTTATGAGATAATAGCCTTAAATGCGGATGGATGAAATAATTCGGATTTGTTTACCTTTTATGGGCGCTTTTGACTTGACCGACGATAATTACCGGCTGCTCGCGCGTAGGATTTCTGATACCCCTCAAGGGCATTCTTGTCTTCTTAATCCGAAAGTCCACGTGTCGCCTTGTGATTATTTTTGGCTCCACAAATGCCCCCACACCTGTTGGGCTGCTCGTAGGAAAGGGCAGCAGGTGTAGAGATCTTCTTGCTTCAGGAACTATAGGATTGCTTCCTATCTCGATGTTGATCCTCTCTTTAATTGGAAATTAGGTCATTCTAGAAAAGGGAAATAAACTTCTCTCAAAGCCTATTTAAGTCCACCTTAAGTGGGTTATTAAATCAACTTTGGAGAGCAATTTATTCTACCCTACAAGAGAGAGAAAGCTAGAGGATATTTGTTCCCCCTCCTCTAGCAATCTTCTACATCTTGCCCGTGAAAAGGACCGTCTTTCGTTGATTTCTTCGTCTTCTCCGTGCCGCACTGATGTAAGAAAAAATTAATTTTTCTTGCCTTCTTCTTGGATAGTGTTATTACGGGGCAGCCGTCGGGGTGGTGCGGCACGTCGGCTGGCAGGGGCCAGGAGTTGGCTCGGCAGGGGCCGAGGAGATGTCGTGGTAGGGACCACTGCTTGGGCAGCTCGGCTTGCCTAGAGTCAAGGGCAGCTTGAGCGGCTGGGGCCGAGGATTGTGGCGCTGGGGCGCAGTGCTAGGCGAGCCGCATGGCTCATGTCCTTTGGGCTTTTGGACCTGACTTGGGCCAGGCTGGCAGTTGAGAGAAATGAGAAGGTTGCGGGCTTCATGGGCAGCTGGAATGTTGGGCGTGCATACCTCCTGCCTGCTAGAATGCTGGGTTGAGCTCCTCTGCCGAGTACCATGAATAGCATTAGCTGCTTAGTCCTCCTTGTCGGGAGAAAATTATCCGCTGCTTGCGAGGATCCGCCTGCTACCGAGAGGTCTGTGATTGACATGACTTCCTCCAACGGGAAGAGAAATGAGGCTGCTAGATGTGCCCCCAATGCTGAAGTCTGCTGGGATGGAAGAGACTGCTTGCGTGGGCAGCTGCGAGAGTTCCGCTAAGCCTGCTTCTAGGGAGGCTGATGAAATCCGTGTGCTCTTAAGACCAGACCTTCTCTATTTCTCTAGAAGATTTGCTCGCCTTTACTTTTGAGTCTTCCATCGGTGAAATAGTTGGAGATGGGAGTGTCCATAACGGGGCAGCCAGGAGTGAAGCGCCGGATGGTACCACTGCTGGAGCTGCCGTGGCTGCCGAATGTGTGACAATGGAGCAGTCGTCGGATGGCCAAGCTGCTGAAGAGTAGTCTTCTAGGTAGCCTTTAGGATTTGTTTTTCCTTGTTGCTTTTGTTTGAACTCCTCCAGTCTTTGTCAGTTGTTTATCAATTTTGCTAGAAAATTTAATAAACTTGTCTCATTCGTTTCTTTTGTTCATGCCTTAACCTTTAGACTTTATAGGCCAATAGCAGGCGCGCCACTTTTTATAAGCAGACAGGCCGCGTAGCCTACACAGTCGTAGGTGTTGGTGTAGAACTTTTCCTTGCAAAGTTGCTAGCCGTAGGGTTGGCAGCCGGACGCCTTACTTACAGAAGCAGACAAATCCGCGTAACCACTAGGCTATTAACCTTTGCCTTCTCCAATTCCGTAGGTTGCGCAGCGAGTGCCACAACACTTTAGGACTTGGTGCAAGTTACCGCAAGGTCGTTGGCCGCAGGATCGCAGCCGGATGCCTTACTCACTGTAGCAGCCACATCCGCGCGATCCCTAGGCTGTTAACCTTGGTTTTTCCCAATTCCGTAGGCTGCGCAGCAAAGTGCCACAACACTTTAGGACTTGGTATAAGTCGTTGCAAAGTCGTTGGCCGCAGGATCAGGCAGCCGGATGCCTTACTCACTGTAGCAGCCTCATCCGCGCGATCCCTAGGCCGTTAACCTTGGTTTTTTCCAATTCCGTAGGTTGCGCAGCAAGTGTCACAACACTTTAGGATTTTGGACAAGTGAAGCTTATCGACTACGTAGCATGTCGGTAGTGGATAAAACTTTACATATGCCTGCTAGCTTGTTTAACCTTTCACAAGAATGTGCGGTTGTATAAGTCTAGTATGGCTTCACTGCTTAAAGGGCAAGCCGTAGGCAGTCTTCCGGGATCCGTAGGCTACCTTAGTATGCTTGGTAGAAGCTTTAGGGTTTCCAGGGATAATGTCCCCCCCCCCCCCCCCCCCCCGTCTCTAGGGCCCGGTTCCCGCGGATTAGGCCAAGAAACCCAAAATCCTTCAATTAGCTAAGCCTTGAAAAAGACCATTGTGGCTACTTCTAGGAATTCCGTCGCAAGCCATCGTGCAGCTAGTTACACTAGGGCCATCAGGCTCATCCACGTCTGGATGTTCGGAGTGAAGATTTTATCCTCCTGCGTTGGAGAGTAGATTGGTCCCTCGGGGGCCGTTGTTCCTGCAGTGAGTCCCTAAGAAGGGCGCGAGCTTCTCTTGAAGCGCAGGAGTTGTCAGTTGTCGCAATGGAATCAAGTTGTAAAAGCGTTCCTTGTTGAAAAACAAGTGAACAAATAACTTAATTGTAAAGATTGCGGAACAACTGGTAGTCCTCGGCTTGCGAGGGTTGTGCCCGTCTGAGCTGCTTGAGCCTTTGGGCGTCGGTGGAGATCACACGTGGTACTTCCTCAAGTTGTAGGCGTTCCACTGCTTTTCGATCTCCTTGTCATTCATGGTGGCGAGGGTGTAGCTTGCCTTGTCGCCTACTCTGCTGATCTTGTAAAGTCCTTCCCAGATAGGGTCCATCTTTCTTCGATCCCTCCCTTTGAGCAGTGATGAAAGCCTTCCTCATAACTAGATCTCCGGGTTGAAACTGCCGGATTTTGGACCTTTTGTTGTAACTAGAGAAGAGCTGCTGCTAGCAGGATGCGATGCGGGTTATGGTCTGCTCGCGCCTTTCCTCCGCTAGGTCTAGGTTCGTGGCCGTCTCTTCACTGTTCTGTTCGAGATCTGGCAGTAGGGTGGTGATGCTTGGCATGATGATGTTGGGAGGAATGATTGTTTCCGAGCCAAACGCCAAAGAGAAAGGGGTTACTCCGGTTGCTCGCCTCTTGGTAGTGCGATATGCTTATAGACATCCGGGGAGTTCATCTGGCCGTTTTCCCTTATTGTTGGTGAGGGATTTCTTGAGGCAGTCGAGGATCGTCTTATTGGATGCTTCGACATGCCCGTTGCTTTGAGGATGTCTTGGCATGGACATGTGCTGGCTGATGTTTTACTTTCGGAAGAACTTCGTTAAATCTTCGTCCGCAAATTACGGGCCGTCGTTGGTGACGATGAACTGAGGGATGACAATCAGCAAATGATGTTCCTCCATACGAAGCACTCTATGTCCATCTGAGTCGTGGTTGTCGTGGGCTATGCTTCTACCCATTTGGTGAAGTAGTCGGTTGCCACTATCATCATGCCTCTGCCCCCAGTAGTAGGCGGCATAGGTCCTACTAGGTCGATTGCCCGCTGCATGAACGGCCAGGGACTTGCTTGAGGATGTAGCTTGTTGGCAGGCAGGGCCGGTACAGGCTTGTAACGTTGGCAGCGGTCGTACTTTTGCACTAACTCCCGGGCATCTTGATGCATGGTTGGCCAGTAGTAGCCTGCGTTGAAAGCTTTTTGCACCAAAGATCGTCCTCCAGAATGGTTCCCACAAACGCCTTCATGGATTGAACTTAGGACCTTCAAATCATCGGGAGGTGCCAAACATCGGAGGTGCGGTCCGGTGTAGGATCTTCGAACTAAAATGTCCTTCCACATGTAGTAGCGCGCTGCTCGGGTTTGAAGTTTCTTTGACTCCAATCTTTCTGTAGGGAGCGTGCCGTTGACCAAGTAATCTATGATAGGACTTTGCCAATTTGGAGTTGCACTAACCTGTGTCACCTCGGCTACTGGCTCGGACTCTATGCTTGGCTTGTCTAGGTACTCCACCAGAATTGAACGCTTGAGCTGGTGATCGAGGGCGGAGCCCAGGCCGGCTAGCGCATCTGCATGGGCATTTTCCGTCCGTGGAACCTGAGTGAGCATGTAAGTCTGAAATGCCTTCAGCTGCTCGCGTACCTTCTTTAGATATTGCGCCATCCTTGGATGCTTCGCCATGTATTCCCCTGCGGTTTGGCTAGTAATCAGCTGAGAATCAGAATAAATCGCCAGCTTCTTCACTGCTAAGTCTTTCGCCATACGGAGGCCTGCCAGTAGGGCCTCCTACTCTGCTTCATTGTTGGGTGCCTTGAAGCCTAGAGTGATCGTCTGCTCGAGCATTGAACCGTCTGGGGTGGCAAGGACCATGTCTGCTCCCGAACCTCTGTAGTTGGATGTGTCGTCAACATGCAAATGCTAGAAATCTCTATTGAGGGAGCAGGTACGGCTAAGGTGTGCTCGGCTGCTTCCGGGGTGTTGTTGGACCGCTCTGTTACGCTGCCTAGGCTAGGCGTGAAGGCGCGGTAGGGAGCTGTAGAGCTGGTGCCATGTTACACGTAGCAGGAAGTGCTCAAATGCCGGTATTGGGCCACTCTAGAGTTGAATTATGGAACAAAGGTCGGCTGGGGCCGTGTGACACATAGCAGGAGGTAGTGCTCAACTGCTGGTATATGACGCTCCTACGTAGAATCTTTTGGGGCGACGAGGACAAAGCTTGCTTCTAAGTGCGTCCTTCTAGTGTTCGTCTGCCCTTGGCACACCTTTTGGGCTGAGTTGTTACGTTCGTCAGAAAACTTTGCATCGCCAGTGTCTGCGCCTTTATCATCACGCGTCTAGGTTGGGCGGAATAGCACGTCATGAAGATGACTGCGTGCGCCTGATTTGAGCTTCCAGGTTGCAACAACTATCGCCAAAGTTCGTTTTTTGAATTTCTGGTAGCATCGAGGAGAGCTTTTGAACTGTGAAATACAGGTAGTCGGGCCCCCAGCTCTTCTCGTATGATGGTAGAGCTTATTGCTGCCTTAGATACCGTCAAACATGCGAATAGGTCATCCGTTGCTTCTGGTTTGGATAATAATGGAGGCGATGTGGTATACTTCTTTGGAAGGCTTCTTCGCATTCTTCATCCTACTAATCACGTTGCGCCCTCTTGATGGCTTTGAAGAAAGGCTTGCATCTACCAGTAGACCGCGAGAGGAAACGGTTGAGGGCGGCTGCTCGTCCAGTCAAGCTTTGGATCTCTTTCAAGATTGTGGGAGACTTCATTTCCAGAATTGCTCGGATCCGCTTGAGCGCCATCTCCTCGATCAAGGTATCAGAGCAAAGTTATCTCTCGTGTGAAGCCGATGATGGGCCCTGGTAGTGCGTCGGCTGCCTGGACTTGAGAGATCAATGGGGCCTGCTGGATCTTCCTCTTCTTAGAGTTGCTGGTGGCCCCCAAGTGCTCCGATTCTGCAAAGATACCATTAATCCGGATTGTCTTTGGCTGGTGGCTTGTCCAAATATTTGTCGACTTTGCCTTCGTTCACGAGCTTTTCCAGATAATTCCTCCAAGTGCAGCAGCTGTCAGTGGTGTGACCTGGTCCTCGGTGGAATGCACAATATTTGGCGTGGTCCAACTTGGAAGTATCTCCTCTTGATTGCTTTGGTAGCTTGAACCATGGCTCATTCTTCACGTCGCGGAGAATTTGAATTCCTGGTCGTGGAGCCTTCTTTGGTCATAGGCCTGTCCCTCCGCTTGGCCTCCTGTCTGCTCTTGCTGGGCCGTTTTCCATCTTCCTTTCTTTGAGCCTCCACCAATTCTTTTTGAGGCTGCTCGGGCGCCTTTTCTGCTCGTCGAGCCTCGTCCCAGAGTGCATGCTTCTCTGCTAGAGCGAAGGAATCTGCTAGAGTCAAGTCTTCTTTCATGATCATCTCTCCAAATAGGGGTGATCTGCGGGGAGGCCCTTTTGAAAGGCTGCACTGGCTATTGAGTCGTCGCACCCAACGATCTTCGCCTTCTCCGCTTTAAACCTCTTCACGTAGTCGCGGAGTGATTCCTTCGGGTTCTTGAACAGGTGATCGGATTTTTTCTTGATCGAGCGGTAAGATGAGTATTCTTTGGTGAAGACCAAGGAAAGATCGTCGAAGCTCCGGATGGATTGTGGCGGCAGGGTGTAGAACCAATCTTGCGTCTCGCCTTGTAGAGTAGTCGCGAATATCTTGCACATGAGATCGTCATTGTTTCGATAGAGGATCATCGTGCTTCGGTAGTGCTTTAAGTGTCTCTCCAGGTCTCCATCTCCTTTGAATGATGTGAAATGTGGCATGCTAAACTTGTGTGGAAGCTCCGTCTGCTCGATCTCATCTGTGAAGGGTGATCGGCTTGCGTTGGTCATCTCCTGCCGTGGTGCCTCATCGGTGACCTCGTTGCGTTGGAAATCGCTCAATCGTTTGGTCGAGATTCTCTCTACTCCTTCCTGAATTTGCCTTTGTTGGGGTAGTGGAGCTTTCAGCTGTCCCCAGTTTTTGACCTGCTGGTCTAGGCTGCTCTTCTACGTGCTCGGCTCGTCTATGCCGCGGTAGCGGTGCATGTGGTGGATTCCTAGCAGGCAAGGGATTTCGCAAGTTGCTGGTTGAAATTGAGCCGGGTTGAGTGACTGCTTCTCTCCGTCCGTCATGCTGCCTACTCCGATGTGATGTGGAGGATGCTCCTTGCAGATTTAGCCGCGAATGAACACTTCGTTTGGAAGACGGCTCATGTTGATTATCGGAGTATGGCCCCAACCGTGAGTGTATGCTCGTCCGTGGGCCTAGTCGAGAGTGCACGCTCATCCGCGCGCTAAGACGGGAGTATACGCTATCTCGGGGGCCCAATTGGGAGTGTGCTCTGCCCAAACGCTCGGTTAGGGGCTGGTCGAGTGGCTGCTTGTCGGGACGGCGCTGGAGAGGTTCTTCATCTGCCCTTGTCCTTCTTCGAGACACCTCGTTTGGGACACGTTGCATCTTGGTGTGCTGCAAGAGCTGGTTTACCAAGGTCGTCCGTTGAGCTAGGGCGCTCGTCAACTCTACGACTTGTCGAGACAAGTGTTGTTCGCCATTTGGATTGGAAGAGCTTGGAAGGAATGTGCCTCCTTGAGTAGTGAAAATATGGTAGACTTCGGGCACGAGATTTGAGTTAGGAAGGTTGAGATGGTCTTGGGCCGACTTGGGCCATAGTAGCGGTGCCATGGACCTCGCCGCGGGTGGTCACCGCGGTGGTTCCCATGGTGTAGCAGGCTTGGGCTGCTTGAAAGATCACGATGGCATGACGGGCCACGAGAGCAGGCTAGGCCACGGGAGTGGGCTGCTCGGCAGGAACATGATGGATCACGGGAGTGGGCTGCTCAGCGGGAGCAGGTTGGACCATGGGAGTGGGCTGCTCGACGGCAGCGGGCTGGGCCAGGCAACGTGTTGGGCTCGCGTTGGGCTTGGAATAACATGGCTTGGGCCGGGACCTTGGATGGCACGGCTCGGGCCGTGGTGATGGCGTCACGGACCTCGCCGCGGTGGGCTACCGTGGTAGCCACCGCGGTGGTTCCCGTGGTGGAAACTCGTGGTGGCGGTGCCACTCCACTTAGGATTCTCTTTCGGAAAGGCTTGCTACCATGAAGAATGGCAAGACATCCTCGTCTGCTAAAGTGGCGCCAAAACTTGTCCTTTCCGCTGATGAGGCCAAGTCGTCTTCTGAAAAGAGAGAGACTGCTTGCGCTAGTGGTCCTGATAAATCCGCCAAGTCTAACTCCAAGGAAGTTGCTGAGACTTGTGCGCTTTTGAGGCCGGACCTTCTTGAGGATATGGACGCGTGCGCTGAGTTTGTTGACGGCGTCAAAGGGTTTGTTAGTCCAGGCTCTTTCGTGAAGCATACGCCTGAGTACAGGAGAGCTGCTCTGCTGACCATGATGCAAAAACGGCGGTTTTGGCTGCCGAGTCCATGGTCCTTGATCAAGAGGATACCAAGGTTGCCTAGGGGGTGGCGAGGTCTATGGCTGCTGAAGCTTACTCCTTGGCCGAGAAAGTTAAAAATTTAGAGTCTGAACTTGCTGCTTTGAAGGGGTCTAACTTCTCTGCTTCCACTTCTCTGCAACTTGAGACCGCTCGCCAAGAGATCACAAACTTGAAGGCTAGGCTTGACGCGAATTTGTCTTCACTGGGGCAGTGGAGTCCTGGTCTTCCTAGCTGGCGAAGGATCACTTCGTGGGTTCGCGCTGCATTCTCCTAAGCGACATGGAAAATGCTCCTTGAGGGCCTAAGCGCGAATGAATGCTCTGCCTGGAAAGCTGCTCATGTGGTTCTTCAAAACGTGGCCCCAACCTTGATTGTATGCTCGCTCGTGGGCCTAACCGAGAATGCACGCTCCTCCTCGCGCTAAGACGGGAGTCCACGCTATCTCGGGGGCCCAGTCGAGATTGCACACCGCCCGACTGCTCGGCTTGATTGATTGACTGCTTGGGACACCACTGAGGCAGGTCGGGCTGCGGGGGCAGGCTGGGCTGCAGGAGCAGGCTTGGCTGCAGGAGCAGGCTTGGCTGCAGGAGCAGGCTTGGCTGCAGGGGCAGGCTGGGCTGCATGAGCAGGTCGGGCTGCGGGGGCAGGAGCAGGCTGCTCAACATGAGGTGCGCGCGAATGCAAGGCTTGGACTGCAGCGGTGGTACCATGGACCTCGCCGCGGGTGGTCACCGCGGTGGTTCCCATGGTGGAGCCTCGTGGTAGTGGCGCCATCTCCCCTAAAGCCATATTCAATCTCGTAGAACGCCGCGGTCCCACGTCTTGAATGTTTGAATTGTTGCTCATCGAATTTTCTAGATTTCTAACCATTATGTATTTTTCTCTTTTTTTTTATACGCTTTACCAAAGAACTTTTTACAAGTAAAAAATTCTAATAATAAAAACGTACGAAAGAATACAAACGGACTAGAAATTGAAGAAAAAACCTTTGTGTGCGAGAGTCTTTTTCGAGCGTAAACTTCTCCTCTCAATGAAAGCACCAATTTGTGGATGCAAATTTTCTCCTCTTCGGTCTTGGACGATTTTGCACCTACAAAACAATCAACACCTTAGGTTAAGGCCAAAAGCCTCACGCGCCCACGATGAATGGGGGGGGCTTTGGCCGAAGAACCTCCGATGCCAAAGTTAGAATTAGAGAGAAAAAGTGTTTAGAGTGTTTTTGCCAAAGGATTGGAATTAGGTTTTGTGAGAAATAGGGGTTGTATTTATAGGAGATGGGGTGGCCGGCCTAACTAGGGTTTTTGTGTGAGATCTAGGTTTAATTAGCTCATTTATTGGCTAATTAATCAAAAGGGGAATGTATTTATATTTATGAAAAAGGGTAATAAGGAGTAATTGAATAATTGGCTTAAAAATGAGGAAAAGGGGAAGAAAAATAGGGGAAACAAAGAGGGAGTGGCCGGCCACTCCTAGGAGAGAGAGGGCCGGCCCTTTGGGGTGATTTCTTGGTCTTCAAGGCTCATTTAATTGACAAATTAATGAGGAATAATCTCATTAATTTGCCAATTATCTCCATTTATGTGGGATAATTGGTAGATTTATGAGATAATAGCCTTAAATGCGGATGGATGAAATAATTCGGATTTGTTTACCTTTTATGGGCGCTTTTGACTTGACCGACGATAATTACCGGCTGCTCGCGCGTAGGATTTCTGATACCCCTCAAGGGCATTCTTGTCTTCTTAATCCGAAAGTCCACGTGTCGCCTTGTGATTATTTTTGGCTCCACACAAAACATTATGATATAAAGTAATCATCATTACATTTTTAAATTCAAAAAATAAAATAAAATCATATACCTTTCCTCTCTGGCTCGTACTCTCTCCCTAAACATTCATGTAAAACGAGAAATGGGTCAAAGGTATAAAGTTTGTTTGCAAGGAAGGAAGAGCATGGGCGGTTTGCCAAACATCGACGGGTAGGGGTAGGACCATGTTTGTTTGTCCTAACTTTTCTAACTTATTAGGGTGGAAGTTGCAAGCAGCTTTTGTCTCGACGAAACTAGACCAAGTCTCCAGTATAAGATAGCAATCTGCATGAACAAAACAATTTATCCTTTTTTCAGAGGGATATCCGGGTACGAATATCAACTGTTCATTACAAGTATATATACCCAAGCTTGAAAAAAAAAATGTTGAGTCATCGACCATATATCTGTAGACTGTACACGCGTATTTGTATGTCTATTTTATTCTTGTAATTTGTGGTTTTTCAACTTTTTATTAAAATGCTTTGTATTTTTATTAAGGTGCTTCCATCTTTATCCATGTAATTTTTTAATTTCCAACTCATCATTTTAAATAGATTTTAAAGAAAACAAAAAAAAATTTGAAAACAAGAGTTATTTATATTGAAACTGATCAGATCTAAAATCTCTAAATTCGTGGAAAGAAAATAAGTTTGAAAATTTTGATTGAGTCATTATCCCAATAATTAATCGTTAAGAATTTGATATAATTAATTTTCAATACAAAGTTTTAATATGAAAAATTCTTTTTTTTTTAAGGGTCATAACGTACCACTAGATTGTACGTACCAAAGTTAGGTTAACACATTGTACCAATACTGTTAGATCCCACATCGCCCAGGGGAGTGGATCCTTTATGCCTACACACCTCCTTTAGCACGAGGCATTTTGGGAGCTCACTGGCTTCGGATTCCATCGGAACTCCGAAGATAAGCGAGTTCGCGCGAGAGCAATCTCATGATGGGCGACCCACTAGGAAGTTCTTGTGTGAATTCCCAGAAACAAAACCATGAGGGCGTGGCCGGAGCCCAAAGCTTACAATATCGTGCTACGGTGGAGTCGAGCCTGGGATGTGGTGGGGGCACAGATGTAACAATTTGGTATCAGAGCCAATCCCTGGTCGGAAGTGTGCCGACGAGGACGTCGGGCCCCTAAGAGGGGTGGATTGTTAGATCCCACATCACCCAGGGGAGTGGATCCTCTATGCCTTATATGTACATGCCCACCTCTTTTAGCACGAGGCATTTTGGGAGCTCATTGGCTTTGGATTCCATCGGAACTCCGAAGTTAAGCGAGTTCGCGAGAGAGCAATCTCATGATGGGTGACCCACTGGGAAGTTCTCGTGTGAGTTCCCAGAAACAAAACCATGAGGGCGTGGCCGGGGCACAAAGCGGACAATATCGTGCTACGGTGGAGTCGAGCTCGGGATGTGGTGGGGGCCTGGGTCGGGATGTGACAAATACGATGGTACATACTAAAACAAGAATCACATAACGTACCAAATTAGTAATCTGTAATGTACCAAAATATTAATACGTACCAAAACTAAGATTATAAAATGTACCAATAATGTACCAAGTTATTGGTACGTTATGTTTAATACATATGTGCATTCATATATCATGTCCATAATTGGTACGTTATGTTTAATAGGATGTTAGTTGTATTTTTAGAATTTTAATGATATTTTTTATTTGAATAATGAAAAGTGTCATTTGAAATGAATAATGAGATAATATATCTCCTAGATTTTAGGATTTAGGTGATATTAATTTGTCATTTGATTAGTAAACCAAATATATGTAATTTTTGTTATTAAAAATTAGATAAGAATGCTTGATCAGAAGTCTAAAAGCTATGGATATTAAATCTAAGAATTTCAAAACCGAGGTGTCTATATCAAAACACCCCTTTTTTTCTTCTCAAGTTGGGTTGTCGATCTTCCAAATAGCTAACTCAAAGTTGTAAAAGGAAACTCAATGTAATTAGTCTAATAAATATACTTATATATGTTATTGATTTATTGTCTAATTAGCTAACTCTTAATTTCACCAACATAAGTGGCAAGTGGTGGATTGCTCGGTGGTTTAAAATGTATATTCGGATCATCAAATGTAACTTGTCGATCCATATTGGATAAATATCGAATTCATATAGGAATTCATTTATATATAAGCGGATTATCATATTCAGATCATCAAATTAGAAATCTTGATCCATATCAAGTTAATTAATTACATCAGATTCAAATTGGATTCGAATCAAAATTCAATCCATTGACAGAACTAGGTGATTAGTCCCCAATGGTTGTCAGTTGAAGTTAATTATGCTTCATTTCGCAGAAACACTTTGAGCAGTATTGCGTGTACTAACTATTATCTCATCATTTTAGTATAATCAATGACGCTTACGCTTGCTAATAATTAGAGGAAGATTGTTGCAGTTGTCCAAAATAAAACAAATAAATTGTTACCGTAGCAAATGAGATTAAAAAAGTCGGGTATGAGTTGTCGTTCCTAGGATTGTAAACTTTGTGATTTGTCATCCCCATTAATCAAATAAATCTAATAAACTCTTGGTGAAACCAATATACCAAATCTTACTTAAAAGCTGCATGCTAGCTAGCTCCAACAAATTAAAATAATTATACATTTTTGAGCCATTTCATGGACCACGCATGCTTCCAAGATGCTTTGACATCACTTATAATGTTTTCTTCTTTTGTGTTTTTAGCTAAACTGAATTAAACTGTGAGACCTTCTTTATGAATAATGATAAAGAATTTTCTGAACTTTGCAAGAAACGAGTGAGAAGAAGATATGTGCATGTGCAGCAAAACCCTGGTTTTAGAGAGTTTAAAAACACAACTAGCAGGTAGCTCGCTAGCTTTGCAGTTTCGATATAAGCGTACGTGCTATATATGTACAGTATAACTGCATGCATGTGCAAAGTAAACTCCATTTGCCATTTGTCTTGCTAATTTCTCTCACAAATAGAAACCACGCAGCTCTAACCTGATTAAATTAGGTTGCACGGTTGTGCATACATTAAAGCATGCATGCATAAACAGTTTCACTAATCACTGCATCTGCAGATCTCTCTACAGTATACTGTTTCCAGAAATGTGAACAAGACAACCTGTCCGTGTCTATGTTCATCTTAGTAGGGTTTCTGGTTTTTTCCCTCACAAATTCAAAAACAATTATTTATTGTTTACTACTTTTAAGTAAAGTTTGAAAGTTGTTCTAGAGGGTGACTGTAGAATTATCAGAGAGACGGGCCATACGGCCCACTTCCAACAACACCGATATTGTCCCCAACTTGGTAATTACCACCTGCATAATCTGTCAGGTGTGGGGTTTTATCACAAAAGGCCTCGGTATTAGTTAGAGTGGGATTATGATATTTAAACTATTACTTATTTTTTACTACGACGGATGTGGGATTCAACACGCCCCCTCACGTGGGACCCAATTAGGGGTCACATGTGGGAGATCCACACATCGGCAACCACGTGGAGCCAAGGGGACTCACCCTACAAGCGGGGCCAAGGGACCCACCATCATCGCGCGGGGCCAAGGGGACCCACCCATCACGTGACAGTACAGTACGGGCCCGCTCCCTGGCTCTGATACCATGTAGAATTATCAGAGAGACGGGCCATACAGCCCACTTCCAACAACACCGATATTGTCCCCAACTTGGTAATTACCACCTGCACAATCTGTCAGGTGTAGGGTTTTATCACAAAATGTCTCGGTATTAGTTAGAGTGGGATTATGATATTTAAACTATTACTTATTTTTTACTACGACCGATGTGGGATTCAACAGTGACTTGTGTTCTTTTATGAACGTTGTAAATTTAAAAGGGAAGATGATGAGGTAAGTGGACCATGCAATTGAACTGGATAACGTATTCTGGAATTAGATGTATTAGATATAATTAAAAAGGGAAGATGATGAGGTAAGTGGTATGGCCAATGCAAAGATGATGCATCATATCGGATTAGACTTTGGTGACACAACTCAACGACTTTTTTGACTTGAAATATTTGAAAGGAACCGTTGCAAAAGAATAATGCACAAAATTTTCTATCATGATTTCTGCAGCCATTAGCGATTTGTGGGTACCTAGCTCAGCTGCTATTTTAATTGTTGACCACAAACACATTCATAGATATCATATCATGGACTCTCTGCAGCAATCTCACATGGTGGTTGGGACCCTTTGTCCTAATTTGTGATTTCATCGAAATGACTCTTCCATTGGAAAACAAAACATTTTTTGGTAACAATACCGCCTAATTTGTCACGACACCTTTGTTTCTATACAACATCTTTCTGGAGATTTGATCGTACCCAAAAAAATAAATGAATTTAGGAGAAGTGGATCACCCTCATAGTATTAACTGCGAAGATCGATGCTGGGTGCAATAAGTTTCTGTATGTAATTTATAGTGACTATATAATACTATTTAGGTGACGACTGAAGTATTCATATACAAAATTAGAAATTGTTTATTTCTTTCTAAAAATCCAACTAAGTTTTGGTTTATGTGTGAGTGTAGCTTGCTTGCTGGTATGCATTGTGTACCATATATGATTTTCCGACTCCCAAGGGTTTAAACAATCTCTCTTCATCCATTTTTTATGGAGCAAGATTCTAAAACCATACTATTCAGCGAAGTCTACACATAACATTCGAATTTAACAATGTTGTAAGCGAACCAATTTACTACTGAATTTTTGATACTATTTAGTGAAGAAATTAAGGGCCCATTTGGTATCATATTAAAAAAAATTCATAATTTTTTAAAACATTTCTTAAGAAAATATTTTAAAAACAATTTTTTTAAGCAAAAACTTGTTTGGTATGAGATTAAAAATTGTCTTTAAATTTTAATAAATAAAAAGAAAAGAAAAAACACCCTACAACAGACAAAAAGATCCAATGAGAGGGTCGGAGGAGAGGGAGATGAGTGAGAGGAGAGAGAAATAGGATACAGAGATTCTGAAGGGAGGAGACATAAAGATAGGATAGAGATAGAGAGCTAGTAAGGAAAGATCGGAAGTGAGAGGGGAGGAGAAAGAAAGTAGTGGTTTGGAGTTCAAAAACTCTAAAAGCTAGCTTCTTGTGTTTTTTAGAAGTTGGCTAATTTTTAGGTTGGTTTTGAGTTTAATTTTTTCAAATAGTCCAACCAAACAAGTATTCAAGGTGTAACTTAAAAGGGTTTTTTAGTCTAAAAACTTGGATTCAAATAGAGTACCAAACATGATCTAATTATGTACAATGTCACCTCAAATGTCACATATATATTCAATAGTCTATTCAATATAAGAAGTTTAATACACATATATGAAAAATTATCTTTTTTTCTTTTAGATAGTATATGAACAATTACCTTAAACACACTTTGTATTATAATTGATGTGGCCCGGGCCGGGATGTAACAATTGAACTGGCCAATAACTATTTTTTAACACAAGGATATAATTTACCAAACGACGGAATGGGCAACCACAAAACAAGTCAACGATAATATTATGATTTCGAACTCCTCATTCATAAGATTCGAACTTAAGATCTCTTACTTACAAGTGAAAAAGAATACTTGTAGAACCCATTGGCTAATGTCTTTTTTATGCTGAAAATTCAAATTTTCATTTCAGCAACATTCTCTCGCATGGTATCATGTTCTTTAGTATCCATTGGCTAATGTCTAGTTGAATTGACATGGAGGATAGTAAAGCTACCGTTAAATTCAAATCGTGCAGGGATATGGTTGAATGAGACAACTATATATTTAAGTAAAAGTGAATTTGGTAATGATAGTATGTTAACTTATTAACCTTGTCATTTGGGCTGGTTAATCGGTGTGATTACACAAAAAGGAACTTCCAATCTAAATCTCTCTTTTTGCTGTTGTGTGTGCGCCTTTTTACAACTGGTGTGAGAAGGGGGGAATGAATACATGCATTTGGTTCAGAGGTACACTAATAATATTAAGACATGTTTAGTTAACAAGAATAAGAAAAGTAAAGGATCGGAAATATTTGAAATTAATAATATTAAGACATGTTTACTTAACAAGAATAAGAAAAGTAAAGGATCGGAAATATTTGAAATAAAAGAAGTGAAGAAAGAAAATCGGATTAACTAGTTCCACTAGTTGTTTTATTCTAGATTTGTAAGTATTAGTTTACAAATATTAAGAAAAAAACTACAACTTTTCAGATACCATATTTGATAATAAACACATAAAAAAATTAAGAATTAAAATAATGGGAAGTTTTATTGGCATTCCAAAATTCTCATTCTACACTCCTCACAAGTGTATTTTTCTTTCATAATATAGAAAGTTTGGAATGTAAACTGAGATTTTTGAAGTGCTAATAACAATTCCCAAAATCATTTTAGTACACTTATTTTTATAAACGCAAAAAAAACTCAAATATTATAATCTTTCAATTTGTATTGGCATAAGTAAATACACCATTAACTACTTCACCTACAATCTCTTTTACATGTGTTTGTATTATTTTCTTAATTTGCATATTCCATAATGAATCAGGTATGCATTATAGTAAGGTTTAGTTGGATCAATAGTCCCCCTAGTGATACGTTAGTTGGAAGAAGCCGTCTAGTAAAACAAATTAGGATTTTAAACTATTATGGTGATGTCTATTATGATTTAGGCCTAAAACTAAAAGTTCAGTCAAAATTCTGTTAACTTTATCTGTTTAGCCTCATATGTAATCCTCACGTGTCAACAATTAACAGAGAGTTGGCGAATAACATTTTAAATTGGGATCTAAATCCTAATGAACTTTACTACAAGGGTTTAAATCCTAATTTATTTTACCTCAATGACGATCTTCGGACTTCTCTATTACCACATAAACAAATAATTTAATAGGCCTTATATAGTAAATATGGGAGATCGTTTCAAGACACATCAAGCAATGCACGTGCCTTGCCAATGTGAGACCTGCATCACTAAATGGTAAAAGTAAGTTACATCATCGTGTAACTTGTATGATATATATGGAGTGGGGACTACTGGGGAGGTCAAACTTTGGGAGTGGAGATGGAGATGCAGATGGATCATCTTTATTTCTGGGCTTGAATGAAATGAAATCCTTCTGTGAAAATCAATAATTATGCGAATTCCTTGTACTGTAGAGAGAGATTTTTTAGTGTGACCGTCACACGAGGTGATACACCACGTGTCTCTATATAAATGATGGGTTATATTATATGTGTTACATGGTTAATAACTTAAAAATTAAAATTTTCCATCACTTACATAAAACACGTGATGTACCATCCGTGTTCCTGTCACAACTAAAAATTTCTCGTACTGTAGACTATGTGACAGTCACTGAGTCACAGATTGGTTTGATCCGCTGAGCTTCTGGGCCAGAGGATCTCTTGTTTATTGGACTGATGCGATATCTAGGACATTCATTGGACCGTAGGTCCGTTTATAAGTCCAATATTGTGGACAGGTGTCATGGGTCAGACTCCAGATTAGGCAAGGACCTCACGGTGCGTGTTACTGCTGCGCTTGCCCTGTAACTTGTCCTTTACAATTTGTCCTTGTCAATTTGACAAAACAGCAAATGGATGGCTGGGTGGATCAACTGAACCAGTGGTTCAACTCCGGTCGAGGTCACCAAACCATTTTATTAATATAAAGATTATTGGTATACAGAGGAACCAACGTTCTGAACATAGGGCCTTTCCTAGGATAATGTTAAGGAGATAAATTTATAGACAAAATTTTGTAAATTAAATGGCATGAAACTATTTAAGTGTTAATTAACGTATTTATTTCTTATTAATAACACATCATTTATTTTTCAAATTTAATCTTTCGAGCATTACCCTTCCTAAAAATGTGCAGGTGAGATTTTAACAAGCACAAATAGTTGCCTGCAAATTAAATAGAAACTGTAAGGTTGGCGGCGGTTAGTATGCACTGAGGAGTGTTGGGCTTTCTGTAACCCTATTAAAGGACCCAGTTTAGTGATTACAGGCTTAAGGCCCTATCACTTTGATAATATAAAAAAGCCCAATGCAGCATTACGGCTGCTCAGGAAAAGTTTTGGACTTGTTAGGCCATCTCCAATGTAAGGGGTAAACCTGGCATTCGTGTCGTGTTTCCCGTGTTCGTGTCGTTTTTGTGTCATACCCGATATCTTAACGGATCGTGTCGTGTAACACCAGTTAAAATAAACGGGTAAAATGACCCGACCCGAAATTATTAACGGGTAATATGACCCGACCCGTTACCCGTTAAGGAAAATATATTTTAAACCAATAAATATTAAATAAAAAAAAATACTTTTTTTGAGTGAAAACACATTTTTCTTTTAAGTATTGTCACATCCAAAACATAAAAACGTATTTTTCTTTTAAGTGAATATTTACATATTCAAAATAAGAGCATAATAAAATAAAAAAACATTAGAACATTACAAAATGTCAAATGTTCAAAAGATTTGCAAAATTAAGGACATTGAAACATTAGAACATCTTGCACATTTTCTTCCAATCAAACCCTTCATAGCGCGTTTACTAATCCGTAATCAAATTGAGGAGGAATTGTGTGAAATGAGATGGAATCAGAATCAGATTCCAGTTGAAGTTGTTTACTAAACTGTCAGGAATCGGAATACAATTCCATAAAGCTGTTTACTAATTCAGCAGAATCGGAATATAAACCAGTATGATTACTAAAATGTCCTTGTCTCAAAACAAATATTTTATATACTTTTTTAATAAAATTTGATATAGTATATAATAGTAAGAAAAAATTAAATTGCTTTCTTATTTCATAGACATATTAAATTGCCCATATTCCCAGTATATAGTTTTTATATTTTTGATATTTTTTTTAAAAAAAAAACTTTGTTAAAAAGCTTTAATATGAATTTGTACGGTTTATCAATTTTTTTTTGTTGAAATGTTAAAAAGATATTTATGTAGTTAATATTAAAAAAATAACCAACAGAGAGCAAAGAGCCCTCCTTGCTCTGTTTCCCCCATCCCTTAATTATTTTTCCTTCTCCTGAAGCCCATACTGCACCCCATCGCCTAATTCTGTTCAGCCATCCCCCAACTCCTTTTTAGCCTCCCCTTCTTATGATTCTTTCCTTCTTCTTCTTGCTCCCTTCTGATTCTTCTTCTTGTTCTCTTTTGATTCTTTTTCCCCCATCCGCCAATTGTTTTTTCTTTCTCGTGAAGACCGCACCTCACCGCATCCCCAATTCTTTTCAGCTTCTCCATCTTCTTCTTCTTCCCTTCTGATTTTTCTTCTCCTTTGATATTGCTCACTGCCCGCAGAGACACAGAGAAGCAGAGAAAGAGGTGGAAGGGAGACAATATAAGGGTATTTTGGGCAGAAAAAAGGGATTCCAGATAGGGGCTTTCTCCCGGAATTCAAATCCCACCAATTCTTCGGGAGACTGGTTCCGGGTATAATAGGAGTCTGATTCCCCATATTAGATGGGTCCCACACACATTTCATTCCCTCAAGTGTTGGTAAACACTTGAATAACTGGGGAGGAGTGCAATTCCCATTCCTTTTATCCCACTCCTCTTACGTAAACGCGCCATCAATGTAGAAGTATAAAAAATATAGAAAAAATATATAAACGCTCGTAATAACAAACTTTACAACTTTCATGAAGAGCTTAACTTTGAAATTTGTCACTATAATCATATAAATCATATATCAAAACTTAACCGTTGATTATTGTTTACATTTACTCTTCATTTTTCTCATCAAATTTTGTTTTTTCAGATTTTCTTTTTTGAAAACATGATCTATTAGAGGATGCAAGAAGATGAACGGTTTGGATCGTTGATATTATGTTCACAGTTTTATGATTAGTGAAAATATTGATTGATGTTTATAAAGTTTCTACAAACTATATGACATCGACTCATATTTCAGTTAACCGTAAATATCGAAACGTGATATCAAAGATCTGAACCGTTCATCTTCTTACATCCGCCAGATGATCATGTTTTCAAAAAAGAAAATTTTAAAAATGAAATTCAGTAACAAGAATAAAGCGTAAATGACAATCGACGGTTAAATATAAATTTAAGGTTTATGGATTATAGTGTTGGATTTCGAAGCTGACCCCATCATGAAAGTTGTAAAGCTTGTCATTATGAGTGATTGGATTTTTTTTTTACATTTTTTACACTTCTATAATAATTATTATTAATTATTATTAATTTTGCCCTCAAATAAAAAACATTATTCATGAGGGTTTGGAGGATTTTAAAAATCTAAACAATAATGTAAGTGTAACCATTATCTACTCATAGAGGAATAATGATGAATCACAAGTGTTTATATATTCTTTCACATTTTTCATACTTGTATGTATGTCTTCTTAGTTCTTGCCTATACAAATACTATACTAGTTTATTTTAATTTTGGACAAGAACATGTTAAGTAAAATTTATTAGCCTAGTAATGATAATAAAGAACTCTCACAATAAAAATAAATAATGACTAAAACTTTTTTTTTAAACTTATATAGAATAATAATACAAAACTATATATTTAATATAGAATATATTGTATATATTGATATGGCCATTGTATTTTATAATAATTTTTTTAGTAATTAAACTTTAAAATTATCAAAATAATTTTTTTCTTAACGGGTCGAAACGGGTCACCCCGTGTATACCTGTTAATAACCCGTTATTAACGGGTTCTTAACGAGTCACCCGATAATGACCCGATAAGTTATCGTGTTGACCCGAAACCTGTTATTTTCGTGTCGTGTCATCGTGTCGTGTTAGAAACTGCCGGGTCTAGTAAGGGGTTAAACATTGCCCTTCAATAATTATTTCTTAAATTTATTAGTTAATTTAATTAAACTAGCGTATTAAAATAAAGTTATTCGGAAATCAACATCTTATTTATGAGATCCCTAATTTTATTTTTATACTGCAATTATGTTCTCTTTTGATTGTTGTTTCACTCTAATTTGGATCTTCGATGCTTATTTGCTTTGAATTTTGTTTGTTTGCTGTGGAAATCATGGAAAATAAGTGAAGACGCAAATTCAAATACTTGGAATTTAGTTATTGTTTGTGTTGCAAAATCATAAATTTGAATGTGATCTCTTATTGTAGCATCTAGATACACAGAGAATCAGGGGATTGATTGATCATAGGTCAGCTTCAGAGGCTGCAGTTTCACCTAGAATTTAAGTTCCCCTTTCAGATGTTTTAATTCACTTCCAGGAGAAAAACTTGTGTGGGGCTTGGCTTGCTACTAGACTTCGTTGAGTAGCACTACAATCCAATCAAATCTCGCCACGTGGCAAGTCTTAAATATAATCTTTTATCATTCTTTTATAGTTAAAATTTTTATAATTATTTTTTTAACTAATTAATATATTATTATATAAGGAAAACTAATGAAAAGGGCTTGAAAACTTTGAGTTTTAACGATAAGGACAAAATAAAGGGTAAAGTGAATAGTACCAGGTTTGACTTTTTAGTGTAAAAATGTGGTTTTTCGTAAAGTGAACAGTACCGCGGGCTTTTCGTTAAAACTCCCTTATATATATTAATGATATGTTTCCTTTTTTATTTATTTCCCCTTTTTTTCCTTCCCAAATCCCCCCTTTTTTGTTTATTTCCCTTTTTTTTTCCTTCACAAATCCCCCCAACTTTGTTTTGCCGTAGGTCTGAAAGCCCCACCCCTCCCAAACTTTGTTTTGCCGTAGGTCTTGGGTTTCATCTTTCTTTCCCAGTTTCTTTCATTCTTTCTTTAAAAAAAAAAAAAAATTGTTCTGCACCCACTCCAATTTTATCATGGAAAGCAACCAAGAATCTGTAAGTTTATTTTCTTTCTTTATACAATAGTTGCTTTGATCATGTGACATGAATAACCCACATATATAGCTGTATTAGGGTTATTTTCTTTTCTTTTAATTGGGGGTTTTTGGGTTCGGGTTCGGGTGTTTGGTTCTTTATTATGAGTCTTTAATTAATATGTTAGTCTAATCTTTGATATTTTTTTTTTCAATTGATAGATTGCTGCTGAGGCAATGGAGTTTGAAGAAGATCTGAAAGTCAGAATGGTGGTGCATTCAGATGCTGAAGCTTTTCAGGTATGCAATGCTTATGCTTTGAGGAAGGGGTTCAGTCTTCGTAAAGGGCATATTCGAAGAGATATCAAATAATGTTACGCAACGAGATTTTTTGCGTTCCAAGGAAGGGTTTCCACTGTTTAAAGACTCATGTAATGACAACATGGTTGATAAACTAACTACACGAATAGGTTGCAAGGCTTTAATCAGATTTTCAGTAAATCAAGGTGTATGGAAGATTTCGCATGTTAATTCAATTCATAATCATGAGCTTGCCAAGCCTGAAGAAAGACAATTTCTAAGATCAGGTAGAAAAATACAGGATGCTCATGCTGGGGTCATTAGTTCTATGGTGGATGCAGGTATAAAAGCCCTCACAGTCATATTGTTACTTAGCAGAAGAAGTTGGAGGGGCTGAAAATGTTGGATTCACAAAGAAAGATTGTCAAAAAATTTTGTATAGGAAGAAGTCTGAAACGATGGAAGGAGGAGATGCACAAAGTTTGTTTAATCATTTCAAGGAAAGGCAAGCAAAGGATTCCAAATTTTTCTATTCGATACAAGTGGACCAACTAAATCGGATGATAAATTTTTTTTGGAGAGATGACAGATCAAGGTTAGACTATGATTGTGTTGGAAATGCTTTATGCTTTGATACTACATTTCGAACTAACAAATACAATTTAATTTGCGCTGTATTTGTTGGAGTTAATCATCATTGGAAGAATGTGCTACTTTGTTGTGCTTTTTTGTTAGACGAAAACACCGAATCATTTGTTTGGTTATTTAAGACATTCTTAGAGTCGATGGGTAATAAACAACCAAAGACTATTTTCACTAATGAAGATCAAGCAATGGCAAATGCTATTGAGCAAGTGTTTACGGGGACACGTCATCGGTTGTGTACTTGGCACATCGCACATAATGCTACAAAAAATATTTCTAGCCTTTATGCCAATCCTAAGTTCAGAACACATTTCAACAAGGTGTTTGGTGGTTGTCAAAGTGTACCAGAATTTGAAGCTGCATGGGATTCCATGACTAGTAAGTTCAACCTTCAAACTCATCCATGGCTTAATAAGCTATATAACCTTTGTAATAAGTGGTGTCCTGCTTTTAGCTTAGATACTTTATCTGCAAAGATGAAATCCACTCAAAGAGTTGAGAGTACAAATAATGTTTTCCATCAAATGTGTACAAAGAATACAAGTATTATTGAGTTTGTGCTTCACTATGAGAAAAAGCTAGAAGACATTCGTTTGACAGAGTTGCAAGAAGATTTTCGCTGCAAACAAGGTATGCCTCATCTCAAAGTAATTAGTGTAATTTTATGTCATGCAGCTAAGGCGTACACCAATAAAATATTCAAGTTCTTTGAAATTGAGTACATGAGTTGTTTGACAGTAAGGTTAAGAGAAGTTAGTAATGAAGAATGAGTTACTATCTACTTCCGGTGATCAGAGGCAATGAAGTTGGTTGAAAAAGACATAAAAGCAAAGAAAGCCTCGGATAAGGTTTAAAAGAAAAATAGCCTCTCTACTTCCGGTGTTCAAGATGATGATCAACATATATTGGATCCTCCAACCGTGAGAGCTAAAGGGGTAACCAACAAGAGATTGAAGAGTGCTTTGGAAAAATCGAAGAAAGTGGCAAAAGTTAGATATACCTCGCAAATGTCACCACCTAATACTATAGTTTCTGGTAATACTCATTCAATATGCTACTTTATACCTTTTATTGTGAATATAGTATATTATTATGTAATGAATATATGTACACTTGCAGAGCAACATAATCAAGAGACTATCAATGCTCCATCAAATATGACAACCTCGTATCCATCATTTCATGACTTTTATAATCAGGTTTGTATTGAAACTTATATTTGGGGTTATAAGTCACAATTTGTGTTATCAGTCTAACATTTTGTTTATTGATTTTATTTATATAGTATGGCTGCTTGACAATTAGTCAAAATAACTTTTAGATTCACCTTGGATATCAAGTTTTTTAACAGGTTATGTTTTGATCAAAGTTTTATTTCAAATAGTATTATCTATAGTTCTTAATTATATTTGGTAGAGATGTACTTTCTTGAAAATAGAAAGTTACTATGATCAAAACAAAGTGAAAGATAACAAATACGAAAAAAATTGACTTGATAATCTGGAGTGTGCACTTTTGTATTCATATCACATGATCAAAGCAACTATTGTATAAAGAAAGAAAAGAAACTTACAAATTCTTGGTTGCTTTCCATGATAAAATTGGAGTGGGTGCATAACAATTTTTTTTTAAAGAAAGAATGAAACGAAACTGGGAAAGAAAGATGAAACCCAAGACCTACGGCAAAACAAAGTTTGGGAGGGGGCTGGGGCTTTCAGACCTACGGCAAAACAAAGTTGGGGGGGGGGGGGGGTTTGGGAAGGAAAAAAAAAGGGAAATAAATAAAAAGGAAACGTATAATTAATATATATAATATATTAATTAGTTAAAAAAATAATTATAAAAATTTTAAATATAAAAGAATGATAAAATATTATATTTAAGACTTGCCAGTGGCGAGTTTTGACTGAGTTGTAGTGCCACTCAGCGAAGTCCAGTGGCAAGCCAAGCCCCACACAAGTTTTTCTCCACTTCCAGCCATTCTCTAGTCACTCCTCAGAGATATCCTAGCACACGAAGTTTCTGTTAAGAGTTGATTTATGAATGACTAAGCCTTAGCAAACGGGCTGGGTATCAAGCCAAACTTGGCCAGTCCGATACTCCTTTAACCATGTCTTGACCGGGTGGACTCCACTAAATTTTAGCCTAACTTTCGGCTGGAGATAAGTTTTGTCCAATTCAAGCCATATTTTGGCTCTTTAAACCTCTTCATTAGAGATGGTCATAGTTATGTGATTGGGACAGACTTTCTAATCATAAACACATGTGATTAAGATGCTAAAAGGGGTTAATCCTCAAAGACCTGGCAGCACATAAGGCCATTTCTCACATATGAGAGGAGGAGATTATGTTTTCTTCATCTTATCATTGATTTGATGAATGTGATTTCAATCATGAAGGTCACTTTCCTAATTAGAGAATTAGGACTAATCAAAAGCAAATTAAGAATGGTGTGGAACCAAAGGGTTGATGGGTCAGCTAGGAAACCATGGTCTGAGACACACTTCTAAGGCAACCAAATTGGAGTATGGGACAGGTGGAGGCACAGAAGACACAGACCTTGTACAAGACTCCAATGAGAAGATTGAGGATTTACTTAACACAAAAAGTGACCTAAAATGGTAAAAGAAACAAGGGAAGTAATTTCTGCACACTCATTTTCTTTCTTGCATACCTCTATTTAGTTCTAGCCTTTGAATTTATCAAATCAGATGAGAATTTCGAGACAATAATAAACAAAGTGTTTAAAAATAGAAAGTAAAAAAAAGTGAGCGAAAATCAAAAAATGTTGCTTGAGGCATAAGGAACACAATTCAAGAAAGAGAGAGAGAGACAACGTTTTTTTGTGTTGTTTAGAAGTGTGTGAAAAAGCAAATGTGATTGGTGGGGTGGCTTCTTGTGCTATAAGATATAAAAGGGTGTGTGTGTGTGACAAAGACATGGCACCAAGAGCAAAATGTGATACATGATTGGCCTGCACTGCAAAGGGAATGGAAGTAAACACATTGTCATAGAAAACAGTGACTTTTAAAAACTTCACCCTTTCTCTAAGCAAGACCTACATTTCATCTTCCATTCCATTCCATTCCTTTCTCTTACTGTTTATTTCTTCTCTCATTTGGTTTCACCTACATGAGCGCCACACCCTCTTCTCCAAATGGGGTGGCTGCACTCCATCTTCTCTCCTCTTAAGAAGATGTGGTTTCGCTTTCATTCCGCTCCGAAGAAAAGTAAGCTCTCATCACTCTCTCCAACCCTTACATTTTCTCCATACTTCTGCACACTCAATTACGCATTCTAGTTCCATGTTCATGCACACAACCTGCATTTCCCTCCACTTTCGAGTCTTTTTAGCACAATATCAACCTTGTCTTTTGGAAACTGTAAGTGCGCGCACACAAACACACATTTTTAATATATACAATCTACTGCAATTACTAATATCTTGGATCTTTTTGTGGTTGTTTGTAGCAGGAAGAGGGATATACATTCTGTATGAGGATGTAAAATCCTGCCCGGATGAGGATGTACATGTCCTGTGGTCAATACTAGTGGAGGCCCATACACATACACGTACCACACCTTCTCTGCCTTTGCCACCATCAAAAGCATGAATTCATATGAAGGCTCCATTGTTCATCATAGCATATGATATGAGTGAGAGAGATTTCCTGCTGCCAAGTATATACACCATTTAAATACATACATAACATACATACATACATACATATATACATATATACATATATATTATATATATGTTTTCTTTTTATACTGGTGTACATGTAAAAAGGTTTTTCCTCAGTTTTTTTTTTCCTTTACCTGTAAACGTAATATTGAAATATGCCTTTCTTGTGATTTGGGAGTTTTTTGAATGGCTTCAAAGCTGAATGAATCTTTCATTTACATATTCAGATACGATACATGCTTCTTTAGAAAGAAATGACAACGTATTTCATTCATGAAAGCAGCAAAAGATTACGATCAGATATGCAGTTTATGCAGAAATTAATCAGAGGGCAGTTGGTTTTAGTTGTTTTCTGTTTCTTTCATGTGTGTGTGTTTTCGTTGTTTAGTCTATTTGCAGTGGTTGCGGTGGTTCTCTTTGTTTCTTCAGTTTGTCGATCAAAGACTGGATGGGACACCCTCCATGATTTACATGTCTAAAATAAATATAAAAAAATCACATCTTTAAAGTAGTTTATGAATGCACAAAAATGTCAAGCAATCTAAAATAATGTGATTTATTGACTTTGATTCTAGAAAAAGTAGTGACGAACTTTGATGTGTAGTTTTTTTTATATTTGAAATTTGGGATGTCATGACAATCCCTTTACAAAGTGATCGACAAAACAAATTATAGAATATTAAATTAAAGAATTAAAGATTTTGAATCTTGACAATACGTGTCGTTTTATTTTATAATTATTTTGTTTTTATTTTTTTAACTGAAAATTAAAAACTAAAACTACAATCTACTTTTTGAGTTTTCAAATTCGGCCTTTATAAAAGATAAAAGCTGAAAACTGAAAGTAGTTACAAAACGGATTATCAATTAAAAAAAAAAAAAATCAAAATAGCTATCTAACGGCATTTTAGTTAGTACATACAATTCTAAAATGCCAAAATGAGTTAGAATTGACTATTGATAACTATAACAATTCAAATTTTTTGCGTATACAAAAACAATTTGTAACTCGATTAATTAAAAGTGTTTCACCATCCAAATGATAAAGAGGTAATGTGTTGTTGATGCTTAATTGGAGGTTATTCTTCACGACGTATGGTACTTTGCAAACAAATTTTCTGCGATTGATTTCTGTTATGTTTCGCGGGATGGGAACCTTGCTGCTCATGTAGTGGCAGCGCATGTTGCCAGCCACAGTGGTTCCTTCTTGTGGAATTCTTTAGAGCCTTAGTTTTTGTTTAACATAATAGCTTTAGAGCCTTCTTGAGGATGTAAATGTTTCTATTCGATTATGATTTTAATAAATTCTACCTTTAGAAAAAAAAATTAATTAAAAGTGTTTACCTGTATTACAAGATTATTTGTTTGGATTTTTCTGTTTTCAATTTTTTTCTTCAGAATGTTGTTATGTGTATTCCTTTGTTGAAACCAAATTTACAAACTAAATGATGTGTTACCGATAGAAAATAAGTACGTTAATCAATACTTGAGTAATAATCCACTTGTCAACAATCACATTATTTAATTTACAAAATTTTGTTTAAAATTTTAACCTCTCTATCATTACCCTAGTAGAAAACATACTAAATCTCGGCGTCCTCCGACCTAGTCCATGGATGAATAAAAAACAACAATCAAACTGTCTTTAGGTCATTGCTTTATGTCTTTCATGTCATTGTCTTATGTGTGACTTGAAAGTTTGATGACCAATTTTGGATGAAGTGGAAACTCAATTTTAATTACAGAGAATTTATATGTTACAAATACAATATCACGTGTTGTTCTGTGTCAATAAAAGAAAGATATCTGAAGAAAAAAAAACATATACATTTATTTATATCAATATATTTGTGTCATATAGGTCATTCTAATCACGGAAAATACTTGTGTAAGACAATCGATTCATGTGTATTATAGTGATCTCATCCGGCTCCGCTAACCTCACCCTATTTGCGAGTTGCCTAGCCGAAGATAATATCTAGGATATATTCAAACTAGAATTATGGTAAACTTTCACCCTGAAGACTCGCAATATGGAAAGAAATGATTCACGCACTTTTTTCCCATTATCAACACTCCTATTTGTTTATATCCATAAATTGTCTTCTTATTTTATTCAATCCAAATACCAAAAATCGGCAAAAGTGTACGATGAGAAAATGGACGTGCCAAAATCACTTCCCTTCCAAAATGGTGTTAATCAGGTTGCTTATTTCTAGTAATAAACGAACAGTAGAAGTTTCAGGTTTTTGGCACCAATCTCATTTAGTTTAGTTGATGACTTTGTTCTTGGCAACTTAACTGAGTTGAGAAAGTTTTATTTATATTTTTATTGATATGATGGTTTGGTCTTTTATAACGAAAATGACAGGATAGGATGCCCAAACAAAGCCATTTTAAAGCAAAAAACGCTCTAAAAGGGGTCAATTCACCGCGAAAAAAGAAGGAAAAATGCTCAACTACTTACAAATTGGAAAAACCAAAAAGTATAAATAAAAAGGGATTCCTCCCCAAAAACTACAAATAGGCCAGTCCATTCCTTAGTTGGATCTGCCGAAGAGATTGGAGCAAGAACTCTTTTAACCACCTTGCTTCCCGGCATCTGCCCTGGGTAGCGATCTACTTGTGTTAAAACTCCAATAGGAAAGTCAAAATGTAGTGCTAAGGTAGTTGTTCGTACTAAGTGTCAAGTGATCAGGAACTAAGAGCACCTTAGTGATGTAACACTGCTGCAATCATTTTAACAAAAGCTAAAATGTCTCCATTCCTCAACAAAAATTAAATCAAATGACAGTCATGAGGAGACTTGCTACCAAATTAATTCATAAAATGGAAGTAATTCTATATAAAATGGGAGTTTCCAATTGTCATTGTAATAACAAGTTCATAATAAGATCATTAATGACGTTTCGAAAATAATGTCAAGAGTAAAATTGAACCCTGTTGATCTGAATTCAGGGTAGCACCGTAGCAGCCAATCATCCAGAAATTTACAGGAGCGTGAAAATTCCCTTCAGAAATCCTGCACATATGAGTATTTCCTTTCAATAACAGTAAAATACTATGTCACAATGACTCTCGTGATCACTAAAACTAAACCTGTGGAACTTTGCAAGCGTTTTAGTGACACGAAGACTTAATTGGCAACGAATTAAGTTCAGGTACTCAATGTATAGAACGCTTTCATACAAATTAGTGAAACGGTTGCAAGACCGTGCGTGATCGCACAAATACATAAAATTTCAAGGTTGTTCAAAATTAACAATACATAAAAGAAAAACAAATTAGGAAGACTTACTGTGTTAGACTAACCAGGTGCGTTAATAGCTTTATAAAGCCGACGGAGAGGAGCGCTCAACCACTTTTGGAAGCCACTCTTTTAAGTAGGTGTGGCAGTCTATCTCAGCATTTGTGATGGCACCAAGAGGAGTGACAGTAATCTGATGAATAGTGAATACTGGTGTTAGTGTATAGTCATGCAAACTACAAAGATACGTTTGCAGAAACTAAAACGATAACGCACATATCCTTCTTGAAGAAAGCAGTGGTCATTATCATCCTCATCAACTTGGGCACCCCTTACCTACAAAATTGGAAACAGAGTTACCCCGAAATGATGCAAGCAAACCAGGAAAATATTCCTTTTAAATTTGGCTGTTCTAAACAGCTCAGATTTGAACAACTCGTTCACCCAAGTCAACCACAATCAAAAGAACGAGAAAGAAAGGAAATCAACACATGAAAATATCTCAGAAGGTATTGCACGTTGCTGAATGCAGAATATTAAAGAATGCAAGTTTTATCATCCTTACTTCCATCATCTAAAATATTAATTAACCTTAAACTAAACTGAATGTTGTTTAAACCTTATACATTATTACCATCATTTCCCTCCCTACTATCCTTGTGGCAACAACTGCAACTAATATCGGTATCGACACCATCGTTACCACCTCATGTTCAGACATAACCAAATTGAGTCAGTTCTCAATTTACAGCACTAACCAGTTTTAAAGATACAACTTTAACCCTGACCACCCTTCTCCCCCTAAATTTGCTGGTATTTGAAGATACCTTGATTCAAGAATTGCAACTCCTTTTAAAGGAAGAACAGAAGAATCAAACGTGTCCGTCAACAACCCCATGTTGATGTACTCCAAAAACGATCAGATTAAAAGAAAGTTGTTTCAACCAGATACACAGTTAGAAGATCCCCATGGGCAATCTTTAAACTCTCAGCTGCTAAAGTGCGAAGTAACTTTTTCAGAGAAATGTTAGTGACGGATTACACCCAGAAATTCTAGGTGGAGTGTTTCTAGACCAGTTTCTTAAGAACTTAGACTAGCACCAACAGAGAGACACCAAAGACTGCACCTTTTGGTTACCTGATTCCTTCATCAGTTTGGATTCAAGATAATTATTGTGCTTCTAAGGGAGAAATGATAAGGAGGTAAATAACTAATCAAGCTTTATTTAAAACAAAACAACAAAAAATGGAAAAGGGGAGGAGCCTAGAATACAGTATACAAAGCAGAAAGATAGAGAAAAGGACCCACTTCTCTCGCGAAATAAAGATTTTCAGCTGGCGTGGTTGATGTATCACTTTCAGCTGATGCAGTTGAATTTACCATTGTTGACAACATTTTTCCGCCTTCCGTGTCAGAAGTAACTTGCCTCCACCCCATTTTTATTATACTTTTGCCTTGCTTAGTCAGCTTATACCCCTATGAAGGCACAAGAGAAGAACAGAACAATATTGCAACGCCACATGTTAATATCAATGCTTAATAGAAAGACTAATACACTTGTCATAAAACTGGAAGCGGGATCCATTTCACTATAAGAACACCAAACTTAATGTGCAATTGAGTAATGCTCATTAAAGCATATAACATTAAACAAACTGCCTACTGTACAAATCTTGCATTGAAAGGACGTCGGAGGAAAAGAAAATGAGAAACGAAGAAGGAAAGGAAAGAAAGAAAAGCTACTGATACAAATTACTTCTGCAGTGCAATAGCCTGGATAAGCATGTTCATTCACAAATATCACTTTGCCTATCGTTGAGCTTTGTCTAGTGCAGTATAGTCAGTTTTAAATTGACTCACTACAAGCACATTAGAAAAGATATATGACAGAGAAGTAGGCGTGCAAGTTGGCAAATGTAGATGTTAAGGAGAAACTGCATTTGACGAAGGTCGCTATACTGAATAATACAGAACACAGCATGTATCCCCGGAATTTACCTTATGATTAGCAACATTACATGGAAGATCTACATTCAAGAAACAACTTTGAGGATAGGTTTTGTTTCTTAATTCCACCAGTACTCCATTTACGATCGGTAAGCAAGCCTCGGCAGCAAGTGTGAAGTCATTAATGTTGCTCTTACCTCTAACCCTGTACGGCCAGTACTCAATGTAGTCATATAGGAGATTAAAATAGGTAAAGAAAACAAGAATTTACTTTTTCTCATGGTAAAAAAAAAAGGAAAAATTAAATTACAAGAACTAAATACTGACCCTAACAATTTGAAATGTTCATAATTCCATAAGATTCATTAGTCATACATTGTCCATCAAGCAAATATAATCATCAAACCTGTATACTTACCAATCATATGATATAGAGATTGCAGGTACACAGTTAAGAAAGGCCTCACGGGCACCAGCCACCGTTCCAGAGTAAACACTAAAGTTACAATAAAGAACTCTGTCAATATTGTTATGGACTGAAAGAAGCTAGAAAAGTAAAACTAGCACTTTGAAATTTTTAGGAACAACTGGATTCGTAAGCGACTCTTGAGAACAAAACTTATTGGGTGTGTTTTTTGGATTTCATGAAAATATTAGATCTTCTTAACATTTTGGGAAAATATTGCCTCTTTGTGAGGAGTTGTGTTTGGAATAAAAATCATTCTAGTTCATTCTAGTTTCCTCACCCTACCATCTTTCGGAAACCTAAACCTTTTCAAAAGCAAATAGTTAGTGTAAAACTATATTGGGTTTCAACAATTAAAAGATAATCATTTCAGTTTCACCGGTAAAAGCTGGTGCAAATACACATCTTTATGTTTTATTGTGAGAATTTTGAGGCAAAATCTTAAATCAAGATAACAAATTATGAAAGGAAACAGAAAGCAGAAGATTACTAACATGTGATAACCGCAGTTGCTGCCCTGGTTTATGCCACTGATTACCTTTATGTATAAACAGTAAAACATGTAATTACTAATTACCAATCAGCAAAACCCCAGATAAGAAATGTGATCAAAGGAAAGAGTGCAGAAGGCAGAAATATCTACCAGGTCAGGAATTGAAGGAAAAAGCGTTTTGGAAACACCCAAAGAAGCACAATCAGCTGGAGATCCTGCAAACAAAGTTGATCAAGAACAAAGCTTTTTTACTTTTTTAACTTTCTGGGGGAAAATGGTAGTAATGATTTTTGTATAAAAACTGGGAAAAATATTCTGGGGTTTTGAAACTTCCATACCAGAAACAGCATACACTGTTGCTCCATTGATATGCACTTTCTTGGCAGCAATCGGATGGAGCCATGTGATGCAGTGACTCACTGCCGACTTCTCCCTGCAAATGCATACGAATTATGTATCAGAAAAAAATGAAGGATTGTATTTTGAATGGAGGAAGTGAAGAGTATTTAAATGTTTAATTTTCTTCTTCTTCCTTTTCCTTTTTTTTTTTTTTTTTTTTTTTTTTTTTTACGTACGAGTCGGGGGCACAGACGAGGACATTGTAGCGATGGGTGGATACGAGGACTTGGACGAGAGCGAGAATGCCAGGGCCTTCGATTCCGTCGTCGTTTGTGACCATCACGGTGGGCTTGTCGCCGGAGATGACAGTGGTGTTTTCCATTTCCTTGTTTGTCTGAATTTTGGTTTCGGAATTTTGGAGGAGAAGACAGAGTGAGAGGAAGGAAGAGTTAAAAATGAACTATGAAATAAAATTCCAACGTGTATATTTAAATAATGATGTTTGGAGATACTGTAATTTAGAATTTCGTTTGAGAGTGATTTTAAAATAACTGAAAATATTTTTAGTAAAAATATTTTTGAATTCCTCTGCAATTTTTTATGTTGGAAGGAAGTTTTTTGTTTTGACATTCATTGGGATAATTTATAAGATAGGAAAAAATTAGTATCCGCTCTCTCGTTACTAATGTTTATTGACTGAAATCTTATTAGTTTTCAGATTTTGATCAAAGTCCCTATCATTTGTATGTCAGTTACATAATTTTTAAAATAAAAATTAATAATTGATTTAGGATTTTAATACTCACACCTTTATTAAACTCCTAACTAATTTTTAATTCAAAACATTTTCCAAAATAAATAAAAAATTAGAATAAGTTTGTACCCATTAGCTTTTTAAAAAATGTTTTCAATTTTTAATCTTAAAATGTACCCGTTCTTAAATATACCAATTTGTTATATGTTAAATGTACCCTTTTTTTTATATATAAAATCTACTCAATTTTCTTCTAACCATTTTTAAACTTATATGGGTACATTCTTTTCTTTTGATTTGAGAATATATTCATGTCAAGTTTAATCGAAGAAATTTACTAATGTTATTAAGTTTAATATCTATTACTTTTTTTGTGTGGTTTTGAAGAATGTACCCATGTTTTGGTACAATAATTTTTTTGTTAATTTTAGTGAATGTACCCATGTTTATATATACATGCACACAATAGTATAATTTATATTTTAATATTTTTAATCCCATAAATTATGGGTTTTTATTTAAAATCTTATTAATATAAATAACTATAAATTTCAATTTTTAATTTAAAAAATAAAGTAACATACATAGAAATAAAGTATCACATTAATTTCGGAGATTTCGATCAAAAATTGAAAACTAACAAGGCTTGTGTCAAAGAATATTTATAGCTAGGGACCGCATTCAAAGTCTCTTTAAGATAAAATATTGAAAAGAGAAATGCTAAGAGACTCTCCAAAAGTGGAACCCTCTACGAACTCTCTATCACTGCATAATTTTTGTACAATATTTTATATTGGCATCGAAATTAATATTAAATTATAAGATAATATAGAGTTCATTAAAACATTTGTGACAGTCACGTCAACATTTCTTTACTAAAAAGCAGAAAAAGAAAAAGACGAGAGTCCCTCGTGGCTGCGTCTTGTGCAAGCGGACCAATCAACGTAAATGCCGGTTTGGTATATTGTACACGCTTCCCGCCGTAATCAAATGCATGCATTACCTAAATTCTATTTTTGGAGCCAATTTTCTTACACATAGTTTTTTTTTTCT
Source organism: Cotoneaster glaucophyllus (assembly GCA_036320875.1). Taxonomy (NCBI): domain Eukaryota; kingdom Viridiplantae; phylum Streptophyta; class Magnoliopsida; order Rosales; family Rosaceae; genus Cotoneaster; species Cotoneaster glaucophyllus. The sequence continues at coordinate 19,828,054 of CM070069.1, read as the reverse complement.
TACACATTTGTTAACTTTTCATACTCTTTTTAATTCTTAGATAAATGAAATAAAAACAACGAATACAATATGTCAGAAGTTATAAGTGATGGGAGAGGGTGAAATGCATCGGTAAGTCTTTCCGGTCCCTAAAAGAAGTGGATTGCCTTCAGTTGTCCCCCTTTAAAAAAATGATACATATTTATCATTACGTTACGTTTATTTTTTTTTTCTTCAATTATTATTACTAATAATAGGTATTATTAAAAGAACTGTTATTACTTATTAGTACTAAAAATGATCACGTCGACTGTCACATCCCGGCCCGGGGTCCACCACATCCCGGGCCCGCTCCACCACCGTAGCACGATATTGTCCGCTTTGGGCCCGACTACACCCTCACGGTTTTGTTTCTGGGAACTCACACGAGAACTTCCCAGTGGGTCACCCATCATGGGAGTGCTCTTGCGCGCTACTCGCTTAACTTCAGAGTTCCCATGGAACCCGAAGCCAGTGAGCTCCCAAAAAGCCTCGTGCTAGGTAGGGATGGGAATATACATATAAGGATCACTCCCCTGGGCGATGTGGGATCTCACAATCCACCCCCCTTAGGGGCCCGACGTCCTCGTCGGCACACCACGGCCAGGGTTAGGCTCTGATACCAAATTGTCACATCCCGGCCCGGGGTCCACCACATCCCGGGCCCACTCCACCACCGTAGCACGATATTGTCCGCTTTGGGCCCCGACTACGCCATCACGGTTTTGTTTGTGGGAACTCACACGAGAACTTCCCAGTGGGTCACCCATCATGGGAGTGCTCTCACGCGCTACTCGCTTAACTTCGGAGTTCCCATGGAACCCGAAGCCAGTGAGCTCCCAAAAGGCCTCGTGCTAGGTAGGGATGAGAATATACATATAAGGATCACTCCCCTGGACGATGTGGGATCTCACATCGACTCTAAATTATAAAAATACAAGAAAAGACTGCACGTGAAAGATTATTACTATCTAGTACCATACACCAAGGGCACCATAAGGGCTATGCCAAACTCACTCTTTTTTTAACTTTCACCGTAAAAGTATTCATTTTCACTTGTAAACAAATTTTTTTTAATTCTAATCATCTGAATAACGAGTTTAATATTTAAATAGTCTCGACACACTTTGTAGTTCAGCCTAATTTCCCCGCTCCCAATGTGAAAAATAAATACTTCTAGATTTGTCAAACACTCGAAGATTTATTTTTATTTTTTGGACCAGCTCCCACAACAACGGCGTACGCCTCCTTTTTGGGTTGTTTGATAAATTATTGTAGCTGGGCTGACCAAAGACGGCTACTTCAAAAAAGGCTGCTTAGGGCGGCTTGTGGCCCAATTTATTTATGGATATAAATAAATGTATCCAACTTGTTTCATTTTTTTAATTGTTTTGGAAAGAATTTAACTAGTTGATTAAAAAAATAAATGAAAAAGTTAACTAGTTGATTGTACGTCTTAGAGCTCGTTTGGATGTGTTTTTAAAATAACTAAAAGTGATTTTGGTTAAAATATTTTTTGAACCAATTATTAGTTAAAATGCAAGTAAATTATGGAAAAGCACTTAAAGTGCATCCTAGAAGAAGCATATAACAGGTGTTTCTTGCAGCAGAAAGCACTTCAAGCGCTTTCAGTCATTCTAAAAGTACATCCAAACGAGTTCTTAGTTAATTACTTTAAAATTTCTTTAATAGATTAGACTACTTGTCGACAAATAAATAATCATGATTGAATTGAGAAAATAGGGTAAATTACAAAAAACTACCTCAACTATTAGGGTCACGACAGTTTCATACCTCATCTTTTAAAACTGACGATGTCATACCGCATCTTACGAATTTGTGACAATGTCATACCTCCGTTAATTTTTCTGTTAAGTGCTGATGTGGATTGATTCAGAGCCCACTTTCTATTAAAAAATTAATAAAATATTATTAAAAACTAAAAAAAAATATTTAATATTTTTTAAATATTAAAATAATAAATAAAAGTTAAAAAAATAAAAATAAAATAACCTCAGTTGTCCCTTCCCCCTCCCCCCCCCCCCCCCTCTCTCTCTCTTCCTTGCTTAATCTTTAACACACAAAAAAAAAAAAAAATTGAAAACCCAACCCCACCCACACTGCAACCCAGAAAAAAAAATTCCAGAAGAAGGAAGAAGAGAAGAAGAAGGAGAAGGAGGAAGAAGGAGAAGAAGAAGAAGGAAGAGGAAGAAGAAAATCCCCCGCGCTCGCCTGCGGAAGAAGAAGAAGAAGAAGAAGAAGAAGAAGAAGAAGAAGAAGAAGAAGAAGGAGGAGGAGGAAAAAAAAAAAAAAAAACCAAACTGCAAACCAGAAGAAGGAAGAAGAAGAAGAAATTTAACCCACCCCCCGTCCGCGGAAGAAGAAGAAGAAAAGAAAAAATAAAAAAAAACTCCAACCCAACCCAGTTCGTCCCTCTCTCTCTCTCCTCCTCATCTTCATCTTCGTCCCCTTTTCCCTCTACCTGCAACCCAAAAACAAAAACAAAAAAAAAAATTCAAACCCAGTTTCAGCCCAAGAAGAAGAAGAAGAAGAAGAAGAGAGAAGAAGGACAAAAAAAAGAAAAAAAAAAGAAAAGAAAAGACAAATCCAGTTTCGGCCTAGAAGAAGAAGAAGAAGAAGAAAAAGAAGCAGGAGGAGGAGAGAGAACAAGAACAAAAAAAATTGAAATTGGTCGGGTGAAGGAAAGGGGATGCCGCACCCCTAGGATTTTTTTTTTTTTATTCTTAATTTTTTAATATTTAATTATTAAAAATATATTTAATTATTTTTTAATCCAGCTGGATTAGTGAGTGGTCCCTGTCTCTAGCCACGACAACACTTAATAGAAAAATTGACGGATGTATGATATTGTCACAAATTCGTAAGACGCGGTATGACATTGTTAATTTTAAAAGATGAGGTATGAAACTGTCGTGACCCTAATAGTTGAGGTAGTTTTGTGTAATTTACCCGAGAAAATATTTCTTTTACTTATTTGCTAATCTGATGAAAATAAAGCCGGACAACTTTAAGACTATTGAAGACTTACCCTAGTTACTCTCAACATCCAATCATCTAAAGGAGTGGTCGTTGTGTGTTAAATTAAAGGAGAAATTAGGTTCATATCTTTCTTTTGGATACTCCATTAATTAAAATCATATTCATTTTCAATTTTTGATCAAGGTCCTTAGGTATTCATAATATCATTAATTATTTGAACAATAAAATATTTTTATTTTTAAATATATTCCTTTAGTGTTAAAAATGTTACAATTAGTATATTTATATTTATGGCTAAATTTTTTATCATATATTTTTATTTTTAGTTTGTACCTATTTTTAATTTGCAAATATTTTTTAATTTGTACCAATTTTCTTTTCAATTTTAATTTGTACCCATATATTAGTTTCTTTTTGTGCCCATATTTTTTAAAGTTTTATTTGTGTTTGTACACATGTGTATACCGTCATGTGACATTGTATATTTAATCAATGATAGAAAAATTACATATGGTATATTTATGTTTTATGCCTAAACTTTGTATCATATATTTATATTTTTAGTTTGTACCCACTTTTAATTTGCAACATTTTTTTTTTAAATTTGTAGTATTTTCTTTTTAGTTTTATTTTGTACCCATGTATTAATTTCTTTTAGCGCCTATATTTTTTTTAAAATTCATTTGTAATCATAATTTTTTTAATCTTTTATCTATACCCTAATTTATTTATAATGTACCCATTCTTCCTTATAATGTACCACTTTGTTATATGTGAAATGTACCAACTTTTTTTTTTTGTTGTAAAATGTACCATTTTTTTAAACACTATGGGTACATTCTTTTGCCATTTCTTATTTCTTATTTTTTTACATAGTTTTTATCCATTTATTCAATCAAAATGTTTGAATTTTTTTATTGTAACCGTTTCTAATAGTATTATAATTAGGGATTTTAAATTTATAGGATTATAAATCTCATAAAATATCAAAACAATTAATGTCAAAACTATAAAAATATAAATATTAATAGTAATATAATGAGGTGTACAAAGTCAAAGGACTTTGATTAAACGTTGAATACTATTAAGGTTTTAATCAAAGAATGTTAAGGATTAGGGACCCCATCCAAAGTATCCCTAAATTAAAAATTGGAATAAATTATGAAATTAGGGTATTAACATGATTAAATTAAGGGTATTTTTGTTGATGAATTGAATCTTTCAGTGGAATTGGTGCTTACCTTATATCATATCCTCTCTCTTTCAAGCACATTTGAATGAAAAAAGCGTACCTTCGAAGGCATGATTTCCATTATTTCATATTGTTGGACAACTTAACATGGACCTTGTTTTTTATGGGCTTACATTGTAATATAATATATATGGGCCCAAGGCCATTACAATTTCTTGATGAGGAACTGACTTGTTTAAAATTGTGAGCCAGCTATTTAAGCCCAGCTTTTCCCTAAACTCCATGGGTTAAATATGGATGACTAGACAACCTTTAAGAGTGATTTTTGTTCCTAACTTTTCACAATATTTCAAATAACAATGTAACATATTAAAAACTAAACATAATGTTTTGAAAGATTGTGAATAATTTAGAATCACTTCTAGTAATTATCCATACTTCTTTTTAGTTTTTTTTTTTTTTTTTTTTGTCAAAAACTAAGCTTATGACTTGAGCCACATCTCTTGTTGAACGATATTAAGCTGCTACATTAGCATGTAGAGTCTACCTGTATTAGAAAGGGTATCAACACCACTTAGCACTACTGACTGTCAAGTGATATTTCTTTTTTTTATATAAGTGAGAGATTTTAAGTTCGATTCATGCGGTGCAAGTTTGAAAACGAATTGTTATGCGAACCCATTGTGTAACTTAGCTTTAGTCTCTCATCCATTAGTGTAAATCTATAAAAAAAAGTGTATCAACTAGTGTCAAATTTGTGTGAATAAATAGTTTATTGCTTTCTTTCTAAGTGAGATAATAACCATATTTCTTAAACATGTGAGATAATATGAGGAACCATAACTTATAACCCTAAAAAGAAGTATAATTATAATTAGCTACCATTAATAACACAATACCAAGATGACATCTTAAGCCGGAGAAGATCTTACGCATCGCCAAAGTATATCTTATTGCTTGACCAAAAACAAGAAGAATATCTTATCGTGTTTACAAATTTGTATTATGTGAAGATAAATTGACATGTTTCATGTCACGCAATGGGATGTTGTAGACATGCAGGATATATAACCTTATCATTGCGCAGGTTCCCACCCAAAGGTGACTTACCCAGTTGTGGTGTCCCTTGGTTCCACAACATTAACAAAGATGGCAAACTGCAGGCTTTAATTTGTTTAATTAGTGACGAGTCTTATAGACATAGCCAGCATGATTCGTTTCGACCAAAAAAACAAAATAAAAACCAGCATGACTCGCGATTGTTTTGGTAGTTAATCACTTAAGAATTATACTCTCTACTCAATCTAGTGATGAAAGAAGACAAAAGCATCTCCAGGTCCAAGGTTTTATATAATTTAATCACAACACTGTCCTTGACGAGAATCAAAACAAAGCTAATCACAAAGGGAGTACAAAACCCTAAAATTTATTCACAAATCACTGTCCTTGGCGGATCTTGTCGTAGTCTCATTTGATCCATCACATGAGGTTATTCTAGATTATGATAGTGTTCTTGAAGAGACACAGTCACCTCCCGAGAATTCTTGAAGAGACACAGTCGCCTCCTGAGAATTGAGATTGCGGTCCATTATGCTAACTTGGATGCGATTTGGAATCGGAATGATGCATTTGCAGTAGCTACTTCGATTCTGATCAGTGATGACATTGAATCTTGTTCCGTTGATGAATGTTGACATAGAACTGATTGGCCAAAATGGAAGAATGCAATCTAGGTTGAACTTGTTTCCTCAATGAAACGTAGAGTGTTTGGACCTGCAGTTCCAACGCCACCTAATGTGAAGCATGTTGGCTGCAAGTGGTTGTTCGTAATGAAGCATAATGAGAAGAATAAAAGAGTGCATTACAAAGCACACCTAGTGGCGCAACGTTTATCTCAATGCCCTAGAATTGACTACGAGGAGAGTTATTCCCTTGTAATAGACATCATAATGTTCTGCTACCTTATCAGTTTAGTGGCTTCCGAAAGAATGAATATGCAGCTCATGGACATGGCCATAAAATATCTTTGTAGAGACCTAGATACATATATCTATATGAAAATTCTTGAATGACTTACAATACTAGTTCAAATAGTTCCCGACTATATAACACTCTCTACCAGATTGAGACGTTCACTTTACGGATTAAAGTAATACAAACAGATGTGGTATAACCGCCTTAGCGAATATTTAATCAATCCGGGATATGTGAATAACAAGTTATGCCATTTCCTGTTCATTAAGAAGCCATATTTCGGATTTGCGATTTTTACAATCTATGTTGATGACATGAATCTTATTTGGACTTCGGAGGAGCTTGAGAAAATTGCCTCACACCTAAAGTCTGAATTTGATATGAAAGATCTTGGGAAAAATTGATGCTGCCTTGGCCTGGAGATAAGCATTGTTCAGATGGTATTCTGGTTCACCAATTGAACTACATCCACAACATGTTACGCCCCTTTAACAAGGATAAAGCAAAGCCCTCGAGTATTCCCATGGTCGTCTGAACCCTGGATGCAAAACAAGATAGATTTCATTCTAAAGATAACGATGAAGAGGTTTTGGAACTTGAAGTGCCTCACCTAAGTGCAATCATTACTTTATTGTACTTGGCTCAATGCACTAGATCAGACATCTCATTCCTTGTGAATCTTTTGGCAAGATATAACAATGCGCTTACAAGCAGACACTGGACATGTGTTACCTTAAAGGTACAATGGATATGGGCTTATTCTATCCTACACATTTTCAAGCGGATCCAATCCCTGTAATCCTTAGAATGATGTTCGCCTTGTTGGTTATATTGACGTTGGTTAAATATCTGAACCGCACAAGGCGTGGTCTCATTATGTCTTTATTGTTAGAGATATTGCAATATCTTGGAGATGAACCAAACAAGAGTTGTTGTTACATCTTCAGATCACGCTAAGATTCTAGCTCTACACGAAGCATCGCATGAATGCTTCTGGTTGAGGGGCATGATTGATCACATAAACCTCATGTGGACTTTTTTTCCATGGCTGATGTTCCAACAAACAACGATTCATAAAGAAAATTTAGAGTCTTTGTATTACTTGTAAGGCAAGAAAACTCATCATAATTAATATAAATAAATATACAAAATCAAGAGATGAATACACAATTTCTCATTCACTTGAGCACTTCTCTCTCTCATTCCCTCTCTTTCACCCACTTTTATAATTAGTTTCACAATACTAAACAATTTATTTTTATATTTTTTATTTTCTTCTTTCTGGGACTTGAACAAAGAGTAAGAAATTGTTTGTCGGCACTTCGTAGTGTAAAGCAAAATACGCATGAGTTTGGTAATTGGTCATGCATGTTAGGCACCTGTCAGCTCTCTAGCTCTCTGGGTATATATCTTGTATTATATGCTGAAATTCATATTTATTCGGTACATACAATACATCAGAATATATATAGTGGAGATTTCGTTGCGTCCAAATCTACCGGACAATTTGTTTTAGTTGCTATGGATCATAGTGCAGTTGGCCGGTGGAAATTGGATATATTCCAAGCCATAAGATGTGGCTCCAATTTATTTTTTCTGGTTTGTGTTGTGGGATATTTGGACCATTTGGTTTCAGTTCGTCCTGCAATGTTCAAATGGAGGGGACCGGCCGAATGGAAAAACCCAAAAATATGCAAACCTAAACATTTTAGGCCTTCCCGTCCTCATAATTTTATATGCTTCTTTTTCATTTATTCATGTTTGCATATAATGAGGGAGGAAAAAAACTTATATAGCACCAACTACACCGCGGAATGATCCTTTTTGTTAATAAAATAAGGATATGCATGTGTACATCTTTATTTCATAAGAATGGATGTCATTGTAATGATGTATCTGTGTCATGTACGTTATTTTTCATGGCGAGGGACCACAAAATCTCAACATAAAAAATAGTTTTAAGCCATAGATTTTTGGTAGCATATTCTTAGAAGGGTAATGCAAGAGAAACCAACTATTAGACTAAATTTGTAAATCATATGACGTAATTGTTGATGATTGAATTATTACTTATATATTAATTAATATGTTTATCTTCTATTAATAACACATCACATATTACCTAGTGGAAAACTAAGAAGGGTTTGACAACTAGCATGACCTATATCGTCCCTATCCAAATATCAAATTTAACGTGAACTGTAGTAATATATTGATAAAATAAATCAATAAATAATAAGGTCATATCAACAACATAATGCAGACTCGATCGATTGAAAAAAACCACAAATTAGCGTATAACCCTAACACAAAAAGCTCAAATATTAGGTTAAGCCTCCAGTAATACACAATCTCCTAACTCAGATTTCACTTTTCAATTTCATATTGAAAATAATTTGAGCTTTTTCTTTGTACAACCGATATTAGACTAGGAGTAAATATAACATACTACTCTAACCAACTTAGCTAAACTAATTTAGGAGAGTATGCATAATTTCTGAGTTGAAAACTTCACAATCTACCAAAAACTAAATATGATTACAGGTTTACAACACAAAAGCAAAGCCATAATTAAACCGAACTTATAGCCTTGAACTTGGTTGAACATGTAGTATGCCTCTTTAGTCTGAAAGCCATAATTAAACTTAACTTATAGCCTTGAACTTGGTTGAACATGTAGTATGCCTCTTTAGTCTTTGCTCTCTAGCCGGCAGCAGCTCATGCATGGCATGTATATATACTCAATTACATGCATGCTGTGGTTAGGTTTTAGTTTAGACTTATTTCTTGCGAACTAGCTACTGCTAGATGGTATCACGCACCTAACAGTATTGGGCATTGCATGGGGACCAATATTCACTGCAGGCTTTCACACAAAAGTAGACGTATCGACTTTTGATCATAAATCACAGGCTATGCAATCTATTCATTTTGAGATTTTCTACGTGCTTCTCAAGAATGGACTTTAATTGTTAAACTTTTAATTCGATACTAAATTAGATTGTTTATTGTGTGGTTTAGCCGAATTATTCTCTCTTCTTAATATAAAATATATCATTGTATTAAAAAAGAAAAATATACAAAAATAAAGATATAACACTTAAAAAGTCCAAAATATTTATATTCCACAGAAACATAAATTTTTTACTTAGATGTTAATTTGATTAATTTAGAGCACCATCAATACGTTCTTACAAAACTTTAGTTTGGACAGCTGCCCCCAGTGGGCTTTAGCTGTCTCTATCAGTGGTTTGAACCTATTCAAATTTAACAACCAGGATGATGGACAAGTTCAAAAAAGTTGGAAAGAGCTCTACAATTAACCGTAGATAGAATCCATATCATTACAAAAGAAAAGGAAAATAAATACAACGCGATTACACGAAAAATACAACAACTTCAAGAGATAAGAGAGGCGATTGTTTTTTCATACCATGCCCAACCTTTGATTTCCAAATCGAAAAAGGGTGTGTCTTCAATAATATGTAACATTCCCCCAAAATTAGTGGATAACCGTAGCTTGCCACTAGTTGTCCCTTAAAAAAAAAAATGTAATATTCAGTGCTATAGATTTTAGCTGTTAGATTTAGATTTCATAAACATCTTTTATTTTCAATCTCAGCCATTTATTTTTCATACCATTTAATACTACCTATTATTAAAGAACAAAAAGAGAGAAAAGTAAACAGAGGTAAGCAAAATAGGAATGTGTTGATATCGCTTCCATAACAAATGTTAAAAAATAGATTAATTTGTAGCTACGTCCCCAAAAACTCAATTTTAATCTCACTTTACTCTCTGTAACTCAAAAGTCGCGACTTTACTCTCTGAGACACAAAGTTCGCTTCACCTTACTGCCTAGAACCCGATTTAAACTCATTTTGCTCTAAAACTTGAAAGTAAAGTCGTCTTTATAAAACTCAAAATTCACCTCACAGTGCCTTAGATTTGTTAATTTCTTATGTGAGTTTGATTTGGGTGTGCCAGGCTAATCAATTTATTTTTTATTTTTTTCATCTCTTCAATTTTTGTTAAACTTAATATTATCTTAGTATTGAATGTTAACACATAATAAAGATTTGTAATCAAATTTATTACACATAAGACATGGTCTTATTGGGTGTTGGATCTCACATTTATTTTATGAGGCGACCTATAAATTTCACAGGGAAAAGAGAATCCACGAGTCAAAGTGAAACAAATTTTGACTTTTAGAAAGTAAAGTGATAAATTTTAAATTATAAGAACAAAATGAGATCAAAATAAAATTGGGAAACGTAGCAAAAAATAAGCCTAAAAATATATAACAAAAGGTTGTGAAGCTTTGGTTGGTCGGTCCATGTCCTGCAAGCAGTTGGTTTTAATGTTTTAACAGCAGCTCGTGAAGAGAGAGAGAGAGAGAGGAAGGTGAAAGCGATGGGGATTTGTTTTCTTTTGTCAGGTTTTGTTTTTATTTCTGGTGTATTTGCTCACCGTCTTTTAAGCGGTGTTGTTTACTTATTTTTATGAAATAAATTTAAATTTTAAATTTTATGTTTATTCTCTGCATAAATTTTAAAACTTAAATTTATTTAACAAAAATAAATAAGATAATGAACATCGTTCTTAATTTGAGTTGGTAATATTTGTCTTCTTGTCCGTACAGGGTAGGGGTGCAACTCGGGCTGGTTGGGCGGGTTGGAAGGTAAACCCAATCCTAACTCAATTTTTATAATTCGGGCTCGGGTTCGGGTTCGGGTTGGGTTGCATTCAAGTTCATTTGGGCTCGGGTTTATTTGGGTTGGGTTCGGATTGCCCAATTTTTTCAAATTTAATCTTGTAACAACTTAGTTTTCAAGAATTCCTAAAAAAAATTAAGCCAAGTGGCTTCAAAGCTAGCTAACTTTAATTTCATAAATCAATCTACTATAAAGTTTTAGGATTTAGAGACTACGAATATCAATGTTCTAAAAAACGCCTAGGCGGTAGTGACCTAATGCGTTTTCTTGCAAATCGGCTGGAAAAATCAGCTGGGCTCTAGGCAGCTAGGTGGTTTTTTTATTTTTTGAAATTAAAAAAAAATCATATCTACATTACTATATTTCCTTATTTTCCTCCTATTTTGCATTTTATGTGGTTTTAAATTATGAACTTATTGTACATGTATCATCCTACAATACTCCTCGCTATGATTATATGGCATATATCCTTAATGTGTTTTTAAATTTTGGACTTGTTGGATACTCTTTTTGCATTCTATCATTATTTTATTATCTTATCTATGGATTTCATACAAGTATAATTTTTTGTAAGTATCAATATGCACTTATTTACAAGAAATTTACCTAAATCCGCATAGGCGCCCACCTAGACCCAGCCTAGCCGCCAGGCCACCGGCCGACTAGTATTCGAGTTTAAAGTCAGATTAAACATGGACGAGTTTGAATTGGCCCATTCCAAATGGGTTGTTGTCGTTGGCTATTATCTTTGTCCTCCTCCTGATGGACTCTCCAAGGCTCTTTGCTTTCTCTTTTTCCCTCCACAATAAACAACAACAATTATTCCAATTTCTTTTCTCCATCATTTTATTATTAATATTCATCACCATTCAGTCTCCATTAGCATTGGATGACTCATCTTCTTCTCCTCTCTCTCTCTCTCTCTCTCTCTCTCTCTCTCTCTCTCTATATATATATATATGTATATGTATATGTATACCTGTGACTGTGTATTGATTGAGATAACAAGAAACATTTGATATGCATGGTGACAAGAAGTAATTTAACATAGAGAAATTAATAGCTAAAAGTAGAAAAAAAGGAATGAATAGTGTTACTGCTTCTGAAGAGGATTTCTCTGAGTTTGTAGAGGTTGATCCTACTGGAAGATATGGAAGAGTAAGCTCCTGTTCTCATTTCCTCTCATTTTTCGTTTAGAATTTAGAATTTTGTTATTTGGGTACGTTTAGAGTTTAGTTTTTTACTCCAAGTTTGCTGCTTTTTTTTTGCAGTACAATGAAGTTCTTGGCAAAGGAGCTTCAAAAACAGTGTATGGTTTCAATACGCTTTTCAAATTAATGGATAACTTTGAATTTTTATGTGGTGTAATCAAAACCCTTTTCAGATTAATGCCCAACTTGAGTTTTTATGTGGTTTAATCTGAAAGCCTTCTCAATATATTTCCCAAATTTGAATTTTTAAGTGGTTAAACTCAAAACCCTTTTCAAATTAATGCCCAAGTTTGAATTTTTATGCAGAAATATGTTTTTCTGTTCATGTTTATGTGTTGGTTTGTGCAGTTATAGGGCCTTTGATGAGTATGAAGGGATTGAAGTGGCATGGAATCAAGTAAAGCTTTATGATTTTCTGAGAAACCCTGAGGATCTCGAGAGGCTATACCGCGAAATTCATCTTCTCAAAACCTTGAAACACAGCAATATCATGAAATTTTACTCTTCCTGGGTTGATACTGCCAATAGAAACATTAACTTTGTTACTGAGATGTTTACTTCTGGTACTCTCAGACAGTAAGTTTCAATTTTAGCCTTTTTTTTTGTCTGAGTCTATAAATTTTTTGTTGATTATTCAATGTGTGTAATTTTTTTGGATTGTTTTTGTGTGTAGGTATAGGTTAAAACACAAGAGAGTTAACATAAGAGCAGTGAAGCATTGGTGTAAGCAGATTTTGAAAGGGCTTCTCTATCTTCACAGCCATGACCCTCCTGTGATTCACAGAGATCTCAAGTGTGACAACATTTTCATCAATGGGAACCAAGGTGAGGTCAAGATTGGTGATCTTGGCCTCGCTGCTGTCCTCCGTAAATCCCACGCTGATCGTTGTGTTGGTAAGTTATTTCTATTTGGCTTGAAGTCTTTTCAGTGATTAGAATATATAGAATTGCTTGACAATTTGAGGTGGTTGGGAGTTTTTACACTTTCAGATCAACTCATCTTTGTTTTGTTTCTCTCTTTTTCTTTGCTTTCTTTCCGCTTGCTCAGGAACACCAGAGTTCATGGCTCCAGAGGTTTACGAAGAGGAATACAATGAGTTAGTTGACATTTATTCTCTTGGGATGTGCATCTTGGAGATGGTTACCTTTGAATATCCATACAGTGAATGCACTCATCCTGCTCAAATCTATAAGAAAGTCATCACTGTAGGAACTCAAAACTCTCAAGTTACTTTTCCTGATTGGTTTTTGTTTCTTTCAAGTGATTTATGTATTTAATTTTCGATATAGGGGAAAAAACCAGAAGCCCTATTCAAAGTAAAGGATCCTGAGGTGCGGCATTTTGTTGAGAAATGCTTAGTGACCGTGTCTCGTAGGCTTTCTGCTAGGGAGCTTTTGAGAGACCCTTTTCTCCAGGTTGATGAGTACGGATACGATTTAAGGCCAATAGAGTATCAAAGGGATATGTATGAAATAGGGCCTCTCTTAAGGCAACCTCACTCTGCACTTCACCAAAGTAACAGCTCTTTGAGCAACGGGTATGGAAATTATCTTGGTTACGAAACTGAAAATGATTTGGATTACAATCCAGTTGATTACAGATTGAGCGAAATTGATCTCTTAGCTTGTCAAGAGGAAGAGCATTTGGGAGATGTTGACCTCGCAATCAAAGGGAGGCGGAGAGAAGACGATGGCATCTTTTTAAGGCTCAGAATTGCAGATAAAGAAGGTGAAAGTTTCAGTCTAACTTCTCAAGTATTCTAAATATCATCTCTGTGGTTTGCTGTAAATTTTGAATTGAAACTAAAGGTTCCTTTTCTCTGCAGGCCGCATCCGAAACATCTACTTCCCTTTTGATACTGAGAATGACACCGCATTGAGTGTTGCTAGAGAGATGGTTTCTGAGCTTGATATCACAGACCAAGATGTTACAAAAATAGCAGAGATGATTGATGGTGAAATTGCTAGCTTGGTACCGGAATGGATTGGGGGACGTGGCATGGAAGAAATTCCCCATTGCAATAATGCAAGTTTTTGCCAAAATTGTGCTTCATATGGTTCCATTTTGGATTATGCATCATCAGATATTCCAGGCGTCAATCACCTCCAAGTTCTTCAGTGCTCAAAACACGGATCAGCTGCTGTCCATGGACGTTTCGAAGAAATCACCTACCAAGTTGAAGGCTCAGAGCAAAGTCTTACAGAAGGTGCACCTAGAACGTCAAACCATTCTGATGGCTTGCACTATGCCGATATCTGGGCTCAAAGAGAAGGACCGGAATTAAGCTCACAAGGTTCAGGAGATTCGAGAGACATCCAATGCGATGAAAATCATGAAACATTGGATGCAACAAACTTTGGAAAGGAAGAGAGAATCATAACTATGGACAATCAGAGCAGTTCGAAAGCAAGAAATTCTATCTTAGAGAAACTTTCAGCCACTAATGATCCTTTAGATGATTATGAGAATGAGCTTCGTCAAGAACTAAGATGGCTCAAAGCAACGTATCAAATGCAGTTGAGGGAGATTAGGGATCAACAGCTTGGAGCTAAACCGAAAGCTTCAAGCCTAAGTCCAAATTCAGACCACTCAGAGCACAGGGAAACAAATGGAGCTTCAATGTCCTTGGCATCGCCCCAGCGGACCAAAGAAAACAAAAAACCTTCCTTGAAACCGTTTTGCTCCGGGAAGCATTTTACATATTTTCCAGTGGATGCCGAAAAGAAACATTTAGCAAACCCTGGTGCCCAAAATCATGAGGCATTTGATGGGGCTTATAGTCCTGAACAAGTCGTCACTGCAAAGAGTTTCTACGCTAGTGCATTGCTTCCGCACTCTCTTCACCGTGCAACTTCTCTACCGGTTGATGCTATAGATGTTTAAGCCCTGCCAACTTCTCTAATTCTGTCACCAGGTTCACACCACAACCTCAAATAATACCAGCAGCTGTCTCTTTTCACCGACACGAAAAAACGCATTGTGAATTTGTGATTGATATTATTTGTACAAGCAGAGATGTAATTTACAGCTTGTAGGTTTTGTTCTCAGATGGAAACAATTCTCAGATTAAAAAAAAAAGAAGTTGAATTTATGTACATTGCTACATTCCATGAATTTCTGTCTCATGTCTCTCAGAAGGAAGGAAGAGTTAAAGGAGGAGGATTCTGTAATTTATGATGACTGCAGATGACAGTGCATCAGTGATGGTGTGTGTTATAATGACTTGCCAGCCAAAATTATTCTTTCCATGTTGTATTTGCATATGTGATGGGGAAACTACTTGATACATTTCTTTATGGTTCATAGAATGCCTTTAAAATGAACATGCCTTTGTAACATGCAAGTTCTTCTCGTCAATAAGGCAAGCTTCCTAATAATTATTCCTAATACTTACTCCAAGTACCCACAAGAGCTTAAGCTGTTTGGGGAGGTGTCAACAATGCACATAGATCACAATTGCTTGAACCGTCTGAGAATGTGCCAACAACGTATACAAATCACAAAAGCTTAAAACTTAAGGGCATGGTCCGGCAATGTAAATAGTTTACGTAGCACCTTGACAAATTGTAATCTGCTTCTCACTCATTATGATGGTATTGGATTACAAAAGCTTAAGCCGCTTGAAAATGAGTCAGCAATGTATATATAACTTAGAATACTAGGTCAGTGTACTAACAAGCAACAACTACAATTTGGTGTGTTATTAATGATCTACTTCCTTTTCCTCGACCCAACCTCCCTTTTCTTTTTCTTCTTTTACATAAGGTAAAAGCTCCTAAAAAATACCACTTTAAGCGGCTTTGGGGGAATGGGATCCCATCCGGATCCAAATTGTAGGGATCCTAGGGAACATCTTAGCCATTTATCGTGTATCGTGCGGTCAGAAATCATTTGATTTTTTATTATTTAAAATTATACACAAATAGTACCTGACGAAAATTGGCTGCACGATATACGAAGAACGGCTAAGATGTGGGAATTCCCACAAAGTGGATCCAGAGAGTATCCTCTTCCGGCTTTGGGATGGTTGGTGGTTTTACAGAACAAAAGTAGAATGGTCCAGCTGAGAGTCTACTATAGCTTGACTGGTTTAAATACCATGGACGTCACTGCAGCGCCATGTGAATTTTGGCCTCACCAACTTCTACTATGATAATTGAGAACGAGGATTTCCTCCAAATCGGGTATCACTACACCAAATGATTATTGGTTGAAAGTATATTCAAGGACTATTTCAAAGTTACGTTGAGGTTGAATATAAAAAATAATAACAACTCTCTACGTGCAATTCTAGTATTCAGTGGCTGATGTACGCTAGGTAGGACAAGTGAAAACTATTGTCCATGTTGGCCATTTTTTACTATCCCTATCCTTAAAGTTGCGTCACATTACATTAATGTACTCAGTAAGGATATGTCATTGGGGCAAGGTGTTCGACAAAATACCTACTGGGCAGGAATTATTTTAGAGATTAGATATTATGGTAGTAAAAAACTTACAGCCTTCTCTTGAAAATCAATGTTTGAACGTCTCTAATCTTGTCTCACTACGAAAAAAATCATGAATTCGCCATTGCCAACACAAATAGAAGATCTATATAAGTAAACAATAATTTAGATCATAATATGCATTATGCAAATTCAAGTGTATCAACCTTTCGTTTCAGTTTGGTAACTTTGTATGCATGATTGCATCCATCCGGACCATCCCCTCGCGTGCAAGATGAAAACATTGAAAACGCTTTTTGTCTTACGAGTTATAGAAAAAGTGCTTATACGGTAAGCACTTTCACACGTAGACAGATTCCATTTCTGATCAGTCTCTTTTAAAAGTGCTTCACAAAGCAACCTTTCCAATGCTGAGTGGGTCAAGTATCAGTTCAGTCCATCAGAAAAATCATGAAAAGTAAAGGTAACCATACGGAAAGGAAAGAGCAACGCATGATCACAAAGGCCATCTCCAACCGAAAGATCCAGAAGGTCAGAGGATTGAAAATAGCTCGAAAACCGTCTCGAACCGAGGGTCAGACCAAAGAGCTCATGGGCCCCACTGGACAAAAAAGGGCCAAAGGGCTAACCGGCCAGCCCAAAGCAGCCGGCCCCGGGTCGGGCCAGAATTCAAATTGCAACGCTAGCTAGTCGTTATTTTTTTTATTTTTTTTGTTTTTACAGTGTTTTTTAACAAAATTATTTTTTAAAATTATTATTTTTTCCTATAACTTCCTAAGCCATTAAACAACATTAAATTAAATTAAGTAACATGTAACAACATTAAACAATATGAAACAACATTAAATTAAATTAAACAACAACAACAACAAAGCATTTTCCCACTAAGTGGGGTCGGCTATATGAATTCTAGAATGCCACTGCGCTCGGTCCTGTGTCATATTGTCTGTTAGATCCAAGTACTCTAAGTCTTTTCTTAGAGTCTCTTCCAAAGTCTTCCTAAGTCTTCCTCTACCCCTTCGGCCCTGGATCTCTGTCCCGTGGTCACATCTTCTAACCGGAGCGTCAGTAGGCCTTCGTTACACATGTCCAAACCATCGTAACCGATTTTCTCTCATCTTTCCTTCAATTTCAGCTACTCCTACTTTACCTCGGATATCCTCATTCCTAATCTTATCCTTTCTAGTGTGCCCACACATCCAACAAAGCATCCTCATTTCCACCACCCTTATTTTATGTACGTGTTGATGCTTCACCGCCCAACATTCTGTGCCATGATGAGTCATTTTTATACTATATATTTTACCCTAATCTTAGTATTAATTTATTGGTTATTTTGGTAGAACTTTGATACTTTGTTATATATTTCCAATGTAGGACATTCGACTTCCTCTGGAACAAAAAGTGATCAAGCGGATGAGTTTTGGAGTGATTTCAATTGGAGGATATTTGGGTGCCTTTCAAGATGATTTTATCAAAATTTCGGATTTTTCTACTAAGCCGTTTGACCGTGGGGATGAAATTAAGACCCATCATGCAGCTTTTGCAGATTGACGTTTTTAGACGTTTTGGGTATTTTGGAGGTCAAGATGGTATATTTTGAGAAGATTCCTTCAGAGGATTTGTAGGGGACGTCTTTAGCTTTCAAAAGAGACATTTTGGGACCAAATCGGAGTTGATTTGATTGGTCAAAAGTATGATTTTCTGAGAAGTCCAAATTTTAGTTCAAACAGGAAACCTTTTATTTTCTGTTTGGGTAAATTACACAAAATTACCTCAACTATTGGGGTCACGACAGTTTCATACCTCATTCGAAAAATTTGACAATGTCATACCACATCTTACGAATTTGTGACAATGTCATACCTCCGTCAAATTTTCTGTTAGTTTTTCTGTTAAATGCTGACGTGGCAATATGCGGGGCCCAATAACTAATCCAATTAGATTAAAATATTATTAAATATATTTTTAATAATTAAAAATTAAAAAAAAAATCTTTATTTTAAATCTTCTCTCTCCTCTCTCTCCCCCTCCTCTCTCTCTCCTCTCTCTCTCCTCTCTCTGCAACCCGACTGGGTTTTTTTTTTTTTCTCCTCCTTCTCTTCCTTCTCTCTCTCTCCCCCTCCTCTCTCTCTCCTCTCTCACTCCTCTCCTCTCTCTCTTCTCTGCAACCCGACTGGGTTGTTCTTTTTTTTTTTTTTTTTTTTTCCTCCTTCTCTTCCTCCTCTCTCTCTCCCCCTCCTCTCTCTCTCTCCCCTCTCTCTCCTCTCCTCTCTCTCTTCTCTGCAACCCGACTGGGTTGTTCTTTTTTTTTTTTTTTTTTTTCTCTTCTCTTCTCTCTCTCTCTCCCCCTCCTCTCTCTCTCCTCTCTCACTCCTCTCCTCTCTCTCTTCTCTGCAACCCGACTGGGTTGTTCTTTTTTTTTTTTTCCTCCTTCTCTCTCTCTCTCCCCCTCCTCTCTCTCTCCTCTCCTCTCTCTCTTCTCTGCAACCCGAACTGGGTTTTTTTTTTTTTTTTTTCCTCCTTCTCTCTCTCTCTCCCCCTCCTCTCTCTCTTCTCTGCAACCCGAACTGGGTTGTTCTTTTTTTTTTTTTCCTCCTTCTCTTCCTTCTCTCTCTCTCCCCCTCCTCTCTCTCTCCTCTCCTCTCTCTCTTCTCTGCAACCCGAACTGGTTTTTTTTTTTTTTTTTTTTTTTTCTTCCTCCTCCTACTTCTTCTCCTCCTCCTCCTTCTTCTCTTTCTCCTCCTCCTTCTTTTTCTTCTTTCTTTCTGGTTTGAATTTTTTTTAGCAGGATAGATGGGGAAGAGAGAGTTTTGGTGGGGGGGGGGAGGACGACAAAGGTTTTGTGTTTTGTGTTTTTTTTTTTTTTTTTTTTTTTTTTATTTTAATATAAATTAATTAATTATTTTAATATTTAAAAAATATTAAATTTTTTTTTTTAGTTTTTAATAATTTTTTAATAGAAAGTGGGGTCCGAATCAAGCCACGTCAGCATTTAACAGAAAAACTAACAGAAAATTTGACGGAGGTATGACATTGTCACAAATTCGTAAGATGTGGTATGACATTGTCAAATTTTTCGAATGAGGTATGAAACTGTCGTGACCCCAATAGTTGAGGTAGTTTTGTGTAATTTACCCTTTCTGTTTTTATTATTTTATTATGTTCCCGAGTTTTATTTTAAGACCTTTTCAGGGTTTTATTTTGTTTTAGTATAAATATGATATTTAGCCATTAGGGTAAGGAGGAGGAAAAAGGGGGAGAAAACGCGCACACACTTTAGAGAGCTTTTGGATTCAAGTTTATTTTCAAGGTGTTTTCTATCCTTGTTTTTAATAATATTTCGTTGTATGATTGCTAGTAACTAAATTCCGTTTGCTAGGGCGAGGCCACGAGCCTTAGTAAAAATATGTAGTTTCTTTTCAATTTGCTTATGATATTATGCATGCAAGTTTTGAATTATTAATCATTGTGGTTTAAACTATCTAATTGTCTTAATGCTTAGCTACCATTAGGATATTTAGAAAAGTAATTTGATGCAATTTTGGTCGGAGGTCGGTCCCTGAAATTGACGAAGGCTTCTTGTGGTTAATATGTGCAAGTTCACTTAAGATGAATACCACGTCTTAAGGGTTGTATGGTTTTTCAAAAGGTTTCACAAAGCTTAATGAGTCATGCATGTTTAGATTTGACCTGAATACCACAGACGGGTTGCATGTTTGATATACGCTCTATGTTGGGGGTCCAAGTAGGCATACTTTAGGAAAACCTAACCTTCAAAATATGCATGTGTAATTCATAAGTAATTGAAAGAACTACATAGGATTGTTAAGGTGACGGAGGAACCCTAGGCTTTTACAATTTAATTTTCAAAAACTATTTTCTTTTAGTTTATTTTATTTTGGCATTTTATTTAATTATTTTCTATTAATTAAATTTTTATTATTTTAAATCACAAAACCAATTTCTTCTCAAACTTTGTTTTAAGTAATTAATTAAGATTTGATTTGATACAAATTATTCATTCAATCCCTGTGGAGAACGACCTTGCTTGAGCTGCTATACTACGACGACCTTGTACTCTTGCAAGTATTTTTAAGTGTTTTTATCCCTACTTTTGCAGGTGGTAAAAATACCTATCATGCCATACAACATCGTCGGTCTTATTGCTGTCCTATAAAAATTTTCCCTTGAGCTTCAGTGGCATAGGACGGTCACACAGCACGTCGGATGCACTATTCCACTTCATCCATCTAGCTTGTATTCTATGGTTGAGGTCTCCATCTACTTCTCCGTTCTTTTGCAAGATAAATCCTAGGTAGCGAAAACGGTCGCTCTTTGGTACTTCCTGGTCTCCGATCCTCACCCCTAACTCATTTGAGCCTCCATTTGCACTGAACTTCCACTCCATATATTCTGTCTTTGATCAACTTAGGCGAAGACCTTTAGATTCTTACACTTTTCTCCAAAGGTTAAGCTTCGCATTTACCCCTTCCTGAGTTTCATATATCAACACTATATCATCTACAAAAAGCATACACCACGGAATATCATCTTGAATATGTCCCGTTAATTCATCCATTACCAATGTAAAAAGGTAAGGACTTAAAGATGAGCCTAGATGTAACCTTACAGTTATGGGGAAGCTTTCGGTTTGTCCTTCATGAGTTCTTACGACAGTCTTTGCTCCATCATACATATCCTTTATAGCTTGGATATATGCTACTCGTACTCTTTTCTTCTCTAAAATCCTCCAAAGAATGTCTCTTGGGGCCCTATCATACGCTTTTTCCAAATCTATAAAGACCATGTGTAAATCCTTTTTCATATCTCTATATCTTTCCATCAATTTTCGTAAGAGATAGATTGCCTCCATGGTTGAGCTCCCTGGCATGAATCCGAATTGGTTGTCCGAGACCCTTGTCTCTTGCCTTAGTCTATGCTCAATGACTCTCTCCCAGAGCTTCATTGTATGACTCATTAGCTTAATACCCCTATAGTTCATGCAATTTTGCACGTCGCCCTTATTCTTGTAGATAGGCACCAAAGTGCTCTTTCGCCACTCATTTGGCATCTTCTTCACTTTCAAAATCCTATTGAAAAGATATGTGAGCCATGATATACCCGTCTCTCCCAAGACTTTCCACACTTCGATCGGTATATCATCTGGGCCCACTGCTTTTCTATGCTTCATCTTTTTCAAAGCTACAACCACTTCTTCCTTCCTAATTCGGCAGTAAAAGGAGTAGTTTCTACACTCTTCTGAGTTACTCAACTCCCCCAAAGAAGTACTCATTTCATGTCCTTCATTGAAAAGATTATGAAAATAACCTCTCCATCCACCTGTGTAAGTTTATCTTACATTGCCAGTCCCAAGCCTGGATAAAGGAAGAGGGGGAGGGCGTCAGGTAGTCGACAACCGGCACTCCTAGGTTACGTCGAATCCCTATGAAAATAACATTAAACAACATAAAAAAAAATTTAACAACATGAAACTTAAACAACATTTTTTTAAAAAAAATTTAACAACATAAAACTTAAACGCCTACTCCATACTTCTTTTGGCCCAAAGATGTGCAACAAGATCCTGTTGTAGTACTTGTATGTGGCATGGGAACGTATCATCCTATAGTGCATCATGTACTCATTTATAGAGATACTACCAATTCTTGGATTGAAATGCAAATTAGGCCCATCATATATTTTTGCACGAGCCCTTCTTGACCTATTTGAATCCTCTTGGTCGTCATCAGACTCTCCATCAATATACCCATCTCGCTTATCCTCCACAATCATGTTGTGTAATATGATGCAAGGCATCATGATGGAGTCCAAATTTTCTCGACTCCACCCTCTTGCCGGTTCCTTGATGATCTTTTACTGTACTTGTAGAATACCAAAAGTTCTCTCAACTTTTTTTTTTCGGTATGCCTCTCGGTGTAAGGTAAAACACTTTTCGGCGTCATTTTTAGGGTTTGGAATTGCTTGGACAAGTGTCGCCCACTTTGGGTAGATGTCATCTGCCAAGTAATACCCCATATTGTACTGACGGGCGTTAATGTAGTAGTCAAGTTGAGGTGATTTACCTTCCGTCAGGTTATTGAAGATGGGTGAACGTCCGAGAACTGTAATGTCATTTTGGGATCCAGAGACTCCAAAGAAAGCATGCCAGATCCATGTGTCATACGAGGCAACTGCTTCTAACACAATAGTTGGCTTTCTCGACATCCCGTTAAAGCCTCATTGCCATCTGGTGGGACAGTTCTTCCAATTCCAATGCATGCAGTCGAATGACCTTATCATGCCCGGAAACCCACTGTCTTTAGCTTTGCGAATGAGCCGATCCAGATCTTCTTGATTTGGCTCGCGGAGGTACTCCTCTTTGTAAAGCTGAAAAATCGTGTTACAGAATTCAGTAAGAGTATCAAGGCATGTAGACTCAGACATACCATGAGTTTCATCCATCGAATCAGCTGGGGAGCCATAGGACATCATTCGTAGTGCAACAGTAACCTTTTGATGAGGTGAGAAACCAGGGAGGCTGCTATGTCTAGCTTTTGTTGAAAGTATAGATTGACCTGTTGGACATCATGAAGTAAACGCTCGAAGACATGACGCCTCATCCAGAAGCGACGTTTAAAATCATCTTCTGTGTACACCGAGTTAAGGTTGAAGTAGTTGTTCATCAGATTGACATGCGTCATCGTTCTGTTTCGTGGTTTGTAAGAGCGACCAACAATAGAACCACCCCATTAAGGTTGTTCCTCAATTGGCTGACACACCATGGCCACAACCATGGCTGCCACATATTATGTGTTGCACTATGCTTCATCTTCTTCATCAGACTCCTCATCTTCTTGTCTCATCTGTGCCTATTTTTCTTCCAATTTAGAATTGGATGAGGACCCCCAATTGGAATTCAAAAAGGATGCAAAGTTGGAATTCATTGTAAACTTGAATTGAAAGAGATTGAATTCAAATGTGTGTGAATTATAGCCCAATATCCATCCTTTTTATAGAAAAAAATTCAAATCCAACGGCTAGTTGACGTCAGCTAGCCGTTAGATTTGAATTTGAATTTTTTTCGGCAAAATTTTTAAAAAAAATATTAAAAAATTCTCTTTTTTTTCTTCTGTAAATTTAAGTTGTAGTTTTTAAATATAAGTTGTTTTTAAATTTAAGTTGTTGTAGTTTTTAAAATTAAATAATAAATGATGTTTGGCCCCATGGCCTTTTGGCCCTCGATTGGAGACGGTTTTTTGTGACATGACTAAAACGAGCCATATGACCATTTGGCCCTTAGTTGGAGATGGTAAGAAATATGACCCTGCACTGCTCATTAAAATATTAATTTCTTAGAGGGCCAAAGGGCTAAAACGAGCCCTCTGGCCCTTATTAGGTTAGAGATGGTCTAATAATCTTTCATTGAATATTGTACATCTCTTGTCATACTCATCAACCCCCAAGGCCATCTCCAATCGAAGGAGAGCCAGATGACTCATTTTAGCCCTATAGCCCTACAAGAAATTAATATTTTAATGAACAGTGCCAGACCATATTTCTTACCATCTCCAACCGAGGGGCCATAGGCCAAACATAGCCCTGTGAAAAAAAAACAATCTCCAACCAAGGGGGCCAAATAGGTCATAGGGTCAAACATAATTTATTATTTTAATTTAAAAACTGTAACAACTTAAATTTAAAAATAACAATTCATCAATTCATATACTGATGGGCACTCAATAAGCTGGAAAATTGCAACAAACCTCAATAAGAAAAAAAATGAATGCAAAGAATAAATAAATGTTTGTCAAATGCTTTACTATCAAATACTTCTACCATCTTATGCTATTTTTTGTTTTAATTTTAAAACATTCTCTCTTTTAACAAATAACTTTCTTCATCCCATAAAAAGATTACATTTTTGTTTCAAATTCCACAGCCCATAGAAATGGACTCATACCAGTTGGTGCATGCTCCATTTTGATATAAAAAATTTATGTTCCCACCCATCAACAAATGACATTCCATTTAAAAAGGTAGAATTGACATATCCAGGTGCACTTGCACGAGAATGAAAAGCCACAAATTAGCTTTTGTTTGATTCCGCACCACTTTCTTCATTGACGGCATTCAAGACTGAATCAGTGATGCCCGAAAATAGCAGAATGGGGTCGAGATTTGTGTCCACGTAAGGCTGGGGTTGATCAGCTTTAACTAGAGCTCCACCAACTTCAGAATATCCTACAAAAGGATCGCCATTTCCCCCAATCAAAGCCCTAAATTTCGAATTTCGATTTGATCAGAGGTCAAAATTTTCAATTGGAGCCTAAAATTTGATGAAATTGGGAAGAAGCTTTTTCCCAAGAAACCTCACTTTCTCTCCGTCATCATTAGCTGTAGCTACCTCCAGAGTCACGGCCTTCGCCTTCCCCTTGCAAGTCATTTTGCGTATAACCCGGTGCTAGTTGGCTGGCTCATTTGGGCTAGCCAGTTGGCCTAATTCCTTTTATTTTGGCCCGATGAGGCCCACGAGCCCTTTGGCCTAGCCCTTGGTTGGAGACAGTTTTCATGTCATTTAGGGCTATTTTCGGCCATCTGGCCCTCTGGCCGGATTGGTTGCAGATGGCCTAACCTCTTCACTTATTCCCATTTACACATCTCTTACTATTCCATCTCAACGTGTGATCAAGAAAACACCATCAAAGTTTCAATGTTGGTGTAGCAGTTCATTACTAATTAAATATTGATATTGTTTTTGAAAAAAATTGAGATTTCATCGTAAAATTAACTGTCAATGCAGATAGTAGTCTAATTAGTTATAAGCACATGCACAATTCATTGTTCTTCAGATATGAGATTTAATGAGATTTATGCTCTAAACACGGCCCCTCACGTGGAGGGGGGAGGATTTTTAAGTCTAATATGTGGACAATGCAAATCGAGTGATGTGAAACACGTGTGATTATTGAGTTTCACACATAGGGCAACTTACTTTGATACCATAAAGAAATTTGAAGTTTCATCGTAAAACCAATTGGCAATACGAAGAGTAGTCAAACTACTTATAAGCACATGTAATGTCATTTCTTTTCCCAATGTTAAATTCATACTCACAACAATCCTTCTTAACTTAAACCATATTTGCAATCCAGTATAGGTGAGTTTTATACAAAATTTTCTGTTGCAATTAGTAGTGGAACCATTAAGTAAGGTTTTAGATGTGAGATTGACATGCTTCAACAAACATAACATTATTTTTTGACATGAGAATTGGTACCTTGATTTCATTTTTCTAGAAACATTAAGAACCATTTCTTTTTACGAGCAAACTACAGTTTGTCATCAAAGCATACAATTACTTTCTACTTTTAATGAGTTATTTCTAATCTACTAGCCTATCACTTGCATGAAAGAATGAATGATTCCTTCCATTGTTCCATACTAAGATTTATACAGCCGACTTCACTTAATAGGATAAGGTTCAGTTGTTATTGTTTTGTGCCATTATCTCTTACATTAGGCATGAAATTTTAACAAATTGAGTGTGACATTTGGTTCTTATAATTACATAAAGAAAAAGGAAAATAAGGAAGCAACAGAGACCACACAAAACAAGCTCACTATTAGGACCTTTGTTATATATTCCAACTTGTAATTGTTTAATGTTACTTAGAAAACAAGGTAAAACTCATCGGACTGTCATGAGAAAGCTGAGTGCTATGCCTTTTGTTTTACTGTTCTTGGCAATAGTATATTGGGCTTCTAATTGCTGATATGATATGTTCCCTTCCAGATGGATTGGGCTTCTAACTTCTGATCCGATATGTTCCCTTCCAGATGGATTGGGCCGGTTAGTTTCCTTCATACGTGGCCTTTGGGCGTTGACTAGATAATGTCGTAAAAAACAGTAAAAAAATGAAAAATAAAACACGCCAACATCAGAAAGAAATCCTTTCGTTTCTGAGTCTTTAGCCGGAGTCGTCTCATCCACCTCCCAATCTCATCTGTTCCGACGTTACTTTACGGTGTTACCAAAGGTACCTTCATTATCTTCCTTACTTTCTGTATCTTCGAATTTGCCTTGGAAATACATTACTTTATAATTTTCTAACGATTTATGCACTGAAATTTACAATCTCCCTTTGCAATTTTTGTACAATTCCATTATATGGAGCTCAATTACCGAAAATTATGAATTTATCTAGATTTTTAGACTAATCTATTAATTATGCTTGTAAAATGATTTGTATTCATTACTATTTTGCTAGATATTCTTTTTCTAACATAAAAGTTTAATTGTTTGCCATATATATGTGTGTATATATGTCGAGGGTCGGGAAACACATATTTTGTACACTCTTCTTCATACTGTATGTAAAAAGAAATAGATTTTGACACATATTGTTGAAATACATAACAAAGTGACCTTACAAAATTGTTGAAATATATAGATTTGAAAACATACAAAAAAGAATTTGAGATTAACTTTGTTTTTGTTGGACTCTGTAGCAAGATGCAGAACAAGAAGAGAGTTATCACTGAGCTTTACATTCCCAGAAAATGGCATTCAATCTCTAATTTTGATTAAAAAAAAGCATGCTCATTGTTTGTTTGTCTGTGTTTGTGATTTTAATTTGAGAGTTTGTGTTGAAATTGTGCGGTTTGTGTGTGGATGTGCATCTCGGCCACCTATAGGCTAATCACTTCGAAGGACGACACATCCATTCAGATTTGATAAGCCCAGTTCAGTTCAATCTGCAAACCCAAATCCACAGTCCACGTCAACAACAATTCAAAGTTATAACTCCTACTCAAATCCACAACAAACTTGTTTGAATGAAGATCAACCTGATCGGCATACATCTCTCAAGCACAATCCATCATCATCACAACTTCATCTATCTGTTCAACATTTCGTTTGACAGATTTTGTATACATTTAAACTACTTGTATTTATATCAAAGTGTAACAACCTTATCATTGTAAAGTCTATACAATGAATGAGAAAGTTGGCTCATAATTATTGAGCCAAGCTTACAACAATTTTGAGTTTATATTTATCATAGAGCATTGGTTATCTTTTATGGTATCCAAGAGCTAAAGTCTTATGACCTAAAGCTTCAATTTTTTTTCCTCCAAAAATGGCGTCTTCTTCCAACCCAATTGTCATTCCCATCATTCCCAATGATTTTAATCTTCTAACAATCAAGTTGGATAGGACCAACTATCCCTTATGGCAAGCCCATCTGTTTCCCTAGCTTAGAAGCAGGAATCTGGTGGCTTATGTCGATGGAACGAGCAAGTGTCATCTCGCTTTTCTGAAAGATACTGAAGGGAACATCACAAATGTTATCAATCCAGACTATGAAGCTTGGATGCAACAAGATGCTATGTCCTTTCTTGGATCAATAGTTTCGTCCATCCCATCATTCTCACTGCACTCATTGGTAAGACAAGTTCTCATTCTATTTGGACTTGCCTCCGTGAAAGGTACGCTTCTCAATCCACTGAACGTCTTCTCTAATTGCGTAGTGAACTTATGAATATGCATCGTGGCGATTCTTTAATCGTTGAGTTTCTTGATAAAATCAATTGTCTTTCTGATACGTTTTTCCTCTCTGGAGCTCCTATTGCTTATTCTGACCTTGTGGCAATTATTTTAAATAATGTTGGACTAGCATATGAGGGTACTGTTGCTTCTGCTCAGGCACGGGAATAAGCTATTTCTTATAGTGCACTAGAAGCTCACCCCCTTGGTGCAGAAATATGCCAAAAGATGCACACCATTTTCTCCCGTGACGATGGCCCCTACTGTACTTGTTGTTAGACGTGGTTATTCAAGAAATTTTCGAGACCGTGGTTTTGGTGGTGCACACGAAGGTCGTGATCACTACAATGATGGACATGGATCATCATATCATCCAAATGGTTCAGGTTCGTCCTCGAATACATAATTCAATTCTAAGCCTTCTAATGATGGTGTTTTGGGCACTGCACCTTCACATAATCATCATGGTTTTTCTACCATGGGGAGAGTTCAATGTCAAATTTGCTATCGTCATGGCCATGCAGCCATTGATTGTTTTAACATGCTAAATATGACATACGAATGACGTTTGCCAGCACCACGTCTCCAAGCCTATGTTGTAGCTGCACCTACTCATGCTTCTAATCACCCATCGACATTACAGACTTGGTTGTTCGACTCTAGAGAGCCAACGCTCACATCATCAACGAAGTAAATCAAGTCACCATCCCACGTTCTTACAATGGTACATACAACGTTATGGTGTTGTTGATGGTTCAGGTTTGCAAATCTCTCACATTGGCAACTCTTCCATTCACACCACCACTCACTCCTTCACTCTCCCTAACACTCTCAATTTCCCTAATGGCTCCACAAATGTCATTTTTATACACCAGTTTACCAATGATATTAATTGCTCACTAACCTTATATCCCAATTCATATCGTGTTCAAGACCACCACGGGGAAGATCCTTTTACAAGGCCGAAGTAGGAATGGCTTTTACCCTTTCTCAAGTGCATCAGTGTTAAATAAAGGCATTTATGCCTTTGTAGGTGTTAGAGTGTGAAATGCCATTTGGCATTCTAGGTTAGGTCATCCATCTATTTCCCTTTTAAAGCCTTTAATTTCAAAATATAAATTACCATTGTCTGCTAATGCAACATATGATTTTTGTTCCTCATGCCTTTTGGGCAAAAGTCATAAGTCGTCTTTTGCTTTGTCAAGTTCTATGGTGTTTGTTTCTTTAGAATTAATTCACTCTTATGTATGGACTTCACCTACATATTCAATTAAAGGATTCAAGTATTATGTTATTTTTGTTGATGATACTCAAGATATACATGGATCTATCCATTAAAATTAAAATTCGATGTTTTTCAAACATTTGTTACATTCAAGAACTTTGTGGAAAATATGTTGGGCACCAAAATAAAATCATTTCAATCCGATGGTGGGGGAGAATATGTAAACACATCCCTTAAATAATTTTTTAATCATCATGGCATTCATCATCGTCTTTCTTGCCCCCACCATCCCGAACAAAATGGTCTTGCAGAATGTAAACATATACATCTTTTTTAAACGGGACTTACACTCCTTGCCCATGCATCGTTACCTACATCTTTTTAGGGTGATGCTTTTCATACCACAAATTACCTTATTAATTGTCTTCCAACCAAAGTCCTTGGTGGTAATTCTCCATTTCAAAAACTCTTTTCCAAGCCACCACAATATGAATTTCTCAAAGTTTTTGGTTGTGCTTGTTTCCCATACACACGTCCATACACGGCACACAAGTTGGAATTTCATTCAAAGTTATGCATATTTTTGGGTTATTCTTTACAATTTTCATGTCACATCATGTCATTTTTAATGAGCATAGTTTTCCATACAAAGATGTTATTTCTACTCCAATCATGTTGTCCACTAACACCCTAGAGATTATCCTAGACATTGGCCCCTACAACCCATCTCTCTATCCTCCCAATCCTAATCCTAATACAACACCACCTCTTCCCATTATTTCAGCCATCACACGACAACCCAATCTTATCCCAAATCTTCATCCTAATCCTAATTCCCACACCACTATAAGCCAAACCACACCGCCACACCTTTTACCCCAGCCCAACCCTTCTAATTCCACCAATACATCTTTCTCCTTTATCCCATGACCATGGAACTTGCCAATGTATCTACTGGTTGGACCAATACAACAATCCTCTAATGGAATGGTTACAAGAGCTTGTGATGACATTCAAAAACCAAACCCAAAGTATTCTTGTCTTAATGTTGCTACTAATATTTTGGTTGAGCCAAAATGTTTTTCTCAGGAAAATAAATTTCTTCAGTGGCGACATGTTATGGCTGATGAGTTCAATGCACTTCAGCGCACAAGCATGGTCCTTATCCCCTTTCATCCTTCCATGAACGTCATTCCTAATAAGTGGGTTTATTGTATTAAATGCAAGTCTGATGGTTCTATTGAAAGATTCAAGGCTAGACTCATCGCCAATGATTTTCATCAACAAAAAGGAATTGATTTTGGGGAGAGTCCATTGGTCACTCATGCCACCATACGTCTTATTCTGTCTATTGCCCTTCACTTCCAATGTCCGATTCGACAACTAGATGCAAAATGCCTTTCTTCATGGCAATTTGATTGAGGAGGTTTACATGAGATAACCTGCTGGTTTTATTGATCAACAATTACCATCACATGTTTGTCGGCTTTGCCGATCTCTATATGGTTTGAAACAAGCACCATGTGCTTGGTTTCAATGTTTTTCTCATCATCTTGAAGACCATGGGTTTACTGCTTCTCAGACCGACCCCTCCTTATTCACATATTTTAATAGATCAACGGTGATTTATCTATTAATCTATGTTGATGATATATTGATCACATGTAACAATAATGCTCAACTTGCTCAGTTCACCTAACAACTTGGACAAAAGTTCTCCATGAAAGATCTTGAGCCCTTACATTATTTTTTGGGAATGGATGTTCAACGCACTGCTTCTTATATGTATCTTACTCAGTCTAAATACATTCTAGATCTTCTCAAGAAAATGAATATGATCGATGCTAAGCCCCTCTCCACACCAGTATCTAGTAGGAAATGTTTAAGTTTATGTGAAGGAGAACCTTTCTGATGGCACGACATTTTGTAGGAGTTGTGAGAGCACTCAAATACCTGTTGTTCACACGCCCGGACATCGCTTTTGCCGTTAATCAAATTTGCCAGTGCATGCACTCTCCAACCATTGCTCACTGGGCTGCAGTGAAACGAATACTCCGTTATTTAAAAGGAACACATGATTATGTCATTGTTTATACATCGAGTTCTCTTCATCTCATTGTTTTGTGGATGCTGATTATGTCGGTGATCATGATGATTGACGGTTTATGATCCTGATGATTGCTGGTTTACTGATAATCACTACATATTTCTTGGAAACAACTTAGTTTCATGGAGTTCGAAAAAGCAGTGTGGAGTCTCTCGATCCAGTATCGAAGTGGAGTATCGTTAATTTGCATATACTTCAGCACACTTGTCATGGTTTCACAACATTTTCAGAGACCTGCATCTTTTTCTTCCTCGTCTCTGGTGTAATAACATTAGTGCAATGATGTTGCCTCCAATCCTGTTTATCAGGCACACATGAGGCATGTTGGAGTGGATTATCACTACGTTCGAGAAAAAGTCATTAGAAAAGAACTAGAAGTTTGATATGTTGCAACCACTGATCAAATAGCAAATTTTCTAACCAAAGGGTTATCTTCTCAGCGTTTCAACTATATCATCTCCAAGCTTCCAATTTGTCAACGTCCGGTCAACTTGCGAGGGAGTGATAAGCCCAGTCTAGTTCAATCTGCAAACCCAAATCCACAGTCCACGTCAGCAACAATTCAAAGTTCTCTCTCCTGCTTAAATCCATAACAAACCTGTTTGAATGAAAATCAACCTGATCCGCAAACATCTCTCAAGCACAATCCATCCTCATCAAAACTCTATCTGTTCAACAGTTCGTTTGACAGATTTTGTATACATGTAAACTACTTGTATTTATCTCAAAGTGTAACAACCTTATCACTGTAAAGTCTATATAATGAATGAGAAAGCTAGCCCATAATTATTGAGCTGAGCTTACAATAATTTTGAGTTTATATTTATCATAGAGCATTGGTTATCTTTTAAGATTAACATCGGATATCTAGACGAGAATGGCAACTACACTGGCCAGTTCTCCACTTTCGCCCTCTGTGGTTACATTTGCGCTTAGGTTCTACTTCTTTTCCACTTGTTATTTCTGCTCATTAGAGTTCGTCTGTATAGCAGGAACACGTTAATTCTTAAGAAAATGTTCACATGGCAATCAAATTCCTAGTTCCCACCGTAGAATTTTGCTTGATTGTAATGTGCCCGTTTTATATGCTTATCTAGTCTATACGTCTCGTTATACTTTGAAGACATTTGCAATTGAGAGCTACTAGATCCACCCCATTGTCTTATTTTCCCACCCACGTTATAATCCCACCAATACATCTTTCCCTTTTATCCCATGACCATGGAAGTTGCCAATGTATCTACTGGTCGGACCAATTCAACAATCCTCTCAAGGAATGGTTACAAGAGCTCGTGATGGCATTCAAAACCAAACCCAAAGTATTCTTGTCTTAATGTTGCTACTAATATTTTGGTTGAGCCAAAATATTTTTATCAGGCAAATAAATTTCCTCAGTGGCGACATGCTATGGCTGAGCTCAATGCACTCCAGTGCACATGCACATGGGTCCTTGTCCCCTTTCATCTTTCCATGAACGTCATTCCTAACAAGTGGGTTTATCGTATTAAATGCAAGTCCGATGGTTCTATTGAATGATTCAAGGCTAGACTCGTTGTCAATGATTTTCATCAACAAGGAATTGATTTTGGGGAGAGTCCAGTGGTTGCTCATGCCACCATACGGCTTGTTTTGTCTATTGCCCTTCACTTCCAATGGCCGATTCGACAACGGGATGTGCAAAATGCCTTTCTCCATGGCAATTTGACTGATGGGGTTTACATGAGATAACCTGCTGGTTTTATTGATCAACAGTTTCCATCACATGTTTGTCGGTTTTGCCGATCTCTATATGGTTTGAAACAAGCACTCTGTGCTTGGTTTTAATGTTTTTCTCATCATCTTGAAGACTTTGGGTTTACTGCTTCTCAGACCGACCATTCCCTATTCACATATTTTAATAGATCAACGGTGATTTATCTATTAATCTATGTTGATAATATATTGATCACCTGTAACAATAATGCTCAACTTGCTCAATTCATCCAACAACTTTGACAAAAGTGAGATGAAAGATCTTGGGCTTTTACACTATTTTTTGGGAATGGATGTTTAACACACTGCTTCTTATATGTATCTTACTCAGTCTAAATACATTCTAGATCTTCTCAAGAAAACGAATATGCTCGATGCTAAGCACCTCTCCACACCAATATCTAGTGGGAAATGTTTAAGTTTGTATGAAGAAGAACCTCTCTCTGATGGCACGACATTTTGTAGGAGTTGTGGGAGCACTCAAATACATGTTGTTCACACGCCCGGACATCATTTTTGCCGTTAATCAAGTTTACCAGTGCATGCACTCTACAACCAATGCTCACTGGGCTGCAGTGAAACGAATACTCTGTTATTTAAAAGGAACACGTGATCATGTCATTGTTTATACACCGAGTTCTCTTCATCTCATTGCTTTTGTGGATGCTGATTATGTCGGTGATCATGATGATTGACATTTTATGATCCTGATGATTGTCGGTTTATTGATGGTCACTACATATTTCTTGGAAACAACTTAGTTTCATGGAGTTCGAAAAAGCAGTGTGGAGTCTCGCGAATCCAGTACCAAAGTGGAGTATCGTTAATTTGCATATACTTCAGCGCACTTGTCATGGTTTCGCAACATTTTCAGAGACCTGCATCTTTATCTTCGTCGTCTCTGGTGCAATAACATTAGTGCAATTATGTTGCCTCTAATCCTGTTTATCAGGCACACATGAGACATGTTGGAGTGGATTATCACTATGTTCGAGAAAAAATCATTAGAAATGAACTTGAAGTTGGATATGTTGCAACCACTGATGATAGGAGCATATTTATGCGACTTAATTAGCTTGTTTCTTGGCATTTATGTAGTTAATTTCTAGTTATTATAATGTTTTAAGCTATTTTCGTGTGTTTGTAGGTTCAAAGGGCTAAAGTGGCAAGAAAGTGCATTTTGGAGCAGTTTTGGGCTTGGAATGGATAGCACATGCATGGAGCAAGGTGGATGGACGAAATTGAAGACCAAAAAAGGCTAGGAATGTGCTAAAGAGATGAAGGAAATAAATTCAAGACAAAGAAGATAAGGAAGCTTAGCAAGAAAGAAGGAATATTAGCCAAGTTACTTTATTTTGTCCTAATCCTATTCCACCTAGGTTCCAGCTGCAAGAAGAATCCCTAAATATATTAGGACACTTAAATGTATGATTCTAGAAGGCCTAATCCCATTCCTAAAAGGAGCCGCACCTATCCCTTCTAGAAAACCCCAGGCATCCCCTTTCCTCCTAGGATCTTGCCGCACCCTCTTTCCATTTTCCTCTTGGATTCTGACATTTATTTACCTTTTTTCCTTGTGGATTTGGTGTACAAATCTGTCTCCAAATTAAATGAGGTCGTGCCCTTCCTCTCCCTATAAATTAAAGCCTTTGCCGCAGCATTCCACGCATCCCCTCACCACAATTCAAACTTTCAATCATCCCTCAACATAATTCACCACTCATCCATCACTTACAACCTTGTGCCGCAACTTTACAAGGAGAAAGGAGAGGAGACCCTTGAGCTGTGCCCTGCCATTCAAGCTTTGGATTGCTGGAACGTTTTTAGGTGTATTCCATCTTTTGTTTTCAATGTTTAAATTTAATTATCTTTGTTTAAGTGCGAACATGAGGAGCTAAACTCGTTTTAACTAGAGGAGAATTCAAAGCCATGAACATATATGTGATATGAGTTGATTACTTCTAGTTATTATTTCATAAATCGTGAATGCAATTTACTTAACTGCTTGATTGATAACTTATTCTTGTATGTTGATTAAGGATGCATACTTAGTTTGCATGCATGAATTTGATGCTAAAATATAAAGGATTTTCACCTAATAGTTATGAACTTATATTTGCAAGTAGTGGAGGTCGTTAGTCACGATCGTGTTAAGTAAATTCCTGGTAGGAGTATCATGCTGTTCATAGTTACGAATGCCTTGTCAACGGTTATAATTTTCACATAACTTAATGATCTTTGATATGTATCTCTATTATGTTGTTCATGTAGGGAACTTGAGAAGAATAATTTGGTTGCAATGCGATGTCCAATTCAATGAACTTAGGAAAATCTGAGGATTAATTAGTGCTGTTCACGGTTAATCTGAGGCATTGTCATTCATGATTTATCGGAAGAGTAACTGGAAATCGATTTGTATGCATATGTGTCATGTGTGGAGAAAGACCCTCTAGCTAGCCTAACACCCATTCATTCACCCAATTTCGTCCAAAGTTGTTTAGTGTTTAAAATCTGTTTGTTTTACTTCAAATTCGTCAAAAACCAATCCCCTTTTACTTTATCGTGTCATCTTAGTTAGAATTTGTCTAAACTTGTTCTTTTTAGTGTTTTGAGTCAAGTTAAGTTAGAAATTCGTTCAAATTACCCATTAGTGTCTGTTTTGATTCAATTTGCTTGTTTGTGATGTTTTGAGTCTTTAGCTAGTTAAGTGTTTTTAAAGTCTAGTTTTGTGTTTTTGAGTCAGTTTTGAGTAGATTAACAATCCCTCCTAATCCTCGGCCTAGAACGATTCCTACTTACTTATTTACTACAATTGTCAACAAGAGGGTTTAATTTGTGTGCTAAGCTTATATCACATCAACTGATCAAATAGCAAATTTTCTAACCAAAGGGTTATCTTCTCAGCGTTTCAACTATATCATCTCCAAGCTTCCAGTTTGTCAACGTCCCGTTAGCTTGCGATGGAGTGATAAGCCCAATCTAGTTCAATCTGCAAACCCAAATCCACAGTCCACGTCAGCAACAATTCAAAGTTCTCTTTCCTGCTCAAATCCATAACAAACCTGTTTGAATGAAGATCAACCTGATCCGCAAACATCTCTCAAGCACAGTCCATCTTCATCAAAACTCTATCTATTTGTTCAACTGTTGGTTTGACAGATTTTGTATACATTTAAACTACTTGTATTTATCTCAAAGTGTAACAACCTTATCATTGTAAAGTCTATATAATGAATGAGAAAGCTAGCTCATAATTATTGAGCTGAGCTTATAACAATTCTGAGTTTATATTTATCATAGAGCATTGGTTATCTTTTAAGATTAACATCGAACATCTAGACGAGAATGGCAACTACACTGGCCAGTTCTCCACTTTCGCCCTCTGTGGTTACATCTGCACTAAGGTTCTACTTCTTTTCCACTTGTTATTTCTACTCATTAGAGTTCGTCTGTATAGCAGAAACACGTTAATTCTTAAGAAAATGTTCACATGGCAATCAAATTCTTAGTTCCCACCATAGAATTTCGCTTGATTGTAATGTGCCCGTTTTATATGCTTATCTAGTCTATAGGTACACTTTCTCGTTATACTTTGAAGACATTTGCAATTGAGAGCTACTAGATCCACCCCATTGTCTTATTTTCCCACCCACGTTATAATCTCACCCACCTTACAAAGTTAAAAAATTAAAATGTTATTTCCCCACCCACTATTATTCCCAAAATAACCTTTAATATATACATACATATGAAATTATAAAATTGTCTCTTAAAAAAATATAACAAATAATATGTAAATGAAAACCACTAAGGTCTGCAAATTCAAATGGAAACGACAGAGGTATCCAAATTCAAAAGAATTCGACAATGATAAATTTAAAAATACGATGGATAAATTCAAATGACATACACACAAATTATTCTTCTATATTTTCAGTGGAAACATAATCTTCTACCTCTTCCTTGGAAGCGTCATCTTCCACCTGTTTAATAAAAAGTCATCTTCTAAGTCCATTGATATTTTTTTTTACTTTCTCTGAATGAAAGGAGATGAAAATATGAGTTAGGATTTAAGGTAGACAAATCGTCTCCCACGCTAAACTTTTTTTTTAAATTAAGCAAAACAAGATAATTAATATCCTTATCAATCTTTTTGCAAATGGACAAATTTGCAATTAAAAAATTCATTAAAAGGTTGGTGGGAAGAAAAGACATTGAGATGAGAATAACATCACTCTTGCAATTTTGGAGTACATTACTATTAGGTCTGTTTCTGATTGTTTTTGTCATCTTTGTTAGGGCATTCGACGAACTATAGCAGAAGAAGAAAACTAAAGTGAAGCAACATCAGAGCGATATCATTTTGTTTGTCTCGCGAACTAATGTGCTTGACGATACAAGTGTTCGGTGAACGAGTATTTTTCTTTTTCTTCGTTACTATTTTGACAATTAATCTATCAAAATACTTTAATATTCAATTATATTGCTCAACCTCGTGCACCACGATGATAAGACGGGAAAAAAAATTAATCAAACCAAAGCAGCCTTGCAAATTCTTTGTTCTTACCAAAACAAGGTTCCAAAGGTGCAGAAAATAAAAAATAAAAAATAAATGAGAAAATTCACCCGTTCCTTATGCAACTTAAGAGGGCAAGTCGGGAGGCAAGGCAACTCAGGAAAGCCATGCCCACCTAAATGCTCATGCAATTTTTGCTCAGTCTTACGTTAGTAAACATGTTTGATATCAGCATGACGTTAGTCATATTTTTTTCTATCTGACAAGTGTATTTATTTAGTTAATATTTTTGCCCACTAGCATAATTCATGTCAAGATCTCCAGCCCTCGTGGATAGCACGTTAATTTTTTACTTTTTGATATAAGACTGCACATATCATATTTTAGTTTTCGAGTTAAACTGTATGTTAAAACAGTGCTGATGGATCCAACAAAATACATCAGTAAGAATTTGAACTCGAGTTAGAGTTCCGATTTTGGCTAATAGGATCCAAAACAACGGAAACGAATTCTTTTCGGATTCATTCTTCCTAATTTATCAAATTCGAGAATCCGGATCATTGAAATTTGAAGCAACGGCTAAAGTTATTATAACTTTTAAAATAAACTTTTATTTGTAGCTGTTGAATTAAATTTCAATGGTCCGAATCTCCAAACTTGATTGATTAGAATGTAATCCCTTTCCAAAAACAACAAAGTGAAGTCGGAATCAAACTCTGTAGAAACAGTTTCCAATCCCGTGTACCTCTCCCACCGGAATGCCGCCACGTCATCAACCCGACCCAGTGACGCTATAGACTCATCTGACGTGGACGCATCATACACCGTTCATGCAGAGACTGAGACTCGTGTGAAGATTTGGAGGGAAATCTGGGAAAATTAATGTAGACGCATAAATGCAAAATCTGCAGAAAAAAAAAGGGTAAAAATAAAAGGAGAAAAAATGGAAATTATAAAATAAATACAGAGAAGAAAGTCTGTGATTTTGGAATTTACAAAGTGGCAATTGCATATATTTACAATCCAAACCCAGCCCCCTCTCTCTCTATCTCTCTCCGTCTGACCCTACCTATCTTTCTGTGATTGGGAGAATTGCGACGGCGATCGGACGTCTTCAATCGGCGGAGTTCCGGTGACGGAGTTCCAGGGCTCTCAGGCGAGGTAAGATTTTCGTGAAATCTTCATTTGCCCTTTCAATTGAACGGTGTCGTATTTGGGTTCCGTGAGATTAAAGTAGAAGCATTTAGGATATTTTTGGTTCAGATCTGGTGTGCTTTGATTAGGGGATTTTTGCTGTGACAGAATTACGGTTTCTGTATCGGATTTTGCTGAATTTGGGATGAATTGAAGGGCGGGGTTTTGGAATTAGGGTTTTTTGTTTGGGGAGGTTGATGTAGATGGACGAAGGTGTGAGATCTGTTGGCCCTTCTGGGGTTTTGGTGAAGAAAAATTCTTCAGGTTGCTTAATTGTTAGGAAGAAACCGGAGAAATTGAGTGGAGCTGTTGGTCCTTCGAGTGCTCGTAAGGTTTTCGAGCCGAAAGAGAAGAAGAGGTCGAGGTTGGTATTGAGCGAATCGGGGTCTAGTGATGAGATATTGGCTCCTCCTCGTAGAAATGTGGGACCTGAAACTATACGGGTTTGCAATGGTTTAAGAGCTGTAGATAAGGGCATTGCTGAAAATAGTGAGTTTGGTCAAAAGCGGGAGAGATTGGATCCGGTTAGGCGTAGTGAGGATGGCATGATTGGTAAAAGTTATTTGGATGAGAGTGGTGGAAAGAGAAGTAAGTTGGAGGTGTATGAATTTGATGAGTATGATGAGGAGATTTCGAGAAGGAAACGGTTCAGTGATGGGGTAGGTGAGTTTGGGGGAAGAAGGTTTTCAGGAGCGATTCCTGTGCCACTAAGTGGCATTAAGAGGGAATGCGAAACTGGTTCAAGTAGACATGTAGTTGACAAGAGGAAGAATTCGTACTTTGACAGGACGAGTAGCTTGAACCGAGGAGATCATACTGACAGGGGAAGGTTTGAGATGAATAGGGATGGAGCTCAGCTACCCTTATTGAGAGACAAGTTCACAGGTCAATCAGAGGAATCCATTAGGCTACAGGGTAAAAATGGTGTTTTGAAGGTCATGGTGAAGAAGAAAAAGAATGCGGGTGGGCCACTGGAGAATTTTCGCAAATCTGAAGAAAATAGAAAGGCTCTGAGGAGTGAAGATATTGTGAAAAATACTATTATCCCTCCTTTTTACTCAGAACCAAAGCTTCCTGAGAAACCAGTTTCAGTTGTTAGGCCATTGAAAAACCATCCGAATGTACGAAAATCATTGCCGTCTTTGAACAGTAAGGGCTCTGATTGGGATTCAGAGGATAGTGATACATCGCTGAAACAAGGACCAAAGAGTGTCGAAGCCTCTAAACCTAGGAAGAGGGTGGTTTGCAAAGATGAAGGTGGTCCTTCATGTGAAAAGACTCCTCCAACCAGAATCAAAGAAGGTAAAGTTAAACGTGGTAGTGGCACGGAGAAGCAAAAACTACGTGAACGAATACGGGAGATGCTGCTGAGTGCAGGCTGGACAATAGATTATAGGCCTAGAAGGAACAGAGACTATCTAGATGCTGTGTACATTAACCCAGCGGGTACAGCTTACTGGTCCATTATTAAAGCTTATGATGCGCTTCAAAAGCAGTTGGATGAGGAGGAAAATGAGGCTAAACCTGGTGGGGTTTCACCTATAACTGATGATGTACTTAGCCAATTAACAAGGAAAACTCGAAAGAAGATTGAGAAAGAAATGAAAAGGAAACAAAGGGTTGATGATGAGGATGAGAATGCGAGAGGAGTCCGTATGAAAAGATCTACAAGTATCAAGCGTGATCAAGGGAGCATGGATAGTGTTAGTTATGAGGAGAAACTAAGCACCTACTTAAAGCAGGGTGGTAAGACGTTTAAGTGTGAAAATGATTTGGCCAGTGTGAACTCAAATCATCTACATGAAGGTATTGAAAAACCGTCTTCAGGATCAAGTTCGCATATGCCACATGGAAGGAAAAGTAGGAAGCTTGGAAGGTGTACTTTGTTGGTTCGTGGTTCAAAATATGGGGTTAACTCCGAAAGTGATGGCTTTGTTCCATATACTGGGAAACGGACTTTGCTTTCCTGGCTGGTTGACTCTGGAACCGTGCAGTTGAGCCAAAAGGTGCAGTATATGAATCGCCGAAGGACTAAAGTAATGCTGGAGGGGTGGATTACAAGAGATGGCATTCACTGTGGTTGCTGTAGTAAAATCCTCACAACTTCAAAGTTTGAGATTCATGCAGGAAGCAAGTTGCGCCAGCCATTTCAAAATATATGTTTGGACTCAGGTGTTTCCCTTCTGCAGTGTCAGTTAGATGCATGGAATAGACAAAAGGATATTGAACGCATTGGTTTCCACTCTGTAGAAGTCGATGGTGACGATCCAGATGATGATACTTGTGGCATCTGTGGGGATGGTGGGGATTTGATCTGTTGCGATGGCTGTCCATCAACATTTCATCAGAGCTGCTTGAATATACAGGTATGTCGCATTATTTTTCTGCAGAGTGCAGCATATATTGGCGCTTTCTATATTTTCACCAGTCCATGTTCTGTAAATCTTTTCTTTTGTGATATATTTTGGGCCATTGGGTTATTTTTTCCCTTCTACATATTAAGTCCGATGAAGTGAGGTTTACTTTTGAAAGAAAAGGTTAGAGCTTGTAGTAACATCTTTAAGTTTGTATATGCATTGTGGCATTGGTTGTATGTTTTTGTGGCATGGGAAATGCTTGTTTGTAAGTCTTGACACTAGTGGGAAATTAATATATGAATTTTATGGATCAATGGAGGGAGAGATTGAATGATCTGAGTTAGCTCCAAACACTTCTGATGCTCTATATCAGGATTGTAACTCATATATGTTTGGAGAGGGAGACTGCCTTTATGCAGTCATGCTTAAACTACTTTGCTCTTATGGTTGAGCTTTTGTGTTTCAATTGTAATTTTGGTTGTTCTGAGTACTACATCATCAGTTCAATGACATTGCATGTAAATTTGGAAAGGAAAATCTTGTTTAGATGTGTTCTGCCTCACCAAGATGTGGATACATTGATCCAGTTTACTTTAGACGCGAGCTAAAACAGAGTGTTAGTCTTTGTCAACTTATTTTTTTGTAGTTTTGTGAATTTGCAAAATGATTTTATTCTGATTGTACACTCATAAATAGGTATTAATACTTTTGTTCTCATTGCAGATGCTTCCTCCTGGTGATTGGCACTGTCCAAATTGTACATGCAAGTTTTGTGGGGTAGCAAATGAGATTGTTGTGGAAGAGGATGATATAACTGTTGATGCACTGCTCACTTGCAGCCTCTGTGGGAAAAAATGTACTCATCATTTGTTTCCTTGCTTCTGAAATTTTTAGCATCTGCTTATATAATTTCTTTTCTTTCCACTGCTTGAAAAATGATTTTCTGCTTTTGCAGGTCACATATCATGCTGTCAGGTGATGGATGGTAGTCCTGCTGCTTCTCCTAGTTTAGACTCTTCCTTCTGTGGGCAGAAATGCAGAGAGGTATCACTTCTTTGCAGTTCCAGAAATTGTATTGACTTGATAATTGATATGTATGCACATGAGGTGTGACTGTAAATACCGAGGTTCTTAGGATATGAAATTATAAACTAATAATGCCCACTTGGGGGGTAATACCTAAATTTTCTAATAAATTCCGGCTTCTCATATATTTAGGTCAGTCACGTAAGTTGACCACAACACGTGGTTTGTCACCTTGAAAAATATCAAGCATTATTAGTCATAGTAATTGTCAT
This sequence comes from Cotoneaster glaucophyllus, assembly GCA_036320875.1. Lineage (NCBI taxonomy): Eukaryota > Viridiplantae > Streptophyta > Magnoliopsida > Rosales > Rosaceae > Cotoneaster > Cotoneaster glaucophyllus. The sequence continues at coordinate 19,785,492 of CM070069.1, read as the reverse complement.
TGCCATTGGCCAAACCCTCTCCTGCTTATCCCTGGTCAGCATTAATTGCCTCCAGGGAGATTCCTTTTCATCTCTATAGCAGCCGCAGTTCTACTCTCAAGAATTAAATGGATGTAAAATATAACCTCTAAGCAAACATCAACAGTCACAAGATAAGATGTCGTCCCGCCAAGGATGGTAAAATTGATATATCAGGATTTCAGGGAATTAGGGAACATGTATAATCTAATTTTGGTTTCCAGCTCAAAACGTGTGAGTAAGATGGATGTGTTTTTGTGATGTCAACAATGTTTTAAAGAACTCGCCTCGGGGCGCGCCTAGGGCGCCCTTGAGGCTGGGCGGTGAGGCAAACGCCTCAGTTTTGCTGGAGTAGGCGAAATGCTTCGCCGGAGACGCCGAGACGGCGGAGGCGCGCCTCAAGGCGTCCAGGCGCCTTGTCTGCCCTTTTTTTTTTTGTTTTTTAAACCATACAAACCCAAAACGATGCCGTTTGGGTAAGAATTTTCAGTTTTATACATCCTCTTCATAAACCATACCTTCGATTCTTCGCCTTCTTCTTCTTCTCCCGCGCGCCAGAAGCCCAGAACCACGCCGCCGCCGCAGCTCGGAGCAGCCCAGCCGCCGTCACCCCAGCACTGTCACCCCAGCGCCGTCAGCAAGATCCCAAAGATTAGGGTTTGGGTTTCTGAAATTCTGATATAAGGGTTTCTGATTTAGTTTTCTGGGGAAGTAGGCCTCTGCGTGCGTGCTGCCTTGTTTTTTCTTTTTTTTGTTTTTTTTTTATAATCTGCTTGCTTTATTGTTTTTGTTTGTAGACATGTGGCTATAGTTGGGGTTTGGGCTGCATGCAGACCACTGGGCTTATTTTTTGTTTTTTAACATGACTACTTGAGCTCTTTTTACAATCCGATTTTTTTATATTTTATTCTTATACACAAGAAATTTTATTTTAGTGCCATGTTAATACTTCTGACCCATGTTTTTCAGTATTTATATAGTATTATTTTACATAGTATTATTTTTATACAATTATATTAGAGAATAGATGTTTATTTTACATAGTATTATTTTTATACAATTATATGTATAATATATAAAACATATATATAAAAAAAAATTAAATCCCGTGAGGCTTCGCCTCACGCCTCACGTCTCACGCCTAGGCCGGGCTTCGCCTCGGACGCCTCGCCCACGCCTTACGCTTTTAATACATTGGATGTCAATGATATTTCCATCAAATATAGCCGAAATTGTAGAAGGATAAAAGGTAGCTTTTTCTTTGCCCCTAGAAACCCAACTACCACATCCAATGTGAACAAAAGTAGAGGAAGAAGTGCTAAAGTAGAAAACAGAGAGGAAGAAAATGAATGCTTTCTTGATGTCTGGTTACCGAATGAAGATTTAAAATGCTCTTGCTTTTCGGTAACTGGGGATTTGATTACCATGGAATTGATGCAACATTGAACTTAAAGTTTATTCACAATTTTCATATTTAAAGAATTTTCTCCTTGTTTTGTCACTAATGTTTCCATCAATGCCGATATTTCTACAAATACGAATGAGCAGTATTTCCATGAATATTGACATTTTATCCTTGTCAGCCATGAAGGTGTTTTTTAAATTAAGCAAAGGCTTAAGTTTTTCTTTATGAATTACCTAAATGTCAATTTATGAAGTGTTATAAAAATGTAGAGGTTGGTAAACTGTTTGTGAAATAATCATGTTTTTTTTTTCCTGTTATGACCTTGTTCCAACTTCCTTGACAAAATTTCATATGTTTTAGATTGATGTACAAATGGCATTTTTCTTCCCATGCAACCTCGTATAACTTTTGTGCTGTCCTTTTTAGGCACTGACAACTTTAATTTTGTTGTTCTTTAGCTCTTTGAGAATTTGAAGAAGTATCTTGGGGTCAAACATGAACTAGAATCAGGATTTTCATGGACACTTGTTCATAGAACTGATGAAGATGAAGGGTTCCCTCAAAGGATCGAATGCAATTCTAAGCTAGCTGTAGCTTTGACTGTTATGGATGAATGCTTTTTGCCTATTGTTGACAGGAGGAGTAGCATCAATTTAATTCATAATGTTCTTTATAATTGTGGGTAAGTGCTGATCTCCATTGTTGATTTAGTTACAGCTGTGAAAGTTTGCTTTTCAACTATTTGATTTTCATTAATGACCTGGTTACCCTATCTGGACCTTGACACACCAGATTGAAGGTGGGGATCTTAAATTTTTGAAGTTCTAGATAAATGTCTATATATGTTGTGTTGTGTTACATTTACAAATGATAATGTGCTTGGCTTTCCAAGGTTAATTGAAAATTGCAAACTCGGTACCAAGCATGCTGTTATATGATTTTTTTTTTAAGGCTGTTGGTTTTTTGACTAATGAATTGTCTTGGTCCATTTTCTTCTTAGATCAAACTTCAATCGACTGAACTACAGTGGCTTCTACACCGCTATTTTAGAGAGAGGCGATGAAATAATTTCTGCTGCATCAATCAGGTACATTCTCATATTTGATAGCTATTTATATCTTAGTTGTTAACTTGTTATGCATGCAGTTTTTCATTCTTAGGCTGCGTGTTTGCTTTTTTACTTCCGTTTTAAGGATTGCCCCAGTCTATCCTTTTTTTCAGTTTCTCCAAAGAGTCATGGGCCATGGGTTATTTTTACATTTTACCAGAAGGATTATTAGACATATGAGTTAGTGTATGAAGAGGTGTAAAAGTAGGGAATAATGGAAATTGAAGTAATTGACAGTTACGTCAGCCTTTTGGAATCTCTTTTTAGTACTTTTTTTTTTCAAATATTACGGGTATATGTTTGATTTTTAGTATATTTGATTGACAAACAGGGTGCTCTTTACAATAGTATATGCGTGTTGGTGTGTGTGTGTGTAATGTGTATATATATCAATGTTTTAAAAGGCTCGCCTCAGGGCGCCCTTTGAGGCTGGGCTTGAGGGTTGCCGCCTCTGTTTTGAGGGAGTGGGCGTAAGGCTTCGCCGGAGCTGCCTAGGCTGCAGAAGGCAGTGGAAGGTGCGCCTCAGGGCTTTTTTTTTTTTTTTTTTTTTTTTTTTTTTTTTTATATAACTCCCAAACCCAAATTTTGGGTAGGGTTTTAACTGCCTCATACCTCTTCCTTGCACTATCGTCTATGTGCCTTTTTTCTGATTTTTATTTTTTATATAATGGATGTGTGTGTTGTCTGCGTGCATTGTTATATGTGTGCTCATTATGCTTTTCATCCTCTATTTTTTTTTATATATATATATATATATAATATAATATATGTCTATATATGTGTGTGTGTATTTATAATATATGTGTGCTCAGGGTGATTATTGGTTAATAATCTTTTTTTTTTTTTTAATATAATATATGTGTGTGCTTAGTGTATATATTAAAAAATTTAGGTCCCGTGAGGCTTCGCCTCACGCCTAGGCCGGGCTATCCCTCGGACGCCTCGCCCACACCTCATGCTTTTAATACACTGATATATATATATATATATGCGAACCCCTTCTTGAGTGCGATCTCACTCAACTGTAGCGATAGCGGGATCCATGTCAATAACGTATCAGTAACACATCGACAACTGATTGAAAGAATATCAACGGCTGTATAAATATCAATAACATGTTGTTGATATTGTTGTCAATAATTCTATATTGGATCTCACTCCAATTACAGTTGAGCTTGATAGCCCTTAAGAAAGTCCTTGTGTATATAATTATATACCATTCCATTTGAGGGATCCCTCGAATTACCTTAGTTGAGGGATACATTGTGGGGCCCGCTTCAGATTTTATTTTAAAGAACTTTCAATTATCATAAAAACAAATTCTTATAAATTATGAAATCTGCTTCTGGTTAGGTTTCATGGTACAAAGTTAGCAGAGATGCCATACATCGGAACTCGCCACATATATAGGCGACAAGGGATGTGCCGTCGGCTTTTTTGTGCCATTGAATCGGTAAGCTATGTGAGCCATGCCGTTTTGGTAGTTTTAATTGCATGAAAAAGATATTCAAAATAATTCCAGCTCTCCGTTGTGGTGTTACCTGCTGTGTTTTCTAAAAGGCTTTTGATTGGTCTTGTTCTTTCCATTTTGAAGGCTCTATGCTCTCTCAAGGTGGAGAAATTGGTTATCCCTGCAATTGCTGAACTCATGCATACATGGACAGAAGTTTTTGGTTTTATTCCTGTTGAGGAGTCATTCAAGCAAGAAATGAGGTCAATGAATATGCTTGTATTCCCGGGTATAGACATGCTACAGAAGTTGCTAGTGGATCAAGAAAATGAGGGGAACGGGACTGCAGACCCAGGTTATCTTTTAAACTTGTTATTTGCTCTTCCTTAATCACAATATGAGCCTGCTCTCTGACATTGAATTTTTTGTCGATCCTTGTTTTTTTCCTTTGCAACAGGCATAAAGCAATTAGATTGCAAAGGCAAGGATTTAATAAAGGATGGGAGCGGAAGCAAATCAGATAGTGGTTCACCTGCTATTATTGATCATCATGGATCTGATGAAACCAGTTTGCCTCATATTAATGAAACAGTTGATGAAGCTGCTGCTATGGTTTTTGGTTCTCGATGTCTCGGTGTCTCCTTAAATGATACTCCTGTGATGAGTGGTTCTGATGAACATAAAAATTTAGATTCCACTGAGAGGAGTGTATCTTCTGACTCTCTTTTGGGGGCCGAATTACCTCGATCTACTTTGGACAAGGAATGCCCTGTTGATACAAGCCACAAGGCTGTTGCAACAGAAGACAAGCCAGTGCTGAATTCTTCTGGTGAAGATAAAATTCAGTCTACCTCTCAGGGTCCTGGTGAGGTTCCAGCGATAGAAGATGAGCCAGCGGTGGATTCTCATGTTGAAGATAAAATGCAGTCTACCTGCCAGGGTCTTGGTGAGGCTTCAGTGATAGAAGATGAGCCAGCGCTGGATTCTCCTGTTGAAGATAAAATGCAGTCTGCCTCTCAGGGTCCTGGTGAGGCTCTAGCAACAGAAGATGAGCAGGTGCTGGATTCTCCTGATGAAGATAAAATGCAGTCTATCTCTCAGCGAACTGGTGAGGTTCTAGTGGCAGAAGATGAGCCAGTGCCGGATTCTCGTGTTGAAGATAAAATGCAGTTTACCTCTCAAGATGCTGCTGTTTCTTTGAATGACACTTCCATGATGAGGAGTAGGTCGTCGGATAATTCAAATGAACGTAACATCCAGGTTTCAACCAAGGGGGCCACATCTTCGGACTCCGATCCAGGTACCAAATCAGCGGAGTATGCTTCTGATGTTAAATACCAGTCTTGCCCTGACCTAAGCCATGATGAAAAAGTGGAAATAGAACCAGTTTCAGATTCTTCTCTGAAAGAGAATTCTTCAAAATCTTTGGAAGAAAGTGCTTTGGATGATTCCCATGAAGAGAATGTTGATACTTCCCGTCTTCAGCCTATTCCTTCTTCAGGAGAAACTTTCGCCAAGAACCATGCTGAGGAGGTTAATGGAAATCAAGATTCCAGTTTCTGTGGTGCTAATGAGAGTTCCTTGCTCAGCAATTGTGATTTAAATATTCAACTTGATAGTAAGGCTAAAGACGAATCATATGTGGCTTCAGAAGTCGCGTCTGATGCAATGCAGTGTGAAAAGAGCATTCCTCATGCATCTAGTGATGGTTCCAAGGCTGATTCTGGGAAAGCTGAATCTGGTTCTGTTTGATATATTTACGAAATCTTTGCTGAGTTCAGTATGGCGATCCACAAATATCTCTCAATGCGGGAACCTCTCATTTCTTCACAATTCTGCAGGGCATTGGAGGTAAAGGCAATGCCTGACTCGGATTGTGTGAACAAGCAGAATTGATTACAACCACAAGGAATTTGAAACCCTTTGCCTTGTTTTAGTATGGTTTTAAGGTTATAGTTCAAATTAAGTGGACTTGAAGATTATTTTTTATCCTTGGAAGTTTCAAGATGTGCAATGTTGCATCTAGGACGGTGTCATGTACTATTAAGTCAAAATGGATGGTACTGCTGTCGAACGCCACATTGAATGTCTTGTAATATACCGATGCTGCTTCATTGTGTGTGCCTCTGGTTCTGCTTGATGTGCGAGGTTTGGGCTTTCTCCGATGTCAGCTCGTGACGTGGCGTAGGTGGTTTCAGAAGATTATTCAGCGGATTCTGTCATGTCATTTTAAGCTTTGTTCCCAGTGCCGCTGCAGCAGACAACACACCTCAGCTGCAGTTTTGATTGCCCAAGTGTTTGGAAGCATCGAGTTTCTGTATTGTCAGCTTCTTAGCTCAGATGAGCTTCTCATTCAAAATTTGAATGAAGAGGAGAAAGGTGATCTGCTATCGAACAGAGTTGTTGCCGTGCATTTGATGACGAGTTTCCATAAAATGTCTGAAGCACTCATTGGATCTGTAGATTTATTGACGGAGTATTCGCATTACTCGTAGGTTCATAGGAGCACTTATTTCTGTGCATACGGGGTTGTTTCTTTTTTACTTTAAACTGTTCGAGTTTTGTTCATTTAGCTACTCTTGTGAAGGCAGTTTTAATTTTTGTTGTCAAACTAAGTCATTCATGTTACATTGTTACCTCAAACTAACTGCTTTGGTTAGGCATGTTGTGGAATTATTATATGAGCTGTCCTTCTATCATCTTTTGCAATTTGATTCGGAGAGTTGTGCTAGCGATGGCCTCCCGCTCATGGATGGCTATCAACCGTTGATGCACTGCACTGCAGGACCCTGCTCGTGGTTGTGCACAATTTTGGGTCATTCGTCCGGCTGTGTGGATATGTATAATTAGATTTCTCCTGCAACCCAACAGGCAACAGCCGGCTGCTTGTTCATTAGTTTTATTTAAGGAAAGCGACGTTGGTGCATGTAACGAAATGTCCCTCTGCCTTGAGTTGAGCTCATATAAAGTGCTTACAAGCAATTGAAGGAAACATTATTTCTCTATTCGGATTTGAGTAAGAGTTAGAAATGCAGAGGGAGGCAATGGACATGTACACCGGCGTAGTCCCTTACCTCTAAGAGGTCCATTGCCGCCGGCTCAAGCGTCGACGGAGATATCAAAAGGCGGATGTTGAAGAAGAGGAGCGGTGTGGTTTAATTAACGGAAAGGCTCAGAGATGTGGAAGAAGAGCAAGTTTTGATTAGGCGAAGGTTGAGAGTTGTGGGAATTGCAGTCATAATTTCGAGGTTGTGGAAGAACAGTATGTCTGGTGATATGGTTTGAACTTGGAAGTGTAATATAATACATGATATGTAAGTTTCAGTTCATATGTGGATTGTATTATTTAAATTTTGCAAACTAGAGTGTAAAATTCTATCAAAATGCTCACTTGTCAAATTATTGTGGTTGATGAAATTTATTTTCTTTTCCTTTGAACCGTGGAACTTGACAATTTCCTTTATTCGTAAACCGTTTTATTTGAGATTGTTTTTTTAAAGGATAATATCAGAATTGTGCTCGATGATGATCTTGTGTTGATTTAACTTTTATATAGAACTTTACAAGTAGAGTTTGAGTGAAGAACAAATCTTCAAAACAAACCAAAAGATAAATTACAGAAAATACATATTCAAAATATTAACATACAATCTGTTTGAATTCGAAATATTCAAATAGCTAAAGATTAGATTGAGGCGAGCCTTCCTATTGACTGATTCCAGTGTTATCTCCTTTGATTGTTGTGGCGGGAACTAAGCTTTTCAAACTTGGTTTATCACATCCCCGCAAGCTGAGCGTTAGCCCGCGGACGGGAAGCTTGGAGAGAAGGTAATTAAAACAATAAATTGACAATCCTTTTGTCAAGAAATCTGCAAGTTGATCTTGCATGGCAACATAACCAACCTGCAGCTCATGGCATGTGACATTTTCTCGAATATAATGATAATCAACATCGACATGTCGTGTTCGGGCATAGAAGACTGGGTTGGAAGCCAAGGAGATCATTGAAATATTATCACACCATACTTTTTGAGGAGAAAGTTGAAGATGCAAATCTTTGAACAGCTTGTGAAACCATGAAATGGTGGCTGCAGTGATGGCGAGCTGCCTATATTCAAACTCCATGCTTAAGCTACCTATATTCAGACTCCGTGCTTAAGCGAGGCACTCCCTTTTGTTTCTTGGAACTCCAGAACACAAGGTTTGGACCAAGAAAAATGCAATACACTCTAGTTGATTTGCGATCGTCGAGATCACCAGCATAGTCACAGTCGGCAAAGGCAGTGAGTGTGAGAGGACCAGGTTTATACACAAGTCCATGATCGGGAGTGGACTTTAAATAGCAAAGAATTCTTTTCACAGTAATCCAGTGTGTAGTGGTGGGTTTATGCATAAACTGGCAAACCTGATTAATGGAGAATGCGATATCAGGACGTGTGAAGGTGAGATACTGTAGGGCACCCACCACACTCCTGAATTCGATGATGTCCTATAATGGCTCTCCATCATACAAACTGAGGCGTTTGCCACTGATGGCAGGAGTTGAAACTGGTTTGCAATCCACCATATTTGTACGTTTGAGCAAATCCAAAATATACTTAGACTGAGAGAGATGAATACCATAGCTGGAGCGATTAACCTCTATGCCCAGAAAATAATTCAAAGGACCAAGGTCTTTCATGGAAAATACCGAGCCCATGTCCTTGATCAAACTGTTAATAAGTAAATACGAATTAATCCATGACAATACACAAAGAGTGATGAATCTACTTGGGAAGCCACAAAACCAAGATGTTCCTGATGATTAGAAAAACATTGAAACCACGCCCGATGGGCTTGTTTGAGTCCATACAATGAACGCTGCAATTTCTAGACATGTGTGGGAAATTGAGGATCGACAAAATTGGTGGGTTGTTTCATGCATACTTCATCAGACAATGAACCATGTAGAAATGCGTTATGAACATCCAATTGTTGTATTGGCCAAGAAAACTAAACAGCTAGAGCAATAATCATATGAATGGTTAAGTCTAAAAGTTTCGCCGTAATCAAGTCCTTGTTGATGATGAAAACCATTCACCACAAGACGAGCCTTAAACTTGTCAATCGACCCATCGAGATTACGCTTGACGAGAAAAACCCATTTATTAGGAAGTACATTCATGGAAGAATGATAGGGCAACAAAGACCATGTGCCAGCACGCTATAGAGCGTTGAATTTATCAGCCATGTCTGTTTTCCATTCCTGAAATTTATTAGCTTAACTGTAGCATGTAGGTTCAGACAATGCAATAATGGTGGAAGTATGGGCATACTTAGGATTAGGTTTGTAAGTTCCAGCTTTTGCATGTATAACCATGGTATGGGTAGATGTAGGACCTGGAGAGACTAAGGGTGTCAAAAGAGGGGAGGGCAGCGGGTTAGGATGTGATGGTTCAAAGGTAAAATAATGGGAGAGGAAATAGGGGATAAAGGTTGTGTGGTAGAGGCTAGAGAGGTTAGTTGTGTTTCTAAGATAGAGTTAGAGTGGGTAAGGGAAGTTTGAGATGAAGTAAGGATAGGGACTGGCAGAGTTGGTGGTGAATTAAAATTATTTTAGGGGTCCCAAGTGCAATAGGACTACTATCATGCAGAGAGGACGATGCGGGAGTAACACTAGATTTTTCATGAAATGGAAAACAATTTTCATCAAAAACAACATGCTTAGACATGAAAACACGACCCGTGGATGGATCAAGACACCTTTAAAAAAAATCATATGATGGTTCTTGATGAAACAACTTTGTGTATGGAGAAACTAATTTCAAAACTTTAGTTGGCAATCGATTAATAAAAAAAAATTAGCAGTATGTAGAGCCTCAACCCAATAAGTTTGAGGCATGGACTCATGAGCAAGAAGAGTGAGGCCGATTTCAACCAAATGACTGTGTTTTCGTTATGCCATACCGTTTTGCTCAGGATGGTGAGGGCATGTATATTGATGATGAATGCCATGTGTTTTTAAATTATGTGTGAAATTTTTGTTTATATATTCTCCTCCACCATCGGTTTGAAAAGTTTGGATTTTTCGTTGAAATTATTCTCCATTTAATTTTTAAATTTAACAAATGTCGAGAACACATCGGATTTTAATTTTAAAGGAAATAACCATGTATATCGTGAATAATCACAAATGAAAATCACATAATATCAAAATCCAGAAATTGACAAAGTTGGGAATGTCCATACATCAGAATGAATAAGTTGTAAAGGAAAATGTGAAATTGAATTTGATACTGAAAATGGCAATTTCTTGCTTTTACCCAAAGGGCATGAATGGCATGCAAAATTAAGATGGTGCCTAGTAAGAGGCACTTTACTAGTTGATACTAAATGCTTAAAGATAAATGACGATGGATGACCAAGTCTAGAGTGCTAAACACGATCATCGACTCTAACTTCCATGCATGAAAACAATCCATGTCTTTTATTGGAATTGAAACATGCATATGGATAAACCCCAGTGTTACTCAAGCTTGATAAAAGGGTCATACGGTTATAGCAGTCAATTGCAGAGTGCCCATTTCAACGATAAATCTGGCATCTGAGTAGTGGTATGTTAACAAAAGAAGGACTTGGACTGAGAAGACATCCATTAGAATGTCCTTGATGAGGACCAGCAGGAGCATTGGGGCGAGCCTGATGGGGCACAAAACCACCGTGAGGAGGGACAACAGCACGTCCTCATCCGCGCGCAAAACCTACAGGTGCAGTGACCATGCGTCCACGATTAGCAGCCATGGTAGGAACTGGAGTATCACCATACAAAGTGAAGGTGAGATGGTGAGTTTCAGCACTGAGCAGCAGTGCTTCCAAAGCTGCATAAAAGATAGGGGTTTCTCGGGCTTGTATGGATGCGATACTATTCTCATACAAGGGTCCAACATTATTCAATATCGTGGCAATTAAATCAGTGTCAGCCATAGTAGAACCAAATAAAGCTAACTAATCAGCCAAAGTATTGATTTTATCCAAAAAAAATCAGCAATACTAAGATCACGCGACGAAGATTTAGATGCTCCCCACGAAGTTGAATAACTTGATTATGAGATGAGGTGCATACCTTTCTTGAAAAGCTTTCCAGGCCTCAGCGTCATTGATGCATTTTAGGACAACATGCATAACAAGGGGGAGAAAGTGAACTGGTGAGCCAAGAAAGTACCATCTGGTCTTGCTGGATCCATGATTCGAAGAGAGGGTTAATGGTGTCAGTGAGTTGACCTTCATAATCTAGTAGGAAAGTAGGTGGACATTGAGAGGTGCCATCAACAAATGGCATCAGACTTCGACTTTGAAGTAATGGAACAAACTGTGCACGCCACAAAGGATAATTATGACGATCAAGTTTCAAAGGAAGGAAGGTAGAAACATTGGTAAGGGCAGCGAAAGAACCCATTGTATTTGAGAAATAAATTTGTCGTGAGACTATAAAAATGTTGATACCATATAAGAATTGTGCTCAATGATGAGCTTGTATTGATTTAACATTTATATAGAACTTTACAAGTAGAGTTTGAGTGAAGAACAAACTCTTCAAAACAAAACAAAAAATAAATTACAAAAAATACAAATTCAAAATATTAACATACAATCTGTATAAATTCAAAATATTTAAACAGCTAAAGGATTAGATTGAGGCAAGCCTTCCTGTTGACTGATTCCATTGTTATCTCCTTTGATTGTTGTGGTGGGAACTGAGCTTTTTCGAACTTGGTTTATCAGAAAAAAGTATTTGTGACAACTAAAAATGTTTATGATTAGGTTTTTATCACGATTGATCTTCAAAATTAGACCAAAATGGTCCTGAATAGAGAATCTATCAATTTGGTCATTGAAAATTAATTTTGCTGATCAATTTGGCGTTTTCGTTGAACTTTTTGTTAGTGTGCTAAAGTGGCACACAATGGATCTCACCTGCCCAATCTTATGGTGTCACGTAGACTAATAATAAAACCAATTTTTTTAAGAAAATTAAAAATTAATTCATGTGGTACTATATGATTGGATAGGTGGGATTCATCATGTGCCACATCAACACACTAATAGAAAATTTAAGAGAAAGGCAACGGAATGACCAAATTGATTTGCGAGATTTATTTTCAAGGACCAAATTGATTTGTGAGATTCATTTTCAAAGACCAAATTGATAATTATGTATTTCACATACCATTTTGATTAAAATGTTCAATTTCAAGAACCAACTGCGATAAGAACCCTTCTAATTACGTTCAACAAAAAAAACTTAATACAAAAAACAGTTGTGAGCATAAGTGCTTCTTACATAAGCACTCTCAAATGAGCCAGCTTTCTATTAAATTCAAGTGTGTTTTAATGACACTTAAAGCACTTCTTTATAAAGCGCTTCATTACCTAAAAGTGCTTTTAGAGAATCCAAAAGTGCGTTTAATGAGTTTTAGGAGTAGTTTGGGGTTGCTGTGCTGTGAAAAAAAAAAACAATGTTTTCAATAGCAAGGGTAGAACTACTTATGCTGTTTTGGACCCTTAATTTTGACCAAAAACACTTTTTTTTTCATTTACCAAATACAATTTTAGCCCAACTTTTTTAAAAACTGCTTTTTAAATAATTTCAACAATGTCAAACAAACAATTTTTTTGTTGAAACCAAAAAAACACTGTTAGCCAGACAGAAAGCACACAGGAAGGAAATTGCCATTAAACCGCGTCTATTTTCTTTTTTCTTTTGTTTTTATTTTAAAATAATTTTTTCTGCATAAAAACATTTATTTACAAAAAAGAGTGGGGATCCGATCCGTTTCACAAAATGGAGCTATCACTGTCCGCGCCACCCAGTATTCCAACCTCTTCACCTGCGCCACTAAAACGGCTGGTTACCTTCCCGGTTTCTCGTCCGAATCTCACACCCGCTCCGCCGTCTCACTGGCCATCATTTTCTTCACTAAAACCAAACCACCTCCACCGCTTAAAGCTCAAAGCCCTGGACTCTCGGAGAGCAGCTCCGCCGCGCGCCTCCCTGGCCGAAACCAACGGCTCCACTCTCACCGATACCCCAACCCCAATTAACTCAGGTAAACCCTAACCCTAATCCTAATCTCAATCGCTATACTGGGTTTAGGAATTTAAAGGGGTTTCTAATTGCTGGTGCAATTTTTGTAGGGGCTCGAATTGGGGAGGTCAAGAGGGTGACTAAGGAGACCAATGTCTCGGTCAAGATCAACCTGGACGGCACTGGAATCACTGATTCCACTACTGGGATTCCGTTTCTTGATCATATGTTGGATGTTAGTAATCTTTTTCTCTTAGCTCTCATACTTATAGCTCAAAATTCAATCTTTGGCGAAAGGCATTGATGTATTAATAGTGTTTGGTTTGTTTGGATTGATTTTGATAGTAGAAAAAGTATTTACGGATACCCGAAACCGCTTTTTTCTGTATTAGGCTTAACTAGACTATTCTCTTTGTTTAGAGAAGAAAGTTGAGTACTTTATGTTTTTGTTTTTGTGGGGCATTTCTTATTTTTTGTTTTTACTTGTTTATTTCAGCAACTTGCTTCGCACGGGTTGCTGGATGTGCATGTAAAGGCTACTGGTGACATCCACATTGACGATCATCACACAAATGAAGATGTTGCTCTTGCTATAGGAACGGTACGGTAGAAAGCAGGCATCTTGATGTTTCCTTTGGAAAATTCAGAATCTATTGTCTGCCAGCTTCGCTTTTTGGATTCCTCTGTCTCAGAGTAGGCAGCTGATTAAGCTAATTTTGCTTGGTCGGCAGGCTTTGCTTCAAGCACTTGGCGATAGAAAAGGAATTAACAGGTTTGGTGACTTCTCTGCTCCACTTGATGAAGCACTCATACATGTCTCACTGGTATGCTCTACGTCATCATTTCTGTATGATTAGTTAGTTATGGTAAAATCTTGAGAGAAACATTTAGATTCATTTGAATGTTTAAGAACAAATTAAATGCTATCAGTTGGTATGACAGGTTGATTAAAATTAACTTATCCATTACAAATATATAAACTTATGGCTCATAGGCCATAAATGAGTCAATGACCCCTTCGGAGATTTTGATTATTTCCAGATAAGGTTTGACGCTAAACAATATGATGGAACTGAGTAAAGATTATCCTTATGGTTGAGCTTGATCATGATAACTTGATTTCACATACAAGAGTTGACTCTTGCACTGGAACAGTAGTATCAGAGTGTTATTTTTAATTCTATATATATATATATATATATATATTCAACTGTCCTTGTTTATTCAAAAAGTGAGAAATATATACCTGACTGTAAGTTTTTATTTAGGATTTATCTGGTCGGCCACATTTAAGTTATGATCTCCAGATACCCACCGAGAGGGTTGGCACATATGATACTCAGGTAGATTACTTTAAGACCCAGGCTTCAAATTCTTGCTGCATATGTTATCCATCTGTAAAGCATTGCCGGTGATACTGATTTAATATATGTTAGGTGTTCCAATTTACTAATTGTTGTTGGAACTGTCCTTTTCATAGCTGGTGGAACATTTTTTCCAGTCTTTGGTGAATACTTCTGGTATGACACTCCACATCCGGCAGGTAACATACATAGCTTCTTAAAAATCTTGAATCATTCAAATATTTGTGTGTTCGCAGACTAGACGTGAACTTCAACGACTGAATTGCCATCTCATTGTGCATGAATTAATATCTGTGCTTTGACCATAGACAGTGCAATATGAAATAGACATGTAATTTAATGTGAATTTATTGAATTTTAATACTTTTAGTTCTATACGTGTCATTAACTACACGTTTATGGTTTTTATTTTGATTCATCAACTAGCAGGGTGTAATGGTTTACAAATAGCTCCAGTTTCCTGTTTCTGACAGTTTTCTTCTTTTGGTTGGGCACAGCTTGCTGGAAGAAATTCTCACCATATTATTGAGGCAACCTTCAAAGCATTTGCAAGGGCTCTCAGACAAGCAACAGAATCTGACCCACGTCGCCTAGGGACCGTGCCAAGGTTTGAAATGAACTTATCTCAATTGAAATTGAATAATAGTCTTTGAATGGACGGTTTATTCCATTAATTCTTTTCTTTTCTTTTTGAACAAAATTCCATTAATTCTTTTAAATGCACTTTGGTTAATCAACCATGTTGGTCAATGTTGTTTACTCTTTGGCATATGAAACTCAATCGTAACTTTGTGGAGCCTATTATGCGCAGTTCGAAAGGCGTCTTGTCACGCTCTTGATGGCTTGTATCCCGTCATCCATGTTAAGCCGCGAGTAAAATTATCGTCAGATTTACCAGAGTGTCAATGGTTCCGGTGATGGATGCCAAGTTGTTGGTCTATGTCTACATGGCAGATCATTGTTGTATATGTAACATTATAATTGGAATAAACTTTTCCGTGTTGTTGATTCTATGTAGGAACAAAACCAAAGATTTTGATTTATTAAGAGTTTAGTTTGTTCCGAAACTGAAAGCGATCTATTTGTTTTCTATGAAAATGTAAGGGGAAAAGAGGTGCTATCCAAAATAATTATTACTACACATTTTAATAAATTTAGGGGCCAATAGACACACATTTTTATTTGATGGACCAAAGCTTCAATTGGACCAAATTCTAGAGGCAAATACTCCAATTTTAACTGATATAAAACTCGAGAAAACAATGGCATGAGGAATTCTAAACACGGCGTTCTGTTACGACGTGATTAATTTGAGATGGATTATAATCTCGAATGTCTTGCTTTCGAACCTTGAAGAATGTAAAAACACTAAAATTATCTGGTGTGTGGTTCTCTTCTCCTAAACACAAGATTAAAACCGTTTAATCTCAATTGAAAACAAGTTTTGATCACGTCAAATGTTAAACTTCCGAGCAACACTCGAAATCATCGAACTTAAATCTCTGTTTCACTAATCCAACATTACTTTCCTGCTGAACAAAAAAAAAAAGCACAGAATTCCTAAAGGATTTTTTCAGGATACAAACAGAATCACTTGGCATCCAATGTCTTCACATACATTCAGTAATTCACGTATGAAAACCTGGAATCAAAACTCTCCATTAGAATTGAAAGTACCTCCTTCGCGTAACGTGGTTATCTCTTGCTCGACTAAACAGAAGGAATATCAGAATTAGAATTCTACTAGACTGAACATGAGTAATGAAAGAAAACAGGAATATGGTTTTGATTAGAGAACACTAAACTTGTTCGTTACATCTTAATCAAGCTATTAGTTGCAACAGTCAATACAAAAGCATATCTGGAATTACTAATCTTAATCTTACCATCAGCAATTACGCTAAACTTTATGCATCAGACAACATAACAACAACAGCAGGCCAACCATATTCACTGCATGATGTTCCGAAACCTGTTTTTCAAAGAAGAAACAGAAGGCAGGTGAGACTTGTCAAACAGAATTTCCATGACCCCTTCGACCACTTCACCTTTTCTTCCCCTCAGCACCTCCCTCACAGCACCCTCGTCAGGCTCAAATCCATTGCCCTTCATCTCATTGAGAAACTCTCTTCCCTCCTCCACTCCCTTGTCCCCCTGCCGAGCAAAGCCCTCAAACACTGCTGTGTAGGTACCGGTGTTAAGATGCATTTTCTTCTTCATCATATCCAGCAAGTTAACCTTGGCAAACTTAAACAAGTTAGGATCAGCAGAGAAGGCCTTGATGAGGACACTACAAGTGTAGAAGTTGGGAGTGATCTTAGTCGCTAACATGCGAAGGTAGGCCTCGAAAGCTCCCTTGATCTTGCCAGCAGCAACATAGGCCTGGATGATAGCCGTGTGCATGACAATGGGGGGATATATGCCCATTTCAAAGACCGGCTCAAAAAGCTCATAGGCCTTATCCCCATAGCCATAATCTACCAGACCACTGAGCATATCTAATCCAAATTTCATGACTGCCTCTCGATCGGTGCGCCACTTCAAGAAGATTTCTTTCATCTCCTCGTCATCAGTTCAGGTGGCATATTCGAACATCCTGAATGTATTAACTGCATCTTCAAGGTGGTCGTGGAACTCAAAATAACTCGGGTTGTCAAACACAAGACCCTTATCTTTAATTTGCTTCATAAACTCTCTGGCATCCTCTATCACCTTCGCCTTGCTGTCCGACTGGCAGGCAATGGCCTCCATCACGAGGGTATAGGTACCGGAATCAGGCTGCATTTCCTTCTCAAGCATTTCTAGAAAGTACTTCTTGGCATACTGAACAACAGAGGGGCAAGGATTATGGAAGGCGAGCATCTTGATGATCATATTGTACGATGCAGCCTTAACTGGGATCCCACATTCTAACATGAGCAAGATTGTTTCCAAGTCTTCTGGGTCGCCTTCTTTGCCTGAAACTGCAAAAATGGGTGCAATCAGATATTGCAATGGCATGTTAAACAATGACAACAAGTACGTTAGATAATCTGGAATGAAATCTGGAATTGATTGAAGGACTAAACCAACTACATTAGGCAGACTCCCTTTTTTATATGGATCAAAATCAGTTGCTAACTACATAGCATAACGATCAATCAGTACACAGCAGAACTTGGCTGTACTCACCATCTTTCTCCTTTAAGACTTTTATCCCCTTAGCTAGCACAACCTCAGCAAACTCCATGTACTCCCTGTCATCTGCCTTAGCTCCCTTGGACACGGCTTCATAGATATCACTATTGGGTATTATTCCCTTGTTCAACATCTCAAGAAAGTATTTCCTGGCAGTCAGAACGAAATCCGGGTCAGCAGCCAGTGCCTTGATCAGTACACTGTAAGTGTACAAATTGGGGTCGACCCCATTGGCCAACATGTGCTTGTAAGCCTTGAGAGCACCCTTAGCCTTCCCGGCATTGGCGTAGGCCTCAATCACAATAGTGTGGATGGCCACGTCGGGAATTATTCCCCTCTTGTTCTGTTTATAGAATTCATTGGCTTAATCAACTTGGTTGTCCTTTAACAAACCATGATACATTCTCCATGCTTCGTCCACAATCCAATTGGTGCGCATCTTTTCAAATGTTTGTTGCATTTCCTTATCATCAGTGTCTTTGGTTGCATCTTCAAACACCTTCCTTCGACGAAAAGCAGCTTCAACAAGGCCTTCAGTGATAAATGAAATTTCCTGATCCCTCTCAGCCGTACGAAAATCATCTGGAGCAAGCACAAACCCTTTAGCTTTAATCAGCTCTCCAAACTCTTTCCATCTCTGCCCTCGTCAAGTTTCTCAGACAAGGCAATGTAGGTGCCGGGAGTTGGCTTCAATCCCTTGTCCAACATTTCCACAAAGTGCATCTTCGCAAACTTAACGAAATGTGGAAAATTAGGGTCTCTGGGGGAGCAAGAAGCAAGTGCCTTGATGATCACGGTATAGGTGTACGCATTGGGAGTTATCCCGTTTGCTAACATCTTCAGAAACACTTTGAAAGCATCACTAGTTCTTCCGGCACTGGCATAGTAGTCCATGACGGCGGTGAGGGGGACAACCTTGGGAACAATACCACTATTGCCGGCCTGGGACCCGATCTCCGCGGCCATGTCAAGGTTGAGGCCGTATCTGGTCAATTCGACAATCATCTTGATTATCTGTGCGCACATGCTTTCTTGGGTCAACATGTTCTGAAGGATTTGGTCGTAGTCTTTGGGGGCGTATTTCATATCGTCCAACTGCTCCAAGTCGCTCAGAGAGAGGTTGCTGGTGGTCTTGGAGGAAGACGCCATTGCTGAAAATGAGAGGAACTTGTGACCGAAAACAAAGAAAAGAAGTTTGTCAGCCAAAAACTAGCGAAAGAAGAGAGCTTTGTCACCAGAAACCAAGAAAATGAGACAACTTGTATGCAAAAACAAAGAAAAGGAGAGAGCTTTATGTCAGCACTGTAAATCCATATAAACCCTAACTCATTGAACAAACGGGATAATCTCAAATCTTTTAGCAAAATCTGGAAACTATATGTATAACCAAACAAGATGATGAAAATACACACCTGATGCTTGTGAGAAAAAAAAAAGCAGAGAACTTGACAACACTTATGGGAAAAACCAAAGAAAATGAGAGAACTTGGGAGAAAAAACAGAGAAAATGAAAGCTTTTGAGCAAAAACTAAGAAAATGAAAACTCTTTTGGGCAAAATCGACGAGAAAATGAGAAGAGTCTTGGGAAAAACCAAAGGAGAGAATTAGTGACAAAAAAAAACTACGAAAATGAGAGGGCTTTTGAGCAAAAACTAAGAAAAGGAGAGAATTTGTGACAAAAAAACCTAATAAAATGAGAGGTTTAGAGCAAAGGCACAGGAAAGGCGACAAATTTGGTGCAAAAACATAAAAAATGGAAAGCTTTTGAGCACAAACTAAGAAAATGAGAGAGCTTTTGATTTTATTCAACAAAACATAAAATCCCAAACAAAACGCTACAAAGTTTCCAACAAAAAAAAAAAAAAAAAAAAAAAAGGCTACAAAATAAGTAAATGATTAACCAAACCAACAAGAAGAGAAGAGAAAAGAAACAAACCTGAAGACGCTTCCGGTGGAATGGATTCGTAGCTGCTGCGAGTGGAGCTTTTGGTATTTGGAGGAAACAAAGCAGAGAGCAGGGATTTTTCAGTGAAAAAAAAATGACGCCTGAAAGATGAATTAAAAGGAAGGATATGTGATTTTGGTTCCCACTGGTTCAAATGAGGAAAAATGACTTATGTGCAACGGGTATTCCAACACAGTGATTTTCCGGACCAATAACACAATGCCATGTGTAAGTCTATATTCACATGGCATTATATGATTGAGTTGAAATATAACAGTCGCGGTATACCCGTTACATATAAAAATACTTTCACAGCGAACAGAGAAATGGTGCTATAATGCTTCCATTGATTTAATGACTATCTGTGTGTACGATTGAATCAGCCATATTGACCAAAAATTAAACTGTCTCTGTGTACGATTGAAAATCAAAGGAAAACTAATGAAAAGTCCAAAAAAACTTCCCTTTTAACGAAAAACCTTTTTTAAAGGTATAGTGAATAGTGTCAGGTAAAGGTAAAAAAGTGGTTTTTCGTTAAAAGTGAACAGTACCAGGATCTTTTCGTTAAAACTCTCTTGAATCAAAGGAGTGGTCTGGCTTCCCAATAATATCGTGCCATGGAGCTTAATTAGTTGTAATTATAAGTTAAATTTTTTATATATAGTTTGGTTTGGAATGTGATACGAGCGATTTTAAGAGGAAATTTGAACACTAAATCTCAAAATTCTTTCAATATTAAAGAGTAAGTGTTGATTTAGTTCTTAAATTGCTATCTGAGTGAAAATTAAGTTTCTAAATAATGATTTTTGGGTTATTATATCCAACTAATTTTTCATCAAGTTAAGAAAAGATTAGAAACTCAAATTCTCTATCCCAATTAGGAGTAAGACAACAAAGAAAGAAAAGACTAGAAAGACCATTCTAGCAGTTAGTTACCAACAATTATAAACCAATTTTAAATCAATGAATCTCCCAAGAACAAGAAAAAACGACAGAGCCAATGCGAACGGCGCACGAGGCCTACCGTTCCATAAGGTACCGTTTGGTACGTGGGACGGGACGGGACGGAACGGGACGAGCCGTTCCGTCCCACGTTTGGTGCGCCTAAAAATTGTGGAACGGGTTGTCCCATAGGATGAAATTTGGCTGATTTTTCGTTCCATCTCTCCCCCTGGAACGACCCGTTCCACATCTGTAGAACACAAATTTATAACATTTTAAGACAAAATTTCTCCTTATCTTTTTCAATATTTACATCATCCGTTCCGTCATGTCCCGTCTCGTCTGCGTACCAAACGGTACCTAAAGCCGGGGCTGGCAGCGTAGCCCGTCCATGCCGGGGTATCTTGCATTTCTTGTAGTTCACAAAGATGCTTAAAGGCTAAAGCGAGTTGAACAAGCGCTCATGTTCCCATCAACATAGTCAGTTATTTCCTGGTTTGAAAGGTTACTTCAATTGTAACCTAATGCCAAATGCACTATTCTTTTCGGCACCAATTTTGAACAACACTCAAATTTGAACAAAATCAGAACCAAATGTGCTGGTGTCTGTGATCATGAATCATCAGTGATACGTCTACAGAATGTATCATCCTGCAACTTTCTTTTTGTTTCGAAGCAGCGAATATCAACCAAAACTGCAAACAGACACGGCTTATTTGATCCTTTACGTGTGTTTGTAGATTTTTTATGGCTAAGATATATGAAAAATATTCATGCGAGCTTCATAGTTCAGCATTTTACGACACTAATTCCAAGAACGATGAAAGCATTTTACCGATGCCACACCATTGTTTTCTCCACCAGTAATGCCCATTGTTTGTGATAAGATATAATGCAGCTTCAAAACGTACAACAGATTTGAGGCAATGTTTGAGCTTCCCACAAATAATAGTTCTTGAGCTGCACGTATTCGTAAAAGTTGGAAGCATTCCGACAAGGTTTGAAACAAACCATGAAGGTAACTTGAAGTTAAAACAAGATGAAACATATTCCGCCAAAGAGGAACATGATTTACACACCATTCACATAAAACTGGAGAAAACAATGGTACAAATTAAACATATACATACATAAGAGAGGAAGCAATATCGATCTCTGATGCCCCGAATTCCATCACAAAAACTCTTCAGCCGTGTTCAAGTCATTCAATATTTCAGACTTGACTTGTTCAGGCAGTGGAGCAGATGGCCCTGCCTTGGAGTAAAATCCGGCCAACGATCTTATTGCTTTCTCTATCTCAACGTAAGATTCCTGCAAAAGTGAACCGAAAAGACTTGGATTATTCTTAGCGATCAGTCAACTAACACGACAAGTCCATTCCATTTCTTCGAACATACACGCAAACAAACTAATTTGCTATATGCACCTCCTGAGCCACCTCTTGTTGTCCTCTCCAAGTGCTCAAGTACTCTCGAATCGATTCCTTTGCTGCGTCTGCAGTTCGTCGAAATTTAGCATTATCCTTGGTGTCTTCGTTCAGCGATTCACGCAGTGTCTTCACAACCTCTTTTGCCGACTTCAAGTACGCCTTTGGCAACACTTTTCCGGACTTTGTTTTCTCATTGGGATCGAACAGCGTCTTAAGAGCACCTATAACTCCATCATTTTCCTCTTCACCATTTGACTTGTCATCAGCCCAAACCGGCGATGGTGCTAAGACATTGCTGATGGTTAAAGCCGTTGCAATCGAAGCACCGGCGCCCGTTACAAAATGCCGGCGACTTGATGAAGCTTCTTGAGAGGGTAGCTCCCACCTGGACCGTACTTTATCTGCGATGTTGCAAAACAATAGTCAATCTTCCACACCAGGACGCGTGGATGGAATTCGTCCGCAACCACTGGGTTACCCCGTGGCGGTTAAAGTTTGTAACCAGTCTCATTCGCGTATATTGCCCGGAGAACTGCAGCCGAACTACAGTTCAATTGGTACAGAAATAGCAGATATATGAAACAAACTTACACAGTTTGGCAGGTTTGAAGGTATTATTTTCCCTCGTCCTGAAAATTACAGGAAGGCAGATCTTTTCTGCAAGAAGAGCCATCTTCTTCTTCTTCAACTAATCTCAACCAAATGCGAGAAGAGCCATATTTGCACAGAATTTCACAGCTTGTGGAGTTTCTGCCTCAGCTTCTTGCTTCCAAACTGTGCGTCTTCTGGTTTATCTTGTTGCCGGTGGATTTTTATCCAATGGGACACGTCAAGATATTTTGATAAACGTGATTGATGCTTTTATATTTGCACCCCTAACTTTTGCAAAATTGGCTATAGAGCCCTAAACCCTAAACACTAGCAAAAATTCATAATTACTATTTGATGTCTGGTTATTTTTTATTTTTCTAAGGTTTAACAAGTGTGCTATTATTAAGAGAATCGTTTTTGTCTACCATTTTATAACAAGTTTAAGAATTAAGCAAGAGCGACAACATTAGTTAAATTTAATCTTTAAAATCCTTTACACTCTGTTTTGATGAGACAATATAAAAAATCATGTTGGCAAATTTTTTTTCGTTTAGTTGTTGCGGTCAATCATTAGGAGAAAAATTTGTGTTGGGGTGTAATGACCACGTCATTTGAAAAACCACCCTTTATACAAGGATCTTCATATATTTTAGTTTAACAATAAAATAAAGCCTCATTAGTGTGAAAGTTACTCTAATAAGACAACCATACCAAATATTTTCTCTTGAATTGCAATAGGCCAAAGATTTGCTACAAAGTCTACATGCCATTGTAATTGACAATAAAATTTTGGGGTACCAAAGAATAATTAAAAAACGTTTATATAAAAAAAAAGAATAATTAAAAAACTGTGGGGTGAAATTGTAGCACTTTATAATAGCTATTGTTAGAGCAAGTCCAACGGGGTGATGGCCCGATGGGCCGGGGACCATTTAATTGCAATTGGGCTCAGGGAAAGCTCGAGTGAGAGGGGAGGCAGGAATCCACAATCCGAGAGCCTGAGGCGAGCTGATGCAAGGCTAATGTCATGGTGACGTCAGCCACATTATAAAATTAATAAAAAAATGTAAAAAATTAATAAATTTTTTAAAAATATGTAAAAATTAATAAAAAAATTCGAAAAAAAATTAAAAATTAAAAAAAAATTTGATTTAATTTTTCTATAAATATGTTCTCATTATCTTCCAACTTACACCACAATTTTATATTTTCTCAAATTCTTTGGTTGTAATTTCTTATTTAATGACACGTGGTACAACGAGACCAATTAAAAATCCTATCCGAAATTACAAATAAAATTATTTTTTATTATTTTATAAAATAAAAAATACTAATATTTTATTGCCTATTGGCATGGCTATTCAGTTAAGGGTAGAGATGTAAAATGCAATTACTGTTTATTAAAGGCAATTACCGTTCACTGGAGGCTATTAAATAGGAAGTTGCCCTAGGGGCCTTGATAATGTTCAATGAGCAAAGTATAATAAATCGACGGCTAGAAAATCATCACTAAGTAATGCCCGTAGGGATTCGCCGCAGCATATAATTACCATCTAGGGTTTTAGGCATTACGAACTCGCTTAAATCTGATCCTTTAAAAACCATCTTCTTCCTCACAAGCCCCCTCTCACCCGGCGAGCCCACACTCACACACACACGCACGCAGAGTTACAGAGAGCAAAGAGCCGCCAAACCCTAAGGTCGCAGCCATGGTGAGTTACTCGCTCCAATTCGATCCATTCGCTTCGACGTCTCCCTTCGTCTTCAATCTTCAACCCGAAATCTTAATCGGATTTTCCTTTGTTTTGCAGTCTCTCGTCGCAAATGAGGAGTTCCAGCATATTCTGCGTGTGCTGAATACCAACGTGGATGGAAAGCAGAAGATCATGTTCGCCCTTACCTCCATCAAGGGTATCGGCAGACGTTTCGCCAACATCGTCTGCAAGAAGGCCGATGTCGACATGAACAAAAGGTTCGTTTTTTCTTAGTTAGTTTTATCTATTTTCTGAAAGAAATTCATAGATCTATTTATTTCGATTTGATTAATCATTTTGGAGGTTTTTTTTTTTGTTTTGTATGTAAATGCAGTCAATTTAGTTGGGGTTTGTTTATTGCTCTAATTTATGATCGTAGAAATTATCTAACTTGTGTACCGCCATTTGATTTAGCATGAATTTAGTTTGTTTTGACAAAAAAAATTGCATCATTTTATAGCTGGAATGTATGATTTATTTCGAGTTCTAAAAATCGGGTTGAATGTTTGTTTGCAATTGTAATATCACCCAATATTGTCCCTTATGCGACTAATCAGTGATGTGGGTTTGCGAAAAGCGTTCCTCTTTTATTTTTTCATGTTTCTATTACTGTATGATTCATGCTTATGACAATCTAGTTCATTGTTTCGTGCACACAAAATTATAATTTGTGTATATGGGTCTAATTGGGCAACACTGCAGGGCTGGTGAGCTATCTGCTGCCGAGCTCGACAATCTGATGACTATTGTGGCAAACCCCCGCCAGTTCAAGATCCCTGACTGGTTCTTGAACAGAAAGAAGGACTACAAGGATGGTAAATACTCCCAGGTGGTCTCCAATGCTTTGGACATGAAGCTCAGGGATGACCTTGAGCGCTTGAAGAAGATCAGGTCTGGTTTCTAGTCAATTCTATTGTCGTTCAGTACCAGTTGTATTCTTGTTTTGAGTTTATGATATTGTTATTGTTTGGTAAATTGGTATGCTCATTGTTTCGATAGTTGAAATACCAGTTCTATTGTTATGCATTATTGTCGGTTGAGAACTGTTCGTCATCTTAATTGTTCTAAGTCATGTATGTTTGTCGTGCTAAAGTTTTTATTGTACCATATGATTGGTTGGCAGTATTGTTCAGTAGTTGACATTTGTTCTACGTTGTGCTGGCCATTTCTCCTAAATCATAGAAGGCTAACTTCATCTTAAATCCTACCATTTAAGAAGACTATCGCATACTCTTTCAAGAATTACAAATTATAAGCTTTGACTTTTGTTGAGTAATTAGTTAGTTGAGTAACACGAAGACTTAGAGGTTACATTGTACAGTGTGGCTGTACTGTGATCGACGCAAATCGGTTTGACAGAGTTTGTTTGGCAGTGGCTTACAGCCACTTCCTCTACCCAATCTCTTTCTGTAGTAGTCAACTATATCTGGCTTGTTGAAGCTCTTGAGTTGACAAGGATATTTTTCTGATATAAGTATTTATTATCTAATTTTTACTTGATGCTTGTTTGTAATGTCTCTGAGCATATATATATGTATTACATATTGAGATTTTTTAAAGATTGTTGTGCTTGGAAAGCGACTGATGTTTCATTCTTGATGTTGTTGATGTGCAGGAATCACCGTGGTCTTCGACACTACTGGGGCCTTCGTGTGCGTGGACAGCACACCAAGACCACTGGCCGCAGGGGAAAGACTGTTGGTGTCTCCAAGAAGCGCTGAAGAATTTGACCACCTGTCCCGGATGTCATGTTGCGAAAGTTGTGTTACTTTTTAAAATACCCTCTAGTGTTTAGCCTCAATCGACTTCAGTTTTGATGGATTAATGCAGTATGTCTAGCTGTCGTTTATTTATATTCCTTGATTGAGACTGGTTGATCTTTGTGTTTGAGGACGGTATGCTATGCAATGGAATTCGATTCTCTATGTTAAGCTGATATTCTCAGGTATATGTTCTATCAACATTATTTCGTTCGGCCCTCAATCCTTGAGTCCTCGACCCGGTTTGATATTCGGACCTTCCGACCTTGTTCCGAAACTCAGACTTTAGACTTGGATATCAAGTCTTGAATCAACGCTCAATTTTGGGACTTGATGTCAGGTGTAGACCCCCAAAAAAAGATATGATATGTTTGAAGTGGGATTTGAAGTTGGATGTCAAAATCTGCTTCTTTCCAACCAGAATGTCAGATTACTAGTTCATCGTACGCGAAATTTGCTTACAACTATTTTGGAACTCGCATTAAACTTTAGGCGCTCTTTCTAAAAGGTCTAAAAAAGTCATCACATCTCCATCTATAAATCAAATAAAAGACCAATATCGGTCTTACATATTGTAGTAATCTCTCTCTTCGGTCTAAATTAGTAAGCCTTGTTTGATGTTGTTTTTCTTCACAAAAGACTGCTTTATATTAGATTTTAGCATTAAAAAAATGTTTAGTCTACTTATTTTAAAAATCATGGCTTATAGGCTACTCATGTTTTAATAAAAAACGGAATTAAACCTTTAATTAATATTTTATATTCTTGTAATACCATCATTAGTTTGTAAAAATGGCATTGTTTAATTTTTTTTAACTCATTTTATCTCTTAGAAAACAAAGAGGCAGTCACCACTTACCATTACAAATACTACCCTTACAACACCACTACCGTTACCACCGCCATCACAATTGCCACTAGTCTCGTTGTCACCGTCGCCAATGTTCACGCCCCCACCGCCACTGCCACCACTGCCACCACACCTACACCCACAACCATAACCGCACCATCGACTCTGCCGCCACCCTTACAACCCTTGTTACCTCTACACCCTAACTGCCACACCCTGTAATGCCACCAACATTGCCACTACCATCACCATTGCCACCATTGCCACTACCACCGCCACTGCCCTCACCACCGCTATCATCGCCACCTCTCTCACCACTCTCACCATTGCCCACGCATCGCCAATTCTTCCTAAACCCTAAACCCTTGAATGAGTCCTCGTAATTAGTTGTGTGAGCGTTGGAAATGCTCTAACAACTGACTAACGCTATGGTTCCTCTCAAAATACTGTTAGTTTGTAATGTCATTAAAAAAAGAAAAAAAGAAAAAAGAAATAAGGAGAAAAATCTGCCCTACAAGTACAAAAGGCTTTTCCGAGTATGGAAGATTCGAAACAAAAGGCCCGATTGCGCATCCGTAAAAGATAACTTATAAACTCCCACCAACAGGAAGCATTGTCCTCCTTATCCCTCCTCTCCCACTTTAACACTCTCAACTCTCTCTCTCTCTCTCTCTCTCTCTCTCTCCTTCTTCTCCTATTTAATTTCATTAATTTTATTTATTTATTTTCCTCCAAATCCCTAACCCCAGGATGGCCGGAGGTCCCCATCCCAAGGGCCCACCACTCCACAGGCCATCTTCTTCTGCCTCCGCCTCCAGCCGCAAATCTCGCTGGGAATCCTCCGCCAACGCCGCCGCCGCCCCCACCACCACCACCATCACCAACAACAAAAACCCACCCGATCCCAAATCCTCCAAGGCCAAAACCGGCCCATCCCCAAAACCCAGCCCCGCCCATCCCAAGCACCCTCCTGGCCCCTCTCCCGGAACCGCTCCCTTCCCCTTGTCCGACCCGGCTGCTTTCGGCCCACCACCTCCCCCGGTATACGATTTCCACATGCTCGAGCGCCGGACTTTTGTTCTTGCCGATGATAGTGTTCGATCCTACTTCGCTCTTCCGCCCGATTATCAAGACTTTCCTCCGCCCATGAACCCGCCCCGCCGGTTCATGCCATTTGGTCCGGGTGGATCGGGCGGGCCGGGTCCGGATTACTGGAATTCGCTCGGCCTCGACGGGCGTGGGCCTGCAGAAGGGCCCGCTAAGAGGAAGTACAGCGGAGAAGAGGAGCAGAGGGACAAGGCAGAAGAATTGGCGATTCGTCGGCAGCAACTTATGCAGTATGGGAATCCAAATGGGTTTTCGGTGGGTCCTGGAGGAGGTCGGCCAACGAGTAGTCCCTTTCGGCGGGAAACGGGCGGCGATGAGGGGAGGGCTAACAATTACATGAGGGTTGGTGGTGGTGGTGGAGGTCATGAGAGTTTGGGGTTTAGGCAAGGCGTTGGTGGCGGAGGTGAGAATACGGGTCTGAAGCATCTTCAAGTTGATCAGAGTGCGTTGAAGAAGGCGTTTCATAACTTTGTGAAGCTGATTCATGAGAATACGCAGCAGAGGAAGACTTACTTGGAGGATGGCAAGCACGGCCGTCTGCATTGTCTTGCTTGTGTCAGGTCTTGTGCAAATTAATTGCTTTAACTATATTTCTGTTCTTCGATTACGTTCGTTGTTAGTATTGGTATTCTTTCGTTGAGTTAGGTATCATTAGTTTATACCTGGAACCCGAACTATTCTAGCTGTTACTTTTTCATTGTCGTTCTTCCCTTTGCCATAAGAAGCCATCAGTATCAAACTAGCAGTATTTATGCGTTATTCATATCGAATGGCAGCAAGAAACCTTTTTGGAGCTTTAGGAAACTTTCCGTTCATAAGTTAGATTCGGTGCTTACAATGCATTCATTTTGAAGGAGTATAGTGAGGTCAAATACGGTCTACTTAGACTTAAGAGATAATTTGTCTTAAGAGATGTAAGTTGTATATACGAATAGAGTTCGTTTTCAAATGCAAGTAGGGTTTACTGATTATGTTGTCTTCGTTGTTGTTCCTGGCACTCTATGTTTGGTATTAGCTATTTGGTGAAGTTGAAGGATAGCCTTGTTGACTTCTCGTAAATGTTTTACTCTGCTTTTGCGTGAAATTATCTTCTTCTAGGATATAGTACCTCCCACCTAATGTGTAGGACATGCTTGCACAAGGATATGCACTTTGTGCTATGTGCTGTGGTAGGCTTCAAGGAAAAGTCATTTCACATTTGGTGGATAATGAAGACTGGTTATATCCTTGAAAGCAAGAATTGTATTCCCTTTCTGTAATTACAAGGGTTGCACTTGTTTTGTACGAGACTTCATTGTAGGTTTCTGAAATCTTGCGTATTACTTCAGTCGCTAACCAACAGCTTGTTGCATGGTAGCTTCTGTTTATGGTGTATCTTCAAGGAGGTTTTTTTAGCCCCTATATGGAACTGAAAGTTAGTTGTAGAATCTATTCTATCATCTCTGAACTTTACCAACCTTACTTTTTTGATACTGATGGTCTGAGTTGTTTGTTAAGTTAGACTATTCTTTGAGGTCTGCAATTCTATATATCAACTATCGAGTGAATATTACAGCAAAGTGTGCTTATTTGGCTTTGAAGGCTGCAAGGCCATGTCAAAGAGTTTAATGGATGTAATGTCAACAGGTTAGAAGCTTTAATGCGTTTCTGTTTTGAATTTTTAGTTCATTGGTTATCATTAGTGATAATTATAAGTTAAGACTTGTGTGCATACACACATATGATGCTTCTTTTCTATGTAAATTCATATAGAGTTGGTAAGTATATTGTTGTGTGGGCATTTGAGGTGACCTGATGCAAGCCATTCACTGCAAAGTCAAAAAGTTTGTTCGATATCCTTTAAAATGATAAGTAGGTTTATGAGAATATTAGGAAGTTGCTTGCATATGTGAAAAATTCATGAATGATTCGTAGGAACACTATATATTTGTCATTACTGTGCTGTGGGCATTGTGAATGTGTGTTTAGGATTAGGAAGAGTCTTAGTACTTTAGGCTTTTCCCAGATTTCTTTTAGATATCTATGCTCCAACGAAGTTTGGAGTATCATTGAGTCCTTTAATTGCTGTGTAAGGGGATGTATATTTTCTATTTATAGGTAAAATAGTCTATTACCTCCTGGAAAGAGCCACAGAGAGGAGAGAACAAGTGGCTCCCAAAGTTCGTTTTCTTTGCATGTTATGCTTTTCTTAGATTTCCCTTTAGAAATCTAGAGTCCGACGGTGTTTGGGGAATCATCGGTCCTTTACTTATTGTGTAAGAACGACTTGTTATTTACGTATGATCTTACTATCAGTCTATGCCCATATTATCTTATTATCGTTTATAGTGAAGGTGGTTGCTGATTATTCCTAAAGGTTTGGACATATTTGGCTGTGATGTTTTGTAGGTTTTAGGACTATGATGTAAGCTCAAGCGACATGGTTGGTTTAGCCTAAAGCTGATTGAGATGAGCTTTTGTTTTGGTGTTACCGACTTTGTCATGGCAGGCTAAGATTCAGATGGGCTGAGCTGGGTCTTATTTGACTTGGGCAAGTCTCAGTCCATCCCAGCTTAGATCCCTGATTATTCAGTGCAACTGAATGGAAGTTGGGCGTGTCCATTTGATTTGATCCATGCTCTGTTCCCATAAGAGTGTTGGTTGTGTTTTGTACAGTTGTTTTAGATTGTTACGAGTGCTGCGTAACTTGTTGCAAAATGGGCACTAGCTCTTTCTTTATGAGCTGTTGAAGTCTAGAGGCTGAATTTGTTCGATTGAATCTTTGTTTTGGTGTTTTGGAATCATTGGAATCCAATTTTTTCCTTGTGAGAATATGTATACAAGGAAGCTCATGCACATGTGCATGTTTATTGCTTAGCAGGATTTCGGTGGTTACTAAGAGCTTATACTTTGAATTGTATGCACGGTGCATCAGTGTACAAACTGGTATGCTTGCTATTTCAGGATGAATCCATATGCTAATATCCGATACTATCTTCTTCTTTTTTCCTGGTCTCAGATGATGAAGAGTAATATCTAGGATATTATCATTTAGTTTCCTATTTGTTATGGAATTCAGATTATTCTGCATCATTGAGGAGCAATGGGTAACCGTGTTCCTATATTATTTAGTTTCCTACATTATCAGGCTTCTAAGTACTGGTAACTGTTTTGTCTGCAAGTATATCTTTGCTTGCTCTTTTTGGGATTTGTTGCTTTTTGATGACCTTGTATTGTGAGGAATGTGAGGCTGTATTACAATTGCTATTTAATACTTGTATGTGACGTGGTTTACTAGATGTCACTTGGTTCCATATTCTGTTCTTGTTTGCTCAGCTTCTGTTCTTTTGTTGGTTAGTGGATGTAGTGGAATGCAATTGGTTACGCGGCACACACCATAACTTCCCTTTCAAACTTCATGCTTTCTATCCTGTCACTGACAGAAATAAATATGGAAATGTGCAAGGCATGGATCTTGTAGAAAATGCTTGTTGAGCTTATTTTATTGATAAGGATTCCGTTTGCATACATCTCCTTTCTGTTTCCCCACTCTAAAGAATCAGATGCCTCTCGACATTCTGTTACTGACTGTTTCATATTGGTTGATGCCCTTGTTGACATCCAAGTTCTGTCTTGAATGTGAGTCGTAAAGGACTTTGTTGGGTGACATCTTTTTTACTATTTTCTTCTTTACACATGTTTTTGTTCCATTTCAATAAGTTGGGTTTTCTTGCGGTTAGCTTTGCATTCATTTGGTTTGACTTATATTCAGTGGTATGTTTCTTGTATGAACTTTACAAGAACCTCTTCTAATTGATTCTCTTCAAGTACTACTACCTCTATCCTTTTTGTTTCTGTATAATTTTTAAACCTAGACCACGTGCCATCACATTCACATGGATTATTCCACATGATTCATTTACTAGAACACTAGGACTTTCTTTGTGTACGAGTGGAACATACAATTTAGTAGGTTGAAATAATATGAATGCAAAGACTTAAACTATTACTTTGCATTGGTTGAATCGAATACCAGTTAATGGTGTGTGTGGCTCAGTTGACCTAGTCTGTTTGATAGAGTTTATTGTAGCGTAAGTTTTGTGCAAAGTTTAGAGGCCAATTTTGCTTACGTAAGGATTACATGAGAATTTAAGGTTGCTATTTTGAGGTTGATGTCGATATTTGTTGTTTTCTTTTTCCCCCTCTGAAATTTTTGCATTAGTATGGAAATTAAATGCCACTGGCGTGCTAGAGAATCTAGTTTTCATTAGTTACAATAGGTGCATTTTTTGGCTTCTTATGTGCAGTAATTACTCCTTGTTTATAGTGCTACAGTTCCCCGTCTAATTATATTGTTATCTATCAGCCTTGTGTTTACACATTTATTATGTATACTCAAGCTTACCAAATTATCCCTTTTTGTTGTAAATTATTTACCTTGTGTCTGGGTCTTACACTAAGTGAAAATACCCAAGTATTATCATCTGATGGAACTAAGAAAATGAATGTTTATATATCGTGATATAATTATATCAGCTCACTAGGATATCCTTGGTAAATGCATCTTCTTCATTGCCCTGTTGAGTTCGAAGTTGTAGGGTTGTAATGCTATCTAAGAGGTAAACCTGAAACATATTGTTCAATTCCCTTGATATGCATTATTTCAGGTCCTCTAAAGATTTTCCGGATATGCATAGTCTCATCATGCACAGTTACAACTCTGATAGTGCTGACATGCGCGTGGATCACTTGGGGTTACACAAGGCCTTGTGTGTTCTAATGGGGTGGGACTACTTGAAGCCCCCGGATAACTCAAAAGCATATCAGTTTCTTTCTGCTGAAGCAGCAGCAGCAAATGTGGATGATCTGATTATGTGGCCACCTGTGGTGATAATTCATAATACAGTTACAGGAAAGAGTAAAGATGGCCGCATGGAGGGTTTGGGCAATAAAGCAATGGATAGTACTATTAGAGGTATAGTACTCCTTCATAGTTCATATTTGCTCATTCTTTATGCTTTTTCTATCAGAATGTTCATTGGAGAGGTTGGTCCCAGGTCAAGTACATGCTCTGCATGGGTCCTATTTTAGCTGTGAGCCCTTCCTTTGAATCTGTAAATGCATATAGTATATTCGGATGCAAATTTAATAGATCGAACATCTGTATTGGATGGAGTGAACAACCTTTCTTAGATACAGCATACAGCATGTGTATTTCATAGAATATTACTGCTAGGTTGCCCTCCTCCTGGGGAGTTAAGTTAAATAGTTGGGCATAGAATACCAATGTTTTCAAAAAGTTTAAGCCATAGTATCTTGCAAGGATATTCAAAGGGCTTACGGGGAGGTGAGATGAAAAGAAAAGCCACGCATGCTAGTACCTCTAGTTTTATTGTCACCCTTTACAGTTGATTTGATTGAATGTGGAAAGGGAGGGTCTTGCTGGTTCATGTGAATCAGTATTAGTGCCTCCCTTCATAAGATATATTTATGTTATATAATTTATCTGGAACTTTTATTTATCATACTGGAATGGCTTTATATCGAGCTTAGTGGCATATATAGAATGCATTTGCAACTATAGTTTGCAGGGATTATATGATGTGGAGATTTGTTGTTCCATATAATCTTCTTTTGTGTGCGATACTTGTGTTCTCTGTGGCAATTAAAGTATGGTTGAGATGTGCATCTCATGAACGGAGCCTAATGCAGGGTTCCTAGTTTATGGACTTTATTATTATTGCATTGCTCTCTGATCACCAGGGAGGAATTTTGATTGGATGGATCTCATTCTTTATTTTTAAATGGTTCTACCTATGGTTTGTTCTCTTGTTTGGGATAGTAGGTATCATGCATCTTTTTTTTAGTGTTGATGTCTAAGTTTTAAGTCATAATCATCCTTTTTCAATCTGCTAACACCCCCTGCCTTTTCTCTTGGATCAGTTTGACATTGTTATTCATTTTCTTGCTTTTACTTTGGACCGAAAAATTCCTAATTTTTGTGATCTAGTGACTTTGGACATGCAATAACTAACCTCTGTGATCCAGTTCGGTCCAAGTTTTATTACTTTATCTCAGTTGAGCCAGACTGTTGTACTAACTTTTAATAGTTGCAATTTCTTTACAGCCCTTCCTGTTCGATTTGATTTATTCATTTTAAATTTTACGTGGTGAATGAAATAATCTAATGCATAAGCTTGGCTTTTCCTCATACCTGTACAACCGCTTGTAGTGTTGGTTAAGAATGAGGGAATCTGGTTAGGATTACCAGGGTTTCTTATCCACTATTTTGCTAGATTTGCTTGAGAGGTCTTACCTAGTTTTGCTAGATGGTGGATTTCTTATCCACTATTTTGTATTTCGTGTTTTTGTTTTAATAAATTGTCATCGTTTCTTCCCAAAAAAAATAAAAAATTTACCAGGATCTTGGGGCTTCCAATGCTAAAGATCATCAAGCACAAAGAATTCTAAAGGCTAAGTAGCTAGTTGTAGTTTGCTAATGTCTTGGTTGCATCTGAATTACAACTCTTTCAATTGAAATATTCTTTTCCACTGTCTGCTGACAGTCACAACTTTTCATGGCTCACCTAAACCTGTAACCTAATTGAAAACCATTGTATTTAAGTAGGGCTGGAAAAAAATTCCCGAAAATCCCAAACCGAACCGAAAAAATCCCAAACCCAAACCGAAAAATCCCAAACCAAAACTATCCCGAACTTTGGTAATCCCATACCGAAAAATACCGAAATATTCGGTATGGAATTGGTTTTCAGATTTCATTTTATTTGGGAATCCCGAAATCCCGAAGTCCCGAAATTTTCTTTTCCTGCCGTCCATTGTAAGTTTAAGTTGGGTCTTTTCTTTTGTATTCTTCTCAATTCCTCAGACTTTGTCTCTCTCACTCGCTCACTCACTCTCTCGAAAAACAAGTTCGAACGCCGCTCCAGCGCTCCTCCGTCGAGCCCGTCCAGTTCGAACGCTGCTCCTCCGTCCACTTCAACGGTGCTCATCCGGCCACACACACAGACGCAGGAAGATGCGAATCCGACACGAATCGAGTCCCAAAATAGGCAATTCTTGAATCGCTTAAAGAATGCATGGAAAGTTATGGAAGGTCTGGTTGAGATGGGTCTGGTTGCATTTGTAAGGGAGAAGTTGGCATATGTTCCATCTGGTGGTGGTGCAGTTGCTTATTCTGCACCGACGGTGATGGTGGGGTTGCTGCTCCTGCCGCTGCTGAGTAGAAGAAGGAAGAGAAGGTGGAAGAAAAGGAAGAATCAGATGACGATATGGGTTTCAGCCTTTTCGACTAAGGGATTTCTGTTCGGTGCTTTGCCTATATCAAGACTTCATCTTTATAATTTTGGGACCAATGCTGTGTTTTTAAGTTTATGTTTGTAGTTGGATATGGTTCTAGATCTCTAAAATTTTGTTTAGATATGCAAGTGATCGAAGAGGTTTGCTTTGGATCTTAATTCCATCTATTTGAGTCGAAAAAAAAAAGATGGGTCTGGTGAGAGCTATTGGGGTTAGCAATTTCAGTGTTTCGCAAATCAAACAATTGCTTAAATTTGCAAAGATTGTACCCTCTGTCAATTAGGTTGGATTTCGTAGATTATTCTTGCTATTTTTAACAGCTCAGCATCATAATTTGTCCTTTATAAGTAGTTCATATTGTTTGAATGATGCAATGGATTTCCATCTGTTTTTTTTCTGTTGCTTCTTTGATTACAATGTCGATCCATAGGCCTAATATGTTAGAGTAGACAAGTGATTTAATCTAGTACCATTTTGATGAGGAAATTCATTGGATAAGTTGGCTTTTCAGCAGCTATTTTGCTACAATCTACTAGCATGAACGAGTCATCCCAACTTCTACCGTTTTCTGTCAGGCAGGTACTTCAAGACCATTGTTCTGTGTATATTATTTGAAACTATTTCGGGATTCCTGATTTGTCCCGAAATCCCGAAATTATTTCGGGATTCCCGAAATTTTGGTTTGGGATCGGTCTTGAAATTGGGATTCCCGAAAACTTTGGTTTGGGAATCGGGACATGGTTTTTGGTTCGGTATCCCATACCGAACCAGCCCTATATTTAAGTGGGTTTGGACCTGTTATCACATCTTTTGTCCCTCATTATTGGCACATTTTGTCATCCTACTTGATAAACTTCAGATCCTTCAAGTCCATGTACTTGAACGTCAAGCTAGTTCAGCCAAAAGTGGCAAATTGGATAAACCTCTTACTGAAGGGAGACAACCAAGAAGGGGGCACTGTTTGGCATAACGAGCATGTTCTCTCAGATCTCCCATAATATAAGATTTCTGTTTGTGCATGTGCTTAGCTTTTTGATTTCAAGTTCAACATGACGCCAGTTGTACAATTATAATTAGGATAGTGACCTTAGCCTTGGTTGGAGAGTTGGTTCCTTGTTGCGTGCTGCATTATACTAGGAATTTCAGGTGATACATTGGGGTTTGGAACCCAGTTGAGGAAAGTATGGGTGAAAAAGCCGTGTTGCCGTTAGCATATAATACAAACATTTTTCTTGTTTGGTTTTTGATAGTTTATCCTCGTTTTACTGGATCTTTTATGCTTATGCATGTACAATTGATATTTGCAGTCTGTCATATTGTAATTACTGTGGTATATAAGCGTTTGAGACTCTACGCTTCTCTTTTATATATGTTTGGTAACTTCAGTTCATTGAGTCACACTTACATATGGTATATTAACCTTGAACCATGTTGGAGCATTTTGACATTGGTCTGGTGGTCATCGAACGGATAGGGCCATAGGGGGTTCTTTAAGTCACTTTGGATTTTGTATTCTGAAGCTGTGCCTTTTATGGCTGTTGGCAGCCATTGTCATGACATTTCACGTGGATTGATTATGGAGATTCCATTCTTACCCTTGATAATTGTAAGGGCTTCAACGTATTTATAAAAAAAGTAGGTCCTTTTGACAAGTTGCATGTTTTCTCATGGAATTTCTTGTAAACAGATCTTGGATTTGGAAGTGGGAAGTCGAAATCCTTGTACGGTAGAGATGGTCATTTGGGTATGACTCTGGTTAAGTTTTCCGGTGATGAAGCAGGCCTTGAGGACGCCATTCGAATGGCAGAGTTGTTTGAGAAGGAAAATCATGGACGCAGGGGCTGGGCTCGTGTACAGCCCCCAATGCTCGGCAGTAAGGATGATGAAATGAATCCAAACCTTGTGAAGTTTGACGAAAAGACGCGGGAGAAGAAGAGGATCCTATATGCCTATCTCGGAACTGCTTATGATCTTGACAAAGTTGATTTTGACACAAGAAAGAAGGTCGTGATTGAAAGCCTTGGGGAACACAAATCATCCAAGTAGATTCCTGATAGCATTCAAGGTATTGTAGTTCGCTTCAATACATGTGCCATTTATTCACTTTTAAGACCATATGATCCTCCACATGGCCTTTTCTTTTCCTTTTTCGGGTTCAGGCATCTCATTGCGTCATAGGTGATGGAAGCAGCTGTGTGTAATGCTAATATATGGGCAAGCAAATAATTGTTAACTTTTTTGGGTGAATAGTAATTGTCTTATAACTCAGTTCTAGTTGAGTCTCTTTTTTTAACCTGTTTGATATGTTAATGGCAAACATGTTGGTTGAATTATTGCTCAGAACGTTCTGTCACGTGCTCAATGCACCCTTTTACAAGTTAATCACGTGACACGTGACACGTGACACGTGACACGTGACACGTGACACACAACGGTTGCGGTGAAGTTCTCGTTCCCACTACTCAAGCTTGAGAATTTTTTAAACATGGCCTGATACACAAGTATGTAGTATTACAATGCAAGTAGTTGAAGCTTTTATATTTTCAAGCATCCAATCACTTATGTTTCAACATTTTATATATCGGACTGTATTTTCTACGTACGAAAAATCTCTCCTCAAGCTTGATTCATTGAATCCTTTGTCTGCTTGTTCGTTATACAACGAATTTACACTCAATTTATTGATATTTTATTCTAAAATATAAACCCTGTAAAGTAGTAATAATATGCAACGGATAAGGAATCTTCCCTCCCATCCCCTAACATAACGAGTACAATCATATCCATATTTGGATTGTTGCACTTTACTACTATGTGACGCACTTATTGTCACTTGGTATTAGTATTAGTAGTATTTCATTTCACTTGTAATTGAAAAGTTTTACGTTTAATTTTTTCTAAAGGTGAATTTGAACTATATTATTGCTAGCTCATTGTGAGGCTAAATCCATCCCTCTTAATTTTGATAATATTGTTTGTTAAAAAAAAATGTGACGCACTGATTTACACGCACTTTATTGATCTTTTGAATAGTGTCACTATCACTAATAAGGAAAATTAACTTACATAATATGAGTACACTGTTACAGTGGTGTTCTGTATCAATGAAGCTATAGTGGTGCTCTATATCGTAAATTGATGTATTCTAGAATTATTTTGTTCAACATAATGTACATTGAGAGAGATAATATCTGAGAACTTTTTATTGAACATTCACCTTAATTTACAATTATGAACAAAAAATCTGCTAATTGAGGTCTTTAAAATTTAAAAAATAAAAGTGCATTATTGGTCTCTACTCTACTGCTTACTTCCATAATTTTTTGTTAATACTGTACAATGATGCAGCACGCATGGGTCTCGTATCCAATTTAAATATATGTCCATGAAGTTAAAAATTCTAAACTAATTTATGAATCAAAGCTAAATTATGATTCAAGTTAACGAAATTTTTTTGTTATACTTAACAACGTTAATTAACAAATTATTTACTCATTACTAATTATAAAACCACGATGGAAATGCATAGACCAATTTGGTATTATCTATATCAAGAAGAGGAGGTGAGCTTAATCTCACAATTTTTTTGTTACAAGTAAAGAGAAATACCAGTAAACTGTAGTATTAAGTGACGATATGTCATTGTAAACCATATTGTAAACTGTAGTACTAAGTTGCGAGAATCAAAGATAAGATCTCTCACTTACATGATAATTAATACTTAAATAATACCCGTATTGTAAACCGTATATAGTGAACGTGCGACTGATGACTGCCTGAGCATGCGGTCATTGTTTGTTTGTTCAGATGCATGACCACATAACCCGGCATATGTGTTCCACTTTATCTGACTCCTCCTCACTATCCAATCCCATTCCTATTCCTCCATTCCCATCCCCATGTGTTGCTCTCAGTGGGCCTGCCCCACCCCCACCTTCTCCCCCAGCTTTTTCTCCCTTGATCCAACTTCGGTTTCCGAGAAAGCACAATCCCATCATCCAAACACCCCCCTATCCTACGTCAGCATCGCCCCCACCCAGCTCCGACTTTACCAACTCCCTTATCCTGCGCACCCTCCCCCTCCCGCTCACTCTAGCGGCCTTCTCCCGCCCGCCAGCGCATTCTAGCCACCTTTTTGAGACGCCTCTACACGTGTCGCTCCCTTCCTCCACCCACGTCAGCTCAATGTCTTCTTCTTTCTCCTGTCCACCGGCTGCCTTAGCTTTAGCTTAAGCTCCCAGCTCAAGCTTTTGCTTTTTATCTCTCTCCACCCTCCGAATTCTAGGGTTTCTCCTTTCTCTCTCTACCACATCTTCTTCCCCTTTGGCCGCTGTGCTGCACCGTACGACGATCATGGGGTCGATCCCCGATCCCGGCGAGTTGACTGACTTGACTCCGCCGAGCTTCGACGAGTTCCAGCGGCAGACCTCTCTCATGACCAGCTGCACTCTCCTCTGGAAGGAGCTCTCCGACCACTTCTCGTCCCTCGAGCAGAACCTCCTGAAGAAATCCGAGGCCATCAAGCTCAAAATCCAGACTCTGGAGCAAGAGACCAAGGCGTCGCTCGACGAGCTCGAGCAGCGCGAGGTCACGATCAGGGACAGCTTCGAGATCGCGCTCGGGAAGGTCGAGAAGAGCCAGGAGGCGGCTCTCAAGGTGTTGAAGAGAGGCCGCAGCGACGATGAGTACGGGGAGGTGGACGACGGCGAGGGCTTGCTGATGAATCTCAAGTCGTTGTGCTTGAAGATGGATTCTGGAGGGTTCTGGAGGTTCGTGACGGCGAAGAAGAAGGAGTTGGAGGGTCTGAGGTCGCAGATGCCTGTGGCTTTAGGCGATTGTGTCGATCCGGCGAAGTTCGTGCTGGAGGCGATATCGGAGGTGTTTCCTGTGGACAAGAGACTGGAGAGGAGCGATAGGGGAAACGATTTGGGCTGGGCCTGCGTTCTGTTGCTGGAGTCGCTGATTCCGGTGGTGGTGGACCCGAAGATCGGGAGAAAGAGGCTTCTGGTGACGCGGAGCGTGAAGCAACGCGCCACGGAGATGGCCGAGACTTGGAAGGCCAGCTTGGAGGAGAGAGGCGGCATAGAGAACGTGAAGACTCCTGATGTGCACACGTTCCTGCAGCATTTGGTGACTTTCGGGATTGTGAAGGAGGAGGATGTTGATTTGTACAGAAAGCTTGTGGTTAGCTCAGCCTGGCGCAAGCAGATGCCTAAGCTCGCTGTTTCGCTTGGCCTCGCCAAGCAAATGCCCGGTGAGTTCCCTAATGCTAACTTGTTCCTTTACTTTGATTGTGTATTTGCTACATTTTCTATGCAGTTCTTTTGCCATTGCTTGGTGTTGCTTATAGTTTATTGAAAATGTGTCAAGGCTTTATAATCTCTCTCTATATATAGGATGAGGAAGTCGTGATTTTTCTACGTGGTTAGTAAATTTGGAATGAGACAAATGCGATTTATATCGTCATTTTATCTCTCGACGGCGGCTTCTATGTCGAAATTTCCACTCTTTCCAAATTTATAGAATTTTTAACTAGATTCTTGTTATCAACATTAGTCTTCAGGTGTTCCCAGTGTAATGTTTACCTTATACATGAGAGTTGACTGTGGTGTATGTTTTTTATGTTATATTTTTCTATAAGAAACAAAACCCACACATGACTGTATGTTGGATCTGCCTATATCCCAAATAATTTTTAATTCGGAACTCTGACCTATCTTTAAAATCAGAACATAACTGTAGATAACCGGTGTTGTATGTGTACAAGTGAACAATCCGGAGCTAAATCATCTAGTTAACTTTGAATCGTTAATATTCTTTTTCCAGTGATTTTAACAATATGATGGCATATTCATTGACCTTGTAGTAGTTTCGTAAAGATATTTTTCCATTCCATCTTGCTATCTGTGTTACTTGGGAATGTTTTGATATGGTTCTTTATGTGTACAATAAGAGGGCAGCATTCTCCAATTTTTAACGTTTGGGGTTGTTACTATGTGCAGATATGATTGAAGAATTGATCAGCAGGGGACAACAGCTTGATGCGGTGCATTTCACCTATGAAGTTGGACTTGTGCACAAGTTTCCTCCTGTTCCTTTACTGAAAGCTTTTCTGAAAGATGCTAAGAAGGCTGCAGCCTCTATTTTGGAAGATCCCAATAATGCTGGGAGAGCTGCGGTATTATTTTATTCACTGCATCCTATTCTTGTTCTTGATCTCCTATGTCGTGACTTTGAGTCCTGAATATGCATCGCAAAGTGGTGTCTGGTTCTTTCATGTTGTTGGTTTTCTCTTCACTTTCTTTCTGCATGGATAGTTTTTGTGTGTGTGTGTGTGTGTCACCTTCTGGTTTCCAGAACTCCCGTGTCATTTCCTTCAAAGTTCCTTTTCCCCACTCCCCCCTTCTCAAATGATTGGGAGGAGAGAAAGAGAGAAGAAAGAAAAGGAATGTCAGAGGAACTTAATACCTTTTTGTTTGTGTATAAAGTAGGAGCGGGAACTCCCCTGCCCTCACAAAAACACTCTCCCCTATAATGGAGAGAATGACAGCCATCTAAAAGATATGCAGGATGTTAACATCTTACCCTTTACTAATTACGTGTGAACAAAAAGTCAATGTATATATATCAAGCCTAGAAAAAGAGTATAATTATATGTTTTCACCATATTTTTCTCTTATATATCAAGCCTAAAGACAAAAGAGCTGAATTATATATTTTGCACTGTATTTCTTTCTTTCCACTCTCCGTTTTGAACATGATCAAATTTGTTTCCCACAATTCTTACTATTTTATTTCATCAGGTTTTGCTCCCATAGTGTGTATCCATGTCGGTTTTATCTTATTGTTGGAACATCTATATAGTTTGACAAGTTTTGGGACAATAAACTCTTCTGTTTGGTTGGAATATGAGTCCTTTATGCATGAATTAAGTGGTCAAGATGCAATAAGAATTTGTTTTCTCACCAATAATGCAGGCAGTTCATATAGAAATAAATGTAAGGTATTTTGAGTATTTGGTGCGCCCTTATCTTCAAATTGTTAATAATTTTTCTAATTAGGCATGATGGTATTTGCGATGGATGTCTACATGATAAGGCGTTGTGCAATTATAGACATCCTTGTGGGCTTTCTGAATTTTTTATGAAAAATGCCCCTAGAAGTGCATGAACTTCAGTTTGCTTCCCTCATTATTTGTAGAAACAACTAAACTTGTAAAAACCTGCACTTTCTTTGATCAGTAATCTTTTGTTATGCAGAACCTAGCTGGACGCAAAGAGCTATCAGCGCTTCGGGCTGTCGTCAAGTGCATTGAAGATTATAACTTAGAGGCAGAATTTCCTCCAGAAAACCTCAAGAAGCGCCTTGAACAGCTAGAGAAGGTGAAACCAGAGAAGAAAAGGCCAGTTGTAGTCCCAGCCAACAAGCGAACACGAGCTAACAATGGTGGTCCTATGCCTCCAGCCAAGGCCGGACGCTTGACAAATGCATATGTGTCTTCTTTCCCTACAACACCTCCTACATTTGTCATGTCTCCATCCCATGGCCAGTATCCTGCTGGATTCTCACCGTACCATTCCCCACCCACCATGTATGGCAGCAGAAGCCCACCAACCCCTTATGCATACTCGCCGGAAGCAGCCCCTCCTCCTGCCGGGTCATACCCTGGAGCTCCGATGAACTATCCCGCATATGGGGGTTATGGCAACGGTATGGTACCAGCTTATCAGCAGGCGTACTACCGATAGACATGACAAAACTCGTTTGAAGACGGTAACCACTGATATGATGACCCGGGATCTCATCCGCTTTTATAATGGCTTGTTTGTAATCACTAACCGTTTAAATGGTAGCGATGTGTGTGTTAATCATGATATTTCGTCAGGCTTCTTGCTTTGTCATGGTGGGAAGTTGTATTTCTAATGTTGATCAAACTGTAGTAGTAATAGGTCATTGTGAAAAAGTTGTTAGGATGACTGAAAACATCGACCCACCGCACTGCCACTGCTTTTCAGTTTAGTTGTAGAAAGACTATTTACTGCTGCTCTGTGTCTCTGGTGGTCTGTATGGCTATCTTTTGTGACGGTGCATATTGACGCTGTTTGCGGTCCAAGTGTTTGATGATTTGCTCCTTAGAGAACTCTCTTGCTTAAATGGAGATACAATACTAAACCAAGCTCTCCTAGTTGCAATCAGCGCCTTGATCATAATTTTAGAATATCGTCTTGTCAACAGTCAAAATCAATGGCTATTCGATGAAGGCTTAAAACAAAACAGAAATCACCTGCATTCAACAACCCACAACTCAACTCAATACAAATATGTGCGAATTCCCCAGTTGCCAAAATCCAAAAAATTTCAGTCATTAGCAGTTGCTAATTGCAGTGACAGCAGCTCATCTTCCGGGATTGTCCGAATGTGACAATGCGATTTCGGGTAGGACACGCACAGCAATGTGTACCCGCCTTCCACCACATCATCACTCAGCATTCCTTCGCTCTGATCGACCGTGCCG
This sequence comes from Cotoneaster glaucophyllus, assembly GCA_036320875.1. NCBI lineage: Eukaryota > Viridiplantae > Streptophyta > Magnoliopsida > Rosales > Rosaceae > Cotoneaster > Cotoneaster glaucophyllus. The sequence goes on along the minus strand of CM070069.1, from coordinate 19,741,717 downwards.
GTGAGAAGCCTGGCAGGGCAAGTCATGCACACACCGAGCTTGCAGAGTCTACTTCAAGCTCGGTGCTCCACCACCACCTTGTAGGATCGGACGGTGGAGGAGTAGGAAATGAGGGGCAGTTTTTGTGTTGTTTATGGTGTGCAAGGAGGATAAGGTTTTGGATGTTTTTGTGGTTTTTTTTATTTTTTATTATGAGGCATGGGCTTTTATTGGTCCGATGGAATCTCAAATTGTACTTTGGAAGCTTGCTGCCTAATACGATACCACGTTAAGTAGGAATAATACCTAAAAGCAGCCTAGATTCAAGCTTTCAACATAGAACCAAAAGAAACGATAATAGTATTTATGACGTCATTTTTCTGAACCAAATATACATATATATATCTTGATCTTCTTCTTCGCAAGGCGTGTTCATCGGCTGTGAGGTGGTGATTATCTGTCAGTCTCCTGGTGAAATTCTCAATCTCTCTCTCTTAATTAAATGTTAATCATAGCTTTAAAATTGTTTTTCTTTCACTCATCACATCCACACTCACCTCATCGTTCTCCAAATTAAACTCGTTTTCTGGTTTTTTTTTTTCTTTTCAAAACCAGCGACAAAACCCGCTCACCCTGATCATAATCAGATTACGAAAATCATTAGAAAAAGTAGTTGAAATTTGAAACATTTCAAGAATATACTCTTTAATCCTTTAGTTGATAACGTAGCAGTCGTTTCCTTATTTTTGCTAAATGATTGTGTTAGATTTTTCTGACTTTATTTTTTAATGAATTTTTTTTTTTTAATTCCATGAAGAATTAAAATTTATTGTAATTGTGGTTAGGAATAAATTTTAAGTACCGGGTGTGTTTTTGGTTGCAGTAATCTGTAAAAGAAGCAAAATGGCAGTCGAGAAGGCCGGCATTGCCAAAGATGTTACTGAAGTAAGTTGTCGAATGTCCGAGTTTTATGTGTACTAGAGTATGGTGTTTTCAATGGTTTTTTTTTATGTTCATGATGCTGGAAACATCTGTTTCGTTGTGTATAGTTAATTGGAAAAACCCCGTTGGTGTATCTGAACCAAGTCGTGGAAGGTTGTGTTGCTCGAATCGCTGCCAAATTGGAAATGATGGAGCCCTGCTCCAGTGTAAAAGACAGGTATATAGGCTTTTTAGTTGTATGGCTTACTACTTGATCGTTTTGTTGTATGCTTGCTGCTTTCGCGGCAGCTATACCTGAAAGTGTTGCGGTTTTGCTCTGATTTCTGTTATGGTTCCTAATTATTGAAAAAACAATGCAGGATTGGCTATAGTATGATTGCAGATGCTGAGGCGAAGGGCCTTATCACACCTGGGCAGGTTAGTTATTTTATAGGGAAACTTGCTGGGTGAATTTGTACATGAAACAGAGGACGCAACCACCTTCCCCATGTACTATTCTTGGTTTCTCCACAGGTGTTTATGTCAATTTCTAATGATGAGAAAGATGCAACTACGCTTTTCTCATGGGATGTTTTAGCTGAAAACATGAGTGGACTGTGTGTGATGAGAGAGATTTTTTTGCATTAGAAATTTTAAGCAAAAATTGCAAACATTTAATAATAGTCTACATTGCGTAAAACTACTAAAAAATTTGGTTTCGGCAATTTTATGACCTTCCCATGCGATGCTGGTATAATGATAGAAAGATGATATGGGATTTTTATTTGATGGAAACTATGATCTGACTGATTTTCATTGAATCTGACTTTGGTTGGATGGTGTTTTCTGAAGAGCGTCCTCATCGAGCCAACAAGTGGTAATACTGGGATAGGATTAGCCTTCATGGCAGCAGCTAAGCATTACAAACTTATCATTACAATGCCTGCTTCAATGAGTCTTGAAAGAAGAATCATCCTCCGGGCTTTTGGAGCTGAGTTGGTTCTCACAGATCCTGCAAAGGGCATGAAAGGGGCTGTTCAGAAGGCTGAAGAGATATTGGCAAAGACACCTAATGCCTACATTCTTCAGCAGTTTGAAAATCCGGCCAACCCTAAGGTTTCTACTCCATCATCTACATCATATAAAGCTGATGCAACTTAAAAAAAAACAAAAGGTATATTGTGCTCGGAAAAAGTGATTCGATTTTTTTATTGCAGATACATTATGAAACCACTGGACCAGAGATATGGGAAGGTTCAGGAGGGAAAGTAGATGCTTTTGTTTCTGGGATAGGTACAGGTGGAACTATAACAGGTGCAGGGAAGTTTCTAAAGGAGAAGAATCCTGACATAAAGGTTAGCTCGCATCTTAAAGTTTAATGTACAAGGTTCTTAAGTATATTTGTTTATGAGCTGCTTTTGAAGAAGACCTGAACTTTCTTCATATTTTGATGCTCTTTTACTTTGTCTTATTGTGTTCCTTTTTATTTCTTAATGTTAGCTGTATGGTGTGGAACCGGTCGAGAGTCCCGTCCTAACTGGAGGAAAGCCTGGTGAGTTATACTGCATTGCTGCTCTGAGATTATTTGTATGCCTTGCATAATCCCGCGCCTGCAATCTATTTACTGGACTTTTCACTAGTTTAGAGAAAATTTTGTTCGTAATTTCATTTAAGATTTTCGGCCTTGCGAATGTAATTGGGTTTCTGGTGGAGATAGGGCTGTAATACAGTTAGAGTACTGATCTCAGATGTGACTGGTAGCATAGAGAGGAGTTTCGTTGTGGGATACTCAGTTACTACTTCGGTGGAATGAGTCTTTTGCTTCTGTTACTGACAGAATGTTTTAAGACTCTTATTTTCTGTAGCTTATGGTTTTCAACTTTCAGTTGGCCTCTGATTTATTAACTAGAAAATTTGTTTGAGTGAAAATTGTTCCTAAACCCTAATTCTACCATACATGGCGTACATAATTTAGGTTTCCCTCAATCTTTTACACAAAGCACACTTATCTTATATGTTTATACATGACGGGCAATTCTAGTTTTTGCTTGCACGCTGTTGATGCTAATTATTATGCTCCTTATAATGTAAAGGTCCACACAAGATCCAAGGAATAGGAGCTGGTTTTATCCCGGGTGTTTTGGAAGTCAATATCATCGATCAAGTCATTCAAGTAAGGCTCAAAGGTGTTTTTTTTTTCTTTTTTTTTCTTAATTGATATAAATCGGTGTATTGTTATTTGTGATACAATCATTTTTGGAAATGGCACTCAAGCCGGATATATTCACTTGGTAGTGTTTTGATGGATGAATGTATGAATGGCCAACAATTTCTGTGAGCTGGTATAAGCACGGCCATTGATTATTCATTTGGAATGCCTTTAACTCTCTGCAAAGAACAGAGGAAAAACAGCTTGTTAGTTTGTTTCTAACAGCTATTACCGCTTCCCGTTTATAAATCCGTGATGCATTGCAGATATCAAGTGATGAAGCAATTGAAACTGCAAAGCTTCTCGCACATAAAGAGGGTTTGCTTGTAAGTTCTTAACCTAAAAACAACTAGTGGTTAGTTAATATCTTTGTTTTGGAGCCATCACATTCGAATTTCTGCCATAACTATGATCGATCACCGTATTACAGCTTTTGCATTGAATTACAAGCGTCTGATTATCTGTTCCAGGTGGGAATATCATCTGGAGCTGCCGCCGCCGCTGCAATTAAAATTGCAAAGAGACCAGAAAATGCTGGAAAGCTCATTGTTGTAAGTTGGATCACTCCCTTTCAGTTAAACGGACCTTGTATTAGCGTTTTGTCCAACTCCTAATATACGTCTATGCATTGCAGGTGATATTTCCAAGCTTTGGGGAGAGGTATCTCTCCTCTGTCTTGTTTGAGTCGGTGAGACGGGAAGCTGAAAGCATGACTTTCGAGCCCTGAGCTGATTCCTCCATTTCTGGCTGCTTCTAGTTTCGGCCAGTGGTTCCGAATTGTCTCGCTTCTTGAGTTAAAACTAGGATAATCTGGCTGTGTTTTTAAGTCCATTTTCTTGTACCCTTCTCTTTGCATCTGCAACGACTAAATTAACTTCTTACTCGTATCGTCACTTATTTGTTCCTTCACAAAATAATCCTAAATGTCTCCTTCCCGACCTTCAATAAAATTAATTTCTTAGTAACAAAGGATATCTTCTGCGTACTTTTTTTTCACGTGTGAACGGCTAAAATTTAACTAAAATTTAATTGAATCTTAAATCTCAACCGTTCATATGTATAACAACAAAATTTTATCCCAACTAAGTGGAGTCGAGAGATTGAGGAATTGCATATCATCCGTTATGGGACTGGCTCTGGCTTTTGTCCTGCAGAAATGCCGGGAGAGGATTAGCATGCAAGATGCTCTGGTAACACTCAATAAAATCAAGATCAAGTATTTGAAGGATTGTGGAGGATTCGAGTCTTAATTTTTATTCTCTGTCTAAAAGTTTTCATCTCCACCATGTACGGTCACCAACGAGCTAGTAGCCTGCAAGCAAGTAGAAATGGTTTTATCTCCGATACCCGACGGTATTGCTACTGTAGTTGTGTTTCCCCTCGCACTTTAACGAGTGGTGTGGCCGCATTCTATATATGAACCTATTGAGAACAATGCAGCAACCACCGTGGGATCCTTTAGACCGTCGAATACGATAATTTCATCCATTGATGCATAGTAGAGAAACTCCAAACCACGATTCTATTATCGTCTAACTCCAAGGTCCAGTCACACCTCAGATCAAATGAAATCCTTGGACACCAAACAGAACACCCTGTTCAAGGAAGAAATAGTTTTACGTATATATTCTCACAACAGAAAATAACATCTCTTTTAATACTGTCGAAACCATCAGAGCCTACCTTGAAAATTCTCTCCACAGCTCTGTCGAAAATAAGTTTATGCACGGTCTGTCTCTGTAGTAGCGGAACAATACCAACACATGTCAGCCACTTGCCCCGTTAGGATACACTACGGTCAGGGGCCAAGAAATTGAAAATGTTGAAGGTCAACTCCAAAATTCAACCAACGTGAACTTCAAGTTTTAGGCCTCTTTGGTGTGTCTGAACTTTCAGGCTCAGCTTTGCGCTTTATTCCTAAGAAATGTTCAACCTGAAAAAAAAAAGAAAAAAAAAAAATTGATAAGAATTATTCTTTCTATGGAAATGAACGAAAAAAAGGGGAGAGAAAAGAACGGCACAAATGAATGAACAGAGATATTCTACTACAAACTATCAGCACCTGCTGCACGTAAGACAATACACTACGTAATATATCATCTAGAAGCATTTTAACATCAAGAAACCAGGGCAAAGAACTGTACGAGTTCACTCACCTTTCTGTCACCAAGCATGGGGGTCAAGCTTCCTGGGAGATCCCTCTCAACTGTTGCAAAACCACTTCTGGGATCGCTAGTTTGCCTGGAAACATGAGAACAAAGTGGGGAAAAGGGTAAATCAATTGGGAATTCTAATGTTGAATAAAGACAGAAAGGATAAAACAGGGAAGCATATACCACAGCTCATGTTTCTTATTCAATTCTTTAAATTAAGATATTCAGATAAGTGTTTAAAATTTCGAGAATTAATTTAGTCATTTTTTAAAGTTGTAAATCACCGTTATAACATATGAATATCTCACATATACCAATTCCAAGCCTACTTTACTGATTTTCTTGTTTAAAGCTGTAGTAGTCGAATCCAACTGAAACTAGCAATAATTGATCCAAAACCAAAAACAAAATGAGTTGAATGAAATGATTGAAAAGCATACCCTGGTTTAACATGGCCACTGAGGACAAGATATGGTGTCTGCAAGCGAGCTTGAGTGTCCCTCATCCTCTCTGCAGACAGTGATGGCGTATCTGAACTCTTCATCTGCTTCAACTTTAGTTCTTCCTGGTATTGCTTCAAGCGCTTTTCTTGCTTCATCTTTCCAGGCCCCTTCCCATGGAACTTATGAGAGAGTATCCTAAAGTCTTCCTTGGGCGTCAACTGGTGAAAACAAGGAACGTGTTAGCAGCGCATAATAATAATACTACATGATCACTGATAAAGCAAAGATAAAAACATACAAAATAATGCATGCACCACAGCTTTCCAAACCCAAAACTTCGTGGAATAAGCACAGGAATATTCAAATTGAATGTAGTTAATATACTATCACTAATGAAACAAAGATCAGAACATTACATTATCTTGCCTACTACTCAACTTTTAAAGAGCAACACATCCAACCCTAAAATTGAGCCCGTGTAAAAGGCATAAGAATAAGAAATTATCAATTGACCAAGGCTAACATAACTCTATGACCAGATTCACTACAATGTAACCATGTCAAACCATAAAAACAAATTAACTGTAAAAGAACTGAACAGAAGTACTTACAGTTCGGCCAAATTCATCGGTTCTCTCAATGCGAATATCCTTTTCCTGATAGACTTTAGGTGCACGAGTATCCTTTTGATGGCTGGAAAAGGATGAACGAGTATCCCTTTGTTCATCCTTTTTTTGACGTGATGTATGGGTCTCCTTTGGCTGCTCCTCATCATCATCATCTACAATACCAAAAAGTTTGCTCTTTTTCTTGTCCATGTTTCTACCACCCCAGTCAATACCTTCTTTAAGGGTTCCTCGATCTTTAAGCAGCTTCAGTACACCTGATAAGCCCTTCCCAACTGCAACTTCATGGATTGTTTGATCAGGAACTATCTCCTCCTTATCCTCATTAGCAGGTTGTTTGTCTTCACCCATATCGTTAACTTCAGTCCATCCACCAGGTTCATCCATTTTTTCTTCATGAGTTACTTCGGGTTCATCTTCTTGCATAAAAACATCTTCACTTTCAGGCTTGTGGGATTCTGAAAAGGTACAACAAAGGATAAAAGTCATTTTCTATTATAGATGAAACTGTGATGTAGTGCCAGGACATTCAAAAATTTCACAAGTTTAGAAGGTTATAATCAAAACCTCCTTGAGAATAACATTGTAAAGCTTGCAGAAGGCTCACAACTTGACACACCATTAAACAAATTTAAAGCAGAAAAACAAAGATCTAATTGGCATGTAAAAGTCGCAACATCATACCCCTCAACTGACATTCATAATTAACGATCTGGAATTTGGTGGAATAGGAAGATGGCCACCAGCTAACTATAAGATGATGACCATTATGACATGATGTCTAAGATGGGAAAGGAAGGACTCCCCCACCCTCAGCCAATAGAAAATCAATTACACATTAACCTAAGGTTGAAAAAGCGAAAACACAAAGATAGAAGATACCTTCATCAAGCTGGAGGCCCCAGACAAACTCTTCCATCTCGGTGAAGACAACCTTGTTATCCTGTGCCTCTCCAGTTGAGGGGATTTGCTCATCTGCAGTCTGACCGCTGGCAGTGGTGGTGGCAAGGAGAGCAACTGCTTGTGGACCAGATACAGCTTTTTCCTCCTCTTTCTTTTTAAGAGCCAATTTCCTTGCTTTCTCTAAGGATTTATACAGATCATCGTCATCATCTGCAAAGACGGGAGTTTCATCTTCCTCTCGTTTAACAGAAAGAGTTTGTTCCAGTCGCAATGATTTAGATGCCTCATCTGCTCTAGCATAAGCCAACTGGTATGCACTATTTCTCCTTTCAGCTTCCAATCTTTCTTGCTCCTCTTTACTGGCACGCCTCTTTGCATCATTCCTAGAACCAAGGTCTTCAACACCCAACCCTGCAGATACTGCTTCTGCTTCAAGGGCATCTAAGTCTAGCTTCTCCCTCTTCCGCAAGGATTTCTTTTTCTTAGGTTTTTTAAACTGAAGCATTTCATCTTGAGTATAGAAATCAGATGTGATCTTCCCAGACATGTTGAGATCTTCAACGCAGTTCTTTGTGGGAACACCCTGTATCCTCTTACGTAGCTAGCAGAAAGAAAAAAAAGCCACTGTTATTCTTTTCATTTTCGTTTTTGTTTCTTTGCCTTTATCTAAAACCAGTAAGATCACACCATAAACTTCAAAGGATCATAGCTCAAAAGATAGGGAACAAACCAAAAAGCAGAAAGCAACACCTATGAGAACACCAATTCAATTCACTGCACCAAATGCCCTGAAATCCTGTTCTCTTTTTTTATTACCGCTCACAAAATTATGACGAGAAAAAAAATAGTACCTCTTCAAGTTTCTTTTCTGCTTCGCCAGTAAAGCATCCTCTTTCATCTAAAGTTAACCCCTGAAAATAAACATAAGTTCACATATCACAACCATGTTCCATGCTCAATGTTTCAAACTAATGTACATGATCAAGGGAAAACACCAGGTCTAAACTAAAAAGTAGGGGAGACAATGATCTAGTCACCTCATCTGGGATTGGATCATCGTATTGCGGAAGCATATTCTTCTCTGCAGCAGGGTCGTCATTAAACCTGATACACCATAACACATACATATAGTTAATACCAACCAGTGTGGGCAATGAGATATGTGGAAAAATTCCAGATTATACTAGATGGATAGAATAGACAATGTCACCCAACAATTAAGTTGCTTTTAGCAAATCAAAATTTTTATTACGTTTTATAATTATGGTTAACATACTTATCAACATAAACCCCCGTTTTCTTCTTTGCTGCCTTGTAAGCCTCGTCTCGCTGCTTCTGCTCTCCAATTTCCACATTCTCAAGCATATCAATGTCTGTTACATTGAAACAAAAACCAATATTAAACAATATAAAATTACAACATCCATGCCTACAAGAGGCAGTGGGCCCTGAGGAAAACAAAGTAACTCAAAATTTCTTTACCTTCATTAATGTCACCATTGGCCAGAATATTCTGATCTTTGAGTGTTAAAACAACTGCCCCGCCTTCCATTACTTTGTGAAGGCCATGAAGAACTTTAACACCAGCTAGATCATCTGTAAACAGGTATTCAGAGTAAGGTGATATCAATCAACCAAGAAAGACAGAAAAAGCGTCATAGATTGTAACTAAGTCATTCAGACATTATTGACATGTCAACTGAAAAAGTGAACCAAACTCTAAAAAGTATTATCAACAATATTAGACCCCACAACTTGCAACTGTTGGCTCATAGTTACAGATATAGAAACCATGTATCAAGAGCAGGTGCTATTGTCAGAATACTGAATCAACCCTCTAGAGACATACAGACACAAGTCCTCAAGGTCGGTGTACTTTTTATTTCGTGCTCAGGTGTCAAACAAATTCTGTAACTCTACAAGTTCTACAATAAATATACATTCTACCTTAACCATAGCCCCACATATTATATGTGCTCAAATATTAAATGAAAAAAACAACTAAATTCAAATTCCTGTTGATGTCCCAAAGACCCTTAGCTTCTATTACGAATATTAAAAAAATATCTCAAGTGAGAAGGAATCTTACGAGCAGGATCCTGGGCTGTCTCCTCATCTTCACTTTCTCCTTGACCAATATTGTCCTGAGAATAATCAAAATTATATGAATGGTAATTATAAAATCAACAAGCGTAAACACAATACAACAGGAACACTATCAAACTGACCTGTTCCTCGAAAATCTTAGAAAGCTGTATAGCTTTCCGCTTTTCTGCTTTCCTTTTCTCCTCGATCTTACGACTCCTACTAACCCATGCTAAAACCTCAGGAACATCTTCTGTTTTCTTCTTTAATCTCTCTTCCTTTGTCCTGAGAATAAAGCAAACCCAATATAACTCATTTGTAGCCGATGCAAAGAAATATACACATGTTACATGGCAATGTCCTTAAAATAAGTGTTTAAATACATCTATGTATAGAAATCAATATAATTATATTGCCACCATCTGCAAGAATGTTACAATCTTTGAATGTTCAAATTACATTAAAGTAGAACCCATGTAGTTGAAAAATTCCGAAAGAACAATACCCACTCTCCCTGAACATCCATCATTCGGCTACATTCAAAATAAAAGGCAGCAAGTCCAGAAAAAAAATATGCGAAAAAAAAAGGAACCATCATAAGTCGTAACCAACAATTGTGTCAAGCACAAATAACTCCTAAGCAAACTGAACAACCATATTTATAACTGAAGTTGTGTGAAGAACAAAGTGACTCCTCAGAAGATTGCAGGCAATATCAGGATATAACTAGAATACCTATCAAAATCACAAGATACAATATACCAAGCAAAGTTGTCAACAAGTAATTGATAGTTGGTTCAAACTTCAAATAGAACACTGCTAACATACTACAATCATATTTCTCTTCAAGTGATGTCATTTACTTTGACACAATAAACCAAATGGATGACAATGAATTGTTTTCATCCTTTAGGAGATGTTGATTCTATTTTTTTTTAATAAACAGCCAGTATGCTTTTGCATATTTCATTCTGCTTATTATTAACTTTGAAGCACATAGCCCAAGAATATTATGCATATTGTATATCACAGACAAGTTCAGGTTGCCCATAAGATCACTTTATATGCTTGAATACTCCAAAATCCAACTTCTTCGGTTCCCAACAAAGAGCAATGAGATGCAATAATGCTTAATGCAAAATGGGGGATGGAGTGGAAATAATTCAAACAATGAAAAAGGTTGACAACATGAATAAAATATTGCATAAAGAGAACATAAATGAAGATGTACTTACTTCAAGATGCGTTCCTCAAGCTCCGATGCTGATAGATGTGTTCTGCTTGATAAGCTGTCAGTATGCTGTTCGTCCTCAGCATTATGGGAAACCTTCCCTTGCTTAAGAATGTCTTTATCCCTGTTATCATCACCATTTAGCTTCGCTTTATCATCTCTTTCAAGGCTTCTCCTGCTTCCTCTGTCTCTTGATTTATCCTTATCTTGATCCAACTCCCTCTCTTTTTCCCTATACTTGTCTTTCGCCCTCTCCTTATCAGTATCTTTATAGCTTTCCCTTCCTTTCTCTCGATCTTTATGTTTTTCTCTTTCCTTTTCTTTTGCCTTGTCACTTTCCTTTTCCCTTTCCCTGTCCTTATCCCTATTCCCCCTCTCTTTCTCTCGTCCACGATCACTATCCTTCTCTACCTCTCTCTCCTTCTCCCGTTCTTTTTCCTTCCCTCTATCCTTTCTATCTTTCCCTCTATCATGCTCTTTTTCTCTATAACTCTCTCGATCATAATCTTTCTCCTTCACCTTATTATCTCTACTCTTATCCTTATACCGGTCATCTCTATCATCCTTCCTCCTTTCCTTGCTAGATACTCGATCCTTTTCCAACTCTTTAGATTCTTTCTCTCTTTCCTTTACAACATCACTCCTTGATCGTTCTCGGTCTTTACTTCTACCATCCTTCTCTTCCCCTCGGCTACTCTTCTTCCTATCCTTGCTCCGGTGCCTGCTTGACTTATCATTCCCATTCTCCTCTAAATCATCATATGTCCCTTCATCCCGGTGCTCTCTGGTCGGAGAGTCATCTCGATTGTACTCCACTTCCATAACCACGAAACTCCACCCCTAAAATTGCAGAAAATCAAAGAAATCAAACCGCATAAACAACCCAAATAACTTTGAAAACCAAACTACATTATAAAATCCAAAATATCAGGCGTCTTTGGTAAACTGATAATATAACGATGAAAAAGCATCGAACTTACTTAAATACATATGAAGATTCAAGAACCCTAATCAGCCAAAAACAAAATTAACTTATCGAATTTAACGAAAAAAATCAATGCTTAAAAAGAAACCGATACCTTATTGGGGTTTGTTTGGCGGAAAGTATCGGCCGAGCTTCCGTCGCAATCTCAAATATCTCTAAGCTCCGTTTTGTGAACTTCGAATTGAATTTGTGTGATTTGGTGAATCGTTCAGAAATTTAACAACAATTGAGTTGCAAAATCCGGATTTTGATGGCGTCGACGGCGATTTCAACGCTTGAATTTCTTGAATTTCAAAGCTATTTGGGAGCACGACAGTTGAGTGAGAATAACGGTGAAGGGGGTGGTCAGAGGTGTGGTGGATTTGGGTGGGTTCGAAAGCGGGGAAGTGCAACGAGTTGAACGAAGGAAAAAACTCTCTCTTCCATTGTTTTAAGAGTAAATTGTAGGTATGATTATGAACTTTAACTCAACTGGAGCAACGTCTCCTTAATTAAAATTCTATTACCATTAGTTACTCAACTCATCAAAACGTGCAGCTATAGTCTCTCAACTAAAAATTCATTGCCATTGGTCCCTCAACTTTAATTCAATTGGAGAAATAGTCCCTTAACTTTAACCCAACATAACTCGTTTTGACAAAAAATTTGACGTAGTTGACGAAAATGATCATAATTACACACTTTGATGAGTTGAGGGACCCTAATTATATAAATGGTTATTCCAACGTAACTTATTTTGACTAAATTTATGAAAAGGACTATAGTTACACATTTTGATAAGTTGAGGGACCAATGGTAATGGATTTTTAGTTGAGGGACCATTACTTCAATTTTATTAAAGTTGAGGGACCATTGCTACAATTTACTCTTCTTTTAAACCGAGCCTTTTCTCTTCCATTCTTTTTAGTGATGTTATTCCCACCCACTTTCAATAAATTTTTTAATTACAAATTTGTTCATTTACAAAAAGACTGATAAGGACATTAATTATCTTGTTTTGCTTAATTTTAAAAAAAAATTGGTTGGGCATGGGAAACAATTTGTCTACATTAAGCCCTAACTCATATTTTCATCTCCTTTCATTCAGAGAAAATAAAAAAAATAGCAATTGACTTAGAAGATGACTTTTTCATTGAACATGTAGAAGATGACGCTTTTACAGAAGAGGTAGAAGATTATGTTTCCATTGAAAAGGTCGAAGAATAATTTGTGTGTAGGTTATTTGAATTTGTCCATCGTATTTTTAAATTTGTCGTTGTCTAATTCTTTTGAATTTGGATACATCTGTCGTTTCCATTTGAATTTGTAGACCTTATACCAACTCTAATGGGGGCTAAATGCCAAATTATCCCCCCCCCCCCCCCCCCCCCCCCCAAAACCTCTCCAATGCATGCCAAATTATTGGGCTAAATGCCAAATAATTTTTTTGGGCCAAATTCCCCCCAGATTTCCCCCCAGCGCAAGTGGACTCACTCGCGTATGCGCCCCACGCGAAGGGTTTGCAATCCGTTCCCGACAGGGTGGGCCAAGCAGTCAGCGGGCTGTTGGCCACCCGATAAGACCCCAACGGCTATTTTTTCAATCCAACGGCCTTTTTTCACTGACCGTTGGTAGATCCAACGGTCCAGATTCAAATTTGATTTTTTTAAATATGTTAATTTAAAATACATTGAATCCAACAGCTGAGATCAAATATAATCAAATCTAACGGTAAAAAAAAGATCTAACGGTCCAAATTTAAATCCAACGGCTAAAATAATTTTAAAAAAAATTATTTAACTGAAAATTCACCCAAAAACTCTATAAATACCTATGTATTTGTTCAAACATCCACTCAAAACTCATTTTTCTCCTACAATTCCTCCCATTTATCTTTCTACCATTTCTTTCCATTTCCAAATTGTTCAACATGGTTGGTGAAAGTTGAAGGCTTGCTTTGTGGAAAATTTAGTGATTTTTCAATATTTATCGGAATTTAAATTTTTTTAAATTAAAATGTTCATAAAATTAATTTACGATAGTCTACATATTTATTTTTTTTTTTAAATTAATTTAAGATAAAAAATAGCCTAAGTTTTATTCTTTAATAATCCCGGGCTAAAATTTTAGGCCAGAACCATTGGAGCAGAAAAGTTGTTTCTTGCCTAAAAGCTAAATTTTCCGGGCTAAAATATTTGGCATTTAGCCCATGCATTGGAGATGGTCTTAGTGGTTTTCATTTACATATTATTTGTTATATTTTTTAAAAGACAATTTTATAATTTCATATGTACATATATATTAAAGGTTATTTTGGAAATAATAGTGGGTGGGAAAATAACATTTTAATTTTTTAACTTTTGAAGGTGGGTGGGATTATAACGTGGGTGGAAGAATAAGACGATGAGATGGTTCTAGTAGCTCTTAATTTTAATCAGACACGTCAAAATTTTTATCAATTAAATTCAATCAATTCAACAGTTAAAAATTAAAGAAAAAAATATAACCAGTAAAAAGTGTGGATAATGTCGCTCTTTTTAAAGGTCATTCTAATAATGTTAACTAACAGTTTTTTTTTCCAACTTTTTTTACCTAAAATTTTAGTCTTGGATTATTGAAATATGAATTTAAACTTTTTTAATTAATTATTTAAAAAAAATTATGTAAACTATCCTAAATTAATTTTATGAACATTTTAACCTTAAATTATTTGAACTCCGATAAATATTGAAAAACCACTAAATCGACACATGAAACTCATGAAACATTATGGAACAATATAAAACACATGATAGAAACAATAATTAATAAGCTATAAATTTAATACAAACAATAATTAATAAGTCATAAACTTAATACAAACGATAATTAATAAATCATAAACTTAATACTAATGATAATTAATAAAACTATGTAAATTTATTACAAACGATAGTTAATAAATCATAAACTTAATATTAGAAATGCTGATTTTATTACTAAAAATGCATACATGAAAAGCATGATTTTTATGACTACGTTTTATGAAACATTTATGAGTAAATCGGATTTACGCTTTATGAAATATCATGCTTTATCGAATTTATGTTTACTGAGATATTTATGAACATGGATTTATGAAATGATGTTTGAGCTATTGAGCTCCGATAAGATATATTTTGGACAAATTATGAGCTCTGATGAGATATATTTTGAAAAGTTTATGTTTAAGATTTTATGTGCTTACTTAGCGGATATTTATACATATATGTGCCTTCAGGCGGGGGATGTAGTGTCGTCGGGCGGAAGATATATATGCCTTCGGACGGGTGATGTAGTGCCTTCGGGAGGAAGATATATGTGCCTTCGGGGGGACGATGTAGTGCCTTCGGGCGATTATGATATCATTACTAAGCACACTATATATGACATATGTTTTACGAATGTTTTATAGCATGTTAGGGTTTTCGGAAAACCTATTACTTATTATGCTCTATGGGTTTTCTAAAACTGGGGGTTAGAACGCTTGAAGAGTAATTGTTTTAGTATTACTTATATATAAACTTGGTCCACTCATGCTTTGTTTTGCGCCCCATTCAGGACATAGAATCAAGGCGTACAATCTCGGCATCAAGGCACTCCCGCATTGGTATCTTTGAGTCCTCCCGATGTAGGACCCATTCTTTTGTTCGTACCTTTTAATACTTCTCCTTCTATAGTATTCTTGATTAGTTGTATAATTTGAACATGTTCCCACGTTCCCACATTTACATATTCTGTATTAGTAAAATTTACATGTTTTATTTACGTTCGTTCTTTCTTCATAACTTACATGCATGTTGATATGGCTTCGTCACCCTTGGGTGTCGGCCAGCACATGCCTACCTTGGTGTTTGGAGGATATCAGGATCAGGCGTGTCAAATCCGGTAGAAATCGTTGCACTAACTGGATCTTGGAACTTCCCTTTTCTCTTTGTTTCCTTTTGCTCATCTCTTTCCAGGGCCCTTGCAAAAGAAGAAGTTGGGGTCAACGAATTAACACATTCATTGACATCATTTGTCTTTGCGACTTCACTACCGAATAATTTTTTCATTGTTTGTCCGCATCGGTTCCTCACCTCGGACAATCTTTGAGGACGTCCCAAGCATGATGCAACTTAAAAGCTTAATTTTTTGGTGTAGTTCTTGTCTTGTAAATTGCCATTGCTTTGTCACTCTATGCAAGAAATACATAAGTACAATTAGTTGCAAAATAAGATTATGTACATGACAAATAAAATATCAACAAAGAAACTCACCACTTTTGTGGTGCTCATTCCACTAGCCATGTCCACCACGGCTCTCTCCAAGTTTCATTTCCATAAAGTGCACACTTTGTTGATAACCTTCCACCGATCATAAACACCACCACCTTCCCTTCTGCCGACATTAGAGTTTTCATTTAACTTATCAACGATTTTACCTCACAAAACCTTTTTATTTTGATTCGTGCCAACGACACCATCTTCACTAATAGAAACCCATGCAAAGTATAAAGCAACATCTTCCTCAAATGACTAATTACGACCTTTAATATGATCTTTTGCCCTCTTGAAAAATTTGGAAATGGGGAGAAATGGTTTTGGAAGATGGTAGGAAGAAAAATTGGAAGAATTGTAGGAGAAAAGTGAGTTTTATGTGGATGTTTGAACAAATACATAGGTATTTAGAGAGTTTTTTTTTTATGAATTTTGAGTTAAATAATTTTTAGCCGTTGGATTTAAATTTTTAGCCTTTTGACATCCTCACATAGATGGGCCAATGAACCTGAGGGGGACGGGGTGAGTGCGCTCGTGCTGGGCTGAGGGCGCATCTGGGCTAGGTGAGTCTAGTCCACTCCCCTTCTTCCACTCTCACATGTGGGCTCCACCACTAATTTTGGGCTAAATCTTGGCTGGTATTTGAGTTTTTTTTATATAGGTTCTGACACTTAACCCAATTTTAGAACAGGGGTTGGAAAGAAATTGAAAGGGGGAATAAAAGGGAAAATTTAGGACTTGCTCTAAAGGTTAGAGTTGGTCAGACATGTGGGCACCACTACTAATTTTGGGCTAAATCTTGGTTGGTATTTGAGTTTTTTTTTCTTTTTAGGTTCTAACACTTAACCCAATTTTTTAGTTTCAAAAATGTGGCTTAGATTAGCTTTTTGTGAGAATCGTACCTATTAGGTTCAATAATGTGGCTTAGATTAGCTTTTTTGCAAGAATCATACCTAAAACCTCTTACTTAAAAGTTACAAGTGAAGAAGAATACCACATACCGTAGTACTTAAGTTTTGTTATATTCAACAAATTTTAGGTTAAGGTTAACTATTCAGTTAAACTTGTACGTTGTTCTCTATTAATACCTATATATAGGGAAGAATAAAGTGTGGAATTATGAAATATTTTGTTTAGCTTGTATTTCTATTCCAAAACAGAAATAGAACGAGAAAAACAAGATAATACAAGCAGCATGGATACAAAATCAAAAGTCAAACTGCAGGAGCTGAAGACAGAATTAGTGATTTACCAGATGCATTTGTTTGGGCCTCTACATTGTCTAAAAGATGGAGAGATGTATGGACTTATGGAGATTTTTCTGAACCTCGATCGAAAATCTGGAGCGTAGACTTTGGTTACGCAACTCATCTATCATAAAAAAAATTCGTCTTCATTGTAACTGTTTGTATTTGAGAGAGGAAGCTCTCTCTCTTATGCATGGTTGGATTTGCATTGCCATCAGGAGCAATGTTGTTGAACTTGATCTCTGTTTTTATGTTTCTGAACTTTATAACATCGGGAAGTTAGAGTTCACAATGCCTAAAAGCGTTTTCACGAGTAAAACACGGTGGTTCTGAAGGTGGAATCAAATTGTATTACCCATGATTCCCCTGCATCAGTTTGTTTCCCAAGTCTCAAGTGCCTCCATGTTATAGCTCATAATTCTGCAGGTATTGCATCACTCAGAAAGCTCGTCTCTAATTGCCCCGTCCTCGAAGATTTGGAACATCTCTGAACATCTCTGCTCCTGAAATCACTCAGAGGCAGCGTTGGGCTATTCACTTCATTTTAGTAAAGAGAGTTTTCCAGTTCTGAATACTTGTCTCTGGTAGCTCCTGATGGATGTGATGATTGCAATTTGCCTGCATTTAATAATTTGAATAAGTTATATCTTGATGACTTGTTTGACTGCAAATTTCTAATAAACGTGTTCCACATAGCACCTAATCTACAACATATTTGTCTCGACCTTAGTCTTGGCAGATTGGAACAAAGAAGCAGGCAATTCAATCCACTGACTTTCGTGCTTGTTTGTTTGTCTTCGCACCTCAAGACCATCGTCTTGGAGGGATTCAAGGGACTTCCATATGTGATAGAACTGGCAAAGTATTTCTTGGCAGGAGATGCACAAGGTACTTTCCATGTTCAAAATGGAATTTTGTTAGGTTTCAGGAACGACGAGTTCAAAAATATCATCATCAACGGAGGTTTGAGTTTATTCTCTCCAATTTTTGAGTTTGAATATCACTTTCATTTATTTTTGTGAGTATTTTCAATGGATATAATGTGGCCAAAGGTTATGCTAGCTGTATGCATCTGAGTTTTTACATGTTAATTTTTTATGCAGCAACACTTGACTAATTATAGTTTGACACGTGTATAGACTTATCCTTGGTGTTTTTATTGAGTTACTGAATTTGAACATCACTTTCATTTCTTTTTGTGAGGCTTTTAGATGGATATAATGTGATAAATAATCTGTTTCATGTCCATGATCTTTCTTGGTCATTGATTTGGTTTTCTAACTACACTGTTATATCATATAACCTAGGATATATCCTCGGGAACGCTTAAATTCTTGATGAGTGCTATTGGAACATGAGAATATATCTTTGGTGATATCCAAGTCTTTACTTTATTTGATGAATTACACTAAGTTAGTGATTCATTTACAGATCTGAAACATGGTTACGTGATGTTATTATTTCACTCAAATTTTAACATGTGGGTTTATTAATACTCCCATAAGTATAAAATATCAACTGTATCATCTTCTCTCTTATTATAACACGTGAATGGTACACCAGGGTGACTCACGTTCACCGCACTCATGAAACGTCCTAGGAGAAACGGTGCTAATTGGAGTTGAAGATAGAAGAATGAAAATACAACCAACATAAGTATGAAAGTGAAAATTGAGTAAACTACACGGGGTATTTGCGCAATTAAGCCAAACAAACTAGTAAACTAGTCGCTGTGCCGAACCGCAGCTGAGCAAGCTTTGCTTCGTCATTCGCTTCCTCCGTCGCTGCCACTCTCTCTGAAGTCTACAAAGCCACCGTCTTCTCAACAGTTTCTCCGCGCCACCACTCAGGTACGCTTTCTTCGCCTTCTTCTCATTTGAAGTAGGATCATAGGGTTTTGAAATCTCTGATTTCTGTGTAAATTTAATCAAAATTAATAACTGAATGAGTTTAACTGCACCAGGAACACGGATTTTGTCTGGTAAAGGTTTGTGTTGCCGTGATCTGAATAAGGAGAAAAGGGAGTGTTTGGGTAGCTACGATTTTCTGTTTAAGTTGGAATCGTAGATGGTTATCACTTTTCGGAATCTGCAGGAATAGCCCTAAGTTTTATTCTTGTATTCGATTCAAACTCTGGTTCTGGATTCGGCCCTCCTGAAACTGCATAAATTAGACAAAGAAACAACATTTTTGGCATTAAACATTGGTAAGTATTATATTATATGTGAATTTATGAAAAACTATACAATCGACATCATAAAATTTCTTTGAACAACCAATGCCCGGTTATTGCATATATATGTTTTCTGAGCTTGTATAGAATTTGAAAATGGAATTCATACACCATTGTGGCGATATTTCGATCTACTTGCGATGGATTCCAGATTGCTAGTGGATTTTAGCTTATGTTTTTTTTGTTGGATTTCCCTGTTTATATATTGCAATGTGTCAATTTCAGTATGCATAGTTGGGCTTGGTATGTTCAGAAAAATCGTAGGACAGGGAGGGGAAATTTACTCTTCAAGAAGAAAGTGTAGTTGTAACCTGCTTCTTTATTGCGGCTTCATTTTGATCTAGGTAGAGATATAGGAACAGCTAAGTAATTTCGATGCTTTTAGGTTTAGTAAAGAACTGTTTGTTAATGAATTGGTTTTGAAACATTTTTTATTCTAGTTATTATGTACAGCTTCAAATTCCAGTTCAAGACATTTTAGGGTTAAAGATAGACTCGACTAAAATTCCTTATTAAGTTATTACCGGCGAACAAGTTCAAAGATCCAAGTGTGTAACTCAATGTATCAAACATAGTAGTCATGCTCATCCAGGCCATTGTTTGCCTTGATATGTAACATTTGGAAAAAAATCATGTGGTCGAGGAGTTGCTAACTGCAGATTCTATGTATGTGCATTGTAGTGGAAGCATACTATAGAAGATTCACAGAATACATTGATTACTTAGATGTTTTCTCTTCAATAACTGCTACCACATATTGTTTCCGTGAGATAACAACATTTGATCAAGGAGTTTATGATAAGTTGACAACAGATTTTACGTATGTGTATATGTAGTGCAATATAATATATTTTGGTACTACCATTTAGGTACATTATTTGAGTCTTTCAAGTTTGAAGAATGTTAAATAAAATTAATAAATTAAAAAACTCTTTTTTGGTCAAAAAACAAATTAAAATTTGTTTATTAATAAATTTAATATTTAATGGGAGAGATTTAATAAAATGCACATTAATTATTTTGAATTAAGGACACACAAGGGATTATAATCAATATGTAATCTAACATTAGGTTTATTTTAAATTTCAATCTTCGTGAAGGATTGAGGTTAAAAAACCCCTTAAATAAACTCACCGGTGGTCTATCATGTTAAAAAATTGTTACCAGGTTGTGACATTCTGTTTTAGCTTTGAGGTTAATTTTTCCCCCTTAACTAAATGCAGTCAGTTTGCATTACCCAAGGAGCATATGAACGTTGTCTATGACTAATGTAGATACAGCTGCAATTTTAATGTTTGTTGCTATTAATAAATTGCGTACATTACGATAACCAAGAAGCAGAAGCTATGGGGTTTCTGCTAAATGCGATATACTGTATGCCCTTTTGTTTTGATCTATCTTAGCTAGTGAAATTGTGTTTGCGTCGATTCTTCCTACTCTTGAATTTCGTTGCTCCATCATTTGTAGGGAATCATGGCCACTAGTAGAGCTGAAGGGGATCAAAAGGAATATGTAAATGAACAAGCCGTCGCAAATAAGTTTGCTGATATGAGGTCTGAGCTCAACCAAATCTACTCGAAAATTACTGAGCTAGAGATGGAAGCGAGCGAGCACTCACTGGTCATCAATGCCATCCAGCCACTTGATCCGTCCAGGCGATGCTACCGGATGATCGGAGGTGTTCTGGTGGAGAGAACCATCAAGGAGGTCCTGCCAGCTGTGCAGCGCAACAAAGAAGGTATCGAGGAGGTTATTGCCAGGCTGAATGAGGCATTGGAGAAGAAGAAAAAGGAAATCTCAGATTTTGAGGCTAAGTACAAGATCAGGATACGGAAGGAGCAGGGTGAGGAGAAGGATGATAGCGCTCGGAAAGAAGGGACTGCGCAGGGAGTCCTGGTTGGCCCTGCCGGTGGAAGCGGATGAATGATGAGGATTGTACTTTTAATGGTCTTCCACCACCTTTGTTTTGTTGTCTCGAACTTCTTAGATGTGTTTTTTAAGTGTATCAGGTGGTAGAATGGTTAGCAAATTACAATTATGGCACTGAATTATTGAGTGTATGTACCCTATTTAACTATGCTTCTCTTTCATTCGTAAGAATTTAGGGCGAAAGCACAAAATTTTAAGGCCAAAGTATGAGTGTTTTTTATCTCGGTAATTTTAGTGAAGTTCTACTTTGTTCATGTAGTTTCAATTATTGCAATTTAATCTATGTTAATTTGTATTGCTGCAGTGCAAGGACAATGAGTAAATTCCGTCAATCTATGAATGAAACTAGCACAGCACATGCGAGATATGTCATCCTCACATGTAAATTATGCTGGAAAAGCCGATAAAATTAAGCTACAATTAGTAAATTACACGAGTTAAATTATAACAATTACTAAACTACACGAGTTAAATTGCGATGATTTGAACTCTTTTAATCATGATTTAGTCAATTTTGAATAATACAAATTGGGGTGTGCGCTATCCACACATCCTATTTTACTTCTCACACACCCTTGAGAATTTATGTCTGTTGATATTCTTCGATTCATCCGATCCATCGGCCGAAAATTAAAAAGGTGTGTAAGAAGTAAAACGAGGTGCGTGGATATCATATCACTACAAATTATACAATGAATGCTATTGAGTATTTGATTCTCTCTTTCCATACACACACCATATGGGCCGGGTCGGGTCTGCGGGCCCATGAACCTAACATTCTCCCATCCCTCACACTCTCATCTGAAAAAATCCTGAACCCCTCTCCCGGCGAAAACCTGATCGGAAAACTCAGCCAATATGGCATTGACAGTGAGCAACACGACGCTGGAACCGGCAATGACAGCAAGAACCACCCCGGTGGTCCCCAACACCTTAGCGAACGCCGGCCACTCGATCTCCCTTACCTCCTCCACCACTCCGCTCAAAAAGTCCCCCTCTTTCTCCTCCTTCCTCTTCTGCATCGCCGCCTTGATCTCCTTCCCCAACTGGCTCAACTCGACGGGTTGACTCGCCGCCGATTCTCCTTCCGCGGCCGATTCTTTGTCTTGGGTGCTCACCGATTCGGCGCTGGACTCGGAATTCGCCTGGCTTTCGTCGACGGCTTTGAGAAATGATTGCCTTCTGTTCTTCTGTGTTACGGGCCATCTGGGTTGGGATAGGGGAATTGAGTGGCTACCGGCACATCGTGGTTTCAACCGTACGGATGAGTTCAGGTGACCGGATTTTGTGGGTGGCGGGAAAGGTGAGGTAACCGGGAACTGTACGAACATGCGTAGAGCCATGTTTTGGTGTTTCTGGGTGGTGGTAACTGGTCAGACTGAATTGGATGATGGTGGATTTTAGGCTTTTTTCTCATTTTTTTCGCTAGGAATTTTAGGTTTGTGGGGTCCATCATGGGTACTTGTTTACTGGGTCGGGTCGAACTTCTGTCGTATCCGGTTAAGCTGAGCCTTTTAGGCCCAAACTTTGGTCGCACGACACTAGACCTGGCAAACAGATCGTATTTGTCGTGTTCGTGTAACACCTGTTATTTTAACGGGTCGTGTTGTGTCACATCTGTTATCTTAACAGGTCCTGGGTAAAGTGACCCGACCCGTAATGACCCGTTAAGAAAAATATAATTTTTTCTTAAATTTGCACATACCACACATTGCCACACAAATATTACTTCAAAACATTAAAATACATTTGTCGTTTATGTACTACATCTACAATCGAAAATAAGAGCCTAATAAAAAAACATTCATACACTACTAGTCTATTACAAAATATTCAATGTGCAAGGATATGCAAAATAAAAGAGTTTTTGTTTTCAAGGTTGTGAAGTCTTCCATTAAGTATAACATAAGATTTTGTGTTATCCACTAGTGTAAATATTTTAAATTGAAGATCGAGTTCATTCATTGTATTCATATAGGGTCAAGGAGTGTAGCTGTAAAAAATCATCAAAATCGGAGTTAAATCACTGTTAAATCGTGATTTTTCGTTGATAACCGTCGAAAAGTTTTGTCTCGTTACGTGATCTTTGAATGTTTGTTTTTTACGATTTTTGGCGTATGCGATCTCGAAGCATATACAAATAAGTTTGATAGTTGGATTGTTGAAATTAGTTTCGTAGAATGCATATCCCATCAAAATGATAGATTCACTAACACTTGAGTTTATTTATACTTTCATTAAGTATAACATAAGATTTTATGGTATCCACTTGCGTAAATATTTTAAATTAAAGATCAAATTCATTCATTGTATTCATATAGGGTCAAGGAAGGTAGCTGTAAAAAATCATTAAAATCGGAGTTAAAATAACCGTTAAATAATGATTTTTCGTTTATAACCATCGAAAAGTTTTATCCCGTTACTTGATCTTTGAATGTTTGTTTTTGACGATTTTTGGCGTATGTGATCTCGAAGCATATACAAAAAAGTGTGACGGTTGGATCGTTGAAATTAGTTTCATAGAATGCATATCCCATCAAAATGATAGATTCACTAACACTGAGTTTATTTATACTTTCATTAAGTTTAACATAAGATTTGTGGTATTCACTTGTGTAAATATTTTAAATTGAAGATCGAATTCATTCATTGTATTCATATAAGGTCAAGAAGTGTAGTTGCAAAACATCATCAAAATCGGAGTTAAAATAACCGTTAAATCATGATTTTTCGTTTATAACCGTCGAAAAGTTTTATCCCGTTACTTGATCTCTGAATGTTTGTTTTTTGCGATTTTTGGCGTATACGATCTCGAAGCATATACAAATAAATTTGACGGTTGGATCATTGAAATTAGTTTCATAGAATGCGTATCTCATCAAAACAATAGATTCACTAACACTTAGAGTTTATTTATCCTTTCATTAAGTATAACATAAGATTTTGTGGTATCCACTTGTGTAAAATATTTTAAATTGAAGATCAAATTCATTCATTGTATTCATATAGGGTCAAGGAGTGTAGCTGTAAAAAAAATCATCAAAATCAGAGTTAAAATAACCGTTAAATCATGATTTTTCGTTTATAACCGTCGAAAAGTGTTATCCCGTTACTTGATATCTGAATGTTTTTTTTTTTTTGCGATTTTTGGCGTATGCGATCTCGGAGCATATACAAACAATTTTGACGGTTGGATCGTTGAAATTAGTTTCGTAGGATGCGTATCCCATCAAAATGATAGATTCACTAACACTTGAGTTTATTTATACTTTTATTAAGCATAACATAAGTTTTTGTGGTATCCACTTGTGTAAATATTTTAAATTGAAGATCGAATTCAATCATTGTATTCATATAGGGTAAAGGAGTGTAGCTGTAAAAAATAATCAAAATCGGAGTTTAAATAACCGTTAAATCGTGATTTTTCGTTAATAACGTCAAAAAGTTTTATCCCGTTACTTGATCTCTGAATGTTTGTTTTTTACGATTTTTGGCGTATGAAATCTCGAAGCATATACAAACACGTTTGACGGTTGGATCGTTGAAATTAGTTTCATAGAATGCGTATCTCATCAAAACGAGATATTCACTTACACTTGAGTTTATTTATCCTTTCATTAAGTATAATATAAGATTTTGTGGTATCTACTTGTGTAAATATTTTAAATTGAAGATCAAATTCATTCATTGTATTCATATAGGGTAAAGGAGTGTAGCTGTAAAAAAAACATCAAAATCGGAGTTAAAATAACCTTTAAATCGTGATTTTTCGTTTATAATCGTCGAAAAGTTTTGTCCTATTACTTGATATCTGAATGTTTGTTTTTTTCGATTTTTGGCTTATGCGATCTCGAAGCATATACAAGCAAGTTCAACGGTTGGATCGTTGAAATTAGTTTCGTAGAATTCGTATCCCATCAAGTTCAATGTGTGTGTATATATATATTTATTTATTAAGTAGATTTGAATTTATTTATTTTGTACGTATAACACTTGAAAAATTAAATGGTATGTATTTTTAAGCCAATCCAATGGTCACCAATTTTTAAAATTTAATTTATATATATAATTATTATAGTTTTTAGGGGTATAAAATTGTTAAATTAATATATATAATTATTATAGTATTTTTTTAGGGTTATAAAATTATAAAATTAATATTTTGCTTATCGTGTATCGTGTTACCCACGTGTATACCCAAACCAACCCGTTATCTTAACAGGTGCTTATCGGGTTACCCGATAACGACCCGATTCAGTATTGTGTCGACCCGAACACCTGTTAATTTCGTGTCGTGTCGGGTCGGGTTATCGGGTCGTGTCAGGAATTGCCAGGGCTACACGACACCCACTTCTTTGTGCATTACATGGAAGTAGAACTGGAAAGGACTCGTGTTTATGTTAACTTGATATCTTAACAGGTCGTATTGTGTTAATTTGTAATACAAGTCTGAATTCGATTAAAAGTAACCGGTGACACCACTCGATATGTGTTAATCATTAAGAAACATTTTTTTGATGAAATTTGAAATTTTATTTTAAAGGTAAAACACTGAACAACAATCAATAAGAACAAAAAAAATCCAACTATAATATTCTCATCATGCACTATTGAAAATTATTCGTATTTTCGAGATTCAAAAGTCAATAATAGTAGTTACCGGAGTTGTGGGATTTGAATGATAAAGTCACATAGAAGAAGGGTCAAACTGTGGAAGGACTTGTAAGAAATCGTATCACTTTTCACGAGTTGAAAGAGGTACCGCCCTTCAAGTTTTATCGCCCTGCACCTTTTTTTGAAAGTTTATACGAGCCATGCATAACTCACTTCACAAACGCTTGTGCCGACTTTGATTTGACGTGATACTGTAGCATATGCAACGTGAGAAGTGTCTTGATGCATGCAAACAAGATGCATGGCCTACAGAAGAAGTGACAGAAGATTTCTCTATGCCATTCCCGACGAAAACCAAACGTACAATTATAGCCACGATTCATGAAACTGCAGGACATGTAAATAGCTTCCAACAGAGTCAGACCCAAAAAAAAGTAAAGGATATTGAAACAAATTCAAGTTTTGTCAGATACGTTGTTGTATTTGAATGGAAGAGCATCCTGCATTGGCATAGCCTCCAACGGTCCCTCTCTCCTCTCTCTCTCTGTGGCAGTGCTAGCTGTTTAAATAAGAGTAATTCAAAGTACTATACTATACAGTTACTGAGTCTACCTCTAACTGCATTGGGGGTTTTCTGTACAACTATAGATATATTGGGAATTGGATCCTCTCCTGAGCATTAGGTGAGGATCCTTCTGACCAAGAAGTATGGACCGTTGGATGAAAATCCAACGGTTACAAACAAGTGGATCCCTTTAAAGTTATAATAATTATAACCGTTGGATTTTCATCCAACGGTCCACACTTCTTGGTCTGTAGGAGCCCCACCTAATGCTCAGGAGGGGATCCAATTCCGATATATTGTACCTCCTTTTGAAGGGACATGCTCCACTGTTCATGGATTGGGATAAGTTATTACCCGTACATCGCGGATATATATAATACGTATATTCATCGAATATCGCATATCACCTATAGGTTTTTAGGCTTATTTTGAATTACAAGTGTATAAAACATATGTAGTATATGTGTGGTATATATGCGAGTAATAACATGTCTCGCTTCATGAACAGTGGAGCGGAATACTGGCTAAAAGCTAATGATATATACGTATGTGTACTATACATATACAGGTATATTGCATGTGTGGAGTTTAGACATTTAATGCAAATCATTGGGTGGGAAAGATCCCTAAGAAAATCATTGAGTCGAGTTGATTGAGATGTGATGTGATCATCCATAACTCGACAATCCTCACAACACTCTATTCGTGTTCTCCTGCCATTGCATTATTTTTTTTATTATTTGATTGTCAAAATGTACAATATTATCATGTTCTACATTTATTGTTTGGTTGTTTCTCCAAGTTTGTAGTCTTCCCTTTTGTTTTTTTTTGTATTTTTGTTTTTTTTTATTGACTAATGTTTGAGATACCATATATTTAGAGGAATGGGTAAGATTTGATGCGGTTCGATTTTGGAGTAAACTGAAATTAAAACCAAAATTTATTGTGGCAGTTCAGTTTGGTACGACTGTAGAAACCAAAGAGAAACCGAACTATTCGATTTTGATTCGGTTCGATTTCAAACGGTTTTAATTTCTGTTTGGAGTTCCCAACTTTTTTTTTTTAATTTTATTTTCATAGTTTTTTCAGTTTGCTTTGGCTTCCAAACAAGATAGAAGAATAAGTTACAGTAAGTAAAACCAAAATTGATAACTACTATACTAAAATTCAAGGAAATTCCTTTAGAGTTTGCTTCAAAATCAAAAGGAAAAGATAAATCACAGCAACCAATATCCACTATACTAAAATTCAAGTATCCAAATCCAACTTCATGTATGGACTCCACCAAATAACCAATTAAATCCCAACACCTAATTTTCTAATTAAATTAAATATTTTTTATATCATGCGGTTCGGTTCCAAATATTAGGAACTGAAAACAAATTGATATTTTAGTTTTCGGTTCGGTTTCAAACCAAAACTGTTTCAAAATCGCAAAAACCAAATCGTTTGGTGCAGTCCGGTTTTGTCTGTGTTTACGTTTTAGTTTTTAGCCCCAAGTGCACCCTAATATAGACCACATTCATATATCATCTTATGTGTGATGAATATAACTAACATCCAGTGAGATAAGTTCATTAATTGGCCTAGAATGCAATAAACTTATTTTGGAGTTCATGCATACAACATTTGAAGGTAACAACCACATATACCTTACGTCACTCAATTAAAATTTGAGTTTATGTTAGACTCAATAATTCATCAAACAAGAGAGTTTGTGAAAATGTGAAGAAAATTGAGGTTAATTCCTTCAATCTTGCAAGGGCTTCTCTCTCTCATTGGCAATTGATTTTAAAGTAATACCTCTCCTTCCTTCCATTTTATCCATCATGAAATTATGAAATTTTCTTTTTGGATGTGATATGAAGTTGTTTTGAATGCTAAAACATGCAAACTTTGACTTAATAATATTCTATGTGTGTATGCATATGGTTCTCAACTTTTTATCATATCTAAGCACAACATAGATTCTAATGTCTACCATATTCCCCAATTGTTAATTACAAGCATGACTAATTAAAATTGTCACAAAGAATCTTGATCTTGTCCCTCTTTTTGTATTTTTGTCCAAATAATTAAACAAACCCTTTTTCTGAAAAGTAAAATTAAGAACAGCATATATAGCTAATTAGCTAGGCAGTGTCAAGATTCTCCTACATGATTGTATATATTAATTTGGCATACTCGTTTATGCCTCTCTCTCTCTCTCTCCAACCTGGCCTTATTCAGTTTACATTTTATTATTTTTCGGTTCTGCTCATCTCCACCTACAACCTAATGCACATGCTGGAAATCGTGAAATTAAAGTATCGAACAAATCGACTATTTTAGTAACAAATTATTAACTTAAGACATATGGTCTGGTGTTAACTTTTGTATTCTGTTCATTCTTTTTATTATTATTTATTAAACATACTTATAAAAAGGTATATTTGTTGATTTTTTCTCTGAACTTGTATGGAGTTGTCAATCCCCTCTTGAACTTTAATTTTAACCGATTACCCCTTGAACTTTTATAATTAGCTAATTTCCCCCATGGCGTTAGATTTTAAAAAATTTCATCCAAAAATTCATCTATCTTGATCACGGAAACAATACTTGACAATTGTATGGGGGCAAAAAGGATGGAAAATTGGATGGATGAAAAATTGAATGAAAGTTTTTAAAATCTAACGCTAGGCAGGAATAGGCTATTTATAAAAGTTCAGGGGGGTAACAAACTAAAATTAAAGTTTAAGGGGAAAATTGGCTAATTATAAAAGTTCAAGGGAGTAATCGGCTAAAATTAAAGTTCAGGGGGAGGGGAATTGGCAGCTTCATACAAATTCAAGGGACAAATCAACAAATACCTCTTATAAAAATTTATGCAATTTAAAAACTTAATCATATGTGTCGAACAAATCGACTATTTTAGTAACAAATTATATCCTCCTCACAATGAACCATAACTTTTTTTTCTATTTATATTTAATGAATGGTACTGATTAGAAAGAAAATAATGTCATATCGTTTTTAAAAGATGAATTACGTACTATTACATGTAAGGAGCGGAATAATTTCCGTCTTAAAATGATGCAGATCATACACTTAAGACAAATGGTCTGGTGTTAACCTTACCTAAACCAACCAACTTTAGGAATAAGTGTTTAGTATAAAATAATAAGAAAGCAATATTTCCTTCTTTTCTTGTAGTCGTTGGGGTATACTTTCATTGGATCCTCTTTTACTTTGTCCACCCATCTCTCGATTATGCTTAAAAAACAGTATAACCACACTGATAAAAATTAACCTTGTTTTACCACTTGTAAGCTTTGGGTTGCTCAATGCTTCTGCTCAGTAATTTGTACACAGCTTACAGAGCGGACCTTATTTTTTATGATTTAATTCTTTTGGATAATATATATATCATTGTCATGCATGATCGATCCTAAGCCTGGCAGTTTCTGACACGACACGAAAACGACACGAAAATAACGGGTTTTGGGTCATTATCGGGTGACCCTGGGTTCTTAATAGGTATACACGCGGGTAACACGTGGGTAACCTATTTCGACCCGTTAAGAAAAAATTTATTTTGATAATTTTAAAGTTTAATTACTAAAAGATTTATTATAAAATACAATAGCCATATTAATATATACAACATATTCTATATTAAATATATAGTTTTGTATTATTATTCTATATAAGTTAAAAAAAAAAGGCTTTAGTCATTATTTATTTTTATTATGAGAGTTCCTTATTATCATTACTAAGATAAATTTTACTTAACATGTTGTTGTCCAAAATTAAAATAAATTAGCATAGTATTTGTATAGGCAAGAACTAAGAAGACATACATACAAGTATAAAAAATGTGAAAGAATATATAATAAACACTCGTGATTCATCATTATTCCTCCACGAGTAGATAATATTACACTTACATTATCGTTTAGATTTTTAAAATCCTCCAAACCCTCATGAATAATGTTTTTTATTTGAGGGAAAAATTAATAAAATTAATAATAATTATTATAGAAGTGTAAAAAATGTAAAAAAAATATACAATCACTCATAGTGACAAGCTTTAAACTTTCATAAAGGGATCAGCTTCGAAATCCAACACTATAATCCATAAACCTTAAATTTATATTTAATCGTCGATTGTCATTTACGCTCTATTCTTCTTACTGAATTTCATTTTTAAAATTTTCTTTTTTGAAAACATGATCATCTGGTGGATGTAAGAAGGTGAACGGTTCAGATTTTTGATATCACGTTTCGATATTTACGGTTAATTGAAATATGAGTCGATGTCATATAGTTTGTAGAAACTTTATAAACATCAAGCAATATTTTCACTAACCGTAAAATTCTGAATATAATATCAACGATCCAAACCGTTCATCTTCCTGCATCCTCTAATAGATCATGTTTTCAAAAAAGAAAATCTGAAAAAACAAAATTTGATGAGAACAATGAAGCGTAAATGTAAACAACAATCAATGGTTAAATTTTGATTTATGATTTATATGATTATAGTGGCGAATTTCGAAGTTAAGCTTTTCATGAAAGTTGTAAAGCTTGTTATTACGAGCGTTTATATATTTTTTTCTATATTTTTTTACACTTCTACATTAATTAAAAAACTATTAAAGACTTTAGGTAAGTGAAAATATACTTAAAAGAAAAATGTGTTTTATGTTTTGGATGTGACAATATGGTATGTATATACTTATTTAGTATTATGTTTTTCATTTGATTATTTATTGGTTTAAAATATATTTTCTTTAACGGGTAACGGGTCGGGTCATATTCCCTGTTAATATTATCGGGTCGGGTCATTTTACCCGTTTATTTTAACGGATGTTACACGACACGACCCGTTAAAATATCGGGTATGACACGAAAACGACACGAACACGAAAAACACGACACGAATGCCAGGTCTTATCGATCCGTCCAAGTTTCCAATCAAAGAATGCAATTTTTCTTGGCTGCATCCATAACTCTTATCTTCATTTTGATAAAGCTTTGAGTAAGCCCCATATATAACTGACGTTCCAAGCCGACTAAAGTTTTGTTACCTTCTTTTCCGAAAAATAGTCTTGTAATGTGACCTACAAACGAGTCGAATTCAAATCGGTCCATTTATAATTGGATTAACAAATTCAGATCTGATAGGTTGATCTATATCCGATTAGTATTGGATTTGTATCGAATCAAATCCTTATCGAATTTAATTTAAAATTAGAAAAAAATTAAAATATCTTAGTATTAGATTTTTTTTATATTTAACTAATTTTTTTTTTTTTTTATTTTTTTATTTTTTTTTATAATAACATTCGTCATTCTCTACAGTAAGGGGTGGGGGAATGAGCTATACCTCACATGGGCTAATTTGGTTTGACTTTCGGTTTAGCGAGAAACTTTAGATCTCTCACTTACCAGTAAATATGAATATCAATATATCGTAGTTGTAAGATCCCACATCGCCCATGGGTATGGATCCTGTAAGTCTTATATGTACATGCCCACCTCCAATTAGCACGAGGCTTTTTGGGAGCTCACTGGCTTCGGGTTCCGTAGGAACTCCGAAGTTAAGCGAGAAAGGGGCCAGAGCATTCCCAGGATGGGTGACTCATTGAGAAGTTCTGCTTGCATGAGTTCCCATAAACAAAACTGTGAGGGCGTGGTCGGGGCCCAAAGCGGACAATATCGTGCTATGATGAAATTGTGCTCGGGTTGTGGTGGAGCCCGGGTCGGGATGTGACAATTTGGTATCAGAGCCAATCCCTGGCCGGAAGTGTGCCGACGAGGACGTCGGGCCCCTAAGGGGGATGGATTGTAAGATCCCACATCGCCTAGGGGTATGGATCCTGTAAGCCTTATATGTACATACCCACCTCCAATTAGCACGAGGTCTTTTGGGAGCTCACTAGCTTCGGGTTTTGTAGGAACTCCGAAGTTAAGCGAGAAAGGGTCCAGAGCATTCCCAGTATGGGTGACCCATTGGGAAGTTCTGCTCGCGTGAGTTCTCAGAAACAAAATCGTGAAGGTATGGTCGGGGCCCAAAGCGGACAATATCGTGTTACAATGGAGTCGTGCCTGGGGTGTGGTGGAGCCCGGATCGGGATGTGACAGTAGTACTAAGTAACAAAACTTTCATGTTGCGTAATAAGAAAATAGGATATAAATGTATTTTTTATTGCATAAAAAACTTAAATTACCATTACACAAAAGTATAAATAATACAAAAATCAAGTATATAATAGAATACCATAAAAAAAGCAATAATGCTATTCTTACCATATTTTTATAGCACAATTATATACCACCTTAAGTGGCATCTGATGTGAACAGCCACATCATCTAAATTAATAGGCATTTAATTTCAAGATGTTAATCAATAATTAATAAAAAGATTGTTAATTAAATGATGATTGTGGTATACAAGGAGTCTCCTTCTTCCACCTAAGATTATTTAAGTGTTTTAATTAATAAAAAGATTGAAATTAAATGATGTAGCTTGTCCAACACATCTGCCACCTAAGATGGTAAATAAATATGGTATAAAATTGTGGTAAGAATAGCATTAGAGTCTACTGTAGAATAATAACTCCTTAGATTAATTGTGTGTAAAGATTACAATGTATATAAAGGTTTGATAACACCCTTATGTAGAAATAATCCTAATATAATTACAAAATATAGTAATGATAATAAAACTAATCCTTGTCATTTAGGGATTCTAAAGTACATATGTTACATTAAGTCAGATCAAAATATTAAAGGATCGGGTCGATTATTATAGGATCGGATCAGCCCAATTCATATCTATATTCATTTTATAATCGAATTACTTTCGGATCAGCCAGAACAGATTTTATAATCTATATCCTATTAAATACATCATGACTTGTAATCTTCAGCACCTTAGTTTGGAGTAAGAGTTTGTTAAAACTACGGTGGATAAAACTTTTATTGATGTGTCCGATGGTTGGCTACAAGGGCGAGAAATGAGTGGTGTGATGCTTATTGTATCATTTCTTGTTTTTCACTAGCCTGTGTTAGCAAACCACGTCTTCATTGTTTCATGTTAAGATGTGATCAATTCCAACACGCAAATGTTTTTTTGTTTTTGTTTTCTTAAGCTCTAACTCGTTAATAATTAATTTAGTGTTCAATTCACGCATGCTACTAGACGTTGTGTTGAATAAAATATACATAATCACCCCTAATTGGCTACACATGTATCACTCTCCTTGGGCAGCATTGTTCCATATTTCATCTCATTCATGCATGTTTTAGGGGTGGCAGAAATAACAACTTCTTTCTTACATTTTTTAATTTAAAAAGATGTTTTATTCCCTCATCAAGATTATATAGATAGCATAGTATAAAAATTATCCATACTTAATCGTGAAAATCAAAAACTATAGTTATGTCTTTTAAAAAAGAACATACGATCTAATTACATAATACCGATGCAAAAAGTACAAAGAAGAACACTAACAACATTTCTATCTAAAATACAGAACTTTTAAAAGTAACGAATCAACAGGAAGGCCTTACACAATAACGATGTGGGCCGCTAAGTAACTTTTTCAAAAAAAAAAACTACGTGGGATAAAACTTCGAGATAAAAGAAAAACTTTCATGTGGTTAATTATTCAAATCCTCTACACCTTTAAT
Organism: Cotoneaster glaucophyllus; assembly: GCA_036320875.1. Lineage (NCBI taxonomy): Eukaryota > Viridiplantae > Streptophyta > Magnoliopsida > Rosales > Rosaceae > Cotoneaster > Cotoneaster glaucophyllus. The sequence goes on along the minus strand of CM070069.1, from coordinate 19,707,661 downwards.
TAAGAAATACTTAGGCTCCTTGTTGTTACTTGTGGATAACTCCCCTTACATGCAGGGACTTAATTTTAGAAGGACCACCACAGGGCCAATAATAGTAAACCATACTTTTCTTGTCACCAATTACCCTTGCCCCAGTGACGAACATTCAACCACAAAAAAAGTACATTGTTAACCTAAAAACGTTTTTTTACATAACATAATCAACAAATACTACAAGAAAAATATATAAACATACATTTCGAGACTTCAACATATCCCACGCCTTCCTTGGTTTTGTGATCATCAAAATACGTATTTTCCTTTGTCCTCATACATAAAACATGAAACATTCATTGAAAGAGAAGAGCAAAATGTTAATTAGTCTCGCCGCCGCTAATGAGTTTCTGGTTGTTCTTGACGGTCATCGGCCACCAAAGCTGGTGTTGATGAATCTTCAGCACACAGTAGGCAGATGAGAAGGTCGGTGAAGGCATTGATAATGTCCTTGTGGGCGTGTTTCGGATTGAGCGAAAGGTAGCAAAAGAGAAGCTCATGTAAATACTCCATGTCGTCGCTTGTACTATGATGAATATGATCACCTGATTTACCTGCCGATATATGATCTCGATTCGATTCGAGCATTTCCTCCATTGAAAGCCGAAAATCCATGTAAGGGTTTGAGGAATACTTGGAAACGCGCACGCCTTTGGTGACCAACATTCTTTTCTGAGACGACTTGGGTTTTGTGGTGGTGTCTGGAGACTCGACGATGGAGTTGGATTGTCCCGGGGAGGAGAAGAAGAATCGTTGAGAGGCGAAGATGGTGGCAAAGTCGGGAGGGGAGTACTGGTCAGAGTCTGAGTCGGAGGAGGAGTAGAAATGATCGTCTTCGGCGGAGGAGGAGGCTGTGAGGGATTTGGAGGTTGAGTGGTCTGATGATGAGTTGATCAAGTTGAAGTCATTATAGAGGGAGTTGAAGTTCTTGATGATAAGCGATGTACATGAGGTGTTGGTAGTGGAGGAACGTGGTGGCTGGTTTTCGTGGTCTAATTCGTTTGAGGCGTGATCTGTCGGAGCTTGGATTGTAGGTAGGCATTTGATGAAATTGGGGAAGCAGAGGGGGAAGTTCTTGCCTATGATTTTTGACATTGTTTATGAGATAGGAGAGGAAGATGAGCGAGAGGAGGGTGTGTTGTTTATTGTTGTGAACTTGTGAGTTATGGGATATGGGTTAGCTGAATGAGAGTTGGAGATGAAATAAACGGTGGAATCCTTATAAGTTGGCTATTATTTGGAGAGAGAGAGAGAGAGAGAGAGAGAGAGAGAACACTACAAAAGTCCTTAAAGACAGGGAGGGAAGGGAGGTGAGAATCGTGAGATTTTCTTGTGTTTTGTTCTCTCTCTGTTGGTCCTACCAAACAACAAAGGTTCTCTCTTTGTTTTGTTCTATTTCTTCATTTAATATCATATTTATAACAATAGTGCTACAAGAAGTATAAAACTGATCACTTTATTCATCGTCTCTCTCGATTAAAAAATAAGCCCTGTATAATGTTGTATATGAATTCATCTGTACTAGAAAGATGGTCAACAACGTGATTAGTTTGTGTAATTATCATTATATTACTCATCATAATAATTCTACTTTTAGGATGGCAAAAAAAACTTCGCTCTTTTTTGTTGGGTGAAAGCCTCGGATATAAGCAGTGCTATAGTGCACACGAACGCGTATATATAGGTTAACCATATAGAAGTTTTCATGTAAAATTGTATGAGCTCGTTTGGACGTGCTTTTATAATAACTAAAAGAGCTTTTGGAGAAAATATTTTTTTGTTCCAAAAGCTCTTAAAATGCTTTTTGCAAGACGCACCAGTTATGTGCTTCTTCCAGGAAGCACTTTAAGTGATTTTCTAGGATTTACTTGCATCTTTACTAAAGCTTAATTCTAAAAACATTTTCACCAAAAACGCTTTCAATCATTTTAAAAGCACATCCAAACGAGCTAATTAACTCATATAATATATGTTAATTAATTTATTAGTACATGATTTATATGATACAAAACAATCTTATCTCAACGAGCTATACATATACACGCACACTATTGCAAATTTTCTCATATACATGCAACTACTTTGGGGGAGTCTAATCTACATCCACAACATCCACAACATCCACAACATGAAATGTCCGTGACCTCATTCAATCTTTATGCTAACTTGATTGACCATCAACCACATTCATCTTTTTATTTATTGTTTTACATACAAAGTGGCCACTTAGAATTTAGCTTCAAATATGCAACACCTACTTGATGTTACAAATTTACATTAACACTCAAATTCTAGTAAAGGATTCACATATCCTTCTACTACGCTAAAGTGGGATACACAGAGATTTCTAGTTGCAAGAAATACTATATATTTGTAGACTACGTACTATTCGCTACTATGTGCTTTGTACTATTCGCTACTATGTGCTTTGTCTCTAGGAATGTTTGGTGTGGGATGGCGATGCCAAGCAATTTATAACAAGAAAAAAAAAGCTTACCAAGAGAGAGGTATGAGAGTTAATTAATCAATTTCAATTTTAGCTTAATTTCAAGGTCTCACAACCACCCTTAATTGGAAATTTTACATTACTTGTAGAAACATTAAACTTTTATCAATAACAATAAGATTACTTGTATACAATTATATTTACTAATGATCATAATGATATGGGTGGGACCGTTGAGAATTCCAATATTTATGCAAAAAAAAATTGTAGAAGCAATACTTTGAGCTGTTTCATTGAGCAATTTTTCAGTAACACATCCATATATATGAGGTTATTATTCAATTCAATTCAATTCAAATTATAATATTAGAATTTATTTATGATTAATATACCATAAAAGTGGGACAATATCAATCAATTTGTCCACTCTTACTATGATACATAAAATAAAACACCACTTGACTTGTATTCTCTATATTATTAAGAAAATTCCTTTTCATAGTTTGATTTCAAATTTTACTTGCAAGAAAACTAAATATTAATTCTTGGTATGAATAGTGAGTGTGGAACCAATCATTTATGTGACTTTTAGTCAAACATAGAAGGTCCTTTTATCCTTGCAAAGTTGCAGACCGAACATGGGTTTAACCCCTGTTCGAAGATGGAAAACTTTTTCTTGCTTTTGGCCAACTTTCTATGCTCACTTTGAAAAGGTCACTTCCGGTCTACCATATTTGAGTAACTGTAAACAAAAGTTACAATGGCGCTCCTCACTACTAGTCCATTTGCTGATTGACGCTCAGGACTGCATGGTTCAATATCTACAGCTCAAAGCATCATTCTTTTATTAAAAAATAATAAAGTAAAAATTTAAACAGCTAAAATGGAAGACCTGGAGTTGCATGTAGTTAGTCATCATCCCAATTGTGGCATTCAGGAAAAAATCAATTTGATCAGATGTTCACTCAATTCAAACTTATTCGTACAGAGAGGGAGAGAGAGAAATGTTACGCCATCCTATGGTTTTGGCCCTTGTACCAAGTGAGTTATGTGTGTGTCAATATAGTCAATTACTGTTTCGGTTTCAAGCGAGGCATAAGCATCTTTGCTTTTACATTTCAGCATCATATATTCAACATTAATGTAAGTAACTGAGTGGCCTTGCTACTATAGTACATTGGGACCTAGCTTTGTTTTGGTTCCCTCTTCTCAAAAGAAAATTTCAAATAAGAAAATCACGCATGATTCCTAGAAGGTACATGAATAATGCATAGGTACACGAATAATGCATATACCAACTATAAAATTACATATATGGAGCAAAATGCGTGTATGATACCAAATATTACATCTCCATCATGCAATGATAAAACCATTTCCATGAATGATTTGATTGATTTATTGTGAAGAAACAAAGCCATCATGAGATGCCAATGGAGGCTATGGAGCAACGCAAACAACGCTGCAGGGAAGCATATGCGCGCAACTGGCCGGGGACACTAGTTCTGCATTACACCCACTTCCGTCACCTGCATGTTATTATTCGCTTACGGACATGCATGATGCATGGGACTTACGCACGATTGTGGGTCTCTGTCATGTAAATGCATGCTTTTCCTCTTCCAGGAAACCAACCAACTACCACATTCCCACACTTACTTTTACCCTTTTGGATTATTCTTTACTCATGGAAATATAACGGCGTCGCTTCGCCCTCCCTATTTCCATGTGAATTATTGTCCTTTCTTGGGAGAGGGTCAATGTGCAGTCACTTATTAAGAGGGTGATTAATAAAGAGACGAATGCATAGTCATATATATATATATATATATATATATATAGTACACTGAAAATATGTCTTTAACCCTTGAAACTGTTGTAGGCCTAATTGATTGAGCGATCTAGGAAGAGAGTGAGAGAGGGGTGCGGCAAGCTTTAGAGAGAAGAGAGATTGATTTAATTGTGAGGTGTGTTTGATTCACCCCATTGTGCCTTTATTTATAGTAGTAGAAAGGGTAAATAACTTTCCCTTTAGGATTACAACATTTAATAGGTAATCTAGTCCTAATAGGAATATGAGATACTATCCCATATTCTCCAGGATTTACACAATACATTCCTATTCTAAATATGACTGCAACACTCCCCCTTGAGTGTGTAAATACTCAACAAACCATCGCATCAGATCTTCAGCAGATAAGGTAGAATAGTTGATGAAGTCATCGACACAACGGGCAATCGCGAGTCTCAAATTTACGTTGAAGTATGCATGTGTAAAAACTCACAAAAACCTTGCTATGGTAAAACCCAAGGTTTGGGGAAAACCCATAGACTAAGGGAAAAGTAAGAAAATATGCATAATGTCTTAAACAAACGTCAAACTGGACGAGTGTAATGAACTCAACGGAGTATGATCATCCCAGGATGGGTGCCTCATCAAAACCTCGTTAGGTAGCAAAAACCCGGTGGGAAAAATGCTCCTAATTGTAGGAAAAAGAGTACATTAAGATCATGTGAGTATGCTTCTGGATACTCCCCCTGAGTTAGACATAACTTCTAAATAAGAGAACTACAAACGATTTAATTCAGACAATTTACGCATACCGATTCCTTGGACGAGCTTCTGAAATGTAGACTTGGGCAACGACTTGGTGAAGAGGTCGGCCAGGTTGTCCTGGGAACGGATTTGCTTGACTTCGATGTTCTGATGCTGCTGCTGCTGGTGTGAGTAAAAGAACTTCGGCGCTATGTGCTTGGTGTTGTCTCCCTTGATGTATCCCTTCTTTAACTGCTCGATACATGCTGCATTGTCTTCAAAGATCGTCGTAGGAAGGTCAACGACTGATGTAAGACCACTAGTGCTTCAAATATGTTCCATCACTTCTCTCAGCCAAAAGCACTCACGCGATGCTTCATGCAGGGCGAGAATCTCAGCATGGTTAGATGAAGTCGCGACTAGCGTTTGCTTGGTAGACCTCCAAGATATAGCGATGTCTCCAACGGTAAAGACATAGCCCGTTTGAGAACGTGCCCTATGTGGGTCAGACAGATATCCAGCATCTGCGTAACCAACAAGGCGAGAATCGATCCGAGGCCTATAGGGGCCGGCACCACTCGGAGATTTGTGGGTATAGAATAAGCCCAAATCCGTAGTACCCTTGAGGTAGCGGAAAATGTCTTTGACACCATTCCAGTGCCTGCGTGTAGGCGCATTGCTGTATCTAGCCAATAGATTCACAGCGAAGGAGATGTCGGGTCTAGTGCACTGAGCCAAGTACAATAAAGCCCCAATTGCACTTAGATAAGGAACTTCGGGTTCCAAAATCTCTTCCTCATCCTCCTTTGGACGGAAGGGATCTCCTTTAGCATCTAGAGTCCGAACGACCATGGGTGTGCTCGAAGGCTTCGCTTTATCCTCATTAAAGCGTCGCAACACCTTTTGAGTGTAGTTCGATTGATGTACTAGGATTCCATCTGAACAATGCTCGATCTCCAGGCCGAGACAGTATCGAGTTTTCCCAAGATCCTTCATCTCAAATTCCGATTTCAAGTGTGCAGCAATTTCCTCAAGCTCTGCAGGAGTCCCGATGAGGTTTATGTCATCAACATAAACTGCAACGATTGCAAATCTGGAATGTGACTTCTTAATGAACACGCATGGGCATAGTTCGTTGTTCACATAACCCTGACTTGTCAAATATTCACTCAGACGGTTATACCACATCCGCCCGGATTGTTTCAATCCGTAGAGTGACCTCCTCAACCTAATTGAGAAAGTGTTCCGTGGTCTAGAACTATTTGAACCAGTCAATGGAAGTCCTTCTGGAACTTTCATATAGATTTATGTATCTAGATCCCCATAGAGATACGCGGTTACCACGTCCATAAGCTGCATATTCAGTTTTTCGAAAACTACCAAACTGATTAGGTAGCGGAACGTTATGACGTCCATTACGGGAGAATACGTCTCCTTGTAATCAATTCCAGGGCGCTGAGAGAAGCCTTGCGCTACGAGGCGTGCTTTGTATCGCACTATTTCATTCTTCTCATTACGCTTCCTCACGAAAACCCACTTGTAGCCAACAGGCTTCACGCGTGGTGGTGTAGGAACTACAGGTCCAAATACCTTACGTTTCGCGAGCGAATCGAGTTCGACCTGGATTGCTTGTTTCCAGTTTGACCAATCGGTTCTACGTCGGCATTCATCGACGAAACGTGGTTCAATGTCATCGCTAAGCATGATGTCAGTAGCTATTGAGTACGCGAATGCATCGTCGACGATCATCTCATTCCTATTCCAAACCTCATCCAATACTGTGTAGTGGACCGAAATCTCGCGATTCTTGGGAGGCCGGCATGTTTCGTCTGAAGCATCATCGTAATCTAGAATAACCTCATGCGTTGGAACGAATGAGTGAGCGATGGTCGGATTCAAACTAGGGTCACTAGTTGGTGCCGTTTTCCTCTTCCGGGGTTGTGAATCCTTTGAACCAGGGGGTCTGCCACGCTTCAGGGTCGGACCAGATGATTGGCTAGCCGCCAATGTACCTTCCCGCGTGGAGGGTGCGGCCTCCCCACCTTCGGGGACAGCCCAGCCTTCCCAGGCGGGTTGTTGATGTACACGGGGTACATCTATCCTTGCAGGTGTGTTTGCAGCGGGTATATGTGATATTGTCACCTTTGCTAGATCATTAAAAGCATCCGGCATGCTTTGAGCAATGCTCTGAAGATCTATAATTCGTCGCACCTTAGTTTCGGACTGAGCAGTATGGAGATCTAAATGAGACATAGTGGGAGCATACCACGACAATTCGCGGCGTTCTACAGGAACGTTAGCATGCTTATCTTCCCCTAACGATGGGAAGACTGTCTCATCAAAGTGACAATCCGCAAAACGTGTGGTAAAGGGATCTCCTATCAAGGGTTCTAAGTATCGAACAATTGATGGCGAATCATAACCGACATAGATTCCCATTTTTCTCTGAGGACCCATTTTGGTACGTAGTGGCGGCGCTATTGGCACATAAATGGCGCACCCAAACACCCGTAAGTGCGAGACGTCAGGCTCGTATCCAGTGACCAACTGTAACGGTGAATGTGGTTGGGTAACGATGGGCCTCAGGCGGACCAACATAGCTGCGTGCAGTATTGCATAGCCCCAGGCAGATACCGGCAGTTTGGTTCTCATAACCAAAGTCCGAGCTATCATTTGAAGGCGCTTTATGAAAGCTTCTGCCAGGCCGTTTTGGGTGTGAACATGGGGCACAGGATGTTCCACATCAATCCCTACTGACATGCAATACTCGTCAAAAGTCTGTGACGTAAACTCTCCAGCGTTATCTAATCGAATCGACTTGATCGGATAATCAGGGTGGTGAGCCCTTAGCTTAATGATTTGAGCTAGGAGTTTTAGCAAACGCGGTGTTGCGTGTGGACAACAAGTAAACATGTGACCATCTTGTCGATGCATCAACCAACACCATAAATATTTAAATGGTCCGCAAGTTGGTTGGATAGGTCCACAAATGTCCCCTTGAATCCTCTGAAGAAATTTAAAGGAGTCGTGAATAATCTTTGTGTGGGAGGGTTGAGTATTCAACTTCCCTATAAAACACGCTTGGCATGTCGGGACCTGAACATAGGGATGTAACTTATGCCCGTGAGAAGATTTGAGGATACGGCGCATCATGTCACGTCCAGGGTGTCCCAAACGATCGTGCCAAAGCAACAAAGTGTCCTGGAACTCAAGCATAGGGCCGGCCACATTGTGGGCTTCTATGCCCCGAATGGTCGTGATGTACAACCCATTCGGCAGACGTTCCAACTTCTCATGAATATGCTTCTGGCCATATTCGTACGAAGTGATACAAAGATATTCAGAACCATTATCTTCAGTGGTTTCAAGATGATATTTATTATCTCGAATATCTCTAAAACTCAGCAACATTCTTCCGGAACGAAGAGTGCCTCCTTAATGGTCAAGATTGTACCATTAGACAACATGATACGTGCCTTTCCGTATCCTTCAATCAGGTCGGATGGGCATGAGAGAGTTGTCAAAGGAGCTTTCTTAGGTATTAAGTTAGTAAAATAGTGTCGTTCACGCAAGATGGTGTGCGTGGTTGCACTATCTGCCAGACAACTAACTTCCCCACTAGGCATACCTAGAAAGAAATTGATTGAATTGGTCACATGTATAAATATAAGTCCATTCATTCAATTAAGCGATTCGAGAAAATAATATCCATTTCAATAACAATCCATAATTCAAAACAAACCAAAACCAAACAAATTATTCCAAATACTTAGAAAAATTGTTCAAAAATTAAACCATAAACCTAACAAAATAGGGATAGGGGCTGGCCACTCCTAGTGGGTTCGGCCACTAGGGGTACATGTCCTAAAATCATGTCTAATTTATGCGTCCATAGGTGCTGACGCCTCCTGGAAATCCGATATCTCCATTGATGTAGTTGCATCTTCCGGATGATCCACATGTGCAAAGTTAGATTCACGATGTGAATGATACTTGGCAATAGCCTCAGGGGAAGCTCGGCATATGCGTGACCAATGATCCTTTGATCCACATCGATAACACATGTCCAATTCAGTAGAAGCGGCCTGAATGGGAGCTTTGCCCTTGTTCTTGAAGTTTGGGACCTTAGGGGCGAGTTGTGGGTCGTAATTCTGCCCTTAGGTGCGGCACTCTGTTGACCATGGGCCCATGGTGGGGCTTGTCCCCTATTTCCACGGCCATGACGAGTCTGTCGTCTTTTCTGGCTGCGAAAGTTAGTCGCATGCGCTTCAGGCGCGGCGTGCGAGCCAGTGGGACGAGCTTGATGGTTTTTCATCAAAAGCTGGTTCTGCTTTTCAGCGAGAAGTAAAACAGAGATCAAATCTGAGAACTTGGTGAATTTCTGTGCCCTATATTGTTGTTGCAGGACAATATTGGTGGCATGGAAGGTCGAATAGGTCTTCTCTAGGAGATCTGATTCGGTGAGTTCCACTTTGCAGAATTTCAACAAAGAACGGATTCTACAAACTTCAGAGTTGTATTCATTCATAGACTTAAAGTCTTGGAAGCGAAGATGCTGCCAGTCGTGTCTTGCTTCAGGCAAGTATATGTCTTTCTGGTGATCGAAACGGTCAGCCAGAGCAAGCCAGAGGGTGCGTGGGTCTTCTTCAGCGAGATACTCGGTCTGCAGTGCATCATGGATGTGTCTTCGGATAAAGATCATTGCAGTAGCCTTCTGAGCTTCGTCAACAGGTTTGTCGGCTATAAGAGTCTCGATGGCGGCTCTAATGCCCTTTGCAGTTAAATGGAGCTTCACGTCTTGAACCCACTTCAGATAGTTTCGTCCAGAGACTTCTAGAGCGGTGAAATCGAGCTTGTTCAAGTTCGACATGTCCCTAAGACAGAGGGAAAGAAACGTGATTAGTCATATGGTAAGCCATAGACATATATCGGAGAACATACAGGTTCTTTAGACATGTATTGGTTTAATTTATGCATGAAAACGACAGGTTTCATGTGGTATGTTTTGAATGAAAACTTAAGGTTTCAAAGGCACTAAATTTGAAACTACAGGTTCAATTTAGTATTTTATGAACGATTAGTTCATAATGAGAGGTTCCTGCAAGAAACACAGAATGCAATATACTAACTTAGTGTAGTGGATTTGAGTTTCTTCGGGAACTCAAGTGTGAGAGCTTCGTTACTACGAAATTTTGTGACGGTTCAAAGTATAAAGAGAAATTATTGAATCGTTAATGTCCAAAAGTGATCTTCAGGTCAAGAATTTTGGATTCATTATCAGATTAATGGACTGCATGTCACTTTTAATTAATTCAATAAATCGGGCCATACAGGGTCGATTGTAGAAGCAAAATAATATTAGTATAATATTATTGGATCAAAATTGGAGCCCCAAAATAATATGGGCTTTATGCCGTGAGTGTGGGAAGGCACGGGGTGCCTTAAGTGGTCACGGTATGGCCTATGCATGGCCTAGGGAACATGGCTGCAGGCCACGGGGGAGGGATTTCTCCCAGCCGAAGCTGGGTTGGGTCAATTTGGACCAAGGGTTTGCATGGGGAGAGCCCAAAAACATAGGGCTGGCGTGTGGAAATCCAGTCCTCTTGTTTCCCTTTTTTTTTTTTTTTTTTCAATTCCCTTAGGGTTTGAGGAAACCCTAACTTGCTTCTAATTTATGTTTATACTTTGACTCACAGATTCCACATAACAATTTAATTGTGCGATGCATGAAACAAATATATATATGAATTTGTGAATATATATATCGGAAGGAAAATATAAACATAGGGGGTTCATGCATCATGGGGAATGTTTTCATGCTTCATGGGTCGTTTCAAATATCTTACTTTATTTTAAGCGTACCTGAGTAGCAGAAAACAATGAAGCCTTTGAATGTAGTGGATGATAGCCTCCTCCTACGATGCGTCAATTCCTTAGCTCCTGGCAAGAGCGTGCTGATAACGTGTTGTAGGCCTAATTGATTGAGCGATCTAGGAAGAGAGTGAGAGAAGGGTGCGGCAAGCTTTAGAGAGAAGAGAGATTGATTTAATTGTGAGGTGTGTTTGATTCACCCCATTGTGCCTTTATTTATAGTAGTAGAAAGGGTAAATAACTTTCCCTTTAGGATTACAACATTTAATAGGTAATCTAGTCCTAATAGGAATATGAGATACTATCCCATATTCTCCAGGATTTACACAATCACATTCCTATTCTAAATATGACTGCAACAGAAACTTAATTTTCTCCACATAAAACCCAACATAAGATTTTTACTTAAACAAAACTCATTGACTAGATTCCACATCAGCAAATTCATTAATTATGTTTGACTTTACACATTTAAAAGTTTTTAGATGCCTAAAATACCCCTATTTTAATGTTTTTTTGAACAAAAATGTTAGGTATTTATTATTGTTTTTTTGTTTGTCAAACAGTAGATTAATTTGTAAGATTAGATATTAGATTAGGGAGCCGGCGGGGTTCGAACCCACCCCGTAGTGCAAGGGTGGGCCACTTGCTACCCCTATTTTAATGTGATATACACAATTAATTTGATGCTGATTGTAAGGGAGAATTAATGATTTTGCAAAAAAAAAATGTTATAAATTCATTGCCTAATATATAATAACAATAAAACATGCCTAATATATGTAATAATACATGCAAAATAAGGTCAATAAAAAAATATTATACTAATTAATTTACCTATATGTAAATTTATGATTAGCAAATAACTTATATTTTGTAGGTAGATTAATATTGAATCAAATAACATTCCTTCATTTGTAGGCAATTTATTTTCCATATACTATTACATATATATATATATATATATATATTTGGCACATTTTATTATTATAATATGACATCCCGTTTCAAATTTAATATTATTTTATTCTTTAACATTAGAAAATTACGAAAATGCCCCTGTTGGACTATATTCGTGGATGTTTGAATCCTTATCACTTTTTATAACATTGCACATATTTCTAGGTGGTATGTGTTCTTACAAACACGTGAGCGTGAATGGGTGTAAATCAGATGATTTATGCATGTTTCCCAATGAAGGGCAAAATGGTAAGTTTGCACTCTTGGGAATTTATTACTTGTTTACTGAGACAATAGTGAGTTGTCGGTATTGCAGGCTGTAGACCGTAATATTAATGGCTTATTTGTTGGGTTCGTTAAGCAAGTGGGCAAGTAGGCCCGTTGACGTTAGTATTTTATTAGTTAGGTATCGTAACTAATTAATAATTATTTGGGCTTGACCTAAAGACACACACATATATTTTTGAAGTACTTGATGATATGAACGCGTGGGCACAAACGGTATTGAATTCAAAGCTACGACGAGGACTTTACGAATTACGGAGCATGAAGGGTGTTTTGGTCAAGCACGAGAGATATTTTTTGGGTTGTCTTTTGTGGCTTTGGGCTGTGTGCCAAATGGGGCCCTCCCCTTCTTCCCCTCACTCAAATGTCCCCTCTCCATGTTTTCCTCTCACATCTCAATCTCTCACTCCTCTCTACCTCTCTCGGTTTCCCTCATCTCACTTCCCTATTCTCTTCCTAACTTTCTCATTCCTCTGCAAACGCAGAGATCGAACCACCATTAGCTCGCCCCTCCTATGAGCTCCCTCACCTCACACTCTCTCATCCCTCTCCTTCCCATCCCAAATCCTCTGCTCATTGCACATATTGCACAGCAACAAACTGGGCGATGATTCACCACGATTTTCTCCAATGAGTTTCACCATTCCCAACGTTGGTAAGCCTTGAAAACCATAAGATTCTCCTTTTAAACATGACCTGGTACTATTTGTGACCTTTATACTAGATTTGGAGGAGAGTTTATGCAAAAAAGATGAAGGAGGAGACTTCCCCAGATTTTTGGAAATCTAGAAACGTGGCCGTCGAGCCACTTTTAGACCCATTTTCTTGCCAACTCCGACCATGACATGACCTTAAATGGGTATAGATCTATTCTCTACATTTCTGATTTCACTTACGTAGTTATATTTTTGAATCATCGATTTTGTTTGAGAAAACCTGCAAAAATCTAGAAATTACGATGAAGGCGTGTGGGCGAGTGTGGTGACCAGCGCGTGGTGGCCAACCCCGTGTAGCGCATGGCTACCAGTGCAGCCACCTTGTGGCTATGCGTGCGGTGGCACGTGGAGGAACCTGAGGTCTCTCCTTAGGTTTCTTTATGTGCCGAATCCGAACCCGCCCTTCGTTTTCCAAAATTCAATCATTTTAAAACATTTTCTTTATTAGTCATACTTTGTACGAATACTCGAATTTACGTTAGTTCGTCATATATTTACGTAAATGGTTTCGTTTCTAGGTGAAATGCATCGCAAGGATCTTCGATGCTCGCAAGGTGAGTTCAACCCGACGATATGATTTGTGATTGGGTCTTTACTTTTAAATATTATATATTTATTTAGTTTCCATTTATATATTTAATAAAAAATTGTAGACATATAAAGTAAAGGAAGTGTAAAACATTCCCAAAACTCGGCAAAAGGGAGAAAATCCCCCTTAAAATCGGCAAGGGGCCCAAAATCTCTCAAAACCGGAAAGAAAGCCAAAGCATCTTCACAAAATAAACAAGAATTGAAGATTGCTCACAAGTAGGCAACAAGGCCTATAAATTTCGGCCAATATGAGGAAGGTGGCTGGAATTAAGACACAAAATATGCCTAAATTCTCCCATGGATGAATCAAGACACAAATTAAGGCCAAATCCATCTAAAGGCATGGCTTTGGAAGTCTATAAATACAAGGACCCAAGACACACAAAGGGGCCGAAAATCCTACATTCAGAAGAACCTCTGCACAAATCTTTGAAGACTAATATGCTGCCAAAGCTCTATTCGAAGAACTCACAACCAAAGCTAAAGCTTTCTTTCGACCAAAAGATGAAGCACTCCCTTGAAGAATCAACAATCACTTGTGCTGATTCTTTCAAGACTTTGTTGCAAGCTCAAAACTTGTAACGATGTTCGATTCAAGATCAAGTCGTCAAGGTCCTTAAATCAACGAAATTCTACATCAACAACCCTTTTTCCGTAGCCCTAAACCTGAGGTGAAGACTATCCACTCATTGTTTCAAGCTCAAAACTTGAAGTAATCGTTCAATCGTTCGTCCAAGATCAAGTCATCGCAACCCTTGGATCAACAACCTACCCATCTACATCAAATTTGAAGATTGAATTAGAGGAAAATTGTAAATAGAGATTGTAACCCTACAAATTCATCATTACAATCTACTTTGTACACGTGTTCTTGTTTCATTCGATATAGAATTTTTATGTTTACAAATTTGGCACGCCCGGTGGGACATCTATGCCTCTCATCTCTATCTTCAAATCCGCAAGAAGCACCAAATGGCATCAAGAAAGGATTAAGCTGTTCCCGCTACTAACGCGAATAACAAGAACATCTTTGCCACAAGTGGTGGTACTTTGGGCGTCATAACCCGAAGCAAACAAAAGCTCTCTAAGCCGTGCCTTCCACCCCTACATTAACTCTACCAAAGGAGCAAGAGCACCCGAGACACTAGCCAGTGATCACCCTGGCCTAATGAAGGGCGCCAAGGAAAGAAAGCCTGAGGAGGTACTTCTAGTTGTTGACTTTCGATGCCGACTCAAGTAGCAACTCGTATCCCATAGCTATGCAAGTCATGACTACTGGTGCGAGTTCAATCGAAGAGTAGCTGGCACAAATGAACGAAGCAACCTAAGGCTGACAAGGACCGTGAAGGAAAATGACTTGTAGATTGCTACACTCGTCAACCGTCTGGAGGCGCAGCATGACGAAAAAGCTGACCGCAACCTAAAGGTTGATCTACAAAAGAAGGAAACTGACGAAGATGAGAAGCCTCCAATAGAAAAAGCCAAGGAGAAGCTGTACTAAGCAATGACGCTTATGGGATCTCTCCATCCAGCAGCTGTAAGAAATGATCACTAGCACCATCAAGACGCAGTATGACGGGAGCTCACATGACTCCATGTTGTACCTAAAGCCCTACTCCAAGAAGATTGATGCCAAGGGGTTATCAGCCACCAAAATTCATGCAATTCGATGGAAAGGGAAATCCCAAACAACATATTGCCCATTTCAACTTGCAACAACGCTGGACGCAGGGAGACTACCTCGTCAACAGTTGTTTGGCGACTCCAACAACACCCGCGTGTTCCTGGCAAGTGGAAATTTTGTTACACAGTAGCACTCAAGTTGGTGAGCCAGTTTTTCCATTCAAATTGCCTAACCGGCTCCACCATTTCAGTATCTCCTCTATCACTATATATGGTACATACACCAAGTATATGAGGGATTCACTTTCTGATCCATTGGAGATTCAATTTGTCCCTTTATCTGTTTTATACTGGGTTTATACGGTGGTTGTCCCTATTTAGGAACAACACTGGAGATCATCTAATCAAGATATTTGAGGGTTCAGTTTTAAGTTTGGATAACTACACTATGCATTTCTTTTGTTTAGGGTTAATGATAATTTCATCATTACATTTCATAAGTTTAGTAGTGCAAGTTGGAATGGTATTTCCAATTTTAATAGTAAAATTTCATAATCCAAACTATAAATTTCCGCATTCGAATATTTTCCAAAAAAATTGGAAAAGAAATTGGAATACATTCAGAGTTTCCGAATTTTTTTAAGTGTTCCGAACTTATTCCGATAAAAAAAACTTTCGATGTTTTTATAATTAATTACTCAAAATATATATATGGATGCAAATTTCTTCCTCCTTGATCTTGGACAAAATTGCACCTACAAAATAATTAACACCTTTGGTTAAGGCCAAAAGCCTCACGCGCCCACAATGAATGGGGGGGCTTAGGCTGAAGAACCTCCGATGCCAAAGTTAGAATTTAGAGAGAAAGTGTTTGAGAATTTTAGCAAGAGAGTTGGGAATTTTGCAAGAGTGTAGAACTTAGGTTTTTAGAGAAAATGGGGTTCAATATATAGAGTTTGGCCGGTCCTCCTTTGGAGAAAAGGTGGCTGGCCCTTTGGGGTATTTTTGTATGAGATGGGTGATTTAATTGGTAATTAATGGATTAATTAGGAATAAATCCATTAATTAGCCAATTAACTCAATTTATGTGGAATGTTTTGAAGGTTATGGAATGATTAAAATAAATAGCTAATTGATTAGCTAAAAAAGGGAAAAAGAGGTAAAAAATATATGGAATGAAATAGGTTTTGGGAGTTACCTTGTAGAAGGGATTTGGTGAGATAGGTTTTTTGAATTGTTACCTATTTTGGGCACTTTTGACTTGGTTGAGGGATGATTGCCCGCTGCTCGTGCGTAGGAATCCCGTTACACCTCAAGGGTATTTTTGTCCTATTTTGTCCAAAAATCCACGTGTCGCCTTGTGATTATTTTTGGCTCCACAAATGCCCCCACACCTGTTGGGCTGCTCGTAGGAAAGGGCAACAGGTGTAGAGATCTTCTTGCTTTAGGAAACATAAGCTTGTTTCCTATTTTGGTGTAGATTCCCTCTTTAATTGGAAATTAGGTCATTCTAGGAAAGGGAAATAAATTTCTCTCAAAGCCTATTTAAGTCCACCTTAAGTGGGTTATTAAATCAACTTTGGAGAGCGATTTATTCTACCCTACAAGAGAGAGAGAGAGCTTAGAGGATATTTGTTCCCCCTCATCTAGCAATCTTCTACATCTTGCCCGTGCAAAAGACCGTCTTTCGTTGCTTTCTTCGTCTTCTCTGTGCTGCATCGAGGTAAGAAAAATTTAATTTTCCTTGTCTTTTCTTGGATAGTGCTATTGCACGATAGCCGTTAGGGTGGTGCGGTATGTCGGCTGGCAGGGACCATGAGTCGGTTTGACATGGACCGAAGAGGTGTTGTGGCAAGGACCACTGCTTGGGCTGCTCGGTTTGGCTAGAGCCAAGGGCAGCTTGCGCAGCTGGGGCCACAGATTCAGGCGCTGGGGCGTAATGCTAGGTGAGCTGCATGGCTCATGTTCTTTAGGCTCTTGGACCTGAGGCGGGCCAAGCTGGCGATTGAGAGAAATGAGGAGATTGCTGGCCTCATGGGCTGCTGGAATGCTGGGCATACAGGCCTCCTGCCTGCTAGAATGTTGGGTTGAGCTCTTCTGCTAAGTACCGTGAATGGCGTTGGCTGCTTAGTCCTCTTTGCCGGGAGAAAAGTGGGCTGATAAAAAAAAAAGAGGTAAAGAGGATCAAGGTGGATGCATTGGCTCGTCTGATCGCTGTCATGGAGCCCACTATGAATGAAGGTGGAAATAAGAGATCTTCCCCGCCTACTCAAGAGATGCCGGTTGAAAAAAAACTGAAAACTTCATTTCGTTGCTCGTGAGGATCCGCCTGCTGCCGAGAGGCCTGTGATTGGCATGACTTCTTCCAATGGGAAGAAAAATGAGGCTGCTAAATCTGAGCCTGTGGCGCTTGCTATATCGAGAATGGCTAGTACGATTGCAGATAAGATTGCTCAGAGTAGAGGCCCTGTCATGCCCCTAGTGCCGAAGTCTGTATTAAGACGTCCGTTGGGAGCTAATTCCAGTTCACCTTTGGAAAAGCTTGCTATTATGAAAAACGATAAGGTGGACTCTGCTGCTAAAGTGGCGCCCAAGCCCATTCCCCCTGCTGCTGAGACTTATTTGCCTGCTAGGAAAGATGAGACTGCTCGGGTGGGCAGCTGTGAGAAATCCACTAAGCCTGCTTCTGGGAAGGCTGTTGAGATCCGTGCACTTTTGAAACTAGATCAGCTTGAAGACACAGACGTTTGTGCCAAGTTTATCGATGACGTTAGAGAGGTTGTTTGTCCAAGTTCCTTTGCGAAGCATACGATCGAATATAGAAGAACTATTCTACTTGCTATGATGCAGATATAACAATGCTGCCAAGATGGTGGCGAAGACTATGACAGCTGAAGCTTATTCCTCGGCCAATGAGATCAAGAGGTTGGATTCTGAGCTCGTTGCTTTGAAGGGGT
The DNA here is from genome assembly GCA_036320875.1 of Cotoneaster glaucophyllus. Lineage (NCBI taxonomy): Eukaryota > Viridiplantae > Streptophyta > Magnoliopsida > Rosales > Rosaceae > Cotoneaster > Cotoneaster glaucophyllus. The sequence goes on along the minus strand of CM070069.1, from coordinate 19,689,643 downwards.
CTAATATTTCTGCCCCCAATTCTTTGCAACTTGAGACCGCTCGCTAAGAGATCGATGACTTAAAGGCTAGGCTTGACGTGGTCCAAGTTAAGTATGAAAGTGCAGAGAATGAAATCGGGTGTCACATACCTCATATTCAAGATCTCGAGCGTGCCGTTTCTGAGCTTCATTCCGCTGTTTATGTAAAGGATGAAGAGTTTACTGCTGCTTATAACCAAGTGATCCACTTCAAGAGAATCGTCGATAGGCTTAAACCTCAAGTGTTGGAACTTCAAGGTGTACTGAAGATCAACGAAAGTCTAAAGAAAGAAGTGGATGAGCTGCACCGCATCCGTGTTGGTCTGTTCGAGGAGAATGAGCAGCTGAAGGGTGAGAAGGATGGGCTCGAGGTTTCCAGATCTTCTCTGGAAGATTTGCTTGCTTTTACTTTTGAGGCTTCCATTAGCGAAGTAGTGGGAAAAGTTGGTGCCCAGGCTGGGGCAGCAGGGGTGAAACGCCAGATGGTGCCGCTGCTGAGAGTGTCGCGGCTGTTGAAGGTGTGGCGACCGGGTAGTCATGGGATGTCCAAGCTGTTGAAGTGTAGTATTCTAGGTAGCTTTTAGGATTTTTCTTTTTTTTCCTTGTAGCTCTTGTTTTGCTTGAACTCCTTCGGCCTTTGCTAGTTGTTTATAAACATGTTTCCTTCATCTTTCTTCATCTTCGCTTCTTTTGTTCATGCCCTAACCTTTAGACTTTATAGACCAGTGGCTGGCATACTACTTTTCTATAAGCAGACAGGCCCGCATAGCCTATGCAGCCGTAGGTATTGGTGTAGAACTTTGCAAAGTGTTAGCCATAGGGTTGGTAGCCAGCTGCCTTACTTACAGAAGCAGACAAGTTCGCTTAACCACTAGGTAGTTAACCTTGGCTTTCTCCAATTCCGTTGGTTGCGTAGCAAGTATCACAACACTTTAGGACTTGGTGTAGGTTGTTCCGCGTTTGGCAGATGTGAAGCTTATCGACTACGTAGCATGTCGGCAGTGGATAAAGCTTCGTATATGCATGCTAGCTTGTTTAACCTTTCACAAGAATGTGCAGTTGTATAAGTCTAGCGCGGCTTTACTGCTCGAAGGGCAGCTGTCTCTAGGGCTTACTGCATAATGTACCCCCTCCGTCTCTAGGGCCCGGTTCCCCACGGATTAGGCCAAGAAACCCAAAATCCTTCAGTTAGCTAAGCCTTAAAAAAGACCATTGTGGCTACTTCTAGGAATGCCGGCGCAAGCCATCGTGCATCTAGTTATACTAGGGCAGCCCGACTCATCCACGTTTGGATATTCGGAGTGTAAGTTTATCCTCCCGCCTTAGAGAGCAAACCCATGTGGGTGTCGGGGAATTGGTTTACCCTCTCGTATTGGAGAGCATGGTTGACCCTCTCGCACTGGAGAGCATGGTTGGTCCCTCGGGGGGCGCAATTCCTGCGATGAGTCCCTAAGAAGGGCGCAGTCTTCTTTTGAAGTGCATGGGTGATCAGTTGTTGTAAGCATGCAGCTGAGCCAAGTTATGATTACTTCTCAATTTCTCATTGAAAAACGAGTGAAACGAACTAGAACTTAACTGTAAGGTAGGAACTGCATAACAACTGGATAGTCCTCTGCTTGTGAGGTGGTGCCCGTCGAGTTGCTTGAGTCTTCGGGCTTTGATGTCGCGGGAGGTCACACATGGTATTTCCTCAAATTGTAGGTGTTCCACTGCTTTTCAATCTTTTTGTCGTTTCATGGTGGCGAGGGTGTAATTACTCTTAACGCCTACTCTGCTGATCTTGTACGGACCTTCCCAGATGGGATCCATTTTTTTGGAGCCTTCTCTGCGGGCAGTGATGAAGGCTTTTATTAGGACTAGATCTCCATGCTGGAACTGCTGGATCTTGGCCCTTTTGTTGTAGCTGGAGGGGAGCTGCTGTTGGTAGGCTACGATGCGGGTGATGATCTGCTCGCGCTTCTCCTCTGCCAGATCTAAGTGGCCATCTTCTTACTGTTCTGCTTAATGCTTGGTAGTAGAGAAGTATCACCGGTTGCTCGTCTTTTGGTGGTGCGATATGCTCATAGACATCCAGAGAGTTCGTCTGGCCATTTTCCTTTTTTGTTGGTGAGGGATTTCCTGAGGTAGTCGAGGATCATCTTGTTGGATGCTTCGGCCTGCCCATTGCCTTGAGGATATCTTGGCGTGGACATGTGCTGCTTGATGCCATACTTTTGGAAGAACTTCACCAAATCTTTACCCACAAATTACGGGCTGTTGTCGGTGGTGATAGACTACAGGATGCCAAATCAGCAAATGATGTTCCTTCATATGAAGCGTTCTATATCCGTCTGAGTCGTGGTTGTCATGGGCTATGCTTCTACCCATTTGGTTAAGTAGTCGGTTGCCACGATATTCATGCCTCTGCCCTCCAGTAGCAGACGACATTGGCCCTACCAAGTCGATTGCCCACTACATGAATAGCCAAAGACTCGTCAGTGGGTGTAGCTCGTTGGCAGACAGTGCTGGTACTAGCTTGTAGTGTTGGCAGTGGTCGCACTTTTGCATTAACTCCTTAGTGTCTTAATGCATGGTAGGCCAGTAGTAGCATGCGTTAAGAGCATTCTGTGCTAAGGATCGGCATCTGGAGTGATTTCCATAAATGCCTTTGTGGATTAAGCTTAGAACCTTTAGGTCGTCGGGAGGCGCTAGGCAGCAGAGATGTGGTCCAGCGTAAGATCTTCGAACGAGAGTGTCGTTCCTCATGTACTAGCGTGCTGCCTTTATTTGAAGCTTTTTAGACTCCAACCTTTCAGTGGGGAGTATGCCGTCAACCAGGTAGTCTATAATAAAACTTTGCCAGTTGGGAGTTATACTAACATGTGACACTTCGGCTGCCGGCTCCGCTTCTATGCTTGGTTTATCTAGATACTCCTCCGGAATAGAGCGTTTAAGTTGGTGGTCGAGGGCAGAGCCTAAGCTGGCTAGTGCATCTGTGTGGGCGTTGTCTGCCCGCGTAACTTGAGTGAGAGTGTAAGTCTGAAATGCCTCAAGTTGCTTGCGTACCTTCTTTAGGAATTGTGCCATCCTTGGATATTTTGTCGTGTACTCCCCAGTAGTCTGGCTAATGATTAGCTGGGAATCGGAATAAATTGCAAGCTTATTCACCACCAAGTTTTTTGCCATTCGTACTCTGCTTCGATGTTGGATGCTTTGAAGCCTACGGTGATCGTCTGCTCCGGCATCGGACCATCTGGGGTGACAAGGACTACGCCTGTTCTCGAACCTTTGTAGTTGGATGTGCCGTCGACATGCAGATGCCATAAGTCTCTATCAGGTGGAGCAGGCGCTGCTAGGGCTTGCTCGGCTACCTCCGAGGCGTCAGTGGGCTGCTTTGTTGCGTCGCCTTGGCTAGGCGTGAAGGCGTGGTAGAAAGCCGTGAAGCTGGGGCCATGCTACATGCAGTAGGAGATGCTCAACTACCGATATTGGGCCATTTTAGAGTTGAATTATGGAGCAAGGGTAGGCTGGGGCCGTGTGACACGTAGCAAGAGATGGTGTTCGACTGCCAATACATGTTGCCCCTATGTAGAATCTTGGTGACGAGGAAAAAATTTGCTTCCGAGCGTGTCCTTCTAGTGTTCGTCTACCCTTGGCGCACATTTTGGGCCGAGTTGTTGCGTTCGTCAGAAAACTTTGCATTCGCCAGTGTCTACGCCTTTATCGTTGCGCGTCTAGATTGGGCGGAATAGCGGGTCATGATGATGATCACGTGCGTCTGAAGGTAAAACTTGAGCTTCTAGGTTGCAACAACTATCGCCAAAGTTAGCTTTTGAATTTCTGGTAGCATCGAGGAGAGCTTTTGAATTGTGGAATACAGGTAGTCGGGCCCCCATCTCTTCTCGTATGATGGTAGAGCTTATTGCTGCTTCAGATACCGTCAAACATGCGAATAGGTCATCCGCTGCTTCCGGTTTGGATAATAGGAAGGTTATGTCAGGTACTCATTCAATCCTTGAATCTAGTTTAGCGAGCCTCGTCCCAAAGTGCATGTTTTTCTGCGAGAGTGAAAGAGTCTGCCAGAGTGAAATGTTCTTTCATGATCAATTTTCTGAACAGCGGGTGGTCTGCTGGAAGTCCTCTTTGGAAGGCTGCTCTAGCTATCGAGTCGTTGCATTCGACTATCTTTGCCTTCTCTCATTTGAACCTCTTCACATAGTCACGGAGCGACTCCTTTAGGTTCTTCTTGACGTTGAACAAGTGGTCGGACTTCTTCTTGATCGAGCAATAGGAAAGTTCGTCAAAACTCCGGATAGATTGTGGCGGCAGGGTGTAGAATCAATCTTGCGCCTAGCCTTATAGAGTGGTGGTGAATATCTTGCACATGAGATCGTCGTTGTTTCGATAGAAGATCATTGTGCTTCAGTAGTACTTTGGGTGTCTCTTCGAGTCTTCATCTCCTTTGAAGGATATGAAATGTGGCATGGTGAACTTGAGTGGAGGCTATGCCTGCTCGATCTCGTCCGTGAAGGGTGACCTGCTTATGTTGGTCATGTCCCGTCGTAGTGCCTCGTCGGCCACTTCTTTGCGTTGGAATTCGGACAATCGCTTGTTTAGGAGCCTCTCTACTTCTTCCTGAATTTGCCTTTGCTGGGGTGGCGGAGCTCTCGGCTGCCCCCAGTCTTGACCTACTGGTCTAGATTGCTCTTCTACGTGCTCGACTCGTCTATGCCGCGGCGGCGATGCATGTGGTCCGTTCTTGGCAGGCGAGGGATTCTTCGCAGGCTGCTGGTCAAACTTGAGCCTGATTGAGTGACTGCTACTCTTCGTCCGTCGTGCTGCCTACTCCGATATGAGGTGGAGGATGCTCTTTGCGGGCTTAACCGCGAATGAACACTTCACCTGGAAGGTTGCTCATGTTGACTATTGGAGTGTGACCCCAATTGTGAATGCATGCTCGTCCGTGGGCCTAGTCGAGAGTGCACGCTCCTCTGCGCGCTAAGACAGGAGTATACACTATCTCGGGGGCCCAATCGGGAGTGTACACTGCTCGAACACTCGGTTCGTGGCTGGTCGAGTGGCAGCTAGAGAGGTTATTCGTTTGCCTTTATCCTACTTCAGGACACCTCGTTTGGGGGCACGTTGCATCTTGGTGCGCTGCAAGAGCTGGTTCACCAAGGTTGTCTGCTGTGCTAGGGCGCTCGTCAACTTTATGACTTGTCGAGATAAGTGTTGTTCGCCATTTGGATTGGAAGAGCTTGGAAGGAATGTGCCTCCTTGAGCAGTGGAAGAGTGGTAGACTCCGGGCGCGAGACTTGAGTTGGAAAATGTCAAATCCATGGATAAATAAGGTGAGAATGCCCTCGGTTCGATCGTAGACCCATAAATTTGAAGCCGGGACGGTTGAACTAATCTTGGACCGAATTGGGCTGCTTGGAAGGCCACGAGAGCAGGATGGGCTGTGGGAGTGGGTTGCTCGGAGGGAGCAGGTTGGGCCACGAGAGTGGGCTGCTCGGCGAAAGTAGGCTGCTCGACGTGTGGCGCACGTGAGTGCGAGGCTTGGGCTCGGCTCAGCAACGCATTGGGCTCGCTTTGGATTTGGGCGGCACAGGCCGGTTTGCTTTGGGCTTGGAATGACATGGCTTAGGCCGTAGCTTTGGTGCCATGGACCTCGTCGCGGGTGGTTGCCGTGGTGGCCACTGCGGTGGTTGCCATGGTGGAGCCTCGTAGTGGTGGTGCCGCTCCACTTATTGTCACATTTAGCCTCGTGGATCGCCGCGGTCCCATCTCTTGAATATTGGAATTTTCACTTGTTGAATTTTCTAAATTTCTAGCCATTGTACTTCTCTTTTGCGTTTTATCAAATAATTTTTGCAAATAAAAAATTCTAATAATAAGAACGTACGAAAAATCTACAAATGGACAAGAAAATAGAAAACCTTGAATGCGAGAGTCTTCTACGAGTGTGTGACTCTTCTCTCAATGAAAGCACCAATTTGTGGATGCAAATTTCTTCCTCCTTGATCTTGGACAAAATTGCACCTACAAAACAATTAACACCTTTGGTTAAGGCTAAAAGCCTCACGCGCCCACGATGAATGAGGGGGCTTTGGCCGAAGAACTTAGATTTTAGCAAGAGAGTTGGAAATTTTGCAAGAGTGTAGAACTTAGATTTTTAGAGAAAATGGGGTTCAATATATAAAGCTTGGCCGGTCCTCCTTTGGAGAAAAGGTGGCCGGCCCTTTGGGGTATTTTTGTGTGAGATGGGTGATTAATGGATTAATTAGGAATAAATCCATTAATTAGCCAATTAACTCAATTTATGTGGAATGTTTTGGAGGTTATGGAATGATTAAAATAAATAGCTAATTGATTAGCTAAAAAAAGGAAAAAGAGGTAAAAAAATATATGGAATGAAATAGGTTTTGGGAGTTACCTTGTAGAAGGGATTTGGTGAGATAGGTTTTTTGAATTGTTACCTATTTTGAGCACTTTTGACTTGGTTGAGGGATGATTGCCCGCTACTCGCGCATAGGAATCTTGTTACACCTCAAAGGTATTTTTGTCCTCTTTTGTCCAAAAATCCACATGTCGCCTTGTGATTATTTTTGGCTCCACAATATATATTTTTAATCAACTTTTGTACTTTATTTATCGTTAGTTTTGGATACATATTGTTTTTTTTTTATATTAAATATACACTTATATATAAAAAAGAATAAGCATACTAGTATACCACAAAATTAATTGAACATATACATAAACATATATCAAATATTAAGAAAGAACAACAAATTGCATGTAATGAAAAGTTAGCAAATATTAATACACAAAAAATTATAAAATACATGAATTTTCGAATTATATTCTAAAATTTCCGAGATTACTTCGATTATGAAATTTTTGAATATTTCAAAAATTTTGAATTTAAATATTGTAATCCGATCCGATTTCAAATTTTGGAACAAAAATTAGAAATGTATTTCCGATCCGATCCGATCCGATCCTTCCAAAAAAAACACCCCTAGAACTAACACAAACAATATTTGACTTGTTTGAGATTGTGTCTAAAAGAAATCCTTTTGTTAGAAGTACATTATTCTTAAAGAAAGTATAATTATTTATTATTATTTAGAAGTAACTTCTCATAAGCGGCTATTTAGTACTATGGTCTAATAGTATTTCTCTTCACTTGTAAGTGAGAAGTCTTTAGGTTCGATTCTCGCCAAAGGTGAGTTTGAACCATATTATTGTTAGTCAATTGTGAGGTTAAGCCCATCTCTCCTCCTTAGTGTAGATAATATCATTTGTTAAAAAAATAAATAACGATAAACAAATTTTAAAAAAAAAAAAAAAACTTCTCATAAGCATTTTTTTAAGTATATTTTAATGGTTAAAAAACACATTTATGTTGTGGCTTATTTTATCTGACAAGGAAGAGAGGGAGGCGCGGTAACAGAGAGATTAGTGGGAGAGAGATGTGTTTGTAGGGTTGTGTAGAGCATGTATTATTCCCCATACGCAAAGCCTTTATTTATAGTAATAAGGGAGGGAAGAACCATTCTCCTCCAAGGAATACAAGTCCTAATAGGGAAGAATAACTAGTATCAAACTTAATCTAGGATTTACACAATCACACTTAATACAATCTTTATAATACTCCCCCTAGAGTGTGTAAATACTCAAGTAGATTCGAAATCATGTATAGTTGAGGAAGTCGACTCGTTGGCATTGACTCTGGGTACACGCTAGTCTCAAACAAAGTAGGAACTTGCATATGGAACTAAGACTAATAAAAAATCCAATGGCTATGGTAAAACCCGAGTAGGGACAAAACCATAGTCTAAGGAAAAATGCATGAGAAAATGCAAAGTTAAATGAAACGTCTACGGGACGTCATCAGGGATATCAACCTAAGGTGGGTGCCTTGTCAAAACCTCGTTAGGTAGCAAAAGCCCAAAGGAAAAAATACTCATAATCGTAGGGAAAAAGAGTACATTAAAATCAAGCAAGTATACTTCAAGATACTCCCCCAGAGTTTGACATAATTCCAAAAAAAAAAAAAACTAAATACTAATAATGTTACAACTCAGAAAGCTTACGCTTACCAATTCCTTGAACAAGCTTCTGAAATGTCACCTTCATTAGTGATTTGATGATGAGATCCGCCAGGTTGTCTGGTGAACGGATTTGTGTGACTTCAATCTTCTAATGCTCTTGCTGTTGATGTGAGAATAAGAACTTCGGCTAAATGTGCTTAGTGTTGTCTCCTTTGATGTAACCCTTCTTGAGTTGTTCGATGCATGCTGCATTATCTTCATAGATTGTCATAGGATGTCAACGACATGGTAAAGACTGCAGGAGCTTTAAATATGGCCCATAACTACTCTCAGCCATAAGTGTTCCCGAGTAGCTTCGTGTAAGGCAAGTATTTCAGCATGGTTAGACGAAGTGGCAACTAAGGTATGTTTAGTTAACCTCCAAGATATTGCAGTGCCTCCAATGGTAAAGACATAACCCGTTTGAGGGCATGCCTTATGCGGGTCAAATAAGTAACCTGCATTGGCATAACCAACAAGGCGGGAATCGACTCAAGAACCGAGAAGGGTTGCGACATCACTTGAGGATCCGTAGGGATAAAACAAGCCCAGATTCGTAGTACCATTAAGGTAACGGAAGATGTCTTTAACGCCAATCCAATGTTTGCATGTCGATGCATTACTGTATCTTGCCAAAAGATTACCAGCGAAGAAGATGTCAGCTCTAGTGCATTAAGCTAAGTACAATAAAGCGCCTATTGCACTTAGTTAGGAACTTCGGGTTCCAAAATCTCTTCTTCATCCTCATTCGGACAGAAGGGATCTCGTTTTGCATCTAGCGATCGTACGACCTTAGGAGTACTCGAAGGCTTGACTTTATCCTCATTAAAGCGGCACAACATTTTTTTGGTATAGTTTGATTGATGTACTAAGATTTCATCTGAACAGTGATCAATCTCGAGACCGACATAGTATCGAGTCTTTCTTAGATATTTCATCTCAAATTCCAACTTCAGGTGCACGGTAGTTTTCTCGTGCTCTTCAGAAGTTCCGATGAGGTTCATATTGTTGACATAAACTGCAACAATTGCAAAACCAGAATTTGACTTCTTAATAAACATGCAAGGGCATAGTTTGTTGTTCACATATCCATGACTAGTCAAATACTCACTCAAATAGTTATACCACATTCTTCTGGATTGCTTCAAACTGTATAGTGAACGCCTCAGCCAAATTAAAAGCATGTTACGCCAGTCAAAATAGGTCATTTGGGAACTTTATATAAATTTTCGTATCAAGATCCCTATAGAGATACGCAGTTACTACGTGACATAAGCTACATACTCAGTTTTTCGAAAACTACTAAACTGATAAGGTAGCGAAAAGTAATCACATCCATAACGGGTGAATAAGTTTCGTCATAGTCAATGTCAGGGTTGTGAAAAGCCTTGCGCAAAAAGACGAGCTTTGTAACACATAATTTCATACTTCTTGTTACGCTTCTGAACGAAAACCCACTTGCTGCTAACGGGCGTCACATGTGGAGGAGTAGGAGCTACATGGTTTTGCATATGAAATGAGTTCGACTTGGAATGCTTGTTTCCAATTTGACCAATCATTTCTACATTGACATTCATCAATAGAACGGGATTGAATGCCATCGCACAACATGATCTCAATAGCTATTGCATATGCTAATGCATCGTTGATTATCATCTCATTTCTACACCAAACATCATCCAAGCTAGCATAATGGACCGAAATCTCTCAATTCTCGAGATGTGGATTCGTCTTTTCAAGGAAGCTTTCATAATCTAGAATTTCTTCATGAGTTAGATAGAATGAGTAGGCGATAGTTGGATTCACTATAGGCTCAGTGGCCTATGTCATGGGTTTTCTCTTTCGGGGTGTGAATCATTTGAACCAAAAGGTCTGCCACGTTTTTTATGTAAAGGTAGAGGATTGGCTAGCCGTTAATGTACGTGGACCGGTCGAAGTGGAGTCACAGGCCTCTAGCAGGAAAGTCCGTTGTACATTAGGTACATCCATCTTTGCAGGCACATTTGCAGCTGGAATACATTTGCCTCTAACAAGATCGAATTTATTCATTGTATTCATAAAGGGTCAAGGAGTGTAGCTGTAAAAAATCATCAAAATCGGAGTTAAAATAACCGTTGAATCGTGATTTTTTGTTTATAACCGTCGAAAAGTTTTGTCCCGTTACTTGATCTCTGAATGTTTGTTTTTTGCAATTTTTGGCATATGCGATCTCGAAGCATATACAAACAAGTTTGATGGTTGGATCGTTGAAACTAGTTTTGTAGAATGCGTATCTCATCAAAACAATAGATTCACTAACACTTAAGAGTTTATTCATACTTTCATTAAGTATAACATAAGATTTTGTGGTATCCACTAGTGTAAATATTTTAAATTGAAGATCGAATTCATTCATTGTATTCATATAGGGTCAAGGAGTGTAGCTGTAAAAAATCATCAAAATCGGAGTTAAAATAACCGTTAAATCGTGATTTTTCGTTTTATAACCGTCAAAAAGTTTTGTCCCGTTACTTGATCTCTGAATGTTTGTTTTTTTCAATTTTTGGCGTATGCGATCTCGAAGCATATACAAACAAGTTTGACGGTTGGATCGTTGAAAATAATTTCGTAGAATGTGTATCTCATCAAAACAATAGATTCACTAACACTTAAAGAGTTTATTCATACTTTCATTAAGTATAACATAAGATTTTGTGGTATCCACTAATGTAAATATTTTAAATTGAAGATCGAATTTATTCATTGTATTCATATAGGGTCAAGGAGTGTAGCTGTAAAAAATCATCAAAATCGGAGTTAAAATAACCGTTAGATCGTGATTTTTCGTTTATAACCGTCGAAAAGTTTTGTCCCGTTACTTGATCTCTGAATGTTTGTTTTTTGCAATTTTTTAGCGTATACGATCTCGAAGCATATACAAACAAGTTTGACGGTTGGATCGTTGAAACTAGTTTCGTAGGATGCGTATCTCACCAAAACAATAGATTCACTAACACTTAAAAGTTTATTCATACTTTCATTAAGTATAACATAAGATTTTGTGGTATCCACTAGTGTAAATATTTTAAATTGAAGATCGAATTCATTCATTGTATTCATATAGGGTCAAGGAGTGTACCTGTAAAATATCATCACAATCGGAGTTAAAATAACCGTTAAATCGTGATTTTTCGTTTATAACCGTCGAAAAGTTTTGTCCCGTTACTTGATCTCTGAATGTTTGTTTTTTGCAATTTTTTGCTGATGCGATCTCGAAGCATATACAAACAAGTTTGACGGTTGGATCATTGAAATTAGTTTCGTATAATTCGTATCCCATAAAGTTGAATGGTATGTGTGTGTGTGTGCATATATATATATATATATATATATATATATATATATATATATATTTAGTATACTTACGGGCCTTCTTTCTTCCTAACCCAGTGGATATGTGTGCAAACATGGTTCCTCTGGGATCTGGGTTCGAAGGTTGGTGTCCATTAAGATGGTGAATGCGACGATGATGATGATCTACCAAGAAAAAATCTATTTATTTTGTACGTAATTATTATATTTTTTAGGAGTATAAAATTTAATTGAAAATCTAATACATATATATATATATATATATATATATATAATTATTATAGTTAATATTTTGGGGGTATAATTATTCAAGTATATATAATTATTATAATTATTATAGTTAATTTAATATATATATATATAGTTAATTTAATATATATATATATATATATATATATATATATTATAGTTTTTAGGGGTATAAAATTGTTAAATTAATATATATAATTTTTATAGTATTTTTTTAGGGTTATAAAATTATAAAATTAATATTCTGCTTATCGTGTTTCGTGTTACCCACGTGTATACCCGAACCAACCCGTTATCTTAACAGGTGCTTATCGGGTTACCCGATAACGACCCGATTCGTTATCGTGTCGACCCGAACACCTGTTAATTTCGTGTCGTGTCGTGTCGGGTTATCGGGTCGTGTCAGGAATTGCCAGGCCTAGTTGGAAGGTGAGATCTGGAGCGATGCTATGTAGTGGGACACCATAGCCCTATGGGTTGGTGTCACATAGGCCAAGCCAATACAATGGGCTATTGTAGGCAAGCCCAATAAAAGAAAAAAAAACTTTCTTTTTTTCATTTTTCATTGTTGGGCCGAGGTCATGGGTTGGCCCAAGGGCCATGGGTGTCCATAGAACATCCCAGCCGTTGCTGGGTTTATTCTGCCGGAGAAGATGACCGGTGCCACCGCTTCAGGCAGTCATGTTTTAGGACAAAAACCTCGGGGGCAAGTTTGTGAATCAATGGGGATCATGAATATAAACAGAGATATGGAAATCTCAACATTTCAACCAAAACCATAGAGTATTTAAACCGGAATTTCAAAAAATCCAATGAGATTTGAAAAAATCTTGGTCAAAAATTTGTCGGGGGACAATGACCCATGGGCAAGGTTTGGTTGCGTGCCAACCTGCGATGGGTTTTAAACTTGGAGCATGTGGTCTCACGGCATGGCGCATCCACGTAGGCTGCAGGCCTAGTGATATTGGCTCGACGCGATGCGACTGGAAAGCAGCGGCTCACGGTATGGTAGCGACGGGATGGGTTTCTTGGAATCCTAATTTTTAATTTTTTTTTTCAATTTCTAGATTATAGATTAATATAATTTCATGCATAGTCATCATATAATTCAATGCTTGTACATGTATTTGATACAATTCATGGCAATATCAATTCACATAATTCAATAATTATGGATATAATGCATACACAATTTATGTAGAATCTAAAATTCGAAAAATGTAAAGTTGGGTCATACATTATGGTGAATGTTTACATTATCAGAGCTGCAAAAATATCGAGATAAAAAACGTTGTTTTTGAAGAACCTGATTGCGTGATGATATTGATGAATTGGTTTGATGCAAAAAATTTCCATGTCAGATTTCTAAGCACAACAGTAGGAGGATGTGTTATTCTCCCTACGCAATGCCTTTATTTATAGTAGTAAAGGAGGGAAGAATCCTTCTTCTCTAAGGAATACAAGTCCTAATAGGGAAGAATAACCAGTATCAAATCTAATCTAGGGTTTGCACAATCACACTTTAATACAATGTTTATAACAATTTAGCCTTTCTAGATGGAATTCCAAACAGACCCTTAAAGTTATAAACATATTTTTTTTTTTATCAAAGGTAACATACATTACCAACAACAAACTTTACAATACAGAGGACCAAATTTTACAACAAAAAATGACCAAACACAAAATACACAAACAAACAACAAAGGTTCGACCAAAAGTTAAGACCGAAACAAATGAAAATTCAAAACAGCCAGTTCCGCTGCATCCTCCGCCATAACCACCACTGCAATCACCAAAACAGCAGCCGTGCATGTCGATCCACACAAATTCTTGCCCCTAATTAAGCCTCGCCTCATCGATACTAACATCCAATCCCAAGCTTTACTCCTAGTATAGCTACATACAACTTCATTGGCCACTTCATCAACCTAATTGTTTACATCATTGTGAATCTCAGTTTTGTTGTTTTCTTATGTAGCACATAATTGATCCGTTTTTTGCTAAAATATATGCTAGTTTGATGCCATATGGACGAAAAATAAGAATTTTACTTGAGAACACCTTAACCTTTGGGGTTTCGTTACAATGTCCTATGGTAGCAGATGCCTCAGAATTACAACAATGTGATTTATCTTTTATGTAGCAGTTAGATAAATTTACATATAAAACTTTACATTATATATATAGCGAGGGCAGTCTTACTTTATAATCTGCCCGGGGGTCGGAGTGGAGGCTCACCAAGCCATCGAGTCTGTTTGCGCAATAGAGTCACTGAGGAGCCAAAGAAGTTGGCTTTTTATTTTTTAAATGAGTGTATAGATAAGGTTTGTGAAGATAGTTTAGGTAGTAAATTTGGGTTTAAAGATATACTGATAGTTTAAATAAAAATATATAGGTGAAAGTTGGGTGTATGGGTACAAATAAAAATTTTCTTATTTGTATGCACTATTTTATGCTTTACATGGCATACACTAATATGGTGACTTAATTCATACTAGCCTCTCCGCACGCGCTCACGCGCATGCGAGAGGCATTTTGTCATCACGGGTGCTACGCGCCCCTTAAGATGCGCCCCTAAATATGTGTTACTTTGGTTATGCATGTGAGAATGTCATAACATTTCTTATTATTTTCTTTTCTTCAATCATCTCCTTATGATGTTTTTTTTCTCTACGATTGTGTTACAAACTATTATTATAACCATGCTTTCTAATTAATGCACATAGTCAAGGCTTATTGTTTTGTAATTCCAAGTGTTACACCCAAAGAACTTTTACATATGTCGAAACCACGTATGCCAATTTGTAGCCATTGTTATTATTTTTTATCATTGGTGCCACATACGCAAACGTTTTTTATCACACGCACCAAAACAAATAAGTATGCAATCTGAATTTTTCCGACTATTAAGAAAGATAAAATGCACAAATATTGTCTACAAATTTAGTCTCCCTAGTATTTTGTTATCTTTGAAATCCATTATTCAATGATGACAATAATGGTACAAAATGCAATCACAATTACAGTACAAAATGCAGAAAAAACCTTAATTCACTCTGAAGTTGGTGTAGCAAAGGAATGCTTACAATTGCAATTACAGTACAAAATGCAGAAAAAATGTATCAAGAGAAAATGGTGAAGCTCTGAATATAAAACTGAATTGATTGTTGGTCGTACGTATTAGATATAAGTGATTGCAATCGTATGCAGAGACGATGAATTACAATAGTGTTTTGATATCTTTTTTTTTCTACGGGCATTAAATTCTCAAGGCCTTGTCTGATGATAAGAATGAAACCAAAGATCTTGAATCAGAATCCAGAATCTCTGGAATTGAAAGTTAACTTTGTTTGCAAGGAAATGAAATCCTACCAGTGAAAAGCAATTTGTAGCACGGGCTTTTAGAATTCACCCAGTTGCTCCGAAAACATTGGTTTGATATCCTTTTCTCTACGAGCACTGAGTTTTAATCAAATGCTAATTGAACTTATAAATTTCTATTAGGTTTTAGACATTGGCATGTCAACATTGTGCACATTAAAAATGTTGTTTGTTACCAATTGCAAGTAAAATTGACAATTCACTATCAGGTGGTACTTGTTTGCAAAAGTACAAAAATTATATAGAAATTTGTTATTCCATTCACTACACAATGAAAGCAAAATTATATTTCATATACTCTTATATTTTTCTCCTCAATCCACATATAATTCAAAAACCTTTGTGTTTAATGTTTATACTTTTGCCCTCCACAATGAGAGCAGTCAAGAACTAATCTCCATTTGTTTTCTCTTTGGCATAGCAGATCTCTAGTGGTTCATTCTCTTTGGACTGATCACCATGGAAAAGAGGAAATTTATTTATTTTTCAAATGAAGAAGACGTCCAACTTCTCACCCCAAACATTGGAGTAAAAGCATACAAATGAACCCATATAGAATTGTTTGAAACTAAGATATATAAAACCCAAAACAAAAACCTGATTAAGCAAGACAACGCATAGTCCTGAATTCTTATTTGGATGGACTTCAAATGGCTTGCAAAAATGCTTATCGTTCTCCAAACAATCAAAAAGCTTTATCTTGTTCCTGGCCAGTTAAGAAAAAAAAATACACGAAATGAAAAGAAATGAAACAATAACAGATAAAACAATCGTGGAGAACTAAGAGCAAAGCAATTGTAATTTTGCAAATTGAATCTACTACAATAAAAATCCAATCATATATCAAAATGAGGGAGATCAAAACCTTATATCTCCACATACGCTTACACTCATGTGAGAGGCTTTTTTTTAACCACGGGCACTACATGCCCCTAAAGATGACGAATGCATACAACATATACTTTAGATGGGTATGTCTGGTTTCAATCTATTAAACTATGTCAATCAGATCGCAGGCAACAGGCCTATATTTTGATTTCCTTCAGAAAAATCAATGGACCAGTCAATACAAAATTCGGATGACCACATTATGGGCATGAACAATTTTCTGCAGGGTTATTTGTCCTCATGATTGAATATGATTTACAGTTTAACTTCTCTTGTATATTAGCGCAATTATTTTAACTGTGTAAGGTTTTTGGGTAATCATATTGCATTCCATTAGAATCAGAAGTGTGGGAGCACTTTGATCCTCTTGCCATAAGTATTCGTTTTGTTATCTTCAGAAGGATTTTTTTTATTTTTATTTTTACCATTTAGATCTCATGTAAAACTACTTAGATGCATCCCTACAGTAAGTAACATAGGAAAGAGATGAGGAAAAAAAAATGGATAGCCTAAGTTTATTAGAAAACAATCACACGACACTTGAAAAAAAAAGTAGGCAAGATCATACAGAATACCATACCTTTTCTATAAGAAAAATCCACATGAGAAATGCCTTAAAGTTCTCCATTCATCTGCAAAGAAACAAAGGAACCCGTTATGCTCTACACTTTGTGTTCTTTCTCGCAAAATTGCCCATTGCTTTACAGTTTCATCCCATGTTTATCCTTTTGAATATTCCGTTGGAGGAGACTGGTGAGCATATGGAAGAAGATGGAGGATTTCAATCTAACTGGAAACTGTAAGGTGCAAATGTAGTGGGGGTGAAACTCTTCCGAATTTTTCTCTTCCTCTTCATATTCTTCGCCATCGTCATTGTCCTCATAATCCTCATATTTATCGCCTGACGGACCATATTCCTATGCCAAAACAACAAATATCAATTGTAAACTAATTACTTCAAAAAATAATAGAGTATCGTGATAAAAAAATTTACATACAAAAAGTCAATGGTTGAAGATTGGAAATTTGGTTACATCTTTATCATATCCCCGCATTCCCTTTTGAAATAAGCAATTACTAATACAGAGTACCTGAAAATCAACACACCAAAAAATAACTCTAATTTTGATTATGCTGAACAATTATGAATGCAGAAAAAAATCACACAAACAATCCCTAATTTTTATCACAGACTTAATATGCAATGGCCTAAAACAATGCAAAATCTAATCAAGTTCATCAAATTCAATATTAATTATACATCAAAGACACAATCTTTCTGTATCCTAAACCTAAAATACCATGCAAAGACCATAAATTTTTCGAATTTCCAAGCAGCAATAAAATATCTCAATTCGTAAACAAATTCTTCCAGAGGAGAGAGACGTGGGGTAGTGGGAGGAGGGAGGACGCTTCGTGCAGAGAAGCTACAAATTAAATTTTTTTCACCGAAATTAGCAGAAAACCAAACTTACGCAAAAAAAAAAATGAACAGTCTTGCCATTGAAATTGAATTACCTGTCCAAGCCTTTTTGGCCCAGCATACACCATCTTCAAAATACACACATCGGCTCCGAACTGCAAACGGATGTCCGTTACCATACGAAATAACAAAACTTTATTCGGATGAAGATTTTAAAACACAAAGCAATTTCATATTGTTGAATAGATCGTTAGTTTAAACCTGCAGTAATTCATAACATTCACAGATCTTTCATTAGAAATAAACAACTACAAATTAAACTAAGCAAATTAATTTTTTTTTAGAATTCAGTCGAAATCAGCAGAAGATCAAAATTATCCAAAAGAAACGGTCGGTCTTGGCATTGAAATTGAATTACCTGTCCAAGCGTTTTTTGCCCAGCGTCCACCATTTTTAAAATCTGCAAATCGGCTCCGAGCTGTAATACCTTATCGAAATTGAACAAAAACTGAGCAAAATGAATAGGAAATTTAAGACGATGAAAGTGGATGAAGAAGAAGCATAAAACAGACGATGTGAGAAAAGGCTATGTGCGGTTGAGTTTGTTTCTCCTTTTTCTATGAATAATGGGGATTGAGTAAGCCGTTGTGGCCTCTGGAACGTGCGGTCGGTTGCAGTTTCCATTGTAGCAACTGCTTGTAGAATGTCTTTCATCTGAAGGGTCACAATTTGTTTGAAAGGGGATGTCTTTCATCTAAC
Source organism: Cotoneaster glaucophyllus (assembly GCA_036320875.1). NCBI lineage: Eukaryota > Viridiplantae > Streptophyta > Magnoliopsida > Rosales > Rosaceae > Cotoneaster > Cotoneaster glaucophyllus. The sequence continues at coordinate 19,671,493 of CM070069.1, read as the reverse complement.
GGTTGTAAAAACATCTCTGAATATTATATTGTGAGTATTACGATTTCAGCCCTATTATAGTTGCGTATTACGATTTTAACCGTATTCTATTAGGATGATTTTGTGTTTTTTTTCCTGAAGTGAGGGCATTCTTGGCATTTCTGAATGCTTCACCAAACTGGCCTTCTCCCTTTATATATCTCTACTAATTAATGAAACCCTCTTTGTCAACCAAAAGAGGGTGAAAAGACAAATTAGTCTTCTATCACACAAAAAAAGAGATGGGCAATAATGTAATTTCACAGGTCCAAATTTTACAGTTTTTTATTGAAGCCTCACCTACATGTGAGGTTAAAATACCTCCAATATTAAAAAAAAAAAAAAAAAAAAAAAAAAAAAAAAACCAAAAACCTCCCCACTCCCCCACGTTCTCTCTCTCCCTCTCTTCTTCTCATTTTCTAAAAAAATGTCTTCATACACACAAAGTGTGTGCCCATATGCTAGTATAGATAATATAACTGGAGTTTAATTAGAGTCCAAATATTGATAACTGCTCACGTATTATAATTTGAGTAAATAATGTGAGTATCATTTTAAATTGCTAAATTGTATAAGTGACAACACGTAATAAATTTGACAAACAAGAAGGTTTTCGAAAAATGAATAGAGTTAGTCAATCTTGTCATTTTCTCATTATAAATTGTTGAATAATATTTAGATACTCATTAGTGTATACTTTATATACTTATTTTTCAAATTTGGCCCCGATGATATACTAACATATAATGTTTTATTGTTGTAAAATGATATTGCATATGTTATTTAATTTTTCTTCAACTTTGAAAATAAAAAACACATGTCATCTTTTAATTTTTCAACACTAAATTGTTGTCATATCTCTTGAACTTTCACAAAGGAGATCATACAGAGTTTCAGTTAGGTCTAATTGAAAAGAAAAGCTAATTAGTTAGCATAATACAACGCACCTATCATCAGATTTGGACATGAATATAGTCAATTAATTAATTAACCAGGCTGGTTAAGGCCAACTCAATCGACTTAATAAGCTCTGTATTATTACAAAGCATCACACATGAAAAATCCATGTGAGTAATATGCTCACTAAGGCCTCAGACAAAAAAATGCCAAACTATGCATAAGTTGTTCCGTTTCCGACATCTCACACACTTTTTCCGAGTCTCTCTCTTCACTCCACGCATTTCTCTCTCTCTCTCTCTCTCTCTCTCAAAACTCAATTACAAGCCTCTTCCTTTTTTTCTCTCTCTGCACTCCTCTATCATCGTCCAGATAAAGAGAGAAAGTTTTGTCCGGTTACTTTGATCGAGCAGCTAGTACTTAATGCCATGGGATCCATCAACGGTGGACGTGTGATAACAACTTCATCATCATCTATCGTAGAAAGGTCCCATGACCATGATCGTTTGCGAGAAAGCGTGTCGATGGTTTTGTCACAATGGAATGGCCTAGAAATGGCCGTCCAGAACCAATGGGGTGGCCGGGACTCCACCCACAAAGCTCAACAACTCTCTGCCGATATTCTCTCTTGGTTCTCTCAATCTAAAGGTTCTTTCTTTTTATTCATTCTATCCGATGCATCACTTACGTATAACTTATAAAATCTTTATGGTTATTATCGCTGTAAAGTTAGATTGTCTGAGAAGAGAATATTGCCATAATATACATGTTAATGTGCAGCGCCACGGTACGTGGAAGATCTAGAAAATTTGCTCCACGAACGTATGCTTCTCTCTTTCAACACAGATATTGAGGATGGAAGCATCGAGGAGGTATATATGAATCATTTATATGTACTACAATACTACTATCTCATATACTTTGTAAATAATTACACTACTTAATTAGAAGAGATAGGCTTTGATTAATGTTGAGATAGCATTCCATAATTAATAGATGTTCCTGTATATGATCATGATCATCCGTAGGGATGTGATTTCCTTTTAATATTTCCATTTATATCTAACTAGACTCAAATCTTATCGGATAATACTTAGGTACTCACTAATGAGTACCTTATATACTCACTTTTTATTGTGACTCAATCAAAAGATGTCATGTGTTTCTTGTTTTTTAAAGTCCAAGAAAATTGGGTGCATTTTTGCTCACCACCCTCATTTTATTTATCATTGTTGTATGAATATAAATTTTAAGATTTATGTCTATCTAGTACACATATTTCAAAATTTAAACTTATCTAATGTAATAAATAGGGTGGTGAGCATCACCATCACTTGAGAGTGGTGAACAGAAATATTCATAAGAAAAATTAAATACCATGTCTATTATTTTTAAAACAGTAGAACATAAGTTAAACTATCGTTGGGCTAAAATCGAAAGTAAGATATATAGAGCATTCACTAGTACATATTTAAGTATTATTATTTTTTTAATTATCATTTTTTGGAATTAATTTGATCTAGCAGGTGGCAGAACAATTGATGATTGTACATGACGAATACTTGCATGGGAACCATTAGGCCATCTCCAATGAAAATGTCAAATTACAACAATTAATTACAATTGATGGTTGATGTGACAATCTGAAGTCTTATATCAAATTTTATGTTTCTCCAATTAAATTGTCAAATATTATTTTCTTATAAATGTAGAGCTTTAAATTATAAGAAAACTAATGAAAATAGCTTGAAAACTTTGAGTTTTAACGAAAATGACAAAATAAAGGGTAAAATGAATAGTACCATGATTGATTTTTTAGTGTAAAAATGTGGTTTTTCGTTAAAATGAACAGTACCGAAAGTTTTTCGTTAAAGTTCCCTTAAATTATTGATGTGAATATTAGTTAAGCACACAAATTAAACCCTCTTTTTATCAATTGTAGTAAGTATGTAAGTAGGGATCGTTCTGGACCGGGGATTAGGAGGGCTTGCTAATAACCTCTAAACTGACTCAAAAACATGAAAACAAAGTTAAAAACGTTTGATAGACTCAAAGACCTCAAAATAAACTTAAAAGACTCAGAATGGGTTGAAAACACTCAAAACTGCCTTAAAAACACAAATTGAGCAGTTCTGACTCTAAACACTACTTTGGACGAAAATAGGGTTTTGGCTTGACTCAAAGTACTTAAAAACAGACACAAAACAGATTTAAATACTTGGGTACAAGAAAGTAAAAGGGGGGGTTTTGGTTTGGACGAATTTAAAACAAAACAAAACAAATTGTAAAACTGGGCAGATTTGTAAAACGAATTTGAAAACCTTGATGGTTGATGGATTAGCTAGAGGTCCATTCTCCACACATGACACACTTGTACATGAATCAATTTCCAATTGCTTTTCAATAGATCATGAAGCTCAACACCCCAGATTAACCGTGAATTGCACTAATTAACCCTCAGATTTTCCTTTACTCATTGAATTGGATGAAATGCATGCAACGACTCAAATCATTCTCCACAAGTTCCCTACATGACTGCATAATAGAGATACAATTAAAGATCATTACGTTCAATGAAAATCATAAGTGTTGACGAGACATTCGTAACTATGAATGCATGATACGTTTGTCAAGAATTCAATTAACGCGATTGTGACAGCAACCTTCACTACTCCTGAATATAAACTTGTAACGATTAGGTGAAACTTATTTATATTCTAGCATCAAGTTCATGCATGAAAACTAAGTATGCATCCTTAATTAACAAACAAGAACAAGTTATGAATAAAACAGTTAATAGAATTGCATTCACAACTTATTAAATCGCAATTGGCAGGAATTAATTCATATCTCAAGCATGTTCATGGCTTCAAACTTCCCCCTAGCTAATTAGGGTTTTAGCCACTCATAACTATAACAAAATCAGAGAATAAGAAAGTAGACATTAAAAACAAGATTGAATTACACCTAGATGTCTTCAATCTGCAACCTTGGAACGCCAAGCTCTTCTTTTCCTCCACTTTGCTGCGGCACAGGTGGCTGGGGTTATGTATGGATATGTCAAGGTGGTAGGGATGGATGGTGGATGCGGCAAAGGGTGTAGAAGGTGTATGGAAGGCTGAAAGTTAAGGGATTTGCGGCAGGAATATGTATCAGTGAATTTGGGGCTGTGAATGGTGTTTTATGAGTGCTGCAAGCATATGTATTTATAGGGGAACAATAAGGCACGGCTGGGACATAATTTGCATAGGTTTTGGACTCCAAACCCCTCCAGAAATCAGAAATTCCAAAGAACAAGGGATAAGGGTGCGGCTGGAATGAAAGGCTTCTAGAAACATGGCCTAGGCGCCATGTTTTTAGGGAATGTGAAGCACATGTTTAATTTTAGGTTTCAGCAGGTTTTTAGGCTTCTAGAATCCCTAATTTTAGGAGATAAGAATCAGATATTAACCCCCTTATTTGGCTAAAAGTATGGAAAGATAAGATAAGGCAAGGATAAGATAAGATAAGATGATAAGGTTAGAGATAATGTTCCCTTTTTTCTTGCTTTTATCTTATCTTTCTGAACTTGAATTTAATTCTCCATCTTTCTTGGCTGATTCCAAGCCTTCCTTTCTTCAAATTCGTCCATCCTCAAGCCTCCATGTTTGCACTATCCAATCTTGGCCCAAAAATGCTCTAGAATGCTCCAAATTGCTTCTTTTTGCCACTTTGACACTTAGAACCTGAAATTGGACGAAACTGACTTTAAACACTATAATTAACATAGTTTAGCTAACTAAATGCAAGAAAACAAGCTAACTAAGTCGCATAAATATGCTCCTATCCAATTCCCCCACACTTAGCTTTTGCTAGTCCTCGAGCAAAATGAAACAAACAAAACATAATCTAGACCTTCCAACGTTCGCCTCAGGGATTTCCAACGCACATGACATATTAAAGATCATCACAATCATAGATTTTAGTCATCTCCACCCTCGAGCACATACTTAATCACAGTCACCATTCATTAGCTCGCATTTAACCATTTAAAACAATGTTTTGAACATAGTAACATGCCTTAGAGAATTCACTCAATTCCTTACGGTTTACACTCTTATTTTCACTCAGATTTTCTAACTACACACCCTACACTAGGTATATGTGAGAAGATTGATGTAAATATGAAAACGAACACTCACATATGCTTATAGCAAAGAAAGCAATTTCTGAAGTTATTAAGCATGTATAGATATGATCTCATGAATGGAATGCTACTACTTAGATGCGAGAACCAGGGACACCATATGCTCATACCAATCCCAAACTCCACATTATTGACCACACAACACCCAAGATTGAAGTTAAGGGTTGTAACGGGGCTAGGGTAATTGGCTAACAAAGAAAGGTAAGGAAAACAAACGTTCTTAAAGCAATAGCAAGCAAAGCAATGAATTTGACACTTAGAACTCCCATTTGAATGCAGCCACAAACTTTGACATACTAGGGGAAGAATCATACATATTTAGGGTCGAATACAACTTTTTGGACCCTTTCTTCAACCATCAACACTTGTGAGCTCATTCTCACTTATTTTGAACACTTTTCACACTTTTTCACATACTTTTCTTTTTCTTTTCTTTTTCTCACGAATTTTCTTCTTTTTCTCATTTTTCTAACCCGTGCCCTCTTTGTTTGGTAGGCACACATAAACATACGTTGAGACCCTTCCCCCACACTTGTTTGCTGCCTAGTAACGAACCTCGGGAATTCACTCTAGGTCATGCTTTACTACGTCTTAAGAACAAGGGTACGGATGGTCCTATTCTAGGCTAGGTAAGGATGATGTGGGTTAACAAAGAACATAGGCTACACGAGGCTCAACGGGGTTAATCCTACAAAACATAATGCACAAGGGTAAGGCTTTTTGGCTCTAGTTCACTACACAACTTCGTCTTGTTTATGTGTTATGCAATTCAATTTTATGCTTTGAATGAAACGGATATGAGTTCTAGTATTTGGAACTATATGATGAAACGCCTTCTAAGTAATAACCAAGCAAAGAATAATGAGATCATGCAACGACTTTAGAAAACAATAAATGCACAGATTATTAACTCTCCAAATAACGTTTTAGGCTCAAGTCTCTCAGGGTTGTAGCGTTAGTTTGAGTTTCTTCCTTCACGCATGTTACAAAAACTGATTTTTTCCTTTTTGATTAGACATGAATTCATGAATTATAACCACAATCAAGCATAAACCCAAGAGTAAATCAGACTTCCATCCATGTTTACAACTCTCTTTTATAGTCATGCAATTAAAAACCAAATCCTCATCATTGTGTTGGAAGGTACCCTAAGACACAAACAAACACACAAAAACAACTCTTTTTGGGTTTTTCAAAACAATTTTTCAAATTTTTATGAGATTTTCGGATTTTTATGTCAAAACACACTAAAATGCTTCAAAACACACTAAAAACACTTAAAAACAGTGAAAAACAACATTGGAAGTGATAGGTGATAAAAACCCACGAATTTTGCATAAAAACACTTGTTTACCCCCCCACACTTAAACCAAACATTGTCCTCAATGTTTCAAGCATAGACTCACACAAAACACACAGCAAGCAACAAAACATAATAAGCATGGTAGAAGAAAAACAACAAAGAGAAGAGTTAAGGAACATAAACACCTGGTTATGGAGTGCTTTTTCTTGGTCTTCCTTTGTTGATTGCATGGGTTGCCTCCCAAGAAGCGCTTGCTTTAGCGTCTTGCAGCCGGACGATTCCTCGGTTTTAGTCCTCCAAGGTGCCCACGGCATGGAGGGGTATGTCCTCCACCACATGCTCCTCAAACAGGTCGTAATAGGGCTTCAAACGATGCCCATTCACCTTGAACTCGTGGCCGGTTTTCAAGCTTTGGACTTGGACTGCACCATAAGGAAAGACATTAGTAACAACAAAAGGTCCAATCCACTTAGAACGTAACTTACCCGGAAATAAACGTAAACGGGAGTTGAATAGCAACACTTTCTGCCCAATTTCGAATGTTTTGCCCCGAATCATCTTGTCGTGAAACGCCTTTGTTTTCTCCTTGTAGATTCGGGAATTCTCATATGCTTCATTCCTTATCTCCTCAAGTTCATTCAATTGGAGTTTCCTATGTATTCCAACGGCATCCATGTCCAAATTGAATGATTTCACGGCCCAATGCGCCTTGTGCTCGAGTTCCACAGGTAGGTGACGCGGCTTACCATAAATGAGTCGAAATGGGGACATCCCTAGGGGTGTTTTGTAGGCCGTACGATATGCCCACAGTGCATCGTCTAAGCGCAAGCTCCAATCCTTCCGGGTTGGCCCAACTGTCTTCTCCAAAATCTGCTTGATTTCCCTATTCGAAATCTCGGCTTGACCACTTGTTTGAGGGTGATAAGGTGTTGCAACCTTATGCTTGACGTTATACTTCTTAAATAGCGCCTCAATGGTCCGGTTGCAAAAATGGGAGCCTCCATCACTTATAAACACTCTAGGCATCCCAAATCTCGAGAAAATGTTAGTTTTAATGAAATCTGCAACCACTCGAGAATCATTAGTACGGGTGGCTTTTGCTTCCACCCATTTCGAAACATAATCAACTGCAAGCAAAATATACATGAAACCATACGAAGAAGGGAAAGGACCCATGAAATCAATACCCCAAACATCAAAAATTTCAACATTGAATATGGGTGTTTGCGGCATTTGGTCCCTTGCACCGATACCACCTGTTCTTTGGCATCTATCACACGTTATGCAAAACATTCGAGCATCTTTAAACAATGTAGGCCAATAAAAACCACATTCTAATACCTTGAGTGCTGTTCTTTGGGTGCCAAAATGACCCCCACATGCATAAGAATGGCAGAAAGGAAGAATGGAATGAAACTCAGAGTTATGCACACATCTTCGCACAATTTGATCCGGGCAATATTTCCATAAGTATGGATCGTCCCAAACATAAAATCTAGCATCCTTTTTAAGCTTATCACGTTTATATTTGTCTAGGGTGCTGGGAACATGTTTTGTGACCAAATAATTAACCAAATCAGCATACCAAGGCTCACTTACCTCTATGGACATCAATTGCTCATCGGGGAATGTTTCTGGAATGGGGAGAGGGTCTTCATTGTGTACTAAACGGCTGAGATGGTCAGCCACCACGTTTTCACTCCCTTTCTTGTCCCTAATCTCAATGTCGAACTCTTGGAGTAGGAGCATCCAACGAATTAGCCTTGGTTTTGCCTCTTTCTTGGTGAGAAGATACTTCAAAGCTGCATGGTCAGAGAATACAATTACTTTAGTGCCAATTAAATAGGAACGAAATTTATCTAAAGCAAAGACAACGGCAAGAAGTTCTTTTTCCGTGGTAGAGTAGTTCAATTGAGCATCGTTTAAGGTTCGAGAGGCATAATAGATGACATGGGGCTGCTTGTTCTTCCTTTGGCCTAAAACAGCTCCAATTGCATAATCGGATGCATCACACATTAACTCAAAGGGAAGGCTCCAATCTGGTGGAGTGATGATGGGGGCCGAAGTGAGTGCTTCTTTGAGGGTTTTGAAGGCCTTCTCACACTCCGCGTTGAACTCAAAAGTCACCTCCTTTTGGAGCAAACGGCATAGGGGCTGTGCAATTTTGGAGAAGTCCTTGATAAATCGCCTATAGAATCCTGCGTGGCCAAGAAAAGAACGAACCTCTCTCACCGAAGTGGGAGAGGGTAAGTAGCGTACAAGATCTATTTTTGACTTATCTACCTCAATTCCTTTTTCAGATATGACATGCCCTAGAACTATGCCTTGTTTTACCATAAAATGACACTTTTCCCAATTTAACACAAGATTAGTTTCAATGCATCGTTTCAAGATCAGTGTGAGATTATCCAAGCAATCATCAAACGAATCACCAAAAACACTAAAATCATCCATAAATACCTCAATGATCTTCTCTACAAAATCGGAAAAGATACTCATCATACACCTTTGAAATGTGGCAGGTGCATTGCATAACCCGAATGGCATGCGACGATAGGCGAAGGTACCAAAGGGGCACGTGAAAGTGGTCTTTTCTTGGTCATCCGGGGCTATCACAATCTGATTGTAACCTGAATATCCATCATGAAAACAATAAAAAGCATGACCGGCTAACCTTTCAAGCATTTGATCAATGAAGGGCAGTGGGAAGTGATCCTTTCTTGTGGTGGCGTTGAGCTTTCTATAGTCAATGCAAACTCTCCATCCGGTTTGGATACGTGTGGGCACAAGCTCGTTCTCTTCATTCTTCACTACGGTTACTCCGGACTTCTTTGGAACTACTTGGACCGGTGAGACCCATCGGCTATCAGAAATAGGGTAAATCACTCCACAATCTAGCAACTTGATTATCTCCTTCTTGACTACTTCCATCATCGGAGGGTTGAGTCGGCGTTGAGCCTCTCTAGATGGTTTAGCCCCCTCCTCCAAAAGTATTCGATGCATGCACGTGGTGAGGCTGATTCCCTTGATGTCGGCCAAGGTCCATCCAATGGCCGTTTTGTACTCTCGCAAAACACGCACCAATCTGCCCTCTTCTTGTGCCGTGAGTGAGGATGAGATGATGACCGGCAATGTCTCATGTTCTCCCAAGAAAACATACTTCAAGTGACTTGGTAATGGTTTAAGTTCAAGGGAAGGTGGCTGTATCACTGAAGGAAGCAACTTATTAGTCGAAACCGAATCTGAAATCGGGAGTGGGGACTGACCATATTGTTTTGGCAATGACTCTAGGGCAGCCACCATTTCAGCTTCATCCTCACTAGGTGGCACGGCATGGTATTCTTCAATGGTGCCGTGGGTGTTTCTTAGTCCTGCCCCTTGGTTCTTGCATCCAAGTCCGTTTGTAAGGACCATTTCAAGTGCATCGTCATGCAATTGCTCCAAATGCTCCTGCGCCATGGAATCAATAATATCAATTGCAAAACAAGAATGATCATCATTAGGATATTTCATAGCTTCAGAAATTTTAAAATCAATAACATCCCCATCAAATTCCATTGTCAAGGTCCCTGTGAACACATCAATCTTTGTACGGGCTGTTTTCATGAACGGTCTTCCGAGTAGAATCGGCAATGGGGTGGAATGGGCCGAATCTTCCATCTCTAGCACATAGAAATCAGCCGGGAAGATGAGATGATTAACCTGCACCAAAACATCCTCCAAAACTCCCTTTGGATAAGCGTTAGAACGATCGGCCAATTGAATAATAACCCCATCATTTTTAAGCTCACCTAGGTTCATTGATGCATAAATTGAATATGGCATGACGTTTATGGATGCACCTAAGTCTAACATGGCATGTTCGAATTTGGTATTTCCAATCACACAAGGGATAGTAAAACTACCTGGATCTTTGCATTTGGGAGGTAGTTTACGTTGCAAAACCGCTGAAACATTTTCACTTACCCGGACCACCTCCTTGTTCGAAAATCTTCTCCTTGTTGTGCAAAGTTCCTTCAAGAATTTGGCATATTTTGGAACTTGTTTGATTGCATCCAAGAGTGGGATATTGACTTGCACTTTCCTAAATGTTTCCAGAATGTCCTTTTCGGCTTCCTCCTTCTTTGATTGCATGAATCTGCGAGGAAAGGGTGCATTGGGTGGAATAAGGTTAGAATTAATCGAATTTGAACCCAACTTACCAATGTTGGACGTTTTGGAAGGTGTAGGTCCATTCAAAGGCTGCGGCAAGGGTGTATCCCTCCTTGCCGTGGTCTCCTCATTCTCTGCCTCTTCTTGCAACAATTTCTCGTCCTCTTTTTGGGCAGATTTGGATGTCTTGGGATGGTTCCTAACTTCTTTGCCACTTCTTAGAGTAATGGCCTTGGCAGATTCAAATCCTCCCTTCGGATTCACAGTGGTTGAACTAGGAAGTTTGCCTTGTTCTCTAAACTGTCCTAGGAATTCTGAAATCTGCCCAATTTGTTTCTTCATGTCCATCATCTCCTTCTCATTGTTTGCTATCCGATTGTCTTGCTTTTCTAACCCCTGCGAAATAGAGGTTAGTAACTGAATAGCTTGATCACTTCCCATTGACGTACCTGAATTAGATGAGGCCGGGAGTGGCTGATTTTGTTGATATGGCCGTGGAAACCCAGGGGGGTTTTGCCGAAATCCCCCTTGTTGCATAGGTTGTTGAGGCTTTCTCCACTTCATATTAGGGTGATCTCTCCATCCGGGGTTGTATGTGTTCGAATAAGGATCATATCGGGTCTGATTTTGGCCTTGGAAACCAACGGCATTGGCACTTTCCCATCCTCCATTCTCAATCAATTGAGGGCAAATTTCAGAGGTATGCCCTTGTAGGGTGCACACGCCACAGATTGTAGGTGGTGGTGTTTTTGGTCCTTCGACAACCTGAGACACAAGGAGGGTGAGATTAGCCAATTGTGATTGAATATCAGAAATTGCACTTACCTCATTGACATGTTGCTGCCGTGGGGCTTCTCTCTGTCCATGGCCTTCATATTGTTGTGCGTTGAGGGCTCGGTTTGCAATTAAAGTCTTGGCAGCCACCGGAGTCTTGTCAACCAACGCACCACCCGCTGAGGCATCTAGCATTTGGCGTTCAATTGGAAGGAGTCCTTCGTAGAAATATTGAATGAGCAGCTCCTCCTTCATTTGATGCTGTGGACATGAAGCTACAAGAGTTTTAAAACGTTCATAATAAGAGGGAAACGACTCACCTTCCTTTTGTTCGATGCCACTAATCCGTTTCCTCAAGAGAATGACTCTTGAAGTTGGGAAAAATTTCTCCAAAAACGCTCGTTTCATGCTCTCCCAAGATGTGACAGTTCCGGGCGCCAATTCGTACAACCAATCTTTAGCCTTCTCCAACAATGAGAATGGAAAGGCTTTCATCATCAAAATATTCCCATCAACGTTAATGGGTGTCATGCTCGAGCAAACCACTTCAAACTCTTTCAAATGCTTGTTTGGATCCTCCATGGACAGCCCATGGTATTTGGGAATGTGATGCAACAAGCTTGACTTCAATTCGAACTCGGCAGTCTTATTTGGGGCTGCCCTAGGATATTGAATGCATAGAGGTACTGCATTATCCAATCCCGAGGCCGAAAGCTCCTTAATAGTTCGATTATTTGCAGCCATAACTTCCTCAAACTCGGCCTCCTCTATCTCCTCAGATTCGGCCTCTTCTTGTTCCTCAACTTCAACCTCAGAACTTGAACTAGATAGATCAGGTTCTGGGGTCTTTCTTTTCCTTCTCAAAGTTCGCTCAAAATCGTCGTCAAAGTCCAAGATGTTCTTACTAATAGTTTGGGAACTTCGAGTCATAAACTAGTACCTGAAAAACAAAGAAAATAACAAGAATCAGCAAATAGACTTAAAACAAACGAAAATAAACAAAAGGAATTAGCAATGTTGCTAATCCCCGGCAACGGCGCCAAAATTTGATGTGAATATTAGTTAAGCACACAAATTAAACCCTCTTTTTATCAATTGTAGTAAGTATGTAAGTAGGGATCGTTCTGGACCGGGGATTAGGAGGGCTTGCTAATAACCTCTAAACTGACTCAAAAACATGAAAACAAAGTTAAAAACGTTTGTATAGACTCAAAGACCTCAAAATAAACTTAAAAGACTCAGAATGGGTTGAAAACACTCAAAACTGCCTTAAAAACACAAATTGAGCAGTTCTGACTCTAAACACTACTTTGGACGAAAATAGGGTTTTGGCTTGACTCAAAGTACTTAAAAACAGACACAAAACAGATTTAAACACTTGGGTACAAGAAAGTAAAAGGGGGGGGTTTTGGTTTGGACGAATTTAAAACAAAACAAAACAAATTGTAAAACTGGGCAGATTTGTAAAACGAATTTGAAAACCTTGATGGTTGATGGATTAGCTAGAGGTCCATTCTCCACACATGACACACTTGTACATGAATCAATTTCCAATTGCTTTTCAATAGATCATGAAGCTCAACATCCCAGATTAACCGTGAATTGCACTAATTAACCCTCAGATTTTCCTTTACTCATTGAATTGGATGAAATGCATGCAACGACTCAAATCATTCTCCACAAGTTCCCTACATGACTGCATAATAGAGATACAATTAAAGATCATTACGTTCAATGAAAATCATAAGTGTTGACGAGACATTCGTAACTATGAATGCATGATACGTTTGTCAAGAATTCAATTAACGCGATTGTGACAGCAACCTTCACTACTCATGAATATAAACTTGTAACGATTAGGTGAAACTTATTTATATTCTAGCATCAAGTTCATGCATGAAAACTAAGTATGCATCCTTAATTAACAAACAAGAACAAGTTATGAATAAAACAGTTAATAGAATTGCATTCACAACTTATTAAATCGCAATTGGCAGGAATTAATTCATATCTCAAGCATGTTCATGGCTTCAAACTTCCCCCTAGCTAATTAGGGTTTTAGCCACTCATAACTATAACAAAATCAGAGAATAAGAAAGTAGACATTAAAAACAAGATTGAATTACACCTAGATGTCTTCAATCTGCAACCTTGGAACGCCAAGCTCTTCTTTTCCTCCACTTTGCTGCGGCACAGGTGGCTGGGGTTATGTATGGATATGTCAAGGTGGTAGGGATGGATGGTGGATGCGGCAAAGGGTGTAGAAGGTGTATGGAAGGCTGAAAGTTAAGGGATTTGCGGCAGGAATATGTATCAGTGAATTTGGGGCTGTGAATGGTGTTTTATGAGTGCTGCAAGCATATGTATTTATAGGGGAACAATAAGGCACGGCTGGGACATAATTTGCATAGGTTTTGGACTCCAAACCCCTCCAGAAATCAGAAATTCCAAAGAACAAGGGATAAGGGTGCGGCTGGAATGAAAGGCTTCTAGAAACATGGCCTAGGCGCCATGTTTTTAGGGAATGTGAAGCACATGTTTAATTTTAGGTTTCAGCAGGTTTTTAGGCTTCTAGAATCCCTAATTTTAGGAGATAAGAATCAGATATTAACCCCCTTATTTGGCTAAAAGTATGGAAAGATAAGATAAGGCAAGGATAAGATAAGATAAGATGATAAGGTTAGAGATAATGTTCCCTTTTTTCTTGCTTTTATCTTATCTTTCTGAACTTGAATTTAATTCTCCATCTTTCTTGGCTGATTCCAAGCCTTCCTTTCTTCAAATTCGTCCATCCTCAAGCCTCCATGTTTGCACTATCCAATCTTGGCCCAAAAATGCTCTAGAATGCTCCAAATTGCTTCTTTTTGCCACTTTGACACTTAGAACCTGAAATTGGACGAAACTGACTTTAAACACTATAATTAACATAGTTTAGCTAACTAAATGCAAGAAAACAAGCTAACTAAGTCGCATAAATATACTCCTATCAATTATTGTATTTATTTAAAAAAATTATTGAAAGAAATTTTTATTCGCTTAAATACTAGCGGAATAAGCGACCAACCATTAAAATTAATATAATTTTTTTTTTGATGTTGTGTCAAATTTGACTCCTAATCACAATAGCATTAAAATTCAGTTAACAAACTGCACACAAATAATTAATTATTAGCCATAATTAGCCTGCAAATAATCTATCCTCGTTATCATATGCTAGCAGCCTAGCAGCACCTCATGAGATCTCATGGTTAATTTAATCCTCACAGGCATTTGTATTAAAAAAAGATCTCACAAGGATGAATGATCAATTTATATATCTTTCAAGAAAAAATTGCACAAATGGCATCCCATAACTTTCCTCTTTACAGTTAACTACCCAAGCTTCATATTCATTTCCTGTACAATGTATGCAAGATGCAGGAAAATAGTTTCTTTGGAATGCCTTGGGTTACCAAATTCTTTAACCTCATCTCACTCTTTGCAATTTACTTGTTTTTTTATTTAGGTGAACATTTGTACTACTCTCGCCCAAACTCGCTTAACTTCAGAGTTCTGATAGAATTCGATGCATATGAGTTGGTATGATGGCATCTCCAATTTACTAGTTTATTCCCAGCTACTCAACGACAAGATGCACTAGATTTGGCCCAAAGTTTTGAATAACTAGGTCAGCAAAATACCATCCAAACTAAAATTGTTTTTATTAGACGGCCCCAGTTTTTTCGTTAAAATTCAGTCAAAACATACCATATGCAACATTGAGCCTTTTTTCTTGGGTAGTTTGCTACTTAAATGACCCCTACATGATGACTTGGGTATACATTCAGTTGATTAATACTCGTAGGACATATCTTCGACTTTTAAAAAATTTTGATTTACATTAATCATTAATGTATAAACCAACCAAGAGAATGAAAACGGTAATTTCCCAATTACCGTTTTCCGGCGTTTTCAAACAGGGGATCCAATCAGCATCTCCGGCGAATGAGGACGATTGTTTAATTCTGCGAACGAGGAAGGACGATAGTATTCGCCGTAAGGAGGGCATTCAACTTCTGTGAGGTTATGAAGTTCCATGTAAACACTGTGCTAGTATATTGATAAATTAACAGCTGCATATTTACTTGAGGACATAGTAAAAGGGTGATTCTGCATCCACATATTACTTCAAATCCTTACTTTTTTCATCATTTTTATTTTACTGACCGGGAGTAGAAAGTTAACGGATAACATATAGTGGAACAAATGGGCAAACATATCACACAATGCCGAGGCCATGCAACTCTTAGAAGGAGGAGACTAAAACAACAACCCAGTTTTCAATCTCCGACCGAGACATCACCGGAAAAGAAGCAGTTGTCCCACAATCAGGGAAGACCTCAGCCAGGAAATCCGACATTATGCCAAATCCATACTAGCTGAGGCTAAGCATGGAGGGGATGAAAAAAAGCACGAGAGAAAAGGGCGGTAGCATATCAAGCGGGAGAATCGGATGAAATAAAACTGGACTTAAAAAATCTTCGAGGCGACTCAGCCGATGATCATCACGAAAATGAGAGACCTCGTCACAAAAGAAACATGAGAGAAGAAGTAAGAAAAGCAGAGAGATGTTCATTTTATAACCATCAAGAAACTGCCTGGCTCTTGGTATTGGAATAAAGGGAGATAGCTTCCATCAAAATTTCCAAAAATGGTTTTCACAAGCAGTTGAAATTGAATAAAAGAATCTCCAGAACTAAGGTCGACAACGGATATGGTTGAATTTTTAAGTTGAAAGAGTATAGACAACATGGGACGTGAATAATCTTTGGATCTCTAGCTAAACGAATAATCTCGTCACAGGAAACACAAAAGGAGATTTGATTTTAAGTTTGCAACACTCTCTAGTCCGGCACACACAGCATTGAGCATTCATATAATACTAGGGGAAAGCAAATAGCCAAGTAAGAACAACTAATTTAGAATTAAAAATTCAATCGTACAACCGACATGATCAGCAGAAAAAAAAAAATTAAACCTTTTCGCTCCTGCGCTCCTCTTGCATTAAGTCAACAACAGAAACAAGGATAGCAGTGTCATACGGAGAAAACGGGAGTGTGAAAATCACAACCGGCGTAAAACCACATGCCAAAAAAATAGCAATAAGAACACCATTGCATCATCGTCGCCAAAACCAACATTTCTTTCATTCAACAAGCAGCACATAACAACTAGTTCCACCAACAACAGCCTCAAAAGGGTTGCAAGCTAAATCCAATTTAATTGGAACAACTAAAATTATAGCCCAAGCAAGTAAAAAGGTTATAAAAAAAATAAAACAAAAACAGAGATAATTACTGTACAAGCACAAGGCGGTTACCCATACCTCCTCTGAAACCCCCGCCCCCATTCCCGTCGCCACCGCCCCAAACCTCTCCGCCACCATCACCACCGTCCGAATTCCCCACCCCCTCGGCCTTCGGCACCGTCACGATAAGCTCCCCGTCAACAAAAACCGCGCTGGCCAGCTCGGGCCGAGTCGATTCCGGCAGCCTAAACCTCCACATATCGAGTTCCAGCTCGTCCAACGTTAATTCCACCGACCCACTTTCCCGAACGACAATTTTGGTCACCCCTGGATGGATTTCGACGGTATGGGCCCTGACGTCGTCGCTGATATTATCGGCTTCGGCGACAAATCGGAAGCAATCGGGGTTCTCCTGGACCAGAACGTCGGCGTCGGATCGAAAGGGGAGCTCCAGGACCCGGCTGAAGACATGGGGAAGACGGCGGAGCTTCTTGTGGTTCGGACCCAAAAGTGCCCGCGCTTCAGAAAGTGAGTTTCTTGAGCTGTATTGGACGGTGATGTTGCGCTTCCTGGGCATGGGGTGGACCTTCATGGTTTGGGCGGTTTCAGTGACAGCTACGGCGGCGGCGGTGCAGAAGAAATGGAGGGATTGGGACAAGATTAATAGAAAGATGAAAGATGCCCTTCTTCTGGAAAAGGCAGTCCAACCTTGGGTTGGAATCAGAATCCTGATTGGGTGGTTGTTTTTACCAAAAGGAGGAATCATAAAGGATTGGTGGGAAATTTGATTTGGGAATTTCTTGGGTTTTGCTTGGTGAGAAATACCCTAACCCTAGAAATTGGATAGGATTGAAATTGAATTGGATTGGATTGAATTGAACATTCCCAATTTCTCTCTGATAATGAGAAAATGGGAATTGAAATTGCAAAAGGGTGTTATGGAAATCTCCCTTTCTGGGTAAGCAAAGTGGCTTCAGAGCCCATTGGGGGGGGGATCGCAGCAAAATATATAAAAGGCAAGATGGTTTCGGTTTCATCCTCGGAGTTTTACTATAATCCCAATTTTGGTCTTTTTTATTTTTCAATTATTTTGGACCATTCAAACTATTTATAGCTTTTCTGGTGTGATTCGACCAAAGTAAAAAAAATATTATTCTTTCTGTAATTATATAATAATACAGATGCATAGGATGTAATTTCCTAGTAATTGTAAGTCACCCTCTAAGCTCATGACTCATGACCCAATTTGTGAAATCCTTTTGTTTGCATGTTTTCGTTTTATTATGTCACAACTTCGTAAACATGTTTGTTTGTTTGTTTTTTTTTTTTTTTTTTTTCATTACTAACTTTGTGAACATGTTTTGGGATTTCTTATGATTTATTTTTAGTGGAGCACGAGTGATTAATGCGTACCAACATGTCCTTGTGAGAAGAACAACAACTGGAAATGATTGCTTGCTATTATTTTCTAGATTGAGGAGCAAAAGGAGGAATCTGTTCAAGGAGGGAAAGTAACAAACATGCAACCATTATAATGTGATTGATTATGACATTCCATGTTAATGATACAACGGTATACAAAGAAAAATTATACATGACACTATGGTGGTTGTATGCCTATGATATAAAAGTCTTCCTGATTAAAGTTTGTTGTATCTAATGTTCTAATGATTAGTCATTTATCTCCTTCATTTTAAGTAAAAGAATAAATAATATTAACCACATGAGTTACAAATTCTTTGCTACTACTTTTTTATTTATTAATCTAACGATGGTGACACAATTTTATTTTTTATTTTTTTATAAAATCATGATATTCAATATAATAATCTCCCATCATAATATTCAACCTAATATTTAACACAATTTCCACCGTAATTTAAAAATGTCATGACACAATTTTTAAAAAAGCACAAAACTAGTAAAAACACAGGTGATTTCCTAGTTGAAAGCTTTGAAATGACTTGTGTCATTTGACCATGATTAGGTGCCACTGACAATTAGTCTTATCCTTCAAGACACGGGATACCTCAAGTTTCGACAAAATGAAAATACAACAATCTCCCATCATTATCTTTTTTTTGTTCAAGCTCGTAGATAAGATCTCTAATTCCTCACTCCAAATCCTAAAGCTAGGATCTATTATAATTTATAAAAACAACAATACAATATATAATTGAGAAAACAAAATTGACAAAAAAAAACAAGTGATTCCACATATCATGCAATATTCTTATTTATAAGACCAAGGAAGAAAGGGACATTCCCTCTCCAATATTCGTTGGCAACTTCTTAGAAGTTAGCTTCCCTCCTCCACCCTTGTCTAATATGGCTTTATACAAATTTAAAATCGATCAACTTTGCATGAGCTCTTTTATCAAAGAAATTAGAAAAATACAAGACATTTTAGATGTGTGCATATTCTATGTAATTATACAAGGGTGTATATTTGCCCATCGACTTAAAGCGGTTTTAAGCATCACCATTGCAATAATTGTCGTTAGATGAATATGATTTAATTAATCTACTGAACAATTCTCGAAATTTAAACTCAATTAAAAGATGAGATGGTGAGCAAAACGATTCGCATTGTATAAAGACAGAATGAAGGTTCCTCGACCCTTCGCAGAAGAGGTGGCCAACTAAAACAAAACAAATGCAGACGGAGACATGGTGCTCGGTGACAAACAAAACCACCATTGGCTATTGAAACTCTTAAACCAGCACGTATAGATTTGTTTGTTTGTTTTTTTTTCCTTGTTATTTTTTATTATCTTTGAAATTACTCCAGAGACTAGAGTATTTTTGGGGACATTTGTTGACCATAAAATTCAAGATCTGCTTACCAGCAATCCACTTAAAGACGGTGGATGCACACAACAATTCTCCCTGACTATGCGTTGTGTGATCTTGTGGCGCTTCTTTCGCTTGTGAATAAAACGTCTTTCCAACCAAATGATAAAACTAACCACGTATTTTAATATCGCTTGTACCAAAAACAAAAAACTCACCACTTATTATTGTTGTTCAAGTTCATAAGGAGCCCAAATGGAACTTCTAATGATTCATCGATAATTAAACAGCGGTGAAAAGTAGATCACAGTAAACTTGCCTGATACTGTTGTAAATTCAGACAGATACGCTATCTTCCTGGAGAAGTTTGACAAACACAAAACAACTAAAAGAGCAATTAAGCTCACCTTTCACCTTTCACCTTTCACCTTTCATCTTCTCCGTTGCCCAACCACATTAAACTTACTGTTACATGTGTTGCATTTTTGGTACTTCTTCCTCATGGTGCATACGACGCCTACGGTGAGATCTTCTATGTTTATGAGTATGTACTTTTGGGGGACTGTCAGTGCTAGAGGTACTCGGAAGAAGAATCTCCTCGCTTGTTGTATTACCAAACACACAATCAAAAGGGTCGACCATTGAATCAACATTAGAGTTCATCTACAAAAAGAGATGGCGTCAGAATGGAAGAGTTGCCATGAAAGTATAGAGTAACGTCCTCATCATTATTAAGGTATCTACATAAACAACGGGTAAGAGTGAGAATCCTGTCAGGAGGTGCAGAGTACAAATGATCCCCTACAATAGTACTATTCACTGTTGATTTCATCATGTAACTTTTCTGAAGACAAGCCTGCAAAAAAGATCTAACTCTATCACCTAACAAGTTAGGTTTGCTACCGGTATAGGCACAGGGCATGATACTTTCTTTGGCATGCAAATTTGAGCTGGGTAGGATAGGTTTTCTGTACCATTACCATGTAATGGTTCACATGCATTTGGTGGGTATAATGTTCAACTATATGAACAGTAATGTTTATAATTTACAAACTATTTTACGTAGACATTCCGCAACAGTGAAAAGTTTCTGCCATATCTAAATTCCAAATTCTTCTTCTGCACTACTATGGCTACTAATAAAACTGGGGTGGTGCTATCCACACACCCATTTTTACCTCTCACACACCCCTCTCAATTTCTTGCCGTCGGATCGAATGAACTGAAGAAGATCAATGGACAAAAATTAAAAAGGGTGTATGGGAGGTAAAAAGGGATGTGTGAATAGCACTACCCTAAAACTAAACTCATCAGTAATTTAATGCAACCATTTCTAGAAAAGAAATTACTAGATAAGTATTCTTACGGGAACTTGTTTAGGAGCAAAACGTTTTTTGTCGAAGTCATTCTGGGTGTTCCGGGAATCACTGTCAGAAGCACTCTGATGGTCGCCATGGGAAGCCTGTTCTGAATCACCTTGAGGGTCGCTGTAATCTGTTCTTCGACCATGGGTAATGTTATCACTAAAATAATTCCGATAACGCCACCTCAGTGTTGGTTGATCTGAGTTCGCATCATCAAAAACTTTCTCAGAGTAGAACTGTTTAGAGATAAGCCGCATCATAGAAGGGTCATTCTGATACTTTTTCACCATTCTGTTATTTGAATCACAGTTCATAGTTCAATAATTCAAGATTTCCAATTAAAGTTAGTAGACAAGCAGATATCGGTCATATATTAAAGTGCATTTACTTTTCCTGGATAAATAGATGTACAGTACATGTCCCATATATATTCAGATAATTACATACAAAATCCAACTATCCAAGTAAACAAAGGCATGCCAGAGATGTGTGAAGAAAGCAGGGCCGGCCCAGGCCCAGTGCGGGAAGGGCGACCGTCCAGGGCCCAAAATAATTGGGGGCACCAAAATTATTAAGACGGTATATTTATATATTTTTTCATAAGAGTATAAATTAATAAAATTTGGTTCAATGACAAAGAAATATAACTAGAATTGGTGGTTTTGTTGTTTAAAATTAATGAGGAGGTCTTGGGTTCAAAGCACCATGTGTGCTTATTTACTTTACAATTTTTATGATTTTTTTTGTTGTTGTTAATTTATTTTTAATTAGTAGCTAATAGCTATGTGGGTTGTTATTTTTAAAACATTTGTTCCAATTCAAGTCTAATCTTCAACAATCTAATCTTCAACAAAGAGTAATGTGTTGACCAAATTTACAAATCATATGACGTGTCATAAAAAAGTTTAATTTAGTACCTATTTATTACTTATACATATCAACTAAAGACTCAAAAATATCATTATTTTTTTAGTCCCATATTGACAAGGTTAGTAAATAAGAAAAAACACATCACGATTCATACAAAAACACTTTAAAAGTTCAGATGGAAAACAAAACTCATATCTATCTACTTGTAAACCCGGAGTTTTTTTTTTGTTTCCTTCTCACGATACAAAATAAATTAGTTTATCTGTGTTTCTAAATTATAAGTTTGAAGTGTTTTTCTAAGTATAATTTTATCGATGTCTTACGTGTGAAAACAAATAATTTTCTTATATAAAATGAGGGCACATTTTGTGGCATCGTCCCGGGCCTCAAAAAACTCTAGACCGGCCCTGGAAGAAAGGGTAGACACTAGTCATATACAGAAGTGAAGTTTTCGTGAATGGATAAATGTACTATGACATCTGACTTCAATTCGATAAGTGTAAGAAAGATAATGAACTTTTTTTTGTCGGAAGAAAGACCATGAACCTAAAATTTTCAAATTAATAACTCCTAATTACAATTCATGAAGAATAGATCCACACCAAGATGGCTAAAGATCTTTGGATATCTGACATCAGCAACCATGGACAACTAACATGTTCTATTCATGCATACCAGAAGAAAATCAGTGTTTCTAGAAACTTGCACGGAGTGAATTCATCAAAAATCGTAAAAAGAAGTAAGGTGACATACATAGTTGCTAACTCCGCCTGCAAACGACTTCCATCCTGAGAAAGAATATGGTCAACACATGAGTTTAAGGACCTCGAGAAGCTCCATAGTCCAAATATAGCAGCAGCTCCTGCAGAAGCATAAAACTTGTTCATAGGAGAATTTGATAGGTAGCTATGATTCATATATAAATAGAGAGAGAGAGAGAGAGAGAGAGAGAGAGAGAGAGAGAGTTTAACTCACCTCCTGAAAGGTTAAGTCGAACAAACTTATTCAGCTTCTTTGATACTGGATAAAAACATTGACATTGTTAAAAGAATGAAACATATAAATAAACGACAATGAGAAACGAAGTAATAACCATCCAAACTTACAATAAACAAGACTTGAATCGTTATTGGACCCCAAAAGAAGAACCTCTAAATGTAAATTAAAGAATCCTATAAATGTTTATTAAAGAATCCTACCACTTTTCACCTGCTCGCTCGCTCACTCGAATGATTATAAATGAGTATAAAAGTGATTTGCAGACAGTAAATATTCATAAAAGCTCCAGGAAACGTGTAAGATTACAATTCTGTGAATCATATAATATCAATTGCACAGCTGATATCATTTCCCTTGTACTGTTTCAAAAAGTGCATAATTAAGAAAAGAAGAAAAAAGAACAGGACAGAAAAATGTATTAACTTTAATGCTATGGATTGTTATTTTCCAAGCAGGGAAAGCCAACATATTTGTACAGTGTACGCAGTACATATCCTTTTTCACTTGAACATACATGCGGCAATCTGTAAATGCCTCATGATAACTACCTTAAAACCATGGAACAACGAAAACTCAAAATACTAGAGAACCAATGTTTCTCTATCCAAAACCAATCCACATTGTTGTAACTGAAAATAATCCAATGCAAACCCTCAATCCAAATAATGAGAAACCCACGTTTCTCTACCCGAAACCAATACAAACTCTCGTAACATAAAATCACCAAATCAAAAGTGGGGTTTGCAGCTTTTACTGAATGTGAATCCGAAATGTGTGTCGAATTGGATAATATCAAAAAAGCCTTGGCTGTACCATTATCACTATCATACAATTGAAAATTCAAAAGTGGGGTTTGCAGCTTTTGCTGAATGTGAATCCAAAATGTGAGTGGAATTGGATGAAGTATCGAAAAAGTCTTGACTGTACCATTATCACTATCATACAATTGAAAATTCCGACCACCCAATGAATTGAAATATACAGAACACATAGTTGGAAGATAAAAATTCACAAAAAAAAAAACGACGAACCCAGAACAAGAAAATTGATAAATTAGATAGAGACAGACCTGTCCAGGCAACAGTAGCAGCAGCAAGACCTCCGAACGTAAACTCCCTGACAGCTTTGGACTTGCAAGTAAAAAGAAGCTTAATTTCTTCGGGCGTCAATTTGACCTGCAACACACATTTGGTGCAGCAAGGTTAGCAATTGATGTAATTTTGGGTACCATTTCGGTAATCCTGAATTGGGATTAGGGTTTCAAAGATTTTGCCGCCTCAAATTCGCGAAATTTGTGAAATTTTTTACCTGTTTGTACCTGAGATGTTGCTCCAGCTCGAACAAAGCTTCTCCCATTTTGCTGTTTTGGGCTTTCAGATCATGAAGTTTCCTCCTTTATATATAGGCATCGGATTCACACAGACACACATGAATAGAAACGACCTGTCGTTTGGTACTCTAGTCGTATGGTTAATTTTTTGGCAATTTGCAGTAATGGGGTCTGTAGTTTATTCAGATTTCACTTTCGTTCAACATAGTCTTTTGTTTTACATTTTAACTCCCTATATAAAAATGGATTCTGTTGCATCACACCTTTTTTTTTACATATTAACAATAAATAAATAAATTGAAAAACCCATCACTCCCCGCTCCATTTTCTTTACATGTTATCCATCATCAAAAATTTTGTACCATTTAAAACTTGGTATAAACTTTGAGAAGTAGCTTTGTTTCTCAAAACGTAATTTTCTTGAGCCAAAACTACACCCAAACATCACGACATTAGCACGAATACAGAAATGGGGCATTTTGATTCACATGCCTCAAATTTGAATTTCTTTAATCAAACATCTATAACTTTTTAACTTTTGATCAATCATTCTTCTACTAATTTTTAATTAAAAATTAGGGCAAAAGACTGTTTACTACCCTCATATTTCGTGGTTTTCAACATTTAGTACATCAAATTTTTTTCGTCCCAAAGTCATACCTAAAGTGTTAATTTTGGGACAATTTCATACATCCGTTAGTTTAGCTGTTAAGTCTTCCGTTAACTGATGATGTGGCATCCATGTGGACAATGATTGGACGCCACGTGTCATTAAATGATCCATGTGGAAATTAAAAATTCCAAAAAAAAAAACAAAATTTCAAAATTCAAAATTTAGAATGAGAACAATTAAAAATTAAAACATAAAAAAAAGGGATAATATCATATCCTTCCGCACATTGACGTTTCGAAGCAACTACTCCCGATGGCCACCTCTTCTTCCAGATCAGAGCCGTCAGCACCATCTCTCCGTTGAGGCATTCATCCTCATTGATGCACCGACTCCTCCATTCTCGTCGAATCGCCGACCCACCCCTTTCCCCTCGTCAAATCTCCAAAACCCTAAATCAAAATCCAAAAGTTCTGAATTCGATTCATAAAACCATTATGAGAAGTTCTTCTGCACGGAGAAGAAGGAGTGGGTGAGAAATGTGAAGAGAGAGGCAGAGACTTGAAATTGGGGAATTACCTGGAAAGAAGCTCGAGACTTTCGTCATAGACAACCATCCTCTTGAGGTGGAGCTTTTCGATCTTTTATGGGGCTTCGACGGCGGCTAAGGGGCATCTGTGGGTGGCGCGGTGGTGGGGGTGAGGGTGAGGGTAGGGTTTGGGGTTGAAGGGGAATAAAATGGTGGGTTTGGGGGAGTGAGAGGGGAATGAGAAGGTAGACGGGGTAGGAGGGAGGGTGTGGCGTGCGAGCGACAGCGTTCGACAGCGCTCTGCTAGGGTTTTGGAAGCTTTTCGTTCTGGGGTTCTGAGGTGGGTTCTGTGGGTTTGGTTGGATGAATTTGTGGGGGAAGGAGGGTGAGGCTGGATTGGGGTCGAAAATGGTGTGGTTAGTATAGCTTGCAGTTTGGGGGTGGCTGAGAGAGGGGTGCAGCGAAGAGACGGGAGGGGAGAGAGGTTGTTCCTTTTTAGCTCAATTTTTCTTTGATCAGATTATGGGATTTCGGCAATTGGGTTTTGTTTTTGTGATCAGATTATTGGATCCTTTTGAAGGAGATCCATAATTTGTTTTAGAAATCTTCGTGGCCTCTTTTGGTTTTGATGTTTTTGCTGGAAAGGCTGAGACATTTGCAGGAAGGGAGGATTGGGCGGGAGTGGGGGATGACCCTTTTTTTTGTTTAGAATTTTTAATTTCCACGTGGACTTCTTAATGACACGTGGCGCCCAGTCATTGTCCACATAGGCGCCACGTCATCACTTAACGGAATACTTAACAGCTAAACTAACGGATGTATGAAATTGTCCCAAAATTAACACTTTAGGTATGACTTTGGGACTAAAAAAACTTGATGTACTAAATGTTGAAAACCACGAAACATGAGGGTAGTAAACAGTCTTTTGCCCTAAAAATTATGATTTTTATTGTATTTAATTAACCAACTAGTTCAGAAAATAATATCACAAATATTCTAAAATCACCACAAACATCCTATCTTATCTTATCATAATTCGTTCAAAATGAATTTTTCTTATTCAAATAATTTTTTGTTTTAAATTCTAAAAACACATAAACATCCTATTAACATACAATTATGAAATATAACATGCACATATATTAAATATAACGTACCAAATAGATATATTAAATGTAAGATCCCACATCGCCCATGGGTGTAGATCCTGTAAGCCTTATATGTATATTCTCATCTCTACCTAGCACGAGGCATTTTGGGAGCTCACTGGCTTCGGTTCCGTAGGAACTTCCAAGTTAAGCGAGAATGGGCCAGAGCATTCCCAAGATGGGTGACTCATTGGGAAGTTTTGCTCGCGTGAGTTCCCAGAAACAAAACCATGAGGGCGTGGCCGGGGCCCAAAGCGGACAATATCGTGCTACGGTGGAGTCGAGCCCGGGATGTGGTGGGGGCCTGGGCGGGGATGTGACAATTTGGTATCAAAGCCAATCCTTGACCGGAAGTGTGCCGACGAGGACGTCGAGCCCCTAAGGGGGTGGATTGTAAGATCCCAAATCGCCCAGGGGTATGGATCCTGTAAGCCTTATATGTATATTCTCATCTCTACCTAGCACGAGGCCTTTTGGGAGTTCACTGGCTTCGGATTCCGTAGGAACTCCGAAGTTAAGTGAGTACGAGGCCAGAGCATTCCCAGGATGGGTGATGGGTGACCCACTGGGAAGTTCTGCTCGCGTGAGTTCCCAGAAACAAAACCGTGAGGGCGTGGTCGGGGCCCAAAGCGGACAATATCGTGATACGGCAGAGTCGAGCCCGGGATGCGGTGGTGGCCCGGGCCGGGATGTGACAATAAATATAACGTACCAATTATATAAATTTAATCTGGGTACGTATTAGTATTTTGGTACGTTATAAAATATTGTTTTTGGTACGTTATGCAATTCTTTATTTAGTACGTACCAAGTTATTAGTACGTTGTATTATCCTTATTTTGGTACGTACAAAACTTATGGTACGTTATGTGTAAGTTGTGTAACCCAAAAAAAGATAACTTTTCACATTAAAACATTGCACTAAAAAATATTTTGTCAACTCTTAATAATTAATTATTGGAATAAGGACTCATTTAAATAAAAATAAAAATGAGAAAACTCTTAGTTCACGTTTCTACTATAAGTAGTTGTTAAAAAATTCAAATTTATTTTCAGCTGCATAAAATTAGGCAGTCTAGTCTACATCTCAATTTTAATTATAAACGAACTCTTGTTTTTTTATAATCTATATAAAATATTGAGTTGGAAATTGGAAAAACTATATTTCATCCAATTAATCTTGAACCCTAGTAGATATACTTGAATCCTTAAATTGAGGAAGAGATTAGATTCCATAAAAATAACAATAAATTAATGAATATTATTGAGTGCATTTTTTACATAGAAATGGATTTAAAAAAATTTATAAAATACATAAACAAAGAATATACCTGAAATATAAAGTTTAATTAAAAGTAAAAACACTTTAATCAATAGTTGAAAAGTAACAGATATTTAATTTAGACAAATCTAAAATGAGGCATCTAATTCTAATTTATCTAGACGAAATTATTTATGACTAGGAAGTCGTTACCTTATTCAACGGATTAGACTAACGGTGTTAACTGAATGCTATTGTGATGAAAATGAAAAACAAATAAGCTACATGATCTAGAGTTAAAATTCGAGCGAATACAGGGATGTTAATGCAGTTTTCTGTATTTAATTTTAAGAGAGAAGTGCCTCTGCGGCTGTGTTTCCCTCCATTTCTTGCATCCCCACCTCCAGTCCCAGAACTTTCAACAAATTTCAATGGCGAAGAAGTCCTGAGAAGTGAGAAACCACTCAAACCAACCATTTTCCTTCACTTTCTCACCTCCCAAACACAATGTCCAGCCTTCCCCACACCACCCTAGCCCTCCCTCCCCGCCCGAACCCGTACCCTAACACACCCGCAACCCTCTCCACCGCCGTATCCTCCGCCAGAAGCCTCACCCACCTCAAACAAGTCCACGCCCAAATCCTAAAATCCAACCTCGACCGCCCCGACTCCCTCCTTTTCAATCTCCTCCTCTCCTCCTGCACCCTCTCGCCGAGCCTCCACTACCCTCTTTCCATCTTCAACCAAATCCCCAAACCCCAAATCCATCTGTGCAACAAGCTCCTGCGCGAGTTCTCACAATGCGCTGAGCCCGATAAGGCCCTTTTGGTGTATGAGAGGATGAGGAGGGAGGATGTGGGGGTGGACAGGTTCAGCATTCCGCCGCTGCTGAAGGCGGTAGCCAGAGCTTCGGCTTTGAGTGAAGGGATGGAGATTCACGGTGTAGCTTGGAAGTTGGGTTTTGATTCGGACCCGTTTGTGGAGACCGGGTTGGTCGGAATGTATGCAGCTTGTGGGAGGATCATGGATGCACGGTTGGTGTTTGATAAAATGTCTCGCAGAGATGTGGTTGCTTGGAGTATTATGATTAACGGGTATGATTTGGTCTGATATTTTCAAGTTAAACAATGTGACTATCTTATTAATGGTTTCGAGAATCCCAAGAATTATGGCTTTAATTTACGCAGGAAAACAATTTTTTTGAAGGATTTTCAGCTATACATTATTTCAACAATTTGTTAAAATTGTAACCCGGGAAATTTCGCAAACAGGTACTGTCAGAGTGGCCATTTCGACACTGCATTCCGCCTCTTTGAAGAGATGAAGAACTCTAATGCGGAGCCAGATCCAGATGAGATGATACTTTCTGCCATTCTTTCAGCTTGTGGTCGTGCTGGAAAGTTGGCTTATGGGAAAGCAATCCATGACTTCATTATGGAGAATGATATTGTGGTTGACTCTCATTTACGGAGCGCACTTATCGCCATGTATGCAGGTAGTGGCTCTATGGACTTGGCTCAGCAGTTGTTTGACAAGACATCACACAAAAATTTCGTAGTTGCAACCGCAATGGTTTCTGGGTATTCAAAACTGGGACGGGTTGAAGATGCGCGTTTGATTTTTGACCAAATTGCTGAGAAGGACTTGGTCTGCTGGAGCGCCATGATATCTGGTTATGCAGAAAGTGATCGACCTCAAGAGGGTCTTAGATTGTTTGCTGAAATGGAAGCTTCGGGGTTAAGACCTGATCCAGTGACCATGTTGAGTGTCATTTCAGCTTGCGGTCATCTTGGTGCACTGGATCAAGCTAAGTGGGTTCATTTATATGTTGGCAAGAATGGATTTGGCAGAGTTTTGTCTGTCAACAATGCACTGATTGATATGTATGCCAAATGCGGGAGCCTGGAAAAAGCAACAGAGGTGTTTGAGAACATGAGAAGAAGAAATGTGATATCTTGGACCACTATGATTAGTGCCTTTGCGATACATGGGGAGGCTAGGAATGCACTAAACTTCTTCAATCAAATGAAATATGAAAATTTTGAGCCGAATGGGGTTACATTTGTGGGCGTGCTTTATGCTTGTAGCCATGCGGGGTTAGTTGAGGAGGGTAGAAGAGTCTTTGAATCGATGATTGATGAATACAACATCACTCCGAAACATGAGCACTATGGATGCATGGTTGACCTCTTTGGTCGTGCCGGTCTTTTGAGAGAAGCTCTTGAGGTTATAGAGGCAATGCCCTTTGCACCGAATGTTGTCATTTGGGGATCTTTGATGGCTGCTTGTCAGATTCATGGTGAGACCGAATTAGGAGAATATGCTGCAAGACAGCTTCTTGAGCTGGAACCAGACCATGATGGAGCCCTTGTGGCGTTATCAAACATTTACGCAAAACAAGGAAGATGGGAAGATGTTGGCATTGTGAGGAAAACAATGAAAACCAGTGGTATATCTAAGGAGAGGGGGTATAGCAGGATAGAACTAAACAACGAGGTACATGAGTTTTTAATGGCGGATAGAAGTCATAAACAAGCAGATCAGATCTATGAAAAATTAGACGAGGTAGTCAGTGAGGTGAAGCGGGTTGGTTATACTCCCAACACGAGTTGCGTTTTGTTTGATTTAGAAGAGGAAGAAAAGAAGGAAGCGATTCTCTTGCACAGTGAGAAGTTGGCTCTTTCTTACGGTTTGATAAGTAAGAAGCAAGGTTCAAGCATTCACATAGTTAAGAATCTCCGGATTTGCGAAGACTGCCATACTTTCATGAAGTTGGCTTCAAAGGTGTATGAGAGAGAGATTATTGTCAGAGATAGAACTAGGTTTCATCACTACAAACATGGTTTATGCTCTTGTAAAGACTATTGGTAACAGTATTCTGTCTGAGATTAAATATCATTGTACAACTATTTATTAAAATGTGAATACGGCTTAGACAAATCAATATAGGTATTAAGAAAATAAATAATATGATTACTTTTCATTGATTAACGTGTGTGTGGCCTCTAATATTTACAGACACTTCTCGGGAATTGTATTTTCTGGAAATTTGCAGGTCGAACGGAGAAAAACTCAAATGCAGTATTTCAAGAGGAAGGACGTGGTAAGGTAAAAACTCTTCAGCTGCAATGTCATTTGGAGCCATGTTGAAAAAGAGATTTTGTTTGCCGAAACACGAAAAAAGCTTTTCATTTAGAAGAAGTTTGAGATGCTGCAATGTCATCTGGATTCCTACAGCCAAACAGAACCTAGTTTGTTGCTAGTTAATCAAAATCAGGAAAACAACAATTTCCCGATTTAGTACATATACAGCTCAAGATCAGATTAACAATTAAGCTCAACAGGTTACACAGTACCACCTAATGAAGGGAACATTTTTTCGAAGCTTCTCACTAGATATGAGATCCGCATATCTGCCGAGAGAAGACAGTGCACCTCCGATGATGTCCCCCGAGTCTCCTTAGGTTGGGATTTTGATGTTGTAGTTTGCAGAACTTTCAAGGTACTGGTTGTTGCCAGAAGTAGATGAGATCCAAAACTTCTGCAGCATCTTTCCCAGCTTCCTGGAGATCATATTCTTAAAAAAGGCTAGTGCTGCTGAAACCAATCTTTGGTTATCAAATGTTGTGCTCCACCGATACTCAAGAATCCATGTATTCGGATATAGCTGCACAGCTGAGGCACCCCAACTTCTCTGCACCCAGGAAGTGTTTGACTCCCGAATCACATAGCCGCCAACCTTTCCATCCGACCACTTTTCATCAACAACAAAAAAAGAGGTAAGGAAGTAGGAAGTAGCATATGTTTGTACATCATGACAATATGATGCTAATAGAAATTTCATCTAGCTCAAAAGTTTTTAGCTTTACCTCTGTGACTCTGCCGGATAAGATTGTGAAAGACCGGGAAGAAAACCCACTCGTGAGCAACCCGGCTGTCTGCAAAGGCCATCCCCATATTCTCACCTCCTCGATTGCAGATTTGTACAACGTGCAATGTGAGCTCAGAAGCAAACCATCCTAACATTTCATCATATGACCAGTCTGTGAGTTTTAAAACAGAAATTTCAAGTTCTTTACCAAATAATGCTGATTGAACTTTTAAAGGAAATGTTTGATTACTAGTACCTGACTAATATCCCAAACAGAATTAGGATAGCTGCAATTCGAAACCCTGCCCGGAACAAGACCCTGCATCTCTTTCTGCAAGAACCTCAGCCTGCCATTCAAATCGTCCACAACCCAAGATTTTTCACCAACATTTCTCACAATCTCCGGCGAGAGAATAGGTTTAAAAGCCCCCGAAACCATATTAGAAAACCCGCACCTCGCCACATAAACCAAGCTTAAACCCAAAATCAATCTCAAAATTTCACACCCAAAACCCCTTTTTCTCTCCCTCTTCCTAATCTTCTCCTTCGATTTCAATCTTGCAGCCGGTTTAAGCTCCGGAGACATAGGAATCGGAGAGCCCGAAGTGGGTGTAGACAAAATCGAAGCATCGAAAGAGATGGGAGTGCGTTTGACACTTGGGTTGTTCTTGGGCCTTGAAGATGAGAACTTGGTGAGCGAGGTTTTCTGGATGCTGAAAGGCATGAGATCGAGAGTGGCATTGATGCTGGCCAAGCACATTTCGCAGTTGCAGTTGGCATCCTTTCGGCATCCTGGGTAGTAGCAGCTGTCGCGGTTTGCAGATCTGTCGTCATCCATTGTGGTGGTGGTGGTGGTGGTGCTCGATTTCACCGAGGATGGTGTCGTTGTCGTCGACGGCGACGATGAGAGGGCGGATTTCATGGCTGCTTGAGCGTTTCTGGGTTTAGGAGAAAGGCTTTGTTTCGTTGACATGGTCTTTGAAACGTTCACAACTGTGCTGTGTGGGGAGAGAGATGGTTTTTAAAATTCGAATCCCCAACGGACATATATGGCATGATCAGGTGGAAGTTAAACCCACCCCATGGTCAAGGGTTTGCTGTCTCCAATTTTGGTGTCTCCTACGTGTCTCTCCTCTCATTTATTAACATGTGTACAACCCCTTAACTTCAACTCAACTCTGTTAACTTTTATTAAATTAACAAATAAATATTACCAAAAAAAGAATGAACAAAGAAATTCGCAGATGCTAAGTCACACAACTGGACAACTTCGTCAGCCGCCACAGGTGGTAACATGAGCATTTTTGCTCACTATTATAACTATGGTGTATACTCATCATACACTTCAATATTTGTCATGTGTCCGTTCAACTAACTCTAGTTAACTTTCACATGTTACTTTTTCAATTTTGTAAGAAATTAATCAAAATTAAGTAAAAGAACATATGACAGATGATTAAGTATATAATGAATATACACTAAAGTTTATGGTGACGAGCAAATATGTTTCTCGCCGTAACTCCTCTTCTACTGGTTGCCACCATTCATGAACTCCTCCCCCTCTCTTTCTCTCCTGGCTCAAGATTCTGATAGTCATCTTCCATATTTAACAATTGATTTTTATTTTCCAAATTAATTAAATTAATATTATGTCCTTTTTGTCATTTTATACAATCATAGCTACTTCACATAAAAATTTATCAAACACTATGATGTTGCTTTTTTTTTTTTTTGTTGCTAAAAGCACTTTTACAACTATAGTTTACTAAACACTTTATTGTTGTATTACACAATTGCTTATTCTCACAATACAATAAAAGCATTTTTTTTTATTCAAAACACATTAATACCAAACTAGCCCTAAGAAATGAGATTATTTGTTAACTAACTTAACAAAATTAGGACGAAGAGGAAATATTATATTCATGCATCATCATTGCTTCCATTGTGTTAAATGCATTGTAATTATTGTCCTATTGAGCTAGTAGCTCACCCCTTATAAATTATTAGGGTAAATTACAAAAAACTACATCAACTATTTGTCTCACGACACTATCATACCTCATCTTTTAAAATTGACAATGTCATACCTCATCTTTAGAATTTTGTCCAATGTTATACCTTTTGTTAGCTTGACCGTGAATTTCTCAGTTAAATGCTGACGTGACTTGATTCGTGACCCACTTTCTATTAATTTTTTTTTTATAAAATACTAAAAATAATAATTTATCCTTAAAATAAAATAAACCCAAACTCCCATCTTCCTTGACCCCTTCCCTGCAACCCAAATCCAAAACCCTTCTCCTTCCCCTTCCCCACCCATGCTAACATCTCTCCCCCATACCCACCTCTCCCTGCCCTCCCTGCAACCTCACCGTCCTCCAGCTCCCCCTCATTCGTCTTTTTGTTCCTCATGACGTTGTTTTCTTTCCACGGACATGATCGGCTCAGCTTTCCCGGCTTTTAGCGAGAAGTTGAGGATCGCTTTGGCGCCCCGAAGCTTGAACGTTGCTCGATTGTAAGCCTTGGCTACTTCAATCGCCGTGTCGAAGGTCCCCAGCCAGACCCGGGAGCCTTTGCGGTTTAGATCCTAGATCTCCGCCGCGTACTTGCCCCACGGTCTTTGTCGGGCCCCTCGGTAGTGCTTCTTCTTCTCTTCGTTCAAACCCACTTTCTGAACCGCCGCCGGCTTCACGGTAGCCTGGTCCGAGTTGGCGAACTGGATCCACTTAGTTTTGTTGGGAAGCGAGATTGTGAGTGCGGACTTTCGAAGTGGGTTGGCGGGTTTAGGCTGCAGGGAGGGTAGGGAGAGGTGGGTCTGGGGGGAGATGTTGGCATGGGTGAGGAAGTGGTCGGGGGTTGCAGGGAAGGGGAAGGAGAAGGGATCTAGGTTTTGGATTTGGGTTGCAGGGAAGGGGAAGGGGTCGGGGAAGATGGGTGTTTGGGTTTTTTATTTTTTATTTTTTTTTCAAGGGTAAATTATCATTTTTAATATTTTATTAATTTTTTAATAGAAAGTAGGCCCAGAATCAAGCCACGTCAGCATTTAACTGAGAAATTCACGGCCAAGTTAACGGAAGGTATAACATTGGACCAAATTCTAAAGATGAGGTATGACTGTAAACACAGAAAATTCCTGAAACGAACGAGACAAGAACAACGTGTACAAAATAATATTTTGTATTAATTTTGGGGTTACAATCTCTTTTACAATTTGATCCTCTGATTCTATCTTCGTAAGGTATAGATTTGTGGATAGGTTGTTGATCCAAAGGGCCGTTGGGGCTTGATCTTAGGATGAACGAGGATGTGGATTTGTTGATGCTGTTGATCCAAAGGGCCGTCGGGGCTTGATCTTAGGATGAACGAGTGATGAACGATGAACACTTTCTTCAAGGGCCGTCGGGGCTTGATCTTGAAGATGGATTTTACGAAGAACGAAGAGAGCTTTCTCGATCCTTCGGAATTCTTGAGAATTTGGGAGGTTGGTGCTTGAAAGCTTTTAGTGTTTCAAAGCTTTCAAGGATTTGGGGGACTTCTCTTCCAATTTGGGAGTAGAGAAAATGTGTATGTGAATTGGTCCCTTGAAATGGATGAAATGGCCTTGTATTTATAGAATTTTTCAAGGCCTAACTTTGAATATAATATTCAGATGAAAT
This sequence comes from Cotoneaster glaucophyllus, assembly GCA_036320875.1. NCBI lineage: Eukaryota > Viridiplantae > Streptophyta > Magnoliopsida > Rosales > Rosaceae > Cotoneaster > Cotoneaster glaucophyllus. The sequence continues at coordinate 19,636,442 of CM070069.1, read as the reverse complement.
AAATCATTTCTGCCAGTTGTTGACACGTGTCTTATTCGGTGACTTTTCTGATTTCTTTCGATTTTTCTTTGAGTCACGCACTACATGTAAAATTCATGTGATACGTGGGCGTTGAAATTTTAATTTATCGGTTAACATTTATTTTAATGAAATTTCGATGTCTACAATGACATTGTCAATTTTAAAAGATGAGGTATGATAGTGTCGTGAGACCAATAGTTAAGGTAGTTTTTTGTCATTTACCCAAATTATTAACGAGACTTGAAAAGTAGTCGACTTTCACTGAAAGTCTTAAGGAAATTTTATAATGTAAATTTGAGTGTTCTCTTATGTTTTTGTGAAACCTTATGATGTAAATTAGTAAATTAAGGTTTGTTTAAATAAGGAACAAGAGTTCCATACTAGAGTTGGTTTCCTTTTGTATTCTGGAAGACAAACGATGAATTGTAAGGTAAAAACAATCTCAACTTTAGTTTGTTTACCTATAGTTTCCGAATTGAGGCGCGCCTTGCATTCATTATTTAAGGCGTCAAAGAGCCCCTGACTCGCACTATATTGGTGTGACAAGGCATAACATGGTTGTTTATTTGAACATTAGTAAAAGGCTAGTTGTGGCACACTTTGCTTTGTAATTGCGGGTTAAAAAGGAAAAAACCTATCAAAACAAGTCCAATATTAAATCGCAATATTACGAAAAAAAGCGTCACTAAATAATAATTAATTGGTACTATATGTCTACATATGTGTTTTACATATACGGTAATTTGCTCCTTTTTATTGAGATATGCAGGGGTTCCTGCACGCCACACAAAAAAAAAAACTTTGCTATCAGATTCATATGATATATATGCTGCATGCGACGTACCAAGAAACTGACAATTCAGCTCAGACATGGCATCTTCTGTTCGGATCTTTGCTAACAAACGAATACGATATTTAGTTAAGCAGACAATGACACTTGAATAAGCACGGTAACAGATCACATCTGGACTGGACCGATCCTAAACCTAATTATGCCACAATTAACTATAGTATGTCTCAAGAGACTAGATTAATTAGATCATATGAACTTAAGATTCTTTAACTATTAACATGTACGTTGTACAGATTTATATACCAACTGTTTCCTCATATATGTTTAGGGATGGTTTTGGTATGGTTAATGTATCAAAAACCTCGTACCAATTACCATACCAAACTTTTGGTATAGCAAAATCGATTACCATTACTGTGCCAAACTTTCGATATTACTGAAGTTTGATATGTCAAATAATTCGGTTGGTATGTTATGGTAATGGTAATTACCACTTTGTTTTGGGCCATTTTTTTTGGGCCAAAATCTGAATTTTTTTCATCAACCCAATTCAAGGCCCACTTTTTTTCAATTTTTATGCTTTTATCTCATATTTTACATGCACAATCATATAACTCTGTAACTAATTCATACATTTCAGATGATTTAACCATACTTGAAGCAAGCAGGTAGCAGGCACAGACAGTAAAAAACCATAGGCAACAAGCACACGCGGCAACACACCAACACAAATCCCAGCATATTTCATGTAATTGAGACTCATTAAATATATATTATTTCATGTACCAAATACTAAATATATATATATAATATTTATATTTATATTTTTTGGTATGGAATGGTAATACCATGATAATGTATCGAATACCAATACCGTACTAGAAAACTTCGGTTTGATACATTACCATGCCATTACCAATTGGTACAAAATCAGTATGGTACGGTTGACAATTTGGTTGGCATAGTAATTTGGCAAAAAAATCCACCTCTATATATGGTACATATACATGTGCATGGCATCATCGTTCATATAATATTCACGATCTTAATCAGTTTACTAACCCACACAATTCTTCTTCATGCGAAACTGAAGGAATATGTATAAGAGATGAGTTAAACATAATGTTATAGAAGACAAATTATGTTCTATCTAAAAATAGATGATCTACGACGGTTAATGACACCTCGACCTAAATCAAGACGTGCTGGCCGTCATGTGAAGGTGACGTAGCCATGTGCGCGATGCGGAAGTGAAGATAGTATAAAAATGTGAGTAAATAAAAACCAACCTAGCGAATTTACACTAGACAAACATATAAATGCAAGTGCCAAGATTTAAGTGTAATAACACATAATCAGAGCGTAGGTAGCCTAAGTGCAGTCCAACAGGACAAAAGCTAATTATACAATACCAGAGAAGTAATCCTACATTAAATACAATATGTCAGAACCGTCGTCGTCTCCTCGTAAGCCACCAACAAGCACTCCTACCTAGAACCTGGAAGGGCGCAAAACAGAAAGTGTGAGTGGACAAAAACAAAGCTTTTCAAAACCATTTCATTTATCAAAGGTAGTAACCCTTCGCCGTAAAACCTGTATAATTTCCCAGAAAATAGAATACATAACTATATCAAAACCAATGTTCGGAATAGCAAAATCCACAAGTATACCATGCCAAATATCTCAATATAACGAACTAAATAAACCATGTGAAACAAGTCAATGAAAAGTAACATATCAGCCAGATCCACCTAGTGTGGCATGTACTGTTGAACCTATAGCTCATCAAACATGCCTGCACATGAGTCGGAATTACCTAGTGTGGTCTGCACGACAGGACTGGGTGTAAATAAATACGCTCAAGTGCTACGATCACGTGAAGATTGTGGGAATGATCGCGGGTCACCTACGAGTCGGAACCACCTATAATGGTCTGTACGACATGATTGTGCACCTAACTTAGATCCAAGGTGAGCGTATGGTGTGGGAGGTGAACATCACGTGAAGGACTATGCCCTGGCCACTGGCGGGAGCACTAACACCGGGGTGCAGGTTAATGAGTGCTAAATGTTTCTAAGTATAACCATAATCATGCAACTTACCATCAACAACATATAAACTCATCTTGGACTTACCTAAGCGTCCGCAGCATCAACAATAGCATATGTAACTATTAAATGCATATTCTAAAATATAAAGCATTTGGCATGGCATTTCAAAGCATAAAACCATTTAAATAATTTTTTCTGGGAAAAAACGTAACGCATATATAATTGGTCCATTTTCTTAGCCCATCAATACATTCATAACCCAACGCTCAAGGGTAAAAACATCATTTCCACGCCATTGGGAATAAAATATATTATAATTGGGGACGGGTTGTCACAACCTACCCCCTTAAGAAAATTTTGTCCCCGAAATTTCATACAATAATATAACAACTGCTAATATCTATAAAATAAGGGTGGATACATATCTCTCATACGATCCTCCGTCTCCCAGGTAGCTTCCTCCACTGAGTGGTTTCTCCACAAAACTTTCACTAATCACACAGTTTTGTTCCTCAAGACCTTATCCTTCCAATCTAAAATCGTCACTGGCTCCTCGTCATAAGTCAAATATGGATTAATTTCCAGTGGTTGAGGAGGTATCACATGTGATGGATCTGAGACAAAATGACGAAGCATAGAAACATGAAAGACATCGTGCACTTTATATAATTCTGGAGGTAACTCTAGCCTATAAGCAACTTCACCGACTCGTTCGGTGATCTGGTACGGTCCAATATATCTAGGGCTCAACTTACCCTTCTTCCCGAACCTTAATACGCCTTTCCATGGTGATAACTTCAAAAATACCCAATCACCAACTTTATACACTCTATTAGTGGCATATTTGTCCGCTAAACTCTTTTGTCGATCCTGGGCCGCTTTCAGGTTAGATTTAATTACCTGAATATTATGTGTAGTCTCCTCTACAATCTTAGGGCCCACTAATACTCTTTCACCAACCTCTGACCAGCATAATGGAGTGCGACAAGACTTACCATAGAGTATCTCGAAAGGTGACATACCAATGCTCAAATGGTAGCTATTATTGTAGGCAAACTCCATCAAATCCAAACGCCTATGCCAAGCATCACCAAACTGTAATACATAAGCTCTTAGCATATCCTCCAACGTGTCTGAATAGTCCTTTCAGATTGACCATCTGTCTGAGGATGATATGTCGTACTATAAAGTAATCTCGAACCAAAAGCCTCCTGAAACGCCACCCAGAACTTAGAAGTAAACCTAGGATCCCGATCAGAAATAATACTAATTGGAACCCCATGATATTTAACAATCTTGGATATAAATAACTCAGCTAATCGACTTAAAGAATATTTCTCCCGTACCGGAATAAAGTGTGCTGATTTAGTAAGCCGATCTACTATCACCCAAATACCATCATGACCATTCTGCGTACGAGGAAGCTTGTACACAAAATCCATGGTAATATCTTCCCATTTCCACGGTGGAAGGGGAAGTGGTTGGATCAATCCAAATGGATTTTTCCTTTCCGCTTTGACTTGTTGACAAATTGCACATCTACTCACATATTCTGCAATTTCTCTTTTCATACCAGGCCAATAATAGAATGGTCGAATGGTATGATACATTTTAGTACTCTCAGGATGCATCGCATCTGCATTATTCGGCACGTACATTCTTTTCTCCTGCATAAGCATACCATCAGACTCTCGACTTCTGAGATCTTTCTTTTTCCATTGATTCCTTGCCTAAATTAATTCCTGAGTTTCCTCATCATTCATCTGAGCCTCGAGTACACGATCAATCAAAATTGGTCTAGCCTGGAAATTAGCAAATAAAGCTTCTTCTCGGTCTTCCACCCCTAACTTCACTCTAGTGGCTCTCAAATCTGTAAGAAGAGGAATACGACTAGTGTATAAAGCATTGATTCTGCCTTGAGATTTCCTACTGAGTGCATCTGCCACCACATTTGCACGATCAGGGTGATACTCAATCGTGCAATCATAATCGCTGAGCAATTCTATCCACCTTCGCTGTCGAAGGTTAAGATCTCTCTAGGTGAAAAGATACTGAAGGCTTTTATGATCCGTGAAAATCTTACATTTTTCTCCATAAAGATAATGCCTCCAAATCTTCAAAGCAAAAACAATAGCTACTAACTCAAGATCATGAGTAGGGTAATTCATCTTATGAGGCTTCAACTGTCGTGAAGCATAAACAATCACCCTACCATGCTGCATCAACACACATCCTAGACCATTCAAGGAAGCATCACTATAAATATCAAAATTACCACTATCATCTGGAAGTGCCAAAACAGGTGCATGAGTGAGACAATATTTAAGCTGCTGAAAACTCTGCTCACAATTATCGTCCCACTCAAATTTAACATCCTTCCTCGTCAACCTCATCAATGGTAACACAATGACTGAAAAATCTTTAACAAACCGTCTATAATAACCTGCTAGGCCAAGAAAACTTCATACCTCAGTGACGGTTCGTGGCTGCCCCCAATTCTCTACAGCTGCTACCTTCTGAGGGTCAACCTGAATACCTTGGGCTGATATAACATGCCCAAAAATGCCACTTGATCTAACCAAAACTGGCATTTGCTAAACTTAGCATATAATTGATGTTCCCTCAATTTCTTCAGCACTAAAGTGAGATGTCGAACATGCTCTGCTTTAGACTTAGAGTACACCAGAATGTCATCAATAAAGACAATAACAAACCTGTCCAAGTATGACTGGAATACTCGATTCATCAAGTCCATAAAAGCTGTAGGTGCATTAGTTAACCCGAATGACATCACAAGAAACTCATAATGACCATATCGAGTCCTAAAAGCCGTCTTAGGAACATCTTCACTTTTAATCTTCAATTGATAATAACCAGACCTTAAATCAATTTTAGAAAACACGCAGGCGCCTCGAAGCTGATCAAATAAATCATCTATACGCGGCAACAGATAACGGTTTTTATTTGTTACCCGATTCAACTACCGATAATCAATACATAGCCTCAAAGTCTCGTCTTTCTTTCGTACAAATAAAACTGGAGCTCCCCAGGGTGAAGTACTAGGCTGAATAAAACCCTTATCAACCAATTCCTGTAACTGGATTTTTAATTCCCTTGATTCAGCATGAGCCATTCGATAAGGAGTTAAAGATATAGGATTTGTACCTGGAAGCAAATCAATAGTGAACTCCACATCTCGGTCTGGCAGTAGTCCAGGTAAATCATCAGGGAATACGTCAGAAAAATGCTTGACCACTCGTACATCCTCCACACTGCTAGGAGTACTATCATTCAACACCACATGAGCCAAATATCCCTGACAACCTTTTAGCCCTCATGGTAGAAACAACGTCGTGCCTCACTCCACTACGCTCTCCCACGAATGTAACCTCAGGTAACCCTGGACGATGGAATGTGACCATCTTCTCATAGCAATGTATATTGGCACGATTATAATGTAACCAATCTGCTCCCAGAATAACATCAAAATCAATAATATATAATGGAACAAGGTTAGCTGGCATAACTACATCATCCACTAACACGGGACATCCGGGATACACCCAGCTAACATAACATGTCTTCCCTCTGGGCATCGAAAACTCTAACTCATACCCTAGATGTGTGGGATGAAGTTGCATCGTCTGAGCAAACGTATGAGAAATAACGGAATGTGTAGCACCATAATCAATTAATACTCCAGAAAAATGACCAAGAGCATTTAACGTACCCATAATCAAGTTAGGATTATTCTGAGCATCCTGCAAGGTAATAATGCGGATACGACCCTGTGCCTGCTGTCGTCCACCACAACCTCTATTAGCCTGATTTTTATGTCCCTGTGTACCATGACTGGGCTGATTAGGCTGCCTCGATGATCCCGCACTACTAGAAGCAACTTCTAAATTTTGGGACTGTCTTCCGGAATACACTGTGATCCACCAGCTGAATATGGCTGATATGGTGCATAACCTCCTGGATACTGAGCATAACCACCCTGCTGATACGGGTCTTGTGGATACTGATATTGTCCTCTAGAATATGGAGCTATATCACCCTGATAGTGATAAGCACCCTCACGACCCGTCTGAGTATAACCACTAGTTCCTGGAACCTGCTGGATCAGAACTGGTAGTGGTAAGAAAAGTGGATGGGACTTCTGCTGATTCTGAGGGCACTGAATAGCTCGATGTCCCATCGGGCCACAAGTAAAGCATCCACTGCTGCCTCGCCTACGCTCCCCAAAATGCCGATTATTGCACCTACGGCACAGAGGAGCCTGTACTGCCAGAATCCCTGTCTCTGGAAACGAGGACCTCCAGAAAATCTGCCACCTCTCCTCTGTCCAGTAACACTAAAACCCACACTAGAAGAACTAGAACTAGTACCACTCATCTTAAAACTCTGGGTCTTGCGAGGTCCTTGTGACGACTGGCCTTTATCTATATTATTTTTCTTCTGATTACCATATTTTTCTTCTTCCTCCTCGCTATCACTGGGCATATTCTCAAAATCCTCGACTCACAGTAGAATCTCATAAAACTCCTGATAAGTAGCACAAGGAGTCGTGGTCGCCATAGAACGCCACTTCTTTCTAGTACCCAATCTAAAACGGCGAAGCATCTCTACAGGATTAGCAGCGATCTCAGGGCAATAACGAGATAAATCAGTGAACCTCCTGTAGTACTCATTAGCTGACATCTTCCCCTGCTTCAAATGCGTGAATTATTGCTTCTTACGATCTATATACTCTTGAGGTATGAATCTTTTCTGAAACAATAGCTTAAAAACTTCCCAATCAGCAGCTTCCTCTGGTGACAACTGATAAGACTCCTGTCTCCACCAGGATCCAGACTCTTCACCTAAAAATCAAGTGGTAGTCTCAACCCATCTATCCTCAGGGAGATTTCCATGCCTCTGCATCAATCGAAAAGTTTTCTCAAGATGATTGAGCCAACGTTCAGCTCCCTCATGCCCTTCATTACCCATAAAATTATTCAACTTCAAATTATACACAGTCTCCAAGGGAGTCCTCCGAGGAGGGCGAAGTGAAGACTGAATGGCGTTAGCAATCACTTCCCCAAGTTGAGCAATATCAGGGAAACTAGACTCAGCTGAAGTACGTGGCTCTCTACGAGGCGGCATGGTTCTGACAGAAGACACCAAAATAATTAGAATACTCACAAAGTATGCAGGACTGCCAAACTTGGGCTTTGATACCAAACTGACACACCCCGACCTAAATCAAGGCATGTTGGCCGTCACGTGAGGGTGACGTAGCCATGTGCGCGATGCAGAAGTGAAGATAGTATAAAAATGTGAGTAAATAAAAACCAACCTAGCGAATTTACACTAGACAAATATATAAATGCAAGTGCCAAGATTTAAGTGTAATAACACATAATCAGAGCGTAGGTAGCCTAAGTGCAGTCCAACAGTACAAAAGCTAATTATACAATATCGGAGAAGTAATCCTACATTAAATACAATCTGCTAGAACCATCGTCGTCTCCTCGTAAGCCACCAACAAGCACTCCTACCTAGTACCTGGATGGGCGCAAAACAGAAAGTGTGAGTGGGCAAAAACAAAGCTTTTCAAAACCATTTCATTTATCAAAGGTAGTAACCCCTCGCCGTAAAACTTGTATAATTTTCCAGAAAATAGAATACATAACTATATCAAAACCAATGTTCGGAATAGCAAAATCCACAAGTATACCATGCCAAATATCTCAATATAACGAACTAAATAAACCATGTGAAACAAGTCAATGAAAAGTAACATATTAGCCGGATCCACCTAGTGTGGCCTGTACGACTGAACTATAGTTCATCAAACATGCCTGCACACGACTTGGAACCACCTAGTGTGGTCTGTACGACAGGACTGGGTGTAAATAAATACGCTCAAGTGCTACAATTACGTGAAGACTGTGTGAATGATCGCGGGTCACCTACGAGTCGGAACCACCTATAGTGGTCTGTACGACAGGACTGTGCACCTAACTTGGATCCAAGGTGAGCGTATGGTGCGGGAGGTAAACATCACGTGAAGGACTGTGCCCTGGCCATGGGCGGGAGCACTAACACTGGGGTCCAGGTTAATAAGCTCTAAATGCCTCTAAGTATAACCATAATCATGCAACTTACCATCAACAACATATAAACTCACCTGGGACTTACCTGAGCGTCTGTAGCATCAACAATAGTATATGTAAGTATTAAATGCATATTCTAAAATATAAAGCATTTGGCATGGCATTTCAAAGCATAAAACCATTTAAATAATTTTTTCTGGGAAAAAACGTAACGCATATATATATATATATATATATATATATATAGAAAACCAAAATGCCCACTCACTGATATGTGGAAGGGTCGTAGCCCTCGAGTCTCGCTTGACTGCGCTCGTCTTCTGGAAACATCTCACCTATATGCGAAACAACTATTTTAACGTTATTTTTAAGCACATAACCAAAAATGTATAATAACTTCTCATACGTTGCTCAATTGGGGTGTTTGAATATACCATTGTGGCCTACTCAATCCCACGGACATCTCCATATTTTTAGAAAAAATTTCTAAGGTCCCACGCGCCCTCTCGCGCCGGCCACGAGCAGGCACGTGCCTGGCACACAGATGGAATCCCTAACGGTGTTAGGAAATATTCCGTTAAATAACTGGAATATACAGTTAAATATACCTGACGCCGTTAACTGCCGTTAGTATATTCCATCAACTTTGACGGAATATTCTCCTTCTTCTCTGGCGAGTCATCGGATTCCGACACCGGCCGTCATCTGTATCGTCGATTTCTGGAAAAATTTCAAACCTTAATATCTCACTCGTTTTTCAACCAAATTTCACTAAATTTGTACCAAAATGAAGCTCAGAGTGAGTAGAATACATTATTACCACTTTGAAGCCCTAAAACTCACGGAAAATGGCTGGAAAAATATTAGTTATTTCGGCCACCCCTGCAATTCGTGGAACTCGAGTTTTCTGACGCCCAAAACCCTCCAAAATTGCTCCAACAACTTCGTAAGGTAGTTTTAAGACTACCTCGAGCCTCAAAACGCGGTGAAAACGCACGATCACCACTTAGCAACCGAGCACCTCGTCGGAGGTTACAAGTTCTCGGTTTTTCGAAGGTCTCACATCTAACCAAGGGTATGACTGTGATCTGGAGTTTAGGGGGAACTTGAATATGGTCTCTAAAGGTTCGATTTGTGCTGATTTGCAAGGGTTTGGAAGTTGTCCGTACGTTGTACGGAAATGGGAAGAATCGAGAGAGATAGATGATATATGTGTGTGTGCCACCCAAATACAACCCTAGTCTTCTAATTGGGCCACCAATCACAACTAAAAAAAATCAACCAAAATAAACCCTAAATTTTGTTGGGTCCAAACTTGGACCTAATATAATTAGTCCATTTTCTTAGCCCATCAATACATTCATAACCCAACGCTCCAGAGTAAAAAGGTCATTTCCACGCCATCGGGAATAAAATATATTATAATTGAGAACGGGTTGTCACAGTTAATTAGATTGATGCTCGTGAATAACTGATCTTAGCATGTTTTTGAGATGGCTTCTTGTATTTTCAATCAAGGAAGGACTCTAGTGGTATTCATACTTGCCAAGTGTAGCTTTAGCAACATTATGGTACTCTTGATGATAAAAGATTGTTGAAATTTTCTTCCCCAATCGCTGAATATTATAGTGGGAAAAGTCATGCGGCAACACACCAACACAAATCCCAGCATATTTCATGTAATTGATACTCATTAAATATATATTATTTTATATTTATTTCATGTACCAAATACTAAATATATATAATAATAATATATATTTATATTTTTTGGTACAGTATGGTAATACTGTGGTAATAGTATCGAATACCAATACCGTACCAGAAAACTTCGGTTTGATACATTACCATACCATTACCAATTGGTACAAAATCGGTATGGTACGGTTAACACGGTAATTTGGAAAAAAAATCCACCTCTGTATATGCTACATATATATGTGCATGGCATCAAAATTCATATAATATTCACGATCTTAATCAGTTTACTGTCCCACACATTTCTTCTCCATGCGAAACGGGAGGAATATGTATAAGAGATGAGTTAAACATAATGTTATAGAAGACAAATTATGTTCTATCTAAAAATAGATGATATACGACGGTTAATTAGATTGATGCTCGTGAATAACTGATCCTAGCATGTTTTTGAGATGGCTTCTTGTATTTTCAATCAAGGAAGGACTCTAGTGGTATTCATACGTGCCAAGTGTAGCTTTAGCAACATTATGGTACTCTTGATGATAAAAGATTGTTGAAATTTTCTTCCCCAATCGCTGAATATTATAGTGGGAAAAGTCATGCAGTAGGTAATACATGTTGAGTCTTATTTATTAGTCCTTTCAAGTGGAGTTGGAAGTTGACCCATATTTATTGTAATTAAGTTATATACAATGGGAATACCAGATATGATGTTCCTTTGTATTTGATTTAATAATAAATCAATGCCAACCCAGGAAAAAAAATAATCCCAATCATTCTGCATTCTTCCAAATACTTCATGCCTTTTCTCTCTTTATTCTTTTCGGGTGCTTACACTTGAAGCATATTAGCAATTTGACTGGCCAAGTAAAACAAGCTTTCTAATAAATAGTGAATGAAAATTTACTGCAGGATTTATTGAAGCAACTTTTTTCTCGTCAAAATAATATCACTAGACTTATTCTGTAACAAAAGCAAAATGAGGATAGATTCAATCTCGTAAAGCTTTTTACACAAGTGATATCTTGAACTACTATGTTTATAGAGAGGGTGATTTGACCTCGAGTGGAAGGAGGTGCACACAGTATCTCAGCTAACGAGCCTAATCAGCATTTACAGCTTTTGAGAAAATATTTTATTAAAAGAAAAAAGAATGAAGATAGTTTTAATTACGTTCCTCATGAATTTTAAAAAATTTAAAGTTAAAAGGTAAAAGATTTTCCCTGACAATTTGTCTTTCCAACCAAGGAAAGAAGAGTAAAACATATCCCATATCAAATGGAACATAATAAATCAAAATTAGGAATAAATCTCCATGAATAAACCTACTGTACAAGATGAATTAGATTGAGTGAGGGAGTGACATAAATAAGAGCCATGAAAATTCCACTACCTTCATATTATATTAATTATTGCAACCCAGCAATAAGTATGGTTGCAATTAGTTCATGAGAAAGATGATGAATCGCCCACTTGGGATGTGCTTGCTGATCTTGTGTACTTTTTTGGCGATGAAGAAGAAGATGACATGTCTGACCTTCTCCTAAGCATCTGCCTCATCCCATCTGCCACTCTCACTGCAGGGTTGGATTTGAATTTACCACAAAATGACATGTGTGCCCTCACAGCTTCCTCCATGCCAAATGGCTGCTTGCTGCCTTTGCCAACCTCATCTCTCACTGCTTCTGAGCACAACCCACACAGCCATTTCCCATCAAACTTTGCCTTCACTTGTGTGATGTAGTCTTGTGTGCAATCCTCTTTTAGTCCACAACACTCACACCTCACCATCTCAATCTCCATTCTTTTTCTTTTTTCCGTTGTTTTCTGCTTAGCTGAGTAGCAAAGCTTTGATGAATTGTGAAGGGATTCAAGAGAAAAGTGAGATGTTTTTATTCGTTGGATTGGATTGCAATGATGGGGTAGAAAGTGGGATTTCTTTTCATTTGTTTTCTCTCTTGAGATGTGTTGCTGGTGTTGCTCACTTGGTTGCTTCAGAAACTGTGAAGTGTTTGATTTACGAGAGCTTTTATGGTTGGGATTTTCCTTTTCTATTGGTTATTAGGAATTCAGGAGATGAGAGAGACGGAGAGAGGAAAGAGAGGGGACAGAGGGGGGCCGGTGGGGGGCGGGGGAGAGAGCTCTTATAAGACCAGGGTAGGGAAAACTGCCATAATTTCCTCCATGTTCAAAGGAACATGGGGCAGTGGGAAATAAGACAAGAGTGGTCGGAGGGGTCCTCAAACCTGGCCCTTTCTATCATATCCAAATACTTATTCTTATCCCCCCAGAAATAAACAATGTTAATTTGTAGGTTTTGGGGTTGTGCATATAAAAAATGTTTGTAGCTTTTTGGTAGTTTGACAGTTACTTTCGGTTGAAATGGGTTGAAATATTTGCCTTGTATTAATTGGATGTGGCTTCACTTGGCTCCCTAAACTTTTGGCTGACGAGTCAGGCTTGGAATTATTAATTTTGGTAGTTTGTTTGGTTATCTTGGTTCCATGAACGTGTTGACTGCTGGCCATCTGACTTTCATGTGTGAATTTAGAGCTTACTATAGTAATAAGGCCAACATCAGCACCATGCTTTGTTGACCAAGAGGCCATGGGTTGTTCAACGGCCAATGATTTGATGAAGATGTGCATTATTGGGGTTTATGATTGTGCGTGTGCTCACTGTGCATGTGTACATCCTTCCTCCTCTCCACTGGTGAGGAGAGATTCTTACATGAGACTATCGCATACGTAAGTTCTTTCACGATGACTTTCTCCTTTACGATAATATAAGACATCTTTTTTATTGGAAGAATTTTACCATCAAGAGTTATGTGAAGTCACCAACAATTTTGAGCCAAAAGATTAGAAATTTCTTCTCTTTGTACTAGAGGAGATTCACAAGTTTTAATCAATTTGTTAAAAACAAATGATCCACCTACTTGGAGGCTGCTTACAACAATATTTAACATTTGCATATTGCTAGGAAGTTTATTGTTCAACCGTTACAATATGTGTTTCGTGAAGCTAACATAGCAGTAGATGAGATGTTGCGAATTTAGGTTATTAACTACATTCAAAATTCATGTATTTGGTTTTGTAATATTCTACGTAATGTGGGCACCAATAAGTACCTGACATATGATAGGTCGTATCATACTTCATGAAAAGGATACATGTCACACAGCAAATTACTCAAAAAATTTAAAAGTACTATGTCATATGATTTAAATCTTCAATATAAGGTTCTAATGGATCTTGCAACCGTTGAAATTTGCATAAAATTCGTATCACTAAATGAGACGTAGTATTGTAGCCGGACCTCTCTTTCTAACCCGTTCCTAATGATTTCCAGTATTCATGACAAAAATCTACCTTTCATCCTTTGGCCGTCAGAATTGAATGTGATCATGACATGAAACTTGATCATTCTTGTTCACTATTCAGCCATTATTGCAATAATTCAAAGAACCTTTTCCTCCTTTTTTTTTTTTTTTTTTTTTCTTCAAGAGAGAAGGTAAAATGTACGCTGTTGTGTTTCCTCCAACAAATCCCACCTAAAGAAATTTATTTTTTTTGTAAAATGTATAACATTTGTGATTGTTGACATGCTCATTGGCCAATCTGCACTGCAAATCTTTGTCAACAATTTATTTTTTATTTTTTCTGGGGTTGGTGATGCAATGCAACTGTGTCATGGCATCATTGAGTAGGAAGCAATGTCTAGATCAGGATTTGTTAACGTCGTATTCTGGTGGTTCTGAAGGCACGTTCTTGGCATGCTCCGAAACTGCCATCACTTCTGTTGTAGTAGATGACTTTTGTCACGTCGTGTAATGTGGACTTGATTTGGCTTTAGGGTTCACTAACGTAGCCAAGTACGTAGTGGATAATAATTGGTCGATTTTACAGTAGTATGAATTATTAATTTGCAGAGTTTAATTACAAAAGGAAAGTGATGTTAACATTATTTTAACTGGAGAGTATATAGTAACATGAAAACAAATCTGTAGATGCGCACCTCATATGTTCAAACATTTATTTATTTATTGGATAAAAGTTTTTCAGTATCGAAAGTCGCATAATTTGTAATTTGTAATTGTCATAAGCTTTGAGACTGAAAATTTATCAGAACGAAGATTTTATAAATTAAATCTGAGCTTGAACATTATGAGTTGGATACGATCAAATTTGTTGCAACTTAAAAATTAGAGAAGTATGATGGCCTCCATTTATGAAAGTCAAGATACAATTTAAACCTACGTCACCAAGAGAATAAAACTACGAAATAATAATGCAATAACAAATTAAAGGTTAAGTGCATTTTGCACTCTTTTTGGTATAGAGTTCATGAATTTTTGGTCATTTTCTCGAAAGAAAAAAGCAACCACAAAGTTACAAATCGTTAATATGATAGTGTTCATCTGTTTGTCAAACTGTGGAGGCAAATACTCTTTTTTTTTTGTGTGGCTCTCGGTGGGTACATACTTTACGATATGAGCGTCATATCAATGTAATGTGGAACCACAAAATCAAATAATATATTTTTCGACCTTTTTTAATGTCAAATTCTTTAAGGGTATAAAAATGAGCACTACAAGCTTCCATGCCAATTTTTTTTTCATCATGTACTCTGCAACTTTAAGATCGTTTTTATTAATTTCATAAACTAACCATCAAAAGTTATGAATCCCAAACTATACAAAGGTGAGAAAAGTGAGTGACCTTAGAGGGAAATACTCAGCCAACTTAGGTGCTAGTTTCATTTGCCCTCATTCTACGCACATGAGAGATTCTCTTATGTCATCATCTCACCACATGATAATCATTCAATTGATAATCAGTGCATTTTTAAAGAGGAGAAATTAGGTTCTCATCCTTCCTTTTGCTACTCCATTGATTAAAATCCTATTACTTTTCAATTTTTGATCAAGGTCCTTGGTATTAATAACATCATTAATTATTTCAATAATAAAATATATTTTTTATTTCTAAATTTATTCATTTAATGTTAAAAATGTTACAATTAGTATATTTATATTTATGCATAAATTTTTTATCATATATTTTTAGTTTTAGTTTGTACCCATTTTTAATTTGTAATTCTTTTTTAATTTGTACCAATTTTCTTTTCAATTTTATTTTGTACCCACATATTAATTTCTTTTTATGCCCATATTTTTTAAAGTTTATTTGTATTTGTACCCATATACTTTTTTTTATTTTGCTAAATGTAACCATGCTAATTATATGTACCCATTCATGTAAAACTTTTTAATCTTAAAATGTACTCATTCTTAAATATACCAATTTGTTATATGTAAAATGTACCCTTTTTTATATAAAATCTATTCAATTTTTTTTAATCCATTTTTAAACTTATATGGGTACATTCTTTTTTCTTTGATTTTAAAATGTATCCATGTCAAATTTAATCGAAGAAATTTACTAATGTTATTAAGCCTAATATCTTTTTTTGTTGTGATTTTAAAGAATGTACCCATGTTTTGATACAATAATTTTTTTGGTTAATTTTGATGAATGTACCCATGTTTATATATATACACACACACACACACAATAGTATATTTATATTTTAATATTTTTAATCCCACAAATTATAGGTTTTTTTTTATTTAAAATCTCATTTATATAAACAACTAAAATTTCTAATTTTCAATTTAAAAATATAGTAACGTACATAGAAATAAATTATCACATTAATTTCAGGGACCTCAATCAAAAATTAAAAACCAAGAAGATTTCAATAAAAGAATATTCATGGCCAAGGACAGCATCCAAAGTCTCCCTTTTAAATATATGGCAAACGTTATAGTAACGTCAATAAAACTAAAACTTGTTTCCATGACGTAATTAACCTCCAAAACAGCTCATCGTTGCAAGTTTGCAAATTCTGGCAGCCATCTTTATCCATACTAATACAAAGACCGTTACTTTCATCATTCTGTCCAATGAAATTAAGAAAAACTTTTCAAAAGGGTTTTCTTTTGTTATTCTCGCACACCAAATTTTGCATTTGTGCATAAATGATCAAATCAGATCCTCACTGACCATCTTTTTTATTATCATATTTTGATTAATTTGAGTGGTTGTAAGGTAATGATATGTAATTAAGTACTGAAACATGACCCTATTTATATGAAAATGCAAAGCAGATCAGTAATAATTTCTAATCTTAATCGCATATGATCATCTTATCCTCTAATAATTTCCCATATAAAGATATATTATGAAGTGATATGGACCACATACAACTAATCAATTGGATTTAGATCGTAATAATAGTCCACAAGAAAAAAACCATATCAATAATTGGAATCATTGAATAAAAACACTTACTTACGTGCAAGTGTCTGCCCAGAAATCTTACGACTTAATCATGGACTAGTGCATCTTAAGCAATGTTAGCAATAAGCACACTGTACCGCCACGCAACTGAAGATTTGACCGGTGAGCCAGATGGGTTTTCATATATCCAAGCTAAGCCTAACAGCCTCAACCAAACCTAGAAGGCTAGAATATGCACATGTTTTAATTATAAAGGAAAACGTCACAATTAATAGCTTTAATTTTGATTTGTACATTTCTACAGTATAATGATTCCAACCTCGGTGACATGTACATACGTACGTATTCGTCTTGTCCTTCAACTGTTAGATACATAGCACATAACATGCATCTGGAATTTTTTTTTTCTTTTGGAAAACACCTGCATCTGGACTTTTATAATACATTTTTCACTAAAAGTATCGTAAGAGCGTCTATTCTTCATATGGGACGTACCATGTTGTCATGTCGTGATTTAGATATGTAGATTTGCGTCAATTTCATCCATAATCATTATTGACGTGCAACATATACTTAACTCTGTATGAAGGAAAACTTACATATGTACCTGAGAGAAATAGAACAGTATGATCTTGATGAGTGTTGTAAATAAAGTTATCCCATGACTCAGTGGTTTCTAACTTTATGGCAAGAGAAGTCTTTATCTACACTTACTGTTGATTTCATCCAATTAATCTATTTTTTTCATCGGATGAAATCCATCTGCATATGTGTTCACACGCTATCTCGCTGAATTAATCCAGATATTTCAATTTCTTTCCAAATATATGAATTTCACATCTCGTCCTTGACAATGCATCTTCACAATACATCCATGAGAGGCTTGAGAGAGCCCACATTGCTCACAATAGTTTTGGAACGTTCTATTCTTGAAACAAGAGAAAATTAGTGCAATGGTTCTTGAATTTTAGCTCAATTAGAGTTTTGGTTCTAAAATTCATGAGTCTTGGTCTTTGAACTTGTTACAACAATGATAATACCGTTAGAAATTTCATCCAAAATAAAGAGTTTAAAAGGACAAAAATAGATGAAAATTTTAAAGGAGTTAGCCAAATTGACCATTGCTCTACATTAAGTTCAATGACCATCACTCAAGGGATTTTAGTTCAAAGACCAAAACAAAGCTCCAATTGAATTAAAATTCAATGGATGTTGCTCCAATTATCTCTTGAGGAAGTAGGATTTTTTTCTCTAAGAAAAATACAAAAATTAGGGTTTGCAATATCTCTCAAACCTTTGAGAGAGAATTTTTCTCACATAGTAAAACACATGTAATCTTTAAAATAGATTGTGGAGTAAGATGACTGCATTCAATATAGAGCCAAGTATTCTCGGTCTATAACTATCACGCGTAGCTCAGTAGTTGGGAACAAATTTTAGGCTCATATTCTACACGACCGACGTACCTGTTTCCTGACGCTAATAAATCATACAATGGAGATCAGAGAAAGAATGAAATGCCTTTGTGATTCTTTCCCAGCTTTCGAAAAGGTGGATTGTTGTGGTGAAGCCATCAGCTGGTCCCCTTAAAAAAAATAATAGTATTCTATGTCTATATTATAGGTCCCATGGTCCTACGAAACCGAAGGTGGATGGACAAACCATGACCAAGCATGTGGGGTTGCCCAAATGAAGAGCCTCAATTTGCCCTAAAACCGTGGCCAGATAAAGACTAGTCCTAGTCATGAAAACCCGACGTTTGAGTACTTGTCTGGTAGATGTCCGGCAATTCTAATGGCCACCACAGTTTTTCCAACCGCAACTGATATTGTTTGTGGGGTTGATCACAAGATATGACCCAATTCCAATCACTATAAAAAATTTCTTTCCAGATGAAATAGTTTTGTTGGGCTAAATAAGGTTTCGTCATCTTTTTATTTACCTAACAACATTTCATTGTGCAATGTCCATCGCGTAAAACCCGTCACTAAAGGGTTTGCTCGACAAATTATAGTACTCCATCGGGCAATACATGTTGCCCGACGAATAAAACTTGCCTAACGATGTCGTTTTGTCGAGCATCCAAACATAAAATAAAATAAAAAATATTTTGCCCAAAGAAAAAGTTAACACGCAATTACTTTAAAGAAAAATTAAACAATATACAAAATACATGCTCAACGAAAAAATTTATCGGGCATACGTTTTAATTTTTTAATACAAAAAATTTGAAACTTAAATTAATTATTTAGTTTTAATTATATTAAAAATAAAATTACAATATTAAAAAAAAAAATTAGTTATATTAAAACTAAATTATTCGCAGTAAAATATGCTAAACTAACCACTAGGCTGGTGGGATGGCAACCTACCATCGAAACTCCTCTTCTCGTTGGCGCCAAGCTTCTTTTCGCTTGCACTGGTCTACTAACTCCATCTCCTGCTGTTGGAGTCTGGAAAGCGTCCGGCTTGGAGTCTAAAAGCTAGATGTAGAAGATCCCCCGAAGTCTCCAACCAGATCCACTTTTAAGCCGCATATCTCTTTGCCTTTCCGTTGCCAAACCCTGTCCATCGGCAATTGTAGGCACACCTCTGGATCATGTATCAGCTCCTACATTGGCGTGTCCAGTTGCTGCTTCAAGAGATTGGCGAGGTACTTCGTCTTTCTTCTGCAATGTAAAAAACTACCAAATAAAGAGTATCGATCATAATTTTAGAATTTTAAAATTACAATTTTGAACATAATACTTATGTAAATGTTGTCAGCCACATGGTTGCCATAATTGGCATGCGTATCCCTCCAAGTCTCAACTTCCAGGAAAAACGCACCCTTCTCACGATGTTCCTTGACCCTATAAGTGAGGGGTCGAGAATCAGAGTGATGAAGGTATGGCTTCGCCTCCCGATTAGCCTTATTTGCTGTCGATTTTCTCTGTGAAATAAAAAAATTTAAAATTTGTAAAACATAAAATTGGAATGAAATTTTATAAAAATAAAATAAAACTTAATTACCTGAAATTTGGAGTTCTAAAAATGACCGCACAACCACTCTCACTCGGCCATCCTCTCTGCAAACTCTAGGTGGATCAGTAAGAGCTTCAGCAGGAGATGCATAAGTCTGGTAGTACACATGCAAGTCATACTTCCACTCTTTTTACCATCCAATCCACACCTTGTTTATGTACTTGAACATACCCGGGTGTTCCATGTCAATGGAGAAGTTGACCTGAAATAGAGAAGAAAAAAAACAAGTGTATTGGTTTAAAAGAATAAATTAAATAAGCAAAAGTAATAAAAAAAATTAAAATTTAAAAAAATTCACACTTACCGAGATCTGTCTCAGCATCTCCTCCCGCACCTGGGGCGACCATGGAGGCATTTGGTACGAATAATGGCAACCATGTCATGAGTCAACAAGGTGTTGACTTTCAGGCTTGCTCGCTGGTGTAGTGGGCTGCAATCGACCATGATTTTACAAATAATATTTCACAACATGACATTATTTCATAAAATTAATTTATTTACTGCAAATTCCATTTCTCTCCTACAAATTTAATTTTTCTCCTACAAATTTCATTTATTTTCTAAAATATTTCATAAATTTTCTTCAATTTCACAACATTTCACAATGTTTCTACAATTTTCACATATTTCACATATTCCTACAATTTTCACGTATTCCTACAATATTCACATATTTCATCAAAACCCAAGATGTCACACATGCAAATGATATAAATGAAACATATGAACAAGCATACCTTTGGTTATTGGGGAAGAGAGAGAGTGAGAGCACGGTGAGAAAGCAAGCACGGTGAGAGAGAGCACAGAGAGACAGAGAGAGAACAGGTCACTTAAAAATGTATGCCCAACTTAATTTTTTACGGAAACATGGTGGGAAATTGCTTTTGCTCGACGAAATTTTAAAATATTTCGTCGAGCAAATTCTTTAATCTAGGGGAAAATTACTTTTGCCTGACAAAATTAGGTACATTTGCCCGATGAGCTGCAATAGTTCGTCGGGCAAACATAAAAAAATTATTTATTTTCCTTATTTTTTGTTTAATTTTAAACGGTTAAACTATCATCAAATTTGATGATCAGGCCAATTCAGTGTGGTTTTACTCTCAATTAGCGTCCTTGAAAAAAAAATCATCAAAATCAAATGTCGTATTGCCATTAAATCGTGATGATACGTGTTTAACCATTGAAGAATTTTGTCTCCTTACCTAATCCTTGAAAGTTTATTTTTGGTGAATTTTGTCTATGCGATCTCGTACTATATTCAAACAAGTTTGACTGTTGGATCGTGGAAATTAGTTTTGTAGACTGCGTATCCCGTGAAAACAATGGATTCAAAAAACGCTTAAAGTTTATTCTATACTTCTATTAAGTGGGCGTAAGATTATGTGGTAACCACTAGTTTAAATATTTTAAATTGATGATCGGATTCGTTCATTGTATTCTTTTGGGATCGAGGAGTGTAGTTCTAAAAAATCATCAAATCGGAACTAAATTAACAGTTACATCATGATGATACGTTTTCAACCGTTGAAGGATTTCGTCTCGTTACATAATCCTGGAAACCTGCATTTAGGTATCTTTGGCATATGCCATCTCGGAGTGTATACCAACTACATTGACAGTTGGATTGCTGAAATTGATTTTGCAGATTGCGAAAATCATTAAAGGAATTGAATATGCCAAAATGTCCCTCACATTTGCCCGACGAAAAGTAAACCCTAAACCTTAAATCATAAAATATACCATTGTGTAGAGAACCTTGAAGGGTTTGTTACACAAATGGTGGCATATTACTGTTGGGTTTTAGGCTCAAAATTAGGATGATGCAAAAATTAGGTTTGTGTTACCTATTTGGTTTTGGTATCGTGTTTGGGTTTGGATTTTGACTTCTTAGTTGGTTTCCTTGGTGGAGAGGTTTTGTTAATTACCTATTTGATTAGGATTTGGATTTACTTCCTCTTAGGATTCTTATTGTAACCTAAGTCCTATGCACTATAAATAGGATCTTAGGGTTAGTGTATTTTGTGTGGCTCTTTTGTGTGGCAATTTGGTGAGATTCAATTTGTGAGTTTGTGAGTTAGAGAGCAATTTCGGAGAATCTTCTCCGTTTGTTTGAGTTCTCTACTCGTTTGGTTTAGGGTTTGTAATTTGTGGGATTTGGGTTGTGAGAGTTTAAACACTCTTTTGTAATCTCCGTTTGTTTAGTGAAATTCCTCGCAGTGCTTTGCCCATGGACGTAGGCTTTACGCCGAACCACGTAAATCTCTTGTGTTAGTTTGAGATTGTTTGTTTTAGTTTTCGCCTACGACATTGATATTTGGTACTTTGTTATAATTCGCTTCCGTTTGCGCATAAAAGTACAAGTGGTATCAGAGCCAGGTTTCGGCTTAGGCTTTGCTTGGCAGTCACTATGAAGCCTTCTGTGTCGTCGGTGAAAGTTGATATTGAAAAGTTCGACGGCAATGACTTTGGTATTTGGCAATTGAAGATGCGTTCTTTGTTAGTTCAACAAGGGCTTTTGAAAACGTTAAAGGGGGTGAAGACTTTGTCGAATTCGTGGACTGATGAAGAAAAAGAAGACGTTATGGAGCGGGCACTTGGAGCAATTCTGCTGACTTTATCGAATGAAGTCTTACGAGAAGTTGGTAGCATCAAATCTGCACCGGAGTTGTGGCTAAAATTGGAGAGCTTGTATATGACCAAATCCCTTGCTAAACGAGTGTATTTGAAGAAAAGTTTGCATACTCTTCGTATGGATGAAGGTACGTCAATTCATAAGCATGTTGATGAATTCAATAAACTTATGATGGATTTGAAAAGTGTGGACAACCAAATTAGTGACGAGGATTATGCGATAACTTTGTTGTGTTCTTTATCTCCTTCGTATGAACACTTTGTCGATACCATGCTATTTGGTAGAGAAAGTATTAGTTTGGAAGATGTTAAAGCCGCTTTGAATTCTAAAGAGCTAAAGAATAAAGTGTCTGACACACAAGATGGAGCTTTGGTAGTTCAAGGAAGGAATAAGGAAAGGAGCAAACTTGGAAAGAACACTTGTAGCTACTGTTATAAGGAGGGTCATTGGAAAGTAGATTGCCCTAAACTCAAGGGCAAAATTAAGCTGTTTGATAAGTCTTTTGTTAGTGTTGATGCAAACATTGCAGAAGATCGTTGTTCTGAACACCGCTAAAGGTTATGATAGGTGGTGGAGCTTGGTACTCAAGCTCTTTGGGTGGACTGCAATTCGCACATTTTTGTTCGTATGTTCAAGCTTTTGCTTGGATTTTGTTTCATACTTGTTAGTTTCCGTAATGGAATTTGTTGGAGAAGGCGTTGGAGGAAATTTCAAGTTTGAAGACTTTTGAATTTTTTAAGTCTAGGTGGAGATCAGTTTCGAAATAATTTGGTGCGCATTTGCATTTGTATTTTTGGTATCCCAAATTTGAAGTTTGTATTTGATTTGGAAGTTTGCTAATTTCTTGCCGAGGTGGAGATTGTTGGGTTTTAGGCTCAAAATTAGGATGATGCAAAAATTAGGTTTGTGTTACCTATTTAGTTTTGGTATCCTATTTGGGTTTGGATTTTGACTTCTTAGTTGGTTTCCTTGGTGGAGAGGTTTTGTTAATTACCTATTTGATTAGGATTTGGATTTACTTCCTATTAGGATTCTTATTGTAACCTAAGTCCTATGCACTATAAATAGGACCTTAGGGTTAGTGTATTTTGTGTGGCACTTTGGTGAGAGTCAATTTGTGAGTTTGTGAGTTAGAGAGCAATTTCGGAGAATCTTCTCCGTTTGTTTGAGTTCTCTACTCGTTTGGTTTAGGGTTTGTAATTTATGGGATTTGGGTTGTGAGAGTTTAAACACTCTTTTGTAATCTCTGTTTGTTTAGTGAAATTCCTCGCAGTGTTTTACCCGTGGACGTAGGCTTTACGCCGAACCATGTAAATCTCTTGTGTTAGTTTGAGATTGTTTGTTTTAGCTTTCGCCTACGACATTGATATTTGGTACTTTGTTATAATTCGCTTCCGTTTGCGCATAAAGGTACAACAATTACGTGTTAATTTTTTTCCCATGGTGTGAAAAACTTTGTCCAACGAAGAAAAGTTTGCCCGTCGAACTATGTTCATCGGGGAAAGGACTCTGAAAAACTATAACGTTGGTCACTTTTGCTCGATGAACTGCTTTACTCCGTTAGATAAAATTACTTTGTCTGATGAAATATAATTCGTTGGGCAAATGATAATTTCTAGTACTGAATATCCTAACTGTTGCTTCAGCAAGAAGGAATTAGTGGATATATATAGCCATGCATTTGGGTTATAACTGACTCTTTCTGTACATTATGACCAACTGATCACTTCATGTTGGATTTATCCAATATAAATCAACCTTTAAGTGGTCTACTACATGTAATAGGAATGTAATATTGGAGAATAATGTTGATTGTGATTTGATCTCTTAAAGATATTAATCCTATATAAGGTGTCTTATATTGGAAATAGGATTGATGGAATCCTTAATTGAATATGATTATGGTACTTGACTTGGAGGCTAAGAAAGTAAAGTTTAGGTTGCCTTTATGGAAACCCTAACTTTTAGTCTATATAAAACACCGGTCCCTATAAACCCTAGAATACACAACATAATACTTCCCATAGAGTAGTTGTATTCGGCTAGGAGCAGGGCCGGCCCAGGCCCAGTGCAGGCAGGGCGACCGTCCAGGGCCCAAAATAATTGGGGGCACCAAAATTATTAGGGTGGTATATTTATATATGTTTTCATAAGAGTATAAATTTATAAAATTTGGTTCAATGGCAAAGAAATTTAACTAGAACTGGTGGTTTTGTTGTTTAAAATTAATGAAGATGTCTTGGGTTCAAAACACCATGTGTGCTTATTTACTTTTCAATTTTTACAAATTTTTGTTTGGTTGTTAATTTATTTTTAATTAGTAGCTAGTAGCTATGTGAGTTGTTATTTTTAAAACATTTGTTCCAATTCATGTCTAATCTTCAACAAAGAGTAATGTGTTGACCAAAATTTTAGATCAAATTTACAAATCATATGACGTGTCATAAAAAAGTTTAATTTAGTACCCATTTATTACTTATAAATATCAACTAAAGACTCAAAAACATCATTATTTTTTTAGTCCCATATTGACAAGGTTAGTAAATAAGAAAAAACACTTCACGATTCATACAAAAACACTTTAAAAGTTCACATGGAAAACAAAACTCATATTTATCTACTTGTAAACACGGAGTTTTTTTTTGTTTCCTTCTCACGATACAAAATAAATTAGTTTTTCCGTGTTTCTAAATTATTGAGTTTGAAGTGTTTTTCTAAGTATAATTTTATCGATGTCTTACGTGTGAAAACAAATCATTTTCTTATATAAAATAAGGGCACATTTTGTGGCATCGCCCCGGGCCTCAAAAAACTCTAGACCGGCCCTGCTAGGAGTTTAAAGAAGATCCTGGTGTTGCCGTGCTCTGCTACTTTTGTGTTCAACTTCCATGGCTGCTATTGGAATCAGGTCAGTCACTCATTCGTTTGTGTTTTAATCGTATAACCTTATACGGCTACCAATTGGTATCAGAGCAATTGGTTATATAATTAAAACCTATTAAGATTGAAGTTTGATTAAAGTTGTCGAGAAAATTGGTGAATTGAGCTTTATTTTTTTTTATTTTATTTTTTTTTTTAAGCAACGTGTTGAGAGTATATACAATTGTCTTGAAATTTTGTGCAATTTCTCACATCCCATCAATTGACGTGAGTAAATCATACACTGCAGTGATAATTCTTGAGCAATTGTATAATTAATATATTGTCGTTATGAACTACTTCCTGGGACCGCATGCCTCTTGCAACCAATTGCATTTAGCTCTGATCATTCATAATAGTTTCAACTAAAACCATTATGTATGAAGTTTTTGGCATATTAATAATTAAGAATTATACCTTGCTATTGATTTGCGATATGATTTAGACTTGTATATATGCTCCAAATCAGTTATAGTCCTATCATATTCTACGGAATTGGGATCTCTTTTGCATGCAACAATTCCTAGCGGCTTATTCCAAGAAATTATGCAGTGTTGAGTCATTCAATTTTAAAGAAGGAAAGTGGGTTATGCTCACGCGTATTGCTTGTGCACTAAAAGAGGTTCGGAGCCCATTGCAAGTATGCAATGAATTTATTGTAAAAGTTGGTCTTTCTGCATATGGGGCGTAAAGTTTATAAAATCTGAGCCTGCATCGTGAACCTGTGATTACATGTTGGTTTGATTCACTTTTAACCATTCTACATGAATATTCATGTCAATTGCTTCAAGTCGTAATACAACTGTGGCCTAATTAATTTACTTAGAGACTGAATGCAAACTGCTTAATCAATAATTAGATTTGGATTTTAAATGTTGCAAGCCTGATATTGTTAAAGCTCTTATCGTATTCGGTTCTGATAAGGGGATGTAAAGAAAAGTTTGATTATAATGTTTTACCATATAATGCCGATGTGTTCTCAAGTTGTGTAAGCATATGTACAAATTTACATTTGTTCTAACCTTGCACTGGAGAATTTCTTGAGATCCCTTAGTCGAACAAGCCCAATGAAGAGGGTTCGTATATACATCAGTATATGAAATTCTGGTATGATCTTTTCTTTTGGTCTTCATGATAAATTATATAAGGAATGGTTGTGTTGGATACATGAAGTGTTAAATTGTTCCCGTAAAATCCAACCATGTCATGACATCATTCTGATTGTAGGAGACGGAATTAGTCATATGCTATAATTCATCGATACTATTGGGATATGTTGTGCCTATGATTGTAATAACATATATTACAGTTGTGTTGCAGGGAAGCATATTCTAAGTTTTATGCATGTCAACTATATACATGTCTGTTAATGAATTTTAATAAAATTCCTATACATGAAAGTAAGTCATACATATTTTGGCAACATTTGTTAAGAAAATGGCGTGTATGGTGTTACTTGTATGGCTAATTTGGTTCAAGCATGAGATGACATATTTTTAATATTGTCGTGGGTTTTGGACTATAGTGAATTGTAGTTTTGTTTCCACTAATTTTCACGAGATGTGAATGAACTTTTACGCCATTAATAGCACAAGAAATATGACTAATCAATCAGGTTTGTCTACAATTTTGCTTTCTTATCTCAGTATAGTCATTTAAATTATACATGACTAGTTAAGTGTGAAAATTGATGCATGACTTATGAATTGACTGAGAATGACAGAAAACATTCAGTGGCAAGAACAAGGACATTATACAAATGAATGAGGTTTGTAGTAATTATATGACAATCCTCATTTGTATTTTTATATATTCTTATATGAGAATTTTGATTGGTCATGTGGTTATATATATGTTTACAAAGAAGTGGTGAACATATGAAGGCATGAGGTATGTAATCCATTCAAAGTATGTGGCTTAATTAATAAGCATGAATTTTCAAACATGTATTATTGTTTGTGGTTTTTCCTATGCCTAAAGAATTTAAACAGTGCTTTGATTAGTAAATTTTTTATGTGCCATATGGGGAGAAGAAAAGAAACTTTTCAAGGCTAATGTAGGGCATATATTGGAGATGCTTTCTATGGAAGAAAATAATTTTGGTTGTTCCTTTTATTTAATTTGGTATCTACAAAGCTAGTGCATGATTTTAATGCTATGTTTAGTAGTTTTGTACTACGGAAAGAAATATATAAAAGGAAAGGAACCCGTTTGATTTGAGCAATTTAGCTTTTAATTTAATGTCAAAGGGAGTCAAGAAGGAATTAGTGTCATTTGTTGGCAAGACTCGAAGCTCGAATCAGGTTATCATAATTTTGTCACTTACAATTAATTAATCCATGTGACTTCTTGTATTGATACAGGGTGGAGTTGACCAATGCCTTTTCAACTAAGCAAGCCATAACGGCTTAGTTGACGATGGGACTCTGTTTTTTCAAGTTACTTCGGTCAACTTTGCATCTTAATTAGAATAAAAGGGATAATCTTCTTGCCTACAGGTGTGGATTACTTCTTTTAGTTTAATTAAGATGGCATAATATAGGTTTTATTTCACAGAAGTTGTGAAAATCTTCATCTTGCCTACAGGTGTTGAAGTTTTTCATGAAGGTACTTTTGTGACATAAAATCTAGTACTAGAAACTAGTTAATTTTCTTGCCTACATGTGCAAATTAATTTAGTTTCATGAAGTTTATTGGGATAAAGTTCCATGCCATTAGTGACAAATATTTCCACAATGAGCCTCATAAAAGGTTGTGGTTTGAAGGCATGGAAATCGGTTGCATCATGACGTATTTTGTGTCTCTTCATGAGACTTGTTGATGCAAAGTATTGGACTCATGAAGGTTAATCAAGGATTGCTAAGGTATGCATTGTTTAAATCTTATGCTTGTAAATCTTTTCAATTTGAACTATGATGTCGGTTTAGAGGATGAAATTTGACTATTACAGTTTCCTATGGACATTGAAATTGAAATGATACGAAATTGAATTTGTTTTGGATGTATAAATTCATGATAAATGCACATAATTGTTTCTAGTAGATTGCGTGTCTTGATTTAAATTGGGTGAATGACATGTCTAATGGTCACCAAATGACCTGAATTTTTTATATGTTCAACATATAGATGTCTACTATTTGTCTGCAAATTTTCGTAATTTTTTGCCATGTATTTTAACTATGGTGAATTTACTAGTAACCCATGCTCTTATAGACAGTTTTACTGGCAGATTGTGTTGGTCTTTTTGAGACGTGACTTTAGACTACTATTTTGACCCAAAACAGCTCTATATTTTTACTTAATGAAGATTAGTATGTCTATTTTGATCAGTATAAATTTGGTAGCAATCAAGCTTATAAATTAATTATGATTAATTCTAAATTAAGTGTAACTCGTTGCTAAAAATTCTGTTTGACAACTTTATGTTGATTGTAATGTCTATTTTATTATGTCTAAAATATAAAGTAATTTTATTTAGGTACATCTTTGAAAGAGTGTTTTCCTAAGTGGGAGAATTAGTGAACGAAAATTGGGCTTCACACTCATTAACTTATTTGCAAGTATAAACTCTGAAAATTTAGTGGGAGTTGTTCTAAATTTTTGAGCATTAAGTGGACTTGCAGGAATCTATTAAAGCGTTATTCTATCTTCCATGAATTTGTGTTACTCGAATGTCTATAATATGTTCAAGTTGCATGAATGGATACTTGGTATATGCGTACATTTTTCTGTTATTTGCAATCATTTGGATTTCTTAGTTGATCATTTGTTTTGAGGCTCATAAGGACTTAGCATAAATGTGGACTTATTGATACATATAAGGTGGTTGTTGGATGCATGTTTTGTGTAACTTTTACTTGGACATGTGCCTATTTGGTATTTTCAGCTGTGTCCATTGGCTACAAACATTGTTTGTATTGTTATTGGTCTAATGAAACTGATGCATGATTGTTTTGGAGATGTATTCACACCTGCAGGTTATGGTGGTTTCATTTAATGAAGGATATCTGCATTGGTAGATTTAAGGCTTCGAAGAAGCGTAAAAGTGTAACTTGTGTGTTACAATAAGGTGGACCTGAGATGATATAAAGTAAGACATTCTGGTTATTTTAAAGTTTCATCTCTTGATCATAATTTGTGTTTCATGTGAATGAGGATCTTAGCATGTGTGATTATGAAGGTTCTGGGTTGTGTCAACTCTACAACCTTGTTAGTTCCATGTTAAGAAATGCATTTGACAGAAGCTGCATAAGGACGAGATGTAATCACTATTACATGGCCACTAAAGTGACATTAGTCTCCAATCTCAAGTATAAACGTGAATATTACATTTTGTAGACCAAGTGGGAGAATGATGGATTTATCCAATATAAATCAACCTTTAAGTGGTCTACTACATGTAATAGGAATGTAATATTGGAGAATAATGTTGATTATGATTTGATCTCTTAAAGATATCAATCCTATATAAGGTGTCTTATATTGGAAATAGTATTGATGAAATCCTTAATTGAATATGATTATGGTACTTGACTTGGAGGCTAAGAAAGTAAAGTTTAGGTTTCTTTTATGGATAGAAACCCTAACTTTTAGTCTATATAAAACACCGGTCCCTATAAGCCCTAGAATACACAACATAATACTTCTCATAGAGTAGTTGTATTCGGCTAGGAGTTTAAAGAAGATCCTGGTGTTGCCGTGCTCTGCTACTTTTTTGTTCGACTTCCATGGCTGCTATTGGAATCAGGTCAGTCACTCTTTCGTTTGTGTTTTAATTGTATAACCTTATACGGCTAACACTTCATTCATGAGTTTTAGATTAGTTGAATGTGACCTTTATATGGTTTAGGTAATACAAATATATGTGGAGTGATTGGTTAATGTCCTAAATCAATATTTTTCCTTGCAACAAAAAACTTATAGCTCAAAGTATTTGAGTGAATGATTAAGAGCATGCACTCGAATTAAGTGTTTTTATTAATGAATGTAGGATTTATTGTAATAATATGTGATCATACAATATCCCTTAACTTTGAAAAAGAGTCAAAGGAAGTGCTTGACATGGAGTACTGTGACAAATTCGAGTATACATATACGAAGGCAAGACCAAATGCTATATTGTGTACTATGACCGGTCCATTGATTTTATTTCTCAAACTGAGAGATTCATGAATTGAAAACCATTTATGTATACAGTCCAACGAGTATTTCATCAATTAATGTATAATAATGATGGCCTAGATTCTTCGTAAGGGTTCATTTTAGTATGATATCCTAATACAAGTCATGGCTTCTCGGCTAAGTGTTAGCTTCACAAAGTAGACAAGCCACTTAGGAGTGGAGGATGTTTTACCTTGATCATTTTGTCTTGTTTATCTCAAGGCATAACCTTAGCATGTCCTTGGTATTGGGTTTTAGATACCCTTAGTACATTATTTTAACAAGTTGCATTAACTTATTGTGCATAAATATTCCTACTTAATTAGGGATTATATATGCCTATATATATATACATTGTTTTGAGGTCAATGAGTAATCACATGGGGGTTCTTGTTTGGTTTCCCATTGTCTTTTTCCAAAAGGATCCTCATTTTTTGCTAAAAATAGGGACTAGTTGTGGGATCCATTATACGTCAAACTTCAACGAGTCGAACCTTATATTTTGTAAGTCTTGATTCATAGATCATTTATGCAAAAATTCAATTCAATTCAATTCAATCTGAAACCATTTACTCGTTTGATTGTCATAATGAAATCTCAATGTTTCTTAGAACATAGTTTTCGTCAATTTCTTTGAACTCAGGTAGTTGTCTCAAACATTTCTGATTCGACTAATATTTTGCGAGGATGGTCTATAAAGTGCAACTCAAGAAATAGATGATTCGGATCGTTGAAGTTCGATGTAGTGTGGGTCTCAAAACTAATCCCTATTTTTTGAAAAAAAATTGAGGATTAATTGTGAGACTCACTCCACATCGAACTTTGAAATCGGGTAACGGGTACTAGGCGGAATCTCCTGTAACGACCCGTCCCTAAAAATTATGATTTTTATAATTTTAATATGTGGAATTACAAAAATGCCCTTTGAGGCAAATACGTTGACTTATGTTGACTGCCTTGCCGTGTCATGTAAGGTTCATTTTCTTGGCTCATTTGGGTAGTACTCGTCAACATGAGCACGTGGGTGCAAGCGAAACATGATTCGGAGTTATAATGAAGAAGTTATAAACGAGCAAAGTTACGGGTGAAATGGTCATTTGACCATAATCTGTATTTCTCCAGAAAATTGTGAGGTGTCATGTGTGTGACAGTGGCTGGGAGAGAAATGGGCACTGCCTAATCAAAAAAGAAGGAAGAAAAAAAAAAAAAAAAAAAAAAAAAAAAAAAAGCCCAGCCTTCCCGTCAACATGCACCCGTGCACCAACCCCGGCGATTTCCGCCATTCTTTCTGTCGAGTCATCACGATCCATCGCCTACAAACCCTTCCTCAACCTTCACTTTTCCATTTTCATCCAAAATTCGAAGGAATTTGGGAGTAATTTGGTGATGAACTGACGGTGGGTGTTCCGAAACCTCGGCGGCAATCCGCCCATTTTGGAAGGGATTTCTGTCAACCATCACCACCCTAGGGAGTCCAGGAACAAAGCCCAATCAACATTGGGGGCGGCGGAGCGGCGAAATGGATGAATCGATGTGCACCCTTTTAGGGTTTTCCGGCGATTCTTGGTGATTTCAGGGCACTTCTCGGTCGAACTAGGCTTCGGCCCAGGCGTCGATCGTTCGTGATACCTCGATGTTTGTGCTAGGGAGTGGTAGCGCGGACTCCAGGTGAGTGGGTCTTTTTCCTTTTTATAGTATATATATGATCGATAGTTTCCACAAATGCTTTTAAATTGATTTATGCATTTTATGCCATGTCTTATATATATTTTAAAATACTATAAGGTGGTTGAGTTTTAGATTGCATCATGGCATATCCATATGCATATTACCTGCATATAATTGTTATGAATGCTTTGAAGTGCTAAGGTGAACGCGGGACGCACAAGTAAGTTCATGTGAGTTTATGGTGTTATTTGAAATGATTGAGTTATGGCATGACTATATTTATGTTTTATGCAACTCCGACACTGTCGTACAAGTTGCATTAGGCAACTCCGACTCATGTGTTAGCATAGATTGATTTATGAGTCGTACAGGTTACATTAGGCAACTCCGACTCGTGTGTCAGCATAGATTGATGAGCACCTGATTTTATTATGTTGCTACTGATATGTAGTGATTTGGAATATTTCTGGATTTACTGTTGATTTGCATTTGATTTCATACTTATACATAGTATGATTTTCTGGAAACTATACAGGTTTTACAGCGAGGGGTTATAACGTTTTCAAAAGGTTTTTATTCAAAATTTATTTTCAGGCACACTCACCCTTGTTTTTCCCCCTCCAGGTTTTGGCTGCTGAAAGTTCGTATCGACGAGGATTCTTGGTGAATCTCAGTATAGGTGGCTACCTCTGAGGGTATGATCCTTACCCACACTATTGTACTTTACTTGTGCTCTGACGTCGCGTGTGAAATGGGTTCATTCCCGCTCACAACGCATTCTTGTCTTTAGGCACTTTTAGGTTTAAATTTATTCACATTTTCCACATCACTATACTTTATGGCTTCATTACCTTTCAGGTGTCGGCCAGCACAGCTCGATTTGGAGTCCTAGTGGACATTCCGGGTTGGGGTGTGTCATCTCCTGCAAATAAAACCTTAACTTTGCATAGTAGACTAGTCAAATGAGCTACTCAACTAGTTACAGGTTAGTAGTGATAAAAAGTGTAGTTGCAGGAGCCAAAACCTAATTGGCCAATAAGTTCAACTAATCAGAGTTTGCCCAGATTAGTTTTACGATAATAATTCATATGCTTGCAAACTCTATAATGTTTATCTCTAGCAATGGTTATTTGTTCATAAAGAATGCTATGTATAGTATAGAATACAACGAAGTTTTTTGGCCGGAAAAACCCACCGCTGGGTTAAAAAATTGGGGACTCTCCACTGAGTCCAATCCACTAGTATAATCAAGGTTCATACAAAGACCACACAAGCTCAATTCCTAGATCCCTATCTACGGAGCAGCTTTACCTTTGTGCAACCTTGCCTTACACGAGATCGATTCCTTCGGTCTTTACGAAGTGGCAGCTCCTCATGAGCTCTTCACCTTGTGGCATTGAAATAGTGTTGTCTCCAGTCTTCACAAAATGGCAGCTCATCCTGAACTCTTCACCTTGTGGCATCGAGACCAACACACAAACTATGCATATGATGATATGCCAATGATATGCAAATCTGGATTTGATGTCCAGTCAGTTTCACTAGTCAAACACTTGAAAGATGAAATTGATAAGAATCCAAAAAAGGTCAGTTTACAGATTTGAAACTTGGAAAAACTTGACCTAAACTGAAATCAAAATCACAAAACAATGCTACCCTAATATGCAATGATGTGGGTATCTAATGTATGAGTGTGATTTTGTGGCTAGGGTTTTCAAGTAAGAACACAAGAGGTAACTCAAAAATAAAATCAACTCTTTTCTAAAATGTAAAACTCCTAGCCAAAACAAATGAGCATATAAAACGAATTTAAGCAAGCAAATTCAAATATAGGTTTAGAAATATTCAGTGAAGAACATTACTCATAAAATATGCTTGGTGCTCCTAGGAGA
The DNA here is from genome assembly GCA_036320875.1 of Cotoneaster glaucophyllus. NCBI lineage: Eukaryota > Viridiplantae > Streptophyta > Magnoliopsida > Rosales > Rosaceae > Cotoneaster > Cotoneaster glaucophyllus. The sequence continues at coordinate 19,602,175 of CM070069.1, read as the reverse complement.
TCTGAGGTGGAGATGAAAATAAAACTCTCAAAAACTTTTCCAATCTCAAACCCCAACAACAAATGAACCCTAGCATGGCTTTATAAACAAGGCTGAGTTTCAGACAAAGAGAAGGGATGAAAAGTCATGTGTCATGTGTAAAATCAATCTGGAAAACTCTAGGGCTGAAAATCTATTTTCGGGAAAAAGTGTCAGATGGCCCATGTGAGTTGTCTTAATTTGCGTGCCTATACATCTGGATAACAGACGAAATTTCTGACTAGACAACTGCACTAAACAAAAGGAATATGGAAAAATAAGCTTGATATGCAAATACAAATGTATGATTCAAACCTTTTGTAGTGTATAAAGCTGGTGTTTTGACAAGTTTAATCCCAGTAAAAATCTCAGATCAGCATTATATCTTAACTCTAAATTATGAGCATGAGTGGTAACATTTACAATTTTTGACAAGGGAACCCAAACATTAAACCTAGTACTTAATAAACTTTAACAATCCGAATCGTCTATTTTGTAAATCTTGATTCCTAGATCATCTTTGCAAAAATTCAATTTATTCTGAAACCATTTTCCTATTTAATTATTACAATGAAATTTTATTGTTTTTTATAGAATAAAGTGTTCGTCAATTTCTTTGAACTCAATTAGATGTCTAAGATATTTTCGATTTGCCTAATATTTTGCAAGGATGATCTAAGAGGTGCAACTTGAAAAATAAACGATTCAGATCGTTGAAATTCGATGTGATGTGAAACTCACAAGTAATCCTCATTTAAAAAAAAAATGGAAATCCCTTACCTGAAAGCCCTATATATATATATATATGTATATATATATATATATGTATATATATATATATGTATATGTATGTATATGTATATGTATGTATATGTATATGTATGTGTGTGTGTGTGTGTGTGGTTAAGTATATATTTCATAGGGGGAGGTGGAATTTAGTTCAAAAATTAATGGGTTTATATCACAAATGGTCCCTGAAATTGACCCCATCAATCATGATGGTCCCTGAAATTGAAAATCGATCAATGTAGTCCTTGAATTTTAACTCGTGAATCAATGTGGTCCTTCTGTTAGTGTTTCGTCCAAATTAACACTAAAAAAAGGTTAGAGAACCAATTTTTCATGGTAAAATGACCAAAAAAAGGTTAGAGAACCACTTTTTTTTGTTTTTATTTTAGTTTTAGCACCAAATCCATGAAAAAATGGAGAGAAAAGTGAAGATGGAAAAAAGAAAAGAGAGGTAGTAAGTAAAATTATAAGTAACAGGGTTATTTTTTTTATCATTTTATCATGAAAAATTGGTTCTCTAACCTTTTTTTAAAGTTAATTTGGACGGAACACTAACAGAAGGACCACATTGATTCGCGAGTTAAAATTCAGGGACTACATTGATCGATTTTCAATTTCAGGGACCATCATGATTGATGGGGTCAATTTCAGGGACCATTTGTGATATAAATCCAAAATTAATTTGCTTCACATGGCAGTCACATTTATACCTAGAAGGGTTTATATCACAAATGGTCCCTGAAATTGACCCCATCAATCATGATGGTCCCTGAAATTGAAAATCGATCAATGTAGTCCCTGAATTTTAACTCGCGAATCAATGTGGTCCTTCTGTTAGTGTTCCGTCCAAATTAACTTTAAAAAAAGGTTAGAAAACCAATTTTTCATGGTAAAATGATCAAAAATAACCTTGTTACTTATAATTTTACTTACTACCTCTCTTTTCTTTTTTCCATCTTCACTTTTCTCTCCATTTTTTCATGAATTTGATGCTAAAACTAAAATAAAAACAAAAAAAAGTGGTTCTCTAACCTTTTTTTGGTCATTTTACCATGAAAAATTGGTTCTCTAACCTTTTTTTAGTGTTAATTTGAACGGAACACTAACAGAAGGACCACATTGATTCGCGAGTTAAAATTTAGAGACTACATTGATCGATTTTCAATTTCAGGGACCATCATGATTGATGAGGTCAATTTTCAGGTATCATTTGTGATATAAACCCTACCTAGAATTCTTGTCTGCTCACCCAATGCCTGGTCAGATCAATCATTCGGTAATTGCAATTCTTTTTCTGGTAAAGGCACTTGCAGCCCTGGTTTTTTAGGGGAACAACCTACTTCTTACCCTTCAATTTTATGGGACACTCCAAATGCATAAGCCATATATTATTCAGATTTCATGTTTCAAACTTATATATTATATTTGATCATATAGTCATAACTATTTTTAATTCTTTAGTGGCTCATATAATTAAGAACCCAAACAGAATACCAAACTAATTTATGCCCCTCCTCTTATCATCAGAATCATTCCCTTGCTTTTCTTTCTCAAATTTTAGCGTTCATCAAATTTGTATTTTATGGTTGAGATCTTCAACAAATTCTCCATTCTTTTGCAAAATAAGTCAAAGATAGCAAAACCGTTCACTTTTTGGTACTTCTTGATCTTCAATCCTCACCCCTATCTCATTTGGAACATCATTCCAACTAAACTTGCACTCCATATACTGTCTTTGACCTATTTAGCAAAGACCATTAGATTCGTACACTTCTCACCAAAGATAGCGAAACTATTCACTTTTTGCTACAGTGTTCTCTTTAAACTTTTGAGTAATCGATTAAGAGGTCTGTGCGAACTCCACTTGAGTTTGTGTTTCATTCTGCTGCCTTGTGAGTCTTATATAAGGGCGCTATCTAAACTCCAACCCTGATAAGAATATTTCTGCTTACAATTTTAGATTCGAGAAAACAGAATTCAACTAACCAATTCGATTGAAAAATTATACGAGCGCTTAAAAGTTAGCACGAATTAAATCATTTCAAACAGAAGCAATGATCGATCTATGCTACTAACATGTCAAATTTACAAAACCCTATAGTTTTTTTTCTTGTTTATGTGTATGCTACAGTACGAGGCAAAAACTTACAAGTTAGCTTAGGGATCAAGGAGCACATCAAAGGGGAAATGCAACCACTGACTGGATGAGGTAGCGGCAAACAACCAAAACTCAACTAGATTTCATCTCAATATCTGATCCACTCTCCTCCGGCTTCACGTCAGGATGATCCCGCGGAAGGAGGCCAAGGAGTGGTAAAGGCAACAAGGAGCTGAGATTGCACAAGATGATCAAAAGGGACAAGTTATCATATTGGTCCTTGGTTACACCCAAGAGTTGGGTCAGACCAGCACCCATCAGCCCCCCAAGAACACTCCCTGCATTTGATATGGACATAAGGGTTGCGAAAAGTGTTGCTTCCACTCCCTCTGGACATAATCTAGCAGCCAGCACAAGAACAGGCATGAAAGAAGCCTGCAACGAAATATTGTGATTAGTTTGAATATATCAAAATTAGTTCTGCACACAATGAGAAATAAATATATCTCCTATCATGCATGTCGTTACAATTAGATTGAATATATCAAGAATGAAACATTGTTAAAGACAACGGAACCACGTATAGAAGTTGCAGGCTTAAATCCTTTCTAAGAGTGATTTCACCAGTTTGATTTATTTGTCTATCTATTTCCAAGGCTTGAAGCTGCCTTCGACCAAATTGTCATGGTATAATCAGAATGCAAGCATCCAAGGAAATGAAACAATTTCTAACAAATTACAGAAAAAATCACCACTACACCTGTTTTGATAGTGTACCTGACTAAGAACTGTTATAACCAATGAATCCCCCATTGCAAACCACTCATTACTTATACCAAATTTTCGGTTTAATCCCGTAACAAGGAGAACCTGAGACATAAGATCAATAACAATTACACATTAATTACATGAGGCACAGTTAATACAGGAAGTCTAAAGAAATTAACTCGTATAACAAACCTGAGTCAACCCAATAGCTGAACCAAAAACAGTTGTTACTAGAAAAGTCTTCTGCAGTGGAACAGTTTTCAAAAATCCATTATACAGTCCAACACCAAGCAATGACGCTATTGAGGTAACAAGCTTGACACGTCCAAGGAATTCTGGGGTAAAACCAAGTTTATTTGTGCTGAAAACAAACAACAGAGAAAAACCCTTGTTAGCATTTATTGAAACAAATTGCAAGCAACCATGAAACACCCACACCTTTACAAAATAAAGAATAATGACTGCGCTCATAAGTTGCACGTACGTGAAGTAAAACATGGCAGACTCTGAGTGAGGGGTTGCCTGCCAAAGGAAAATAAACAGCGTTGGAAAAAATACATTGGGTTGCCTAACAGCATCCCTTAACTGAAGAACATTCTGTTTCCAGCTTTCAAGCAAGTTTTGACCAGCCAGAGGAAAATTTTGCCCCTTTGCTGCATCAATTACAGGCTGCTCATTCACAATAATAGCAACTGCAGATGTCATCAGTGGTAGCAAAGCCGTGACACCAAAAACAAACCTGAAATATTAAAAATTGAAAAAAGAAAGAAACAAAAGACTGCTTCAGATGATTATCAGCAATAGGAAACTGCATTCTCAACAGTAACTTTGCGTACCTTACACCATAAGCATCCACCAAGGAGCCGCTAAAATAAGAACTCATAATTCCACCAAAAGCAGAAGATCCCCAACACAAAGACTGAAGAGAACCTGACATGCTTTGTGACTCACCACGAGCCCTCTCCACAACCATGGAATCTACAACCTACACCATACATCAGTTTTGACATGGTTTATAAAGTATGTCACAGAATCAAGAAACTGCACTCAAAAAAAGAGGCAATCATCATTTCAAAAATTCAAACTAGAGGTTTTGATTCTGAAATTGAAACTTTAGAAAATGAAAACAATTCGCCTAAATTCATTCCTAAAACTAATCCAGTTACTCTTGAGTCTTGACTCTTTCTTCCTCTGGAATCATTTTAGGGTTTTTTTTTCTCCCCAATTTTAAAAATGTTCTCTTATTTGTATCTCAAAGGAGAGAACTAAGGATCAAAACCTCCTAAAATATATTCACTTAGGGAGCATTTTAATGTTTTGATTTCCTAATATCTCTAATTCTCTCTCTATATTTATATACATATATATATACACACACACATAAATATGGATTTTTATTTTTTTATTTCATAACATAATCTAATTTTTGTCAGAGGACTTTCAATGTAGAAAACAATCTAAATAAATGGTCAACTTCAAATTCTGGCAGAAAAACTGAGTTAGGCACGTATTGTGACACGTAAGAAGATATATCTTCCATCACATCAAACCTAATAAGACACTAGCTAGTAGATACTTACCACGTCTGAGAAGGCAACAGAAAGTGATCCAAGAATTATGCAGAAAGCAACGCTGAATTTGCTATCAACAACAGTGGCCATCAAGCTCCACGATACTGCACCAAGAAGCCCTGACAAAATCAAGTACGACCTCCTTCGGTAACCAAATAGTGGCACAGAATCGCTGCCAGGACCGAAAAATTGTTCAAAAACAACAATAGCAGAATGCAGTAAGTTAACTAAGGGATCACAAAATGAGATAGAGATAGCAAATAGATTCACACCTAATAAAACCGTATATAGGTTTAATCAGCCATGGCAACGCAGAAAAGCCGCTAATCACAGCTGTCTAGTCAAACACATATAAATTTGTCAAAAATCAAAACTATAAACACCAGAGACACACTAGAATCCCATTATCCGTAACAGGGTTAGCACCTTTTTCATACTAATCAGAATCCTCAAAATAAAGTATTTACCAATCAGTGCATCCCAATGTCCTCTTAAGTTCACAGTTAATCAAGCATGCCACTCTTAATACCTACAGCTACAAATGTAAAGCAAACCAGTTCCGAAAAACAAAGGAAAGTGTGATTGTAAATGTACCTCAGCCGGGTCGAGATGCAAATCGTCTTTTAAATAAAAACTGACAGCAAGCCTTGCAAGGCCTAGAACACCTTGAACAAAATACACCATGGCAACCGCCACATTGTCAGGGCACAATTCAACCCCGAAAAATTTCACACTGCTCTTTCTATGTTTGTTCTTGCTTGGAGAAGGCATGCTTACCGCCCTTTCCCTATCAGTTATCAACACATCTCTTTCTCCTGCACCTCATCGTATTGAACCAAAACTAAGTAAAGCTTCAATTTTTATCACATTTAGCTAAACCCCAATTGTAAAAACATACATAGATATTCATAATTGCACTTTAATTGCTGAATAATCACTGTAACGTTTCAATAAACGGAATTAAATTTTAAGAAACAGAGAGACATACTAATCCTGGAATTGAGGAACGGCTCGTCGTCCAAGTCGAGCCGGCGAGTGGGCGAGGGCATGGGGACGGCGACGGACATGTCGTTCTCCGGAGGAAGCTTCCGGCGGGCTCTACGTCGGTGGCGAGCTCTTCTGTGGGCGCCGGACAGGAGAGTGCAGGGACTTCCGGCGGATCCGAGGGACGAAGCAGAGTGGAGGAGGTGAAGCGAAAGAGTGCGAGGACAAAACTGAACTTCCCGAGGGCAAGATTGGGATTGAACAGAAGGTTGGTGACTCCATTAAAGTCTACTTTCACACGCTCTTTCTTCCGGTTATGATTTTAATTTTTTTTATTTATTTGGATACTTGGAATGACGTAATTACCCCTATCATTGGGTTTTTCTTGGCCAACACCTGTACACGTTCGGCTTTACTTTCCCGCCATGAGTGCTTCGGTAGATCAGCCACGGCCCAAACAAAATGGCCCAATAATTATTAAAGGTTCCGGATCCAGGCCCAAGTAAATTGCATGCTCTTATCATCGAGATATTGACGTTGCTTGATCGATTTATCAGGTATTAGGTTGCTAGTCACAACTCGCTCTGACATGTAGTTGATTCTGATAATTTTTCTTCATTTTAGATCTCATTTTTTGACCAAGTTGATCATAATCGGGTGTAAAATCACCATATGTTTTAATTTTAGGTTCAACTTGAGGGTTTAAAGCCTTAGACCTAAGCGAGAAACGAGCTGGATACCAAATGGATACTTTCATACGATCCAAAAGAAAGAATATGATGACGAACATGTGAAACTTATTAGTTATTAGTAACAAGCCTAGGGTAGGTTAAAAAATGAGGGAGGTAGGGTAATGTTGTTAGCATTATGAATTTATGACAATGAATGCACTGACCTTCCTCACATAGTAATTGTTCGCATGTGAGAAAGTCACACAAGAGAAAGTATAACACTCGTTACGTGTACGTTTCTATACTGATTTAAATATTAAAGGTTTTACTACCTCAAGTTATACTTGGGGAGTCGTTTGCTATAAGCTCATTGTCAACTTAATTTGTTTTTCTCTGAAATGTCACACTCTCGTTTTATGTGACATTACATAAAGTATAAAGTAATTGGTTATTCATATAGATTGGAGTTGGAGATGTGATGAGTGATGAAGCAAGCAAAATTGGCCCGACTCTCGTTTTCAATATACAACCAACATAGTCTTGGCTTCTAGATTTTAACATAAGAAATAATAATTTCGTCTTTATATATTGTATATTTGTATTGGTAAAGAATCTTAAAACTAAAATATGGAAATAATACATCCCCGTTCATATCCCACCTAAATAATATAAGAGAGAGAACTTTGATAAGTTTTTAAGGATCCTCTTCTTTTTTTCTTTTTTTGGTCTCATATGTCCAAGGGGATGTTGTTCTCGTTTGATGTGAGGATTAAGCATTTTGAGTTTAATTTTTGAGAATTTAGAATACTATTTGAAACGATTGTTCAAAATAAGAGTCTAAAATGATATAATTTAAATTTAAGAACGATATAAGCGATAAAAACACTAATAGATGATCTTAAACAATATTTACTGCTTATATCGTGTCCTGAAAGGATGTTCCTTAATTTATAGGTATAATTACCCAATTTAAAACATTATTTCCATTTTTTGGTTTATATAAAATAATGTTGTTGGGTAAGAAATGTGAGCCAATTGTCATGATTTAGACAAGGCAACTTGAATTTAATAAGAAATGTGACTAAAATGAAGTGTTGTGATGAAGAGTCGCAATACATGTGAAGGGGTATGAAGAGTCGTGATATAAAATCAAAATCAAGCCTATTTTGCAAATAAATACAAAAGTCTTACCAAGAAAGGTAGTTGCCTAGTGTCTTATTGTTATGCTTTGAATTTAGGGAAAAGTGTGCTTATTAGCTCTTTTACAAATACAAGTTACAACAACCAAAGTTAATTATGCTCTCAAAATGCAATCTCTATTAACTTTAAAGAAAATACTCTTATACATTCTAGACACAAATTATCTAACGGATTTTTTTGTTCTATTACTCCATCCGGGAGTTATCAGTATTTATCAAAGTTGTTCATATCTAAAGGAACGATATTGGATCAAATGAGACATTGTTGAGAAAAAGATGGCTTTTCCCGGATGAAATGAAAATTGGATTCATGTAACAAGAGAAAGGTTTCCCATTCTTAAGCCGGAAAGATATGTGGCCATGAAACAAATATTAAGTGGAACATAATTGACTGAGCGGTAGAGTCGTGGAACACCTGTTTCTCATTATCGACAGGCAAACACAGTGGCGCATGGAGTGGCTTGCTATAGTCTTAATCATTGAGGTGTATCTTTTTGAGATGATATAGGTTCTTCATGATTAATGAGTTATTTGTCTGATGATAATATTGGAACGTTATATGTTTTGTTACTAGCATGAGCGGCTCTTTTTTCTCCCTCGAGGGTTTTACCATGTGGGTTTAAATGGGATGAAGTTTTTTTCGAGTCACATTCTTTTTCATGCTCTCTATATTGGTTTTTTTTTTCTTCGTTTATTATCAATGAAATCCTTTATTACCTTAAAAAAATATATTATCAACACGATGTTTTTAACTTGAGAGTATTTTCATGAAAAAAAGCTAAAAGAAATTGTATTTTAATAGCAGTGCTATTTTTGGTTGATAGATTTGTAAAAGGGCTACTAAGCCTAATTTCCCTTGAATTTGGTACTTTGTAAAATAAAAGTTTGTTTTTGGCCCAAAAAAATAAAAAAAATAAAAAATAAAAAATAAAAATAAAAGTTTGTTTTATACAGAATTATTCCCTTCAAATCAGTCACATTACTTTTTCCCTAAAGTACGCACTCTTACATTAGTGCGCTAATCAAAGCCACCGTAAGAATCTAATCGAGAAAGTTTGAAATGATTAAAAAAATGATAATAAGTGATCGTATGTGTGTAGAAACAGACACCGTTTATAGTAAGAAAAGAATCTACTTCAACCGAGATCATTAGCACTTTGGACAGAGTGAAAAGAGATCATGTAAGCTCTAATTAGTCACACATCATGATCCTGACCAACACCAACAAACTATAGATGCATTTGATGAACATTTATGTTAAAAGTACTTCTACTTGTAACGTTATTGTTATAAACGTTTTTGACTTCTTTTATAAGTGTTTTTAAAATGATTGAAAACGTTTTTAGTAAAAATATTTTTAGAATCAATCCTTAATAAAATCTAAGTAAATCATAGAAACACTTGAAGTACTTCTTAAAAGCACATAACTAGTGATTCTTCCAAGAATCACTTCAAGTGCATTTGAAATCTAAAAACATTTTCTCTACAAGTACTTTCAGTCATTTTAAAAGCAATTCCAAACAAATCATTTATTTTTTTAAGTGGTTTTAGTAAAAGCACTTTTGTTCAATGCACAAGAAATCACTGTCGAATGAGCCAACGTAGATCAAGCACTTCGACCTGCATTTTTGCCGAAGTGCTTTTATTTAACATACAATAAAATGTTTATAAAAAATTCAAGTGCTTTTTGACAACCACTTCTTTTATTTGTTATTTGTTGAATAAACGATATTATCTACACTAAAAAGAAAGTGGATGTGCTTAGCCTTACAATGGACTAGCAATAATGCGGTTCAAATTCGCCTTTGGAGAGAATTGAACTTAAGATCTCTTACTTACATTACATGTAAAGAGGAATACCACTTTTTAAACAAACAACATTACTGAATATTAACAATTCAACAAAATTCAGCTCTACATCATCTTTTATTTCATTCCCTATACAACTCTACAAGGAGGGGAAGCAGAAAGCAAAGTGCCAAAAAGAAGAAAATTTAGGGGAAAGCTTAGAAAAAAAGGTGGTGCTATTCGCACTCTTTATTACCTTCAACACATTTTTATTGATTTATGTTATTGGATTTTTTTTTAATTTATTGGATCTGAGCTAAAAATTAAAATGAATGTGTGAAAAATAAAAACAATTGCTTGAATAGTAGCACCTGAAAAATAAACCAAAAAAGTAAGGGAAAAGAGAAAAAGAAAAGATACATTTTCCCAGAAAACTCAAGTACCATATTGTCTTACATGTATCTTCAATTCATGGACTATATTTGATGACACAAAAGACTATCTTTCCTTCCCTATTATTTATTTCCAAAACAAAAATAGAAAATAATAAAAGTAGAAAATAAAAGGGACCCTCTCGCTGCTGAAGCTTTTTCAGCGAAGCGTCAGGAACGATTCCCATGGACATTACAATCAGGTAGCTACTCAAAGGCTCAAGCTTCCAGTTTATCCGCTCCCTCCTCCAACAACATCTCCTGGTAACGGCACTCACGGCTGCAAAATGCCTTCTCACCCCTGCAAACACAATTTCAGCACGTGGGTCACTTTTTTCGCAATTTAAATTAGAATAGAATATCGTCCGTATAATTAAAATGGTTAAAAGACTTTTTGCTATAGAAGACCGAAATGATTTGCGTGATTGAAGTGAATATAAAATGAGAAAATTTATTGGTTGGTTGAATTTTGTTTTATAGTACAAGATACCCAGCATAATTTGGATCTGTAAATCCTTTTCTAATATGAGTTGTCATACCTATCCATAATTTGTATTATATTATCAATTTACAATTTTTTTCAAATCAAAAAAATAACATTAACGGATTAAATTGTTATCTAAACAGAATATGAATCATATGATAAAATTCAAAAGAGAAGAAAGAAAAATCGATCAGCAATCAGAAATCAAAATCAAATTGTCGACCAATCAAAATTAAGATTATTGGCAACACATGGATAAAATATTACATACATGTGAAATATCAATTATTTCAAAAATTAAGATTTGAAAAATGATCGAAAAGAATACTCCAAAAAACAAAGAACAAGGGAAAAGAATATTGAACCAACCTGTACATGAAAATATCTTTGCCGTGGCCAAGATTCTTCTGGCAATTGTCGCACAAGCTGAGAAAACTCTCAGACAGATAGCTTGACCCGTTTGACTTCCTGCCGGGAGAAAACTCCGGGACGCCATCGGAGCTCTCCACAATGCAATTGTCAAAGATGTGCGTGGTTTTCGGGTTCGGACCGTGGGAAATCACACACGTGTAATCCTCTGAGAGCTCCATTTCACTGACAGAGAGACAGCTAGTGAAAACCCGGGTCGAATTCATCGTCTCGAGCCCGGAACTCGCTGATTCGAACGGCCATGTCTTCTCCGGCGACCGGGACGAGACGGAGGAGGAAGAACCCAGATGGGAATTCTCCGTCTTGTTGCCAAAATCGGCCGGATACTTCGGTGATTCGGAAGGGTAGGGTTGCAGAGGAGGGATTTGGATCTTGAGCTGCGACCCGAAAATCACCATTCGGGTTTGGAGCATTGACGGTTTCGGGTCGGAGTCGTTGAGAGCGTCGACGATGGCGAGGCCGATGCCTTTGGAGTCCAATTTGTCCCAGTGGATGCGTCTGGATTCGGGCTCCGGGGTTCTGGGGGTGTTCGATTCGGACCAGAAGGGGTTTCGGAGGCCCAAAAATGGCTTCGTTTCGAGGATGGAGGTTGGGCTCATCACGGCGTCAGTTTCAGAGACGGAGTTCGAGGTGAAGCTGGTGAACAATCTCGGATTCGCGAAGAGAGAGGAAGTGGGTTTCGTATGTTTTTCTCTGGGAAAGAGAAGAAAGCTGGTTTCCGCCATTGGAACTTGCTTGCTTGCTCTGGTTCTTCAAAATTCCTGTAAAAATCCCTCTGCAAAACAGGAAATAATAGTTACGAAATGCACCCAAAATTACAACTTTAATATGATTTTTACCAAGTAAATCACTCACAAGATTTGAAGCTCTAGAAAATGGCAGAAAGTTGCTGACTTTTAAGCTCTGTGGTATTCGAGAATGGCGTATGAAAAAACCCAGAACCCAGAAATTGCAGAAATGATTTCATGAAACTATTCTCTCTCTGCTGCTACAACTCTGTGACCTCCATATCTCTGAAAACAGAGCAAAAAAAGCTCACCTCCTGAGCGAATTTCCTGCGTTTATTCTCTCAAAATTTTCACTCTGTGAATCGGCAGAGAAAGAAGAAAGGAAAAGGAAGGAATCCCGAAAAGCTCAGAACCGACATGCAAACGGACCCTCAAGAGTCATGATCAAAGGACAGGACGTGCATGCATCACCGCATCAGAAAACAAAGAAAGTTTGTATTTTTGTTCCTTCTTTTGTTGGTGCTGCTCAGCTTTTTATTACTTTATATATATTTTTTTTGTTGGTATTTTTGGCCTCAGCAAAATTGGTTTTTGTATCAGAAGAAAGCAATCCGGGATTAGAAAATAAAATGACAGATGAATAAAACCCAGAACTTATGTGTGTTCTTCTCTCTCTCCTCTCTATATTTGCGCACTAAATCAGTTTCCCATCATAACCTGAAATATCGAAGTGGAGTTGCAGATAGAAAGTTAGAGAGAGAAAGTCAGCGAGAGAGAGAGAGAGAGAGAGAGAGAGAGAGTGGGGAGCGCGAGAGGGAGCTCGTGGGATTTGTGGGTTGTTGGGGTTGAATATAAAGAATCGTGTGGGTATACTATGCAGGATAACGGGTGCATTTTTGCTATCCAGTGTGGGTTTTCTTAAACCACCAATCGCATTTTATTTTGGCCGACAATTTTACTCATCACTTCCTACATTATTGGTTATTTTTACGAGTAATTTATGATTACATTATCATCTCTATAAAAATAAAGCCCACATTTTATATAATTTCGTATAAATAATGATACAAATAAATAATAAGAATCGTTTACCGACCATACATTGAGTTCGCCGGAGGTTCTGCGGAGTTGTGAATAGTCGGAACCCCAAGTGTCCCGACTCCCGAATCCTGAGAACTAACAACGTAAACCCAATGCGGGTCCCACTTAACTAAAGTTAAAGAGTCTGGATTGGGCCCACAGATATGGGCCTCCACCTCATCAAGTATTGTTATCTTGCAATCGTTTGGCCCATTAATTATAATATAATGACTTGACTGGATTAATATTATTTGCCCATTTACAAAAAGAAGAAAAGAAAGTTTACCTTACCTGCTTCATTAAACGGGGGCATAACGAGCCGGGTGGGCCCCCTTTGAAATGATGCTGCTTAATTAATGAGTGCATATGATGACAATTGACGAAACAAAGTTTAGTACTACAATACTGTTACTTATTTTTCTTCATTATTAAGTAAAAGGTAATGTTAAAAATAAAAAAAATAAAAAAAATAAAAAATTCATCTAGTGTAAATTATGAGAAATGGTACATAAATACGAAAATATTTATGTTATTTTCTTCTTATTTGCTGAGTAAGACAACCTTACTCCGACAAATAACGAATGTTCATAAATTTTGTTTGAAATTTTGAACAATGACCTTCAGAAGGAAATCTTTTTAAATTTGACTAAGGAAAAGGATGACATCATATAAACAAACAACAAAATTAGCGGTGCTATTCACACTTCTTTTTATCTTCAACAGACCCTCCTCTTAATTTTTGTCCTCCGATCGTATTCAATTCATTCGATTTGATGGCTAAAAAATTGAACATGGTGTGTGAAAGATAAAAAAGAGTGTATGGATAGTACCACCTCAACGAAATATAATGTTTTAAATAAAAATTTGCACAAATGACACTTAGATTTTGTTGATCTTGTGTGTTTGCCACTAAAACTATAACAAAAAATAAAATAAAAACAATTAACAACTTAGACTTGCAAAATTTTGCCAATATGTCAACTTTATCAAATTTCCATCGATAATTTCTGCTAAGTTTGATCGATGATGCAACTTGCACGATCAAACATTTAGTGATCAATCTCATCGATTCACAAGCAGAATGAAAGTGAAAGAACAACAACCCATTCTTTCCTCGTCAACTCATTTACATCATGTTTATCACATACAATTGGATTGGTTAAGTAGGGTTGTCCAATAATCAATGGTACACAAAACAAAACAAAAAACGAAAAAGTTGTTTTTAATCTCAAGTTTTGGTTTCATATATTTTCTTTCGTTTCTTCTTTCTACTTTCTTATACCCTTCTTTGTCCTTCTTCTTCCTGATATAGACTTACTTTCTATCTCTAGCGCAAAAAATAAAAATAAAAATTAAAGAATTGAAAAAGAAATGGTTTTCACTCTAAATTTGTGAAATACTCAGGTTGTATAGTACTATTAACCAAAATTGAAAACTATTAACCAAAACAGAAATGCTAATAACATTATCCAAAATTGAAATGCTAATAAAATTAACTAAATTTTTTTTTAATAAAGAAGGTGATAATTCTGAAAAATGAACATCATGTCACTAAACAACTGTAACCTTACTTAATGGCTGACTATAAGCACAATTACTTCATCTTTCTTCCTTTTTGGGTTACGTACCTCAAACTTCCCTTCACGAAGTAACCTTAGTGAGGTACATTTGTTAGATTCTTGAGAAGTTTGATTGTGTTTTTGACAAAACAGAAACAAATATATGACATGAAGGGGACCCAAATCCCATCCTTGTTAAGTAAAGTTATTGCTGAGATTGGGAGGGGTGGGGTTTCCTTGTCAGGGATGGAGTTCTTTTACTAAATCCTAATGGTGTAACTGTCTTGTCCACTCAACAAGGGTAGGATGTACTGATTTGACAATTTCTTACACGACTTGTTAACACGACACGTAAACGACATGAAAATAATGGGATTCGGATCAACACGATAACTAATCGGGTCACACGATAATAACCCGTTAATAATGGATCCTTAACAAGTTTACACGAGAGTGACACGCGAGTAACCTGTTTCGACACGATAAGAAAAAAAAAGTTATTTTGATTTAAACTACTAAAAAAAACTTACTATAAAATACAATAGATATAATGAATATGTATATATTGTTTATTAATTATTATTCTACATAAATTTTAAAATTTAAGTTTTATTTATTTATTTATTTTTATAGTATATTATAGGCAAAGATTGAGATTAAAAATCATAAAACACATTAAAAATAAAAATATCAAGTAATTTAAAAATACCAAACACATTAAAAAAATTATAATAATTAATTTACATGTGTGAAAAATATGAAAAAAATATGCAAACGCTTAAAATATATTTTTCTTAACGGGTAACGGGTTGGGTCATATTACTTGATAATATTAACGGGTTGATTTCAGGTCGGGTCATATTACCCCTTTAATTTAAACAAGTATTACACGACACGACCCGTTAAGCTATCGGGTATGACACGAAAACGACACGAACACGAGAAACACGACACGAATGCCAGGTCTAGATGTACAGGGATCCCAATTTTTTTTTTAAAAAAAATTGGAATTAATTGTGGAATCCACTTCACATTGAACTTCAAAGATCCGAACCATCTATTTTGTAAGTCTCGATTCATAGATCATCCTAACAAAAATTCAATTCAATTTGAAATCATTTGTCTATTTAATTATCACGATGAAATTTTAATATTTCTTAGAGATCTTCTTTTTGGGTAAATTACATAAAATTACTTCAACTATTGGATCATTAACAGTTTCATACCTCATCTTTAAAAAGTTTCAATGTCATACCTTATCTTCGAATTTATTGCAATGTCATACCTTCCGTCAGTCGTATGTCAATTCATTTGTTAAATGCTGACGTGGCTTGAGACGGAGCCCACTTTCTATTAATAATTTACCCTTAAAAAAAAAAAAAAAAAAACCTCAAACCCAGATCCCATCTTCCCTGCAACCCAAATCCAAAACCACTCCCACCCATACTCCACCTCTTCCTCCGCACCCACCCTCGCACCCATCAACTGTCGTTGAATTTTTTTAGCATTGAAAGAAACGGCCCTCTCTGTCAAAATCCACCAATCTCTCAAGTTTTTTGTTACCAGTTCGAACTCCGATGTTTATGTTCTTCGCCTCCATCAGTTTTTCAAAAATTCAAACACCAAAAATAGTAGAAAACTTTCTGTTTGTTTCCCGGGAAACTGAGAGCAAGAAAAAAAGAACAAGGTAGGGGATGAAATTTTAATGCTTTATTATTGTTTCCCTGCATTTTCTGGACCTTCATCTTCTCCATTTATTCGGAGAAGCTTGTTTTTGTTTGAATTTTTATTTCTTGACTACAGCCACCCACAACCAAATTCCAGATTATCATCTTTGCCAAGTGGAAGCCGTCGATTCTCCGGTAGCTGCAAGAAAATACTGGGCGGCGATGGTGGATGTCGGGGGCTGAGAGGAATTGGAGGGGAATGATTAGAAGATTGGGGAAGGGCCTCGGGAATGAGGTTTATTTTTGGATAAATTACCAAAAACTACCTCGACTATTAGGTCTGAACATTTTCATACCTCATCTTTAAAAAATTTCAATGTTATACCTTATCTTCGAATTTGTTGCAATGTCATACCTTCCGTCAGCCTTCCGTCAATTCATCCGTTATTGCTGACGTGGCATGCCACGTGGCACATTTTTATATTAAAAAATTAATAAAAAATTATTAAAAACTAAAAAAAAAAATTAAATATTAAAAAATTAATTAAAAATTATTATTTTTCCTTCTCTCCCTATTTTTTTTTTTCTCTTCTTCTCTCTCCTCCTCCTCCTCCTCCTTCTTCGCCCGCTGCTTCTTCGTCTGACCACCATCCCAGCTGCTTCTTCTTCTTCGTCCGTCCCCCCCATCCCAATCCCCTGCAAACCCAGAAAGAAGAAGAAGGAGGAAGAGGAAGAAGAAGAAGAAGAAGAGAAAAAGAAAAAAAAAAACAAAAAAGGGCCGAACCCGTGCCCAGAGAAGAAGAAGAAGAAGAAGAAGAAGAAGAAGAAGAAGAAGAAGAAGAGAAGAAGAAGAAGGAGAGAGAAGGAGAGAGAAGAAGAAGAGAAAGAGAAGAAGAAGAGAGAAAAAAAAAAAAAGGGGCCGAACGTGCCCAGAAGAAGAAGGAGAGAGAAGAAGAAGAGAAAGAGAAGAAGAGAAAAAAAAAAAAAAAAAAAAAAAAAGGCCGAACGTGCCCAGAAGAAGAAGAAGAGAGAAGGAGAGAGAAGAAGAAGAGAGAGAAAAAAAAAAAAAAAAAAGGGCCGAACGTGCCCAGAAGAAGAAGGAGAAGGAGAGAGAAGAAGAAGAGAAAAAAAAAAAAAAAAAAAAAAAAGGGCCGAACGTGCCCAGAACCAGAAGAAGAAGAAGAAGAAGAAGAAGAAGGAGAGAGAAGGAGAAGAGAAAAGAAAAAAAAAAGAGAGAAGGAAAAAAATTAATTTTTTAATATTTAATTAATTTTTTTAATATTTAATTAATTTTTTTATATTTAATTTATTTTTTTTAGTTTTTAATAATTTTTTAATATAAAATGTGCCACGTGGCATGCCACGTCAGCATTTTAACAGAATAATTGACAGACAACTGACGGGAGGTATGACATTGCAACAAATTCGAAGATAAGGTATAACATTGAAACTTTTTAAAAACGAGGTATGAAACTGTTAATGACCCAATAGTCGAGGTAGTTTTTGGTAATTTACCCTTTATTTTTTTTAGGGTAGGAGGATGGGTGGGAGTGGTTTTGGATTTGGGTTGCAGGGAAGGGGGGTTTGGGAAGATGGGATCTGGGTTTGAGGTTTTTTTATATATTTTTTTATAGGGTAAATTATTATTTTAATAATTTTTTATTAATTTTTTAATAGAAAGTGGGCCCACCTCAAGCCACGTCAGCATTTAACAAACAAAAGAATTGACAGACAACTGACGGAAGGTATAACATTGAAACTTTTTAAAGACGAGGTATGAAACTGTTAATGACCCAATAGTTGAGGTAGTTTTATATAATTTACCCTTTTTTTTAATAAAAATGGGGATCAGTTGTCGGGCCCACACTATATTGAACTTTAACGATCCGAACCGTTTATTTTTTAAGTTGAACCTCATATATCATCTTTGCGATATATTAGCCAAATCAGAAATATTTGAGGTATCTAATTGAGTACAAAAAATTGACGAACACTTTATTTTCTTAGAAACATTAGAATTCCACTGTGATAGTTAAATAGACAAATAGTTTCAGATTGAATTGAATTTAATTAGCTTAATTACACTTAGGTACCGTTGAAGTTCGACGTAAAATGAGCCTTATAAATTATAAGGAAAACTAATGAAAATGGCTTGAAAACTTTGAGTTTTAACGATAATGACAAAATAAAGGGTAAAGTGAGTAGTACCAGGATTGACTTTTTAGTATAAAAATATGATTTTTTTTGTTAAAGTGAACAGTACCGAGAGCTTGTCGTTAAAGTTTTCTAAATTATAACTAGTCCTCATTTTTATCCAAAATTATATGCATGTATGTGTGTGTGTGTATCTCTCTCTCTCTCTCTCTCTCTCTCTGACTGTATGATCAAGCTCCACAATCCACATGACCAAATGTATGATCGTCCGTAGAGTGGAGAGGAGTGGATTGGGCAATAATTATTCAACGAAATGACCCACACTGATATGGTCCCTAATCCCTGTTATTTGCATTCACGTCAGCATCTTTGTGGACGATTTAATTCGACGAATGATGATATACAGGGCTAGCTAAGCTCGGGGGTCCATATATATCATCCCATGGTAAAAATACAGTAACATTGACAGCCACTTTCAGAAACAATTGTAAATAATTGCATACTGTTTTAAAAGCATTTCCTTCGTTCACAACCCAGATGAACGCACACCTACAACACACAAACTCCTCAACCCACATAGTAAACATTTTTCAAGGGGGTTGATTCAATTATTAGTTTGATCCACCACAATGTATACACCAAGATTCTTAATGCAACAAAATGTTCCTCAAAGTAAGAAACAGAATCATTAAGATGCTCTCAAACATTTTAAACAGACCAATCACAAAATTCTTATCAGTTGATAAGAAGCTGTCTAATCTCATATTTGGAATAACCTTACTTCCTTAACAAACCTTCTTTCACAAACCCAACTTTCTCCAAAAACCCTTTGAGACCCCTTATTCTCAACCTGTTAACTACATTGAGGAAAATCAAAGAACAATGAAGAATTGAAAAAGATGAACAACTAGAGAGAAGCTTAGAGAGAAATGATGCTCTGTATTTCTGAAAATATGACTAACTAATTACATTTGTGAGTTGCAAATCCTAATATATTGAACACAGTAAAAGCTTACTTGTAATTAATTAACCAACTAACAAATCCTTAACAGCCTAACAAATATTCAAACAACTTTGGCTGACATGGCAGTGATTATATGACAACCAATGATCATAAGACATTTGTCTTCACCCCCCCTCAATCTTAGCCTAGGAACCAAGCTTGAGATTGCAGCAATGTTAGCTTGAGATAAATTGTTGACTCCTGCAATTTGAGACATCTGTTTGAAGAAAGACAACTGCAAAAATCTTCAAAGTACCCATCAGAATATCCCCTGCATCAGAGTGCAATGATAGCAATTTTGGTTCCCTGATGCTATCATCAGAGTGTTGATGTCGTCCTATCATTGCATTCGTATTAATAGCAATGTCATTTTTTTGTCTTATCCTTGCATCTCTGCCACCCTTGGTTCTCAAAATTCCAAAACTGAACGAAGGAACCAATTCTCCAAACAATTAAAATGCACATAAACCAGAAATCCTCTGCCTACCTTGTACTTCTCTACCTCTAACATGAACTTCACAAAGAACAACCTTCCATAAAGGAGTTGGAACACATCCACATGCCGGTATATCAACTTCAACGCAGAATTACCCTTCGTGGGATTTACCGGAAAACAACTTCAACAACATCAGCCTTAATATTTCAAAATTTGAAAATTAACAAACTATAGTGTGGCATCGGCCTTAACTATAGTATCATGGGATTTTACCCACTCACACCACGGGATCGCTCTTTGTGGATTTTTACATATTCAAACACAGAATTAGCCTTCGTAGGATTTACCATCAACACTTATTCACAACACGAAATTACATTTCGTGGGATTTATCGTCAACTTCTACAAACTTCATCTTTTTAAGAAACATAAAACCGGACTTACAGTAGATACATGCTGCAACTAAGCTTGTTAGACTTGATATTATAGGCTGGTTTGTGTTCTGTCAGAGATTAACTTCACTTCCAAAGAGGCTTGGAAATCTGTAGTGGTATAGCTTCAGCATAAAATAAGAGCTGCATACGTTCCTATATACTCCCTGATTGCCAAGAGGCCCAATGTAAATGCAAATGGTGCTGCAATCACAATTGCACAAAGTCCTACCAGACACCTTTGCAAAAGCATTACACACTCATATTTTGTTCATCGCATATACATACAACAAGACGTATCCTGCACACTTACAGAGTTGCTTCTCCATAAACATCAAAAGTCTCAAAATGTGGAATCGAAAACTACCTAGATTGTTGATCGTAGTTAGAAACAAATGTCACCAAACCTTTGGTGCCCACAAAACTTAACTGCCCAATAAGGACTTTATGCCCTCAAAATTAACAAACAATTGAAAACTTTGATGTGCTTCAGATCATAAAACTCACATCCAATTTCACCAAGATTCAAGATATAACAGAAAAACTGAACCAATTGAAGAAGCAGCATGAAGAATAACGATAAAGACGAGCATATCGTCGAACACCTGGTGTGCTAAAATACCACCGATATCTACTTGCATCAATAACCCAACTGTAGATCCAGAAAATTGGAAGAAGAGACAGAGAAAGTACAATGAAAAGATTATCACAGAAAAGAGCAACAGTCCATTACACTATGAATAACTTCGTGCCTACAACTTCAATCTTCTTCAAAGAAGAGGCTTTGTGTCTTAATATTTCATCTATTATTGATAGCTCGGTCAAGAAATTAAAGCAAGAACGTGAAATTGAACCAAGAATTCACAACGAAATCATACCCAAAACTCCAAATATATCACCTTTCTGAAATTTTATTGACGCATAGATCGAACATGTGATATGCAAGAATCCATCAGCCAACATCGTTCAGATCACATGGCGGCAGTTACCCAGATGAGCAAGAAATGAAAATTGCTGGCCAGCTGAGTTTTCTTCCCCTATCAGAACCTGATTCCTAACAGATAGCGCACGATGGCATACGAACACAATCCGTATCATGATGAAGATGGGAAGCCATTGATGGACTACGATGACTTTGGAGCGGGTCGCGACCCTTTAATTTCAAGAACCCGAGCCAGAATACCTTGATGAAAATCTGAAAAATTCTGAATTCAAGACCCGAAAATTCCAGAAGGAAAATTAACCCAGAAGTTATAGAACGAACTGAACGATTGCGGAAGCATTGAAGAAATTATCGGAATACCTAATGAAGATTTGAGAGAAACTAAACTAGAAAAAGATGAAACTAATGACAAGTGGAACCACCAGAATCCATGGTATGAGCCTGTGGCTCTGATACCATGTTAAATACATTGAGGAAAATAAAAAAACTTGAAGAATTGAGAAAGATGAACAACTAGAGAGAAGTTTAGAGAGAAATGATGCTATGCATTTTTAAAATATGACTAGCTAATTACATTCGTGAGTTACAAATCCCAAAATATTGAACACAGTAAAAACTTGTAACTAATTAACCAACTAACAAATCCTTAACAGCCTAACAAATTATATGACAACCAATGATCATAAGACATCTGTATCTCCTGAGTGTCAAATTTGCTATAGAAGAGGTTATACAGCACCAAATTGCTTTCACAAAGCTGATAATAATCAATCTTATGATGGTTTCTTGGTTTGTCAAATTTGTGGGAAAAGAGGACATTAGGGCTTTAGAATGCTTTCACATGAATAATTCCTCATATCAAGGAAGTGCACCCCCTTTCTAATATGGTTGCCCAAGGTTCAACTGACACAAGTGAAGATCCAAATATCCATAGCTTTTTAGCTGATGATACATGGGTAGTTGACACAGGTGCAACCCACCATATGACATCAAGTATAGATGTCCTGAATCAAATTACTCCTTATAATGGTGATGCCAATATAACTGTTGGTAATAGAGAAGGTTTGCATGTTCAGAATATTGGTTCTTCTCTTATCAAAACTCAACAAAAGTCATTAATTCTACATAATATGTTACATGTGCCAAGAATTACAATGAACCTGTTGTATGTTAAGAAATTATGTAGAGATAATGGTTGCTGGTTTGTATGTGATCTTTTTTATACAAGACAAGGCAACTCGAATGATTGTGTACCAAGGAAAAAGTGATGATGGGGAGCTATTCAAGATATCAATAACAGTGTTCTCAAGGTCAAAAGCCACAAGTTTTGGAAGGTATGCAGCATTTGTTGAAAAGAAGATAAAGACTACAGTTTGGCATAAAAGGTTGGGTCATCCATCTGAAGAGGTTCTTAGTGTCATGCTGAATAATGCTGAAGTATCAACTAGTGTAGATTTGTGTCCATCTATATACTGCTTGTATTCAAGGCAAAATGAGTAAATTGCTATTTCATGTAAGACAAGATAGGTCAACTGTTGTGTTTGAAAGGATACACTCAAATGTATGGGGTCCTTCACTACATAAGTCTATAGAGGGTTATAGGTACTACATAAGCTTTGTTTATGATTGCTCTCGATTTGTACGGATTTTTCCAATGGTTAATAAATTAGGTGCTTTTACAATCTTTACCAAGTTTCATGCTTTTATTGAGAATCAGTTCAATGTGTCAATTAAATACTTTCAATCAGATGGTAGAGGAGAGTATATTAGCAATGTGTTTAGACAGTTTTTGGATATAAAAGGGATTATACACCAGGTTTCTTGTCCTTATACACCCCAGCAAAATGGTCTTGCTGAAAGGAAGCATAGGCATTTGATTGAGACAACTATTAGTTTGTTATCAGTGCACAAATTTCTTCAGTATTTTGTTATCATGCATGTTCTCATGTTGGATTATTGATCAACAGAATGCCATGTAGAAATCTAAAGATCCAGTCTCCTCATCAAGTTGTGTTTGGTAGTATACCTGAGATTAAGCATCTTAAAGTTTTTGGTATTGTAGTATATCCATTACTGAGACCATTTAACAAGAATAAACTGGAGCCAAAATTAACTCAATGTGTGTTTCTAGGTTTTGCTCATAGCTACAAGGGAATTATTTGTTATGATATCAAGACCAAAAAGTTTATTTTGTCAAGGCATGTAATACATGATGAAGATATATATCCATTCAGACAAATTCAAAAACATAAGGATCTTTCAATAGTTCACAGGTCTCCTCAGTCACCTGTTTTGGTTCAATTACAAGTTCCAAGAGAAAGAGTTATGTCTGCTACAGAGTTACAGAATAATTCTCAAGAAATTAGCTCTATAAATGTATCAGATAATGATACTGGTTTAAATCCAAGTATTCACAATGTTCATGGAAATGGTGAAAGTGAGAATTTGGTTGATACCTTGAATGTTTTAAGTAATAGCAGTACACAGAGACTTCCAATAAGTGACAAGGAAGTCAATTCAATTGGTAGCACTCATTTGCATGATTCTCAGAGCTCTTCGCATCATCACTCTTCCTATAAATCATCACTCTAGTACACAATCATTGCTGCCTGTCCACTCAGATTCTTAACTTGAGGTAATTCTTCCAAATTTATCTTAGTCTGATATGATTCAACATAATGCACCATCTACTCATTCAATGGTTACTAGATTGAAGAGTGGTACAATTGAGAGAAGAAATTATGCTGCATTATTAGCACATTGTCCTGAACTTCATTCACTTCAAATCATTGAAGAAGAACCTTTCACTGGAGGTTACTCTTTATATCTGAGATTATTGATGCATCAAAACCTGCAACATTTAGAAAAGTTGCAACTATACCACAATGGCAAAAAGCAATGCAGGAGGAGTATGATTCACTTAGAGCTTAAAGGACTTGGGTATTGGTCTCACCTCCCGAAAATAGAGCAATTGTAGGAAGCAAATGGGTGTACAAAGTGAAGAAAAATCCAGATGGCAATGTTTCAAGGTATAAAGCAAGGCTTGTAGCTCAAGGTTTTTTTCAAGAACATGGAATTGACCACTTGGACACCTTTAGTCCTGTTGTGAGGCATACCACTGTTAGAATTATTCTGGCTTTAGCTGCCATTAATAATTGGAATCTCAAACAATTAGACATAAAGAATGCCTTTTTACATGAAGATTTACAAGAAGATGTCTACATGAAGCAACCACAAGGGTTTGTTGATCCATCTCACCTTTCTCATGTTGCAAATTATCAAGTCATTATATGGCTTGAAGCAGGCCCCAAGGGATTGGAATTCAAAGTTTACAAGCTATTTGGCAGTTTTGGGATTTCATACATCAGCTTCTGACACAAGTCTGTTTGTAAATAAGGATGAATTGGATATCATCGTATTGTTATCATATGTTGATGATATAATCTTAACTGGTTCCAATCCTGTGAATATACAAAAGGTGATTCAAGAGCTCTTTGAGGTATTTGAGTTAAAAGACGTAGGGCAGCTTACTTATTTTTTGGGTTTACAGGTTCAATATAAAGATAATGGAGATGTTTTTCCAAATACATTAAGGATTTGGTTAACAAAGCAGGAATGGACTAATGTAAACCTGCTAATACTCCCTGTAAACCTCATCATCAAATGCTTCATTCAGAAGGATAAGTTTTGACAGATCCAACTACTTATAGAAGCATATTGGGATCCTTACAATATCTGACCTTCACTAGATCATATATTGCCTTTGTAGTGAATACAGTGTGTCAGTTCATGACTTCACCAACTGATATCCATTTTGGAGCTGTCAAGAGAATTATTTGATATCTTTAAGGAACCATAAACACTGGTATTGCTTTTTTTTTTTTTGCAAACATAGTTACACAGCTTAATGCTTTTACGAAAAGACAAGGAGAGCTCAACCAACAAGGTTTTTGGTGACCGAGACTATAGCAGGGGAATCTTGTTCAAGTGATTACTTGGCAATTGTGATCCTGTGGACACATCTTTCCATTTGAGATATCCAATTTCACCAACCACAAGCAAAGGAATTTCACCTAGTTGACTGGGGGTCCATTGCCTCAAATTAAATTTTATAGTCTATTAGCAGTTGTATGCTAAGATTGGTCTTTAGAGGAGGATATCCACTTCCCATATGTAATTGGTCCAGTTACTGACTTACTCAGTAATATTTTCTATGCTGAAGCTATACCACTACAGATTTCCATGCCTCACTGTAAGCGAAGTTAATTGCTGACAAAACAAACAACCTATAATATCAAGTTTAACAAGCTTAGTTGCAACATGTATATAATGTAAGTCCGATTTTATGTTTCTTAAAAAGATTAAGTTTGTGGAAGTTGTTGACGGTAAATCCCACGAAGGGTATTCCATGTTGTGAATAGGTAAAATCCACAAAAGGTGATCCCATGGTGTGAGTGGGTAAAATCCCATGATACTATAGTTAAGGTCGATGCCCCACTATAGTTTGTTAATTTTGTGATTCTGAAATATTAAGGCCGATGCTGTTGAAGTTGTTTTTCAGTAAATCCCACGAAGGGTAATTCCGTGTTGTGAATAAGTAAAGCCACAAAGGGCAATCCCGTGGTGTGAGTGGGTAAAATCCCATGATACTATAGTCAAGGTCGATGCAACACTATAGTTTGTTAATTTTTTTGTTTTTGTAAATATGAAAGGCCGAAGCCAACGTCGAACGAGATTGTTGACAGTAAATCCCATGAAGCGTAATCTCGGAAGAAGTTGTTATACCGGCACGAGGGTGTGTTACGACTTTTTATTGAAGGCTATTCTGTGTGAAGCTTTCTGTTATAGGCAGATGAATATAGGGTGTCATAATTTTTGGATATGTGCATCATAATTGTTTCAAGTCTTGAAGAGTTGGTTCATGCATTCAATTTTAAAGGTTTTGCTTTGCAGTAAGGCAATGGAACAAATTTGGACTATTTCCACAAACAAAGGCTTTTGGTGAGCAGCTACAAAGGTGGAGACATCAGTTTGAGGGGCAGTAGTTTGGATATTTACAGATTCTATTTGTTTGGAATACTAGAACATGGATTTGATAAGAGTTTTGGCAACTCCAAAACCTAAATTTTATAACTCAGCTCAAGGATGTAAATTTGGTTTTGGAGTTGCCAAAACCCTTATCAAATCCATGTTTTGGTATTCCAAACAAATAGAATCTGTAAATATCCAAACTGCTGCTCCTCAAACGATATAACAAACTAAAATGAAGCAGATTTCTTGTTACCAAACCTTTGGTGCCCATAAAACTTAATTCCTCAATAAAAGACTTCATGCCCTTAAAATCAACAAACAATCAACTTTGATATGCTTCAGATAAAAAAATTCATATCCAATTTTACCAAGATTCAAGATATAACAGAAAAGCTGACCAAATGAAGAAGAAGCAACTTTGGCTGAAGAATAACAATGAAGAAGCAAATGATATATAGACAACAAGACATGGTTGAAGCAAATAGTCAAACACCTGATGTGCGAATATACCACGAATATCTACTCTTTCAGCAGTGCGGACGAGCCTCTCTTTTCAGCAGTGGGGGAGTTGAAGGCCTTAATTGAAAGGTTGACTGCTACTCTTGCTATGGTCAAGACCCATCTCCCAAGCCCTTCCAAGATGACGTCGATAACGACGATTAGCCTAACCGAGACCAGTCTCAGACTCCCGTACACCATGATCCATCGTCATTGCCTTCTTGGAAAACCCATTTCTTTCCTTGTATTAGGAGGTGAAGGACTTGATGAAAATATGAAAAGACCCTGAATTCAAGAACCAACAATTCAAGAATAGAAAATTCCAGAAGAAAATTAACCCAGAAGTTACATAACGAACTGAACCATTGCGGAAGCACCGAAGAAATTAATGGAATTTCTAATGAAAATTAGAAAAGAAATAAAGACTAGAAGGAGATAAAACTAACAAGAAGTGGAACCACCATAATCTATGGCGTGAACTTGGTGGCTTTGATACCATGTTGACTACATACAGAAGAAGAAGATGATAGAGAGAGAAACAAGAGTGAGATGTAGAGGAAAATGAAAGCTTTTGAGTTGATTAATCTTTCTGATACAATAGTTCTAGCTAAATATGCAAACACACTTAACAACGTAACAAACTTCTAACAAAGCTAACTTAACAACGTAACAAACTTCTAACAAAGCTAACAACTCAATACATTAAATGATGCCATCTGTCCATTGCCAACCAACATACCAGATAGTGACAATAGATGAAAAGTAGTTAGGACTGCCACATCAGCTATTATAGTATGTTAGTTTGTTAAAAGTTAGTTGCATTGATAACTTAGCTGATAAGCTACATTCGGCTGCTATATAAGCTTGTATTGAATTATAGTGGTTCTATATTTCCTATCTCTAAGAAATAACAAAGTCTGAATTCTCTTGATTCTCTCTATACATTTCTTCTCATACAATTCTTATATTTTTCTGCAAACATTCATCTGTGTATACCTTGATAACATTCATCAAGGTATACAGATTAATCAATTTTATATTAACAAGGAATTTCACCTAATTGACTGGTGGTCCATTGCCTCCAATTCAATTTTGTAGTTTATTAGTAGTTGTATGCTAAGGTTGGTCTTTTGAGGAGGATATCCACTTCCCATCTGTAATTGGTCCAGCTACTGACTTACTTAGTAATGTCTGACAAAACACAAATAGCCTATAATATCAAGTTTAACAAGCTTAGTTGCAGCATGTATCTACTATAAGTTCAATTTTATGTTTCTTAAGAGATTAAGTTTGTGGAAGTTGTTGATGGTAAATCCCACGAAGGGTATTCCATGTTGTGAATAGGTAAAATCCACAACGGGTGATCCCGTGATGTGAGTGGGCAAAATTCCATGATACCATAGTTAAGGCCGATGCCACACTATAGTTTGTTAATTTTATGATTATGAAATATTAAGGCCGATGCTATTGAAGTTGTTTTACGGTAAATCCCACGAAGGGTAATTCCGTGTTGTGAATAGGTAAAACCACAAAGGGCGATCCCGTGGTGTGAGTGGGTAAAATCTCATGATACTATAATCAAGACCAATGCCACACTATAGTTTGTTAATTTTCTTTTTTTTTTTTGTAAATATGAAAGGCTGAATCCAATGTTGAATAATATTGTTGATGGTAAATCCCACGAAGGGTAATCCGATAAGAAGTTATACCGACATGAAGTTGTGCTACGACTTTTTATAGAAGGCTATTTTGTGTGAAGCTTTTTGTTAGAGGCAGACGAATACAGGGTGTCATGATTTTTGGATATGTGAATCATAATTGTTTCAAGTCTTGAAGAATTGGTTCATGCATTTTGTTTTAAAGGCTTTGCTTTACAGTACGGCAATGGAACAAATTTGGACTATTTCCACACCGAACCCTCAATTCTCACCAAACATGGGAACTCTTTGAACTCTCTAGACATGCCCATCCTCAGTGCTTGTTTTGCAATCCCTTGTCCCCCAGTACTCAGCAAACACAACATAGCTAACATGGGCTCTACAAGTGTCATCGTCCGATTCGGGCTAGACCGAAACATATCCAATCGAATAGTCATCCAAACATACGGACTGGCGCCATGGGCATGGTATAGCAGCTTTCGCAATGTATACCAAGGCTTCTTCCCTAGAGGTTGTGGTGTTCCATCTCAGATAACGCGTCACTTTGTCATTGCTCGCCCATTTAAGGAAGTCATCAATATTAGAGACTTTGAAATGACACAGTGAAATTCTTGAGAATACCATAAATTTTAGGAAGTTGAAGATGGTTCCAAGCTCAATTAGAATATATAATTAGGGGGTATAAAGTAGTGAGCCATACGATTGTGGGTGATGATGTGATAAAAGTTAAGCACACAAATTAAACCCTCTTTTTGACAATTGTAGTAAAGATGCAAGTATGGATCGTTCTGGACCGGGGATTAGGAGGGATTGCTAATCTACTCTAAATTGACTCAAAAACACAAAAACAAACTTAAAAACACTTCACAAGACTCAAGGGACTCAAAACAGGTTCAAAAGACTCAAAACAGCTTAAAACAACCAAATAGACTCAAACTGGACACTAAGGAAGATTTTGGACGAAAATTGATTTTGACTTGACTCAAAACACTTAAAAACACATGATTGGACAGATTCTAACTAATTTGACAAGACAAAGTAAGGGGGGGGGGATTGGTTTTGACGAATTTGAAATAAAACAAATAGATTGTAAACTAAAACAGATTTTAAAACGAATTTGGTGAATTGGATGGCTGATGGGCTAGCTAGAGGGTTCTTCTCCACACATGACACACTTGCATACAAATCGATTTCCAGTTGCTTTTCCAATAAACCATGAACCTCAACGCCACAGATTAACCGTGAACAACACTAATTAACCCTCAGATTTTCCTTAAGTCATTGAATTGGATGGATAACGCATTGGCAATCAAACTATTCTTCAAAAGTCCTCTACATGAACAGCATAATAGAGATACAATCAAAGATCATTACGTTATATGAAAATCATAAGCATTGACAAAGCACTTGTAACTGTGAACAGCATGATACTTATGCCAGGAATTCACTTAACGCGATTGTGACTAGCAACCTCCACTACTTATGAATATAAGTTCATAACGATTAGGTGAAACTCCCTTATATTCTAGCATCAAATTCATGCATACAAACTAAGTATGCATCCTTAATTGACATACAAGAATAAGTTATCAATCAAACAGTTAAGTAAATTGAATTTACGATTAATGAAATCACAACTGGAAGTAATCAATTCATATTGCAAATATGTTCACAACAATCCAACGTCTTGAATGGCAGCACGTCCAAGGCTTCTCCTTCTTCTCCTTTGTTGCGGCACAAGAGGGTGAGTGATGGTTTAGATGTGTATTGAGGTCAGGGATGTGAATTGGGTTGGTGGATGGATGTAGGTAAGTTATGGTGAAGGATGAATGATGAATTGCTGCGGCAAAGGGCTTTTATTTATAGGGAAAGGAAAGCCACGACCTAATTAATTTAGGAGACAAATTTTATCTCCAAATCCACAAGGAAAAGGTAATTAAATGTCAGAATTCAAGAGAGAAAAGGAAAGGGAGTTGCGGCAGGAATTTAAAAGGGAATGGGGATTCCTTGCAAGGCAAGGAAAGGGAATCCTAAGGGATTTGGTGCGGCTCCTTGTTTGAATGGGATTAGGTCTTCTAGAAACATAAATTAAGTGTCCTAGAACATTTAGGAGGTCTCTTTGTGGCTGTAACCTTTGTGGATTTGGATTAGGAAAGGCAAAGGTCAAAATAAGGAAACTTTGACTAGTCATTCCTTCTTCTTCTTGGATTCCTTTTCCTTCCTTGACTTGAATTTATTTTCTTCCTCTCTTTGGCACATTCCTAGCTTCTTTAGGTCTTCAATCTCGTCCATCCACATTGCTCCAAGCATGTGCTATCCATTCCATGCCTAAAACTGCTCCAAAAGGCACCAAAATGCATTTCCTTGCCACTTTAACCGTTTGGACCTACAAACACACGAAAATAGCTTAAAATACTAAATTAACTAAGAACTAACAACATAAATGCACGAAAACAAGCTAACTAAGTCGCACAAATATGCTCCTATCAGGTGAGCCAAAATCTATTACAATAATAGATTTGGATTCATTGGACTTGCCTTGTACTATTACAAGTAGACAAATTGGTACTAACATCACCATCTGCAACTAGTCAGTTATTAGATAATATGTGTAATGAATTTAATTATAAAAAAAAAGTAGTTGTAAGTTGCAACGCATGCTAATGTTTTAACTAAACAATGTTTGTCACTGAACCGATCATCTAACAGGCAAGTTCCCACTTAATAAATTTCCTAGCAATATAGTCAAAGTATTTATTGTCGATGCAAATTTCCGCCGTCTTCAATCTTGACAAAAATGCACCTGCAAAACAATCAACACCTTTGATCAAAGACCTAAGCCTCACGCGCCCACGAGTTGGGGGGGGGGGGGGGGGGGCTTGGTCAACGGTTCTCCGATGCCTAAGTTAGTTTCTCTGAGAGAGTAAAGTGTTTAGGGCTTTTTTAGGGCTGCAAAAGCTCTCAAAAATTGGTAGAATATGGGGTATTTATAGGGTTAGGGCAGACCATATAGTGTTTAAAGGAGAAATATTCTCTAAATATTCCCATAGGAGATAATATCTTGAGATAATAGGGAAATAATCCTTAATTGATTTAAATTAGGATTACTTACTTGATTGAAGTCAATCTTTGATTAAGAATGCATTAAAGATAGGATTTGGGTAATTAATCCTTATCTTTAATTCCTTGCCAATGGCAGGTGAGCTATGGGCAGTTGTGTTCAGCTGTTAAGACCTCCAGGGGTGTGAGCTGCGCGTGGGTGCATCTAAGAAGCCTGCCCATTTATTGAGGGCAATTTTGTCTTTCTTGAATAAAAGTCCACGTGTCGCCTCTATAATTTTTGGGATTATTTTAGGCTCCACAAATGCCCCCACACCTACTGTGCTGCACGCATGGACAGGGCAGTAGGTGTAGAAATCTTAAGCTGCTTGGATTTGTAGAATTGTTTCCCAATTTGAACTTGATCTTCTTTCTTGATTTGGAGATAGACTTCTTCTAGGAAAATGAAAACAATTATTCCCAATACCTATTTAACTCTGCCTTAAGCAGGGGATTAAATAAATTTGGAGAACAATCATTATCCCAACAAGAAAGAGAAGCCAGAGGATATTTTTTTCTTCCCCTCCCCTAGCGTTATTCTTTTCTTGCCCTTGTGAAGAGTCGTTTCTTGTTCTTCTTCTTCTTTTCCTTGCTGCACCAAGGTAAGTCTTCTTCTTGAATTTTTGGGAGCCTTGGGGCTTGAAAAATTGGCTTGGTGGGTGCTAAGGATGCATGAATAGAGTGGCAGGGAGGCCACGGGCTGAAGATGGTGCGGCAGGGGTGTTGGCTGGTGTGGGGAGACCGGCTTGGGCCGGGTCTCCATGGCTGCTGAGCTAGAGCCTGCTGGAAATTGGAGGAGGGAAGAAGAGTGGAAGTCTAACTCTTCTCATAAGCTGCATGTTGGGATTTACATGTCCCATGCCGGGCCTTTTCCAGGAGGTAATCTGCTTCATGAAATGCGTGCCTGCTCAGTGCTCCCCAAATGCAGTTCGTACGATGGTGAGATTCTCAAACTTAAGTAGGTTATTTGATCTTGGCTTGGCCATAAAAGAGTTTTGGTACTTCTTTGAGATCGGCCTCAAGGAAGGCGTGAGGCAGCTGAGATCTCGCCATATGTTTTTCGATGCTTCTAGCAAAGGTGACCATGAGTGGACGAGAGACATCTTGGAGGTAAACGGAGAGTGGGAGTCTGACTCTTATCCTGAGCTGCGTGCCCCGACTACCTTTATCAATGGTAAGTGAACTGCTTCATTCTTGTCCAGCTTGAGTTTTTTTTTTCGAGCTGCTCAATGACTTTAATTTATTTTTCGTCTTTCTTACTTTGTGTAGATTCAGAGTTTGGCTAAACTCTACGGACTACGACAGATATGAAGAAGGTGCACGTCGCCTTGGGCATTGAGTACCATGAGTCGTGCTGGCTGCTCATCCCTTTTCGTCGAGAGAATGGTGGCATGCCTTTAAAGGAAGAGATTAAGCGGATAAAGGACGAGGCGTTGGCTTGCCCGATCGCTGCTGTAGAGCCTGCTGCCAATGATGGTGGGAAGAAGAGGTCTTCCTCACCTGCTTGTGAGCCTTTGGCTGAGAAGAAACCAAAAACTTCTTTTGCTGCTCGTGGGAGCTCGTCTGCTGCCGAGAAGCTTGTTATTGATCTAACTTCCCCCAAGGGGGTGAAAAAGACCGTAGAGACTGAGCCTGAGAAACCTGCTGCTCCGAAGGTGACTGCATCCATTGCTAAGAGACTTGCCCAGTGGAAGGGTTCGGTGACGCCTCCGGTGTCCTGGTTTGTATCGAAGCATCCGTCGGGAGCTAAGTCTGGATCCGCTTCGGAGAGGCTCGCTGCTATGAAAAATGGGAAGGTGGATTCTGCTGCTAAGGTGGCGTCTGGTCCTGCTCTTTCTTCTACCGTGACTGACTCGTTTGCTGAGAAGGGGAAATCTGCTCCCATGGGCAGTTGTGAGAGATCCACCGAGTCTGAAGTTGGAGAGTTTCCTTAGGTTTATGCACTGTTGAAGGCTAACCTGCTTGAGGACTTCAATGCATGCGCCAAGTTTGTTGACAGTGTTGAGAAAGTTGTCATCTGTTCAGACTCATTTGCGAAGCGTCCTGCCTATTCAAATAGGTCTTCCGTGATTGCTACAATGCATAAGACTTTGATCCTGGCAGCTGAGTCTATGCGCGTTGATCATGATGCTAGCAAGTGTGCTAAGGAGGCCGAAGTGGCGTTGGTGGCTCAGCTTCGCTCGGCTGCTGAAAAGATTGGGAAGCTCAAATTTGAACTCGCCGTTTTGAAGGGGTCTGATGTTTCTGCCCCTACTTCTTTGCAGTTGGAGATCGCTCGTGAGGAGGCCGCCCATTTGAATGCTAGGCTTAGTGCGACTCAGACGATGTTGGAAGCTGCAAATAAGGAAATCAGTCATGTTTTTTCAGTGGTCGAGGACCTTGAGCGTGTCAATTTGGAGCTAAAATCTACTTGTTTTGCCAAGGACGAGGAACTTATCTTCATGCATGCTGAAGTGTCTTGCCTCAAGTCTAAGGAAATGGATTTGCAAGGTGCGTTGTCTGCTAACGAGAACCTGAAAAAAGAACTGGATGAGCTGTAGGGTGCTCACACTGGGCTTGTTAATGAGAATACGCAGTTGAAGAATGAGAAAGTTGGTCACGAAGTAGCGCTTGCTTCTTATTAGGCTGATTTCTACAAACTTGGCTATGTAGACCATCTTTAGGGTAGGCCGTCAGATTATGAGTTCTCCGAGAAGGACTTCGAGACTTTTTCCATGTCTCCAGTTGATCTGCTTGATTTCTCGTTTGAGGCTGCCTTTGGTAAAGCAGCTGAAGGTCAGGCAATCCAGGCAGGCGTGGCTGAGGATAAGCTGATGGAAACTTTGGCTGCTGGGAATGACACAGCTACTGAAGGCGTGGCAGTTGAGGAACCAGTGGTTGCGCAAGTTGCTAAGGAGTAGTCTTTTTGCTTAAAGTTAGGAGTTTTTTCTTTTCCTTTTTGTTTTGCTTTGCTTGAACTTTGTTGGCCTTCAAGTCGGTTTATCAATTTGCTAGAAATTTAGTAAATAGTTTTCCTTGTTTTTGCTTCATCCTTCTATTTCGCTATGTCTTTTGCAAAACTTTACTGTAGGATGGGCAGCTGGGTGAGCTGCTTCAATGAAACAGTTGATCCCACGTTGTCACATAGGTTTTAGTTTTGGCTTTGGGGCTTCGAGAGCCTTGTCTACTTGAGGCGTCTTGCAAAACTTTGCCATAAGACGGGTGGTTGAGTTGGCTACTTCAGTGGAGCAGTTGACTCACGTCGTCACTTTATGCTTCAGTTTTGGCTTTGGGGCTTCTAGAGCTTTACCTGTAAAATGAGGAATGCGAGATTTTCAACTTATAGAGCCAGCGGCCGAATTCGTTGTATTGTCTCCATAGGAGGCAGCGAGTTCGCGTAGCTACTATAGCTGTGAATCTCGATTTTGGGTAGCTTCATGAGCTTTAGCTTTTCCGGGGCATGTTGCGAGATTTTTGACTTATAGAGTCGTAGAAAGCAGAGAAGATCCGCATAACTGCTATAGTCGTGACACTTAACTTTAGTGGCTTCTTGAGCTTTGGCTCTCCCGGGGCGCGATGCGAGATTTTTAACTTATAGAGCCGTCGGCTGGACTTATGCTTCTCGTAGGAAGCAGAGGAGGTCCGCATAGCTGCTATAAGTCGTGACACTCGACTTTGTTAGCTTCTTAAGCCTTGGCCTTCCCGGGGCACGTTGCAAGATTTTTGACTTATAGAGCCATCGGCCGGACTCGTGCTTCTCGTAGGAAGCAGATGAGGTATGCGTAGCTACTATAGTCGTGACACGCGACTTTGTGGCTTCTTGAGCCTTGGCCCTCCGGGGCGTGTTGTGAGATTTTTGACTTATAAAGTCATTGGTCGGACTTGTGCTTCTCGTAGGAAGCGGAGGAGGTCCGTATAACTACTATAGTCGTGACACTCGACTTTGTGGCTTCTTGAGCCTTGGCCCTCCCGGGGTGCGTTGTGAGATTTTTGACTTATTGAGTCGTCGGTCGGACTCGTGCTTCTCGTAAGAAGCAGATGAGGTCCACTTAGCTATTATAGTCGTGACACTTGACTTTGTCCAAGCAAAACTTAAACCATAGATTGTCAGCCAGAAGTGCTGCTTGCAAGTAAGCAGGTGCGTAGTCATAGCAGATGTAAGTCTCGGCTTACGGGCTACCTTGAGCTTGTAGCCGTAAGGTCGTCGGCCGGGCGTCTTACTTACAGAAGCAGACATCCCGCGTGACCACTTTAGGCTTCATCCCTGGCTTTTGGAGTCGTTTTTTGGCATGAGGTGTAGGCGAAGTCGCTCCTCAGAGACCATATCATTCCAAGTCGTAACTTTGATCCCGTAGGTCGCTTAACTAGTATTGCAACACTTTAAAATCAAGCCACTTCATGAAGACTTGCATGTCGAGGATAAACCATTTTGTTCACGTGACATTTTTCATGGGCAGGGTTCCTGCACTTAATTGTCTCTTCCGGTTAGAGACTCGGGTCCCGCGAAATTGAATCCTTCAGTTGGCTAAGTCTATTCTCGTGGAAGGACTATTTTGGCCAATTCTAGGAGTCGTTCGGCTCAGGTAGTCGCTGACATCAGGGGAAACTGAGCAGTCGTACTACCCATCTACATATGGATATTCTGGATACGCCATGTCTGAACGTGCAGAGGGAGTCTTTTGCTTGTCACATGGGTGGTTAGCCATGTATGTAGGGCATAGGGCATCTTTACGCCATGTCTACAGGGCAGCGGGGGTTTTACACCATGTCTGCAGGGCAGCGGGTGTCTTTTGCTTATCACAGAGGTGGTTATGCCATGTCTGCAGGGCAGAGGGCATCTTTACGCCATGTCTGCAGGACAGCTGGCATTGTCACGCCATGTTTGTTGGGCAGCGGGGGTTTTACACCATGTTTGCAGGGCAGCGGGTGTCTTCTGCTTGTCGCAGGAGGTGGTCAGTTTGTTTATGTATTTGGCCCAAGCTTGTGAATAATTCCTTCAATCTTTATTGAAAATATAGGCTTTTATTAACCTTGCTCATATACAATAATGTCATAACAATTGATAATCCTCGGCATGCGAGGTCTCTGTCCGTCGAGCTGCTTGAGTCTTCAAACTTTTTCGTCTTGAACAAGGTCCAAGGAATGGTGGGAGGTCACACGTAGTACTTTTTCAGGTTGTAGGCATTCCACTGCTAGTCGATTTCTTTGTCGCTCATAGTGGTGAGGGTGTAGCTTCCCCTTCCGCCTATTCGGCTGATTTTGTACGGATCTTCCCAGATGGGAGCCATCTTTTTGGAGCCTTCCCATCGGGCGGTGATGAAAGCTTTTCTGAGGACTAAGTCTCCTGGCTGGAACTGCCGGATTTTTGCCCTTTTGTTGTAGCTGGAGAGGAGATGCTGTTGATAGGCCGCAATGTGGGTGATAACCTTCTCGCGCTTTTCCTTTGCCAGGTCTAAGTTGGTGGCCATCTCCTTCTCGTTCTACTTAAGGTTTGGCAGTACAATGCTGATCATGGGTTAAGCTTCGACCCATTTTGTAAAGCAGTCGGTTGTTATGATCATCATGCCTCTGCCCCCACTAGCAGATGGCATTGGTCCTACCAAGTCGATCGCCCACTGCATGAATGGCCATGAGCTCGTCTGCTGGTTGAGTTCGCTGACAGGTAGTGCGGGCACAGGCTTGAAGTGCTGGTAGTTGTTGCACCTTTGTACATACTCCTTGGCGTCTTGATGCATGGTTGGCCAATAGTAGCCAGCATTGAGAGCTTTTTTGAGGCAAGGAACGGCCTCTAAAGTGGTTTCCACAGACGCCTTCGTGGATTGAGCTAAAAATCTTCAGGTCGTCAGGGAGGTGATAGGCAGAGGAGATGTGGTCTTGAGAAGGATCTTCGAATGAGCATGCCATTCCACATGTAAAAGCGTGCTGCCTTCATCTGGAGCTTCATGGACTCCAGTCTGTCCGCGAGGAGCGTTCCATTGACTATGTAGTTGATGATGGGATCTTGCCAACTG
The DNA here is from genome assembly GCA_036320875.1 of Cotoneaster glaucophyllus. Taxonomy (NCBI): domain Eukaryota; kingdom Viridiplantae; phylum Streptophyta; class Magnoliopsida; order Rosales; family Rosaceae; genus Cotoneaster; species Cotoneaster glaucophyllus. The sequence goes on along the minus strand of CM070069.1, from coordinate 19,564,668 downwards.
CAGGTTGTGCTGATCTGCGCCACCTCGAATGCTGGTTCTTCATCTATGCTTGGCTTTTCCAAGTACTCGACTGGGATGGATTTCGCTATGAAGTCCGCCAATGCATGGGCTTTGATCGCCATGCGGGGTTGGGATGCTAGGCCGTATTGACCAAGTTCCAATGCCCACTTCATCACTCATTGAGAAGCGTATGGACTATGCAAGACTGACCGTAGTGGGTATTGGGTAGGGGTGGGCACTTGGAATCGAAACACAAATCGAATCGGACCGCACAAAACGGTTTGGTTTTGCGATTTTGAAATGGTTGCGGTTTTGAAATGGTTACGATTTCGAAACCGAACCACGGCAAAGAAAATGGTTTGGTTGCGGTTTTGGGTTTTCAAAATCGCACCGAAACCGAAATCGAAATCAAAACCGCACCATATTGAATGTTATGTTTTAATTAGTTCAACTACACTAGACATGTCCAATTTTGCACCACTATTCGAGTCCATACTGTAAGACAAATATAAACATATGTATGTCATAATACCACCAATCACAAGTTAACCAATTGAATTATCAGAAACTAAGAACGAGATTTGTATCTAGACTAAACATGCTCATAAGAAACACTGAAACTTGCATAACAACTGACCTGTAGAACCCGAGATTGAAGACAATGCCATTGCAGCTCTTCGAACAGGTTCTCCTATTTAATAAGATGATATTTGCAAGAGCAGTGGCTAAACATATATATAACAGTGTTCCAAGTATTCTCCTATTAGAATTCGTATGAAACTCAAACAGCTAAACAATATCACAATATGAATTAACTAGACTCCTGATACTGAGTCAAATCCCATTTAGAATTGGTATACCACACTCTCTCATAATTCTATAACAAATAGGATTTACTAAAAGCTTATCAACATGACTTTTCCAAACAAAGATTTATACTATCCGACTCTAAATGTTTGTCTCATACTCATACTCTTACATATACATCTCTCTCTCTCTCTCTCTCAAAATTCATCGTCATCTCTCTCTCTCAAAGGATATATGATGATATCATTTTTGTGTTTTCTGGAATTGTAGTTGGTAAGGACATCCAAAATGTTATTCGTTGGTCAGGTCCAAGTCCCATCTCCCTTTCCATAGTCCAGTTTGCTTGTTGGAACGTTAAGGATCTTATTTATACCCTAAGCTGATGGTAAGAGAAAGCTTATTGCTGCTCATAATCCTGATTAAGTTTATATTGTTGAAACTGGAGTGAGATTGGTTATTGAAGATGTTAGTTCTAGAAGTTTTATTTGGATTAGTCTATGAATAACTTGGGTAGTTAATATATGAGGAAAATAAGACCGTTTTATGCGTAAATAGGTCTATATTTTAAATTGTATATTTTTTTCTCAAAAACTGAACCGAAACCGTTTGAAACCGCACCGAACCGAACCAAACGGTTTGGTTTTGGCTTCAAAACCGCACCGTAAAAAAATTCAGCTTCGGTTGCGGTTTCACTCGAAATCGCACCGCGCCCACCCTTAGTATTGGGTCATGACGATGACCGAATGTCCTTGAAAGTAGGGTCTGAGCTTCCGAGCTGCAACAACTAGCGCCAAAATTAGTTTTTCAATCTTCGGGTATCTGGTTTTCGCATCGAGGAGAACTTTGGATGTGTAGAATACAGGTAGTTGGGCCCTCAACTCTTTTCGTATGAGGGCAGAGCTCACTGTTACTTCTGATACCGCCAGATAGATGTATAGGTTCTCCGCTGTTTCTGGTTTGGATAGTAGTAGAGGTGATGTCAGGTAGTGCTTCAGGTCCTAAAATGCTTTCTCGCACTCATCGTCCTACTTGTCCTTCTGCGTCTTTTTGATTGCCTTGAAAAAGGGCTTGCATCGGTCTGTAGATCGCGAAAGGAACCGATTGAGTGCGGCTGCTCGTCTGGTCAGACTTCGAATCTCCTTCAGAGTTGTGGGCGATTTATTTCCAGGATCGCTTTGATCTGCCTTGGATGAGCCTCGATTCCTCGTTGGGTCACAAGGTACCCTAAGGATCGGCCTAAGGAGATGATAAATGTGCACTTGGCTAGGTTGAGCTTCATGTTGTATTCTTGGAGAACGGCAAAAGTTTCTGCAAAGTTGCCAATATGGTCTGATCGCTGCTTGCCTTTCACCATAATGTTGTCGACGTTGACTTCCATGGTGACTCCGATCTGCTTCTTGAACATCGTGTTTACGAGTCGCTGGTAGGTTGCTCCTGCGTTCTTGAGGCCAAAGGGCATTACCTTTTAGCAATATATGCCTTGCTCGATCACGAATGCGATCTTTTATTTATCAGGCTTGTGCATGGCAATCTGATTATAGCCTGAGTATGCGTCCAAGAAGCTGAGCAGCTAGTTCCCAGATGTTGAGTCAACAAGCAGGTCGATTCGGGGAACCGGGTAGTTGTATTTAGGGCATGCCTTGTTAAGGTCGGTGTAATCCATGCATACTCTCCATTCGCCCTTCTCTTTTTTCATCACTAGCACGACGTTGGCCAGCCATGTTGAGTGTGCCACTAGCTTAATTAATCCGGCCTCTAGTAACTTGTTGATTTCTGCCTCAATAATCGCTACTCGCTCGGGTGCGAAATGTCACCTTTTCTGAATCACAGGTTTGGCAGCGGGGTCAACGTGCAGTTTGTGGCAAGCTATCGTTGGATCAATGCCGGGCATGTCAGAGGGTAACCATGCGAAGACGTCGCGATTTTCTCTAAGGAAAGCTGTGAGTTATTCCTTCTCCGCTGGGCTCAGGCGTGAGCCGATTCTAGCCTTCTTTTTCGACTAGTGGGGGTAAAAAATGATGTTTTCGGCGTCTTCTTCGGGTTTCCATCCTGATTCACCTTCCAGGGCATTGTCGACCTTGACGCCATCCTTTTGACCTACTTGCTGTAGTTGCTATTTGGCATAGATGGAGTCGTCTTTCTATACTTCGGCTGCTACTGCTGAGGCAAAAGACTTATTCTTCGACTTCTTGAGAACTTGTACTGTGCATCGTCTAGATGCGAAATCAGATTTTCTGGTACTCGATCGAGGTCACAGTTCCAATCTTCACTAGCTAGGGTCGGCCCAATATCTCATTATGGGGAGATGGGTCGCTGACGATCATGAAGGTCTGCAATGAGACAATCAGCGGGCTGGTTACGTCGAGTGTGATAGCTCCAATGGCAGTTGAGGTAAGCCCGTTGAATCCGGTCAAGACCTCTGCTTTGGGTTAGATCATGCTTTTCGAGCCCATCTTCTGGATGACTGACAGTTGTAGGAGGTTGACTGAGCTGCCGTTGTCTACCATGACTTTGTCAATGATGGTGTGGGCCAATTGCACATAAATTACTAGGGCGTCGTCGTGGGGAAAGTCTACTCCCTCAGTACCCTGCTCGATGAAACCAACGATTGGTCTAGGTATTGCATCTACGACTTAAACCAGATTGACTGATCTCGCCTGCTGGATCTTTCTCATCTTGGAGTTATTGGTGGCCCCTAAATGTTCGGATTCGGTAAAGATTCTGTTGATTCAGATTGTCTTGTTTGGGGGTTCGACAAAGGCATCTGCTTCTCGCCTTGGTCGGGCAGCTGGTCTGTCGACATACTGGTCGCACTTGCCTTCCTTCACGAGTTGGTCAAGGTACCTCCTCCATGTGGTGCAGTCATCGGTTGTATGTCCAGGACCCCTGTGGAATGCACAGTATTTGGTCTGGTCCATCTTAGAGGTGTCGCCCTTTAAAGGTGGCGGTGGTTTGAACCACGGCTTCTCCTTGAGATCGCGAAGGATCTGGCTAACCGGTACTGAGAACTTGGTGTACGTCTTGGTGCTGCGCCCTATTTAGTTGGGGTCCGGTCCCTGCGTTTGTCTCCTGGCTTACTTTTGTTGTCTTTGCACGGTTGCTCAGACGGCTTTTGGGAGAGCTTTTCCTTATCCCAGAGGATGCTTTTCTGCCAAAGCATAAGAGTTTGCTAGGGACAAGTTCTCGCCATAATCAATTCTCTGAAAAGTGGGTGATCTGTTGGAAGCCCCTTTCGGAAAGCTAAGTATGTGATGTTGTCATCGCATCTGACAATCTTTGCCTTCTCCGCCTTGAATCTCTTGACATAAGTGCGAAGTGACTCATTTGGGTCATTCTTCATGCTGAAAAGGTGGTCAGACTTCTTCTTGATCGAACGGTAGAACGAATATTCCTTAGTGAAAACCAAGGAAAGTTCATCGAAGTTTCGGATTGAACATGGTGGCAGGGTGTGGAACCAGTCTTGCGCCTCACCTTGTAGCGTTGTGGCAAAGATCTTGCACATGAGAGCGTCATTGTTGGTGTAGAAGGTCATGGCACTTCGGTAGTGCATCAAGTGTCTGTCCGGGTCTTTATCTGCCCTAAACAAGGTGAAATGTGGCGGGTTGAACTTCCGCTCGATTCGTCTGTAAAGGGTGACCTGCTCAGGTTGGTTACATCTCTACAGAAGACATCATCGGTGGTGTCAATGCGCTGGAAATTGCATAATTGCTTCGCTACGAGCTTCTGTACCTGCTCTTGGATTTGTGCCTGGTAAGGCAGCGGAGCCTCCAGCTGCCCCCGGTGTTGACTTGCTGGTCTATGCTGCTCTTCGGCATGTCCTTCTCGTCTGTGCCGCGGCTGTTGTGCACATGGTTCATGTTGTGCTGCTCGCCATCGCACTTGGCGGGGCTGCCAGTGGAACTTGAGCTGGACTGTTCACGTGCTTTTCTTTGTGCGTCATGCGACTGCCCACTCCGTTGCCTTATAGAAGGATCTCCTTGTGGGCCTAGCCTCATGTGGACGCTTCTCTCGGAAGGTCTTGAGTGCTCGTCGAAGTGTTGACCCAACCTCGAATGCACACTGACTCGTGAGTCGAGTCGAAAATGAATGCTTCTCTACTGATCAAGGTGGGAGAAGATGTTTCCCCGAGGGCCCAAACGAGAGTGTACACTACCCGAACACTCGGTTCGTGGCAGGCTGAGCGGCTCTTTGCGGGGACGTCGTTGGAACGAGTCACGTTTTTCCACCATTGTCCTGCTTCGAGACACCCGATCTGGGGCGTTCTGTATCTGGATCTGCTCGAGGAGTTGGTTCACCAAGGTGGTCTGCTGCGCGAGGGCGTTCGTCAAATTGGCGACCTGCTAGGGCAGGTGTTGCTTGCCATTTGGATTGGAAGAGTCTGGATAATGGGCGTCTCTATGTGTGGTGGAAGTATAGTGGACTGCATGTACAAAACTTAAGCCCAGAGCGGGCATTCCTGCAGAAAAGTGAGGTGTAAGTAACCCTGAATCGATCGCGGGTTCGGTGGTTGAAATCTGGATCGTTGGAGGTGGCCTTGGAATGGGTTGGGCCGTAGGTCGGGTCGTCAAAGAGGGTTGAGAGGCGCGTTGGATCGGCACCTGCTCCCCTTGGATCTACATGACCGTGGGCCTTCCTGGCCGTTGGGTTGCCCCATCTTGGCCTACTGGCTAAGTGGCTTAGGCTTGGGCCCGTTGAGCTGCTTGGCTGGTAGTAGTTACCGAATTCTAAGCTCGGGTTCGGGCCTACTGTGCAACAAGGCCTGTTGCATCGGGCTGGGCCTCCTGCCCAAGGCTTGCTGTGGCAACTGCCAAGTTCAAAGCCTCCTGCCCATGGGCTTGGAAGTGGACCTGGGCCTCTTTCCTAGGGTTTGGTGGGAGTGGTGTCGTGGCCTGGTGGCCTTGCCGTGGCTACTGGGTCACGGTGGTGATGGTTGTGAAGTGGCTCACAGCGGTGAGGCTCCTCTTGCCGTCGCGTTTAGCCTTGAGGACCTCCGTTGTGGGGCTACGTCCTCGTCTCTACTCTCCGGTCCAAATCCTTATGCGTAGGAGGTTCCGTTCGTCGTAGTTTCTAAATTTCTTACCATCGTATCCTTGCTCTAGGGATTGATCAAGAAACTTTTCTAGGAAAAATTAATTGATACGACGTGTGAGAAATTCAACGTAATAGAAAATTCAAGAAACTACTACGAGAGGCTTCTTCGAGTATTTTGAATCAGCTCTCAATGAAAGCACCAATTTGTAGATGCAAATTTTCGCCGTCTTCAGTCTTGACGAAAATGCACCTGCAAAACAATCAACACCTTTGATGAAAGACCTAAGCCTCACGCGCCCACGAGGTGGGGGGGGGGGGGGTTAGGTCAATGGATATCCGATGCTTAAGTTAGTTTCTCTGAGAGAGTAAAGTGTTTAGGGTTTTTTTAGGGTTGCAAAAGCTCTCCAAAATTAGTAGAATATGGGGTATTTATAGGGCTAGGGCTGGCCATATAGTGTTTAAAGGAGAAATATTCTCTAAATATTCCCAAGATATTTAATAGGAGATAATATCTTGAGATAATAGGGTAATAATCCTTAATTGATTTAAATTAGGATTACTTACTTGATTGGAGTCAATCTTTGATTAGGAATCCATTAAAGATAGGATTTGGGTAATTAATCCTTATCTTTAATTCCTTGCCGAGGGCAGGTGAGTTGTGGGCAGTTGTGTTCAGCTGCTAAGACCTGAAGGGGTATGAGCTGCGCGTGGGAACATCTGAGAAGCCTGCCCATTTATTGAGGGCAATCTTGTCTTTCTTGAATAAAAGTCCACGTGTCGCCTCTAGAAATTTTGGGATTATTTAAGGCTCCACATTTATCAACTGGTTTAATTCCAAATTTACAGTGGTTAGTTAATTTGAAAGCATAAGGTCAGTGGATAGAAGACTATAGATGAAAACATCCTTAGCTATACCTTTGTGAATGGTATACTTCCTCAAGACACCTTCCATGTGGAACCCAAGTTTTTCCAAGACTCTCTGGGAGGCCTTGTTCTCTATCAAAACCAAAGCTTTCATTCTAACCAAATCAGTGAGCTCTTTAAACCCATCAGTGATGGCCATCTTCACAGATCTGGTTGCTATGCCTTGTCCCCAGTGTAGAATTATCAGAGAGACGGGCTATTCGGCCCACTTTCAACAACACTGATATTGTCCCGAACTTGGTAATTACCACCTGCACAATCCGTCATGTGTGAGGTTTTATCACAAAAGGCATCGATATTAGTTAGAGTGGGGTTAGGATATTTAAACTATTACTTATATTTTACTACGACCGATGTGGGATTCAACACACCCCCTCACGCGGGATCCAATTAGTGGGTCACACGTGGGAGATTCACACATCGCAATCACATGGAGCCAAGGGGACTCACCCTACACGCGGGGCCAAGGAACCCACCATCATAGCGCGGGGCCAAGGGGACCCACCCATCAAGTGGCAGTACTGTACGGGCCCACTCCCTGGCTCTGATACCATGTACAATTATCAGAGAGACGGGCTATATTGCTCACTTCCAACAACACCGATATTGTCCCCAACTTGGTAATTACCACCTGCACAATCCGTCAGGTGTGAGGTTTTATCACAAAAGGCCTTGGTATTAGTTAGAGTGGGGTTATGATATTTAAACTATTACTTATCTTTTACTACGACCGATGTGGGATTCAACACCCAGTACTCGGCTGCTAGCGCCTGCCCGATCTCCGCTCGACACTTGTCATCACCACCTTGTGGCTTGACGAATACCATTCCAATCGAACGTTCATTGATGCAGATGGATCTGCAATAAGGGTGAGGAATACAAAAGTCCGTGATGTGGGAAAGTGCTTCCTCCTTGGATTTGAATGTGTTCCAACGAGTGAATTGTGTTACCTTTTCATCCCCAGCATACTTCAAGAAGTCATCAGCATCTGAGAGCCAATAAGGACGAAGTGTGATTTCCAAAGAATTTTTTTTTCCATTTTCTTTTGTGATGGTTAGAAGAGATGGTCCTAAAAATACTTAATTGTGATAGTTTTCTAATTTCATAGATTGGCCAGAAAATTTCCATTAACAAATATAAAATGGGTTTCTTTTATTTTTATGGTTGTTAAGCTTTCGGTATTTGGATGGTGACTTAACAAAAATAATTGTGAAATGTTCACTGATAGTAGTTAAACTCATCATTCACCAACTGTGAAATACTATTCTTTCATTTCAAACAAAAGATGCTTTACTAACTAGTACCATGATTTAATAGTATTCTTTTTCATTTGTAAGTGAAAAATCTTAAATTCAATCGAGTCACATATATAAAGATGGCATATTGAGTTTGTTACTTAATTAGATGACTGGCTTATTGAGTGGCTAGCCTAATTCACATCTCTTACTACTACTATAGCAACTATTATTACAACTACGGTAGTTGCTACTACTACTACTATTATTATCCCAGTTGCACCAAGACGACGTAATAAAACAAAGAAGTATCTTTTTTTTTTTTTTTTTTTTTTGAAGGCACAAAGAAGTATCTTTTTCAATGGACTACACAAAGAAGTATCTTTTTCAAGACGACGTAATACAAGCATCTTCGACACACTTCACAAATTTTAGCTTTTGCTAATTTTGAAGTGTCACGTATCTTTTTTTTTTTTTCTTTTTTTTCTTTTTTTTTGCTTTAACAGAGTTGAAAAACTCACTCTACAAATTTAAAACTTTTGCCCACTCTCTAGATTTAGAGACTCTCTATCCTACTCCTCAAACATTCTTCCAATTATTAAAGGGTAAATTACATTTTACCCTCTTAAGTTTGGGGTTGATTTCAATTCCTTACAACATTTTTAAAATAATTCAATTTCATACATTTACTTATCATTTTATTTCAATTTCATACATCCGTTAGAAAATCTGTTAAGTGATGACGTAGCAAATATAGGGTACCCATTAAAAAATTAAAAATTAAAAATTAAAAAAAAAACCTAGAAATCCCCTTGGTCTTCCCCATCCATCATCCACCCCTTTCTCTCATCCACCATCACCCACCCCAAACACGTCCCAAACGGTCTTCAAAACGATGTCGCCGACCCAAGCGAGGCACCCAAACTCGCAATGGCACTTCTCCCGGAGCATCCGGAGCAATCCTTTATCACCGACCTTTGGCGGCGTGGTCATCGACTGGAGGTACGCCGGTGCGGCGTGCTTGACAAGGGGGTTCTTGATCGGAATCTCGTCGTGCCAGCTGGAATTGTGAATAGGCGACATGATTGATAACGGCGGCTATGCTGGGAGGAGGTCCTTGAGGCTGGTGTACGAGACGGTCTGGATCGTGACCATCTCGATCTCGTTGTCGAAGCCGTTATGGATGAGAAACGTTGGGGAATGGGAATGTGAATTGAGAGTAGGGTTTTTAACGGCGGAGGTCTCCATGGAATCTGGGATTCCTTCATCGATTCTGATTAGAGATTTTTTCAGAGATGGAGTGGAGCTGATTCGGGAGGGTTTTTGTGTTGCGTTTCGAGTTTTTGTGAACAGGAGAAGGGGTGGGTGATGGGTGGGGAAGACGAAGGGGATTTCTGGGTCTTTTTTTTTTAATTTTTTTGAATTTTTCTTTAATTAATTTTTTTTAAAAGTTAAATTTTTTATTAAGTATTTATCCACGTTGCACAAATGTGGCATCTACGTCAGCACAAATGGGGACCCCATATTTGCCATGTCATCACTTAACGGTTTACTTAACAGATTTTCTAACGGATGTATGAAATTGAAATAAAATGATAAGTAAATGTATGAAATTAAAATGTTTTAAAGATGTTGTAAGGAATTGAAATCGACACCAAACCTGAGGGGGTAAAATGTAATTTACCCATTATTAAAAAATGTTTGTCAGCTTGTTTTACTTCTTTTAATTATTTTTGTCAACTTGTTTATTATTATTAAATGATGGAATAACAAGACATTATTACAGTTTGGTAGTAGGGCTGGTTCGATATGGGATATCGAACCAAAATATCGAACCAAAAATTGCATATCAAATCCTAAACCGAAATTTTCGGAAAGAAAATCTCATGACCAATCCCGAACCGAAATTTCAGGATTTCGGAAATATTTCCTGAAACCGAACATCATCAGAATCCAAATCATCTAGATTAAAATTGATTTGAAATCATCCGAACCTACATTAAAAATCCAAATTGAAATCAGAGACATAGTTACAGTGAATCAGTGAAAGATTTTTGGTCGAGAGAGAGACAAAGTGAAGAGAGAGACCTGCGTCCTCCTCTTGACCCGAGCCCCCAATTCGAAACCCTAAGCCCCAATATGAAACCCTAACCTTAATTCGAAATCCCACACACACAGAGAGTCACTGGAGAGAACCGGAGGTGGGGATGAAGTCATGAGGTGTGGTGGTGGCCGGAGTGGTGATAGTTCGTCGGACTGAGATTGTTAGACGATGGGTGACTGCTGAGCTTTGAATCCGAGAAAGAGAGAGAGTCTGAGACTGAGTGAAGACAGATGAGAGGCGAAATGAAACGAGAGAGAGTGAGTAAGGATGTGTCGGTTTGGTTTTGGATTGAGTGGAAGGGCTGGTTAGGTGGTTTCTAGGTTGTAGAGAGAGATAATACGAGACATATGAGACAGAAAAAAGAGAGAGATAAATGGTTAGATAGTTTGTAACTTGTAGAGAGAGATATGAGACAGAAAATAAGGGAGAGAGAGAGAGATACATGGTTTTGAACCACCCTTGCGTGACCCATGTGCTTGATTCAACTTTTGTCAGCACCACACCACATTTTAGTTATTTTAATAGTATAATAATAAAACATTACACATTCCAACACACACACTGACACACACACATATACATATATATATGTAATATTAGTAAAGTTCGGTTCGGGAATACCGAATATTTCAAAGTGTGAGACCGAATCCCATACCAAATAATTCAGGATCAGTTCGGTTTCGGTATTAAAATTTTCGGGATTTTTGGTTTGGTTTCCTTATGGTTTGGGATTTTCGGTATTTTTTTCTAGCCCTATTTGGTAGTATTCCTCTTCACTTGGAAGTGAGAGGTCTTAGATTTGAATCTCGTGGATGGCGAATTTGATACCAAATTAGGTTGCCCATTGTGTGGCTTACCCGAACTCCCCCTCTCATTCGTGTAAAAATATCGATGTACTAAAAAAAAAAAAAAAGTTTGGGGACTCTCTTGGATATGTGCAATTAAATATCGGAAGGAAGCAAATGATCCATTTGTGAAACCCTTTTTTTGTGAGTTTTTCATTAGAAAGCTTGCCTAGTGGCGCCTTGCCAGTTGGTCAGGCGACCAAAAGCTCCCATGCTATTTGTAGCAGTGTTTCTAATTCTTGCTGATCACACAACCAATTACTTCTTGCTTCACCTCCAAGTAATTGACCAATGCAAGGAACCCATTTGACCCAACTCAACCATATTTCAACCTTCGAGGAAACTTCTATTTTTTTGGAAAACTTCGAGGAAACTTCTCGTGTCTTTACTTTTTGTGCATTTATGTATTTAAACTCCAAAGGCTGTTACAACTTCAGACAATAACATCTTTTTATATCCAAAAGTGATATTGAGAATTGTTCATATGGAGGGAAGTTCTGCTATGTCAAATGAAAGAGAATACAGTGAGATTGACTAGTCCAAGATCACACTGAGGCTGTTAGATCTCGTGGATAGTGAAGATTTCATGGTGTGGGGCACAGATGAGAAAGTCCCAGTTTTCTGCACTTGGGAACCTTATGCCTCGAAAGAAGAAGCCCTAGACTATATCAAGGATGTTATCATCCCGCACCCCTGGTTCACGGCAATCTGCCTTGACAACAGGCCAATTAGTTACATTATGGTGACCGCTTTCTCGGGCAATGATCGGTGCAGGGCTGAAATTGGATATGCTTTGGGGTCTAAGTACTGGTGCAAAGGGATTGCAACCCAGGCTGTGAAATTGGTGGCTGATGACATATTCAAGGATTAGACACATCTGGAGAGACTCGAAGCTTTTGTTGATGTGGACAATGTGGGATCGCAAAGGGTGCTTGAGAAGGTAGGGTTTCAAAGAGAAGGCGTGCTGAGAAAATATTTTAGTTTGAAGGGAAGATGTAGGGACATGGTGATTTTCTGTCTTCTATCTACAGATTGGAACACTTGCGCGTTTACGTAACCGTAATGAAAATATGAGGAATTGAATTGAGGAGTAATTGAATTGAGGAGGAATTGGAATGAGAAGAAGTCAGAATCGAATTCCTGTTGAAATTGTTTACTTAAATGTTCTGGAATCAGAATAGAATTCCATAAAGCTGTTTACTGATTCAGCAGAATCGGAATATAAACCAGTATGATTACTAAAATGCCCTTACCCCAAATCAAATATGTATTAATGCTAGCCAAGATAGTGTAAGCCACCATGATTTGCGTATATTGTTTATAACCTGCTCTTTGTGCTCGATGTTACTTGAGCTATGCTTAGGCGTGCTCATTTTGTTCTTAGGATGGTGTATGTCATGAACAGTTTGAAATTCCGTATGGTGGAATGATATAATTTTATAAATATGTTAGACAACATAACAACTATTCAGCTTGTGTTTTAGAGAGTGAACTGATGAAAATTTTCCATATCTTTGGTGGTATCAGGGCAGTCTCAGCCACCATGCCACATTTCAGTGTTTCTTGAAGTTACTGATTCATGGAATACTTCCAATGATTGGAGTTGTTTTGTGAGCCATAGTTTGTCGGTTGTTAACCAGAGGATGGAGGAGAAGTCTATCACAAAGGAGTCTCAGAGTCAGAACCGCTACTCCAAAGCTGCAAAGGACTAGGGCTGGCGTGAATTTTGGAAATAATGAAATTAATTGAGGGCATAAAGGGAAAAAAAGTTAGCATTCTGATTGCCCTAAGCCATCCAGAGTCCAAATACCTCCCTTTTGTTAGGAATCCAAATCAGCCAAATATTGGAATTGGATTCCAAAATTTGTGTGGGACCCACTAAATTTTGATTCCTCCAAATTTGGTAAACACCGGAGTATATCGTAATCAGAATTCAATTCCGTTTCTTGATTCCAATTACCCTTACGTAAACGCGCATGTATTTGTACCCAATAAAAAGTAATAGGACAATTATGCAAGTAATGTTCTATCTGATATATATTTTCGGTATACCTGTTTTAGTTAAGTCCCAAACCGAACCCAGTCCTAAATTCCAATTTCATTAAGTAAAATTTTGGGGTTGTCAAATTAAGAGAAGGGTTGTCATTTAGTACTACAGTCGAGTGGTATTCCTCTTCACATGTAAGTGAAATCTTAGGTTCGATTCTCGTCATAGGAGAATTTGAACCACATTATTGCTAGCGCATTGTGAAGCTAAGTCCACCCCCTCCCTCTTAGTGTAGATAATATCGTTTCTTTCCAAAAATTAAGAGAAGTGTAGGAGTTGGAGTTGTAATCAAATTGTTAAAGTTATTTCATACATTTTAATCAATGGTAAAGTTATTTTCATATATGCAAGTGGCCCTCTACCTAGATCTGGCATTCGTGTTGTGTTTTTCGTGTTCGTGTCGTTTTCGTGTCATACCCGATATCTTAACGGGTCTTGTCGTGTAACACCCGTTAAAATAAACGAGTAAAATGACCCGACCCGAAATCGACCCGATAATATTAACAGGTAATATGACCCGACCCGTTACCCGTTAAGGAAAATATATTTTAAACCAATAAATAATGAACTGAAAAACATAATACTAAATAAGTATATACATACTATATTGTCACATCCAAAACATAAAAGAGAAAATTTGAAATAGGTCCAATTTTCTAGCTCATCTTTTGAAATAGGTCCAATTTTTAGTGACTTTTGACTTTTGAAATAGGTCCAATTTTTAATTACTTTGGACCCATATCAAAATACCCCAACATAAAAACGCATTTTTCTTTTAAGTATATTTTCGCTTACCTAAAGTCTTTAATAGTTTTTAATTAATATATAACTGTAAAAAAAATATATAAACGCTCGTAATGACAAGCTTTACAACTTTCATGAAGAGCTTAGCTTCAAAATTCGCCACTATAATCATATAAATCATAGATCAAAATTTAACCGTTGATTGTTGTTTACATTTACGCTTCATTGTTCTCATCAAACTTGTTTTTTTTCAGATTTTATTTTTTGAAAACATGATCTATTAGAGGATGCAGGAAGATGAATGGTTTGGATCATTGATATTATATTCAGAGTTTTACGGTTAGTGAAAATATTGCTTGATGTTTATAAAGTTTTTACAAACTATATGATATCGACTCATATTTCAGTTAACCGTAAATATCGAAACGTGATATCAAAGATCTGAACCGTTCATCTTCTTACATCCGCCAGATGATCATGTTTTCAAAAAAGAAAATTTAAAAAATGAAATTTAGTAAGAAGAATAAAACGTAAATGACAATCGACGGTTAAATATAAATTTAAGGTTTATGGATTATAGTGTTGGATTTCGAAGTTGACCCATTCATGAAAGTTGTAAAGCTTGTCACTATGAGTGATTGTATATTTTTCTTACATTTTTTACACTTCTACAATAATTATTATTAATTTTATTAATTTTGCCCTCAAATAAAAAACATTGTTCATGAGGGTTTGGAGGATTTTAAAAATCTAAACGATAATGTAAGTGTAACCATTATCTACTCGTGGAGGAATAATGATGAATCACGAGTGTTTATATATTCTTTCACATTTTTCATACTTGTATGTATGTCTTCTTAGTTCTTGCCTATACAAATACTATACTAGTTTATTTTAATTTTGGACAACAACATGTTAAGTAAAATTTATCCTTGTAATGATAATAAGGAACTCTCATAATAAAAATAAATAATGATTAAAACTTTTTTTTTTTACTTATATAGAATAATAATACAAAACTATATATTTAATATAGAATATATTGTATATATTCATATGACTATTGTATTTTATAATAAATCTTTTAGTAATTAAACTTTAAAATTATCAAAATAATTTTTTTTCTTAACTGGTCGAAACGGGTTACCCATGTGTTACCCGCGTGTATACCCGTTAAGAACCCGTTATTAACAGGTTCTTAACGGGTCACCCGATAATGACCCGATAAGTTATCGTGTTGACCCGAAACCCGTTATTTTTGTGTCGTTTTCGTGTCGTGTCAGAAACTGCTTGGTCTACCTCTACCACAGTGGTGGAGAGGAGTGTTGTCCTTGCACCAATGCATGGGTTCGAACTCCATCTGCTTTCTAATCTAACATCTAATCTAACAAATATATTGCTTGACCAAAAAAAAAGAAGAAGTTATTTTCATATATTAACTATGCTATTCTTTCACCTAAGGTTAATTACAGTAACATCCCCTGAAGTTTAATGTATTTTCACAAAACTCCCTCACGTTTGAAACATTACACTAACACCCTCACATTTACTTTCTCATAACCCTTTTTGGTCAAAAAGTCATATTAATAGGCCAAATCTACCCTTACAATTACTCACAAACAAAATGAAAAAAAAAACCCTTTATAAATAAAAAGTAAAAGAAATCAAATTAAAAATTAATAAAACATTAAAACAAACAAAAAAATTTGACAGAATCTCACATCTTCTCCTCCTCCATCTTCTTCACCCTTGAATCCAAACATTTAACTTCCCTTAGTTTTTTCACTGCGGACCCACAATTCCCAAGTACCCTTTCCCCAACTCATTTCCAGCAACACCCTTGGTTCGTATGTGCTGATTTAGGGTTCTGGAATGATTCGTATATATATGATACAAGAAAAGAATAAAACTAATAAACCCTACCCTGTTTACAAGGAGATAAGAAAGGTAACAAATCCTACTGTAATGATGAGGAGTCAACTCACGCCAACAAAAATTATATACAAATCAAATGTAGAAAGCATGAGAAGATTTCAGAAAATCAACGGAGATGGATTCAAAGAGTCGAATACAAGCAATTTGTTTGTGCAGTTGAAGATCAAGAATATGCATCTAGTGAGAAGATGATGAGGTTGAAGATCAAGAAAATGCAGCCAGAGAGAAGATGATGAGGGACAAACGATAATGTTCTTGTTTTGGACAAATGATAATGTTAATGAGTTAATTTGTTAAATGCTAGGAGGTAGCGGGACTGCTAAGGATCGAATCCGCACTAAAATATACATGTCTATTATTATTTTCACCACTACGGTAAACCGTCGTATGTTTATTTATAAGATTAAAATCTTTTAATGTAATGTTTAATTTGATTTGACTGTTCTATTTATTTTTAAAATCTCCTTTTTAAGTATTTAAGTATTTAATGATAAGGATAGATTTGTCCTATTAGTAAGACTTTTTTACCTAAAGGAGTTATATGAATGAAAATTAAAACGTCAGACAGTGTTAGTGTAATGTTTCAAACGTGAGAGGACTTTGTGAAAACACGGTAAACTTCAGGAAGTGTATATGTAATTAACCCATTCTTTCACTCAAATTTGACTCTTCGTAAATTAAAATAATTTGAAATATAAAATACTAAAACATTCTGATTTTTTCATTCATCACCCTCTCAATGGAGGAAGTTGATTCATATACAACCCTAGTCCAAGAGTGAACACGATTGAGACACATCATCACTTACAGACCGTTGGATGCAACCAACAACATTAATTCAAAAGACTATATCACCTTAAGCATAAACATCTTACTACTATTAAACCAAACCAGTGTCCTAACAATACTCCCTCTTGAGAAACAGCTTGTCCTCAAGCGTTGAAATCTGGAAAGCGTTCGAGAATGGAATCAGCGTCTTCCCAGGTAGCATAGTGGTTGGCCAGACCCCTCCATTTAATCAACCAACGAGTGACGGCGCGATTACCCTGTTTGAACATGCCTCGCTGAAGTATGTTGTCTGGTGTCCAGTCTACCCGTCCATGATCAGTCAATGGTGGAAGAATGGTGGAAGGAACCACATGAGATCCCAGCTTCGGTTTAAGTAGGGAGACATGGAAGGTGGGATGGATGCGAGAGGAAGGTGGTAGATCCAAGGTGTAAGCAACTTTGCCCACACGAGCAAGAATTTTGTACAGTCCATAGAAACGGGGTGCCAATTTGGGGCAGTTAGTGTGGGTGACCGAAGACTGGCGATACGGTTGTAACCTTAAGAAAACCCAATCGCCCACCTGGAATTCCCGCTCCGAACGCTTCTTGTTGGCATAATGACGCATCCGTTCTTGGGCAAGGTGGAGGTTCTCACGCAGCTGGCGGAGTAAGGCGTCACGGTCACGAAGTGTAATGTCAACCGAGTGAACAGGAGAGGAGCCGGGTAAGTAGGACGTGACCCGCGGGGGAGGGTACCCATAGACAACTTCGAAAGGTGACATCTTGATGGCCGAATGGAATGTGGAATTATACCACCATTCAGCCCATGGCAGCCAGGTAACCCATGAAGTTGATTTGTTGCCCACAAAACTGCGCAGATAATGTTCGAGGGTGCGGTTTAAGACTTCAGTTTGTCCATCTGATTGAGGGTGGTAAGCGGAGCTGCGACAAAGTTTAGAACCTTGCAGTTTGAAGAATGAATCCCAAAAGTGACTGAGAAATACCGGGTCCCGATCGCTGACGATGGTCGCAGGCATGCCGTGGAGCCTGAAAATCTCTTGGACGAAGATGTCAGCAACCTTGGCAGCAGAATAGGGGTGAGAGATAGGTATGAAATGGCCATACTTCGAGAGATGGTCGACAACCACCAGTATGGCGTTACGCCCGTGAGTAGAAGGAAGGCCCTCTACGAAGTCCATCGCGATGTCTGTCCATATTTGAGTTGGGATGGGAAGGGGCTGTAGCAAGCCGGAGGGGTGTTGAGTTTCATAGTGTGTGCGCTGACAAGTGTCACAGGCAGCCACGAAGTTCTTGACCTTTTGTTTTAATCCAGGCCAATTGAAATTGCGAAGAACACGTTTGTAGGTGCGAAGGTACCCGGAATAGCCTGCAGTGGGTGATGAATGGAACTCTGCCAAAATTTGATAACGCCAGGTGGAGGAGGAAGCCACGAAGATGCCATCCTTATAATAGAGGAGATCGCCTCTGAGAGAAAAGTGAGGACGGGTGGGTTGATTGTGTTGGAGGGCATGAACAATCTGTGCAGCTTCTGGGTTCGTGGCATATTCGGCCTGAATATCGGAGATACTGTCAAAGATCGGCTGAGAGAGACCCATGAGTGCCAACCCTTCATGGTGCCTGGACAAGGCGTCTGCTGATGCATTCGCAGTACCCGGCCGATACTCGAGTGTATAGTTGTAGCCCAACAACTTTAAGAGCCATTTTTGTTGAGTGGGGGTGGTGATGCGTTGATTGAGGAAGTGTTTCAACGTTTGGTGGTCTGTAATAATCTTGAAGGAGTTCCCAAGCAGGTACGGACGCCATTTCTGGACAGCGAAGACAATGGCGAGCATTTCTTTATCATAAACGGACAGAACCTTATGTTTGTTAGATAAGGACTTGCTCAGGAACGCGATGGGATGCTGGTCCTGGGAGAGTACAGCGCCGATGCCAGCATCAAAGGCATCGCATTCAACGGTAAAGGGTCGAGAAAAATCCGGGAGAGCCAGGACGGGAGTGGAGGAGAGAGCCTGTTTGAGGGCCGCAAAAGCATGTGCTGCCGCTTGAGTCCAACTAAAATTATCTTTTTTGAGGAGGTCTGTGAGGGGCCGAGCTAGAAGGCCGAAGTGACGCACAAACTTTCGGTAGTAACCAGCAAGACCCAAGAATCCACGTAAAGCTTCGAGGGTGCGGGGTTGAGGCCACTCCATGATGCAGTGCACTTTCTGGGAATCCACCGCGACACCGTCGGCTGAAATAATGTGACCCAAGTAGGCTACCGTGGGCTGCCCAAATGAGCATTTAGATTGCTCCACTTTCAAGGCATTATCTCGCAGCACATCAAAGACAGAGGTTAAGTGATTCAAGTGAGTCGGTAAGTCCGGGCTAAAGATGAGTATATCATAAAAAAAAACCAACACAAACTTACGTAAAAAAGGCTTGAAGATAGAGTTCATGAGTGATTGGAACGTTGAAGGTGCATTACACAGCCCAAAAGGCATGACCACAAATTCAAAATGGCCGTCATGGGTGCGAAAAGCTGTCTTCGGAATGTCCGGCTCATACATACGAATTTGGTGAAACCCAGAGCGAAGATCTAACTTGGAGAAGATCGTAGTGGCCCGGAGTTTGTCCAGGAGCTCGTCGATGATGGGAACCGGAAAGGGAAATTTGACAGTGACTAGGTTGAGACCTCTGTAATCCACACAAAAACACCAAGTCGAGTCGGGCTTGTGAACCAAGAGTGCGGGAGAAGAGAAAGGGCTTGAGCTTGGACGGATGAGGCCGGCGGCGAGCATCTTATCCACCTGTTTTTCGAGTTCTATTTTTTGAACCTGTGCATATCGGTACGGTCGAACATTGACAGGTTGAGTGTTGGGGAGCAAGGTGATGCGGTGATCAATGGCACGATGAGGAGGAAGATCCGTTGGAGCATCAAAGAGGTCGGAATAGCTGGCCAACAGAGAGGTGAGGAAATTAAGGTCCGCACCTGAATCCACAAAGACCCGGATAGGTAAGGTGTCGATGTACCCGACCAGGCGCATGGCACGGCCTTGGGTACGTTTGGCCGAAACCAAGGCGTGGAGAGCAATGGGGTCCGGCTCGTCGAGCAAGGGCTCGGCAAGTGCAGGCGGAGGATCATCAAGTGTCGAGTCCACCACTTCAGAGACTGCTGCCGCATCCAACAATAACAAGTAGGGTGTCGCACAAGTGTGGCCAGGAAAGTACTTCTCTGGGCAATAGAGACACTGTCCCCGAGATCGGCGCTCACGAACTTCGGCCGGGGAGAGGCGTAAAGGTGGCCGGCTAGGTGAGGCAGAGGGTGGTTTGGTGGGTGGAGTTGGTGGAGTGGAGGAGGAGGGCGGGCAAGCTGTGGTAGGGCGAGGAGAGTATGGGCGGAAAGAGGTGCGGCGCCGTTGTTGCTTGTTATCGTAGATACGGGCAAGTTCAATGGCGCGGGCCAACGAACGAGGGGTCTGGGCTAAGACATCATCTTGTAAGTCCAATTTAAGCCCACCAAGGAAAACGCCCAGAAGTTGTGCATCTGTCCACCCTTGGGCTCGACAAGACAAACAAATGAAATCATTCACATAGGCCTCTAAGGAACCCTTTTAGGCTACATGGGAGAAGGACATATTGAAGTCTAATTGGTCGCTGGGCCCAAAGCGTTGTAAGAGGCATTCCGTGAAGGTGGCCCATAAGGTAGACCCAACATGGATTTTATACCATTTGAACCATAACGCCGCATCGCTCGTGAAGTGGAGGCCCGCCACTGTGACCCGGTTGTGGGGTTCGACCCCGTGGAAGTCCATGTACTCCTCGGCCAAGGCTAACCAGCTGTACAGATCGTCGCCGGAAAAACGAAACAACTCGATTTTTATGAATTTGGGGCTAGTGGACGGGGATGGCGGAGGAAGGAGGTGGGTGTGTGGGTGGTGGGGAAAGGGTAGGGAAGGGCGGAGAGTGGTAGTGGAGGAAGAAAATGGGGGAGAGGTGTGGGGGTAGCCAGTCACGGGGGAGTTTGTGTAAGGAAGGTGAGGAGATTTGGGGTATGGCGAACCCCAGGTAGGGAGAGGGGTAACAAGGGGGGGTTGGGGTAAGGGGGTAACAAGGGAAGGTTGGGGTAAGGGGGTAGATGCCGAGCCAAGCGGAACGTGGAGAGAACCGATTGGGATCTGGGAGATCTGGGTAGTCGGCGGCGGTGGTGGGCGGGAAGACCAGAACTCCTCCATAAGATGGGATTGCACCAGGCTGATATTGGCCAAGGAGGCCTGAATATCAGTCAAGTGGGACTGAAATGTCTCCTGGCGGGTGGCCAACAGAGAGACGGAGTCGTGGAAGCCGTTGAGCTGCTCAAGAATTTGGTGTTGTTCATACTTGAGTTCGAGATCGGCCTCCGTGACGTCGGCGGCGACCACGGAGGCTTTGCTCCGGCCCATGGAAACAACACCTGGATCTGGATACCAGTTGATAGAACCAAAACAGAGAAAGGTAATGAACAGAGAAAAGGGAAAGGAAAATACTAAAACATTCTGATTTTTTCATTCATCACCCTCTCAATGGAGGAAGTTGATTCATATACAACCCTAGTCCAAGAGTGAACACGATTGAGACACATCATCACTTACAGACCGTTGGATGCAACCAACAACATTAATTCAAAAGACTATATCACCCTAAGCATAAACATCTTACTACTATTAAACCAAACCAGTGTCCTAACATGCTCGTCCTAGTCTTCTTTCTCGTTTCGTTTTAAAATCTGTTGTGGAAAGGGAGGAGAGGGGAAGGAGAAAGACGAGAGGAACTGTGGAACGGGAGAGAGAATCCTGTGCACATGCGAGAACACGAATTAATTTCCATTGCAGAGAAAAAATCCAACTATGAAGCCCACGGCGAAGAAGGGAAGAGCAGATTTTACCTTTAGGCCTGCAACTCCGTTTGCAGGTGTGGTGATGGACTCCATGGACTTTCTTTTTTCGGGATTGCAACGAACATTCGAGAGCTCTTGTCTGAGCTATGGTGCGAAATGGAGAAGGACAAGTAGCGATGCTCTTATAAAAGATAAAAATAAACCTCACATCAGATTTACGTTTAGGTTTAAACGCCAAATCAGCAATCTTTACATTTGGGTTTTAGGTTGAGATCGTGAGGATTGTTTCTGGGTTTGGTTCCTAGAAAAGGGAAGAAGAAGGATAAGAGGCGAGTGAGATTTAATAATAAATGACATTAAAATATTAATAAAAGACATTTAATAATTAGTAAAAAATATTTGAAGCTGCTGTCACATTTAATAATTAGTAAAAAATATTTGAAGCTGCTGTCAAATTTGACAGCAAACCCTTTTGCTGCCATTCCATATTATGCCATATAGGATATGGCATTTCGGTTGAAAGCAATTAATGATTGTCATTTTTTACTGTTAAAGTTTCCGTGGACAATTTGATGTCTCATTTGGAAATGGTCAACGCTCTCTCTCTCTCCCATGCAAACATGAAGACTGAGAGCGTGACACAGAGTATGGATTCCAATGTGATAATTTCTGAGGCTGATGGGAAGAGCTTGCGGGAGAACTTTGAGAGTGAAAGCCTCTATCATAGACCCAACAAGTTGCATAATTCGTCTGGGCTGAACCTCCTGTAAGTGTCGAGGGCGTGGTGCCCTGGTCGAAGTAGACTAGGAGATCTGGGTGTTTGTTTGGATGGAGGGGATTTGGTATTTTGATTCTAAATATGTAAGTAAAGATTATAAATAGTCATAACAGCTAAAAAAATTATGAATAAACAATAAAATAAATTATCTTTTTACATCCAAAAGGGTAAATTGCAGTTTGACCCCCTGAACTATCATCCCAGTGGAAATTAACCCCTTGAACTATTTTTTTGGTAAATTAGCACCTTCAACTATTTAAAATTAGTCAATTAACCCCTTGCTGTTAGATTGCGGAATCAATTCCATCAAATTTAAGGACAAATTAGTCATTTCATCATCAATTGTTACTTGTCAGCTCTAACCACCAATAAAATTTTGACACATGAACATAGAATAATTCGAAAACATATAGCATAATGAGAAAACATAAATAAATAAATAATAATAAAAACCAAACGTTTACATAACAGATCATCTCACATTGTCATTACACATTATTTTGTTTTCAAATGTCATAAGTTCATTGGTGATTATAGTTGACAGGTAAGAATTGATGAAGGAAAGACTAATTTTCCTTTGAATTTGACCAAATAGTGGATGAAATCTACCAACAAGGGGTCAATTAGCCGATTTCAAATAGTTTAGGGAGTTAATTTACCAAAAAAAAAAACAATTTAGGGGTTCAATTTCAACTAGAGTACTAGTTCAAAGGGTTAAATGTCTGTTTACCCTATCCAAAATCATATCATTTTTAGTCATTTAACATAGTTACAACAATTTCATATAAAATTTTACCAAAGATTCGAAAATTGATTTTTACACAAAATGTTTACCAAACACACAACTGCTTTATTAATTTTCACAGTACAGCAAAAACATGTTTTTTTTTTAAACAGAGCAATACAAAACTAGCCCTAAGGTGTCGTCCCTTTCTAGTCGTGCTTCATAAAAGGTGAGGAATATCCTATTAGAGTACAATATATATTACTTTTTTACAAACTATTATTAAACAAATTGGATTGTTATCATGCATATAATTTTAAGTATTCATCCATGCGTGTATATTTCACTTCTGGGTAAAGCTTTGAAGCTTCTTCTACTCCTTCTCCCTTGATTTCAAAGTTCGTCAGATCGCCTTCATAGAAAATGTGGTAAAAATGCCCGACACCTACCTGGCTTGCATAGTCCATACCTGAAACATAATATTTCAGGTAGAGAACAAAATCAAACTAGTACATAACAATAAAACTCTCTAATGCTGACTAACCACAAGTAGCTATGAATGTTCATTGATCCCTAGAGACATTAATTAAGCACGTACGAATGAATATATGTTAGTAATTTTCTTGAACACAACTGATTTCAAATGATTAAATACCTTTTATAGAAGCAAGAAAATCTTGTTTAGAAATGGTGATCTTTACTAGTTTCTTTCCGACAAGGTTCTCCCACATTTCGACCAATTGTTTCTGTGTGAGTATGTTTTCAGGTGGACGAAGGTATAATGTTTTGTTCAATGTTCGTGGATCATCTATCGTCTTGATTGTGTACGTTGCGATGTCATCTTCATCCATAAGAGTGACTGAACAAAACATGGAGATCATCAACAAAGACCATTAGTTCTACGCACGTCAGTTTAAAATTAAACCAAAGAAATTAATACAGAATGTAGAAACATATATGTACCTTTAGAGTTACCATCTCCATAAATAAGCACTGTCTCCCTTGGAGGAAGGACTGTCCCCATCTGCGCAAGGTTGCCAGCAAAATAACCCCCAAAGGCGGCACCACATACATAAGTGAAGGGGATTTTCGCATCTTGTATTGCCTTTCTCACGATCATTTTCTCATCAAATGAAACTTTTCCTGGTTCAAGTGCATGTCCCATACGCGATGGGTCTAGACCAAACTCTGATGGCAAGAAACGCTGCACAGAAAAGCAAAATGAGAATGGCCAAGAGAAACCTGACTCTGGATTCCTCTTATTCTTTATGCTCTGGGACTTCTGAGACCATTCTTCATATTTTTAGAGACTGCCCAAGATAAGGAGTATTTGGGAATTGATGGGAATGCCTAGACAGGTACAACTCTCCTTTAATCATGATGTAACTGCTTGGTTGATGGCTAATTTGAAATCCAAGTTAGTATGGTCTGAACAAATTGGGTGTACTGCTTTTATTTTTACTTGTTGGTATATATGGAAATGGAGGAATAAACAACTCTTTGAAGACAACTTCGCAATCCCGCAATCTCCCAAAACTATTATTTTTAAGGCTGCAAATGAATGGTATGATGCCTCTAAGTGTGTATGCTCTAATGATCCTAAGATGCAAGTTTCTCTAGCTTGAGATCCACCTACTGCAGAGAGGGTGAAGCTTAATGTGGACGGTTCTCAGATCAATGCTACTAGAAATATAGGTGAAAAGGAGTTTTTAGGGACAACATCAGTAATTGGCTCGACGGGTTCTCTGTCAATTTGGGCAAAGGGCAGGTGGTTGATGCAGAAACTTTGGGGGCTATACTTTGGACGGAAACTTGCAGTTAATAAAAGTATTTCAAGATTATGTGTAGAGATGGATTCGGATCTTGTGGCTAATTTAATTAATGATACGATTGATACCAACTTTCATCCTCTTGCCAATATCATTGATCAGTGCATACAACTTTTGACACGTATAGTCGAATGCGAGTTAGTGCATGTCTATCAGGAAAAGAATATGGTGATAGTTGACATTGTCAATTGAAGCTATAATATAGATCTTGGGTATCATTATTGTGGGAATCTTTCTGATTAGATTGGAACTCGATTATTTGATGATATGATTCAATTAAGAATTTAAGGGATTTTAATGTAATTATAAACTCCCATGGGGTCTATGATTTTAAATGATTCACACATACTCTCACGGATTGTGAAAGAATTTGATAAGAGTATTATATTATGATGTTTAATGATTTTGGTGGAGTCTTATGGATACTCAAAAAACCTTTTAACTATGGAAAAGGATCCGGCTTCCTGGGGATCTTAAGAATTTCGTGATCGTGACCGTTCATCATACATCGTGCGGTCAGTTTTCGTTAGGTATTATTTATATTTAATTTTAACTTTTAAATTTTAAAATGATTTCTGACCGCACGATGTACGATGAACAGTCATGATCACGGGATTCCTAAGATCCCCAGAAAAATTATCGGCAAGGATCCTTTCCTATTACTATATTTGGATCAATGGTCTGACCAACTCTCAGTTCTGAATTGGAGCATTATTTAATATTTATAATCAATAACGTATTGGCTACGTACAATCCTTGCTACTTGTTTTTCTTCGCCATTGCTTTCCAGCAATTGAGTGTTGATTTTTTTCCTTTTTATATCTCTAATCAGTCCATTGTTATTTCATAAATTTTAAGAAAGTATTTCCGTGATTTTGCTCCAAGAATATTGAGTACAATTTAAGGATCAATGATATATTTCACAAGCCCTAAATTGTAGGAATTATATAAGAATTAGAGGAAGGAATTACGGGCCATGCGCTGATCTTCATTTACAAATAAACTAATACCCAGACAAAAGCTTTAGCTTTATATATTGAACTTCAAATTTCCTTACAAAAAATTGAAGTTGTTCATGCTAAAGTACTGTAATCATACACCATGATGCAGCCAAAAAAAGAAAAAGAAAAAAGAAAAACAAGTATAAGCAATCGAAAACAAATAAAGGTTGACCAACCAACAAGATAATTACATCGTAATCAAAAAATTCACAACAGGAGAAAGTAGCATATAGACCTCTGTGTGTATTACCTATAGAAGATGAGACTGCTTCTATTCTACAGAGTAATCACGTTGAAATCTTGAGAGGGGATGCATGATTTGTGAGGGCCTTTAGTATTTATACCTCACACCATAGAATCCATCAAAATCCTCTAATTCATTGAATCCTACAAATTCACTAGCTTTTTGAATACTCTCAGACTTTTAGAGACACTTTCAAACTCTGGAATCCTTAAAATCTGAATTGAATACCACTTGCATTTAAAAGACTCATCTTTTTTTTTGGTCAATAAAAGACTCATCTAAAATCATAATAGGATACACATGGATTTCTAAGAGCAGTTCCACCGGGGGTGGGATAGGCCAGCACTCAATATTAAAAAATGATTTACTTTAATCAATATCAAAATTTAATAATATTATATTTCAAATCATAGATACACGTCTCTAGTTTATAGGTCTTTTTATTTGATTAGTTTCTAGGGAGCAGTCTATAGTGATTAGTTTAGGTTTCCTAGGGGTAGTCATCCGGTTTTTAAAAAGTAGGTTTAATTTTTTATTATTTTAGGTTTCCTAGGAGTAGTTTATTATTTTATTTTCGACTTTTGGGATATAACAGTGGCCATTTTTCATTTTTCAAAAAGCTTTCGTCTCGTCTGCAATTCACAAAAACCAAGCATACAAGTGAGAAATTTTATTGATTTTTCTCATCAATAGGTAAGTTTTTTGCCACTTTATTCTTAAGTCTTCATGATTTTATTTGTTTAGTGCTTTAATTTTAAGAGTTCATACTTTAAAAATTCAGTTTCACGTTTAATATATTTTTTCTGATAGTCTGATAATTTTTTAGAAATATAATTTATTATATAAACTTGTATTGTTGATGTTCAATTTGTAAGGTTAACGTTCAATGAAGAGGTTAAGAACTATTGATTCATTCTTTAAAAAAAAAACAAAGATGATGGTGATAAATTAGAGAGTGATATACCTTCTGAATAGGTATTTGTTAGGTTAACGTTCAATTCCATTAAGGATCAATTCCATTAAGGATCAAAGAGCACAACTTGAATAGGTACTTTTTCTTTTATTTGTTAAGTTGTTATGACAAGATTGATGATTTATGTTTCTTTCTACTATAAGTTGAACTTCAAATGATTTCTTTGTTAAATTTAGTTGAAACTTGCTTTATTCATAGTTAAATTTCTTACTTTAAATAATTATTGGCTCTGCTATTGTTTAAAATCTAACATAATCCTATCCCAATACACCCTCGAATTATCTATAATCTCTTTGAGCTAATTTTGGGGTGATCCACCCCCTTATGTTACCAAAAAAAAAAAAAGTACATCAAAGTTTATTGTTGGTATTGTTTATTACACCAGTAAACTCAAGAAATTTAATCAATTAAACTCCAAATTTTTTTTCTTCTTGTTTTACACAAAGTGGACA
This sequence comes from Cotoneaster glaucophyllus, assembly GCA_036320875.1. Classification (NCBI taxonomy): domain Eukaryota; kingdom Viridiplantae; phylum Streptophyta; class Magnoliopsida; order Rosales; family Rosaceae; genus Cotoneaster; species Cotoneaster glaucophyllus. The sequence continues at coordinate 19,537,354 of CM070069.1, read as the reverse complement.
GAAATACTACTAATCCAGCGACTAACGAATTGAAGGCTGAAGTTGGAAAGGATATACACGTACCTTAATATTTCCGGCTTCTTTGATAGCTTCAACAAGCTTGAGCTGCAACAAAAGATTGTGACTCCGAAAATGCACCCCAGATATGGTACAAATTACAACATCGGCAAGCTTGACAGCTCGAACAAGGCTTTGGAGATCAGAAAAGGAGCCCTCCACAAGGTGAGCCCCTTGCTTCTTGAAGGACAAGAGCATCTGCAGCTTCTCAATATCAAGGCCGATCTCTGGCCTTTGAAGGACGTATGTTGGGTGACCCGAGGCAAGGCTTGCCCTAACAATCCTTCTCCCGACGTACCCAGTACCACCTACCACAAGAACCTTGCTGTTTCCCATACCTACCAAATATCACTTCTGTTTGCCTCTTGTTTGTTTGTTTTTCTTGCAATATTAAGGGAAGAGTAGCTCTATATAGGAGTCGAACACCTGGAGCCTGCAGGGGAGTCGCTTTGAAATATTTGCATTGGTTTTGGCTTGAAAAATTAAAACTAAAAAAATGTCGGCAAAGGAAAATGAACTCGTTTGGTATTGTTTTGATTTTAGTGCATGCACGTGTTCTTGTTGGAAACTTATGGCGCGTTTACTAATCCGTAATCAGATTGAGGGGAATTGAATTGAGGAGGAATTGAATTGAGGGGGAATTGGAATGAGAATTAGATTCCTGTTGAAGTTGTTTACCAAAACTGTCTGGAATCGGAGTAGAAATGACATTGATCTATATAAACTGTTTACTAATTCATATGAATCGGAATAAAATCTAATAAAATTACTAAAGTACCCCTGCTTAACTAATCTGTTTTATTTGCTAATTATTTTTTGTAAAACTTCTACTCTTTCATTATTTTTTATCTTTTAGAGAGAATTTTTTTTAGTAAAATTTTTAGTAAAAAATATTTTTTATTTGCTTCTACATATTTGAGAAGATTCTTAACCCTAATTTATTTCCTCTTCTCTCTCTCCCCCTCTCCCCAATCTTTCTCAGCAGCCGCTCCTTCTTGACCAAAACGTTCTCACCCACACCATCCTCTCCAATACCCACCACCACCACCGTCTCTCCTCCCTCCTCTCCTCCCCCATCCTCTGCTTTCTCACCCTCCTCCGCCTCAACTCACTCCCCCTCATCCACAAGACTGTGCTCATCGCCAAGCACGTTCTCTCTCATCCTTCTTCCCTGCCGTTCGTGGTTGTTCACCAAATCCTCGCTGACAAACGTCCTGGGGAATAAGGGTATGTTGTTCACACCAATCCAAGCAATCAATTTCTTACTCGCAACCCCAAATTGGTCTGCAACATTCGCATTCCAGGACTCGTTCCGTAAGAACATGACTCAGCCTGGTGTTCCGCCCGGGTCTGCAGTGTGTAAGGACGGTGTCGTGGTGGTGGTCAAGGTGTAAGGAGTCGGCGGAAGAGAAACGAAGGAAGTGATGCGCTGCTGGTGGAAGGTGCAAGGGTATTTTAGGTAGAAAAGTTTGATTCCATAATGTGGCTTCCTCCGGGAATTCAATTACCACCTCCATGTAGGTAATTGAATTCCGGAAGATTAAGGAATTCAATTCCGGATTTTAAGTGGGTCCCACTAATTTTTTCATTCCCTACATGTTAGTAAACGTCGGAATGCTTCGGGAGGAATGGGATTCCGTTTCTTTTCATTCCATTCCTGTTTGGTAAACATGCCCTTATATTATCCATCTACCCACGCGCTATGCGTATATTATTTGCGATGACTTATATTTATAGGGTTAATTACGATAACATTCCCTGAAGTTTATTGTATTTTTACAAAACTCATTCACGTGTAAGAAATTATACTAACATCCCCTCATGTTTTAGTTTACTTTCACATCAACCCTTTTATGAAAAATTTAACCTTTTAATTAATTACTAAAATAAAAAATAGAAATAAAGTCAAACTAAAAAAATAACATTAAACATTATAATAAAACAAAAGAAATCCTATATAGCATCATAAAATTTAATTAAAAAAAAATAGAAGAGAGAATCCTGTACGAACTGAACTCTCATATCTAGCACATATGAAAAGCCATTCGAAACTTGATTTCTCTTTCTATTCATTTATAAAGATTTATTTTTATTTTTATTTTAGCTAATTAACTAAAAGGGTATATTCGCCATTTAAGGGGTCTTATGAAAGTGAATTAAAACATTAGGGGATGTTAATGTAATTTTTTACACGAAACATGAAGATTTTTTGTGAAATACGATAAACCTCAGAGGGTGTTAGTAAGTGTAACCCTATATTTATATCACATTTTTAGGTGATCGTTTTATTTTATTTTTTAAAAAAAAAAAGAATTGGCTTTGAATAAGTTGGGGAGGGAATCGGAGGAATAGGATCTTACCCGGATATTCTTTGTAAGAATTTTGAGGATCATTTCATTGTATTCATTCATTTGTTATCTTGCGGTCATAAATTATTTTGAATTTTTTTATTTAAAATTGAACTAAATAGTACATGATAAAAACTGACTGCACGATGTAAAGTAAACATACACGAAAAACGAATATAATAAAATAATTCTCTGAATCCTCACATAAAGAATCCAAAGAAGATCTTCATCCGGAATTGGAGTTTTGAAAGTGGAGACGTGGTGGTTCAGTTTTATTTTTATTATTTTTATATTTGTTGTGGGAAGAAGTGGAGAGAACTGTGTGAGAGAGAGAAAGAGAGAGAGAAAAATAAAAGCAAATCTTTAAAGTTGAAGAAAACAAGAAAGAAAAGGAGAAGCGATATTTTCCTAACCCACTTTCATTTGCTTTGCGTAAATCGGACAATGATATTTTTGGAAGTACTGCGGGACTATTTACAGGCTTATGCTTTTGAAATATTAAAATTGCGCGGATTCGTCATATTATTTTTTGCATTCGTTTTTCAGACACATTTTTAATGTATTTTAACAATTTAAATTGTTTGTTTTTAAGCCTTTCATATATCTACCATACACAAACTTGAAACCATATGACTATATGTTTAAGGATTTATGGGTTTTTTTTTTTTTTTTTTTTTTTTTTTTTTTGTACAGTCCATTTTCTTTATTGCAAATGAATGTCTTATTAGTTTTGAATTTGTTTACTTTTTTGCGAGGATGATCTATGGTGTTTTAGAAGATAAACGGTTTGATTCGTAAAAATACATTACAGAGTGACTCATAGAAAAGTGTGTAAAAAATTATAGAAAAAAAATTGTGCCATGAATCCGTCGTTAAAGTTTGTTGTGCCCACTGTCCTAATTTGTTAACAAATGATACAGTTCCTTAACCACAAGGAATGACAAAACAAAATCAAAACAAGCCTAATTGCATGAGTAAGACCTTTTGAATAAAACTATGGGAAGTGTTATTGGCACTCCAAAAATTTCATTCTACACTCCTCACAAGTGTATTTTTCTTTCCTAATATGGAAAGTTTGGAGTGTAGAGTGAGATTTTTGGAGTGCTAATAACAATTCCCAAAACTATTTGTATCACCTCAATTTTTTTAACTTACAATTATGTGCACCATCTTATTATTAAAATAATTAAAGGGCAGGGCCATTCCTAATATGTGACAGCCCTGTCCCGAAAATTTTACTTTTATTACCCTCGTAAATGTGAAAGTACGAAATTACCCTCGAACGGCGGGTTATATTCTCATTTTGGGCTAAGTTTCAAGGCCCAAATTATTGGTTTTGGACCAATAGAATTGTTTCCAAGTTAGTGGGAACCCTTTTGTGTAAGAGAGAAGATTAGGGTTTAGTTAGTTAGGTTAGTTTAGTTTGGACCAATTAGGAACTAGATTTTTTAGTTTGGGTTGTGTTGATTGGTTGTGTAAGGACCACACACTCACACACCCATCATAAACACTTTCTCTCCTCTCTCTCTCTCTCTCTCTCTCTCTCTCTCTCTCTCTCGGACTCGAGCTCTCTCTCACTCTCTCTCTGCAAGTGTACGGACAAGGTCCATTGACCCTCGAAAACTCTCAGATCGAGCAAACTAAAGGCACCATTGTAATCTTGGCGAGTCCATGAGCACAACCATAGCCTTAACTGGTTGTGGCTCCTTCGAGAACCCCGTAAACGCGAGAGCTCCGTCGAGGGAACAGTGGCACCAAAGTGATCGAGGACGTTTTACGGCATTTCAAAGCTCGAAAAGGTATCTACTCACCTTCCCTAGGATTTTTAGGTTGTTTTTGTCGAGATTTAACGTAAGAGAACCCTGGAAGTCGAACCTCCGATTCTAGCACTGTTCACCAACTTTTTATTGAAGGATTTTCTTTGAATTTCATGCTCACATGGAGCTTTAGGAGGTCCTCACGAACCTCGGAGTGGCTTGTTGGTGAATTTTGGACATCGGGAAGCCCATATATGACGAGTTGCAGAGGTCACCGGATTTACGAGCTTGCTCTGATGTGATTTCGTGGAATTTGAAGCTTCAAATAGGTATAACGTGATTCTCTATATCGTAAGCTTCATTTTGGTGGTAATTTCGTAGAAAATGGTTGAGAATCGAGTGAGAATAGAGGTTTAGAAGACAAAGAATATTCCGTCAGTTTTGGATGGAATATTTTCACGGCGTTAGTTAAGTTAAACAGAATATTCCATATTTTAACAAAATATTCCCTAACGGCGTCACAGTTTCCGTCCCCTGTGCCAGGCACATTCCGCGCGTGGGTGGCGCGTCTAGCCGCGCCTTGGCCGGCGCGTGAGGGCGTGTGGGGCATCGAAAATTCATTCTAAAAATATGGGGATGTTCCTGAGGTTGTGTAGATCATTTTGGTATATTCAAACACCCCATTTGAGCATTGTATGAGAAGTTATTTCCTAGTTTCGTTTATGTGCTTTTAAATAACGTATTTATAGTTGTTTCTCACATAGGCGAGACCTATCTGGAGGACGAGTGTAGCCAGGCTAGGCACGGGGGCTACGATCCATCTACATACCAGTGAGTGGGCTTTTGGTTTTCCATATATACCTGTATACTAAGTATTTTCCCAGAATATGCATTTTAAATGATTTTATCAATGATTTGCCATGCCAATGTATATATACTATTGAATATGCATTATGAATTGTATGCGCATGATTGTTGGTGCAGCGGGCGCTCAGGTAAGTTCCAGGTAAGATTATGCATTGTTAATAAGAAGTTGTGTTGTGAAGAGTATGATGAGATGCATCGAGAGCTCATTAACCTGCACCCCGATGTTAGTGTTCCCACCCAGAGTTAGGGGCATAGTCTTTCACGTGATGTTCACCTCCCACACCACACGCTCATCTTGGATCCAAGGGGCATAGTCTTTCACGTGATGTTCACCTCCCACACAACACGCTCATCTTGGATCCAAGTTAGGTGCACAGTCGTGTTGTATAGACCATTTTCAGTGGGTTCGACTCATAGGTGACCCGCGATCATTCGCACAGTCTTCACGTGATTGTAGCACTAGAGCGTATTATTTTACACCCAGTCCTGTCGTATAGACCACTATAAGTGGGTTCAACTCGTGTGCAGGCATGATTTATGAGCTAGAGTTCAGCTGACGAGCTGTTGCAGTTATCATTGCATTTGAATTACTTACATGGTGATTATTTGGCATGGCATGGCATATTCATGACTTCTTTGCATATATTTGACGATGATGATTTCAGATGAGATTTAGTATATGTATATACTATTTTCTGGGAAAGTATACAAGTTTTACGACAAGGGGATATAAATGTTGTTTATGAAATGATTTTTCGAAAAGCTTTGTTTTTGCCCACTCATGCTTTTGTTTTGCGCCCCTCCAGGTATTAGGTAGCTTTGCTGGTGGCTCACGAGGACATATCGGAGATTCTGACAGACATCACCTATGTAGGACCGCCTTCGGGTGTTAATTATCTAAGTACTTCGTATGCTTGATTGCACCTAGACTTTTTACTCTCTGATTGTGTAACCACACTGATTTCTATTCTAACACTCTTCGAAGTTGTTTTTATTCTTTCGTGAATTCTTCTATATTATTGCTTTCGCACTGTGCACATGGCTACGTCACCCTCACGTGACGGCCAGCATGCCTCGATCTCGGTCGGGGTGTGTCAGTTTGGTATCAGAGCCTAGGTTTCGCAGTCTTGCATATTTTGTGAGTAATCTAATCATTGTGATGTCTTCTATCAGAATTATGCCGCCTCGTAGGGATCCACGTCCTTTGTTGAGCCTAGTTTCCCCGATATTGCTCAGTTAGGGGAAGCTATAGCTAATGCCATTTAGGCATCACTTCGCCCTCCCCAGAAGACTCATTTGGAGACAGTTTATAATCTGAAGTTACCTACTTTTATAGGTAATGAGGGACATGAAGGGGCCGAAAGTTGGATCGAGCATGTAGAGAAGACTTTTCAGGTTATGCACAGTCAAGGCAGTCTTCCTGATGAAAGGTGGGTCGAGACCACTACTTGGTTCTTGGGTAGAGAGCCTGCAACTTGGTGGGGTCAGGAGACTTATGGGTGGTCACCTGTGGAAAAAGCAGACTGGAAGAATTTTAGAGAGTCGTTCTATAAGAGATTCATTCCTCCAGCTTATCTTGACCAGAAGAAACAAGAGTTCACTAACCTGAAACAGGGGAAGTTGTCTGCTAATGAGTACTATATGAAGTTTACGGATTTGTCCCGTTACGATTCGGAGACTGTTGCTAATCCAGCTGAGATGCTTTGCCGCTTTAAGTTGGGTACTAAGAAGAAGTGGCGCTCTATGGCAACCATCCTACCCTGTGCTACTTACCAGGAGTTCTATGATGTTTTATTGAGGATTGAGGATTCTGATAAAATGCCTGGTGAGAGTGAAGAAGAAGAAGAAAGAGGCAGTAATATGAAGAAGTATGATAAGGGCAAAGGGCAGTCATCTCAGGGGCCTCGACAGACTTAGAGTTTTAAGAAGAGTGGAACTAGTTCTAGATCTTCCAGTGGGGGCTTTAGTGCCACAGGACAGAGGAGAGGTGGTAGGCCCACTGGAGGATCTCGCTTTCAGAGACCAAGAGAGGCAGGTGGTTCAGGTGCTCCTCTATGTCGTAGGTGCAATAATCGACATTTTGGAGAGTGTCGACGAGGTAGCAGCGGATGTTATACATGTGGTCAGACAGGGCATCTGGCTAAGTATTGTCCTCAGAACCCACAGAGACTTTAGCAGCCACAACAACCTTCCTTACCACCGCCAGTGCAGACCCAGCAGTATTCAGGACCTAGTGGTTATGTTCCGATAGGTCGTGGTGGTGCGTACCATTATCAGGGGGATCCCATTCCTTATACTTCAGGGCAATATCAGTACCCCCAGGATCCCTATCAGCAGAGTGGTTATGACCAGTACTCATGAGGGTACATGCCTTATCAGCAGAGTGGCTTGGGTCAGTTTTCAGCCGGCGGATCACAGTGGCAGTCTGGAGGACAGCCCTAGCAGGTTGATGTTGCTGCCAGTAGTGCTGGATCGTCAAGGCAGCACAGTCAGGCAGGTGAAGGGCGTAGTACGCAGGGCCGAGGTGTTCGTGCTGGTAGAGGTCGAGGAGGACGACAGCAGGCCAGGGGCGTATCAAAAACCTTACTTTGCAGGACGCCCAGAACCATCCGAATTTAATAATGGGTACGTCTAATGTTCTTGGTCATTTTGCTAGAGTCTTAATTGACTGTGGAGCTACCCATTCTGTTATTTCTCATACATTTTCTCAGTTAACTCAACCTCAATCTTCACCTCTGGGTTATGAGTTAGAATTTTCTATGCCTAGAGGAGAAAAATGTTATGTTAGCTGTGTCTACCCAGGTTGTCCTGTGTTGATTGAAGATGTAGTGTGTGTATATATATATATATATATATATATATATATATATATATATATAAGGATCAAAAATTTTGGTGCCCCTCAAAAATTTGGGGCCTAGTGCCATTGCACCTTTTGCACACCCCCAACGCCCCCTTCTTTACTGAAAGGATTCGAATTTTGAACTCAACATACTTCTACTCATAATTTTATAGGATAGTGTTACCCACACATCTATTTTTACTTCTCATACACCTTTCTCAATTTTCGACTGTTGAACCGAATGAATTGAAGAAATGCCAAAAATTAACAAGAGTCTGTGAGAAACAAAAATAGGTGTATGATAGCACTATCTTAAGGATTTAATTTGCTCAGTTTGTCTGTCATTCTTCTATCGCTTCTCCTTTGTTTCTATCAGAAAAAGGCGAATTTTCAAGAGATTTGAGCAATTTGGGAAAAAAAGCTTTCTTTTGGGGTTAGAACTAGTTTGGGTTTCTGTGCATTTTTTTCAAATTGTTTATGCTGTGCTGCAAAAATAAACAGTAGTGAAAAAAGCAGGTGAGTGTTTGGTAAACTATAATGCTAAAAGTGCTTTTAGCAAATAAAAAAAAGAGTGTAAAATTGTCAATATGAAAGTTTCATTAATTGTGTTATTCATTTGCTGCCAATGAAAAAAAAAACGTGTTTTTTTAGAAGCATGTGTATAAGTGTTTCTGCTGTTTTGAACCCATGATTTTGGAAAAAAAAAAAATCTTGGTTTTATTTTATTTTACCAAACACAATTAAGGTCCAAACTTTTTAAAAAGCTGCTTTTAAAAAAAAATATTAAGCAATTCCAAACCAGCTTTTACTTTTAATAGGTTGAATTCCTTTTCCCTTGTTTGCAGTTATTCTTGAAGGAGGGTGTTTGGGATCTTGACAAAGAGAGAGGAAAAAAAAAATTTAAGGTTATTTCCCTATTTCTCCAAAACTGATCAATTTGCACACTTGCACTGAAGTTGAAATATAATAACGAACATTTTTATTTTCCGGTCTAAATTAAGAACATTTAAGAAAGTTTTTAGAAGGGCCAAAACCATTTTCAAGAAATCAAAACCGCAAAACAACGTGATGTTTGTCATGGAACTTGCCTGGTGTTACTCTGCTAGCAGGCCTGTAAAAGGGGCCAAGGCCTTATGGGCCGACCCATGGCCCAGTCTTAAAAGGTCAGGCCTGATTCATTACGAATTAATTAAAAATGTATTAATGAATTAAGACTTAATTAAATGGTAATAAATAACAGTGAGAAGTTTTACATTCAATTTTTGACATTAAGATTGGCTTAGATCGGCCACTTTTACTCTCATAGTCCAAAAGTTTAAAGCTGGGTTCAGGGCCGAAACCGTTACTCTTCAGGCCCGAGTTGGCCCGAGTTGGCCCACAAGTCTATGGTTAATCAAGGCGGCCAGAATAACCAGTCCTATCCTAATTTTAAGTACAATTTTTTGTTCTAGTTGGTGCCTACTACTACTAGACCTACATCTCGCTAACTACTCCAAGTAATTAACCAAACCAATGAACCCAGCTTCCTCCTTTCATCTTCTAGGTAATTTCATATGCCTTCACTTTTTATGTGCATAAATATACCCAACCCAAAGGCTCTTCCAACATCCTCACACAATTTCCAAGTGACCATAGTAAGAATGTCACATATGGAGGAGGAAAGAAGTGGAGGCAGTGACATTGACCTCTCCAAGATCAGCCTCAGGCCCTTGGAGATTTCCGACATTGACTTTTTCATGGTGTGGGTTTCCGATGAGAAAGTGCCTTGTTTCTACACATGGGAAGCTTATGACAACAAAGAAAAAGGTCTAGATTATATCAGGAATATCGATACAAAACACTCTTGGTTCAAGGCAATTTGCCTTGACAATAGACCAATTGGTGCCATTTTCGTCACCCCGAATTTGGGCAACGACTGGTGTAGAGGTGAACTTGGCTATATCTTGGGGTCCAAGTACTGGGGCAAGGGGATTGCAACCCAGGCTGTGAAGTTGGTGGCTGATACAATATTCAAAGAGTGGACACATTTGGATAGACTTGAAGCTCTTGTTGATGTGGACAATGTGGGATCGCAAAGGTTACTTAAGAAGGTGGGGTTTCAGAGAGAAGAAGTGCTGAGAATATATTTTACTTTGAGGGGAAGATGTAGGGACATGGTGATTCTCAGTCTTCTTTCTACAGATTGGCAAACTTGATGTATTTGTACCCAATAAAGGTTAAATTCAATTATGCAAGTAATGTTGTATTTGATATATATTTGTGATTTCAATTAGTTAAAAATGTAATGGTATGCTTGTATTTCATGAGGAACTTACTTGCCCACCACTTACGATTTATGAATCTTTATTGTCCAACCATTATAATCGAACTCATTCATTTTATTTATTATCATCCAAGGCTAGCCCTATGGATAGCCAATGCAGCAACCAAAACAGCATGTGTGCTCTCTATGGGCGTTGCCTTTGCTGAAAGAGCACGGTAGGGTGATTTATGCTCAAAGAGGCAAGCACAAATAGTTGTCCATTTGTGCCCCTATTCTGACAACTTTGTCTGATAACCTTTTCAGCCATTTTGGCACTTATATTGTAATCGTGCCAACTTGAATTAAATATTAAAAAAAATTGAAAAATTGAATCTGAAACTGAAGAATGAAAAATCTTGAATTTCATAAAATGAATAACGCCTACAACACAATCCCAATCTCACAAACATATATTGTAATACTACCCACTCAGCTAACGTAGACTAGAATATTCGTTCATCAGATACACACTGATTATATAGTCATCAGAAGCTAAAACAAATATAGTCGAATTCAAAACACAATCAGTCCAAAATTACATCTAAAAAGAGTTAATTAAAATCAATACCTACAAATTCCAGATCAGCCATATCAAAGATTCATATTCCTCACTCCGGGTTGTAAAATTAACTTCTAGGTATGAGATAACACATTAGTTCAACTCATGACCTGAATAAATGAAATATGTAAGTATGCATATTATTTAGGTCAAAGTGAGTTGCTTACTTTAATCACATACCTAGTATGCATCATCAATATGCCTGCAAATGGAAAGAAGAAAATGAGTCTAATTGTTGGAAAAAAATTGAGAAATAGAGTACTCACAAATGTGCAACTAAACATGGCATTGACATGCATATGAAATCTCATTAAAAGTCAACTGATTATTTATAGTCAAGTTGTTTTTGTTTGTCCATGGTTCATCACTTCTAGCTTCCTAGAGATTTGGAAAGGATCATCAGTTCATCTAGACTATAAACCAATAAACTTATGAATATATATCAAGAATAACGTCCCAGTATGCCTAAGTACCAGTCTAAGCCAAAACTTCTAAGAACAAAATTCTGGTATATTTGACATATAACAGCAAACTAGCTTCAAAAAAGTTAAACTGTAATACCCAGGCCTTATATTAATTTGAAAGCGCAAAGCTTTTTATAATACCCAGGCCTGTAATGGAAAGTAAGCACATATCAAGAAAATTCCAAACTTTAGAAAGCTACAAAAAGATAGTATAAGATCTTTAATTTGCGAACTCAACATACCGAAGTCAAATATAATTGAGGAAATAAAGATATGCAGATATGTACTTACACTGAGAGAGCGGAGCAATTGGAGACCTACACTTTATAGATTCAAATCTCCTCTTCTTAGAATTAACATGCATTGTACCCTCAAAAATGTTAAAACTATATATTCAGAAATAGAATAAAACAAATTTGAAATTTGGCAAAGGAATTTCACCTAGTTGATTGGTGGTCCATTGCCTCAAATTAAATTTTCTAGTTTATTAGCAGTTGTATGCTAAGATTGGTCTTTCAAGAGGATATCCACTTCCCATATGTAATTGGTCCAGTTACTGACTTACTCAGTAATATTTTCTATGTTGAAGCTATACCACTATAGATTTCCATGCCCCATTGTAAGTGAAGTTAATTGCTGACAAAGCACAAACAACCTATAATATCAAGTTTAACAAGCTTAGTTGCACAACATGTATATAATGTAAGTCCGGTTTTATGTTTCTTAAAAAGATTATGTTTGTGGAAGTTGTTGATGGTAAATCCCACGAAGGGTATTCCATGTTGTGAATAGGTAAAATCCACAACAGGTGATCCCATGGTGTGAGTGGGTAAAATCCCATGATACTATAGTTAAGGCCGATGCCACACTATAGTTTGTTAATTTTGAGATTCTGAAATATTAAGGCCGATGCTGTTGAAGTTGTTTTTCAGTAAATCCCACTAAGGGTAATTCTGTGCTGTGAATAGGTAAAACCACAAAGGGCAATCCCGTGGTGTGAGTGGGTAAAATCCCATGATACTATAGTCAAGGTTGATGCCACACTATAATTTGTTAATTTTTTGGTTTTTGTAAATATGAAAGGCCGAAGCCAATGTCGAATGAGATTGTTGACAGTAAATCCCACGAAGCGTAATCCCGTAAGAAGTTGTTATACCAACACGAGGGTGTGCTACGACTTTTTATTGAAGGCTATTGTGTGTGAAGCTTTCTGTTATAGGCAGATGAATATACGGTGTCATGATTTTTGGATATGTGCATCATACTTGTTTCAAGTCTTGAAGAATTGGTTCATGCACTCAATTTTAAAGGTTTTGTTTTGCAGTAAGGCAATGGAACAAATTTGGACTATTTCCACAGATAGAGGCTTTTGGTTAGCAACTACAAAGGTGGAGACATTAGTTTGAAGGGCATCATTTTGGATAATTACAAATTCTATTTGTTTGGAATACTAGAACATGGATTTGATAATAGTTTTGGCAACTCCAAAACCTAAATTTTATATCTCAGCTCAAGGATGTAAATTTGGTTTTGGAGTTGCCATATCAAATCCACGTTATGGTATTCCAAACAAATAGAATCCGTAAATATCCAAACTGCTGCCCCTCAAACGATATAACAAACTAAAATGAAACAGATATCTTGTTACCAAACCTTTGGTGCCCATAAAACTTAATTCCTCAATAAAAGACTTCATGCACTTAAAATCAACAAACAATCAAAAACTTTGATATGCTTTAGATAAAAAAAATTCATATCCAATTTTACCAAGATTCAAGATATAACAGAAAAGCTAACCAAATGAAGAAGAAGCAACTTTGGCTGAAGCATAACAATGAAGAAGCAAATGACGTATAGACAACAAGACATGGTTGAAGCAAATCGTCGAACACCTGATGTGCGAATATCTACTTACACAATAACGTAACCGTGGATCTAAAGAACAGGCTTTGTGTCTTAGAATTTCATCAACTGTTGATAGTCGGATCAAGAAATGAAAGAAAAAACGTGAAATTGAACCAAGAATTCAGAATGAAATCACCCAAACTTCAAATATATCACCTTGCGAAAATCACTTCATCTCTGAAATCACAGACAACGCATGGAAGATGAAAAATCGATACGTGATCTTAACCTTGTTGAGTGAAAAGCTAGGGTGGTGATGTTTGATGGTTGGGAACGGGACAAACAGCAGTGCGGACGAGCCTCTGTTTCAGCAGTGGGGTAGTTGAAGGCCTTAATTGAAAGGCTGACTGCTACTCTTGCTATGCTCGCGACCCGTCTCCCAAGCCCTTCCAAGATGACCCCGATAACGACGATTAGCCTGGCCGAGACCAGTCTCAGACCCTCGTACACCATGATCCATCGTCACTGCCTTCTTGGAAAACCCATTTTCTTTCCTTGTATCAGGAGGTGAAGGACTTGATGAAAATATGAAAAGACCCTAAATTCAAGAACCAACAATTCAAGAATAGAAAATTCCAGAAGAAAATTAATCCAGAAGTTACATAACGAACTGAACCATTGCGGAAGCACTGAAGAAATTAATGGTTTCTAACAAAAATTAGAAAAGAGATAAAGTCTAGAAGGAGATGATACTAACAAGAAGTGGAACCACCAGAATCTATGGCGTGAACTTGGTGGCTTTGATACCATGTTAACTACATTGCAAAAGATGAAAGATTGATATAGTCTACAGAATAAGAAGATGATAGATAGAGAAACAAGAGTGAGATGTAGAGGAAAATGAAAGCTTTTGAATTGATTAATCTTTCTGATACAATAGTTCTAGGTATATATGCAAACACACTTAACAACCTAACAAACTTCTAACAAAGCTAACAACTCAATACATCAAATGATGCCATCTGTCCATTGCAATCCAACATACCAGATAATGAGAATAGATGAAAAGTTGTTAGGAATGCCACATCAGCTATTGTAGTCTGTTAGTTTGTTAAAAGTTAGTTGCATTAATAGCTTAGCTGATAAGCTACATTCGGCTGTTATATAAGCTTGTATTGAATTATAGTGGTTCTATCTTTTCTATCTCTAAGAAATAACAAAGTCTGAATTCTCTTGATTCTCTCTATACATTTCTTCTCATACAATTCTTACATTTTTCTGCAAACATTCATCTTTGTATACCTTGATAACATTCATCAAGGTATACAAATTAATCCATTTTATATTACCAAGGAATTTCACCTAATTGATTGGTGGTCCATTGCCTCCAATTCAATTTTGTAGTTTATTAGTAATTGTATGCTAAGGTTGGTCTTTTGAGGATGATATCCACTTCCCATGTGTAATTGGTCCAGCTACTGACTTACTCAGTAATGTCTGACAAAACACAAACAGCCTATAATATCAAGTTTAACAAGCTTAGTTGCAACATGTATCTACTGTAAGTTCGATTCTATGTTTCTTAAAAGATTAAGTTTATGGAAGTTGTTGATGGTAAATCCCATGAAGGGTATTCCATGTTGTGAATAGGTAAAATCCACAAAGGGTGATCCTGTGATGTGTGTGGGTAAAATTCCATGATACCCTAGTTAAGGCAGATGCCACACTATAGTTTGTTAATTTTGTGATTCTGAAATATTAAGCCGATGCTATTGAATTTGTCTTACTGTAAATCCCACGAAGGGTAATTCCGTGTTGTGAATAGGTAAAACCACAAAGGGCGATCCCATGGTGTGAGTGGGTAAAATCTCATGATACCATAGTCAAGGCCGATGCCACACTATAGATTGTTAATTTTCTGTTTTTGTAAATATGAAAGGCCGAATCCAATGTTGAATGAGATTGTTGACGATAAATCCCACAAAGGGTAATCTCGTAAGTAGTTATACCGACATGGAGTTGTGCTACGACGTCTTATAAAAGGCTATTTTGTGTGAAGCTTTCTGTTAGAGGCAGACAAATATAGGGTGTCATGATTTTTGGATATGTGCATCATAATTGTTTCAAGTCTTGAAGAATTGGTTCAGGCATTTTGTTTTAAAGGCTTTGCTTTGCAGAACGGCAATGGAACAAATTTGGACTGTTTCCACACCAAACCCTCAATTCTCACCAAACATGGGACCTCTTTGAACTTTTTAGACATGCCTATCCTCAGTTCCTGTTTTGCAATCCCTTGTCCCCTAGTACTCAGCAGACACAACATAGCTAACATGGGCTCTACAAGTATCATTGTCCGATTCGGGCTTGACCGAAACATATCCAATCGAATGGTCATCCAAACATACGGACTGGCGCCATGGGCATGGTATAGCAGCTTTCGCAATGTATACCAAGGCTTCTTCCCTAGAGGTTGTGGTGTTCCATCTCAGATAGCGCGTCACTTTGTCATTGCTCGCCTATTTCAGGAAGTCATCAGTACTAGAGACTTTGAAAGGACACAGTGAAATTCTTGAGGACACCATAAATTTTAGAAGTTGGAGATGGTTCCAAGCTCAATTGGAATATATAATTAGGGGGTATAAATTAGTGAGCCATACGATTTTGTGTGAGCCAAAATGTATTACAATAATAGATTTGGATTCATTGGAGTTGCCTTGTACTATTACAAGTAGACAAATTGGTACTAACATCACCATCTGCAACTAGTCAGTTATTAAGATAATATGTGCAATGAATTTAATTTTAAAAAATAAGTCGTTGTAAGCTGCAACGCATGCTAATGTTTTAACTAAACAATGTTTGTCACTGAACCGATCATCTAACAGGCAAGTTGCCACTTAATAAATTGCCAAGCAATATAGTCAAAGTATTTATCAACTGGTTTAATTCCAGATTTACAGTGGTTAATTAATTTGAAAGCATAAGGTCAATGCATAGAAGACTATAGATGAAAACATCCTTAACTATACCTTTGTGAATGTTATACTTCCTCAAGAGACCTTCCGTGTGGAAACCAAACTCGACTTCACCGCTTTGGAGGTCTCTGGAAGGAACTACCTCAAGTGGGTTCAAGATGTGAAGCTCCACCTCACTGCAAAGAATTTGCGTCCTGCTATTGAAGAAGCAACTGACGAGCCTGTTGGCGAAGCTGAAAAAGCCACCGCTATGCTCTTCATCCGAAGACATATTCATGACGCCCTGCAAACTGAGAACCTTGCTGAGGAGGATCCACGTGCATTATGGGTCGCTTTGGCTGATCGTTTTGATCATCAAAAGGATATATTCTTGCCTGAAGCAAGACACGACTGGCAACATTTGCGCTTCCAAGACTTTAAGTCTGTGAATGAATATAATTCTGAAGTTTGTCGAATCCGATCACTTCTCAAGTTTTGCAATGAAACTTTGACTAAAGAGGATCTCCTGGAGAAGACTTATTCGACCTTCTATGCTTCTAATATTGTCCTGCAGCAACTATATAGATCTCAGAAGTTCACTACGTTCTTGGATTTGATCTCTGTTCTACTTCTTGCTGAAAAGCAGAACCAGCTGTTGATGAAGAATCATCAAGCTCGACCTACTGGGGCCACTGTTGTGCCTGAAGCACATTATAGCACAAACCAACGCCCCAAATGCCAAAAGAGGCGTGGTAGGGGCGGCCAGAAGCCATCCCACCAACGTCCATAGAGTCAAGGCCCATCCAAGAGAGGAAACAAAGCCCCGAAGCGCTCAAACCTCGCTCCTGAGGCCCCAAACTTCAAGAATAAAGGCAAAGCACCTGAAACCATGGATGCGGACATGTGTTATCGCTGTGGTTCAAATGACCATTGGTCCCGTGTTTGCCGAGCTCCCAAGACGGTTGTAGATGAATATCATTCTTGTCGTAAGAAGTTTGAATCAAACTTCATGCAAGTGGACAAACTGGAGACTACAAAGATGGAGGTTTCTGATTTTTAGGAGGATACCACCCCTATAGAAGATTAGAATCTTAGACATAGACTTATTTTTAGTTGAAATAAGACAATTGGGGCCGAAATCCACCTAGTGGCTGAACCCCCCTTATTTTTGGTTGATTTTCGAACAATTTTCCTTTATGTTTTGGATTACTAGTTGGTGATTTGTTTTGGATATTAAGTTTTTTTCGTGAATAAATGAAATTACTTTAAATTGATAATTGTTTTTATAAACTTTTATGCATGTGACCGATTCAAATTAATTTTTCATTCTAGGTATGACTAGCGGGAAAGTTAGTTATCTGGCAGATAGTGCAACCACACACATAGTTTTATGTGAACGCATTTATTTCACGAACTTCACACCTAAGAATGCACCTCTGACAACCCTCTCAGGCCCATCCAACCTGATAGAATGATACGGTAAGGCACATATAATGTTGTCCAATGGTACAATCTTGACCATTGCTGAGGCACTCTATTCACCACGTTCCGAAAGAACGTTACTAAGTTTCAAGGATATTAGAGATAATAATTACCACGCTAAAACCCACGTAGAAAACGGAGTTGAATTTCTGTGCATAACTTCCTACGAATATGGCCAGAAGCATATTCTAGAGAAGATGGAGCGTACCCCGAGTGGTCTGAATATTACGACCATACGCCCCATAGAATGCCGCTATGTGGCCGGCCCTAGTACTGGGACCGCGTACGAAATTACAGTTTGGCATGACCGATTGGGACATCCTGGACGAATAGCGATGCGCTGTATCCTCAAATCATCGCACGTGCATCCCATTTTTTGTTCAAATCCTCTCATTTTTCTACAACGGATTCAGGGGGACATTTGTGGACCGATTCAACCTCCCTGCAGACCATTTAGATATTTTATGGTTTTGGTTGACGCTTCCACACGTTGGTCACACGTGTGCTTGTTATCCACAAGGAACGCTGCATTCTCCAAACTGTTGGCTCAGGTTATCAAGCTCAAGGCTCACCACCCTGATTATCCGATCAAATCTATTCGATTAGATAATGTTGGAGAATTCACATCTAAAACTTTTGATGACTATTGCATGTCGGTTGGGGTTGAAGTTGAACATCATGTACCCCATGTTCACACCCAGAACGGCCTGACAGAGGCTTTCATTAAGCGCTTACAAATGATTGCTCGATCATTTGTCATACGTACCAAGCTCCCGATCGCTGCTTAGGGCCATGCAATATTACACGCATCAAAGTTGGTCCGCCTGAGGCCTGTTGTGACACAACCATTTAGTGCCCTTTAGTTGGTTACCGGATACGAACCCGACATATCGCATCTGTGCGTTTTTGGTTGTACGGTATATGTGTCGATCTCGCCGACCTTACGTACAAAAATGGGGCCTCAGCGAAGGATGGGAATCTATGTCGGATATGATTCTCCTTCGATTATTCGTTATTTAGAACCTTTGACAGGCGATCTGTTTACCACTCGTTTCACGGATTATCACTTCTTTGAGACAGTCTTCCCGTCGTTAGGGGGAGATAAGGACATCAACGTTCCTGAAGAACGACGCGAATTATCGTGGACGACTCCCACTTTGTCTCATTTAGATCCCCGCACCGCTCAGTTTGAAACTGAAGTGCAGCGCATATTAGATCTTCAGAGCATGCCAGATGCTTTCACTGATCTAGCGCGCGTGACAAGATCACATATTCTAGCTGTTAATACGCTTACAAAGATAGATGTACCAAATGTACGACGGACTGCCCCCTGGAAGCCCAGGACGCCAATTCTGGTGATCCACGTACATTAGCGACTAGCTAATCATCTGCCCCTGCACAAAAGCGTGGTAGACCTCTTGGTTCAAAGGATTCACACCCCCGGAAGAGGAAACCCACGACACAAGGTCCTGAAGAACCTCCCGTGATTCTGACTATCGCTTACTCATTCTACCCAACTCATGAGGAAATTCTAGATTATGGAAGCGTCCTTGAAGAGACGAATCCTCCTCCCGAGAATCGTGAGATTTCGGTCTATTATGCTAGCTTATATGATGTGTGGCGTAGAAATGAAATGATTGTCGATGATGCATTAGCATTTGCAGTAGCTACTGAGATCATGTTGAGCGATGACATTGAACCGCATTCCGTTGATGAATGTTGACGTAGAACTGATTGGTCAAATTGGAAACAATCAATCCAAGTCGAACCGCGAAACGTAAGGTGTTTGGACCTGTAGCTCCTACTCCTCCACATGTGAAAACTGTTGGCTACAAGTGGGTTTTAGTTTGGAAGAGTAATGAGAAGAACGAAATTGTGCGTTACAAAGCTCGTCTTGTGGCACAAGGCTTCTCACAACACCCCATGATTGACTATGGCAAAACTTATTCACCAGTTATGGATGTGGTTACTTTTCGCTACCTTATCAGTTTGGTAGTTTCCGAAAAACTGGATATGCAGCTGATGGACGTAGTAACCGCGTATCTCTATGGGGATCTTGATACGGAAATCTATATGAAAGTTCCCGAAGGACTTACATTGACTGGTTCAAATATTTCCAAACCCCGGAACACACTCTCAATTTGGCTGAGGCGTTCACTCTACGGTTTGAAACAATCTGGAAGAATGTGGTATAACCGTTTGAGTGAGTATTTGACTAGTTAGGGATATGTGAACAACGAATTATGCCCTTGTGTGTTCATTAAGAAGTCATATTTCAGATTTGCGATTGTTGCAGTATATGTCGATGACATGAATCTCATCGGAACTCCTGAAGAGCTCGCGAGAACTGCCACGCACCTGAAGTCGGAATTTGAGATGAAAGATCTAGGTGAGACTCGATATTGTCTAGGTCTCGAGATAGAGCATTGTTCAGATGGAATCCTAGTACATCAATCGAACTACACCCAGAAGGTGTTGCGCCGCTTTAATGAGGATAAAGCGAAGCCTTCGAGTACTCCTATGGTCGTTCGTACGCTAGATGCAAAACGAGATCCCTTCCGTCTGAAGGAGGATGAAGAAGAGATTTTGGAGCCTGAAGTTCCTTATCTAACTGCGATAAGCGCTTTATTGTACTTAGCTCAATGCACTAGACCCGACATCTCATTCGCTGTTATAATTTTGGCAAGATACAGTAATGCACCCACACGCAGACACTGGACTGGCGTGAAAGACATCTTCCGTTACCTTAAGGGTACTACGGATTTGGGCTTTTTCTATCCCACGAATCCTCAGAGTGTGTCGTACCCTATGGTCCTCGAGTCGATTCTCGCCTTGTTGGTTATGCCGACGCAGGATACTTGTCTGATCCGCACAAGGCGAGCTCTCAAACGGGTTATGTCTTTACCATTAGAGGCACCGCAATCTCTTGGAAGTCAACTAAACAGACCTTAGTTGCCACTGCGTCTAACCATACTGAAATTCTCGCCTTACATGAAGCAACTCAGGAATGCTTTTGGTTGAGAGCAGTAGTGGGCCATATTCGAAGCTCCTGCGTTCTTTATCCCGCCGTTGATGTCCCGACAACGATTTTTGAAGACAACGCAGCTTGCATCGATAGCTCAAGAAGGGTTACATTAAAAGGAGACAACACCAAGCACATTGCGCCGAATTTCTCCTTTTCACATCAACAACAAGAGCATCAGAAGATTGAAGTCACGCAAATCCGTTCACAAGACAATCTAGCCGACCTCTTCACCAAATCACTGCCGAAGATGACGTTTCAGAAGCTTGTTCATGGAATTGGTATGCGTAAACTTTCTGAGTTGTAACTTTGCTATTTCTCTTTGGAATTATGTCAAACTCAGGGGGAGTATCCTGTAGATACTTGCTTGATCTTAATGTACTCTTTTTCCCTACGAATGAGCATTTTTCCCACTGGGTTTTTGCTACCTAACTAGGTTTTAATGAGGCACCCACATTGGGTTGGTCATATCCCTGATGACGTCATCTAGATGTTTCTTTTGACTTTGCATTTCTCACACATTTTTCCTTAGACTATGGATTTTGTCCCTACTCGAGTTTTTGCCATAACCTTAGGGGTTTTTTTAGTGAAACTTACTATTTATGCAAGTTCCTACCTTATTGAGAATAAGCGTTGTTCCTTGGAATCAGCACCGATGAGTCGACTTCCTCAACTTCTGCATGATGCCAAATCTACCATGAGTATTTACACACTCAAGGGGGAGTGTTGTGAACATTCCTAATTAAAGTGTGATTGTGTAAATCTTAGATTAGATTTGATTCTAGTTATCCTTTCCTTTTACAACTTGTGTTACTTGGGGAAGAAGTAATATCTTCTCTCCTCCTTATTACTATAAATAAAGGCACAAGGACTGGGGATAACACACACAATTCCTCAAGCCTATTCTACAATCTCTCTCTCTTCTCTTTTGCCGCACCCCTCTCCCTTGTGAGATAAAATAGGCCACAACAAAAACAAAGAAAAAAATTTGACAGAATCTCACATCTTCTCCTCCTCCATCTTCTTCACCCTTAAATCCAAACATTTAACTTCCCTTGGTTTTTTCACTGCGGACCCACAATTCCCAACTACCCTTTCCCCAACTCATTTCCAGCAACACCATTGTGGTGCGTTTACGTAACGGTAATGAAAATATGAGGAGTTGGAATGAGGAGAAGTCAGAATCAGATTCCTGTTGAAACTGTTTACTTATATGTTCTGGAATCGGAACAGAATTCCATAAAGCTGTCGGAATATAAACCAGTATGATTACTAAAATGCCCTTGTCTCAAATGAAATATTTTATATACTTTAATGGGTTTATAAAGGATAGTCTTGGAAATAAAAAAAATTAAGTGAGGGCATAAAGGGAACAAAAGTGTCATTCCGATTTCCCAAACAATCAGGAATTAGATTACCATCTATATCTAGAGAATCCAATTCCACCAATACAAGGAATTGAATTCCAAAATTTGTGTGGACCCCACTGCTTTTTTTATTCCTCCATGTTTAATAAACATCGAAGTACTGTAATCGGAATTCAGTTCCACATTCTCATTCCGATTACGGATACATAAACGTGCCCTTGGTTCGTATGTGCTGATTTAGGGTTCTGGAATGCTTCTTATATATATGATACAAGAAAAGAATAAAACTAATAAACCCTATCCTGTTTACAAGGAGATAAGAAGGGTAACAAATCCTACTGTAATGATGAGGAGTCATATATACAAATCAAATGTAGAAAGCATGAGAAGATTTCAGAAAATCAACGGAGATGGATTCAAAGAGTCGAATACAAGCAATTTGTTTGTGCAGTTGAAGATCAAGAAAATGCATCTAGAGAGAAGATGATGAGGTTGAAGATCAAGAAAATGCAGCCAGAGAGAAGATGGTGAGGGACAAACGATAATGTTCTTGTTTTGGACAAACGACAATATTAATGAGTTAATTTGTTAAATGCTAGGAGGTAACGGGACTGGTAAGGATCGAATCTGCACTAAAATATACATGTCTATTATTATTTTCATCATTACGGTAAATCGTCGTATGTTTATTTATAAGATTAAAATCTTTTAATGTAATGTTTAATTTGATTTGACTGTTCTATTTATTTATAAAATCTCTTTTTAAGTATTTAAGTAATTAATTATAAGGATAGATTTGTCCTATTTATAAGATTTTTTTACCAAAAGGAGTTATCTGAATGAAAATTAAAACGTCAGGCAGTGTTAGTGTAATGTTTCAAACGTGAGAGGATTTTGTGAAAGCACGGTAAACCTCAGGAAGTGTTTATGTAATTAACCCAAGCTTTCACTCAAATTTGACTTTTCGTAAATTAAAATAATTTGAAATATAAAATTTTAATTAAAATAAGTTCATTGCCTTGTACTTCATAGGAATTTTACTAACATCAATCGTACGATGACAATTCTTTCTCCAAAACACATGATCAATTAGCCCAGTTGCACTAAGGTACTGTTTGATTAGGCCTGGCAAACATGTCGTGTCTGTCGTTTTCGTGTAACACCTGTTATCTTAAAAGGTCGTGTCGTGTCACATATTTTATCTTTAACAGGTCGGGTCACTTTGACCTGTTAAGAAAAATATATATTTTTTCTTAAATTTGCACCTACCACACATTGCCACATAAATATTACTTCAAAACATTAAAATACATTTGTCGTTTAAGTACTACAATTTCAACTTCAATTTCACATATCCATATAATTAAACTACTAATTAATTAATTTGTGTGATCCGGTGCTTCTTGACCTAACATCGTTGATTTATTATATACACACGCTCTTGGTGCAGGTTAAATCTAGCTACCTAATCCCCCATGCTGAATTGTAATAACTACTTTGATTCATGCATATGTGCTGCATCATTTCCTAGTAGCAGGAAAGTGACTACAATAAGAGAAATTCATGTAATATTTGTTCAATTAAATATAAATTCACCACAATAAATCTGAGGCGTCATTGTATTAATCTTTATAATAATGACTACAAGAGTTATGCACATGTATAATATTAAAACGAAAATCCTACACCCCATAATAAACAGTGTTTGTTAGGTTTTTTTTTTTTTTTTTTGGAAGCTCATCAGAAAAACCGAGCTGGGAAGCGAGTCAGCCATGGTGATGGAGGTGAGTTCATAGTACGACAATGATTCCCATGTCGTTTTTTTATATGAAGAAGAAATGGGTTGGTGTTAAATTGTTAATTTTAATTAAGTTAAATGGATTAATGGAAGCTGCTGCAGCATATCCCGTAACATACAATAAATCTGAGGACATTCATGCTTGAAAGAGGGTGAGGAGGAAGGTTGCGAAGTTCACAGAGTGAGACCGAGAGGCAACAACCGCTACACTACACACAATCACAACTACAAAATACAAAATACAGATCGAACCTTGAACGGAGATGAAGAGCTGAAGTTCACAAAGAGGGCCACTACACAGAAGAGGATAAGGAGGAAGGTTGCGACTTGCGAAGGCGAGGGAGATGCAGAGCTGAGCGGCAGAGATTCGAGAAGTCTGTTTGAGAAGAGAAGAGGATCCAAAATCCAACCTAATGCCCAATGGACAGCTGAGATTAAATCTCAGCCAATCCAATGGTCACCAATTTTCTAAATTTAATTTAATATATAAATTCACTAACACTTTTCATATAACATAAGATTTTGTGGTATCCACTAGTGTAACTATTTTAAATTGAAGATCAAGTTCATTCATTTTATTCATATAGGGTCAAGGAGTGTAACTGTAAAAACTCATCAAAATCGGAGTTAAAATAACCATTAAATCATGATTTTTTGTTTATAACCGTCGAAACATTTTGTTTCTTTACTTGATCTCTGAATGTTTGTTTTTTGCGATTTTTGGCGTATGCGATCTTGAAGCATATATAAACAAGTTTGATAGTTTGGATCGTTGAAATTAGTTTCGTATGATGCGTATCCCATCAAAACGATAGATTCACTAACACTTAGAGTTTATTTATACTTTCATTAAGTATAACATAAGATTTGTGGTATGCACTAGTGTAAATATTTTAAATTGAAGATCGAATTCATTCATTGTATTCATATAGGGTCAAGGAGTGTAACTGTAAAAAATTATCAAAATCGAAGTTAAAATAACCGTTAAATCATGATTTTTTGTTTATAACCGTCGAAAAATTTTGTCCCGTTACTTGATCTCTGAATGTTTGTTTTTTGTGATTTTTGGCGTATGCGATCTCGAAGCATATATAAACAAGTTTGACAGTTTGGATCGTTGAAATTAGTTTCGTAGGATGCGTATCCCATCAAAACGATAGATTCACTAACACTTAGAGTTTATTTATACTTTCATTAAGTATAACATAAGATTTGTGGTATGCACTAGTGTAAATATTTTAAATTGAAGATCGAATTCATTCATTGTATTCATATAGGGTCAAGGAGTGTAACTGTAAAAAATTATCAAAATCAAAGTTAAAATAACCGTTAAATCATGATTTTTTGTTTATAACCGTCGAAAAGTTTTGTCCCGTTACTTGATCTCTGAATGTTTGTTTTTTGTGATTTTTGGCGTATGCGATCTCGAAGCATATACAAACAAGTTTGACAGTTTGGATCGTTGAAATTAGTTTCGTAGGATGTGTATCCCATCAAAACGATAGATTCACTAACACTTAGAGTTTATTTATACTTTCATTAAGTATAACATAAGATTTGTGGTATGCACTAGTGTAAATATTTTAAATTGAAGATCGAATTCATTCATTGTATTCATATAGGGTCAAGGAGTGTAACTGTAAAAAATTATCAAAATCAAAGTTAAAATAACCGTTAAATCATGATTTTTTGTTTATAACCGTCGAAAAGTTTTGTCCCGTTACTTGATCTCTGAATGTTTGTTTTTTGTGATTTTTGGCGTATGCGATCTCGAAGCATATACAAACAAGTTTGACAGTTTGGATCGTTGAAATTAGTTTCGTAGGATGCGTATCCCATCAAAACGATAGATTCACTAACACTTAGAGTTTATTTATACTTTCATTAAGTATAACATAAGATTTTGTGGTATCCACTACAACAACAACAACAACAACAACAACAACAAAGCATTTTCCCACTAAGTGGGGTCGGCTATATGAATCCTAGAACGCCACCGTTAGATCCAAGTACTCTAAGTCTTTTCTTAGCGTCTCTTCCAACGTTTTCCTAGGTCTTCCTCTACCCCTTCGGCCCTAGACCTCTGTACCGTGGTCGCATCTTCTAATCGGAGCGTCAGTAGGCCTTCTTTGCACTTGTCCAAACCACCGTAACCGATTTTCTCTCATATTTCCTTCAATTTCGGCTACTCCTACTTTACCTCGAATGTCCTTATTCTTAATCTTATCATTTCTCGTGTGTCCACACATCCAACGAAGCATCCTCATCTCTGCTACACCCATTTTATGTACGTGTTGATGCTTCACTGCCCAACATTATGTGCCATACAGCATCGCCGACCTTATTGTCGTCCTATAAAATTTTTCCTTGAGCTTCAATGGCATACGGCGGTCACACAACACGCCGGATGCACTTTTCCACTTCCTCCATCCAGCTTGTATTCTATGGTTGAGGTCTCCATCTAATTCTTCATTCTTTTGCAAGATAGATCCTAGGTAGCGAAAGCGGTCGCTCTTTGGTACTTCCTGATCTCCGATCCTTACTCCTAACTCATTTGGGCCTCCATTTGCACTGAACTTGCATTCCATATATTCTGTCTTTGATCAACTTAGGCGAAGACCTTTAGATTCCAACACTTCCCTCCAAAGGTTAAGCTTCGCATTTACCCCTTCTTGAGTTTCATCTATCAACACTATGTCGTCTGCGAAAAGCATACACCAGGGGATATCATCTTGAATATGTCCGGTTAACTCATCCATTACCAATGCAAAGAGGTAAAGACTTAAGGATGAGCCTTGATGTAACCCTACAGTTATGGGGAAGCTCTCGGTTTGTCCTTCATGAGTTCTTACGGCCGTCTTTGCTCCATCATACATATCCTTTATAGCTTGGATATATGCTACTCGTACTCCTTTTTTCTCTAAAATCCTCCAAACCCTATCATATGCTTTTTCCAAATCTATAAAGACCATGTGTAAATCCTTTTTCATATCTCTATATCTTTCCATCAATCTTCGTAAGAGATAGATTGCCTCCATGGTTGAGCGCCCTGGCATGAACCCAAATTGGTTGTCCGAAACCCGTTTCTCTTGCCTTAATCTATGCTCAATGACTCTCTCCCAGAGCTTCATTGTATGGCTCATTAGCTTAATACCCCTATAGTTCATGCAGTTTTGTACATCGCCCTTATTCTTGTAAATAGGCACCAAAGTGCTCTTTCGCCACTCATTTGGCATCTTCTTCGTTTTCAAAATCCTATTGAAAAGGTCTGTGAGCCATGCTATACCCGTTTCTCCCAAGACTTTCCACACTTCGATCTGTATATCATCTGGGCCCACTGCTTTTCTATGCTTCATCTTTTCCAAAGCTACAACCACTTCTTCCTTCCTAATTCGGCAGTAAAAGGAGTAGTTTCTACACTCTTCTGAGTTACTCAACTCCCCCAACAAAGTACTCATTTCATGTCCTTCATTGAAAAGATTATGAAAATAACCTCTCAATCTGTCTTTAACCGCGTTTTCTGTAGTAAGAACCTTTCCATTCGCATCCTTGATGCACCTCACTTGGTTTAGGTCCCTTGTCTTCTTTTCCCTCGCTCTAGCTAGTTTATAGATATCCAACTCTCCTTCTTTGGTATCTAGTCGCTTATACATATCATCATAAGCCGCGAGCTTAGCTTCTCTCACAGCTTTCTTCGCCTCCTGCTTCGCTACTCTATACCTTTCATCGTTTTCATCGGTCCTATCCTTGTATAAGGCTTTACAACATTCGTTCTTAGCCTTCACCTTTGTTTGTACCTGCTCATTCCACCACCAAGATTCCTTTTGGTGTGGGGCAAAGCCCTTGGCCTCTCCTAATACCTCTTTTGCTACTTTTCGGATACAACTAGCCATGGAATCCCACATTTAGCTAGCTTCCCCCTCTCTATCCCACAGGCATTGGGTGATTACTTTCTCTTTGAAAATGGCTTGTTTTTCTCCTTTTAGATTCCACCATCTAGTCCTTGGGAACTTCAAGGTCTTGTTCTTTTTTCTCTCTCTTTTGATATGCACATCCATCACCAACAAACGATGTTGATTAGCCAAGCTCTCTCCTGGTATAACTTTGCAATCCTTACGAGTTATACAATCCCCCTTCCTCATTAGGAGAAAATCTATTTGTGTTTTTGACGATCCACTCTTGTAGGTGATCACATGTTCTTCTCTCTTCTTAAAGAAGGTGTTGGCTATGAAGAGATCATATGCCATTGCAAGATCCAAGATGGCTTCCCCATCCTCGTTTCTCTCCCCAAAACCATGGCCACCATGAAAACCTCCATAGTTGCATGTCTTCTTGCCCACGTGTCCATTTAAATCTCCTCCTATAAATACCTTCTCCGTCTGAGCAATTCCTTGCACTAAGTCTCCAAGATCTTCCCAAAATTTCTCCTTCACACTCGTATCCAACCCTACTTGAGGTGCGTACGCACTAATCACATTGATGAGTTCTTGTCCTATTACAATCTTGATTGCCATAATTCTATCTCCTGCCCTTTTGACAACATCTTGTGTCAAGGTCTTGTCCACGATGATGCCAACACCATTTCTCGTTCTATTTGTGCCCGAATACCAAAGTTTAAAACCTGAGTTTTCTAGATCATTTGCCTTAAGACCAACCCACTTGGTTTCTTGTAGGCACATAATACTTATCCTTCTCCTCACCATAACTTCCACTACTTCCATAGATTTTCCCGTTAAGGTTCCTACATTCCACGTTCCTAAACGCATTCTACTATCTTGAACTCCACCCTTCTGTCCTAGCTTCTTCGCCCTCCCCCGTCTAATACGATCATTTCTATGGCCCCTTTGCTCATTTAACACTGCATCCGGGTGCCGATGGAGATACAGCGACCCTTGCTCACTTATCACTGTGCTCGGGCCACACAGCGCGCCACTTACGGGTGACGCCCTAGCTTTAGCGCGATTTCGTTATGGATTCATTTTCATAAGGATTCGACGTAACCTAGGAGTGCCGGTTGTCGACTACCTGACGCCCTCCCCCTCCTCCTTTATCCGGGCTTGGGACCGGCAATGTAAGATAAACTTACACAGGTGGAGTTATTTTGTGGTATCCACTAGTGTAAATATTTTAAATTGAAGATCGAATTCATTCATTGTATTCATAATATAAGGTCAAGAAGTGTAGCTGTAAAAAATCATCAAAATCGGAGTTAAAATAACCGTTAAATCGTGATTTCATTTATAACCGTCGAAAAGTTTTGTCCCGTTACTTGATCTCTGAATGTTTTTTTTTTGCGATTTTTTGCTTATGCGATCTCGAAGCATACACAAACAAGTTTGGCGATTGGATTGTTGAAATTAGTTTCGTATAATTCATATCCCATCTAGTTCAATGGTATATAACTATATAACTATATATATTTATTCAGTAGATTTAAATCTATTTATTTTGTACGTATAATTGACCGGTACACGGAGTAGTACATCACGTGTCATTATAAAAATAGTGGGATATGTGTGATAAAAAGTTAATAACTTAAAAAATAAAATTTCTCACCACTTCTATTAAAACACATGGTGTACTATTTGTGTTCCCGTTACAATGAAAATAAGGAGAGAGAGAGGTAAATGATGTACACATGTCAGGAACACAGCTGTCGGATCTTATCCTAACAAGTGCACACTTGAGAGACCACGGTGGAAAAACCCGCCTTACTAGTAGCAAGCAAAATACCACTACACCCATCTTTCCTTCTCTTTTTTGTTTCCTTTTCTTATAATTTTCTTTTTTCCCTCCCTTTTTTTTTTTTGAAAACTTTTTCCCTCCTTTTTTTCTTCAAAGGGCGGATGCATATTAATTATTATAGTTTTTAGGGGTATAAAATTTAATTTAAAATTATATATATATAATTATTATAGTCAATTTAATATATATATATATATATAATTATTATAGTTTTTAGGGGTATAAAATTGTTAAATTAATATATATATATATATATATAATTATTATAGTATTTTTTTAGGGTTATAAAATTATTAAATTAATATTCTGCTTATCGTGTATCGTGTTACCCACGTGTATACCCGAACAACCCGTTATCTTAACAGGTGCTTATCGGGTTACCCGATAACGACCCGATTCGTTATCGTGTCGACCCGAACACTTGTTAATTTCGTGTCGTGTCGTGTCGGGTTATCGGGTTGTGTCAGGAATTGCCAGGCCTATGTTTGATACGTAAACGAGACGAAATGGGATAGAATGGGATGGAACGAAGTTCTGTGCTACGTTTATTACGCACAGACCGGAATAGGACAATTGTTCTTTTCAGTGTTTGGTACACAAGACGGAATGAAACAAAAAGATTAAATGACTAGCGTACCCATGTTTGTTGTTTTTTTTTAGAACAAGTGTTATTATCTACACTTAGAAAGTGGAAAGTGGACTAAGCCTTATACTGGGCTAGCAATAATAGAAGCAAGCCCAAAACGACGATCATGACCTTGTCGTCGAACGGTGACAAAGAAGGAGGTGAAAGAGATGATGCCGATAGAGAGGGAAGTCCAGTAAAAGTTGGTATTTGGATATTGCGGCGAGATGGTACCAGTGAGTGGATTCTGTTGCAGGTGCGATGACGCTGCCATGGTTTCGACAAAAAAGAAGATGAGACATTAGATCAACATATATGGGATCGACGGAGGAGGGATTAGGTGTATATATTTGGAGGGGAGGATCCTTTTCCTGGGGATCCTGGGAATCCCGTGACCGTGTCTGTTTATTGTACATCGTACGGTCAGTTTTCGTTATATACTATTTATATTTAATTTAAATTTTAAATGATTATTTACCGCACGATGTACGATGAACGGACACGATCACGGAATCCCCAGGAAAAGGTGTAGACATCGAAATTTAGGTGAAATAAATGTTAACCAATAAATTAAAATTTCAATGCCCACGTATCACATAAATTTTACACGTAGAGCGTGACTCAAAGAAAGATCGAAAGAAATCAGAAAAGTCATCAAATAGGACACGTGTCAGCCCCAGGGCAAAAACGATTTATTTCATCTGAATATTAGGCCTTGGAAGAATTCTATAAATAGGAAGCCAAGGCATCCATTTCTATTCACCAATTCACATACACATTTCTCTACTCCCAAATTGGAAGAGAATTCCCCCAAATCCTTGAAAGCTTTGAAACACTAAAAGCTTTCAAGCACCAACCTCCCAAATTCCCAACAATTTCGAAGGATCAAGAAAGCTCTCTTCGTTCTTCGTAAAATCCACCTTCAAGATCAAGCGCCAACGGCCCTTGAAGAACTTCCACCAATTCAAGATCAAGCCCCGACGGCCCTTGAAGAAAGTGTTCATCGTTCATCACTCGTTCATCCTAAGATCAAGCCCCGAAGGCCCTTTGGATCAACAACACCAACAAATCCACATCCTCGTTCATCCTAAGATCAAGCCCCGACGGCCCTTTGGATCAACAACATCAACAAATCCACACCACTGTTCATCCCTAGACCAAGCCCCAACGACCCTTTGGATCAACAGCCCATCCACAAATCTATACCTTACGAAGATAGAATTGTAAAAGAGATTGTAACCCCAAAATTAATACAAAATATTATTTTGTACACGTGTTCTTGTCGCGTTCGTTTAAGGAATTTTTCGTGTTTACAAATTTGGCACGCCCGGTGGGATCATCTTTACCTCTCATCTCTTTCTCCGTTCAAGAAAATCAAAGCACACTCCAAAAGCAATGGCTTCAAACAAGGAACAAGTCATGACCATCGACGCCACCTCCATTGAAGAATAGCTGGTTCAGATGAAGGAAATGCTTGCAACGATGACAAGAACCCTCGAAGAAAAAGACTTGAAGATTGCTCTGCTCTTAGGCAAATTGGGGGCACAACATGATGAAGGAGCCGGCTCTGGCCTAAAGAAAGATGCCAACAAAGAAGAGGAGCCTCTGATGGAGAAAGCTGAAGAAAAGCTTGAGCCAGACCAAGCAGTGGCGCTCATGGGATCTTTCTCCATCAAGCAGTTGCAAGAGATGATCACCAACACCGTCAAGACGCAGTACGAAGGGAGCTCACATACCTCCATGTTGTACTCAAAGCCTTACTAAAAAAAGATTGATGCCCTGAAGATGCCGAAGGGATATCAACCACCAAAGTTCATGCAGTTTGATGGAAAGGGAAACCCGAAGCAGCACGTCGCCCATTTCGTTGAAACTTGCAACAACGCGGGGACTGAAGGGGACTACCTTGCAAAGCAGTTTGTGCGCTCGCTGAAAGGTAACGCCTTCGACTAGTACACCGACCTCGAGCCCGAATCCATCAACAGCTGGGAGCAATTGGAGTTGGAATTCCTCAACCTCTTCTACAACACCCGCCGCAATGTAAGCATGCTGGAGCTCACAAATACAAAGCAGTAGAAGGATGAGCCAGTCGTTGACTACATCAACCGATGGCGCACTCTAAGTCTCGACTGCAAAGACAGACTCTCGGAGACCTCATCGATTGAGATGTGTGTTCAAGGCATGCAATGGGGGTTACATTACATCCTTCAAGGCATCAAACCACGGACCTTCGAAGAGTTAGCCACCCGCGCCCACGACATGGAGTTGAGCATCGCACACCATGGGAAGAAGGAGCCGATCACCGATTTCAAGGTGTTCGCCCCAAAGGTAGACAAGACTGGGAAAGAGCCCGCCAAAGAAGCTTTTACCATCAACACTACCCCCATCAAAACCTCTTTTACTCCCGTCAAAATCTCCACACGAGGCAAGGCGATTCAAACTGAAGCTTTTCGTGATCAAGAGATGCGTAGACGCACTTTGAAGGAACTTGAGGAGAAAACTTATCCATTCCCCGACTCTGATGTGGTTGCCATGTTGAAAGACTTGCTTGACAAAAAGGTGATCGACCTACCTAAATGCAGACGGCCGGAAGAGATGAATCGTACTGACAGTCCAAGGTACTGTAAATTCCATCGCTTCATCAGTCATCCAACGGAAAAATGCTTCGTGCTGAAAGATCTCATTATGAAGCTGGCTCAGAAAGGAATCATTGAGCAAGATCTTGACGATGTAGTGAAGTCAAACTATACCACCGTCACTTCTGGCTCTTTCAACTCAAAATCTTCACTCGTCAACCGTCTGGAGGCACAACAAGACGTGAAAGTAAAACCAAGCTCTTTTCCAACCAAGAGGACCGAAGAAGGTTTTGACCCAAACACCTACAAGCTCATGTCAAATGCTAAGTACGACTTTGCTTCCTCTTTAAATCTTGGAAAGAAGGTTGTAAACGTTATCAACGACAAAGAACATAACCTCATTGAGACTTAAAAGAAGTTTAAGGAGCATGGTTACGGAGTTGACAATAACAAGGCTGGACTTGGCTTCACACTAAATGCACCTGTGAAGATTTCAAGCAAAGCGAAAAACGCTAGCACTGAACACATCAGCGTAAACATTGAACAAGATCAAAAGGAGCCTAAACCCGCCCCTCGGATGTCAGTCTTCAATAGGATGAATCATTCAAAGCCCAGAATTTCGGCACTTAATCGCATTGGTGGTCAAGACTGAACTTTCGTCTTCAAGCGGCTTAGCACGCCAACACCTCAAGGCTCTGTCTTCGAAAGGTTATCAAAACCTAAGAAACAAAGCGGCACAGCTAGCAGAAAAAGACGATGCCAAAAGAAGAAAAGCTCGACAGTCTAGCAGAAAAAGACGATGTTCAAAGTTTGATTCCTTCAAGGATGAAGCGCCAAGCAACTTTGGAGGTTGACACAAAAGGACCACTGAAGGTAAAGAAGTGCACCATCATCCATACCGGCCAATCTTCACGCCAACAAGCCCAAAAGAACGGCACTGAAGAGGAGGTCAAAGACGTCTCCCCCATCACGATCCAAGAAAACAAAAAAGATGAAATCTCTGAGGAAGATCTCACTTTTGGCTCTTTCAACTCAAAGTCTTCACCTCGACCGTTTGGGGCAAACTCCAAGTCAAGTGAAGTTGAAGGATGGACTCATGTCACTCCGAGGAAACTGCACGAGAATCATACGTCTTCTCCACAAGTGCACCAATCGGAAAGGGGGCAAAGCAGCTTTCACCAACCTTCAAAGCAATGTGAAAGTGTTGAAGATGAGGAAATTTCGACACAAAGATCGTCCATGCGCGATATGTTCTTCCTCGAAGACTTATTCAATTACTCAGTCAAGGCTCCTTGCTATGAAAATTGTGAGGAACGCCTCTCCAAGATCGCTTCGAAGAAATTGGACAAGCATCAACCATCTCGTCCACAAGTTCATCAGTCGAAAAAGGGCAAAGCAGCTTTCGTCAACCTCCAGAGCAATGTGAAAGTGTTGGAGATAATGAAATTTCGACACAAAGATCGTCTATCCCCATCACAATGTGCGACCTCTTCCTCGAAGATTTCTACAATTACTCGGTCAAGGCTCCTTGCTATGAAGATTGCGAGGAACGACTCCCAGATTGCTTGACAAATCCACAACAACCAAATGCTCCTCGTTCGCACGAGCCTAAAAGGCGACAACCAAACGCTCCTTGCCTGCACGAGCTTAAACTACAAAAGGCACCAAACACTCCTTGCCTGCACGAGCAGAAACTGCAAACGGCACCAAATGCTCCTCGTTCGCACGAGCCTAAAAGGCGACAACCAAACGCTCCTTGCCTACATTAGCTGAAACTGCAAACGGCACCAAACGCTTTTTGCCTGCACGAGCTGAAACTGCAAACAACACCAAATGATCCTGGCCCGCAAAAGCATAAACTGCGCACGACACAAAAAAAATACCAAAAAAAAAAAATATGTATTTGAACTACGTTATGACTTGATCTCTTCTTTGGAAGGGTACGTAGGCAACTCAAACATTCAACTTTGAGTTCAGTCACATCAAAATAAAAAGAAAAATAAGGTTTTATTAAACATTTGACTATTAAGAGTCAATTTCATTACAAATACAAATAGATTAAAAAAAAAGAAAAAAAAAACAAAACAAATATATATATATATATATATATATATATATATTAAAGTGGGGTCTTTCTCCACTTTAAATGCCGTCCCAAACAAAAGTGGATGGAATCAGTCCTAAATCTAGTTGGTGCAGCAATCAGAACAAATCCTTTTATTGGGCCTGAATTTGTGAGGCAGCTTGTCCAACTCCAAACAAGAACCCGGCCTAGGCCCAATCCTGGGTCAAGTCAAACGTCCAGGCCCATCGCAGCCAGCCAAATGAAGCTTCTGAGAGTGGGTGTGCAAAGAGATTTACACTCACTCAGACATAGCAGGGAAGCTCGACCTCGACGACTCCAAGCATGTCATCCGACGAGCAGCTGAGCTTCGCCATCTCAGCGACATCCAGATCGACTCCTCCATAATCGACGTCGGTGAGTTTGCAAAGCAGTAATTTGCATAGAAATCGCCGCCACAAGATCTGGGTTTCTATTCAATCGAAGCAGGCCCGCTGGCGCTCTTCCTCCTCGGATTCCCGAAGCTCTGATACTCCTGGCGCCACCAACTTCTATCTCCACAGCCCATCTTCTTCCTTCTCCTCTCTGCCATCTCAGCCAACTGCAGCAATAAAGGGTAGGCTTTCTTGTTTCGCTCGCTATCACGCCAGTCATCGAAAGAAGCCATAAATAGTGGCAGGCATCATCAACATCGCTGCTGCCCACCCCCAAACCATCGGAACATGCCCCAAGACCTCCTGCGTGCACCACAACTCGACTTGGGCTTCGACCTGCAGATCCAGTAATGGCAGACCTTCCTCTGCGACACCTCTTCCCTTTCGGCACCAACCCTTCCGCCTGCCGCAACCTTCGATATGGCTGCCGTAAGTTTTCAAGTTGACCAGCCATGCTGCACTCCTTCATTTTCTCCACCGATTGAGATATTTGCAGGCACTAACCGACAATCAACGTTGGCGTAAAAAAACCCAGCCACGAACAGCAGCTGACGTCAAATCTCCCTCGACCTTAACCACCGTAATCTCACCGACCTCGCTGCGGGATCTGGAGCCCATTCGTAACCGGTCGGATTCAGCGTCTACACACAGGAGGATGCTCATGGCTTTGATGATCTGGACCAGGTGAATGTCGAAGATTACGATGACGAATTTGGTGTAGCTGAGCTGCAGTTGCATCGTGGGGAAAAGCATGCTCAGGGAACGGCTGCCGAGGAAAACGTCACTTCTGTGGCATAGATCACCGATGTTGTCCTTGCCGTGCTCCATCTCTTGCCTCATCAAGCTCGTCATTCTGGCTACCATGATCAAAGTCGGCGAAGAACTTCACAGTGACGGCTGTCAAACGACTAGCCGGTCGTGAAGCTCGACGCTTTGCACCACCTCAAGCTTGTCACTCTAGCTACCATGATCAAAATCGACAAAGAACTTCAGTAACCGCTGTCAAAGGACTAGCCGGTCAGCTTCAGCAGCACATGTAGCCCTTCCTCCTTCGTCTTCTCTCGGACTGGGTTTTCACTCACAAACCCAGCCTTGCAGAACACCATATATAAAAGAAAAAAAAATGGTGGAATCCTGGTGGACAGCACCATGCAAAAAAAAAAAGGTGAAATCTTGGTGCTGGGCGCTATTATGAAAAGAAGAAAAAAATAACGGTGAAATCTTGGTGCTGGACACTATTCTAAAAAGAAGAAAAATGATGGTGGAATCTTGGTGCATCAGCACCAAGCAAAAAAAGAAGATACATGCTGTACTGTTTAGCAAGTCAAGAAGGAAAAGGAAAAGAGGTGGTGGTTACATAATTATTGAGAAGAAGAAAGTAGGGGAAGGATGGTGCACGGCACCATCTTGGAAAAATATGATTAATGTGTGTGTGTGTGTGTGTGTGTATTTATAAAAATAAATAAAAAAAAAAGAAAAAAAAAAAAAAGGGGAAGTAACACATCTTAGTGACATATATGTTTTATTTGTATTTAGCACAAAGCACTGAATAAAATAAAGGATGTCCATTGATATCTCTAAGAAATTACAAGTGTGTACCAAAAAAACAAAAACAAAAAAAATAAAAAAATAAAAAAAAAGGGAAAAAGAAAAGAAAAGAAGAAAAGGGGAGCCTTCACGAATGTCACGTATGTGAAGCCTCAGTACTCGGCGGAACCCTAGAAGAAGGAGGCACTGAAGATAGATTATTCGGAACCTCAATACTTGGTCGAACTCCAGATGACGAAGGCAAAAAGTGCCTCTGGAATACATCCACAAACCTCTGATGGTCACTTTGAATCCTACCTTCAGAGTCCAGCAGCTGATCAAGCTTCATTTTCATGCCCGTCGAATAACTATTTGCAAGCACATGTAACTCTCTATTCTCGCGCTTGAGTTGTCTGATCTCTTGACTAAGAGTTGCCACCTCGGCCATCAATGATTCAACTTGGCGAGCTCGAGCAAGTAAGCGTTGGCCCATGTTGGACACAGAGCTCGCACACTGAATGCTGAAAGCCAGGGAGTCTTGGACAACCAACTCATCAGACCGTCTTGAAAGCATTCCATCCCGCCCTACATAACACAATAATAACAAAAATGTCTTCTTCACAGATGATGAGCAATTACCCAGAGGCGGCCCCAACTTGTGTAGCCACTTGCCTAGTGGTGCCTTGCTACTTGGTCAACCAAGGCGGCCACAAGTAGCCGCACTATTTGTGGCAGTTTGTCTAATTCTTGCTCACTACTCAAAAGGTAATTGACCAACGCAAGGAACCCAGCTGGACCCTCTTCCATTTAATCCAACATTATCTCCAAGCAACTTCTTGTGCCCTCACTTTTTATGCATACTAAACCCCAGATGCTCTTCAGACAATGCTCAAAAGTGAATAATATATTGAGAATTGTTCATATAGAGGGAAGTTATGCGATGTCAAATGGAAGAGAAGGCACTGAAATTGACCCGTCCAAGATAACATTGAGGCCGTTGGATCTCGCGGATATTGATGATTTCATGGTATGGGGCACAGATGAGAAAGTCACAGTTTTCTGCACTTGGGAACCCTATGCTTCCAAAGAAGAAGCCCTAAACTTTATCAAGGATGTTGTCATCCCACACCCCTGGTTTAGAGCAATCTGCCTTGATAGCAGGCCAATCGGTTCCATTTCGGTTACCGCTTTCCCGGGTAATAATCGATGCAGAGGTGAACTTGGATATGTTTTGGGGTCCAAGTACTGGGGCAAGGGGATTGCATCCCAGGCTGTGAAATTGGTGGCTGATATAATATTCAAAGAGTGGATACATTTGGATAGACTTGAAGCTCTTGTTGATATGGACAATGTGGGATCGCAAAGGTTACTTGAGAAGGTGGGCTTTCAGAGAGAAGGTGTGCTGAGAAAATATTGTATGTTGAAGGGAAGGAGTAAGGACATGGTGATTTTTAGTCTTCTCTCTACAGATTGGCAAACTTGATGTATTTGTACCCAGTAAAATTAAGAGGACAATTATGAACGTTCTATCTGATATGTATTTATGATTTTAAATAGTAAAAATGTAATGGTATTTCATGAATCCACCTTTTATATTAGGGTTTATATCACAAATGGTCCCTGAAATTGACCCCATCAATCATGATGGTCCCTGAAATTGAAAATCGATCAATGTAGTCCCTGAATTTTAACTCGCGAATCAATGTGGTCCTTCTGTTAGTGTTCCGTCCAAATTAACACTAAAAAAAGGTTAGAGAACCAATTTTTCATGGTAAAATGACCAAAAAAAGGTTAGAGAACCACTTTTTTTTGTTTTTATTTTTATTTTAGTTTTAGCACCAAATCCATGAAAAAATGGAGATAAAAGTGAAGATGGAAAAAAGAAAAGAGAGGTAGTAAGTAAAATTATAAGTAACAGGGTTATTTTTGATCATTTTACCATGAAAAATTGGTTCTCTAACCTTTTTTTAAAGTTAATTTGGACGGAACACTAACAAAAGGACGACATTGATTCGCGAGTTAAAATTCAGGGACTACATTGATCGATTTTCAATTTCAGGGACCATCATGATTGATGGGGTCAATTTCAGGGACCATTTGTGATATAAACCCTTTATATTATAATGATAATGTTCGTGTCTTCACTCCTCCCATTTATGATTTAATGATTTTTTATCATTTGAACATTATAATCAGAACAGTTCATTCTCTTTATCATCATTTAATGATTATACAGAGAAAAAAATATTTAATTCGAGATCATTTAGTCATCTATATGTCTTAAACTAATTAACAGTTTTAGTAACAAGCAATATCATCACGATGAACCGTTAATTTGTTTTATGCATATGAATGATTAAAAGATTTTCAAATTGAATAATTTTTTGCAGATATGATCTTTAGATAATGTTGAAGAGAATGAACAGTTCTGATTTTTATGTTTGGACAATAAAAATTCATTAATCGTAAGTGGAGAAACACAAACATATATTATTCTTTAAGGATGAATTAAGAGGCTATAATTTCATGATTTAATTTGTCTTCTTCCCCTAATTTCACTACTACAAAATTATCTATAACTGGCGGTCCAAAAAACGACAAAAAACATATATTACTGTCGGATTTTAAGCAAAATCTGACAGAAAATGGATGCAGTGGCAGATATAATAAGTGACAGAATTGCCAGCGTCAGGAAATGAATTTTCCGACAGAAAATACTCTAAAACCGACAGAAATTGTGTCGGATATAACTGACAGGATATATATTTATAATATATAAATAAGAGAATTTCTGTCGGATAAAACCAACAGAAAATACAAAGCCGCCAGAAATTTTGTCGGATATAACCGACAGAGAATTTATTAATAAGAATAAATAAAAGCATTCTTGTCGGATAAAACCGACAGAAAATATATTAATAATAAAAATAATAATAAATCACTTTCTGCATTCTCCATAGCATTCACCATCCGAAACCTCGGCGGAGCTCGATCTCGAAAACCTCAGGGCCCTTAAAGTCTTAGGCAAGTTAGACAAACCTCAGGGCCCTTAAATTCACACTCCTGTAACTCCCAAAAATAACTTCAAAGAGGCATTATCACAAACAGGTGGTGGGCATATCTAACATATATCAGTTTCAACAAACAACAGTAGATGTACAGATGCACGACGTAAAAAATTAGCAAAACTAAACAAATTAAATCCTCTAAATTGGGCTTATCACAAACAGGTGGTGGGCATATCACAAACAGGCATATCACAAACAGTAGATGAACAATCCTTCAAAGAGGCATTATCACAAACAGGTGGTGGGCATATCGCATCCAATGCTTGGTCATCGTTATCGAAAGTTTCGATAATCCCATCATCATAAACCTTTGCTCCTGCGGTTGCCACAGTGTCCTGCAATATCCAACATTTTTCTTCTTACCTAAGTTCTTGTTCCAAACTCCCGAGAACGCAAACACAGAAATCCTACCTAGGACTAGGAGGAGGAGGGGGAGCGACTTACGAGGAGGTCGTGGTCGATGGGAGGAGGGGAGAGGTCGAAGGGCAAGACGGAAGAAACGACGTGGCTCCTGGTCGTTTTGGAAGAGAGTGTGAGCTTCTGCTTTTGGTTGTGTTGATTGTTCTTGGCCTGAGTAGAGAGAAACGCACCGTTCTGGTGGAGATAGGAGAAGGAACGCCATGGCCGTCGTTCATAAGAAGACTCAGATGGCCGCAAAACCACAAAAACAATGGAAAACCAGAGAGAGAAGGTTTAAAAAGAAGGAACACAGAAGAGAAAATGGGGAAGAAAGGGGGAAAATTAAAAGGAGAAGGGAGAATACTCAACAAAAAATATAAAAAGAAGAAGGAAAATGCGGAGAGGAGAAAATGGGGAAGGAATGGGGGAGGGAGAAGGCAAGGGGTTTTAATGTGAAATTTTTTCAATACTGTCGGTTAAAACCGACAGGAACTTTTTTTAAAAATAAAAACCGACAGAAAATTTTCATTACTGTCAGTTATAACCAACATAAAAAAATCTCCCAAAATTTTAAATTCCCCCCAAAATTTTGTTACTATTTAAAAAAATAAAATAAAAATTTATCCGACAGGATACTAAAATAAATAACCGTCAGAAAGTAAAATAATAAAATAATCAATTTTTGTCAGTTATAACCGCCAGAATCTGTCAAAAATTTTTTAAAAACCGCCAGAATTTCTCAAATTTTTTTTTTTACATGATTTTTATTGATATCCGTCACTAATTAAATGATGTGTCAGATATAATTTATCCAAGATGAGTTTTCTAATATGTGCCACCGTCATTCGCCATCTAAAGCTAATATTGTAGTAGTGTCTCTAGGCAAAACCCAGACCCAGACCGTTGAGGAAGAGCATGATGGCATTCTTGAGGGATTTGATCTTCTCGGTGTCGTTTCCTTCGAGGGTTTCCTTGATCTCAGGGAAGCAATGTGAAGTTATTGAAGTGAGAGCTCTCTCTCCTATGCAAACATGAAGACTGAGAGCGTGACACAGAGTATGGATTCCAATGTGACAATTTCTGAGGCTGATGGGAAGAGCGTGCATGAGAACTTCGAGAGTGAAAACCTCTATCAGAGGGAGACCCAACAAGTTGCATAATTCAGCTGGGTTGAACCTCTTGTCGAGGGCGTGGTGCCCTTGTCGAAGTAGACCAGGAGATCTGGGTGTTTATTTGGATGGAGGGGATTTGGTATTTTGATTCTAAATATCTAAGTAAAGATTATAGTCACAACAGCTAAAAAAATTATGAATAAACAATAAAATAAATTATCTTTTTACATCCAAAAGAGTAAACTGCAGTTTTGACCCCCCTGAACCAAGGTCTAAAATATCGATGATATCGGAAATATCGGTAGTCCAAACATACGGAAATTTCGATGGAAATATCGGGATATTATCGATATCGATAAAAATTGAATAAAAACCACGGAAATTGTAAGAAAAACTTGGAAATTTTTATTGAAACTTTGCAGGATGTTTATTTAGTCAATTATCTATTAGTTTATCACAAAACATTGGAAGGAAATGCATTGCATGATAGATTTAACTGATTTAAGTTGATTATATAGCGAGCTGGCAAACAGTGTGAGTGTAGAAAATATGTAGTAATTAATGAAAGAAGTTTAAACACACCATAATCATTTATATATAATGAATTAGTACAATATTTTACACTTTATACATTGCATGGTAAGATACATGAGTGACTTAGCAAGGTCTAAAATATTGATGATATCGGAAATATCGGTAGTCCAAAAACACGGAAATTTCGATGGAAATATCGGGATATTATGGATATTTTATGTGACAATTTCTGAGGCTGATGGGAAGAGCGTGCATGAGAACTTCGAGAGTGTAAACCTCTATCAGAGGGAGACCCAACAAGTTGCATAATTCAGCCAGGCTGAACCTCCTGTCGAGGGCGTGGTGCCCTTGTCGAAGTAGACCAGGAGATCTGGGTGTTTATTTGGATGGAGGGGATTTGGTATTTTGATTCTAAATATCTAAGTAAAGATTATAGTCACAACAGCTAAAAAAATTATGAATAAACAATAAAATAAATTATCTTTTTACATCCAAAAGAGTAAACTGCAATTTTGACTCCCCTGAACTATCAACCCAGTTGAAATTGACCCCCTAAACTATTTTTTTGGTAAATTAGCCCCTTGAATTATTTAAAATCAGTCAATTAACCCTTTGCCGTTAGATTGCGGAATCAATTCCGTCAATTGTTACTTGTCAGCTTTAACCACCAATACAATTTTGACACATGGACACAGAATAATTCAAAAAACATAAAGCATAATGAGAAAACATAAAAAAAAAAAAAAAAAACGTTTACATAACAGACCATCTCATATTGGCATTATACATTATTTTGTTTTCAAATGTCATAAGGTCATTGGTGATTATAGTTGACAAGTAAGAATTTATGAAGGAAAGACTAATTTTCCTTTGAATTTGACCAAATAGTGGATGAAATGTTAGATCCCACATCGACCAACAGAGAGGGCTGATGTGCTTTATATGTACATGCTCCCCTCCATATAGCACGAGGCCTTTTGGGAACTCACTGACTTCGAAGTTAAGCGAGTTTGGGCGAGAGCATTCCTAAGATGGGTGACCCACTGGAAGTTCTCGTGTGAGTTCCCAGAAATAAAACTGTGAGGGCGTGGTCCAAAGCGGACAATATCGTGCTACGACGGAGCCGGACTGGGATGTGACTTGAAATCTACCGACAAGGGGTCAATTAGTTGATTTCAAATAGTTTAGGGTGTCAATTTACTAAAAAAATAGTTCAAGGGTCAATTTCAACTGGAGTACTAGTTCAAAGGGTCAAATGTTAATTTACCCCATCCAAAATCATATCATTTTTAATCATTTAATATAGTTACAACAAGTTTACTAAAAAAATATATATATATAGTTACAACAATTTCATATAAAATTTTACCAAAGATTCGAAAAATTGATTTTTACACAAAAAATTTATCAAACACTCAACTGCTTTAATAATTTTCACAGTACAACAAAAAACATGTTTTTTTTTAAAACGCAGCAATACAAAACTAGCCCTAAGGATGTCGTCCCTTTCTAGTCGTGATTCATAAAAAGTGAGGAATATCCTATTAGGGTACAATATATATTATATTTTTTTTTACAAACTATTATTAAACACATTGGATTGTTATCATGCATATACTTTTAAGTATTCATCCATGCGTGTATATTTCACTTCTGGGTAAAGTTTTGAAGCTTATTCTACTCATTCTCCCTTGATTTCAAAGTTCGTCAGATCGCCTTCATAGAAAATGTGGTAAAAATGCCCGACACCTACCTGACTTGCATAGTCCATACCTGAAACATAATATTTCAGGTAGAGAGCAAAATCAAACTAGTACATAAAAATAAAACTCTCTAATGCTGACTAACCACAAGTAGCTATGAATGTTCATTGATCTCGTTTGTCGCGGACAGATTAACATCCTATAATTTTGAGAACTAAAAGTACCCCAACTAGATGGTGTTAGATTGTAAACCATTGATTTTGAACATCACGAGTTCAAATCTAAATTCTTAGTACTAAGTGGTGTCGGTTATTTCTAAATTCTTAGTACTAAGTGGTGTCGGTTATTTTAATGTGTCAATCAAGCATGTAGTCTAGTATCCTAGTGGATAGGGTGTTGAGTTTCTACCTATGTGT
The DNA here is from genome assembly GCA_036320875.1 of Cotoneaster glaucophyllus. Classification (NCBI taxonomy): domain Eukaryota; kingdom Viridiplantae; phylum Streptophyta; class Magnoliopsida; order Rosales; family Rosaceae; genus Cotoneaster; species Cotoneaster glaucophyllus. The sequence continues at coordinate 19,493,492 of CM070069.1, read as the reverse complement.
CTTGGGTTCAAAACTCTCATCTCCCCTAAATTATTGTAATAGTTTTCAACTCTTCCCTAGAGACATTCATTAAGCACGTACGAATGAATATATGTTTGTAATTTTCTTGAACACAACTGATTTCAAATGATTAAATGCCTTTTATAGAAGCAAGAAAGTCTTGTTTAGAAATGGTGATCTTTACTAGTTTCTTTCCGAGAAGGTTCTCCCACATTTCAATCAATTGTTTCTGTGTGAGTACGTGATAGGGATTTTTACGACCTGCAAAAGTAGGGATAAAAACACTTAATACTTGCAAGAGTACAAGGTTGTCGTAGTATAGCAGTTCAAGCAAGGTTGTTTCCACATGGATTGAATGAATAATTTGTATTTATACTAATCCTTAGCTAATTATTTAGAACAAAATTGTGAAAAGGATGATTTTGGAATTTAAAATAATTAAAACGAATTTAAATTAAAAACAGTTAAATAAATTAACTAGAGAACAATTTAAAGAAAATCAATTTGTAAAAGCCTAGAGTTCAGCTATCACCGTTACAATCCTATGCAATTATACTAATTCCTTATGAATTTCTACATACATGCTTTGAAGGTTAGGTTTTCCTAATGCATATTTTCCTCGTGATGTTCAAGCGAAAATGTATATCTAACATGCAACCCGTCTGTGATGTTCAGATCAAATATCAACATGCAAGACTTATTAAGCTTTGTGAAAACCCTTTGAAAAACCATGCAACCCTTAAGAGCGTGATGTTTGCCTTAAGTGAACTTACAATTACTAATCACAAGAAGCCCTCCTCAATTTCAGGGTGATGTTCCAATAGAAATTGCATCAAATTACTTGTCTAAATATCCTAATGGTGATCAATCATTAAAAAATATAGATAGTTTTAATCGCGATGATTAATAATTCAAAGCAAGCATGCATCCATTCATAAGCAAATTAGTAAAATTACATATTCATACTAAGGCTCATGGCCTAACCCTACCAAAAGAACTAGTTACGAACAATCATAATAAAAATTAAAGAAAATATATTAAGTAGAAAAAAGAATGAAAACACCTTGTAGGTAAAAAGTCTAAAGTTCTCTAAAATAATGCGTGCGTTTTCCCCCTCACATCATAATGGCTAAAAAACCTTATTTATGCTACTTCAAACTAAAACCCTGATAGAAAAAGGTTTTCTAAAAACTAGGAAATAAAACAACAAAAGGATAACAAAAAATTACATTCCTATTTTGAATAGGAAATCTGCCAAGCAGAGTAATAATCACGTTTTTGAACCTTCAGGGCTCCAAAACAGGCCCAAAACGACTCAAACTAATGATTAGGGCCTCCTCTTCAAGTTCCAAGAAGAGCCCAAGTCCAAAATCCATCATCTTCCAGCCCAAAAGTCACAAATAAGCTCTGCAATCCAATCTGCCAGCACTGCACGCTGGGCATAAATTAATTCACGGGATACTTTGGATGCGGTCCCTAATCCTTAACATTCTTTGATTAAAACCTTAATAGTATTCAAAGTTTGATCAAGGTCCCTTGACTTTGTACACCTCATAATATTGCTATTAATATTTATATTTTTATAGTTTTGACATTAATTGTTTGATATTTTATGAGATTTATAATCCTATAAATTTAAAATCCCTTATTATAATACTATTAGAAACGGTTACAATAAAAAATTTCAAACCTTTTGATTGAATAAATGGATAAAAACTATGTAAAAATAAGAAATAATAAATGGCAAAAGAATGTATTCATAGTGTTAAAAAAATTGGTACATTTCACATATAACAAAGTGGTACATTAATAAAGAAGAATGGGTACATTATAAATAAATTAGGGTATAGATAAAAGATTAAAAATTATGAGTACAAATGAATTTTTAAAAATATAGGCGCTAAAAAGAAATTAATACATGGGTACAAAATAAAACTAAAAAGAAAATACTACAAATTTAAAAAAAAATGTTGCAAATTAAAAGTGGGTACAAACTAAAAATATAAATGTATGATACAAAGTTTAGGCATAAAACATAAATATACCATATGTAATTTTTCTATCATTGATTAAATATACAATGTCACGTGACGGTATACACATGGGTACAAACACAAATAAAACTTTAAAAAATATGGGCACAAAAAGAAACTAATATATGGGTACAAATTAAAAATGAAAAGAAAATTGGTACAAATTAAAAAATATTTGCAAATTAAAAATAGGTACAAACTAAAAATAAAAATATATAATAAAAAATTTAGCCATAAATATAAATATACTAATTGTAAAATTTTTAACACTAAAGGAATATATTTAAAAATAAAAATATTTTATTATTCAAATAATTAATGATGTTATTAATACCCAAGGACCTTGATCAAAAATTGAAAATGAATAGGATTTTAATCAATGGAGTAACAAAACCTAATTTTCCCTTAATTCACCATGATCAGATGCTTCGGGATAAAATTATGAAATTTGGCTACAATCTTTTTGACAGATTCACGAACCCGTTCCAATTGGAATCACTTAAAAATTCCACCGTTTGATTACTTTATGCTCAAAACAAGTTTGATTGTCCTACATTAAAAACACATAGCAAAGCATCATAATCTCACCAAAATAATAACGAAAATATACCAAGAATAGGGAATAATATATAGTATAAAATCGCCTCATTAGTACGTTTTCAGGTGAACGAAGGTACAATGTTTTGTTCAACGTTCGTGGATCATCTATCATCTTGATCGTGTATGTTGCGATGTCCGCTTCATCCATAAGAGTGACTGAACAAACATGGAGATCATCAACAAAGACCATTAGTTCTACGTAATAAGGGCAAAAGTGTAATTAGATAGGTTGTTATAACTGCCCCTGTTATTAGCTAGTTCTTAGTGAAATAATGATGTAATTAGTTGATAGCACAAGTGTGTGTTACTAAATATATATATATATATATATATATATATACATACTTAGTAACACACACTTGTGCTATCAACTAATTACATCATTATTTCACTAAGAACTAGCTAATAACAGGGGCAGTTATAACAACCTATCTAAAGGAACATGTAACACATTTTTGAGATCAAAACAATGAGAGGCAGTATTAAGAGTAGAGAGTCCAGAGTTAAGGATGGGCAAACCTTTGCCATCACCAACATATACTTGTTCAGATCCAGTGTATGGCTCAGGATTGTGCAGATTTGTGTAAGAATTGGTCATGTGCGAACTAGCTCCAGAGTCAAGTAGCCAGGTAGGAGTAGTAGTAGCATTGTAGGCAGTGTGAGAATTCTTAGTACCAAAATGAGGATTCATGCGCTGTGGACACTCTGTGGCTTCATGATCCTGTTGGCGACAGATTTGGCAATAGACTTTTCGGGAGAACATGTTAGAGTTTGCACGAGAGCCACGATTGTTTCTGTAGTTGCCCTGATTGCCTCGATGATATCTTGGATTGCCCTGAAAACCTTGGTAATTTCTCTGAGAGCCACGATTATTATAGTTTCTTGGATGAGAGCCAGTGCCACGATTAAAAGAACCATAGGAATGTGAAGTGGATCCATTATGAGTAAAGAATGCCTGGGAACCAGAATCACCAGTTGGAAGCGGAAGAATACCAGCAGAGGCGTTGAAAGCTTGAATTGGGGCTGGGGGAGAGAGTTTCTTGCGAGTAGTTAACTGAAGTTCCTTGCTCAAGAGAAGACCATGAAGTTCATCAATAGTAGTAGAACCAAGTCGGAACTGAACAGCATCAATAAACGATTCATACTCAGAGGGCAAACCATGGAGAATCACAGAAATCAACTCAGATTCTTCAATTGGAGCACCGGCATTAGCTAGGGCATCAGCAATTTCTTCAATTTGTTGAAGATAGACCGCAGCCGTGGAATTTCCCTTTGTGATAGTGCGAAGACGAGAACGAAACTCGTGAATATGCGATTGCGATGCAGTTGCAAGTCGAGATTCCAGTTTTGACCAGAGCTCACGAGCCGAATGAACACCAATTGTATACGGAATGAGAGTATCCGAAAGTGTAGAATTGATCCAGATCAAAATGTTCTGATCATTTTCAAACCATGCAATATACTGAGGATTCAGAGTGGAGGTACGATTACCCGAAGAATCGAGAAGAAATTTGGGTGGAGCAGGCACCGTGCCGTCAATGATTCCGGTGAGATTATAGCGACGGAAGATCCGAGCAAACAGCGCACTCCAGGTAAGATAGTTCGTCGGTGTGAGCTTGATTGGAACCAGAGATCCAATATTTTGGATTGTGATAGATGTAATTACCGAAGCAGATTCAGAATTAGGGCACGCATTCGGCGGAGCAGGATGAATTGGAGATTCAGATTGAGAGGAAGGAGAGCCAGAGGTCGCCATAGGTGAACGATCTAGGGTTTGATCGCTGAGAAGAAGACGAAGAGAACGGAGGAGCGCGAGAAGCAGAAGCGGAGAGAGAAAGGATCGAGGGTCGTGAGACTTAGGCGATAGATACCATAATAGAAATGTTATGATTTCATTTCTTTAAAACAATAAGATTACATCCTTCAAGTATATATATATACTTAGTAACACACACTTGTGCTATCAACTAATTACATCATTATTTCACTAAGAACTAGCTAATAACAGGGGCAGTTATAACAACCTATCTAATTACACTTTTGCCCTTATTACTACGCACGTCAATTTAAAATTAAACCAAACAAGTTAATATAGAATGTAGAAACATATATATGTACCTTTAGAGTTACCATCTCCATAAATAAGCACTGTCTCCCTTGGAGGAAGGACTGTCCCCATCTGCGCAAGGTTGCCGGCAAAATAACCCCCAAAGGCGGCAGCACATACATAAGTGAAGGGGATTTTAGCATCTTGTATTGCCTTTCCTACGATCATTTTCTCATTAAATGAAACTTTTCCTGGTTCAAGTGCATTATGCGATGGGTCTAGACCAAACTCTGATGGCAAGAAACGCTGCACAGAAAAGCAAAATGAGCGAAGGGTCAAGAGAAACCTGACTCTGGATTCCTCTTGTTCTTTATGCTCTGGGACTTCTGAGACCATTCTTCATATTTTTAGAAACTGCCCAAGACAAGGAGTAATTGGGAATTGATGGGAATGCCTAGACAGGTACAACTCTCCTTTAATCATGATGTAACTGCTTGGTTGATGGCTAATTTGAAATCCAAGTTAGTATGGCCTGAACAAATTGGGTGTAGTGATTTTATTTTTACTTGTTGGTATATATGGAAATGGAGGAATAAACAACTCTTTGGAGACAACTTCGCAATCCCGCAATCTCCCAAAACTATTATTTTTAAGGCTGCAAATGAATGGTATGATGCCTTTTAAGTGTGTATGCTCTAATGATCCTAAGATGCAAGTTTCTCTAGCTTGAGATCCACCTACTGCAGAGAGGGTGAAGCTTAATGTGGATGATTTTCAGACCAATCCTACTAGAAATATAGGTGCAGAGGAGTTTTTAGAGACAACATCAGTAACTAGCTCGGCGGGTTCTCTGTCAATTTGGGCAAAGGGCAAATGATTGATGCTGAAATTTTGGGGGCCAGATTTTGGATTGAAACTTGCAGTTAGTAAGGGTATTTCAAGATTATGTGTGGAGATGGATTCGGTTCTAGTGGTTAATTTAATTAATGATATGGCTGATACCAGTTTTCATAATCTTGCCAACATCATTGATTAGTGCAGACAACTTATGACACGTATAGCCGAATGCGAGTTAGTGCATGTCTATCAAGAGAAGAACATGGTGGCAGTTGGTATTGTTAATTGGAGCTATAATATAGATCTTGGGTATCATTATTGTGGGAATCTTCCTGATTAGATTGGAACTTAATTATTTGATGATATGATTCAATTAAGAAGTTAAGGGAAATGTAATTATAAACTCCCATGGGGTCTATGGATTTTAAATGATTCACACATACTCACACGGATTGTGAAAGAATGTGATAGAGTATTATATTATGATGTTTAATGATTTTGGTGAAGTCTTATGGATTTTAATTGATTCATTTTAAACTCTTCAGCTCCGCACACATAGCCAACTCAAAAAACCATATAACTATATTTGGATGCAATGGTCTGACCAAGTCTCAATTCTGAATAGGAGCATTATTCAATATTTCTAATCAATAACGTATTGGCTACGTCCAATCCTTGCTACTTGTTTTTCTTCCCCATTCCTTTCCAGCAATTGAGTGTTGATTTTTTTTTCTTTTTTCTCTCTCTAATCAGTCCATTGTTATTTCATAAAATGTAAAGAATGTATTTCAGTGATTTTGCTCCAAGAATATTGAGTACAATTTAAGGATCAATGCCATATTTCACAAGCCCTAAATTGTAGGAATTATATAAGAATTAGAGGAAGGAATTACGGGCGGTGCGCTGATCTTCATTAACAAATAAACTAATACCCAGACAAAAGTTTTAGCTTTATATATTGAACTTCAAATTTCCTTACGAAAAATTGAAGTTGTTCATGCTAAAATACTGTAATCATACACCATGATGCAGCTAAAAAACAAAAACAAGTATAAGCAATTGAAAAACAAATAAAGGTTGACCAACCAACAAGATAATTACATCGTAATCAAAAGATTCACACTAGGAGAAAGTAGCGTATAGACCTCTGTGTGTATTACCTATAGAAGATGAGACTGCTTGTATTGTAGAGAGTAATAACGTTGAAATCTTGAGAGGGGATGCATGATTTGTGAGGGCCCTTAGTATTTATACCTCACATCCTAGAATCCATCAAAATCCTCTAATTCATTGAATCTTACAAATTCACAGGCTTTTCGAATACCCTCATGGCGAGTTTACTAATCCGTAATCAAATTGAGAGAAATTGGATTGATGAAAAATTGAAATGAGGTGGAATCAGAATTAGATTTCTGTTGAAGTTGTTTACTAAAACTGTCTAGAATCGGAGTATGAATGATGTTGAGTCCATATAAGTTGTTTACTAATTCACTTCAATCGGAATTAAAACTAGGTTGATTACTAAATTGTCCTTATATAAATAAATTATTTTCATACTAATTAATTAAATTAAATTTCTTAGTTAAATTTATATAATAAAATTCATCTATATAAAAATATATAAATAGGTCCAGCTGCACATTCCCCGTGTCGCCATCTTTCCCACGCCTTCATCCTGAAGGTCAATCTGCACTGCCCTCCACCCACCCCTGCCTTTCCTTGCCCTGTCTCTATCTTCCACCCCCTTACGCCTCCATAGCCACTGCCCCACCCCAACTGTCTTCAACTTCCCCCTCTTTTTTTTTTCCATCTACTTCTCATCTCCCTCCATCTTTCTCCAACCACACAGCCACTGGAATATACCCCACAACCACCATAGCAGTGGATCCACCACCACTGCAGCTGCAATTCCAAGTGTGAATTGTTCAATTGGCAGATGCGGCATCAAACAAGTTTCAAATCCGTTCTTCACCAACGACAACCCATTCCACCAACTCAGTCTTCGAAGCCCATCCTGGCACAAAATCATCCAGGACTGTGATTGAGCTGGTGAACATACAAAGGAGTCGGCAGACTGGCAAAGAGAGTCACAGATACGAAGGGGGAGGTAGAAGATACGGGGGTAGTTTGGGTATAAAAGTTGGATTCCTGGAAGAGCCTTCTCCTCGGAATCCAAATACCTCCTCCATGTAGGGGATCCGATTTTGGGAGATTTAGGGATCCAATTCCTGATTTTAAGTAGACCCCATCTTGTTTTGATTCCGGAAATGTTAGTAAACGGCTTGAACGTCTGGAAAATAATACAATTCCGTTTCTTGCCATTCCGTTCCGGTTTCGTAAACACGCTATCAGACTTTAAGGGACACTTTCAAACTCTGGATAGAATACTACTAGGACTTGGATTGAGTCCTTAAAATCTGAATTGACAACCACTTGCATTTAAAAGACTCATTTTTTTTTTTGTCAATAAAAGACTCATCTAAAATCATAAGGGAAATTTTATTTACACTGATCCTATTTTCACACCCAACTTAAAAATTTTGTCCCGCAAACTTACCTTTTTACCCTCAAATACAAAATTGACAAACTTCAAAAAAAAAAAAAAAAAAAAAAAGCCACAAACACATAAACCCACCCAACCACCTACTGTGGCAGTAATCGGACTTAATTCCAATTGTCATTCCAAAAATTGTCCTTGTCGACCTACTCTTTATCTCGTCAATGTTCAATTCTTCATGCTCATCTCTATGGGGCTAGATTTTGGTTCGACTACTATTTCCTTAAAACTTAATGAACTAGTTATAAAAAATAAAAATAAATGAAAATAAAAAAAATAAAAAAAACTAGCAAATTGCAGCTCAAAAGACTGGTGTGATCTTGCAATTCGTGGAATAAGGATGTTGTTGACCCTAAAAACTACTAAGCCTACATGACGCGCAGGCCGAGTAACTAATGAGCTAACTACGTCCTTCGGTTATGTGTGGGGCGTGCCAACTCGTCGGCCGAGCTCGGCCAGGGTGTCGCGTTGGGCGCGCTGCTGACTTATTTGATCTCGCGACTACGGCCGAAGAAGGAACACGTCTCGGCCTTCGGGTTCTAGAGCCTGAAGAAAAAGCTGCTAGTTCTGCGAAGTTCAATATCAAATTCGGCTGTCAATGTGCCGAATATAGTAACCTGTAACACCTCACTTCGCCAAAAAGGCTAATGAGATGACTTCTGCCAATAAGGATTCGAAAATCCTTCTAGACCGAGACTTAGATAGATAACCAGTCGGCCTCGACGCAGTACTGTTTATCTAAACTAAAAGTGCTCCGCAGTCGACTGATTCTATGGCAACAGTGCTGTTTATCCAAACTGAAGATGTGTTGGCAAGAAAAGGGAAAATGAGAGATTTCTCAAGGTTGTTGAGAGGTTCGCGTAGAGCGAGTTTGCGCAGGGCAATTTTTGTGTTGAATTGGGGGGGGGAGGGCTTGAAATGTTGCACGGTGTCTTGTATTTATAGCAATGAACCTACTCCTGGCCGAACCAGAGATGTACTCGAACTAGAACTCGTCATCCCAATCTGATAATAATTCGGCTAATTCTACTTCCAAGGGGTTCCTGAATTAAGCCCTCATAACAAGCCAGATTCACTCCCGAATTCTAAGCGCCTTTAACTCTGAAACCCCCTTGTTATACCAGGACTCGACTTCTTTACTCTTATCCAAATCAATTCTTCTTGCAATAGGACCTGGCTGACCTGATTGGGCTGCCTATGACAGCTTGGGCCAAATACAACCCTAAGCTCGGCCCAATAATATTATTTTGGGCCGAAACATTGCCCCCTCGTTTCTGAGGTTTTCAGTTTGGCACTCCTTAGCCGAGTCTCGACCTTGAAGAAGTGAAACCAAGCCCTTAAGGTATCATTCGAAGACAATGAAAGGTCTCGACTATTCTGCCTACCAAGCGCATTTATGAAGCACGATTGAACGATCTTAATTTTGTCAGACACCCCACCACGTGGCATCTTTTTGGCACGTTTGTCCTTGACATTGAAACGCCCTCTCAAACCCTAAAACCCTCCACCACACGCTATCATTATAACCTCGATCTGCGAATTTTTTGGTCTTTTTGAGACGTGCAACTACTCAAACGTCTTCTCATTATTGAACTCGCCGCCACACGCCATCGTGTAGTCTCGATCTGCGAGTTTTTCGGTCTTTTCACCTGGATTCTTTGAATATTCATCATGATTACTAAATCCCTCGATCGATCTTATCCCTCAATTTAAACAATTGATCTTCCTCCCAAAACGCCTATAAATACTCAACTTTCTTCATTCAACTTTTACGTTTTCATTTAGAAACCTCAAATCCCTTTGCCATTCTCTCAAATCTCTTCGCCATTTTCTCGAAAACCAGAAAGATAAACACCAATACCCAGAAGAAAAAAACTTCATCTTCTCCAATGGCTGCCAATGCTTTCATCAAAAAGTTGGTCGAGGAATGCAACAAATGTCAAAAATCACTGACCGCAACACAATCAAAACTATCAGTTTGAGGATGAACCAAACGCCTCCCACCAAACCCTAGGCCTCTTGTTCAAGGACAGTGTTCCAGAAGCAATCAACGAAATGCTTAAAGAGCACTACCTAAAACCCTTGTTCCAAGGGTACGTCTGGTTGAAATGGGAATCGGCCAGACCCCATGGAGTTTGGCCTTTGACCACGGCGGCCTGGGTCGCCTGGGTCACCCGGATGGAATCATATTTTGGCGACGAACGAAGGGTTCTCTATATTTTTGACGCTATCAAACTCTCGACCATCGAGATAAGCTTTGATCGAGAGCTCGTAATGGCTGCATTAGGCCTCTGGTGCTCGGCCACCAACACGATGGTTCTCACCCTTGGCCCCTTTGGCCCGAGGGTTTTAGACATGACTGCCATACTAGGCACTTCTCCAACCAGTCTTTCGGTCAACGCTTCTCTTGCCGGGTATGATTTTGATTTGGACCTGAAAATGATTTTTGAAGAATGCGCCATCGAAGTGCTGACGAGGGGAGATCAAAGACCGCCAAAAGAAGAAGTACATAAATTGTATAAAAACTTTTTCAACTACAACACTTTGATCACCCACTTCGCCGGTTCTGAAGAGGAAGACCTCAAGAAGGGAGAACACGAGGCCTTCTTATTTTACTGGTATAACAAATATCTCTTTTGTGCTAAGTCGAATAAATGCTTGGCTGATAACATGCCTGTCGCCGACGCCCTGGCTAGCGGTCACATTCTGGCTCTCAGTCTAACTTTCCTTACCAACCTTACCTGGTGTTTGGCTGAAACAACCTTGGGGAAAATCGACCCCTATTAAAACGGCCCACTCTGGGTCTTCCAACTTTGGCTGCAAGTCTACTTCTCGACCTTGCGGCCTGAAATCCCAAGCCTTCGTCCCTTGACAACTATAGGTATAGAGTTGGCTTCCCGCCCCATCCCTACTCACTCGGCCGAAAAGATTTTCAAATATTTCTTCTTCCTAGAAGACTTGTCCGACGATGAATTCCAAATCTGTTGTCGTCGGACATACCCACCTTCTATCATTCTTCCTTAATCAGTGTGGGGAGCAGCCAGGGATGCTGATCTTCAGGAGACGTGGGGATCATTCATCATGACTCGCGACTTGCCTTATGGTTGCGAAGCTTGACGAGGTAGTTGGGAAGTCTACCACCCCAACTTCCTGGCTCGTCAAATGGGTTATCTCCAAGGGTGCCCCCTGCCATTCCTTTCATCTCGCTCCCTTTTGAGCGGAGAACGCCTTTCTGGTTCCTTAGACCGGGAATGCGATAAAGCCGAGAAAGAATTTGCCAAAAGGCGTTCCAAATTTCGTCTTCGGCCGAGAAACCTAGAATCTCGATGCGCCAATACTTTCGCCGAGTGGTGGGACGCCTATACCAAGGACTTGTTTCATACGCCGGCCGAAGAAATCATAAAGAAACTCTTCGACGATTGTCCGAAGAAAGTCCTCGCTCCAAAGTCCAAGGAAACGGCCGAAGGTATATACCTTTTACCTTTTTTTTTTGTTCATCTATTTTCCTTTGACCTTTATTTTGACTCGAGTTCAGTGTTGTCAGGCGGCCGTACCATCAAGAAGGCTGAGGTGGTGGCAATGGTTGCAACTAAGAAGAAGGTTGTCCCTGCTGCGAAAAAAATGGCAGCTGCTATGCCAACTACGCCGAGCAAACGACCCCGTCCGGAGACCGAAACGACAGGAGACGTTCCCTGGCCCAAAAAAATGCTTCAAATGGTTGCCTAAGAAGGGGGAGCGAGAGATTCATGTCATCTCCAGCCAAACTACGGGAGCAACCGCTCCTAGTGTTTATGTTCTCCCCCTGTCGTCGAGGCCTCGGTCGTTGTACAGCTAGACCTGGTGATTGAGCCGATCATTAATCCAGTTGTTGAATGTTTTGCAACTTCAGCATCGGCAACTGCTCATGTCAAAACCAGCCCGGTGGTTGCTACCCCGGAGGGAACAATTCCTCTAGTCGAGGAAAACCCTTTCCTTATCCAAAGAGGGTTGCAGTGATCATCCTAGAAGAAGAGGTATAAAATTCTATAACGTTATTCCATCAAAAACTCTATCTAATGATTGACCCTTCTGTCTAGGAGGATGAGAGCGAAGGCCCCAAATTGGTAAGGAGGTATCGACCGGCCGAGAAAACAACTCATAATCCTCAGCCGGTGGTCGAGGCTTCTAGTCGAGTTGAACCTCCCTTGATCGAAGTCAGTCCTGAACCTGTGGTGGCACCGTTGGTTGAACTGGAAGCAACAGTAGAGACCTCAGTTCATCATCAGGAACAAAACATTGGCATCCCTTATCAGGAAGTCACTTCAGCTTTTGTAAGGCCTGGTTACTTTCTTTTGTTAATTTTTTACTGTAACAAATCTAAACCAAGAAAAACATAATGTCAGGCCCAATTATTCATTTCACCAAAAATTCTACGTGCCAATGGGTGTTATCTACATTTCTTGGCCGCCTCAATGGCCATCAAATGTGGACATCCTCCATCGACCGCGTGAATTAAGAGGCTCCCTTAAACACCGGCCTTAGCCACTAAGTTCTCTAGGTTCAAGCAACAAACCAGAAAACACGATCGAAGTTTCCTCACGGCAGGTCTTAAAACAAACCTTCCTTTTTTTTGCCTTTCTGACTTGGCTTCTCTAAACATATTTTTTTATATATGCAGCCTTCGTGGGAAATTGAACTCAAAACCCTTCTTTCCAGCCCTTCGGGGACGGCCGGTCCTTCTTCCACCATAGCAAAGCATTATGCATCAGTAGTCGAATCGAATGCCCTTGCTAAGCTGCAGGGACTCTTGTCTCTTTCGGCATCTCAAATCCTCGAGCGCAAAGGGCTCGACTCTGTAGGAGATGCCTGAATGACCTTACCGCTGACGGCCAATTGAGCAATGAAACAGTTACTCGTCTGTCCTCCATCCTAGAATGAACTCGAGAATATTTTAATGTCTTCGAAAGAGCTCTCCGGGCAGAAGAGGACTTTAAGGCTGCATTGATCGCTCAAGAGGCTCTTTGTCTAAAGGTTGAAGCGATAAAAGTGAAGAACGAAACTCTGCCCGACCTCGATCGACGAACTGCTGATCTCAACCGTAAAATTGCCAAACTCCAACATCAGCGGTCCGTCATTGCCTCTGATCTCGCGAAGGATTTTGAGTCAAGCAAACCTCTTTTGACTGATTACGCGGCCGGTGCAAAACTGATCGAGCAACTGAGAATGGACAAGAGAAATCGGCAAGCAGAGATCACAATAGGCGAAGTGAGGTGGTTAGAATTGAAAACTACACTCGAAGCCCTCCTTCCTTCGACCCTTTAGAACTTTGTCTCTGTAATTTGGTCGATCGGCTTCTACTTGTACACTTTTTTTGCGAATATTAATGAAATGAACTTTTATTCTCTCATCTCCCAAGTTACTGGAAAATATTTTTTTTGAAATTTCCCATTGATTGGTAATTTGTGAATCAGGCCAATCCGATCTTGGAGGTGGTATGCCCCCTTGCCAAGAACTTTATGGACGACAAACGGTCCTTCCCAATTGGGCGACCATTTCCCAAATCTAGGATCCTTGATTCCTACTGGCAAAACGGTTTGCCAAACCAACTCTCCTTCGCCGAATGTTTTTTTGTCTAATCCTTTGATTATAGGCTCGCTCGACAATCTTTTTCTGCGCCATTAATAAGTTATAAGAATCAAGTCGAGCTTCCTCCAAGTCTTCTAACTCTTGTCTCATGGACTGACTGTATTCGGCGCTGAACAAACTACTTTGTTCAATTACTCGCAATGATATTATACTTAACTCCACTGGTAGCATCGCATCGTGCCCATAGGTTAACGTATACAGAGTCGTCCCTGTTGCTGATCAGAGTGAAGTCCGATATGCCCATAAAGCCTCGTTCAACTTCAGATGCCACATGCCAAGGCCGGGTATGATCGTCGTTCTACAAGTGTTGCTTGGCCTAGCTCGCCCCTCGGGAGTTGTGCTCCGGAGGCTATTTGGGCTAGTTCGTCTGCATCAGCATTTCGAATGCGGGAGATGTGTTTGAACATGATACCGTCGAACGACTCGGCCAAATAGCTGGCCATCATGTTATAAGGAAGCCAGAGTGCAACTCATGCAACAAAAAGTTCCATTAAGTTGGTTAATCACTAGTTCTGAATCGCCAAGGACGAGTATGCGGGCCGCCCTCAAGTCGTGAAAGACGTGTAGGCCGATGATAAGGCTTCATATTCGGCCTGATTATTCGTACAATCAAAATCGAGGTTGAGAGAAAAATACCAGCGACGCCGATCTGGGGATTGAATGACGATTCCAACACCAGCCGAGGTCAAAGTACTAGAGCCATCAAAGTACATCGTCCAATAGTTGTCGCGTGTTTTGACCATTCTGATTTCGATATCATTGCCCCGAAACCATATGGAGATGGGTGTTGGGCCAAAAAATCGGCTAGAGCCTGCCCTTTGATGGCTTTTTGGGGCACGTATTGTAAACTGAACTCGATAATGCCATTGTCCATTTCCCAATTCGACCATTTACTACAGGCCGAGTGAGCATGTATCGAATGACATCCGTTTGGGCGATAACCTGCGTAATCGATGGAAGTATGTAATGTCGAAGTTTTGACGCGGCGAAAAACAAAGCCAAGCAAAGTTTCTCAACGAGTGAATAATTGATCCCGGGCGAATTCAGATTCTGGCTGAGATAGAAGATAGCCTGTTCTCGCCCGACATCGTTGTCTTGTGCAAAGAGGCAACCGATGGATTCTTCGGCCGCCGAAATGTAAAGCTTAAGAGCTTTACCATGCCGAGCCGGTACGAGGACAGGTGGGGTTATAAGGGAAACTTTGATTTGCGTGAAAGCCGCTTGATGTTCCTCGCGCCACTCAAACTTGTCCGAATCCTTGAGTTTTAAAAGTGTAAAAAAGGCCTTCATTTTACCTGTCGAATTAGCTATGAAACGGCAGAGAAAATTTATTTTGTCGAGTAAAGACTGGAGTTATTTTTTGGTTGTCGGGCGTGGAGCGTCGATAATTACGCGAGCCTTATTTATGTCCACCTCGATACCATGATGGTGTACAAGAAAACCCAAGAAGTTACTGGCTGATACGCCGAATGCGCATTTGGCCGGGTTCATTTTGAGATTATGACGGCGCATACAAAGGAAAACTTGCCGAAGATCATCTAGATGCGTTCGGCGGCCGTTTGATTTAACTACCACATCGTCAATATATACTTCTACAATCGTGCAAATCATGTCATGAAATGTAGTATTCATAGCACATTGGTATGTGGCACCAGCATTCTTAAGGTTGAATGGCATGACAACCCACTCATACGTCCCAAGTGCCCCTGGGCAGTGAAAGGTGATTTTATGAACGTCGGCTTCGGCGATAAAGATTTGGTTGTAGCCAGCATGGCCGTCCATGAAGCACAACATTTCATGATTGGCCACGACGTCAATTAACAAATATGAAATTGGCATCGGGTATTCATCTTTGGGGGTTGCCAAATTCAAATTACGAAAATCGATGCAAATGCGTAGAGCGCCGTTTTTCTTTAACACTGGGATGATATTGGCCAACCATTCGACGTATCGAGCTGTTCGAATAAATCCAGGTCTTACAAGTCGAACGAGTTCGTCTTTTACGCCAAGCTGTAATTCGATCGAAAAGCTATACTTTGATCGAAAATCGTCGAGGGGGTTGGCGGAAAGGCTTACAACATGCTTTAATGCGTAGTTCATGCTCGACAAGGGTTCGATTTAGGCTAGGCATCTCATGATAACTCCAAGCAAAACAGTCTTTAAACTCGATGAGCAATTTACAAAGTCCCGTTTTCATGGATTGGGGTAACAACGCACTAATAAATAACGGTCGAGGGTCGTCAGCTGTTCCAACATTTATTTCCTCTAAAGGGTCCTTAACTTGGGGCTGACTGTCTTTAAGCTCGGCCGGAGCAGCTGGAACTCTATCAAGGGATAGAATGAGGGCATTATCTCCTTCGGCAGGGAATTCTACGAGGTTTTCGCCTGAAGTGGGTTGTCTGGAAATAATAAACCAGTGGGCTAGCAGTCGTTCCATGGTAGATGAAACCGTTGCTTGACGTTCGGCTTTTTTGGGGTTAAACATCGGAATCGGTGATGAGGTCAGCCAACCCGAGTCTCGTCGAATTCTGGTGTACAGTTTCGGTGCCAACCTCGATGGTTTTCTGAACCAAGATCCTAGTCGGCCGACCGTCTTCATTAAATCCTTGTAAAGTGATGTAGCCGACATGGTTGTCGTAGTAACGAGCCTGGATCATGTTAGCTTCGAACGGCTGACTATCGGTCGGATGAACGGTGACCGTCTTGCCATCCCAAAAGATGAGGACTTGATATAATGATGAAGGAATGCAGCTCATTTGATGGATCCAGTCTCAGCCCAGTAATGCATTATACTCAGTCTTTGAATCAACTATGAAAAATGCTGTTATATGATTGCGACCTGCGATACCTCCAATAGGAGCACTCCCTTGGTTTGGGATTTGTCACCGACGAAGCTGCTCATGGTGATCCCTGAGGGGATAAGTTCTTCATTGGAAAGACGCAATGCCTTCATGATGGTCACGGGCATAATATTGATGGTCGCTCCACAGTCGACGAAGATTTTAGAGACTGGATATCCTTCGATATGAGCCGTAACATACAACGGCTTTAGATGATAAAGGTTAGTTGACGGTTGATAGGAGCATATTTATGAGACTTAGTTAGCTTGTTTCTTGGCATTTGCATAGTTAATTTCTAGTTATTTTAGTATTTTAAGCTATTTTCGTGTGTTTGTAGGTCCAAAGGGCTAAAGAGGTAAGAAAGTGCATTTTGGTGCATTTTGGGGAAGTTTTGGGCTTGGAATGGATAGCACATGCATGGAGCAAGGTGGATGGATGAAATTGAAGACCAAAGGAGGCTAGGAATGTGCTAAAGAGATGAAGGAAATAAATTCAAGACAAAGAAAAGAAGGAATCTCAGCAAGAAAGAAGGAATGTTAGCCAAGTTACTTTATTTTGTCCTAAAACTTTCCTAATCCTATTCCACCTAGGTTCCAACTGCAAGGAGGATCCCTAAATATATTATGACACTTAAATACCTGATTCTAGAAGGCCAATCCCAGTCCTAATAGGTTGCCGCACCAATTCACTCTAGGAACCCTTCCTTGCCGTGCAAGCAAGCCATTCCCTTGTCTCCTAGGATCCTGCCGCATATCCTTTCCCTTTGGAGTACAAACCTTTCCCAAAATTACTTCACGGCCGTGCCTTCCTATCCCTATAAATTTAAGTCCTTACCGCAGCATCCCTGACATTCCCTCACCATAATTCGAATCCCTGACCATCCTTCACCACAATTCAGACCACCATTCACATCACATCCCTCATTGGCCGCAGCAAGGAAGGAGTAGCCTTGAGCCGTGCCTGCCATTCAAGCTTGGATTGCTGGAACGTTTTTAGGTGTATTCCATCTTTTGTTTTAAATGTTTAAATTTAAGTATCTTTGTTTAATTGCGAACATGAGGAGCTAAACTTGTTTTAGCTAGAGGAGAATTCAAAGTCATGAACATATTTGTGATATGAATTGATTACTTCCAGTTATTATTTCATAAATTGTGAATGCAATTTACTTAACTGCTTGATTGATAACTTATTCTTGTATGTTGATTAAGGGTGCACACTTAGTTTGCATGCATGAATTTGATGCTAAAATATAAGGGATTTTCACCTAATCGTTATGAACTTATATTTGCAAGTAGTGGAGGTTGCTAGTCACGATCGTGTTAAGTAAATTCCTGGCAGGAGTATCATGCTGTTAATAGTTACGAATGCCTTGTCAATGCTTATGATTTTCATAGAGCTTAATGATCTTTGATATGTATCTCTATTATGTTGTTCATGTAGGGAACTTGAGAAGAATAATTTGGTTGCGATGCGATGTCCAATTCAATGAACTTAGGAAAATCTGAGGGTTAAATAGTGTTGTTCACGGTTAATCTGGGGCATTGTCATTCACGGTTTATCGGAAGAATAACTGGAAATCGATTCATATGCATATGTGTCATGTGTGGAGAAGGACCTTCTAGCTAGTTTCATTCACCCCAATTTCGTGCCAAAGTTGTTTAAGAGTCTTTGATTTATTTGTTTTACTTTGATTTCGTCAAAACCAATCCCCCTTTATATTTCGTGTCAAAGTGTTTGTTTTACTTTAGTTTTCATTCAAATCTTTTTCCTTAAGTGTTTTGAGTCAAAATCAAATCAATTTTCGTCCAAAGTAATCTCTAGCGTCTAGTTTGAGTCAATTAGCTTGTTTTGTGCTGTTTTGAGTCTTTCTAGTTTGTTTTGAGTCATTAGAGTCTAGTTTTCTATTTTTAAGTTTAGTTTTGTGTTTTTGAGTCAATTTTGAGTATATTAGCAATCCCTCATAATCCCCGGCCTAGAACGATCCCTACTTACATATATACTACAATTGTCAACAAGAGGGTTTAATTTCTGTGCTAAGCTTTTATCACATAACGATGAGCGAGGAAATAATTCGGCGAAAGCTGCTTTGAGCATATCTTTCTTCATTGTTAGCTCGGCTTCGTCAGCAGCCACAAAGTCAACTTGCTTGGCTTCCTCGGTAATTAAGTCGTCATCCAAGGAATTCAGTTGGGATGCAATTGGCCGAAACTCTGGAGATAGGACATGGACCATGCTGATTTCCATGTTGTTGAGGACCGAAGGTCTCATCGGGTCGTGAACTTCTTTCGGATTTACTGAATCGCGATCGACTTCGTCTTCTGGATCCTCTTCTTCTGGATTTACATAGGGAGTGTCTGCCTTGTCCCTCTTCGATGGTCGCGGGAGTATGTTCCTGTGATATGTCTTCATGAGCCTTCTTGTTTTGTTCTTTGGTCTCTCTGATTTCGCTCAATGTTGGGATCTGGTCTTGTCTTTGCAATGCTTTACGGGCTTGCTCTTGATAGGTGATTCGGGCGTCCCTTATCTCTAGGTAAGCATCCAAGCATCCCACACGCTCTTCTTCGTCGACCGTGAGGCCGAAAATGGATACGTCCGGGAAGACTTCAAAATGATGTCGTAAATATTGGAGGTCCTCGAGAGAAAAAGAGAGCTCAGCGGTATCTATGTCAGTGTATGAATCGACCTCAAAGCCGAGAACTCGCGCTTCACGTACATGTTGGAACCTGGCCTTCATCCCTGGATCAGTGGTCTTTTGAATAATCTGTTCAACATCAGGACAGGTTAGTGCCAGGTCAAGAGCCTCTTGACATGCCTTGGGTAGGCCGTATAAGTCATTGGCGGAATATTTCTCGTGGAACTCCCGCATGTACTCCAAGGCTTAACAGAGGAATGGAGGGTGCAGATTCTGTCGTACTTTAATTAGTGGCTCTGGTGATGGCAACGAGGGTAATTTTCTTCCCGCTTCATTTCTAAAGTGCTCAAAACGAGCTTTCATCTCCCCAGGCTATAGGAGTAGTTTGATACGCTTTTCAGATTCTTCAATTGTGGTTTCGAAATCGCGATCGATTGCTTTCTTGCCTTGAAGTAATTCGACCATGATTGCAGGGGGTTGTCGGTCATCTTTACTACCTGCTGCTTCTTTCGGTTGCCACTTGGTAGCCGAAGTAGCATGTGCTGCCTATCGTCAAGCCATGTAGTCTATATGTAGGTGTCGCATTTTCTGAGATTTAGATAACGCGGTATATACACCGGTATGAGAGTTGTAACTATACCACCGTTGGTCGCGTAGCTTGGGCGACTTGAAGGTTTTTTGATTTGCCGATGAACTCGAGGTGCTAAAGTTAAGTGAATAATAATCCTCATTGTAGAACGGCACATCGAAATCAAGACGCCGTCTGGCTGAGGGTGGATCGTTGGGTCGTTTTTTAGGGCCGAGCCTATCGAATACCTTCTGGCGCTGGCCTGCGTTGAGCACCATTTGAAGCGTTGTTGCGGCCCTGGATTGGTGTTGTAGTACTGTAGCCTGATGTGGTTTCTTTTATGGCTCGGTTATAACGACGCGTGCTTTACAACGACTGCACAAAACCATCGGTTCATCCGCTTCTTCTGTGCTAGAGTCTGACATAGGTTCAATGATGGCCAATCTCGAAAACTCTGTAGGTGGTTCATTTGAGAATAAATAAATCTTGAGTCGTGGCCGAGAGCCCTACTTTGGGACATGCTGTATTGGAATGAACTCGGCCTTCTCTTTTCCTCTACTTTTAGGCAGATGAGCATCTACCATACCAACTGTCGTCGAAGAGAAATGATCGACATCAACAATCATTTGTTTCTCAGGAAATTTTAGTTTGCCCTTATCAATCCAGCTTTCAATGACATCATGGAAGATGACTCAATTGTTTGTTGTATGCTTATTCGAGTTATGGTACTTACAATGTGTTTTACCTTTCAACTCTTCGGCCTTGGGAATGTTATGCCTTGGCCGAAGTTTAATAATCTTTGCTAGCAACAACTGGTCAAAAATTACCTCGGCCTTGGTGATGTCAAAAGTGTAAACCTTTGTTTTAATTGTTTCTTCAGAGGTCGAGCGAGTTTTGGTATCCTTGGAGTTGATTTGAGCCAATTCCTTGCATATGTATGGCTTCTCTATTACTATTTTGGTCGCGTCCACACTGGCATATTAGAGATCTTCACCTTCGATCGATGCATAACTAGTTGTGGGATTCTTGTAAATCGTTCCTCAGGATAGGGACTTCAAGATCTTCTCTTCTCGGAGCAAGTAATCATATTGCTCGACATGCTAAGCCATTTCATACATATCTTAGAAGTTTGCCCCCAGGAATTTCTTTTTGTACTCTACATCCAGGCCGATTAGAGCAAGTCTAACGAATTCGGCTTTAGGGAGAGGTACTCGGCACCAGTTTCTGGCCGATTTGAACCTCGTAAAGTACTCCATTGGTGACTCGTCAGATGCTTGGCCCATCCTAGCCAAAAAGGCTACTAACACATCCATCCCGGATCGGTAAAATTGCTTATGGAACTTCTCGACCAGTTCCTCCCAACTCTGGATAGAGTTGGGTGGGAGATTGATATACCATGCAAATGCTGAGCTTGTTAATGAAAAGTTGAACAATTGCAATTTGTGGAAGTCACTGTTAATGTCTCCACATTGAGCAGTGAATCGAGCCACGTGTTCTAATGATGACAGGGACGATTCTTCGGCGAAAAAGCTGAAATCTGGGATCTTAAATCCCTTGGGGTATTTGATTTTTTCCACATAGCTCTGATATGGATAGATGAATTTAGGGAACTTCTACCCCTTTTTCAAAGCTGAATCGATCATTCTCTGGACTTCAATCATATCAACATATGTCTCTATCCTTGGATTGAAGCCATCTGTCATGCTAGTTGATCCACCAACTTTTTCCAAATCGACCATTTTGAGCCGAGCGGATCCTGTTTCCGCCTGCGTCACTGGTAATGGGTTGCTTCTGAAAATAGGTTGCCTGGTTCTATTGGTGGATCCACTATCGTGGCTCTTGCTGACTAGCGCGTCTCGTATTTCTGTTAGTATGTTTGTTTGTTGGCTGAACCAATGCTTGAATTGCTGAGTTTGCTCGTCGAGCTGTCGCCAAAAATCTTTTCGTCATCTTAGTGATGATCCTTATGTCATGAAACGGCTCGCTGAGATTAACTTCCCTTTCTCGACGTGTCGCGCTCAGTGTTTCAAGCGTCGCGGCAGCAATAATCTGTGTCTGTAAGGTTAGCAGGTCGATTTTCCCATGACTCTTTTCTTCTTTACAAACCGCGTTTCAACGGCATGAACTTCGTAGTTTTAGCACAAGGTCCCATTGGGCGTGCCAAAATGTTGACCCTAAAAACTACTAAGCCTACGTGGCACACAGGCCGAGTAACTAATGAGCTAACTATGTCCTTCGGTTATGTGCAGGGCGTGCCAACTCGTCGGCCAAATGTGCTGATGTCGCGTTGGGCGCGTTGCTGACTTCTTTGATCTCGTGACTAAGACCGATGAATGAACATGTCTCGGCCTTCAGGTTCTAAAGCCTGAAGACAAGGTTGCAAGTTCTGCGAAGTTCAATATGAAATTCGGCTGTCAATGTGTCGAATATAGTAACCTGTAACACCTCACTTCCCCGAAAAGGTTAATGAGATAACCTCTGCAATGAAAGTCCTTCTCGACCGAGACTTGAATAGATAACCAGTTGGCCTCTACGCAGTGCTGTTTATCCAAACTGAAGGTGCTTCGTGGTTGGCAGATTCTACGGCAACAGTGTTGTTTATCCAAAGTGAAGATGTCACCGGTTGCCTTCACAGTGTTGTTTATCCAAACTGAAGATGTGTTGGCGAGAAAAAAGAAAATGAGAGATTTCTCAAGGTTGTTGAGAGGTTAGCGTAGAGTGAGTTTGCACAGGGCAGTTTTTGTGTTGAATTTGGGGGGGGGGGGGGGGGGGGCTTGAAATGTTGCACGGTGTCTTGTATTTATAGCAATGAACCTACTCCTGGCCGAACCAGAGATGTACTCGAACTAGAACTCCTCATCCCAATCTGATAATAATTCGGCTAATCTTACTTTTAATGGGTTCCTGAACTAAGCACCTTTAACTCTGAAACCCCCTTGTTATACCAGGACTCGACTTCTTTACTCTCATCCGAATCAATTCTTCTTGCAATAGGACCCGGATGACCTGATTGGGCGGCCTATGATAGCTTGGGCCGAATACAACCTTAAGCTCGGCCCAATAATATTATTTTGGGCCCAAACGTGGACAAGTTAAAAAGCTATATATGCTTTCAAGGATGACAAAGCTGGTAGGTCATTTGAAGTTGGGTGAAGAGGGAATTGATGAAAGATCAAAATTTGAGAGATAGTGAGTGAGTGATCGATATCAATATCAGAAGCCCTATATTTCTTTGACGAACCCAACTCAGCTCAAGCAACACGATCTCCCAATTTCTTAGAAGGCCATAACCCTCCTCCACTATCATTTTACCGTTCTTCTCCATCGTCTGTTAATCCCTCTTTTCAATTTCCAGCAACCTACCAAACTGCCAATTGAGACTCTTAGGGCCTCTTCGACCCACCCATTCACTAGTTGATAATATCTTTCTACACCCATTTTTTTATTAGGGCATAATGGGAATATAAAATTTAAAAAAGAATTTATGGGTGTAGAGATAAGTTAACTGGGTTCAAATAAATTCTTTCAAATTATAATTGGATACACATAGATTTATAAATGCCTTTAAAATCTAATATAATCCTGTTCCAATACACCCTCGAATTATCTATAATAACTCTTTGAGCTAATTTTGGGGTGATCCACCACCCTTATGTTACCCCAAAAAAAAAATGTACATCATCAAGTTTATTGTTGGTATTGTTTATTACACCAATAAAATCAAGAAATTTAATCAATTAAACTCCAATATATATATATATATATATATATATATATATATATTTTGTTTTTTTTTTTTAAAATTTTACACAAAGTGGACATAATACTACTAATCCAGCGACTAACGAATTGAAGGCTGAAGATGGAAAGAATATACACGTACCTTAATATTTATGGCTTCCTTGATAGCTGGAACAAGCTTGAGCTGCAACAAAAGATTGTGACTCCGAAAATGCAACCCAGACATGGTCAGTGCGAAAGCTCAAAGTGTGCCCCTTTTTAATATGGAAACATATGTTTGAAAAAATATATTTAACGAGGGCTGGAACCCAGTGAGGTGCTAGGCCCTCATGCCCCGTTCGTAATTTTTGGTCATATAATGTGAAGAAAATTTTCTAGAGAGTTTGTCCATTTTCTAGGCCCTCACGCCCCGTTCGTAATTTTTGATGATAGATGAAATTAGTTTCTCGAATTGGTCCATTTTCTACAAGTAAGGGTCTCATTTCTGCATAAGACTATTGTGGAGCCAAAAATAATCACAAGGCAACACGTGAATTTTTGGGTATAAAAGGACAAAATTACCCTCGAGGTACACCAGTATTCCGACGTGCGAGCAGGGGCAATCATCCCTCAACCAAGTCAAAAGTGCCCAAAATAGGTAACAATTCAAAACCTATTTCACAACTCCAATCTCGCACCCGAAGTTCACTACACTTCCGCTACTCAAGGAGACGTATTCCATCCAAGCTCTTCCAACCCAAATGGAGAACAACACTTGTCTCAACAAGCTATAGAGTTGACGAGTACCCTCCCACAGCAGGCGACCTTGGTGAATCGGCTCTTGCAGCACACCGAGACGCAATGTGCCCCTGACGAGGTGTCTCGAAGTAGGACAAGGACAGGCAAAGAACCTCTCCAACAACGTCCCAGCAAGTAGCCATTTGACCAGTCACGAATCGAGCGTTCTAACGGAGTACACTCATGATTGGGCCTCGAGATAGCGTATACTCCCATCTTATCGCGTGGAGGAGCATGCAATCTCAGTTAGGTCCACAGACAAACATACACTCATGGTTGGGGCCACACTCCGATAATCAACATGAGTAACTTTCCAGGTGAAGTGTTCATTCGCGGTAATGCCTGAAGAAGCATCTTCCACCTCACATCGGAGTAGGTAGCACAACAGACGAAGAGAAATAGTCACTCAATCCAGCTCAAGTTCAATCAGCAGTTTGCGAGTTACCCGTTCGCCTGCTAGGAACATACCTCATGCACCGCAGCTGTGGCATAGACAAGCCGAACACATGAAAGAGCAACCTAGACCAACAGGTTATGACCAGGGGCAGCCGAGAGCTCCGCCACCCCCAACAAAGGCAAATTCAGGAAGAAGTAGAAAGGCTCGTAACCAACGAAGCTATTGACAAGGCGTTCCGATGAGACATGACCAATATAAGCTAGTCATCTTTCAATGACAAGATTGATGCAGATGGGACTACCCCACATAGATTGCCGGGTACAAAGACTACTTCTGTTCTGACAAACATAGCAGCTCAACCTAATTGTGCACGGGGGGCAGACGAGTACCAAAAGGTCCCAACTACCAAGAACCGGGGGCAGGCCTTATTCTCAACACTCCAGATGATTCAATACTGAAGCAGCACATCATCAGTATCCAAGCATCACAGACCTAGTGGTCCAATTCCTCTTGTTGTGCACAACCTGGCCCAAGCCATGCTTTCACAATCGTACCTACCTGCTCCACGGCTCCCGGTAGCCATTGATTTATCACCTTGGCTCATAACTGTGCCAATCTTGCACCATGGCTCCCAGCCATGTCGATCTTATCCTATGGTTCGCGCCAACCAAGCCTCAAAAAGGCATACGATGAAACACCTAATGATGGTGCAATTATTCTAGGAGCAACTCACTGCGCTTACACCCTTACGCGGGTTCCACAAAGCAGTTTGAAGTCTCAAGCAGATCGTCAAACAAGACCTCGCAGACTGAGGATTATTTTAGTTGTCCAGTAGTCCAGTTTTATTCAGCTCAACTTCTGATAACGACTTTCATACTCGCCTCTCATGTGCCAGAGGGTAAACTACTTGCTATCGAGAGGGTAAACCAATTGCTCTTCAGTGCGAGAGGGTAAACTAATAGCACTCCAGTGCGAAACGGTAAACTAATTGCTCTCCAGTGCGAGAGGGTAAACTAATTGATCTCCAGTGCGAGAGGGTAAACTAATTCCCTAACACCCATCTGGGTAAGCTCTCCAGTGTGAGAAGGCCACATAGCTCAAAAGATTGAAGGCTTGAAGACCAACTAAGCAACAAATGATCAGGGGGTTGCAGCCACTTTGCACCCAATATTACGTTCATCCGACACTTTTTCTTCAGCAACTCCGATCTTGGCAGCTTCACCCTAGACTTCTCCATCTACGACAGTTGAGAAATCAAACTCAAGCAGTTCCTTCATTTTTGGCAAGCAACCCAAACCGCGACCCATGCCATGCCTCTTCCTTGGCCCACGCCGAGCCAATCCTTGGCTTCAATCAAGCCGAGCAACATAAGCAATGGCCCTGCCACACCACATTCTTGGCTCATGCCAAGCCGACTCCTGGCCCCTGCTAGCTGACGTGCCGCACCAGCCCGACAGCTGCCTCGTGACAACACCACCCAAGAAGAAGACAAGGAGGATTAAGTTTTTCTTGCATCGGTGCGGTGCGGAGAAGACAAAGAAATCAATGGAAGACGGTTTTTTGCACGGGCAAGCGAAGAAGAGTGCTAGGGGAGGGGGAACAAATATCCTCTAGTTTTCTCTCTTTTGATTTAATCCCCTACTTAAGGTAGGCTTAAATAGACTTTGGAGGCGATTTTTTTTCTCTTTCCTAGAATAATCTAATTCCAAGTCCAAGTGAGAATTTGCATAAAAGCTAGAGATCTCTACACTTGCTGCCCTTTCTTGCGAGCATCCCAATAGGTGTAGGAGCATTTGTGGAGCCAAAAATAATCACAAGGCGACATGTGGATTTTTGGGTAAAAAAAGGACAAAATTACCCTCGAAGAACATCGAGATTCCTACGCTCGAGCAGCGGGCAATCATCCCTTAACCAAGTCAAAAGTGCCCAAAATAGGTAACAATTCAAAACCTATTTGATCTATCCTCATCAAATCCTCTGCACAAGGCAACTCCTAAATCTTTCCTCTTTTATTATATTAATTAGCTAATCAATTAGGCAATTATTCTATTAATTGGCTAATTAATTAGTTAATTATTCAATTATTCTCAATTGAACAAAAATCAAGAACCTCACCCAAAATACCAACCAAGTGGCCGGTCCTCGTCCTCCTAAAGGGGCCGGCCACACCCCTATAAATACTACCTCATTCTCTCCAAAACTCAATTCCAACTATCTTGCAAAATTCTCTAAATTCTCCAAACACTTTTCTATCAAAATTCTAACTTTGGCATTGGAGGTTCTTCAGCCAAGCCTCCCCCCCCCCCCCCCAAAATTCATCATGGTTGCATGAGGCTCTTGCCCTTGACCTAAGGTGTTAATTGTTGTGTAGGTGCAATTTTGTCCAAGAAGGAGAATGCGGAAATTTGTATCCACAACTATCCCAAACTCTTGGATCATAAATGTTTAAATGGAAAATAGGTTCAGGAGATTCAATATTTTCCTCTATGATCATTATCAACATTTAAATCCACATCACCACCATTTTCATGGTCTTGAGACTCATCACCAACATTTTCCTCCAATCACCACCATTTTCATGGTCATGAGACTCGTCATTAACATCTTTCTCCACATAACCACCAATTTCATGATCATGAGACTCCCAAACAACATATTGTGACTCTTCACCAACATCAGTTTCTCTCAAATTTTCAACCGACTCATTCTTTGTAGAAATTTTTTTATTAAGAGATCCTCTTAAACTTTCCTTAATTATGCTTTTTTTTTTCCTTTTCATATTACTAGATAGTTGTCTCCTAAAAGACATGGCTTCGAAAATTTGTTTGCAAAAATTACGTACACATGATATAACAAAAATTTCCTATCAAAATTATCATTCCAACACATATTATATATTATAAAAACCCTAACATCTATTATATATTATAAATGCACTAACACATAGTCTAACATATTAGAAAAATTGATAAAATTGAACCTAAAAATTGGGTTTGAAATCAAATCAAATAATTCAATTCATCAACAACAAGTTAACAACAATTCTATACATCAATTATCATATAATTCTATGTCACTTGCAAAATTTTATATTAAATTATGAATTAATAATTAATAATTCAAATTTTAAAAATTAGTTTACCTTAAAACTTAAAAGGGTTGGTGAATGCACTGAATGAGAAAGACCTGTCGGCTTGCTGCTTGGAAGCTGTAGCGCACAGCTTGCAGTGAGTGAGTTTTGAGAGAAATTGCTGCACTTGCAGCCAATGGATGGGAGAAAAGGATAGAGACGGCAGGCAAGGCAGTGAGGAAGTGGGAACAAAGGGGGGTGTGGAATCCCGATAAAAAGAGGATATGTTAGGAACTTAGGGTTAATTAGGGACAAGTGGTCCCTCTTATGTTTTATTTTTTTTATTTTTTTTAATTATCCAAAACCCGGGCCGTTCAACTTAAGAAATAGGTTATGTGTAGAAAAACTGGGCCGTTCAATTTGGGCTCTAGATATATATATATATATATATATATATATATTTAATACCTAGTTATGTGGATTTTTAACTTTTGGTGCCCCTCTTAATCTTGGGCCCCGAACAGTTGCCCTGGTGGAACTGGGCTTGGACATGATACAAATTACAACATCGACAAGCTTGACAGCTCAAACAAGGCTTTCACTACAAAAAAACTGGGCAGTGCACCCAATAAATTATATGTGCCCTTTGAGGTCAAAGAGCACCAACATATGTGCCCATAGACCAATAACAACAATGTAGCAACTAAGTTTTCATCTGTGCCCTTTATGGGCGTTACCATTGCTAAAAGGGCACAATAATGTATGTTGTGCTGAAAAGTGTAAGCACAAATAAAGGTGTTTTTGTGCCCAGTTCTAACAAAAGTGTCAGATGGCTGCTGCCACCCATGTTAGCACATTTATTGTTATTGTGCCCAATATGTCAACTATTTAAAAAAAAAATTAAAAACAGAAATAAACTACAAATTGAGATTGAGGCTAAACAAAAAATTATTTTTTCATAAAATTAAAACAACCCACAACCACAAGCATCTATAATATTACAATTTACAAAGATATTCACAACCATTATATATAAAAACAACTAGAATTTTACATGTTCTATCCCCAACTAAAATAAAACTATAATTATAAAGGTTTTAAGTGAATACAGGTTCTCTAAAGAAAAAGAACATCAAATATTAAGGTTTTAAGTGAACTTGCACAGTTTTTTTCTCATCTTCTAGTTCCAAAATTTTATTTCCAAAATGCTGCTTGAGTGCCACAGTGTTGAACCCTTCAAAAAAGTTAATCTCCAACTGCACAAGCGTCAAATGCAAAGTTACACCTAAACTCTATGATGACATTAATGTGATTTTGACTTAAAACAAAACAATCTACACACGCAAATTACACCTCTTTTTGTTGTAGACGTTCATTCAATTCATGCAACTCCGTCCATCATATTTTGCAGAAGGTTGTGCTCCCACTCTTTTGCTACTTCATCAATTTCCAGGGAATCACCTGCTAAGATAGGAAATTATACCATATATAAAATAGCTCCACTTTAATGAACTTCCCAACACTATCAATGTACAAAATGTGAATTGACATACGTGGATATCATTTGCACGTACCAATTAATTTCATCATTTTATGGGACCTTCAAATTGCCATAAGCAGGAACCTTAATTTTTCGAGTTGAATCCTAAAGAGGACAAACCGTCCCCACATCTAATTTTAAACCTTTTAAGGTATCTAATTTTAAGTACCAACTCACCCTCCTATATCTGTCCGTCCATATGTTGTGTTCAATCCTACTACACTACACAGAGAAGAAGGAATACGAAATGAACCCGCCTTTTTACATTGAAAATCAGTATAAAGTAAGAAACAAAGCCTTTCATAACTCTTTTTTGCCCAACCTCACCATCAATTCTAAACGCTGCAGAACACAGCCCAGAAGCTACAATAGCCATAGGGTCTGAGGAAGATCCACCTGTATGCCTTTCTGGTGCATGGGGAATTCTTCTTGTTCTAATGAAACAAAATTGGGAAATATAAATCAGTAAATAAGACTCAAGTGAGAAAATCAAGCAAACTGTGAAACAAAAGAAAATAAAGCTACTTGTATTTATCTCTCACACAAGAAAAAATACTAAATTAATTTGCTTCTTTCTTTCCTATCGAGTACTTTTTGGTTGTAATTTCTCAATACCATTTTCTCAAAAACTTGCATACAACAACTATATGCAAGTTGTCTGCAACAAACCGAAAGAAAAGATTTAGGTTTCTTTCTTACCCAAATCCACCAATTTGAATCAAATCTCTGCAGCCCTTCCAACCAAATGCAAATTAATACAACCTGCAACATTGAATCAGTAATGGAGAATGTTTATTCTTGTAATTGGATAACTGCAGCAAAGATGAGAAGAGTTAAAATCCCAATCCTCAAGCGAATAAGAGTTATATTATCAATGACTTGGTGAACGGAATGTAATACTTGTAACTCCTAGCCTTTAGCACTAAATCTTCAACAAAATAAGAGTTAATATATCATTGACTTGTTCATTGGAATGAAAGACTTTTATAAACGCTTAAAACCAAAATGCTATCAAACTAATTCCAAGTTCGAGAAGGCAGTGGAAAAGGTAATTATCAAAATGAGAAGAGTTTAACTAAATTAGGCATTGTTCTCAACACTATTAGCACATCTATGACTGGTAGGAAAAAGAAGTTGTGCCAACCTGAAGACAAAAAGTTTATCCTCAATGTGTTGTGCCTCTCCGTGTTTTTCTTTTTCCAATAAATATGCAACCAAACCTATGCTATGAACTATCTATCCAACTCAATACAAAAAAAACCCAATTAAAAACCAAGAAGCATAATTCAAGCATTATCAAAATAGGTAAAATCATAGACATTGGTCATATGTAGAGTAAAGCACAATTTGTTCCACCAACTTCTCCAACACAAAAATACAAAGATTTGAGTTTTTACCTCACAGAAATGAAAAGGGGAACAATCTGTAGTAGAATGAATTATGCTCCCACCTATTTCAAAAGGCCACAAAGTTTGAACATCACACTTAACATGAAATTTTTTAAAAATTAACCTTTCATCCAGTTAATTAATTTTTTGTAGAGAAAATGTTGGTAAAAATTTAATTAATCAGATGAAATTTTTATTGTGTTTACCTCAGTAGCTGAAATATAACCATTCTGATCCTTGTCAAATACTTTGAATGCCTCTTTGAGCTCTTCCTCTGCATCAGTTTCCTAGTGAAAAAAATTCATACAAACATAATTTCAGAACATTTAAATTAACATTTCATCCTAATTAATTCTTATATAGTCAAGCTATAATATCTGCAATGCCATGCATATCTATTAAATACCTTCATTTTGTTTGCCATTAAGCTCAAGAACTCTGCAAACTCTATGGTTCCATTTCCGTCAACGTCCACTTCGCTTATCATGTCCTAAAGCTCCTCATCGTCGGATTCTGATCCAGAGACCGAATGACCGTGGCCAGTTCATCCACAGCAATGCAACCTAATAAAACAGATATTCAAATCTTGTAAGCAAAAACCCCAAAATTTGAACCCCAGCTTTCACAAAAACCCCAAAATTCGAACCCCAGCTTTTACTGAAAGCAAAAACCAAATCAAATCAGGCAACCAACTCAAATTCTCGTTGTATATTTTACCAACTGTTGTAATCGACCTCTTCAGTTACTGGAGCTAATTTTCGCTCCAAAAATCAATAAATTTACTTCGCAGAACAGTCAATTAATCAGTGAGAAAACAACATCACCCAAAAGGTCAGAGATTTCCAAAACCAACAGGAAATTAAGAGAGAGAAACGGAAGAGAGAGAGAGAGAGAGAGAGAGAGAGATCGGAGTACCGTTAGTTAAAGAGTGGACGGCGTCGATTCTCCGAGCACTGTAATCCTTGAAGATCACTTCTGCCGTTCGCGGACTGGAGCAAATCCCCCCTCTCCTCTCCTTCATCTCACAAAAACTCCCGATTACAGATTAAGGAACCCTAGAAACCAATTTTATGAGTTTCCACCAAACACTCACAACCCTAGGTTTACAGAGATGCACAACGCCCCTCAAAACAGAGACCACAAAGAAAATCCCTTAAAAAACAAAACTTAGGATTTCTTCGGTGAATATTTTGTGAAAATATTTGAGAGAATCGGAGGATTTGAAAAAAAAAAAATAAAGGGTCAGACGAAGAGGGAAATGGGAAAGGGCTGAGGAGAGGAAGATTATGGTTTCAGTGGAGGAAAGGAAGATTATGGTTTCAGTGGAGGAGAGAAAGAGGAAGAGAGAGATGAGAGAAACAGGAGTCAGTAGGGTTTCCATCTGCTTTCCTTTCCATGCACTTTTCATCTTCCCTCAACTTTCCTCACAGCCGTCGATCCCACCGAGTGAAAGGGATAGGAGAGGTATGGTTGGATTGGGAAAGGGATAGAGAGGAGAGAGGCGGGAGGATTGAGAGAGAGAGAGAGAGGAATTGAGAAGAGGGAGTAAGGCGTGAAGATTGAGGAGAGGAATTGAGAAAAGGGACACGAAAATCTATTTTTTATTTCAATATATTAAACTAGAGGGTACAAAAACATTAATAGTGTCTTTGTAAATTAATAAAAAAAAATTATTTCTGGCATTGAAGGACACATGCAAGCTGGATGGACACCAAAGGCACAAAAGTCATGTTTTTCGTGCCCAATAATATGTTTGTGTCCATTTTTGTTTGCATTGGGCACAATAGGTGGTGCTCATTATTGGATGAGAACTATTCCGCTCTATTGGTGTTTAAAGGGACACAAACTCTTCTTTTGTGTCCTTAATTTTGTACCCAAAGGCCATTTTTGTTGTAGTGTTTGGAGATCAGAAAAGGAGCTCTCCACAAGATGAGCCCCTTACTTCTTTAAGGACAAAAGCATCTGCAGCTTCTCAATATCAAGGCCGATCTCTGGCCTTTGGAGGACGTATGTTGGGTGACCCGAGGCAAGGCTTGCCCTAACAATCCTTCCGTACCCAGTACCACCTACCACAAGAACCTTGCTGTTTCCCATACCTACCAAATATCACTTCTGTTTGCCTCTTGTTTGTTTGTTTTTCTTGCAATATTAAGGGAAGAGTAGCTCTATATAGGAGTCGAACACCTGGAGCATGCAGGGGAGTCGCCTTGAAATATTTGCATTGGTTTTGTGTTGGAACCCCCATTTGTCCCACATCGGACAGAGGGAGAAGAGAAGAGTGCTTTATATAGAATTACCCCACTCTAACTAACACCGAGGCCTTTTGTGATAAAAACCCCACACCTGAGGATTGTGCAGGTGGTTAAGTGGGGACAATATCGGTGTTGTTGGAGTGGGCCCTCGGCCCGTCGACCTGAAAAATTCTACATGGTATCAGAGCCAGGGGACGGGCCCGTTCTGCCACGTGATTGGGTGGGTCCCCGTTTGGCCCCGCGCGATGGGTGAGTCCCGACATGGCTCCACGTAGGCCAAAGATGCCACGTGATTGGGTGGGTCCCCGTTTGGCCCCGCGTGATGGGTGAGCCCCCACTGGCTCCACGTGGTTGCCGATGTGGATTTTCACGTGTGACCCATAAAATGGGGTCTCACGTGCGGGGGAGTGTTGGAACCCCCATTTGTCCCACATCGGACAGAGGGAGAAGAGAAGAGTGCTTTATATAGAATTACCCCACTCTAACTAACACCGAGGCCTTTTGTGATAAAAACCCCACACCTGAGGATTGTGCAGGTGGTTAAGTGGGGACAATATCGGTGTTGTTGGAGTGGGCCCTCGGCCCGTCGACCTGAAAAATTCTACATTTTGGCTTGAAAAATTAAAACTTAAAAAAACGTCAGCAAAGGAAAATGAACTGGTTTGGTATTGTTCTGATTTTAGTGCATGCACGTGTTTTTGTTGGAAACTTATATTATCCATCTACCCACACGCTATGACTTATATTTATAGGGTTAATTACATTAATATTTTTTAAGGTTTATTATATTTTCACAAAGCTTCTTTACATTTAAGAAATTACACTAATATCTCCTGACATTTTAGTTTACTATCACATCACCCTTTAAATGGCAAATTTAACCTTTTTATTAATTACTAAAATAAAAAAATCTTTGTAAATAAATAGAAATAAAGTCAAACTAAAAAAAATAACATTAAACATTATAATAAAACAAAAGAAATCCTATATAGCATCATAAAATTTAATCAAAAAAATAGAAGAGAAAATCATGTACGAACTGAACTCTCATGTCTAGCACATATGAAAAGCTATTTGAAATTTGGAACACGACCTAAAGCAGAGCCAGACCTGATTGTCCAGGATAAACGTTATCAATTAGTCTTCATATAAAACTCCTCTATTCCTATACTCGTAGTCATACAACCAGGGATGAAGCCAAAGATTTGTATGAACAAGGCATCCTCAAACAACAAAGTCATAATTAAAAATCTCAAGAATTTATTGAACAAAACAATAATATATTAATCCATAAAGTTTTTTATACAACATATTACAATATTCCTCTAATCATTTTTATGTTTTGAAAGCGTTACATAACAATATCATTACCAATACCATTAAATATTTCTTTATATAAAAATAATCATGTTATCATTCATCCATTGATCTCTAATTTAGAAAGTTAAATTCTAAATTGAAATGCCAAAAACAAATTAATGAAGTAAAGTCATATAAAATACCTTGTGGAGTAAAATTCGTGTGTTGAGATTTTGATAATTGATTTCTTGAACTCCAGTTGTCTATAACACTCCAAATTCAGTTGAGTTTTGGTTAAATGAAGGGGGAGGAAAAATCTGGAGAAGTTGAGGACTGGAATTGCTTTGTCGTACGTGGTGGGATGAGTTTTGTGTGGATTAAGTACCTACGGTTAGAAAAATGGGGAAGCACAATTAAATTAATTGTTAATTAAATTGTCATCAGGTAGGGCATTTGGGATCCAAAACGGTAGACTAGTTTAGTTGTCTACCAATTTTTTTAATTGTAGTTTAATTAGGGCTAGTTATTGAGAATTCAAACGCAACTATATATTTTTATTTTTAAAAGAGTGGGGGCATCCGCCCCCTAGGACTACACTAGCTCTATCCTTACATACAACAAGATGGCATTAAAGTTCAAGCTTGAGCTCGCCTTTTTCACTAGAGAAGAGGTGAAGAACGTAGGTGGATTGCGACGACCCAAGCCCAAAACATGGCCACATGGCTCCGCATCTGTTCAGAGCTTGTCTGGCTTTTACATAAAAGTAAGGATACCGTTAGGAAAATTAAATTTGTAGATAAAATTTTGTAAATTAAATAACATTGAACTGGATGATTGGATTACTATTTTTTTGAGTGAAACGATAGCGTTAGTAAGTTAAATGTTAGATTAGCTACTGACGAGATTCGAACCGATGCCGTCATGCAAAGGCACAACACCTTTCCACCACTGTGGTAAAGGACCACTTGCAGATTGAATTATTATTTAAGCGTTGATAAATGTGCTCATTCCTATTGGTGACACATCATTTAATTTGCAAATTTTTTCTACAAAATTAGTCTCCCTAGCATTACCTTTGCATAAAAATGGGAAACAATTTGTTTCCTCAGATTTGGTTTCTCTTTCCTGCAAATTTAGAGTAAATTGTAGCAATGGTCCCTCAACTTTAATCAAATTGGAGCAATGGTCCCTCAACTAAAAATCAATTATCATTGGTCCCTCAACTTATCAAAATGTGTAGCTATAGTCTTTTTCATCAATTTAGTCAAAATAAGTTACGTTGGAATAACCATTTATATAATTAGGGTCCCTCAACTCATCAAAGTGTGTAATTATGATCCTTTTCGTCAACTACGTCAAAAATTTTGTCAAAACGAGTTATGTTGGAAAGACTATTGCTACAATTGAGTTAAAGTTAAGGGACCATTTCTCCAGTTGAATTAAAGTTGAGGGACCAATGGTAATGGACTTTTGGTTGAGGGACCATAGCTGCACGTTTTGATAAGTTGAGGGACCAATGATAATGGATTTTTAGTTAAGGAACCATTGCTCAAATTGAATTAAAGTTCAGGGACCATAGCTACAATTTACTCGCAAATTTATATGCCAAACGAGCTAGACGTTTAGAACCCTAAAACCCTAGTTGTTGCTCTGCGATTTTATATATTATTTTTTCCCTTCTTCCACTTCGATCTATTTTTTATTTTTTTTTTACACCTTTTGGCCTCATCGATTGTTTGCGTGCTGAAATCCTAATCGCATCAGAGTCGAAAGTTGACATTCACCACTCTGATTGATTTTGGTTTCTAGGTTTTGGTGATTTTTTTTTTTTTAAATTTGGCAGATTTTTTTTTTAAATTTTATTTTAGCTAATTAAATACAAGGGTATATTCATCATTTAAGGGGTCTTATGAAAGTGAAACGTCAGGGAATGCTAATGTAATTTTACAGACGAAAAGTGAAGGGTTTTTGTAAAAACACGATAAACCTCAGAAGGTGTTAATGTAATTAACCCTATATTTATATCACTTTTTTAGGTGATCGTTTTATTTTATTTTTTTTAACAAAAAAGAATTGGCTTTGAAAATGTTGGGGTGGGAATTGGGAGAATAGGATCTTACCCAGATATTCTTTGTGAGAATTTCGGAAATCATTTCATCATATCCATCGATTTATTATCTTGCAGCGATAAATTATTTTGAATATTTTTATTTAAGGGTGAAGAGTGGAGGAGAGGGAGGTGGGTCGGGGAGGGGGGAAATGTAACAGATGTATTATATTGAAATAAAATAGTACGTGAGGTATGAAAGTGAAATTTTTGAAGATGTTGTATGAAGTCTTTCATAAAAAATTATGTCTATCACACACAAACCTGAAACCATATGACTATAGGTTTAAGGATTTATGGTTTTTTTTTTTTTTTTTTACAGTCCATTTTCTTCATTACAAATGAATGTCTTATTAATTTTGAATTTGTCTACTTTTTTTTCAAGAATGATCTATGATGTTTTAGAAGATAAACGATTTGATTCGTAAAAATACATTACAGAGTAACTCACAGAACAAAGAATGACAAAACAATCAAAACAAGCCTAATTGCCTGAGTAAGACCATTTGATTTGAATAAAACTATTTGTATCACCTCAGTTTTTTAACTTACAATTATGTGCACCGTCTTATTATTAAATTAATTGAAGGGCAGGGCCTTCACTTTTTATGTGCATAAATATACCCAAACCAAACGTTTTTCCAACATCCTCTCACAATTTCCAAGTGACCATATTAAGAATGTCACATATGGAGGAGGATAGAAGTGGAGGCAGTGACATTGACCTCTCCAAGATCAGCCTTAGTCTGTTGGAGATTTACGACATTGACTCTTTCAGAGCAACTCCAGCATGGGCTGGTGCTCGGGGGACGGGGGACCAAACAGAGTCAGATGGCCCGGGCTTGAAGCTCTAGCGTGGGTAGCCCGAGGGAGAGTGGAGGCCCGAGCTCCAGGCCTGTGAGGAATTGTCAGCCCGCGAGCCCGAGTGGATGTGACGCCAGGGCTGACGTCAGGGCAATTTTAAATTTTTTTCTGTCAGGCGCGTGCACCTCACCCGCGCTTGGAGGCGCGTCACCCGACCATTTTCAGACCCCGGGCCAGCGTCGCAGAGTCTGTAAAGGTTACCGTTGGGAAGCCACGTGGCTTCCCACCGTCCGTTCGATCTCAACAGCACGGTCCGTTCGATCTCAACAGCTCTTTAACTTGGACCGTTCAATCTCAACGGTAAAAAAAATAAAAAAATTCTTATTTAGTATCAACCGTTCGATCTGAAATCAACGGTTGATATTAATCTGGTTTATAAAAACATAAAAAAAATAAAAAATAGTTTTAAAATTAAGAAAAGTTACCGTTGTGACACATGGCACAATCTGGAGTGTTGGAATTCAAATTTTTTTAAATCCAACGGCAGAGATTAATTAGTTGAATAAAAAATTTTAAAAAAAATTGTAAAAAATCAGAAAAAAAATCTAAAATTTTTTTTAAAAAATTGATTTTACTTTTCTATAAATAGTTTCTCATTATCATCTACCTTACACCACAATTTCATATTTTCTCAACTACTTTCAATCAAATTCCTATCTTTCTCTCAAAGTTTCAATCCAATTTTTTTCCACAAAATGACTACTGATGCAGGTACGAATTGGTCGCTTCTTGAAGATGTTGCGTTGTGAACTAGCTAGATTGAAGTTACTCATAGTTCGCTTACGGGTAATGAGATGTAGTTGTGAGAAATGTGGAGTCTTATTCATACCAATTTTCTTGAGAAAATGGGTGGGAAAAGAACCAAAGAATCGATGTCCAGTCGTTGGAAATTACTTAGCCAATCATTTAGTACGTGGAGAGACGCCTTGGCACAAGCTAGTACTAATCTTCGAAGTGGGGAAAATTACGCGGATCAGGTAACAATATATTATTTATTTGTTTGTATTATTTATTTGTTACCTAATTTGATTATAATTATTTGTTTGTATTATTCATTTGTTACCTAATTTCATTATTATTATTTATTTGTAGCAACTTCAAGCACAAGCTTGGTATGGTGCCAAAACCAAATCAAAAAACAAATCATTCACCCGGTGGGAATGTTGGAATATTGTCAAAGATTGTCCTAAATTCAGAGTTGTGCATGTCGGTCCAAAAGTTTTCATGAACATCACCCCTCTACACTCTACACCCGATCATGGCTCGCATGTTCATGAAGAAGATGGAGAAGAAGTGCCCGAAACGCCCTTCCCTAAACAAGCATGGGGTTCGACCCGTTATCCAATTAGGCCTCAGGTAAGAAGGCTTCAAAGATAAAAGGGAGTGCTTCCAAGAATGATTATGCAAAGTACATGGAAGAACTTGCTCACCAAGGTGAATTGACTTTGGCGCAGGAAATGGCGAAATTTGAGGCTGATAAGGCTAGAGATTAGGCAAAAGTTGCAGCTGTTGAGAGAGCATTTCAAGCTAATGAGAGGGAAAGAGAGCTACTTAGGCAAGAAAGGGAACAGGTTAGAGAAGAAAGAATGGCTCAACGAGATCGTGATATTATGAACACGCCTTTAGAAGGGAAGTCTCCAAAATTCTAAATATTTTTGGAAGTTAGAGAAAGCGGAAGTGGTGCGAAGGAGGCGTGCAAGAGAAGCGAGATCAAGAGGAGATGGTCCTAGCACGACAAGAGAAGATCATCCTAGCACCACAAGTTGGTTAAGTGATGATGAATAGGGTACTTTTTGTAATCGGAGCCAAAAGTTTTCCAATCACTTTGGGTTGTAATTTATTATTTATGTTGTTTCCAATTTATTGAATTTAGTACTTTATTTAAAGTGAGAGTAAATTTATTTAATTTCGTAATATATTTATACTAATAATAGAATCTTTATTCAAAAAAAATTACATAAACATACCAAATAGTAAAAAACTCACTACAAAAAACACACCAAATAAAATTAAAAAACTCACCAAATGAAATTACATAAACACACTAAATAAAATTACATAAACATACCAAATAATAAAAAAAACTCGCTGCAAAAACACACCCAATAAAATTAAATAAACACACCAAATACAAACAAACACACTAAATAAACTTAAGTATCTTCAGCTTGTTTCAATGCCCATTGGTGCTCTATCAAGTCAATTTGCCGAGCATTGTGCATATATGGCCTTTGAAGTGCAGTATATCGTTGAATGACCCTTTCATTGTAACGTTCATCCCTTTGTAATGGCTCGTGTTGCACGGGTTCGGTGGCGTCATGCGCACAATATATTTGTGTTCTTGAATTGTTCATCGTGTTTGGCTCATATTCATCAACCGCATCATAATCGAACTCATCTTCCACAATCATGTTGTGAAGAATGACGCACGTCATCACGATGGATCGAAGTGACTCTAA
Organism: Cotoneaster glaucophyllus; assembly: GCA_036320875.1. Classification (NCBI taxonomy): domain Eukaryota; kingdom Viridiplantae; phylum Streptophyta; class Magnoliopsida; order Rosales; family Rosaceae; genus Cotoneaster; species Cotoneaster glaucophyllus. The sequence continues at coordinate 19,453,859 of CM070069.1, read as the reverse complement.
ATCGAACATTCTGGCAGCACCCCTGACGATCGTCCAATGAGCTTGGAGGATACCAAAACAATGCTCCACATCCTTCCTGTACCCCTCTTGAAAGCTTGCAAAGAGTTTTTCCTTTGCACTTTGCGGACGTGGCACTGTTTTGACAAATGTTTCCCACCTTGGGTAAATGCCGTCAGCTAGGTAGTATGGCCCGTCGTACATATGTCCGTTGACGAAGTACGTGACTTTTGGTGCCTTTCCTTGCAGAACATCATTGAACACTGGGGATTGGGCAAGGACGTTGAGATCATTTTGAGCCCCCGGAACCCCGAAAAAAGCATGCCATATCCATGTATCAAAAGATGCCACCGCCTCTAAAATGATACTTTTTGCTCCTTTTATGTCCCCATATGCGCCTTGCCATGCACTTGGATAGTTTTTCCACATCCAGTGCATACAATCGATGCTTCCTATCATCCCAGGAAAACCTCGCATCTCTCCCTTCTTCAAAAGCCTTTGCAAGTCCTTGTTAGTAGGTTTCCGAAGGTACTCTGCGGTGTAGATAGATTTGACTGCTCCGCAAAACCTCATCAGGGACTCAAGAATGGTTGATTTCCCCATCCTCGTTATCTCATCCACTTGGTCTGCAGATGCTCCATATGCAAGCATCGGCAACACAGCAGTGATTTTTTGCTTAAGAATGAGACCCATAAAACCAAAAGCATCCTTCTAAAATGACGTATGCTTTATGACGTTGCAAACATCAGTCATGATTCTGTTGAACAAATGTCTTTCCATTCTAAAATGACGTATGAAGTACGTATCAGGAAATGCACTGTTATGGACAAAATAATCGTCCAACAGCTCTGCACCTCGTCGTTGCCTGCTTCTATCAAGGTTTCCGGAACGGCTGGGCCTGGATATCTGAGCCACAACTTGGATGACTCGACGGGAATGTGAGGCTCTGGCCATTCTTGTTGCGTCATCTCTCCTTGTACGCTCCTCATCCTCTTCCATCTCATTTTGGGCTATCTGGATATTGAACATTCCTTCAGATTGGTTAAACAATTCTTCATCTTGCTGATCGATTTCCCACATCATCCTTGATAAAGAAGAAGACATTGTAAAAAGGAAGCAGAAACTTTGAATAATGATAAAGATTTTGGTGATGAAGGAAGCAGAAACTATGAATAATGATAGAGATCTTGAGAAAATTGGTGTGAGATTTGTGAGGATGGATGGTGGATTATATGGACGATTCAGAAAGGATTAGCTTGTAGATAGGGCCACGTGGCATGCCGTCATTCTTTAAAAATATGATCGAAATCTATCCTCAAAGATTCTGAAAAGATAACGACACGTGGCACGATGGCATTGGATAAAAATCTTATCGAAATCGATTGCCAATAATTATCTTTTCGGATAATGACACGTGGCGCAACGAGAACGATTTAAAATCTAATCGAAATTTATCCTCAAAGATTCTGAAAAGGTAACGACACGTGGCACAATGACATTGGATAAAAATCTTATCGAAATCCATCACTAAATAATTGTCTTTTTGGATAAAATGACACGTGGCGCAACGAAAATGATTAAAAAATCTTATCCGAAATTACAATTAATTTTATTTTGTATTATTTAAACTAAAAAAAACTAATATTTTATTGCCTATTGCCAGGGGGAGGGCTCCCACGCTGGAGGTGCAAATGGCAATTGCTGTTCATTAAGGGCAGTTACTGTTCACTAAGGGCAGTTACTGTTCACTGGGTGGATTGAATAGTGAATTGCCTGGGGGGAGGGCTCCCACACTGGAGTTACTTTCATGGTGCGGGTTTCCGATGAGAAAGTGCCTCGCTTCTGCACATGGGAAGCTTATGACAACAAAGAAAAAGGTCTAGATTATATCAAGAATATAGATACAAAACACTTTTGGTTCAAGGCAATTTGCCTAGACAATAGACCAATTGGTGCCATTTTCGTCACCCCGAATTTGGGATAAGGCTGGGTTTGGTTTAAATCCGTTCCCTTTTTCATCAAAATAGAAAACAAACTGAAAATTTCGGTTCAGTGATTATATATATATATATATATATATATCTGGATATTGGTGGTTAAATACGAACCGGGGCGACTCGCAATGATGGCTGCATTAAACAAATCATCAATATCTGCAATACGAACATAAAACTTTGTAAATCCTAAACTCCTTGATGTTGAATAATCCTTTAGTCAAGGTAACAAGAATACAACAAATCTTCAACATGAGTTCTAACTAATCCCCCCATCAAAATCTGCTCCCAACAAATCATCAAACAATAATCATAAAGAAATATCCTTTAAGAACCAAAACTTGAAATCATATCTGCAATACGAACCCACAACACAAACCCACACATAACTAACAAACCCACAACACAAAAATAAAAAACATCTGCAATACGAACCAAAACAACAACCATAAATTTACACCAAAATTTCAGTCTCCCTCTCTAGAATTTACCCTAAAAAAACCCATAAATCGACAAAATAAATAAGAGAGAATGGTGATTTTACCCTGGAGTGAGAAGATCGAGAAACGGAGAGAGAAGAATGGAGAAGAATGAACAAATTGGAGGCAAGGACATGAAGGAGTCTAGAGGCGAAGGGGACGAGAGAGTGAAGAGGGGAATGAAAAATAGAAAATGTATGGCTGCTACTACTAGTAGCTAGGGTTTTGTTGATTTCTAATTCCAAAAAAGACTAATGATTTCAATCTTTATAAATAGTTTAGTCATATAATCATAACAAAACAAAACCTGTTGCCAAGTTGATTTCAATGAAACTTTTCAACCTGGAGCGCATGGGTTTGAAACCTCATGCCTCCAGGATTTCAGAGATTTTTTTTTAAATTTTTATGATTTTTATAATTAAAATATTATAAAAAAATAATTAAATATATATATATCGGTTCGGTTTTTTTCGGCCTCGGTTTGGTTCGATTCTCAATTTTTTGAACCCACTCCTAATTTGGATAACGACCGGTGTAGAGGTGAACTTGACTATATCTTGGGGTCCAAGTACTGGGGCAAGGGGGCTGTCAATTGTTCCGTTAAATAGTGACGTGGATTAAAAAAATTAATTAAATATTAAAAACTAAAAAAATAAAATCATTTAATATTTTTTGTATAAGGGACCCACCCGAAGTCTCCTTCCTCCCCCACTTCTCTCTCTCGCAGTGCCCAGAACCCCCCAAACTCACCTGGGTTTTTTCATCCGCCATCCCCTTTCCTCCCATATTCTCTCTCCCTTTCTCCCTTTCACGCTGCAACAACAGCCTCGGCGTGGGGGAGACCTTTGTTTTCTCTGCCCCTTCTTCTCCTCTTATACTCTTTCCCTCAATCCCCCATCATTCCATCCACCCCCTCCTTCTTTTCTCTCTCCTCAAATTTTCTCACTTGCCAAACAGACGGAAACATTGAAAGCAGGGGGCGGCGATCTCATTCTCATCCGCCATTCCCTCACTCAAACCCTCAAAATCTCCCCCTCAAATTCTCCAAATCGAACAACCCGTACGCCTTCAACTACCCGGAAACAATGTTGGAGCTCCGACTGGTCCAGGGCTCGTTGCTGAAGAAGGTGCTGGAGTCCATCAAGGACCTGGTGAACGATGCCAACTTCGACTGCTTCTCCTCTGGCTTCTCCCTCCAGGCTATGGACTCCAACCACGTGTCGCTCGTCATCTTCCTCCTCAGCTCCGAGGGCTTCAAGCACTACCATTGCGACCGCAACATCTCCATGGGCATGATTCTTGGCAACATGTCCAAGATGCTCAGGTGCACCGAAAAATGATGACATCATCACAGCAGCGATACCATCAAGGCTGACGACGGCAGCGATACCATCAAGGCTGACCGAACCATCGAGGCTGCTGTTGCAGCGTGAAAGGGAAAAAGGGAGAGAGAATACGAGAGGAAAGGGGATGGTGGATGAAAAAACCCAGGTGGGTTAGGGGGGTTCGTTGATCATCTATCGCCTTGATCGTGTATGTTGTGATGTCATCTTCATCCATAAGAGTGACTGAACAAAACATGTAGATCAACAACAAAGATCATTAGTTCTACACACGTCAGTTTAAAATTTAACAAAACAAATTAATATAGAATGTAGAAACATATATGTACCTTTAGAGTTACCATCTCCATAAATAAGCACATTCTCCTTTGGAGGAGGGACTGTCCCCATCTGCCCAAGGTTGCCGGCAAAATAACCCGCAAAGACGGCACCACATACATAAGTGAATGGGATTTTAGCATCTTCTGTTGCCTTCTCAAGATCATTTTTGTGGATGCAAATTTCTTCCTCCTTGTTCTTGGACAAAATTGCACCTAAAAAACAAATAACACCTTAGGTCAAGGCCAAGAGCCTCATGCACCCATGATGAATTGGGGAGGGGGGGGAGCTTTGGCCGAAGAACCTCTGACGCCAAAGTTAGAATTTTGAGGGAAAAGTGTTTGGGGAATTTAGAGAATTTTGCAAGAGAATTGGAATTGTGTTTTGGAGAGAATGTGAAGCTTTTTATAGGGGTGTGGCCGGCCTCCTTGGGTGAGAGATGACCGACCACTTGGCTCTCTTTGTAGGCTAGGTTTTTTATTTGTGTTTAATTGGGTATAATTGATTAATTAACTAATTAATTAGCCAATTAATAGGATAATTGCCTAATTGATTAGCTAATTAATATAATAAAAGGGAAAGATTTGGCAGTTACCTTGTGGAGAGGATTTGATGAGGATGGATGAAATAGGTTTTGAATTGTTACCTATTTTGGGCATTTTTGACTTGGTTGAGGGATGATTTCCCACTGCTCGCACGTAGGAATACCAGTATGCCTCGAGGATAATTTTGTCCTTTTTACCCAAAAATCCACGTGCCGCCTGGTGATTATTTTTGGCTCCACAAATGCTCGCACACCTGTTGGCCTGCTCGCACAAAAGGGCAACAGGTGTAGAAATCTTCTTGGTATAGGAAACATAAGCTTGTTTCCTATTTTGATGTAGATTCCCTCTTTAATTGGAAATTAGGTCCTTCTAGGAAAGGGAAATAAATTTCTCTCAAAGCCTATTTAAGTCTACCTTAAGTGGGTTATTAAATCAACTTTGGAGAGCAATTTATTCTACCCTACAAGAGAGAGAAAACTAGAGGATATTTGTTCCCCCTTCCCTAGCAATCTTCTACACAAGCCTGTGCAAAGAACTGTCTTTCGTTATTTTCTTCGTCTTCTCTGCGCCGCACTGAGGTAAGAAAATTTTAATTTGCCCAGTCTTCTTCTTGGATAGTGTTGTTGCAGGGAAGCCGTCGGGGTGGTGCGGCACGTCGGCTGGCAGGGGCCAGGAGTCGGCTCGGCATGGGCCGAAGAGGTGTTGTGGCAGGGACCACTGCTTGGGCTGCTCGACTTGGCTAGAGCCAAGGGTAGCTTGTGCGGCTGGGCCCGAGGATTGACGCGGGTCAGGCTGACGATTGAGAGAAATGAGGACGTCGCGGGCCTCATAGACTACTAGAACGTTGGGCATGCAAGCCTCCTGCTTGCTGGAATGCTGGGTTGAGCTCCTCTGCTGAGTATCGTGAATGGCATTGGCTGCTTAGTTCTCTTCGCTAGGAGAAAGGTGGGCTGCTCCCTAAAGAGGAGGTAAAGAGGATCAAGGCGAATGCATTGGCTCGCCTGATTGTTGTTGTTGAGCTTACTATGAATGGAGGTGGAAAGAATAAATCTTCACCGCCTGCTCAATAGATGCCGGTTGAGAAAAAACTGAAGACTTCTTCCGCTGCTCATGAGGGTCCACCTGCTGCCGAGAGGCTTGTGATTGACATGACTTCTTCCAATAGGAAGAAAAATGAGGCTGCTAGATCTGAGCCTGTGGCGTCTGCCATGTCGAGAATGACTAGTACGATTGCTAATAAGATTGCTCAGCGTAGAGGTCCTATCATGCCCCCAGTGCCGAAGTCTGTACCAAAATGTCGTTGGGTGCTAAGTTCGGTTCACCTTCGGAGATGCATGCTATTATGAAGAGCAATAAGGTGGACTCTACTGCTAAAGTGGCGCAAGGTCCACTTCCCATGCTGCTGAGATTGATTCGCGTACTGGGAAGGAGGAGACTGCTCTCATGGGCAGCTGTGAGAAATATACTAAGCCTGCTTCTGAGGAGGCTGCTGAGATCTGTGCTCCTTTGAAACCAGATCTGCTTGAAGACATAGATGTTTGTGCCAATTTTTGTCTATGGCGTTAGAGAAGTTGTTTGCCCAAGTTCTTTTGCGAAGCATACGGTCGAGTATAGGAAGACTGCTTTCCTTGCAATGATGCAGAAGACAGCTATTCTGGCAGCCGAGTTATGTTCCTTGACTAAGAGGATACCAAGGCTACCAATGAGGTGGCAAAGGCTGTGGTAGCCAAAGCTTATTCTTTTGCCGATAAGATCAAGATGTTGGAATCTGAGCTCGTCTCTTTGAAAGGGTCTAATATCTCTGCCCTTACTTCTCTGTAGCTTGAGACCGCTCACCAAGAGATCGTTGACTTGAAGACTAGGCTTGACGCGATCCAAGTTAAGTATGAAAGTCCAGAGAAGGAGATCGAATGTTACATACCTTAGATTTAAGATCTTGAGTGTGCCGTTTCTGAGCTTCATTCCACTGCTTATGCAAAGGATGAAGAGTTGACTGCTGCTTATAACCGAGCGATCCACTTCAAGAAAGTCGTTGATAGGCTTGAACCCCAAGTGTTGGAACTCCAAGGTGCGTTAGAGATCAACGAAAGTTTGAAGAAAAAAATGGATGAGCTGCAGCACGTCTGTGTTAGTCTGCTCGAGGAGAACGAGCGGCTGAAAGGTGAGAAGGTTGGGCTCGAGGCTTTGCATGTTCAGAGTCTGGCCGATTTCTACAATTGGTTTATGTAGATCGTCTCTTTGGCGAGCCGTCTGACTTCAAGTTTGCTGGGAAAGACTTCGAGACCTTCTTTATTTCTCCAGAAGACTTGTTTGCCTTTACTTTTGAGGCCTCCATTGGTGAAGTAGTCGGAGATGTTGGTTCCCAGGCTAGAGCAGCCGGGGGTAAAACGCCAGATGGTGCCGCTGCTGAGAATGTCACTGCTGCTGAAGGTGTGGCGACCGAGCAGTCGTGGTGTGTCCAAACTGCTGAAGAGTAGTCTTCTAAGTTGTCTTTAGGATTTTCTTTGTTTCCCTCGTTGCTTTTTTCTTTGCTTGAACTTCTTTGGTCTTTGCTAGTTGTTTATCAATTTTGCTTGAAAATTTAATAAACTTGCTTCATTCGTTTTTCTCCATCTTCGTTTCTTTTGTTCATGCCCTAACCTTTAGACTTTATAGACCAGTGGCAGGCGTGCTACTTTTTTATAAGCAGACAAGTTGCGTAGCCTATGCAGTCGTTGGTGTTGATGTGGAACTTTGCAAAGTTCTTAGCCATAGGATCGGCAGTCGAACGCCTTAGCAGACAAGTTTGTGTGACCACTAGGCTGTTAACCTTGGCTTTCTCCAATTTCGTAGGTTGCGTAGCAAGTATCACAACACTTTAAGACTTGGTGTAAGTTGTTTCGCGCTTGGCAGAGGTGAAGCTTATCGACTACGTAGCATGTCGGCAGTGGATAAAGCTTCGTATATGCACGCTAGCTTGTTTAACCTTTCACAAGAATGTGCAGTTGTATAAGTCTAGCGTGGCTTTACTGCTCGAAGGGCAAGCCGTAGGCAGTCTTCCAGAAATCGTAGGCTACCTTAGTGCACTCGGTAGCAACTTTAGGATTCCAGGGCATCCGTCTATCAGATGTACTACGTAATGTGCTCCCTCCGTCTCTAGGGCCCGGTTCCTCGCAGATTAGGCCAAGAGACCCAAAATCCTTCAGTTAGCTAAGCCTTGAAAAAGACCATTGTGGCTACTTCTAAGAATCCTGACGCAAGAAATCATGCATCTAGTTATACTAGGGCAGCCAGGCTCATCCACGTCTGTATATTCGGAGTGTAGAGTTTATCATCCCGCTTTGCAGAGCAGACCCATGTGGGTGTCGGGGAATTAGTTTACCCTCTCGCACTGGAGAGCATGGTTGGTCCCTCAGGGGGTGCCATTCCTGCAGTGAGTCCCTAAGAAATGCGCGGTCTTCTTTTGAAGTGCAGGAGTGATCAGTTGTTGTAAACATGCAGCCAAGCAAAGTTGTGATTAATTCTGAATTCCTCATTGAAAAACGAGTGAAACGAACGAGACCTTAGCTGTAAAGTAGGAATTTCATAACATTTGGATAGTCCTCAGCTTGTGAGGTGGTGCCCGTCAAGCTGTTTGAGTCCTAGGGCTTTGATGTAGTGGGAGGTCACACATGGTACTTCCTCAAATTGTAGGCGTTCCACTGCTTTTCGATCTTTTTGTCATTTCATGGTGGCGAGGGTGTAATTATTCTTGCCGCCTACTCTGCTGATCTTGTACGGACCTTCCCAGATGGGATACATCTTTTTGGAGCCTTCTCTGTGGGCAGTGATGAAGGCTTTTCTTTGGACTAGATCTCCGGACTAGAATTGCTGGATCTTGGCCCTTTTGTTGTAGCTGGAAAGGCGCTATTGTTGGTAGGCTACAATGCGAGTGATGGTCTGCTCGCACTTCTCCTCTGCCAGATCTAAGCCTGTGGCCATCTCCTTTTTGTTTTACAAAATGTTTAGCAGTAGAGTGCTGATACTTGGCACGATGACATTGGGAAGAATGATTGCTTATGAACTAAATGCCAAAGAGAAATGAGCTTTATCGGTTTCTCATCTTTTGGTGGTGCAATATGCCCATAGACATCTGAGGAATTCGTCTGGCCATTTTCCCTTCTTGTCAGTGAGGGATTCCTTGAGGTAATCGAGGATCATCTTGTTGGATGCTTCAGCTCGCCTATTGCCTTGAGGATATCTTGGCGTGGACATGTGCTGCTTGATGCCATATTTTTGGAAGAATTTCACCAAATCTTTGCCAATAAATTACGGGCCGTTGTCGGTGGTGATGGACTGAGGGATGCCAAATCGGCAAATGATGTTCCTCTATATGAAGCGCTCTATGTCTGTCTAAGTCGTGGTCGTCATAGGCTCTACTTCTACCTATTTGGTGAAGTAGTTGGTTTCCATGATCATCATGCCTCTGCCCCTAGTAGCAGGCAGCATAGGTTCTACCAGGTCGATTACCTGCTGCACGAACAGCCAAGGTCTTGTCTGCGAATGTAGCTCGCTGGCAGGCAGTGCTGGTACCGGCTTGTAGCGTTGGCAAGTTGTACTTTTGTACTAATTCATTAGCATCTTCGTGCATGGTAAGTCAGTAGTAACCTGTGTTAAGAGCCTTATGTGCTAAGGATCGGCCTCCGGAGTGATTTCCTCAAATGCCTTCGTGGATTGAGCTTAGAACCTTCAAGTCATCTGGAGGCGTTAGGCAGCGAGATGTGGTCTGGTGTAGGATCTTCGGATGAGAATGTCATTCCACATGTAGTAGCGTGCTGTCCTTATTTGGAGCTTCTAGACTCCAATCTTTCCATGGGGAATGTGCCATTGACCAGGTAGTCTATAGTGAAATCTTGCCAATTTGGAGTTGTACTAACCTATGACACTTCCACTGCTGGCTCTGCTTCTATGCTAGGCTTACCTAGATACTCCACCGGAATAGAGCGTTTGAGTTGGTGGTAGAGGGCGGAGCCTAAGCCGGCTAGCGCATCTACGTGGGTTGTCTGCCCGCGGAACTTGAGTGGGAGCGTAAGTCTGAAATGCTTCAAGTTGCTTGTGTACCTTCTCTAGGTATTGTACCATCCTTAGATGTTTTGCCATGTACTCCCCAGTAGTCTGGCTGGTGATTAGCTGGGAATCGGAATGAATTGCAAGCTTCTTCACCACCAAGTCTTTTGCCATTCGAAGGCCTGCTAATAGGTCCTCGTACTCTGCTTCATCGTTGGATGCTTTAAAGCCTAGAGTGATTGCCTACTCGAGCATTGAGCCGTGTGAGGTGACAAGGATCACGCTTGCCCCCGAGCCTTTGTAGTTAGTTGAGCCGTCGACATGCAAATACCAGAAATCTCCATTGAGGGAGTAGGTGTGGCTAAGGTGTGCTCGGCTGCCTCCAGGGCGTCGTTGGGTCGTTCTGTTACGTTGCCTAAGCTAGGCGTAAAGGCGCAGTAGAGAGCCGTGGAGCTGGGCCCATGTTACATGCAGCAGGAGATGCTTAAATGCTGGTATTAGGCCACTCTAGAGTTGAATTATGGAGCAAGAGTCGGCTGGGGCCGTGTGACACATAGCAGGAGGTAGTGCTCAACTACAGGTACATGTTGCTCTTATGTCGAATCTTTTGGTGCGACGAGGACAAAACTTTCTTCTGAATGCGTCCTTCTAGTGTTCGTCTACCCTTGGCATGCCTTTTAAGTTGAATTGTTGTGTTCGTCAAAAAACTTTGCACCGCCAGTATCTTTGCTTTATCTTCGCGCATCTAGATTGGGTGGAATAGCGCGTCACGAGGATGACTGCATGTGTTTGAAGGTATAACTTGAGCTTTTGGGTTGCAACAATTGTCGCCAAAGTTAGCTTTTGAATTTTTGGTAGCTGGTTTTCGCATCAAGGATAACTTTTGAACTATGGAATACAGGTAGTCGGGCCCCCAGCTCTTCTCGTATGATGGTAGAGCTTATTGCTGCTTCAGATACCGTCAAACATGCGAATAAGTCCTCCGCTACTTCCGATTTGGATAGTAGGGAGGTGATGTCGGGTACTTCTTCAAGTCCTTGAATGTGCATCGGCGAGCGAGCCTCGTCCCAAAGTGCATGCTTCTCTGCCATAGCGAATGACTCTGCCAAAGTTAGATTTTCTTTCATGATCAATTTTCTGAAAAGCGGGTGGTCTGCTAAAAGTCATTTTTGGAAAACTATTCTAGCTATCGAGTCGTTGCATTCGACTATCCTTGCCTTCTCTGCTTTGAACCTCTTCACATAGTCGCGAAGCGACTCCTTTGGGTTCTTCTTGACGTTGAACAAGTGGTCGAACTTCTTCTTGATCGAGTGATAGGATGAATATTCTTTGGTAAAAACCAAAGAAAGTTCGTCAAAACTCCGGATAGATTGTGGTGGCACGTTGTAGAACCAATCTTGCGCCTCGCCTTGTAGAGTGGTGGTGAATATTTTGCACATGAGATCGTCCTTGTTTCGATAAAGGAACATTGCGCTTCGATAGTGCTTCAAGTGTCTATTCGGGTCTCCATTTTTTTTTAAAGATGTGAAATGTGGCATGCTGAACCTGCATGGAAGCTCTACCTGCTCAATCTCGTCTGTGAAGAGTGACCTGCTTATGTTGGTCATGTCTAATCGTAGTGCCTCGTCGGTGACCTCGTTGCGTTGGAAATCGCGCAATAGCTTGGTCAAGAGTCTCTCTACTTCTTCCTGGATTTGCTTTTGTTGGGGGTAACAGAGCCTTCGTTGCCCCTGGTCTTAACCTGCTCTTCTACATGCTCGGCTCGTCTATGCCACGACAGCGGTGCATGTGGTCCGTTCCTAGCATGCGAGAGAATTCTTCGCAGGCTGCTGGTTGAACTTGAGCCAGATTGAGTGACTATTTCTCTCCAACCAATCATGCTACCTACTCCGATGTGAGATAGAGGATGCTCCTTGCTGGCTTAGCCGCGAATGAACACTTCGTCTGGAAGGTTGCTCATTTTGACTATCGGAGTGTGACCCCAACCGTGAATGTATGCTCGTCCGTGGGCCTAGTCAAGAGTGCACGCTTCTCCTCCTTCTAATACGGGAGTATACGCTATCCGAAAGGCCCAGTCGGGAGTGTACACTATCGGAACACTCGGTTTGTGGCTGGTCGAACGGCTGCTTACCGGGACACTGCTGGAGAGGTTCTTCATCTGCCCTTGTCCTTCTTCGGACACCTCGTCTGGGGCACGTTGCATCTTGGTACGATGCAAGAGCTGATACACCAAGGTTGTCTGTTGTGCAAGGGCGCTCGTCAACTCTATGACTTGTCGGGACAAGTATTGTTCGTCATTCGGATTGGAGGAGCTTGGAAGGAATGTGCCTCTTTGTGCAGTGGAAGGGTGGTAGACTCTAAGCCGTCTACTTGTTTTATGCATATGAAATTATGAATGGCTAAAAAATCTCCAAAGTGAATAATTTTTTGCAAATATGATCTTTAGTAAACGATGATAAATAGAATGAACAGTCCCAATTATGATATTGGGACAATAAATTAATATTCGTTAATCTTAAATAGGAGGACAAGCAACTTCCCCTCATGGGAAGGACACAAGCATTATCGGGATTAGTTTCAGGATTTAATTTGTTTTTATATTACTGAAATATTGATATATTATGGCTTTGGTGCAGCAATGCGACCTTGTTGTAGGATTGCTATTGCCTTTCGATTTGTCACTCAACCCTTACATTATTAATTATAACACTCACACACATATATATAGAAAGGTACACACGCACACATAATTATTGTAATAATTTCAAACTGTCTTGCTGTTCCCTAATAATAGTATTTTTTTTGTTTTTAAAAAAAATGTATCGATCAATGAAATCCTTTATGGGTGTTGATTGATCGACAAGGTTAACCACATATAAATGCAGTTAACTGGGGTAGGCTAGAGACAATAATTAAGTACGAATTTATATGTTAGTAATTTTCTTGAACACAACTGATTTCAAATGATTAAATACCTTTCATAGAAGCAAGAAAGTCAGGTTTAGAAATGGTGATCTTTACTAGTTTCTTTTCGAGAAGGTTCTCCCACAGTTCGACCAATTGTTTCTGAGTGAGTACGTTTTCAGGTGGACAAAGGTACACTGTTTTGTTCAATGTTCGTTGATCATCTGTCACCTTAATCGTGTATGTTGCGATGTCATCTTCATCCATAAGAGTGACTGAACAAAACATGTAAATCAACAACAAAGATCATTAGTTCTACGCATATCAGTTTAAAATTTAACCAAACAAATTAATATAGAATGTAGAAACATATATGTACCTTTAGAGTTACCATCTCCATAAATAAGCACATTCTCCTTTGGAGGAAGGATTGTCCCCATCTGCCCAAGGTTGCCAGCAAAATAACCCGCAAAGGCGGCACCACATACATAAGTGAAGGGGATTTTAGCATCTTGTGTTGCCTTCTCACGATCATTTTTGTGGATGCAAATTTTTTCCTCCTTGTTCTTGGACAAAATTGCACCTACAAAACAAATAACACCTTAGGTCAAGGCCAAGAGTCTCCGATGCCAAAGTTAGAATTTTGAGGGAAGTGTTTGGAGAATTTAGAGAATTTTGCAAGAGAATTGGAATTGTGTTTTTGAGAGAATGTGAGGCCTTTTATAAGGCTGTGACCGGCCTCCTTGGGTGAGAGAGGATCGGCCACTTGGCTCTCTTTGTAGGTTAGGTTCTTGATTTGTATTTAATTGGGTATAATTGAATAATTAACTAATTAATTAGCCAATTAATATGATATTTGCCTAATTGATTAGCTAATTAATATAATAAAAAGGGAAAGATTTGGAAGTTACCTTGTGGAGAGAATTTGATGAGGATTGATGAAATAGGTTTTGAATTGTTATCTATTTTGGGTATTTTTGACTTGGTTGAGGGATGATTGCCCACTGCTCGCGCGTAGGAATCCCGGTGTGCCTCGATGGTAATTTTATCCTTTTAACCAAAATCCACGTGTGCCTTGTGATTATTTTTGGCTCCACAATTTTCTCATCAAATGAAACTTTTCCTGGTTCAAGTGCATGTCCCCTACGCGATGGGTCTAGACCAAACTCTGATGGCAAGAAACGCTGCACAGAAAAGCAAAATGGGCAAAGGGCCAAGAGAAACCTGACTCTGTATTCCTCTTGTTCTTTATGCTCTAGGACTTCTGAGACCATTCTTGGACTTCTGAGACCATTCTTCGTATTCTTAGACTGCCCAAGACAAGGAGTAATTGGGAATTGACAGGAATGCCTAGACAGGTACAACTCTCCTTTAATCTTGATGTTACTACTTGGTTGATGGCTAATTTGAAATCCAAATTAGTATGGTCTGAACAAATTGAGTGTAGTACTTTTATTTTTTATTTGTTGGTGTATATGGAAATGGAGGAATAAACAAACTTTTTGAAGACAAATTCGAAATGCTGCAATCTCCCAAAACTATTATTTTAAAGGCTGCAAATGAATGGAATGATGCCTCTAAGTGTGTTTGCTCTAATGTTCCTAAGATGCAAGTTTCTCTAGTTTGAGATCCACCTACTGCAGAGAGCGCGAAGCTTAATGTGGACAGTTCTCGGATCAATGCTATTGGAAATATAGGTGCGGGAGGAGTTTTTGGAGACAAAATCAGTAATTGGCTTGGCGGGTTCTCAATCAATTTGGGCAAAGGGCAGGTGGTTGATGCTGAAATTTTGGGGGCTATATTTTGGACTGAAGCATGCAGTTAATAAGAGTATTTCAAGATTATGTGTAGAGATGGATTCAACTATTTTGGTTAATTTAATTAGTGGTGTGAAAGAGACCAGCTTTCGTTATCTTGCCAACATCATTGATCAATGCAAACAACTAATAACAAACATAACTGAATGCAAGTTAATGCATGTCTACCGAAAGAAAAATATAGTGGCAGATAGAATTGGAGCTATAATATAGATCTTGGGTACCATTAATTTGAGAATTTTTCTGATTGAATTGAAACTCAATGATTTGATGATATGATTTGAGTCGGTAAGACTCGAATTATTTGTAATAACTCTTTGAGCTAGTTTTGGGGTGATCCACCCCTTTATGTTGGTATTGTTTATTACACCAGTAAACTCAAGAAATTCAAATCAAACTCCAAAATAATATAGTTTTCTTGTTTTACACAAAGTGGACAGAAATACTAGTAATCCAGCGACTAACGAATTGATGGATGAAAATGAAAAGAATATACACGTACCTTAATATATCGAGCTTCTTTGATAGCTTCAACAAGCTTGAGCTACAGCAAAATATTATGACTCCGAAAATGCACCCCAGACATGGTATAAATGACAACATAGACAAGCTTGATAGCACGAACAAGGTTGGAGATCTATTAAAGGATCCCTCCACAAGGTGAGCCCCTTGCTTCTTGAAGGACAATAGCATATGCACCTTCTCAATATCAAGGCCGATCTCTGGCCTTTGAAGGACGTATGTTGGGTGGCCCGCAGCAAGGCTTGCCCTAACAATCCTTCTCCCGATGAACCCAATACCACCTACCACAAGAACCTTGCTCATTCCCATGCCTACCAAATATTACTTATGTTTGCCTCTTGATTTGTTTGTTTGTTTCTTGGTTTTTCTTGCAAATAACCAGGAAATAGTAGCTCTATATAGTATGGGTGGGCAAAAGGGTATAGGAACCACGGGTAGGGGCGGGTAATTCAGGTTCAGGGCTGGTACGGGGTAGGTCCAAAATTTCTAAACTTAAAACGGGACGGGGCAGTTCAGGTACATTAAATTAATGGGGTGGGGCGTATCTTAAAATAGGAGGGAATGGGCCCCCGGCCCAGCCCGTTTCTAGCATGGAATAGAAAGAAATGTTTTCATCATCCTAGGAATTAAGCCCAGCCCAATTCTCGATGTCTCTCTCCTCCTAACTTCACCCCATTCTCGAATTGTTCTCTTATCCCCCAATATTTCCATTGAGCCAAACACCCTCCATCCGCTCCAACCCACACAGAACCAAGTCTTTGTTCTCGTACAACTCAAATTTAACCCCATCGATGACCCTCACGCTATCGGTGTTGATGTACGTCACATCTGACGACTCCTTATCGACCCGATTTCGTCGGAGCATAAGCGAGGCTGAGTCGGAGGTGGTTGAGCATAATCACCCATATTCTCCTTCCCCTCTCATCTTCAGCAATCACCATCACTGCTGCAAACAAACCTAAACGCGTTACTACAAACCGCAGTGGAGGTGAGCGTGCAGCACTAGAACTACACGGAGGACGCAAGGGCTTTCGTCGCATTGGCCGCAGTTGTTGATCGGAGGATGGACGCTTGTACGATTTTCTCGCAGCGGCTAAGGAAAGAGCTTGGAGCCTTGGATGGGGTGTGCCCTTTTCCTGTCCTAATTTGTCTCCAACGGTGCCCTTCTCCAGTTCTCTAACTTGTCTCCGTAGACGCCCTCTTTCTGTCCTGATTCGATTTCGAACTCGAATCTGAACTCGGTCGAGTGCAAGTTCGACTGGGAATTTGGGTTCTGGGATACTGAAAATTATAAGAAAAAAAAAACAGGGTACCCATTGGATCCTTAGGAACCGGCCCGTTTTATACGCGTCGAGTTAGGTCTGGTTCTTAGTTTTAAAATAGTAAAATTCGGCCCGGCTCGGCCCGTGCCCACCCTTACTATATAGTAGTCGAACTCCTAGAGCCTGCAGGTGAGTGGCTTTGAGATATTTACATTGGAGTAATTCTACTGACATTAAATTTATAAACAAAATTAGCAATAAGAATGATCACGTTTATCAATGCTTAAATAATAAACCAATTATTAACTTTCATATCATTTAGTTTTTAAAATTTTGTTTACAAATTTAGTCTCTTAAACATTACACTTTACTTTATTTTGGCTTAAAAAACTAAAATTAAAAAGAGGTTTTTGAACTTTAATCATTCAAGAAGATTAAAATTTAAAAAAAAAAACCTGATGTTAGATTGAATATTAATTTTAGTCCCTTAATGTGTACTTAATTCAAATTCATATTATATTTTTATTTTTATATTCAATAGATAACTTATTTAATGCTATTACATTGAATTTTAAATTTATTATTATACACATTTTAATTCATTAATTTTATTTAACTTTCTCTAATTAGTGTACCTAAACGTATGTATTATAATATATTCTACTAAATTAGTGTACTGAAATATCCGTACCTAAATATATTGTAGTGAATTAGAGACACATAAGAAAATATGTAAAAACATAAGTGTACCGAAAATTCCGTACCTAACTATATGATACTAAACTAGTGTACTGAAATGTCGGTACCTAAATATATTGTACTAAACTAGCTTACCGAAATGTGTGTACCTAAACATATTATACTAACCTAGTGTACCGAAATGTTCGTACCTAAATATATTGTAATAAACTAGTGGCAGATAAGAAAATATGCAAAAACATAAGTGTACTGAAAAATCTCTACAAAAATTATATAAGATGCTTACCATAATGAGAATTAAAATTTATAATATTTTCATAAAATTTAAATTTATAAAATTATAAATAAAATAAAGATATTAAATACATATGCTGGTATTCAATATAGTCTATGAACTAAAATCAATTTTTAATCTTGTATAAGATTTTTTTTTAAACTTCATTTTATTTAGAGATTATAATCTAGTTTTTTAAACAAAAAAACGTCAGCAAAGGAAAAGGAATGGGTTGGTACATAAACGTGTTCTTGTTGGAAATCCATCTGCCCACAAGCTATAAGTAGGCTATTAAATTATATTATCTTGCTATGACATATTTATGTCACTGTTTTAGGTCATTTTTTGTTTTTTTGTTTTTTTTTGTTTTGTGAACAAAAAAGAATTGGCTTTGAAAAAGTTATGGTGGGTGTCGGGGTTTTGAAAGTGGAGACGTGGGTGGTTGACTTTTAATTTTGTTTATTTATATTTTGTTATAATTTTGTTTTGGATGGAAGAGAAGCGAGAGGAATGGGAGAGAGATACTGACAAAAAGAAAAGCAAATCTTTAATGTTAAAGAAAGCAAGAAATATTAGAAAAAGGGATACTTTGCAATTTAATGTTGTAAAATTGACGGTGTGTACAGTGGAATAAATAAACAAGACACAAAATTTACGAGGTTCCTCTACAGTCAGTTTGACTGGAGTACATCCTCGGGGCAGCAGTGATGCTTTCATTTATAATCTGAAGTAATAAGATTACAAAGATAACTCTCTCTATTCTCTTCACTCTTTTTCTTCTCACTGCCATGAGCCTTGTGGCTTCTCTCTTCTTCCTCTCTTCTTCCTTCTTTCTTTCCTCTCTTCTCAACCGTGTGGCTTGAGTTGATGTTCATCCTTTCTTCATTCCATATGTCTTGTATTTATATAAAAAGCAAGGGTAATGAAAACAAGCATCAGTGACTCCTAGTGGAAGGACAACTTTGCTTGTTTAGTGGACAACCGTTGAGTGTGGATTCTTTTTGTTGAGTGGGCATCCACTGATTTACAACACTCCCCCTTGGATGGCCACAAGTTGTGACGCTGCTACTAGCTACCACTCCGATCATTTTCACTTGCCTTATTTGTCTTCCATGTAGAAGTGGCATGTTCTCTAGTTTTCCCCAGGCAAATGTGGCATCTTTTCTGGAAAGCCATAAAATCTGAATCTGTTTTTGGGTGCTCCCCTGATGAGTTTCTCTCCCTGATTTCGAATTCTTTAGGCCGATGTTTCCCCCAAAGATGATATACCTTTTTAATTTGCTTTACTTGTTGTTGACTTTCCACAGCTTGATCTTGAACTGGGTTGGAAGGTTTCTTGAAAGGCCGGCGAGGCATGGCCTTTCAATCACTCAGTCAGCCACCAATTTTCTCCCTTTAGATTCCATGGGCTCATTGTTGATCCTTCTGCTTCGGTCTCTTGCACAGTAGAAGCGGTGCGCAACCTTTGCATTTGGATGGTCCATCACTTCTTGGTGACAAATACTGCAAAAGAAATGCTAGGTAAGCAATCAGGAAAGTTTCCAGGCAGTCGGTTCCTGACTGGAAGTTTGATTGCAGGTTCCGACTAATTGCTTTCTTTATCCTTGTCTTGCATGTAAGAGCAAGGGCAAAGAAAAGGACAGGGAGATTGCATGATATGAGATACTCTTGCTTTCGTCCTTGATGATATGAGATACTTTTTCTCTTGAAGGAAGAAGTATAAGATTTTGATGTTGGTTCTATCGAAAGGGGTTTCTTGCTAAGGAAATGTGTTTGACATTTTTAGGGACTTGGTTGAAGAGGTATTCTCGGAGAAGAAGAAAACTAAATATATTGAGAGGTTTGGTTGCAGATGCATTCTAGGCAAGGAGATAGAGTTAGGCGTTTTGGATGTGTGCCTTCCCATAGAGGATGAAAGTCGACATATATAGGAATTTTCCAAAGCATGTAGTGGTGTGGATGTGGCTTTGTCATCCATGCTTGTCGGCAACAGTTTTGTGATTAGAACAGTAAGATTCACGCATTTTCAGCTTTGTCAGAGATTTTTGATAAAGTTGCACATGATATCCAAAAAAAGCTGAGATTGCGTCTGAAAAGTGCTGACGGACTTTGTGTAGGAATATCCAGCTTTTGAAATTCGGAGAGCGGTGTCTCTTCAATTTTTGAACAGGTGGCTGTGTTGCCTCTCTTTTTATAAAGGTATCGATTGTATTCAAAATGCACGCTTTGAAGATTTCCTACCTGTGAAAATTTTCTCTGTTGTATTTTTGAGATTTCACTATATCCAACCCTTTTCTTTCATCAATTTCTGAAAATGGCTTACTCATCTAATATTTGCTTAGATTTGAGTCTCAGGAGTGATATAGACGAGCCGCGTGAAGATAATATTTAGCTCCCGTCCTTCTTATCTTCTAATGGTCCTCTTACAGTTGGAGACTCTGTGATGAGGGATGAAGTGACGGCTACAGTAGTAGCTAGGAACCTTCTCACTCCCAGAGATAAAAGAATACTTGCAAAGATGACTGATGAATCGGTTGTTCAAGATTCTTTAGCTTTCAGTGTTCAATGTGCGAGCTCTATATCCAATATGGGTCAACGTTTACTTGCTCAAACTCGTCAAGTTGAATCATTGATGGCTGAGGTGGTAAGTCTTAAACAAGAGATCAGAGAGCTCAAGCACAAGAATAGAAAGTTGCATATGCTTGCAAATAATTACTCAACGAGTATGGAAAGAAAGCTTGACCAACTGTAAGAATATGAAAGTCGGATTCAAAATGATCACCAGAGATTCGTGGCTAGATTTCGAAGGCAACTGATGTCTTCCTCTTTTGATGTTTTGCCAAATACTGGGGCGTCACATGATCAACCTTTGTGAAGGCTTCCTCCTATTTGTTTGTTTTAACTCATGTGTATGTACATGCTTGTAATTTCTCAGAAATATGCATAGATAAGCTTTATTTCATTCAATGTATTGTGCCAAATACGATAAGGCATATACTTCACTAAGATGTGGTACTTCTGGACCAAATATCAATTTATCTTTTCCCTCACGAAGATAAATGATCGTTCTTAGTGTCTAAATATTGATTAATCACTTGAGTTTTCAACTCATAATCTTCAATCCATATGACTCTTTAATATCATAAACATCATGGATAAGATTTGTGTTGGCATATTGTTCGATCTGCAGTTCGAGACAATATTCCTCTCAACACTTTATAATCTTTCTTGAATCTTAAGGAGTTCTAATTTAATGTTATTGACTCTTGCAAGCGATTTTAGTATGTTGCAACAATATCATAATGAAAGTACTCACTAAGGCAATTCATATCATCCATTGGTATTGAGTACATAATTTATGCTTTACCCTTCGGGGGCTTACTTCAAGCAATTTGAATCCTTCAGGGATTTTCTACACTTCATGACACATTTTTCTTTGAAATTTATACAGAGCAATTTTCTCCCATGTATACTTGAGGGATTTACTTATGGAGATATGATGTGGGCGACTCACAACCCTTTGTATATAATTCTCCATTCATATCAACTCGTTTACAAGAGTATAATTTCAGGTTTCAATTAGTAACCTTGTGTCATATCATGTGAGTGTATATCATTGTATTACAAATTCCCAATGTAACCTCCTTGGTTCAACATCTTTTGGCTATTTGTATTGTATTCAAGTATATAGGTCCATTTTTCCACATTATTACAAAATTGTAATGGAATTGCCTTTCTCCATTTTTTTTGTCAATACTTTTTGTTGACGGAAAAGAACGGGACTCAATATCAACACAGCTTATTGATGAATTTAGTAGCTACTTGTAAAAACCAAAATTACCATTGGTTATCATCAATATGTGATCCCATATTCTCATGTGCATGCGCATGCATAAAAGCTTTTTATTTCTTTGGATATCCATTGCCTCTTCAAGGGCATTACATTGTCTCTTCTAGGACAATCATCTCTTATTAGATGAATTGTTTGAGAATTTGGATCATAAGCTCCTCTAGAGCGTTATAGAGCTTGGATTTTAATCTCCACTTCCGAGAGTTGAGTCATTGGAACCTATACGTCTATCATGCTTCATGCATGAGACATCGTCCGTTGATTGTCCTTTTCTGGGATGTGTATCCATGCAGTGACTGTCGTGCTTCCAGCATGCAACAGTTATGCTTCGGGAATGCAATAGTTCAATAGTGCCATATTCTTCTTCTTTCGAATGACTGAACCTTTTGAGTATGAGGGTCTGCCACGCTTCAGGCATGCAACAGATAAATCATTTATTGCCTCACTATATTTTGTCCAACAAGGACATTAATTCTTGCAGACACATTTGCAACAAGTATATGTGATTTTATCACTTTCGTTGCATTATTAAATTATTCTTACTTCATTTTCTCATTGATTGTTTCGTGAATCAAAATATGGGTAAATCCCACGACAATTTTTGTCGTTCTTCTGGAACGGTATTTTCTCCCCCTAACGGTGGGAAAACTGTCTTATTAAAATGATAGTCCGCAAACCATGCTTTAAACATATCCCCAATCAAGGGTTCCAAATATTGAATGATATATGGTGTTCAAAATCAATGCCCAATCGGCGATGATGCCTCATTTCAGTACATTGTGGCAGTGCAATAGGCACATAAATACACAACCAAAAACTCGTAAATGTGTAATGTTTGGTTGGTGCCCAAACACAAGTTGTACTGAGAAATATTGATGGTTGACAACAGATCTCAACCGAACTAATAATGCATTATGTAAAATGGTATGTACCCATCTTGCAATTTTGTTTCCATGAGCAGAGCGCGGGTAATCAATTTCATCCGCTTAATAAATATTTCTGCTAAACCATTTTTGGGTATGGACATGAGGAACATGGCGTTCAACATCAATGCCCAGTGATATGCAATAGTCATCAAACTTTGACATGCAAACTCTCCAGCAAATATGCATTATATCATCATTTACATAAATCAAGGAACTTCTGATCCTTATTTAATAGTCTATGAACTGAGGCTCTTATGTCTTTTATTACAATTAAGTTGAGGCACTGCGGCACTTCAAACTTACAGTACTCATCAAGGAACTTCATGTCCTGATCTTGAGGATCAAGAGACTTCATGCCTGATCTTTTTGCATGATGGAACTTCAGGTCCAATTGTTTTTATATGATGAGGATCAAGAAACTGCAGGTTCTGATCTGATCAAGGAACTTTGGGTCCTATATATACTCATCGTAACAAAAGAGAAGTACAATAAGTAAATTAAAGCAATAGGAGGTAATTACAGCCATAGTTAATAAATTGCATTTAAGTAAATAAAACTTATGACAAGGGCTTTGATTCAGCACCAGTCACATAAATATCAAAGCTTTAAAGCAAAGGGTAATAATTCTACCCACTATAAATAAATAGAACTTGTGATAGGACCTTAAACCAACACCATGCACATAAATATGTCAAAACAGAAAATGCAATGAGTAAGTCTTCATCTTTTGCTTTTCCCTTTTCTTGGTCTGCCACTTTCTTTTGTTTCATTCTTTTTATTTTTGTTATTATTTCATAGTTCTTAAGTCATTTTAGTTACTCAGGAAGTAATTGTAATAATAAGTTCCAATTGGTGTTCCTCCTCCAATGTGTTTCGAAAAAGTTGAAACGGTTCCCATAAATTTTGGAGTCAAGAGTTTCTGCAACTTATGAGAAGATTAAACTGTTACATTTAGCTTAAATTTTAGTATGATATGGATAAGAGGATATCGAACAACTTTCGTGAAGAAACAATTTCGATCTGAACTACTGAAAATGGAGTTTTGGTACATAAGGTGGCTGTCCAGTTTTTTGCGGAAATTGGAAGCTAGTTTGGTATTTGAGACATCTACAACGATCTTACCGTTGTAATTTTCTGAAAATTTGATATGTTGTAGGTACTAGGCGGACGAATAACTTTGGAGAAGAAAGTATTTTAATCCAAGGTCTGCAAGTTGGATTTCTGAGGCTATTTACATGGCTGTCAAGTTCTATATGAACTTTGAGTCTGTACTCTTTTGCTTCTGCAAGGGATGATATATAGTCATACAACAACATATATATATTTGCTTCAGGAAAATCAGTAGTACAAAGATTTTAAGGTGAAATGAAAAGATTTTCTTATCTGTGAGATTCCAGGCGACAGAGGTGAACAGGATTTGTGGCGTTGTGCTTTCCACTGACATGAGAGCTTCTCGTGCTGATAACGTGTTGTAAAATCGACGGTGTGTGCAGTGGAAGAAATAAACAAGACACAAAATTTATGAGGTTCCTCTGCAGTCAGTTTGACTGGAGTACATCCTTGGGGCAGCAGTGATACTTTCATTTATAATCTGAAGTAATAAGATTACAAAGATAACTCTCTCTATTCTCTCCTCTCTTTTTCTTCTCACTGCCATGAGCCTTGTGGCTTATCTCTTCTTCCTCTCTTCTTCCTTCTTTCTTTCCTCTCTTCTCAACTGTGTGGCTTGAGTTGATGTTCATCCTTTCTTCATTCCATATGTCTTGTATTTATATAAAAAGTAAGGGTAATGAAAACAAGCATCAGCCACTCCTAGTGGAAGGACATCTTTGCTTGTTTAGTGGACAACCGTTGAGTGTGGATTCTTTTTGTTGAGTGGGCATCCACTGATTTACAACACTTAATGATATTTTTGGAAGTACTGCAGAACTATGTAATGTACAATTGTATGATTTTTTTTTTTTTAATTTTTAAAAGATGACAGCTGGTGACAAGTCACCGATAATTATTTTTTCTTGGGGCCTCAGGCTTTTAATTTTGGAATATTAAAACTGCTCGGATTGTTTATGGACTTGTCATTAGAATGAGGATCCTTTCCAGATTCTCTTTATGAGGATCCTAGGAATCCTTAAATCGTGTCCATTTATCATATATCGTGCGGCCAGTTTTCATCAGGTACTATTTATATTTAATTTTAAATAAAAGTATTTAAAATGATTTTTGGCCACACAATGTACGATGAACGGACACGATTTGAGAATCTCTAGAATCCTCACAAAGAGGATCGGGAGAGAATCCTCATTCTTGTCATTGTGAGAGAGAAAAAACAAAACTGCAAAAGAAAAAAGAAAGCTTGAAACGGAGGCCGGGGCGCCGAAGTTAGCAGAGGATCGTAGAGGGAGTTGAAAAACTAGGAAGAAAATAGGAGACTTATCGAGAGATTTGAGCAATTTGTATAAAAAGCTGCTTTTGTTCGAGTTGCTTTTAGTAGCTTGAATTTCTTTTTCCTTGTTCGCAGTTTTTCTTGAAGGGTTTGTTTGGCTTCTTGACAAAGAAAAGAGAAAAATGTTGTGAAATTTAGTGTGAATGCTACATATGTGATTGTATAAGGAAGCAAACTAAAAAGGATTTTGGTGACATCCATTGAAAGTCTTAGGGAGGTAAAATTTGTCTTCATGCATGTAAAGTTGTGCCTAGGGATGGGCAAAATACTCATGAGTTTGGGTAACCGCGGTTACCTGCCCATTTAAAGTGCATGTGTAAGATCCCACATCGCCCAAGGGTGTGGATCCTGTAAGCCTTATATGTATATTCCCATCTCTACCTAGCACGAGGCCTTTTGGGAGCTCACTGGCTTCAGATTCCATCGGAACTCCGAAATTAAGCGAGTTCGCGCGAGAGCAATCCCATGATGGGTGACCCACTGGGAAGTTCTCGAGTGAGTTCCCATAAACAAAATCGTGAGGGTGTGGTCGGGGCTCAAAGCGGACAATATCGTGCTACGACGGAGTCGAGCCCGAGAAGTGGTGGGAGCCCGGGCCGGGATGTGACATCACGGTTACGGTTATGGGTAACCGTTTAGACGAACAAACGGTTATGGGTATAACCGTTTATCTGTGAAATTTAAATGGGCGGTTATAACGGGTATCCATCGGTTATGGGCATTACCCGCTATTATAACGGGTATCTATTTACCCATTTAATTTAATATATGTAAAATTTTAAAAAAAATTATTTAAAACCCCAAATTTTTAGTCTCTCAACCAGAGTCTGCCTGGTAGAGAGATTGAAAATTTGGATATGGGTTTAAAAATAAAAGACGAAATGGATATGGGTTTTTGAACCTGTCTCAGAGGGCATTTGTAAATTTTCGACCCAGATTCTTCTCAATATTTGCAGTGAGGACCGGCACCATACCCACAACTTATGTGTAAACTATTTTAAAAAAAAAAAGTTTAAAGACTTGCTTGGGTGTAGCAGAAAAATATTGTTCGTAAACTATTATTTCAATTATTGGAATTGTATGAGGACTTAAATGATTAAAATGGGGAAATGTATGCTAAAATGTACCTATAACGGTGTTTAATTGTCAGAAAATGAAAATTATGACAAATTTTTCTTTTGTAATTTTTAAGTTGTTAAAAAAAAAAACATGTAGACGGGTGAAAAAATAGGTAAATAGGTAAAAAAAAAAAAAAAGGACAAACGGGTAAATGGTTATGGTTAAATGGGTAAACAGTTATGGTTAAATGGGTATACGGTTATGGGTATGGTTAACCATTTATAAACGGTTATGGGTATGAGTATAACCGTTTATGCAATTATCTAACGGGTAAACGGTTATGCGGGTATGAACGTAAACAGTTATGGGTAAATAACCGCGGTTACTCGCCCGCCATAACCGTTGCACATCCCTAGTTGTGCCAAAACCCCTATATGTAGAGGTATGTTTGTAACTCATTACAACACACAAAATCAAGAGTGAAAATAATAATACCAATATTCCTCCCCTCTCTTTACATGCACCATTTTTGTGATACAGTTATAAAAATAAACAATGTAATACATTGTACCGTTTCATTTCTATCTCTACCAAATGCTCACTTTCTCTATTTATAATGAAAAATAAATAAATTTAAGGTTCTCATAAACGGGTCTTTTTTAATACCGTGTTTCTTTAAAGTAGAATTGATCCTGTTTTTCCTTTTCATTCACTCCGTTATTTCCCTATTTCTCCAAAATTGGATCAATTCAATTTCAACACCTGCACTGAAGTTGAAAGAATTACGAACATACATATTTTTGGGTCTAAATGTTTAAGAAAGTTTTAAGAATGGCCGAAACCATTCAGGGGACCAAAACCGCTAAACAACGTCATGTCTAACCTGTTGTGGAACTTGCCTAGTGTTGCTCTGCTAGCAGGCCTGTATAAAGGCCCAAGGTCTTATGGACCGAAACATGGCCCAGTTATAGAGGTCGGGCCTAATTCGTCCCTTATTAAAAAAAATTATTAATGAATTAAGACTTTTAACTCAAATGATAAAATAGTGAGAAGTTTTAAGTTCAATTCTTAATATTATTGACTTAGCCCGACCATATTTACAATTATAGAAAAAAAAATTTAAGGCTGGGTAAGGCTAAAACCATTACTGTTCGGGCCCAAGTTGGCCTGAGTTGAACCCCAAGTCTATGGCTAACCAAGGCGGCAAAAATAACCAATCCTTTTCTAATTATGAATTAATTTTTTGTTCTAGCTGCTGACTACTACTAGTACTAGATCCACATCTTACTCACCACTCCAAGTAATTTAACCAAACCAATGACCCTAACATCCTCTTTTCGTTATAATACTACACAAGCTCTTCTAGGTAATTTCATATGCCGTCACCTTTTATGTGCGAAAGTATACCCAACTCAAAGGCTCTTCCAACGTCTCACAATTTCTAAGTGACCATGGTGAGAATGTCACATATGGAGGAGGAAAGAAGTGGAGGCAGTGACATTGACCTCTCCAAGATCAGCCTTAGGCGGTTGGCGATTTCCAACATTGACGATTTCATGGTGTGGGTTTCCGATTTGAAAATGCCTTGCTTGTGCATATGGGAAGCTTATGACAACAAAGAAAAAGGTCTAGACTATATCAAGAATACCGATACAAAACACCCTTGGTTCAAGGCAATTTGCCTTGACAACAGACCAATTGGTGCCATATCCGCGACCCTGAATTTGGGCAACGACTGGTGTAGAGGTGAACTTGGCTATGAGTTCGTTTGGATATGCTTTTAAAATGACTTAAAGCACTTTTGGTGAAAATGTTTTTGGAACCAATCATTAGTAAAAATGCAAGTAAATTCTGGAAAAACACTTTAAGTGCTTTTGGAACAAAAAAATATTTTCTCTAAAAGTATTTTCAGTCATTTTGATTCTGGAAAAGCACTTAAAGTGCTTCCTGGAAGAAGCATATAACTGGTGCTTCTTGCAAAAATCACTTTAAGTGCTTTTGGAACAAAAAAACATTTTCTCTAAAAGCATTTTCAATCATTTTAAAAGTACATCCAAACGAATTATATATCTTAGGGTCAAGTAGTGCGACCCAGGCTATGAGGTTGGTGGCTGATACAATATTCAAAAAGTGGACACATTCGGAGAGACTTGAATCGCTTGTTGACATGGAAAATGTGCGGTCTCATCGGGTGCTGGAAAAGGTAGGGTTTATGAGAGAAGGTGTGCTGATCAGAAAGTA
This sequence comes from Cotoneaster glaucophyllus, assembly GCA_036320875.1. Taxonomy (NCBI): domain Eukaryota; kingdom Viridiplantae; phylum Streptophyta; class Magnoliopsida; order Rosales; family Rosaceae; genus Cotoneaster; species Cotoneaster glaucophyllus. The sequence goes on along the minus strand of CM070069.1, from coordinate 19,426,161 downwards.
TTTTATTCCTCCTATTGGTACTTCTATGCTTAATACTCCTCATACTGCCTTTAGGTTAAATAATGTACTCCATGCTTCTATGATGAAATTCAATCTTCTCGCTGCCTATCAAATTTTAAAAGATAATTACTGTTCTTAAACCCTTGATTCTGATGCATCTGAAATTAGGATAGTTCTAGGGGGGATGCTTTTTAGGCGGCAGTTAGTCATGGTTTATATCCATTTCAAGGCCTTCCCTCAGTATCAACATCTCATTCTGCTTTAATCATTAATAAAGCATCTGTACAACTATTGCACAAGAGGCTTGGACGTCCTTCTACTGTTATTTTTAGAAAAATAGTAAATAGAAATAAGCTTTCTCATAGCGGTGAGAAGTTTGTTAATTTCTTTTGTTCTCATTGTGCTATTGACAAAAATCACAAAAGCACAAGGCTTGTGGCTAAAAGCTATTCTCAGACGCCTGATATTGACTTCTTTGAGGAGATGCCTAAAAGATAGACGATTAGATAATTGAAATACGATATGTAATGAACCCTACAAGAGTGTCCTTTGAAAAAGCTTTTTGAGAAACTATTAAACAGTTGTTTATTTTTTTTCTCATGCATATATTTTTAAGTATTCATCTAAACGTGTATAATTCACGTCTGGATAAAGCTTTGAAGCTTCTTCTTCTCCTTCTTCCCCTATTTCAAAGTTCGTCAGATCGCCTTCATAGAAAAGTTGGTAGAAATGCGCCGCTCCTACCTGGCCTGCATAGTCCATACCTGAAATATAATATTCAAATCGAGATCAAAATCAAACTAGCTATATGATTAAACAATTACATAGAAATTTAATGTGTCGAACAATTAAATCCTTTAAGGGATTGATCTACGATGTTAACCACATATAAGTTTTCCTATCGGGTAGCCTTGAGCCACAGGCCCACAAGTTAGGGTTTAATGAACTATGTTGGTAATTTTCTTGAATTATTCCGCATAATTAAATACCTTTCATGGAAGCAAGAAAGTCTTGTTTAGAAATGGTGATCTGTTGTAGTTTCCTGCCCATAACTTTTTCCCACATTTCAACCAATTCTTTATGAGTGACTACGTTCTCAGGTGGACGAAGGTACAATGTTTTGTTCAATGTTCGCAGATCATCTATGGTCTTGATCATGTATGTTGCGATGTCATCTTCATCCACAATAGTCACTACACAATACATGGAAATCATCAACAGAGACGATTAGTTCTACGTCGTTTAAAATTAAACCGAAACTATATAGATATGTAGAAACTTATATGATATATTATTAGTTTAAGCGTTTGCCTGAATGTAAACTTAATTGATATGTACCTTTTGTGTTACCATCTCCATAGATAAGCACTTTTTCCTTTGGAGGAAGGACTGTCCCCAGCTGCGCAAGGTTGCCAACATAATAACCCGCCAAGGCGACACCACATACATAAGTGAAGGGGATTTTAGCATCTTGTATCGCCTTTCTCACTACCATTTTATCATCAAATGTAACTCTTCCTGGTTCAAGTGCATGTCCCATACGTGCTGGGTCGAGACCGAACTCTGATAGTAAGAAACGCTGCACACAAAATAAAGCAAGGGAAGAAAAACAGAGAAAATTACATTGAGGTCATAATTATTCTGTGTTCAATTTTCAAAAACTGAAGGCTACAAAAACTAAAAACTGAAAGTTGAAATAGTTATCAAACATACTCTAAATTTCAAAATATCACCATTTTTTGCACAAAGTGGACGGAAATATTACTAGTCCATAACTAGCGAATTGGTGGCATACGCACCTTAATATTCCCGGCTTCTTTGATAGCTTCTACAAGCTTGAGCTGCAACAAAACGTTGTGACTCCGAATATGCACCCCAGACATGGTGCAAATGACAACATCGACAAGCTAGACGGCACGAACAAGGCTTTGGAAATCAGAAAATGAACCCTCCACAAGGTGAGCCCCTTCCTTCTTGAAGGACAAGAGCATCTGCAGCTTCTCAATATCAAGGCCGATCTCTGGCCTTTGAAGGACATATGTTGGGTGACCTACGGCAAGGCTTGCCCTAACAACCCTTCTCCCTACGAACCCAGTACCACCTACCACAAGAACTTTGCTCATTCCCATGCCTACTAAATACTACTTCTGTTTGCCTCTTGGTTTGTTTTTCTTGCAAGTATATTAAGGGAAGGGTTGCTCTATATATAGTAGTCGAACCCATGGAGCTAGACTGAACAACAATGAGTCTTTGACAAATTGTAGATCCTAATTTCAACTGGGTAGTCGGTTAGGTCGTAAAACTCCAAGGACATTAATTAGGATAAAACTTAAATTTCATTAAAATATTATGTTATTTTATCATTTAATTTACATAATTTAGTTTAAAATTTTAATTTTTCTCAAATTATCTTATATATGTGTATATAAATATAAACCTAGGGTATCTGTTTTTGCTGACCCATGGAAAATCAGATTTTGATACTTATACGTGCCTAGTGTATTATCCACCTGCTCACACGTTATGTGCCTGTTATTTTATATATTGTTTTGCTATGTTGGGTGGCGTGTTATTTTTTTATTTTTTTTGTCAAAGTTATCTATCTGCCAACGCTTTTTAGGCCCTTTTTTTTTGAAAAAGATAAAGTTGGCTTTGAAGAAGTGGGTGGGTGTAATGTTTAAAAGAGAGTTCCTACTCGGAAAAAATCATCGTCGTTGGGAGCCCTACAAGTGAAATTTCGCAACGACCCGCATGACAAAACGACTCCTAAGTCACAAAACAAGCAAAACCCTGATGACAAAAGCGCAATCGAAGTGGGTTGGTAAAAGATTCTTTTTTTTTTTTTTTTGGCAAACGGTAAAAGATTCTTTGATAAAGGCTGAAGTGCGACAAAAAAAAAAAAGCCATGAAATTACATCAACTCTACAAAATCATGAGGAAGGGGATCAAGGACGAAAACAGAGATATGCTGGATGGAGCATTCTCAAACGATAGTCACAAATTAAAAGGTTCAAGAATGAACTAAACAGAACATTCATATATTAATTCATAAGGTTTTTTTTATACAATAAATGATAATATCACACAACACGTTTTATGTATTATCTTTATAAAAATAACTATGTTATCATTTATCCATTGATCTCCCGTTCAATTTCTCAATCGATATTCATAAAGTTTACGATCAAAAAGTTCTTTCAACGATGGCAGTAGCTCATAGAAAAGTGATAATGTCACAAGCAATTGGAAGAGTACTTTTCTTTTCCAACGCCCCGCTAGGCCTAAAGGTGCTTGGAGGGGAGCGACAATGAAAACGTAGAAAATTAGGAAATAAGCGAATAGAAGAATGTGAGATTATAAATAAAAAAGTAAAATAAATTACTATTTTATATTTAATATCATATCTTTTTTAATGATTTAACATAGTCATAACAGATTTATACAAAAATTTACCAAATACTTTTTTCTTTTTTGTTAAAAACATTTTTACAAAAAAAAAAAAAAAAAAGTTTACCAAACACTCAAGTAGTTTATTTTAAAGCTGTTTATTATCAGCAAAAATAATTTTTTTTTTAAATCACAACAATACCAAACTTGTCCTAAACTGGTAGGCAGTCGACTTTAGCATTGGGAACATCCTTCATCTAGACCTGGCAATTTCTTACACGACCCGTTAACACGACACGTAAACGACACGAAAATAACGGGTTTTGGGTCAACACGATAACTAATCGGATCATTATCGGGTCACACGATAATAACCCGTTAATAACGGGTCCTTAATAGGTTTACACGAGAGTGACATGCGGGTAACTTGTTTCGACACGATAAGAAAAAAGTTATTTTAATGATTTTAATTTTTTCATCTACTAAAAAAACTTACTATAATATAAAATACAATAGATATAATGAATATGTATATATTGTTTATTAATTATTATTCTATATAAATTTTAAAATTTAAGTTTTTTTTTTTAATTTTTTTTATTTTTATAGTATATTATAGACAAAGATTGAGATTAAAAATCATAAAACACATTAAAAATAAAAATATCTAAGTAATTTAAAAATACCAAACACATTAAAAAAATTATAATAATTAATTTACATGTGCGAAAAATATGAAAAAATATGCAAACGCTCGTAGTCGCATCCTCTACACTTTGAGGATGAGTATATGATCGTTTGAATTTTTAAAACCATACAAACTCTCATGAATAGTATTTTTAAGGGAGTTTAAAATAAACAAAATTCATAATCATTAATGTATAAGTCTGAAAGATGTGAAAGCATAATAAACGTTCATAATTGCATCCTCAACGCTTAGACGATGGTTACATGGTTGTTTAGATTTTTAAAACCTTCGAAATCTCTTGAACATTATTTTTTATTTGAGTGCAAAATTAATAATAATTATTGTAGAAATGTGAAAAATGTAATCACTCGTAATGAAAAGCTTTACAACTTTCATGAAGGGGTCAACTCCGAAATTTAGTATGTATATACTAATTTAGTATTATGTTTTACATTTTTTTTGGGGCAAATTATGTTTTTCATTGTCATTTTTATTGATTTAAAATACATTTTTCTTAATGGGTAACGGGTCGGGTCATATTACCTGATAATATTAACGGGTTGATTTCGGGTCGGGTCATATTACCCGTTTACTTTAACGGGTATTACACGACACGACCCGTTAAGCTATCTGGTATGACACGAAAACGACACGAATACGCGAAACACGACACGAATGCTAGGTCTACCTTCATCTGAACTCCTTGGGCCTTGAGCTTTCTTTGGTCTTTGACTTCACTTTGGGCTTTTCTTGACCTCTTTTCCAACCTACACCATTTGTTGGGTCCAGATTATGTCAAGAATATTGATACACCTTTAGTTCAAGAAAATTTTCCATGACAATAGACCAATTGGTGCCATCTGTGACCTCGAATTTAGGCAACGATTGATCTAGAGGTGAACTTGGCTATATCTTGGGGTCCAATTATTGGGGCAAGGGGATTGTAACCCAGGCTGTGAAGTTGGTGGCTGATACAATATTCAAAGAGTGGACACATTTGGAGAGACTTGAAGCGCTTGTTGACATGGAAAATGTGGGGTCTTGTAGAGTGCTTGGGAAGGTAGGGTTTCTGAGGGAAGGTGTGCTGAGAAAGTATTTTATTTAAGTCGCGGGTCTGTTCTCCTGAAAATGGTGTCTCCTCTATGTCTCATTTTTTTATTTTTTGACACGTGTCATGCCACTAACTCTAACTTTAACGCTGTTAACTTTTAATAAATTACTTTTAATAAATTAAAAATATATATAATAAAAGTAAAATCAGTTGACAGTTCGTCTTCTACATTCGTCTTCTCTCCTAATATGTATTTGAAAACAGAAATTTATTCCATTAAAGAAATACAAAACAATAAACACAATGGAAGTCTGGAACTTCCTCCAATATTTTCTCTGCAAACAAACATGAAACACTCCTCTTCACCCCCGACGAAACCTCTTTATTTCTCTCCTCCGCCATTAAAGAAAACCAAAACAATAAACACACCAAAAAAAACCAAAACAATACACACCAAAACCCAACACAGGAAGTCTGGAGCTCCTTCCAATCTTTTTCCCAGCAAAAACAGTAACCCCAACAGCCCAACCAATTGTTGTTGTCCACGACAATTCTCACCGCCGTTCAAGCTTCATTTCCACTCTCTTTTTCTATCTCTGACCAGCGAAACCGCATAGGATGAATGAATCGAACCTTGCGATCGGTTCAGCTATCGTCGTTTATTATTTTCGGGTCGATTCATATCGAGTTTATATCGATCGACCAGATTTCTTCCTTCTTCAAACCAAAATTTACATAAAATTTGTTGTTTGTCGGGCTGGGTCGATCACAATTAGGTATTTGAACAGACAAGAAAATGGCGGAGGAGAGAAGGCGAACAGATGTAGAAGACGAACTGTCAACTGATTTTACTTCTATTGTATATTTTTTTAATGGCTAAATTACATAAAACTACCTCAACTATTAGGTCAGTCATAGTTTCATACCCATCTTTAAAAAAATTCAATGTCATACCTCATCTACAAATTTTTTACAATTTCATACATTCCGTTAGTTTTCTGTTAATTTTTCCGTTAAATAGTGACGTGGCTTAAAAAATTAATAAAATATTAAAAAACTAACAAAAAGTAATATTTTTTTGCATGGGGACCCACCCTGTACCCTTTCTTCCCCCTCTTTCTTCCCCTACCTTTCCTCCCTCACTCTCTCTCGCCGTGCCCAGAATCCCCTAACCTACCTGGGTTTTTTCATCCGCCATCCCCTTTCCTCCCATATTCTCTCTCATTTTCTCCCTTTCACGCTGCAGCAGCAGCCTCGTCGGCCCCGACCTTGACCTTGGATCCCTTCACCATCTCATCACCTTCACCCCCTAACCCGAACTCGTCGACCTCGTCTGCACCCTCCCTCACCAGATCCCACCCATCCCGTATCTTCTGCGCTGATCACTACCTCCCTCCCTCCTTCCCTCCCTCCACACCATTATCGACTGACTCCTTCTTTGATTCCGACTCCGCCTTCACCAAATCGGGTCAAATGGCCCTCTCTCTGCTCTAGTACCACTTCTGCCCTCTTCCCCTACCCCTCCTAACCCTCAAATCCCTCTGCTCCAGTATGACGTGGAGGACGCCATAGCAGTGATTGCGCAGGTGGCCGGGTACAAGGAGAGCAAGGAAGCGTTTCAGAGGGTTTCCGAGGTTAGGGTTTTGGCGGATTTGCTGGATGTGGCAGAGAGTGGCAGAGGAGGAGGGCGTTGATGGGGGGTGAGGGAGGAGTGGGTGCACTGAGGGATGTGGCAGAGAATGGCAGCGGGGAGTGGGATCTGGTTGATTTTAGGTTTGGGGAAGATGGGATGGGGAAGAAAAAAGAGGAAGAAATGGGGTTCTGGGCACAGCGAGAGAGAGAAGTGGGGGAGGAAAGGGAGGGGGAAGAAAGGGTACAGGGTGGGTCCCCATGCCAAAAAAAAAAAATTAAAAATGATTTTTTTTTTTAGTTTTTTAATATTTAATTAATTTTTTAAGCCACGTCACTATTTAACAGAAAAATTGTCAGAAAACTGACGGAAGGTATGAAATTGTAAAAAATTCGTAGATGAGGTATGACATTGAAATTTTTTTAAAGATGAGGTATGAAACTGTGACTGACCCAATAGTTGAGGTAGTTTTATGTAATTTACCATTTTTTAATTTATTAAAAGTTAACAGAGTTAAAGTTAGAGTTAGTGGCATGACACATGTCAACAAAATAAACAATGAGACATAGAGGAGACACCATTTTCAGGACAGCAGACCCACAACCTAAAAGCAACAGGGCATATACAATTATAAATAATGTTTTATCCATTTTGATAATTTCAGTTAGTAAAAGTATAATGGTATTAATTTTTAGGATCTTTGGATTTTGGGATCAATCAGATCATTGAAAGAAGTAAAAGATAAATGCAAAAAACTTGAATATTAAACCGAAGTCCAATTCGCCAGCAACTGGAACGCTTTTGGTAGAGAAATTTTTTCTTGCAATCAATGCATATTTTCAGTAACGTTACCTGTTCAATATGTATTCATAATGTGAACCATCTGTCGAATAGAAAACCCACTGCATGGCATGTTTGGGTCATGATAGTATACAATTGCTCATACTTTTGGCATAATCGAAATATTGAAGAAAAGATATGAAGAATTCGAGGGTCCGCTTTGTAGGTAATTGTATACAATTGCTTCTTCATTTATTTTGCATTTGTGGAGCCAAAAATAATCACAAGGCGACATGTGGATTTTTGGATAAAAAAAAGGGCAAAAATACCCTTGAGACATATAGGGATTCCTACACGCGAGCAGCGGGCAATCATCCCTCAACCAAGTCAAAAGTGCCCAAAATAGGTAACAATTCAAAACCTATTTCGTCCATCCTCATCAAATCCTCTCCACAAGGTAACTCCCAAATCATTCCTCTTTTATTATATTAATTAGCTAATCAATTAGGAAATTATTCTATTAATTAGCTAATTAATTGATTTATTATTCAATTATCCCTAATTAGCTAGAAATCATGAACCTCACCCAAAATACCAACCAAGTGGCCGGTCCTCCTCACCCTAAAGGGGCCGGCCACCCCCTATAAATACTACCTCATTCTCTCCAAAACTCGATTCGAACTCTCTTGCAAAATTCTCTAAATTCTCCAAAGACTTTTCTCTCAAAATTCTAACTTTGGCATCGGGGGCTCTTCGGCCAAAGCCCCTCATTCATCATGGGCGCGTGAGGCTCTTGGCCTTGACCTAAGGTGTTAATTGTTTTGTAGGTGCAATTTTGTCCAAGAAGGAGAAGGCGGAAATTTGCATCCACAAATTGGTGCTTTCACTGAGAGTTGAGTCCCACACTCGTAGAAGACTCTCGCATAAAAAGGTTTTTTCTCTATTTTCTAGTCCACTTGTATTTTTTTTCATACGTTCTTATTATTAGAATTTTTATTTGCAAAGATTCTTTGATAAAACGTAAAAGAGAAGTACAATGGCTAGAAATTTAGAAAACTCAATAAGTGAAAATTCCAATATTCAAGAGATGGGACCGCGGCGATCCACGAGACTAAATGTGACAATAAGTGGAATGGTAGCCACCTATGGCAAGGTCCATGCGCCATCACCACGGCCTGAGCCGTGTCATCCAAGGCCACGACCCAAGCCATGTTACTCCAAGCCCAACGTGAGCCCAATGCATTGCTGAGCCGAGCCCAAGCCTCGCACCCACGTGTGCCACACGCCAAGCAGCCCATTCACGTGGCCTAGCCTGCTCCCGCTGAGCAACCCACACTTGTGGTCCAGCCTGCTCTCGTCGAGCAGCCCACTCTCGTGGTCCAGCCTGCTCCCACTGAGCAGCCCACCCTCGTAGCCCAGCCTGCTCCTTCCGAACAGCCCACTCATGTGACCCAGCCTGTTTCCATGGCCTTTCAAGTAGCCCAAGTCGGCCCAAGACTATCTCAACCATCTGGACCTATCATCGATCCGGGGCATTCACACCATATTTCTCCGCATATTTGACATTTCCCAACTCAAATCTCACGCTCGGAGTCTACCATCCTTCTACTGCTCAATGAGGCACATTCCTTCCAAGCTCTTCCAATCCAAATGGCGAACAACACTTGTCTCGACAAGTCATAGAGTTGACGAGCGCCCTAGCACAACAGACAACCTTGGTGAACCAGCTCGTGCAGTGCACCAAGATGCAACGTGCCCCAAACGAGGTGTCTCGAAGTATGACAAGGGAAAATGAAGAACCTCTCCAGTAGAGTCCCGGTAAGCAGCCACTCGACCAGCCACGAACCGAGCGTTCTAACGGAGTACACTTCCAACTGGGCGCCCGAGATAGCGTATATTCCCGTCTTCGCACGTGGATGAGCGTGCACTCTCAGTTAGGCCCAAGGACAAAATACACTCACGGTTGGGGCCACATTCCAATAATCAACATGAGCAACCTTCAAGGTGAAGTGTTCATTCGCGGCAAGGCTCGCAAGGAGCATCATCCACCTCACATCGAAGTAGGCAGCACAGTGGACGGAGAGAAGCGGTCACTCAATCCGGCTCAAGTTCAACCAGCAGTCTGCGAGTTACCTGCTCGCCTACTAGGAATATACCACACCCACCGTAGCAGCCACATAGACGAGCCGAACACATGGAAAAGAAACCTAGAATAGCAGGTCACGACCGGGGTAACGGAGAGCTCTGCCACCCCCAATAAAGGCAAATTCAGGAAGAAGTAGAAAGGCTCCTGACCGAGCAATTGCGCGATTTCCCGCACAATGAAGCTATTGACAAGGCGCTCTGATGAGATATGACCAACATAAGCGAGTCATCTTTCAATGACAAGATCGAGCAGACATGACTACCCCACATAGATTGCCGGATATAAAGACTACTTCTGTTCAGAAAAATGCAGCAGCTCAGCCTAATGGCTCGTCGGGGGCAGACGAGTACCAGAACGACACACCAGCCCAACTACCAAGAACCGGGGGCAGGCCTTGTTCTCAAAATTCTAGACAATTCCTTCTGCTGCGCACAACCTGGCCCAATCCAGCTCTAGCTCTACTTTCATAGCCATGCCTACCTGCTTCACGACTTTCGGCAACCATTGATCTATCACCATGGCTCATAATTGTGCCAATCTTGCACCACGGCTCCTAGCCGTGTCGATCGTGCATGTGCCTTGCGCCAACCAAACCTCAAAATGGCACGCGACGAAACACCTAATGATGGCGCAATAATTCTGGAAGCAGCTCACTGCGCTTACACCGTTACGTGGGTTCCACAAGCAGTTCAAAGTCTCAAGCAGTTCGCCAAACAAGACCTCGTAGGCTGAGGATTATTTCAGTTAACCAGCAGTCCAACTTTCCTCATCTGCACTCACGACAACGACTTCCATGTTCTCCAGTGCGAGAGGGTAAACCAATTCCCCGACACCCATATGGGTCTGCTCTCCAGTGCAAGAGGATAAACTAATTGATCTCCAGTGCGAGAGGGTAAACCAATTCCCCGACACCAATATGGGTTTGCTCTCCAGTGCGAGAGGATAAACTAATTGCTCTCCAGTGCGAGAGGGTAAACCAATTCCCCGACACCCATATGGGTTTGCTCTCCAGTACGAGAGGATAAACTAATTGCTCTCTAGTGCGAGAGGGTAAACTAATTCCCCGACACCCATATGGGTCTGCTCTCCAGTGCGAGAGGATAAACTAATTGCTCTCCATTGCTAGAGGGTAAACCAATTCTCCGACACCCATATAAGTCTGCTCTCCAGTGCGAGAGGATAAACTAATTGCTCTCCAGTGCGATAGGGTAAACTAATTCCCCAACACCCATATGAGTTTGCTCTCCAGTGCGAGGGATAAACTAATTGCTCTCCCGTGCGAGAGGGTAAATTAATTCCTCGACACCTATCTGGGTAAGCTCTCCAGTGCGAGAAGGCCACATGGCTTAAAAGATCGAATGCTTGAAGATCAACTAGGCAGCAAATGGTCAGGGGGCAGTAACCACTTTTGCACTTAACAATTCGCTCATCCGACACTTCATCTTCAGCAGTTCCGATCTTGGCAGCTCTATCCTTGACTGCTTCATCTACGGCAGCGTAGAAATCAAACTCCTCATGTTTGGCAAGCAGCCCAGACGTGGCAGCCCAAACCGTTGCCCATGCCACGCCACTTCCTCGGCCCATACCAAGCCGACTCCTGGCCCCTGTCAGCCGACGTGCCACACTACCCCGACGGCTGCCCCGTGGCAGCACCTCCCAAGAAGAAGACAAGGAGAATTAAGTTTTTCTTACATCGGTGCGGCGTGAAGAAAACAAAGAAATCAACGAAATATGGTTCTTTGCACGGGCAAGCAAAGAAGAGTGTTAGGGGAAGGGGAACAAATATCCTCTAGCTTTCTCTCTTTCTTGTAGGGATAAATAATTTCCTTCTGAAGTTGATTTAATCCCCTATTTAAGGTAGGCTTAAATAGGCTTTGGAGGCAATTTATTTCCCTTTCCTAGAAGAATCTAATTCCAGTCCAAGACAGAATCTGCATTAAAGCTGGAGGTCTCTACACCTGCTGCCCTTTCCTGCGAGCAGCCCAACAGGTGTGGGGGCATTTGTGGAGCCAAAAATAATCACAAGGCGACATGTGGATTTTTTGATAAAAAAAAGGGCAAAAATACCCTTGAGGCATATCGGGATTCCTACACGCGAGCAGCGGGCAATCATCCCTCAACCAAGTCAAAAGTGCCCAAAATAGGTAACAATTAAAAACCTATTTCATCCATCCTCATCAAATCCTCTCCACAAGGTAACTCCCAAATCATTCATCTTTTATTATATTAATTAGCTAATCAATTAGGAAATTATTCTATTAATTAGCTAATTAATTGATTTATTATTCAATTATCCCTAATTAGCTACAAATCATGAACCTCACCCAAAATACCAACCAAGTGGCCGATCCTCCTCATCCTAAAGGGGCCGGCCACCCCCTATAAATACTACCTCATTCTCTCCAAAACTCGATTCGAACTCTCTTGCAAAATTCTCTAAATTCTCCAAAGACTTTTCTCTCAAAATTCTAACTTTGGCATCAGAGGTTCTTCGCCCAAAGCCCCTCATTCATCATGGGCGCGTGAGGCTCTTGGCCTTGACCTAAGGTGTTAATTGTTTTGTAGGTGCAATTTTGTCCAAGAAGGAGAAGGCGGAAATTTGCATCCACATCATTCACTTCGACTCTTGGTCATTTGGTATAGTTGTATATCAACCATCAATCCTTTGATCTAATTGCCCAGGTTAAAGGCAAATCCTCGACTAATTACATTCTCGTTGCTTTAGTTTTATTCACAATTTGACAACATAACAATAAATAAATATGACATTTTGCTTGACAAATATCCGATAAATTATTTTTTCATACAAGTGGTATTTTTAGTTTAAACTACGCTATGATATGGAGAGAGAGAGAGAGAGAGAGAGAGAGTTTTAACTCAAAATGCATGACTAATGAGGAAGATTCGCTAATATTTTTGCACTCATGTGAATTAACATATGTAATATTTTGATTATTGTCGTATTAATTAACTACAAATGATCACACCATTAGTAAATCTATTCAAGCTATCAAGTTAACCACTTTTCATTTTAATAGAGAACTCGGTAGATCTATTTTTGCTTGCATTATTGTCGACCCATGCCACACAGTTTTTTTTTTTTTTGACAAGCAACGATAGATTGATATTTCATTCATCATCTTAATCAATACATAGGTGCCAATTGGGTACGATACTCATTGACTAAGACAATGATCTGGAGGTAAATTTACGCAAGCAAGTGTTCTCTACCACCATTTCTGCAAATCCATTCCTCTTTAGGATATAGATCTAAGGCCCAATATATAAAATCTCACTCTACACAGAAGCCCCATATACACGAAGGGAAGCCCAAACACCAAACCAGATAACTTCTCGTTTAATCTCCGCAATCGTCAGAGTGTTTCAGTGATCACTCGGATCACTTTCCACTACAGCAGCAGCAAGCAACTGCATCATCCTCTATGGACCCGCTCTCCGCCCTCCGCGACTTCACAATCCGCGGCGAGCTCGACAAGATCGTCCGGGTCAACGACGAGTTTCGGTTCGGCTCCGACTACAGCTTCCCCTGCCACGCAGAGACCGCCTACCGCTCCAAGCAAGGCAATCTCTACACCCTCGAAACCCTCCTTTATTACGTTAACAACCACCAAATCAAGCACACCGATTACATCCAGTGCGCCCGCACCCAGGGCATCCCCTCCGTCACTTTCCCCGACCGCAAGCCCCTCCTCGACTACCTCACCGGAAAGATCTCCTCCTCTGACTCCATCGAGTTCCTCCTCCCTCCCCAAAACGACGCCGTCCACCTCACCAAAATCTCTACCACCCTCGATTCCGCCAGCAACGCCAACCACATCAGCAGCGACAACGGCGATTATGACGCCTCGGATTCTAGGGTTTTTACTCAAATCGAGACGCCGGTGGACTACATGTCGTTGATTTGCTCCAGCGAGCGCCCGTTGAAGGACCGGGAGGGATTGCTGGAGTGTAAAGGTAGGAACTTTTACGCCGTTTTGAACTCGGCGACGAAGCGAGAAGAGGAACGACAGCGTATTGAGTCGCAGCAGAGGAAGGATGGGCTGGTGGCGAAGAGTAGGCTAATGGGTTCCGACGAGAGGGGCATGACCGGGTTCGGAGACGAATCGGGTTACGACCCAAACCCGAAGCCCAAATTGCACATCAAGGGGGGTAAAATTGGGGAAGGTGTGCCCATAATTTTGGTACCCAGTGCTTTTCAGACGCTGATTACGATTTACAATGTGAAGGAGTTTTTGGAAGATGGGGTTTATATACCCACAGATGTGAAGGTGAAGCAGATGAAGGGGGCGAAGCCGGACTGCGTGACGGTGCAGAAGAAGTTTAGCAGGGATAGGGATCGGGTGGTGACTGCTTATGAGGTTAGGGATAAGCCCTCGGCGTTGAAGGCGGAGGATTGGGACCGGGTTGTGGCGGTTTTCGTGTTGGGGAAGGAGTGGCAGTTCAAGGATTGGCCTTTCAAGGACCATGTTGAGATTTTCAATAAGAGTGAGTGAAAACTTTCAGTTCTGAGGTTTTAATTGCATTGAGAAATTGTTATCTAGGTCATTGATAGTTTAGCTTTCTGAATTTGTTTTATGTGACTTTTGGAAGTGCATTGTAGCTGATATGAATTGTGTTGTTTTTGTATGTTGTATTGTGATGCAGTTATGGGGTTTTTCATGCGGTTCGAAGATGATAGCGTGGAGTCGGCAAAGATTGTGAAGCAGTGGAATGTGAAGATCATCTCGGTGAGCTTTTTTTGCCATCTTGAGCTGCTTTGCTACTCTGTTTTTAGATAGTTATGCTAGTTAGGGTCTTGCTTTTGTCATTAGAATCAGTGTTCATTCTTCTTTTTTGTTCTGTTGTCTATCAATATTGAACTGTGTTCTACTTCTAAATGCGCAGATTAGCAAGAATAAACGACATCAAGATAGAGCTGCGGCGTTGGAGGTGTGGGACAGATTAGAAGAATTTGTGCGGTCAAGATCACATTCTTAATGTGCATTAAGTTGCGGAAGAAAGAGATTATAGCAGTCATGTTGGTGCGTGTTGCGCTTTTGTGCTCCTTTAACTTACAAGTTTTGTTATCAAAATTTTGAGGATTTTTTTAGGATATGTAACATCACATTTTTTTCTGAGGAGTGATGAGACTATATCAATCTGAGAGTACATGGAGATGCTTGGCTTGAATTTCCAGGGTTGGCATGGAGAATGGCCGAGGATAGATACTTGAAGATATGCAGAGGGTTTCCCAGTCCGTCTAAAACTGATTGTGAAACAGCGGTCCGCGCCGTTGAACCATCTTTTCCTGAGGTTCTGCAAGACTCTGCGTGTCATTCATCGAATGCTGTATCTTCACATATTTGCAAACAAGTCGGAAGGTATACAGGTCCAACATCTCCAGCCGCCTCTAGGGGGACAAACTGCGTTATACAGCAAATGCTCGTCGTGGAAGTGATGAGTATATCCGCGAGGACGGAGATTGAAAAGCCTATTTGTATATTGTGATTGATGTTTATGATCATAGTTCTAATTCAGTTGATTGTAGCGGAAGATCTTTGATTATGTTACAGTTATTCACTCAAAAGCCAGAAAACCTTTATTATCAAAGAAGGGAAGATCCACTAGTACAAAAACCATATCAACCTCTCTGAGGTTACAATGAATATATCTAATCTAACAACTGAATTCAAAACAATAATCGAATACGGTAACAATCACAAACAGTATTATGTGTATAACTCGAAAAGTTTAGCCAACCGAGAGAAATTCAGCACATTGTGAAGGTAGCATATGCTGCAGCCAAGAGAAGGAAGAGCTGAGTCTGAGTGGACATCTTGATGGAGTTTCCTTCCGACGAGCCACCTTGAGTCGATGGTACAGTTTTTGATCCGGTTCCTGCACAATATGAACATGAGTCGAAAATTTCTAAAGATTCATTCACAACTAAAAGAATCACATGAACTGTTTTGTGTACCTGAAGGGCCTTCATTTGGAGAGTCTGCTGCTCCTGTCGGAGAGTCAGCTGGAGAAGCAGCTGATCAAATATACGGTATTCAAGTTATTAGAAGAAGATTTAAACCGATCATTAGAAAGTGAGCATCCACCCGATACTAATAGGGTGGAGAGGCCCAACATCATTTATGTTATTAGGGAAAGCTTCAATTGTATCTAGACAAAGACATAAGACATTGAGCATATGCAGGCTTACCATTGCACTGGCTGAGTGGTGGAGTCTGGACATTGCAAGCACCAGGCAATGCCAGAGCCTGAGTCTGGTTCACATTGATCCCTAGCGATGATCCACCGCCGTTAAGGACCTCACACAAACACTGTGGGGAGGAACTGACAACGCTGGCGAGCTGCGAGCAGCACCCAGAAGAAGGGGTGGAGGAGTTGCCAGTAATGTAACTGAGGCAGGGTGACATGCTGATGATCACGTTTGTGCAACTAGACTGGGCTGCTGCCCTTGCCAAGAACATGGTCACTAGGACAAGGACTAGAGACATCTCAAACTTTTGTGCCATTGGAATATAAGTTTTTTTTTGGGTTTGTGTGGGAAGTGATTGGAAAGCTGTGATATATCTGAACTGGGATTTGAGTGTTTTGATTTGTTTGGTGAAGTTAAGGGGAGAAATATGGGGCTTTTTGTAGTGGGGGAGATGAAGAAAGAGGACAAAAATGTTGGCTTAATTGGTAACCTAACTATTCCTACTTGTATTATGTCACAAAGGGTTCTTCATATGGTTATGAAGCTTTAGATTTAATAATTTGATTCAATTGTTGTATGGCTTAGCTGGCTATGGAATAGTATGAAGGTCGGTTATTGGGTTACCAACTTCTACCGTTTTTGGCATAGATTAGATCCCGACATACAACTTTTAGATATTAAAAAAGGAGTCGTTTTGTATCTATTGGATAACTCACTGTATTTGTAAAGTATGTCGAATTACACATGAAAGAAACTTATACCTCTCATGCAACCAAATTTTTGTCTCAGTGACGGTATTTCCAATAAATACTTATCACGTGTTTGAAAAAAAATTATATTACCCGTACAATGAACCATTGACACATTGTGATTTGATGACATGAGAAAACTTCTCCTCCCAATCTTCACAAATAGCACGCTCATAATTTTAGAAGAATAAGTTTATTTTGTGTCTAATCCATTTTAATCCCTTCAAAATAAAAAATAGATATTCATTTACTTCTACGTTCAAATAGATCTTAAATTATGAGTTATTGAATCCAAGTAATAGGCACCAAATGAGCCTCATAGAAGGCCATACCACAAGAGGGATGGCCGACAGCAAGACTTGAACCCATATTTTGTTCTATCTAAGAGAACAATCATTACTAACTCAACCAATCATCGTTGGCTAAAGTACTTTTATCTTTTATTTTCTCTATACGAGTAATATTAGGAAAGTGAATCGCACAATACCTAAAACTTAAAAACTGATGAGTACTCTTAACTAGTTAAGCTAACAAGCCTTCAAACAAATACTTGTTAACATAATTACTTCGCACTTCAAAGAGAAACTTGTTAAGATAATTACTTCTTAAATTGCCAGATGCTATGTTTGAAAGAGATTTCGGAGACAAGGGTAATTACATTTCTTTTTCTTTTCAGAATATCGCGCATGATTTGTTTGAAATGACGATATTTTTGGTCGCTTGTAGAACAAGGAAAGTTGACTTGAGCTTATGATTGTGAACAATTTTAACACCTGCCCATGAGATGAGGTATGGTGAACTACTCTTATCCTGTATTTGCATGCTTCCCACAGCATATCTATGCTCACATGCATGCTGGTCAGCAAAATGTTGTCATATGATTATTCGACCCCTCTGCTTGAATAGCAAATGTGGAACGAGTTGACTATTACTGTAGCATCGTGATACAATAATACATACAAAAGAAAATGTCTTATTGAACGAGGACACCACATTTTGGTGAACCCTAAGTCCTTCTCCTATGTAACAGGAAAATGATTGTTGACGCCAATTCTACTCAATTTTTTTGTATTTCGTATTTTCGGAAATTATTATTTTTCAATAATTATAGAGTTTAATTACTTAGTTACAAAGTTTGAATTTTCGTGAATAGTCAATAAAAATTCGTAGATCTCTCAGGGTCATTCTTAGTATTTTTGGATAGAACTCGATCTAACAAACGCATACGCAAAAACCGTTCGTGAAACGGCCTTGTAATGATAGATTTACAGACGACTAAAGCTAGGGGCAAAAATGGTCATTGAGGCCTCTAATGCCGCAGATTTTAGGGGGAGCCTTCCTATTTTTGGCGTCAATTGGGATCACTCTATTGCAGCAAACTCGACCTGCCTGCTAGCCGAGTTTACCAGGCCAGTTTCCGGCAAAATCCGATGACAAAAATCTTCACTACCGCCACTAGACTCCCTTCATTACCACGAACACAACCCACCCCAACTCGACCATGTTTGGCCTCTGTTTCCAACAGGTGGAGCTCGGCGGTTTCGAAAATCTGAGGCTCTTGGGAATTTTGGAAAGAAAGTCTGATGTGCAAATCCTTCAAAATTGATTAAGTAGGGTTGTCAACCGTACCGTTGATCACGTTGACTGAGGGTTGACTTTTAGTCAACATGTTCCGAAACATTCTTGAATGTTGAAGTTAGTATTATTAGAGACCTGACAGAGCCTAGTGGGTGTACCTTGATCAGCATGTCATCCTGGGAGATGTGCACCTCAATTCACATGCAAGTGACACCTTGTGAAATCCTGTTCCTAGATTTTACTATTATAATTTACGTATTTGTATTTTTGAGATTTTATATTATTTCTCGAGAATTTATTTTAATTTGTTTAATTTTAGATTTTAATTAAACTAGTTACGAAGTTTGAAGTTTGGAAATTAATTATTTAAAATCCGTAGACCTTTCGAGGTCACAATTTATATTTTCGAATAGAATCCGTAGACCTTTCGAGGTCACAATTTATATTTTCGAATAGATCTTGAAACCACGAACGTATAGGGAAAGCCGTTTGCGAGTCCGGATTATAACGTTATAGTTACAGACATTTGAAGTTGTTTTACTAAACTATAGATTTTAAATCAATTAAACTTCCACAAGGAAGAAGCCTAATCAGATTTAAGCAAAAATAAGGGGGGGGGGGGGGGGTTCTGATTCTAATCCGTTTTGGGAGGAGATTGGACCCGTTAACCCACCAACTTGACCCGCTTGTGTCTCCTCCGTCCGAGCTCCGTTTTGGGTGATCTTGGTGTCCAAGGAAAGCTCTTGACGAGCCCTACATCTCTGTAGTGTTAGATTTCCCATTTTCTTTTCCATTTTTGCAGTTCGAAGCCACAAAGCCCACGACTTTTCCGACGGTTTTGTCATTTTTCCGGTGATTCCGGCAACCATTTCCTTCGAGTGAGGTATGAAACTTCATCTACTCTTCATAATCTTCAAGTTGGTATGCTTGGTTCGTGTTTTCATATTCATTTTAGAGTTAGGTGTTTAGAACCCTAGAAATCCGGTTTTCTCCGGTGAATTTGGACGGTTTCCGGTTAGAATTTATCGTCGGCCTAGTTGTGAAGTGTTTCCCTTGTTGAGCTCTAGCTACCACGTAAATTTGAGCTCATTTAATTAATGTTGAAAATTCGGGTTTTCTAAACCCTCCACCTTGGCTACCACCGCGTGTGGCGGTGCGTGGGACCGTCCACGAGTGTTGTCTAAGTACCAAATACCTTCTAGTGACCTTGTGAACCTATGTCTAGCTCGGTCTCCTGAAATTCAATTGTTTGGTGTGGTGATCAAATTGGACAACCACTTGTTTGTGTGATTGACGACAATCCGATTGTTGGATCATCGTACAATTTTGTGAGCACCCTAATTATCAGTTGTTGGACCTTTGAGAACTTACAGATCAGAAATCTGATGTGCGAATCTTTCAGATTGAATAACCTTAGATTGTTGACCTTAATGGACCTACCTTATCGACGATTGACATTCTAGTCAACGTGCTCTACTATAGAGTGTCATTTATCTCTAGTTTGTTGTTGAGGCTTGATGGAGCTTGGTTGGCTCATCACGAAGATGTGTCGTTTCCGGTTGACGTGTGTCTCGATATATGTATTAGTTAAATGTGCTTTCTATTGAATTGTTATTTTTTTTAGCATCGATCTATGTTTATTAATTGTGATTCAATTGTAGCTTGAAACGTTTGTGAAATGTGGTTAGATTTTTATGATTAGTATGATGTGTATGATTGTTTTTATGACGATGTGAACCCAGAATCTTATGAGAAGTATTATGTAGAACTTTTATGCTTGTATGATAAGATAGTGGTCATGAGAAGTTGATAGTGCAAGTGATTACGATGTAAATCATAGCGGTTGAGATAAGGGTAAGTGGTTTGTGTGTTGATCTAACTGCACCATGTAGCAGTGGTACATGGATGGTCCTTCTTGGTTAATCCGCGTTGGGTGATCCCTACCTAGAGCTATATGATACAGTCTTGCTTGGTATATCCGTCGTTGGGGGACTGTTAGGGGTGATCATGCTTGGTATATCCATGTTGGGTGATCACTGCCTAATAGTTATGTAGGTGTGACCTTGCTTGGTTAATCCGCGTTGGGGGTCACTACCTACTTGGTTATCTTGACCCTCTTGGTTAATCCGCATTGGGGGGTCATTAGTGGTCCTGCTTGGTTAATCCGCGTTGGGGGACCATACTATATATGGATCGCGCTTGGTTAATCCGCGTTGGGCGATCCTTATGGCCATGTATGCTTAGGAGTGATCATGCTTGGTTAATCCGCTCTGGGTGAACACTTCTTAACAGCTGTAGGAGTGACTTTGCTTGGTTAATCCACGTTGGGGGGTCATTGCCTACTTGGTTACTTTCTCAGGGGTGACTCTACTTGGTTAATCCGCTTTGGGGGGCCACTTCCTGTTTGGTTACTTATGTAGGCTTCGGCCAAACTGCGTTCCTCTAACCCTAGTTTTTAATGTACATATGAACTATGGTTTTTGAGAATCTTGGTGGTTTGAATGGGAAAAGCCGTTGGATGTTTGGGTGACTCCTTCGAAATTGTTAGAGTTTCTTGGTTAAATTCGTGAAATGATATGTTATTGCATTCATTGATTAACATAATTAAATGCTAAGATCATGTATCTTTGATTCATGAATTGATTGATTGACGGGATTGTGGAATGACCTTGGTTATGGTTGTTATTGTTCTGATTATTTTAGTTGATTAATGTGGCTTCAGAATAATATGTGCTTCGTTGGTTATTTGATATGTTACATGTTGTGGATGGAAGTATCGTGCTGAAAACATGGAATTTATATGATGGATGGAATGAAAATCTTGAACGGCATGTTGGTTTGTTTTGTAGCCCTGAACTTGGTAATGTCATGCATGTCAAGTTCTAATAATTGATTATAGAACGTTATGTATTCCTGTTAGAACGCACTGGAATAAATGTCTAAATTAGTGAACGACGAACTACGAGTGGCTTGATCCCTAATGAGGGTACGTAGGCAGTCTAACAAGGAGGTTAGATGCAGCCATAAAGTATACGGAAAATTACTATGTGATTCGATTCTCGAGTTGTGATTTGCCATATCCCGGAGGCGGGGTATGTTGAGATATGGGTATTTGGTGACGTCACGTGTCGATCCTGGACGTATGTCGGGATCGGGGCGTGACACACCTTACTAAGATTTATGTGTTTATTAGGCTTCTAGGAGAGATTTGATAAGGTGTGATTGCTAGTATATGATGATGAGTCAATGAATCTATTAGAATATCAATAGAACTAGTACGTATGAGTATGAGTATTCTGTGTATTGTACTTCTTATGACTAGATCATACTTGGTTGATACGTGAAACCATTAGTTGTATGTGTTCACTATGTAAATCATGTTGGGTTGATGAATGATATAAGATGCATGAAGTGTGAAAATAAGACCACATAATGTAGAAGTGTGGTACACAGATGGTCTTGCCTAGTTAATCAGCAATGGGAGACCATACTATTAGTTGTACACTTATGGTTTTACCTAGTTAATCTGCTTTGGGAACCATACGCATACTAGGCGTGACTTTGCTTGGTAATCTACATTGGGGGACACTGCCTAGTGTTATTGGATATGGTCCTTCTTAGTTAATCCATATTGGGGAACCACACTATTAGTTTTATGCATATGGTTCTGCTTGGTTAATCCGCATTAAGGGACCATACGTATTCTTGGGGTAGTTCCGTTGAGTTGGTCTGGAACCCTATATTCATTTGGATTCCGTTCAGTTGGTCTGGAATCACACTTACGATTCGATTCCGTTGAGTTGGTTAAGAAACCTATATTCCTCTATATTCCATTGAGTTGGTTTAGTATTCCACTTCCAATTCGATTCCATTGAGTTGGTCTAGAATCTCACTTCTGATTCGGTTCTGTTGAGTTGGTCTAAGACCCTATATTCCTTTAGATTTCATTGAGTTGGTCCGGAATCCCAATTTCGATTTGATTCCACTGAGTTGGTCAGAACCCTATATTCCTCTAGTTCCTTTGAGTTGGTCCAGAATCCCACTTCCGATTAGGTTACGTTGAGTTGGTCCAAAACCCTATATTCCTCTTGATTTCGTTGAGTTGGTTTGGAATCCCACTTCCGATTCCGTTCCATTGAATTGGTCTAAAACCCTATATTCCTATGTATTTCGTTGAGTTGGTACGAAATCCTACTTCCGTTATAGTTTTGTTGAGTAGTCTAGAATCTAATGATTTATACATCCAATTCCATTGAGTGATTCTGAACTCTAAGTTTTCCTACTAGATAAGGCCATGATAAATTTTGGAAGTCATTGTAAATATAAGATGTTTTGGGGCTTAACAAAAAGGTGCACTATAAATGGCTTGATCCCGTCGTAGGATACATAGGCAGTCGAACCTAAAGGTTAGTTGCAGCAATGCAATAAAAGGAATTTATTAGTACTACGCAATGTAGTTCATAAATTTAATCACATCTCGAGATTAAGTTTTCGGAATATGGCAATTATTCGTTGTACTGCTACGATTACTGTCCTACCGTCAGGTGTCGATCTTGGACTTATATTGGAATTGGGGTGTTACATATCCTTTTTTATAATTAAATGATTCTTCTTTTTTTATGAAAATTTAAATATCAGCTAAACGAAATAGCAACATGTTCATGGGTAATTCTTTTGCTAATTCCTAATTGTGTACAAGTAGCATTATTGGCAAAGTTTTGGTTCTCAATTTTTGGGAGTCCTTGTATTAATGAGAAATCAGACAACAATGACTGAAACTGAGGCAAAATTTTAGATGTAACTTGTTTATCATCACGTGTCAATCTCTTACACACCACATGATTGAAATTGGAGCAAAATAATTACCATTGATTTAATACCCTATTATGTCCTATCTCACAAATCACATGATCAGGGCATGTAATACGTGAAATAAACACATATTGATAACCATCGATTACATGGGAGAATCTCTCTAAAAGTGGAAGGTTTGGAATGATTGTTTTGGATGGATGCAATGCACACCTCTTTTCATTTGGTGTTACTTCATTTCGGTCACACTTTCATTCTTTATGTTCCTATTAGTATGATTCTATTTCCAACAGATTTGAGCTATGAACCAACCATATGAAGCTACATAATAAAACCCAGGCTTAGTCACCAGGTCTCTGCCCAAATGCAAGTCAAAATATGCTTCATAAATTTGCTACATAATACTAATCCCACCTACTCAAAAACCCCATTTTTTCAACATAGTTCGTTAAGGTAGTTGATCTCCAAAAACCAAACTCCAAATATTCACGTTTCCTTCTTCCCTCCTCTTCTCCTCAATCCCTTATAAATTCTCTCACCCTTCTCACTTACAAACTCAACTCACGATTCTCAAGTCACCATAAAGTTGTACACATTTCCAGCTACTACTGAACCACAAATTTCCTTCCGATTTCGACACAAAATATCAGATACTATGGAGATTTTCGTGCCATTCCCCCGTCTAGTTATGGCAATGGCAGTGGCTCTGGTCCTGGCTTTGCCAGTCTCCACCCAAGTCAGTTCCCCTTGCACCGCCAACATGATTTCTAGCTTGTCCCCTTGCATGAGTTATCTCACTAATAGCAGCGCCAATGGTACATCACCAACCACAGCTTGCTGCAATTCGCTAAAATCCGCCACAAGTACAAGCAGGGACTGTGTGTGCCTCCTTGTGACTGGAAGCGTTCCCTTCCAGTTGCCAATCAACCGGACTCTAGCCCTCTCTCTTCCTCGTGCCTGCAACATCCCCGGTGTCACTCTCCAATGCCAAGGTTAATTTAAAACTCTTGTAATTTTGACATGCTTTTTTCAGTATTATCAACATGATTAATCATGTGTAATTTTCTATATGAATACTAACACGAACATACGATGATTGTACAGCCGCTGGTGCACCTGGTTCTGCTCCAGGTACCATTTAGTCTGACGGTTTGTAATTTTAGGTTAATATTGCCTTGTCAGTCAGTCAGACATGTTACGATATTGTTTGAGATTGACAATCTAATATCATAACAATGTTGGACTGTCTGACAAGTGAACATTTTCGTATATTGTATGGTTGTTAGTAGGTGAACTAATGCTGTCTAATTGAATTTGGCAGGCTCCCTGTCGCCAACCCTTTCTCCTGGAGCTTCACCATCTGCTCCAACAGGTAATTTCTTAAATGAGTACATTTTCGAAGAAGCTTTGTAATGTTAAAGCGCTCAAATTGGTGACGGATCTTAATATTGATATGCCTCGCAACATGCTTTCTGTTGAGCAGCTTCCTCTGTCCCAGAACCCACCTCATCAGCTGAGTCACCGGAATCCGACAACACAAAAGGTTTAACTCCACCATCTACAACAGGGGGCTCTGCAGCTCCAACTGCAACTACTGGGAGCCGCCCGGTTCTGACTCCATCGGCTGCCACGCCCTCTTACTCGCCTTCTCTTCTGCTATTGGCATCCGGCCTTCTAGCTTTCAAGTTTTTCTAGGCTGATTATATTATGTTCATCTCTATACATATTCTTTCGTACATTGTTGTACGAGTGTGAGTGTGATTCTTGTTTTTCGCTACTTCAGATGATTGTAAGCCATGTATTGGTGATTATTTATTGAATCAGTGAAATAAATATTTGTTTCGTTTTATTTGGGATCCCTTCAAAAATTCAGTTTCGGTAAATTACTTAGAGACTCATGAACGGACGACATAATTTTTTCTGGGGTAAATTACCAAAAACTACCTCGACTATTAGGTCTGAACATTTTCATACCTCGTCTTTAAAAAATTTCAATGTTATACCTTATCTTCGGATTTGTTGCAATGTCATACCTTCCGTCAGCCTTCCGTCAATTCATCCGTTATTGCTGACGTGGCATGCCACGTGGCACATTTTTATATTAAAAAATTAATAAAAAATTATTAAAAACTAAAAAAAAAATTTAAATATTAAAAAATTAATTAAAAATTATTATTTTTCCTTCTCTCTCTCTTTTTTTTTTCTCTTCTTCTCTCTCCTCCTCCTCCTCCTTCTCCGCCCGCTGCTTCTTCGTCCGACCACCATCCCAGCTGCTTCTTCTTCTTCGTCCGTCCTCCCCATCCCAATCCCCTGCAAACCCAGAAAGAAGAAGAAGAGAAAAAGAAAAAAAAAACAAAAAAGGGCCGAACCCGTGCCCAGAGAAGAAGAAGAAGAAGAAGAAGAAGAAGAAGAGAAGAAGAAGAAGGAGAGAGAAGGAGAGAGAAGAAGAAGAGAGAGAAAAAAAAAAAAAAAAGGGGCCAAACGTGCCCAGAAGAAGAAGAAGGAGAGAGAAGAAGAAGAGAAAGAGAAGAAGAGAAAGAGAAAAAAAAAAGAAGAAGGGCCGAACGTGCCCAGAAGAAGAAGAAGAAGAAGAAGAGAGAGGAGAGAGAAGAAGAAGAGAAAGAGAAGAAGAGGAAAAAAAAAAAAAAAAAAAAAAATGGTCCGAACGTGCCCAGAAGAAGAAGAAGAAGAAGAAGAAGAGAAAAAAAAAAAAAAAAAAAAAAAGGGCCGAACTTGCCCAGAAGAAGAAGAAGAAGAGGAGAAAAAAAAAAAAAAAAAAAAAAAAAAAAGGGGCGAACGTGCCCAGAAGAAGAAGAAGGAGAGAGGAGAGAGAAGAAGAAGAGAAAAAAAAAAAAAAGGGCCGAACGTGCCCAGAACAAGAAGAAGAAGAAGAAGAAGAAGAAGAAGAAGAAGGAGAGAGAAGGAGAAGAGAAAAGAAAAAAAAAAGAGAGAAGGAAAAAAAATTAATTTTTTAATATTTAATTAATTTTTTTAATATTTAATTATTTTTTTTTATTTAATTTAATTTTTTTAGTTTTTAATAATTTTTTAATATAAAATGTGCCACGTGGCATGCCACGTCAGCATTTTAACAGAATAATTGACAGACAACTGACGGGAGGTATGACATTGCAACAAATTCGAAGATAAGGTATAACATTGAAACTTTTTAAAAACGAGGTATGAAACTGTTAATGACCCAATAGTAGAGGTAGTTTTTGGTAATTTACCCTTTTTTCTGTTTTCGTGTGAGACGTTGCATCGATCACTCACTACTCACTCCGCCCTTAATGTAAGAATGTTGGGGTCAAAATTGCAACTCCACTCAATTTGCACGGAGATGCAATTGATTCCAACATTCTTGAAGTTCTGTGTGGAGAGGAGTGAAGTGTTTGATGAAATGACTCATAACTCATAAGGTTATCGCTTGTCCGTAATGAAAAAGGATTTCGGTTTCTTTCTGTTGAACTTTAAGTAGATGGATTCGAAGTTCGGATCTGTAACCATGTGGTTATCTGCAAATTTGAGAATTTGTAAGCATTTATATAAAAGCTGGGGAATAACAAACTCATCTCAAGCTTGTAAAGCATTGTATTAAGCTTTAATGAATTCTCCATTTCCTTCGCTACAATAAATTGGTGAATATTGTAATTTTTCGAATAATGATTAGTTTGATACTTCTATCAATTTCTTGTTGAGCAATGCTAAAAAAGATCGTGTTACTGCATATATGTCAGCCGGCCAAGACAGTGTGCCCGTCTCATGAACCGGAAGTCGATTCCTTTTAATAGATTGGAGTGGTTTAGCTACAGAGTTTGTTAAAAGAAAAATTCTAACTGCCGCCAAAAGGCTAAGCTTGGGCAGTTATAGATCACGCTCTCTTCGTTATTAACTGCCTACTCACTCAATCCCAATTCACACAAACCAGCAAAGGGCACTTCGGGAATTATCAGAATTCCTCTGTTTCCCGCCATTTCTCTCTCAAACTCTCAAGCATGATGACCACCACTACTGCTCCTCCTCCTCTCATGGCCATCCTCCTAGCCTTGACGCTCGTCATTCTCGGCTTGGAATCAGCAGAACCGCCGCCGTCTCCGCCACCTAGTTGCGCAGACGAGCTCGTGAGATTCTCGCCGTGCCTGCCGTACGTGTCGTCTCCGCCAAACAACCTCTCCGACTCACCCCCACCCAAGTGCTGCGACGCGTTCTCGCTGTCGATGGAGTCCGGCGGCGCGCTCTGCCTCTGCTACCTGGTCCAGGATCCTCCAATGCTGGGGTTTCCGGTGAACGGGAGTCGCGTTCTGTCTCTGTCTTCCACTTGCCCTCTCAGAGACATTTCCACAAACGCAAGTGCACAATCTTTGGAGTCTCTCTGCTCAGGTTCTTGAATTTTCTTGAACATTTTCTTCTGCCCAATTTAGGGTTCTATATATCGATTCAGAAATTACCAAACTTTTTTTAATTCTTGACGCCATGAATGTGAATTTTAAAGAAATTTTGGTTCTCAAATTCCAATTTTCTTGCGTAACTGCAACAGGATCACCAGAACTCCCTCCTCTCCGCAGCTCAACAATTTCAGAGATTTCAAGTCCTCCTCCTTCAGGTAGTTTTAGTGCCGCTCACCCCACGATTTTCTTGGGAGTTTTTTTTTTGGTCAAAGATGCAATGCAGAAACCTTTGATTTAGCAAGAACCCTAAAAATCCCATTTTTACTATTGCAGGTTTTGATTCTGTGGACAATGCTTCATCTCCTCTCATGAGCTTAGCACCAGAACCAGCATACAATTCAAGCATTCCGCGGGGAAACAGATCGCCAACTCCGCCAAGCTCAGCGGTAGAACCAGCAAGGATTTCAGCTGCAATGAAGCAAGTGTACTTGAGCAACTCTTGCATTCTACCTGCCATTGTGAACTTCCTTGTTCAGATATTCATCTGATGCTCCTACATTCATTGAGATTTTACATGAAAACTTCACCTCCCTTTCGGCATTTCGTGTACTGACTTGATCAGGAAGCTTGCGCAGTTACCCTGTCACTTTGGCATTCATGAAAAATTGTACATTCACATATAAATTTTGAGATGACAACCTGTGTTAGTTGAGCAATGAAGTTTACTGAAATTCACCCACTCTCAATTAAGTTTCATCTGCATAACTTATAAAATCAACTTTTGTCTTTCCCGCATAAACAACGAATAAATTGTAGTTCTACTTGAAATTGGCATCACAAATCCTGCTCGAATAGTTCTAGCTAGCCTCCAGGGATTCATAGTAAAAGTCGACCCCAAAGCCAACAAAACTCTCCGCTTTCCGAGGGTCGGAAGAATGTCCATCGTACGTAGCCTTATCCTTACTTTGCAAAGAATTTGTTTACACTAAGTATTAAATAATCTGTAGCCAGAGGGCCCTGAACCGGTCATTTTGTCAAAAGGAAATAAATGATAACAAATAACTAGTCATTACAAAGGAAACTCTCACTTTTAAAAGACCATTTCTCCTTCCAAAATACAAGTATTCCAGCAGCATTCACATCACAAGTTCAAAGAAGAGAGCTACTGTGAGAATTTTCGATAGGTTCTGGAGGGGCATCAGATTCACTTACTAGAGCAAAGGAAAATTTAGCCAACAAAAGTTTAAAAGTAAAATAAACACAAGTCTGGTGATGCTTTTAAATGATCAATCATGCAGCAGCAACACCGGCATCCCTGATGGACTCTCGCCATGCATATTCCCTTGCCCCGTCCTTGTCAACAATCTTGATCACAAAGTTTGGGGGAGCCACCACCAGCCTTGACCGGATCTCAATGATGCACTTGTCGACCATGTCAATTGCTTCCTCCACAGACATGCCACTGTGGTAGTGCCTGTCCATCAGTGAGAGTGCGAAGTACGACCCATATCCAAAGGCTCCCTTCTCAACCTTGTGAAGAGAGGCAATGTAATCGATGTAGTAAAGGGATGCCCCAGCCTCCTTGTCAAAACCAGCCATCAAGATGTTCACCATGTATGGATTCTGCAAAATCAAATTTTTAAAAACCAGAAAAGAAAGAAAATATCAACTATCAACTATTTAACTCTATCTACTAATACAATCTCATCCCAGCATCTATCACTCATTCATAACAACTGAATTCTCTCTGAAGGTAAAGTTAAAAACATCCCTCTAAGGATAAACTTAGCCGTTTTCTTCTTGATGAACAACAAAATAAATTAATTGTACATGAAAATTCCTAGTGGACTTTGAACCAGACAAAGAAAGTGGATAACTATGAATTGTTACAAGTCACAAAATCAATAAAGCAAAGGTTTGCGACTCAATAAGGAAAATCATAGCACGATGTAATCCCCCTTGATATTTTAAGCATAACCCCCCTTATTTATGAGGTTAGAGCCATGTAACTTTCAACCATACCCATGAGAAGTGAACTGGTAGTGCCTATAACACCGGTAAAGCCTGCTTGAGGAACACAAGTTGACTACAATATCTTTAGGAATATTATGAAAGCATATTCACTTTTTCCTGAATAATACTTTCGCGTAGGAACAGCCTAAAAAAAATAAGAAGCATACATAATTACTTGTGACTTCCAGATTTGCCCTTAACATTCCAAGCGTTTGATGAAAAAGTACGAACATCCATGAGATAATGTTCTAGAATGTAGATGCAATATTGTTTGAACTCATACATAAGCAGTAATTCAAAAGGAGGTTTAATGTATAAAACATATGGGAAGAAGGATTGGTAGGATGTTCTGCAGACTACTAGGGTTGGACTTGAAGGCAAGAAGTCACTAGAATTTTAGTATTGATTCTGAAATTTGGGGCAGCAACTACTCCATGATTTTTTTTTTTGTGTCTTGGCGATTAAGCTAAAGGCTATCAACAAAATCTGAGCAGTAAACATAGGCTATCAGAATATTTGAGTGAATGGTTTTTGGTTTGAAGATTGAACAATATCTGGAGGTATCTAATCTAATCGCACAAGAAAGAAGCCCATAAATGCCTCAAAAGGCACAACTGTGACTGAAAATTTTGCATCCAATGTTAAAACACATGCTATGTTAGAAATTATGTTATACAATGGTGGCATAAACATATTCTAATAAGACAAAGACTTCAATAAAAATGAAAACTGAAATAAAAAGAGTTAGACAAGCTAGCTTGCAAACTTTCAAACGAACACTTCGAAGCTCAAGTAAGTGTCTAGGAAACTTCCCAAGCGGTCTCATTTAATGAAAATGTTTGACTATATAACTAACTTTCAAATTTATATTCTCAGATACAACCTGGAAGTTTGGATTTTTGGAGAAACATTATACACAAGTAATACACATCTAAAACAAAATTTAGATCAAAATTAGATTTTTTAGTACGCCCAATTAGATTCATAACTCTTGTTAACCCAGATTGTATCGTCATATAACTAGCATCTACAGAATCTACATGCATCACTACCAGATTATTTGATACACAAATTTTCAGTCTCTGATCACTTAACTTGGCAATATAACTTTAACTCGGTAAATGACCTCTTATGCGACTGTCAATTAAAGCATACCATCGCGAGATTAACTCAAGTTATAACTGCATATGTTCAAACCAAAACAATGTGCACAAAAGAAAACATTTACCCTATTCACATATTTAATCTTTTTTGGGCTTGAACCCGCATCATGTAGTTAATTTCCACATTGTTTCATTCTAACTAAACCCCAATTACCATAACTCAACAAAAACCCTAAACTTGCAGGAGGGGAAACCCTAAAAAATAAAAAAAGTATAAGATTACTAACCTAAACAACTGCTAAAAAAATCCAATCAACCAAACAATGAACCCCAAAAGTTTATTTAACGTATCCAAGAAAAATCCCATACCTTTCGCAAGGCAGTGGCGAGCTCGCCGCGGGTGAAATTGGCAGCAGCAGCGGTGGTCAACGGAATCCCATTCCGGAACTGGTACAATGCCACGTTCTTCTGTATGTATTCCGTGAACTGAACCCTAATTTCCCCAAAATATTCAAAAAAAAAAAATCTCAATCAGATTCCAGAACACGATAATCGACAATCAAACCGAAACCCAGAAACGAAAATTAAAAAGAAAATATTTTGAACCTGTCGCCAGGCTCGCCGCTAGCAGCGACGAGCTTGTGGGAGTCGAGCACCATGATCTTGTCTTCGTTGGACTTGTGGACCAGTATGCTGTGCACGGCTGAAGTGTCCGCTGCCACGACGGCGAAGCCATCGCCTACCAAACCGAAGATGGACTCCATTGCTTGTTGATCTGCTGGCTTGTCGAGTTTCTCTCTCTCTCTCTCTCTCTCTCTCTCTCTCTGGGTTTTCTGATTTCTTTGGAGCTGGGATACACTGTATTCTCCTTTTGGGTTAAGAAATTTGGAGGTAATAGTACAGGAGGCAACTTGAGGAACAAGTTCACTCATTCAGAGGCCATTGTTGGGCCGGTTCGCTGGGCCGGGCCGAAGTTTTTATCTATGTGTCCAAATCCCCTTATATGGCCCGGTATGCGGGCTAGCAAGGTTAGGAGTGTTAATTATTTTCCCACGTTCATCTCACGTCATCTCTAATGAAAATTAAAGACCTAGTGGCCGGAGTTTTAACGAAACATTCCCGGTACTGTTCACTTTTAACGAAAAACCACATTTTTACCTTTATCTGACACTATTCACTATACCTTTAAAAAGGGCTTTTCATTAAAAGGGAAGTTTTTTTTTTAACTTTTTATTAGTTTTCCTAAAAATAAAACCCTCTCTCTCTCATAATTCTCTAGAAGAAATAGATGGGGAGAGCACCTACACATAGATTAGATATGAAACATGTAAACCTATGAATACAAATAATGTGATTTTACTGCATCAATAGTTCTTACTGATAGTGTAACATGAGAGAACTATATATGATAGCAAAACATTTTATATGGTCGACTAATTACGATCTATATGGTTAATGATGATCCATTGATAATACAAATTATGTTGTCTCATTCATCTATACTAGCCTTTCTGCACGCGCTTTGAGCGTGCGAAAGACTTTTTTTACATCACGGCGCGCTACGCGCGGCATAGAGAGTTTTTCCCCTTCCATATTTGTGCATGCATAAAGACATCTTTACTCCAGAAATATTTCGTACATGTTATACATGCATTGGTTTTTTATGTCCATAATTTCCCATATTCATGACTGATAAAATTAATTTTCATGTTTTCATGAGATAGAAAAATTGTTAGAGAAAAGATAACAAATATAAATTATACTGCAAAAGTCTCCAACAATAATTGCACCTTTATATTATAAGGCACAACTCTTGCTAATTTCAAGAGATACACAAATGTAGAATTAATTTGGGGTCTATTTCTACATTATTTTGGTTGCACCTGCTTTCCTTCTTTTTATTGAATACTTAATCGTAACAAAATCACACAACAATATAAAATAATAATTACAATTTAAGAATCATTAGTGAAGCATTTTATGCATTCTTATTGTCAATCCACTTCAAGTACGGGTGACTGCCTTCGTTGGAATCTAGAAGGGCCTTGAAATCTTTACCAAGAAAGGCATACAGTCTCATGCAAAGAAGTCACAACGCCAAGGGTGTAAACAACAACTTTCTTTTTTCTTTTTTTTTTAAATGTCATTGCAAGGAGTCATAGCGCCAAGGGAAGAACTTAATCTCAAGGTCGGCATGGTAAGTAGGATTATACCTAATTCGTTGAACTTTTTTGTAGGTTCATATGATGTGAGGAGTAGTTGCAGTTTTCATTTCTACTAAAGCATTTTTCATGCGCCACCTATATGAAAGATATATATAGTTATGTACATATGAATAGATATACAAATTATACACACACACACACACATATATATATATTTGCATCACGGGCGCTACGCGCTCCAAAAATGTGTTGCTTTAGATATTCGTCTTAAGTGATTACTGAAAATAAATAGGATCTCATTGAAATTTGAATCACAATTCTTACCATTTCAGTTAGATTGTGACTATAATTCGTTAGTAGCTCGCTCGCCTCTTGCTCTTACATGAGTGTCGTCTTTCAGAGGACATGGCGGCTACAACAAATTAATAGGACAATTTTCATTTCCCACTACCAACTGTATGGACAGAAACATCACTACTTTAACTAATGCTCTATTGAACAGTAAAAAAACCCAAATCCAAATCGAAAAATTAGGTAAATTTAACATCAAACTATATGTACCGTCGCAGCACTGGGTTTATTGCAAAGAAAGTTTTAAAAGAACATGAGGGCTACTATAGTGGACTTTCATTTAATCAAACCCAGCAGAATACTTATATTCCTACGAACTAATTGTAAGGATAAAAAATCCAATTGAGATCAAGTATTCAAAGCAAATCCAAAGAAGAAGCAAAAAAGAAACCTATCATTCCAGTAGCCAGCAACTCTAGGAACTTTGTGATGGGGAAAAGATGTACGACACTTATCATTGTTGCAATCCGTTTTTGGAGCAGCAGCAGTAGCAGTAGCAGCAACTCAATCGTCGTCGACGCCGAAATGCCAGACCCTTTTTGCCTTTTCTCTTTACACACGGACTCTCTATCTCGGGTTGAGAATCAAATTGAAAACCCCATCTGCCATATTAAAGAAGGAGAGAGCAAGGAATTGACTATTTGGATACTCGAGAACAAATACATGGAGAAAACTTGAAAAATAGAGAGAAACCAAAAAATCAAACATGAGAATCAAATGGCTTACCAACTGGGTCAAGAATCAAATGGCATACCAAGAAAGATTGCAACAAATAAAGTGAGTTGAAAACCTCGTGTATATATAAGAAAAACTTGCATAAACACAGAAATTGTTTTGAACAACGTCAAATTTAGGGCGAACTTGAAACTCCTTGAAACTGACAACATCCTGCCCGCATCTCCAGCCGATGTTAATGAATAAGATCATCATCCATCTTGGTTGTGATCCTTCTTCTCTCCAATAATATCAGAGGTTTTTAATTTCTTCTCTCCAACATAACTACTGGTTCGAGAAGATGATGGGATTTGGCGACGATGGGATGGACTTCGTTACTTTAGGCAACGTTTTCGGTTTTTGTATGGAGGAGTAAGACCCATAGAGAGAGAGTGGAGGAGGAACGGGAAGAAGTTGGAGCGCAAGGATGGGGAAGTTGGAGTGGGACTACTACAACAACTGTTTCAAATACAGTTTCCAACTCTCTGCACGTCTAATTTGTGTCCTCTTTTTTCTCTCCTACCCCACGTTTTTACCATTTTATCCCTTTTTTTTTCTCATAACTGTAATTGAAGGGTTAATTTTGGATTTATAAATGTTTGTTCTCTCCCCTAAAATGGAGGAGTTTTTTTTTTTTTTTTTTTTTATTAAAACAATTTTTATATTTCTGTATTCTGACAAAAATGCCCATGAGTTTTTTAATGTGTTATATTATGTCAGTTTTAGATTTTTTTGTTTTAGGAGTGTTTTAGTCCAAAATTTTTTGATGAAGCCTTGAGACACCAAAGTAGTCTTCTGGCTTTCTAATATTAGAGATTCATGTATATTAACTATAAACGTATAACAAAAAAGTACACAATTACCTGAGGTGAATAGAAAAAGGGCCAGAAGCAAGTAAAAGAAAGCACAGAACTTGGCCATTTCTAAATGCTTGGCGACTGTACAGCAACTAGAAAGAAGATTAGAAGAACGAAGGCAGTGCTTTTCAATTACATTGGTGCTACTTTGGTGTGTTTGTATAAGTAAAACACCAATGATAAGATCTGCCCTATATTAATGTAAAGTAGGCAATTTTAAACACTAATTAATGAAGATATATATTTTCTGATTCGCTCATCAACTAGAATTTATCTAGCATGCTACCAACACTCTATTTTGGCTCTTTAGCCAAAATGGTCTATGAGATTGGAATAACTTATCACTTTGGTTCATGAGGTTTGAAATCAATAGAGGTGATCCTTGAGTTTGTCCACCATCAATCATTTTGATCATTCCGTGAAAAATCTCCAATAAGTAAGAATCAAAATCTCTCTATTTTTCACAAATCATTCTAGCCCATTGTTTATTTAATTGAGAGTATTTTTGTTATTTTGATATTTATTTAACAAAATTTTTCACGGAAAGACCAAAATGTTGATAGTGAACAAACTCAGGACCATTTCTATTGATTTCAAATCTAAGAGACCAAAGTGAGAAGTTATGCAAATCTCAAAAACCAATTTAGCTAAAAAGAATTTTCAAATTAAAAAAATTTCACCTGCAATTTCCCAAACTGCCCTTAAACCTCGGAGTAGCTATAAACCAATTTTACAAGAAGGACCCCTGATGGCTCTCCAATCCAACATCCGACGTTATATTTCATTCATAAAAGAGGCTAATACAAAATATAATACAAACGAAGAACATGACCCCATAGAAGGATACTTGCAAACAAAAATCTGAAACTGTATAAAATAACAATTCCAGATATCGCAAAAAAACTGAGAGACCAAGAAAACGTAACACGGCCAAGTACCACAACATCCACCTCGTAGTAATCTTTGACGAAAACCAGCACTACAGAACATGAGCCGTCACTCTTATTTTTATGGTAGGTTATGAGCTAGTCACATTTATTTATTTAGCATAAGTTTGTTTTTTTTTTTTTGGGGAAATAAGAGGCTCACATTACACTACATGAGCCTAGCTAATTGAAAACCCTAGCTCAGCATACTAGTACTGGTGCTCTACGTACATACATTTGGATTGCGTCAAAGTGGATACTTTAATTACTATCACTTGTTAGTCTTGAATTGAAACCAGTGAGGTGAGGAGTGGCACAAAATAAGATTGCTTCTGATTGATCAATATTTGTTCCACCTCTTTCCCAAATGTCAGCTGCTTAGCCTCTCTCTCCATCTGCTTCACTATGTTGTCCTTGATATGCTAATTACTAGCACACAAATTAAACCCTCTTGTTGTAGATTGTAGTATAGATGCAAGTAGGGATCGTTCTGGACCGGGGATTAGGAGGGATTGCTAAACCTCTAAACTGACTCTAAAACATAAAAACAAAGTTAAAAACACTAAACTAGACTCAAAGAATGCAAAACTAAAGTTTAAAACACTAAAACAAACCAAAAGACTCAAAACAGCACACAAACACTCAAAACTGCCTTAAAAACACAATCTGGGCAGTTTTGAACACTATGGGAGAATTTGGACGAAAATTGGTTCTAACTTGACTCAAGACACTTAAAAACACAAACTAAATGGATTTCTGACTAATATGACACTTTAACATAAGGGGGGGTTTGGTTTTGATGAATTTGAAAACAAAACAAGAACTTTGTAAACTAAACAGATTCTAAAACGAATTTGATTAAAATGAATGGATGGAAAGCTAGCTAAGGGGTTCTTCTCCACACATGTCACACTTGCATACAAAACGATTTCCAATTGCATTTCAATATACCATGAATTCTCAACGCCCCAAATTAACTGTGAATTGCACTAATTAATCCTCAGATTTC
This sequence comes from Cotoneaster glaucophyllus, assembly GCA_036320875.1. Classification (NCBI taxonomy): domain Eukaryota; kingdom Viridiplantae; phylum Streptophyta; class Magnoliopsida; order Rosales; family Rosaceae; genus Cotoneaster; species Cotoneaster glaucophyllus. Next base: position 19,389,603 of record CM070069.1, on the reverse strand, counting down.
CCTTAAGTTATTGAATTGGATGATTGCATACGACAACCCAAAGTATTCCCCACAAGTTCCCTACATGAATTGCATAATAGAGATACAAGCAGAAATCATTAAATTCTATGGAAACCATAAGCATTGACGAGGCACTTGTTACTATGAATTGCATGAAACTTATGCCAAGAATTTACTTAACGCGATTGTGATCAACAACCTTTACTACATGTGAATATAAGTTCGTAACGATTAGGTGAAACTCCCTTATATCCTAGCATTCAATTTATGCATGAAAATTAAGCGTGCACTCTCAACCAACATACACAAATCTGTCTAAATTCATGAAGATAAGTAAATTGAATTCACAACTTATGAAACACAATTGAATGTAATCAGATCATATAGCAAGCTTTAGACATGGTTTCGAATCCCCCCCTAGCCAAGGGGGGTTTAAGTTCTCATACTCACAAAACAAAGATAAACAGATTTAGACATTGAGAATAAAAGAAAGAAAACACCTAGACGTTCCAACGATCCAATCTTGAACAGCAAGCACGCCTATGGACTGTCCTCCTTCCTCTTTGCTGCGGCATAAGACTTGTGGACAGGTTTAGGGGGGTTAGGATTGTGTAGAATGGTGGAAGATGGTGTGGTGGTGTTTAGGGATGATGGGTGGTGCGGCTGGATGAGTTTTGGAGGGGAAAATATGGAGAATGGTGTAGAATGGTGCGGCTGCAATAGGGAGAATGATTTCTGACGAAATTGAGAAATATGGAGATGAATGGTTTGTAGAATGTGTCTTCCCCTTTGGATGGTGTAGGTAGAGTATATATATTGAAGGATGGATGGTGGAATCCTCTTTTTATTGCAAGAATTAGGGAATAAAGAAAGGGAAATAGGAATAATCTAACTAGGAAACAAGAAAGTAGGAAAACATGGAAGTAGGAAAACATGGAAGTATGAAAACATGGAAGGTGGGTGCGGCTAAGTGGAGAAAAACAAAGGGAAAGGTGATGTGGTTGCTGATTTTGGGGAGAGAAAAGGGGAAAGTGCAAGGGAAGGTGCGGCAAGGTCCTAGGAGTGGTTTTAGGGTCTTTTAGGAAGTATATTAAGTGTCCTAGAATGGTTAGAATCCATGTTGGCTTGCTGAAATTTAAGTGGATTGAAAATAGGAAAGGTTTTAGGCCAAAACAAGGAACTTAGGTGACTCCTTCCCTTCTTGAATTAATTCTTCAGTCTTCAATCACCATCCTAGCCTTTCCAAGTCTTCAATTTCGTACATTCCCTTGGCCTCATGCATAAGCTATCCAAACTTGGCCCAAAAATGCTCCAAAAGGGCCCAAAATGCACCTTTTTGCCTTATTGACACTTGAAACCTACAAACACACGAAAATGACTTAAAACACTAAATTAAATGGAAACTAACTACTAAAACGTCAAGAAACAAGCAAGCTAAATCACATAAATATGCTCATATCAAATTCCCCCACACTTAGCTTTTGCTAGTCCTCGAGCAAAACGAAAGAACAAAACAAAACAAAATAAACAAAACACACTCTAAACCTTCCAACTTTTGTCTCAGAGATTTCCAACACACATGACATATTAAAGATCATCATTCACATAGATTTAGATTATCCTTACCCTCAAGCACTTACTCAATGGCAGCCACATTCACTACTTCACAAACAATCAATTAAAACAATGATTTGAATGTAGTAACATGCCTTAGAGAATTCACTCAATTCCTTACGGTTTACACTCTTATTTTCACTCAGATTTTCTATCTACACACCCTATACTAGGTATATGTGAGAAGATTGATGTAAACATAAAAACGAACACTCACATATGTTTATAAAGAAAGCAATTTCTGGAGTTATTTAGCATGTGTAGATATGATCTCATGAATGGAATGCTACTACTTAGATGCGAGAACCAGGGATACCATATGCTCAACCAATCCCAAACTCCACATATTGAAACACGCAACACCCAAGATGAAGTTAAGGGTTGTAACGGGGCTAGGGTATTGGCTAACAAAGAAGGGTAAGGATAAACAAACGTTCTTTAAGCAATAGTAAGCAAAGTAATGAAATTGACACTAGAATTCATTTTAGAGTGCAGAAATCAACTTTTAAACACAAGGGAAGATTTATGCAACACTTAGGGCCTAATTCAACTCTTTTTGGACCCTTTCTTCAACAATTAACACTTTAGAACTCTTTTTCACATATTTTTCAACTCTTTTTTATTCTTTTCACCACTTTTCTTTTTCTCTTTACCCATGCATTTTGGCACTCATACACAGATTCTTTCCCCCACACTTGTTTTCTGCACACAACTACTCAAAAGGAATTCCTCTTTCAATTATGCATTACTATGCTTCAAGAACAAGGGTATGGATGGTCCTAATCTAGGCCAGGCGAGGATGATGTCGGTCAACAAAGAACATAGGCTAACGAGGCTCAACGGGGTTAAATCTAAACACAATGTACGGGGATGGCTGTTTGGCTCTTGGTTCACTACACAACTTCATCTTGTTCGTGTGTTATGCAAATCAATATCATGCTTTGAATGAAACGGATATGAGTTCTAGCATTTGGAACTAAATGATGAAACGCCTTCTAAGTAGTAACCTAAGCAAAGAATAATGAGATCATGCAACGACTTTAGGAAACAACAATGCACAGATTATTACACTCCAAAGAACGTGTTAGGCTCAAGTCTCTCAAGGTTGTAGCGTTAAGTTGAGTTCTTTCCTTCAAGCATGTTACAAAAACTGATTTTTTTCTTTATGATTACATGTGAATTCATAAGCTATAACCACAACCAAGCATAAACCAAAGGTATATCAAACTTCCATCCATGTTTACAACTCTCTTTAACAGTCATGCAATTAAAAACCAAATCCTCATCATTGTGTTGGAAGGTACCCTAAGACACAAACAAACACACAAAAACAACTCTTTTTGGCTTTTTCAAAACAATTTTTTCAAATTTTTATGAAATTTTCGGATTTTTACTTCAACATGCATAAAAATAGCTTAAAACACACTAAAAACACTAAAAACAGTGAGAAACAACATTGCAAGTGATAGGTGAACAAAACCCACGAAAATCATGCATAAACAACTTGTTTACCCCCCCCACACTTAAATCAAACATTGTCCTCAATGTTTCAAACATAAACTCACAGAAAAACAATCAAACAAACAACGAATAAACACACTAATCATGGCAGATTATAAACAACAAAGAGAAGGGTTTAGGAACGCAAATCTGGAAGTGGAGTGATTCCTATGTCTTCCTTTGTTTAATGCATGGGTTGCCTCCCAAGAAGCGCTTGCTTTAACGTCTTGCAGCCGGACGAAGAACTTCTTCACTCCACATTGGAGTCCACGGCATCCAGGGGGATGTCATCCACGACATGCTCCTGAAAGTGCTCATAATAGGGCTTCAAACGATGCCCGTTCACCTTGAATTCATGCCCCGTTTTCAAGCTTTGGATTTGGACTGCACCATGAACAAAAACATTAGTGATAACAAACGGTCCAATCCATTTAGAACGCAACTTACCGGGAAACAAACGTAAACGGGAATTGAACAATAGCACTTTCTGCCCTATAGAGAATGTTTTTCCACGAATCATCTTATCATGGAAAGCTTTGGTCTTCTCCTTGTAAATGCTAGCATTCTCGTACGCTTCATGCCTTATCTCATCAAGTTCATTTAATTGGAGCCTCCTATGACTTCCCGCTGCATCCAAGTCCATGTTAAACTTCTTAACGGCCCAATGAGCTTTGTGCTCCAATTCAACGGGGAGATGGCACGGCTTGCCATAGATGAGCCTAAATGGGGACATTCCAATGGGTGTTTTGTATGCCGTACGGTACGCCCAAAGTGCATCATCTAACCGTAAGCTCCAATCCTTCCTTGTTGGCCCAACGGTCTTCTCTAGGATTTGCTTGATCTCACGGTTGGAAACCTCGGCTTGGCCATTTGTCTGAGGATGGTAAGGTGTAGAAACCTTATGGTTGACATTGTACTTCCTCAACAACGCCTCAATGGTCCGGTTACAAAAGTGTGACCCTCCATCACTAATGAGCACTCGTGGCATGCCAAACCTTGCAAATATGTTAGTTCTAATAAAATCTGCAACCACCTTAGAATCATTAGTCCGGGTGGCCTTTGCTTCCACCCACTTCGACACATAATCGACCGCAAGCAAAATATATATGAAACCATACGAGGAAGGAAAGGGACCCATAAAATCAATACCCCAAACATCGAAAATTTCAACATTAAGGATAGAAACCTGCGGCATTTGGTCCCTTGCACTTATACTACCCATTCTTTGGCATTTATCACATGTTAAGCAAAAAGTTCTAGCATCCTTAAAGATACTAGGCCAATAAAATCCACTTTGTAACACCTTAAGGGCAGTTCTTTGTGTGCCAAAATGTCCACCACATGCATATGTATGACAAAAGCTTAAAATTGAATGAAATTCAGAATCATGCACACATCGACGTACAATCTGATCAGGGCAAAATTTCCATAGATATGGATCATCCCACACATAAAATCGTGCATCATGTCTTAACTTATCACGTTGGTGCCTAGTGAAAGTGCTTGGAATTCGTTTTGACACCAAAAAATTTACCAAATCGGCATACCAAGGCTCACTAACCGTTATGGACAGCAATTGCTCATCGGGGAATGTTTCTGCAATAGGTAGAGATTCCTCATTATGCACCATTCGGCTTAGGTGGTCAGCCACCACGTTTTCACTTCCCTTTTTGTCTCGAATCTCGATGTCGAACTCTTGAAGTAGTAACATCCAACGAATTAGTCGTGGCTTGGCCTCCTTTTTGGTGAGCAAATACTTCAACGCTGCATGGTCAGTGAAAACAATTACTTTAGTACCAATTAGATATGATCTAAACTTATCTAAAGCAAAAACAACGGCAAGAAGTTCTTTTTCCGTAGTGGAATAGTTCAATTGGGCATCATTCAACGTCCGTGAGGCATAGTAGATAACATGCGGCCTCTTGTCCTTCCTTTGTCCTAAAACAGCCCCTAAAGCGTAGTCGGACGCATCACACATAAGCTCAAAAGGTAGGCTCCAATCAGGTGGGACAATGATTGGTGCCGTGGTCAACAACTCCTTGAGTTGGTTGAATGATGCCGTGCACTCCCTATTGAAGTCAAACGCCACATCTTTTTGTAGGAGTCGGCAAAGAGGTTGGGCAACCTTTGAGAAGTCTTTGATGAACCTACGATAGAACCCTGCATGGCCAAGAAAAGAACGAACCTCTCTAACCGAAGTAGGAGAGGGTAAGTGACGTACAAGATCTATCTTTGACTTATCAACTTCAATACCATTTTCAGAGATAATATGACCTAAAACTATGCCTTGTTTAACCATAAAGTGACATTTTTCCCAATTAAGAACAAGGTTAGTTTCAACGCAACGTTTTAAGATCAAACTGAGATTGTGCAAGCAACCATCAAAAGAATCACCAAAAACGCTGAAATCATCCATAAATACTTCAATGATCTTCTCAACATAATCAGAAAATATGCTCATCATGCATCTTTGAAATGTGGCAGGTGCATTACATAAACCAAAAGGCATGCGACGATAAGCAAATGTACCAAAAGGGCATGTAAAAGTGGTTTTTTCTTGGTCCTCGGGTGCTATGACAATTTGATTATACCCAGAATAACCATCAAGAAAACAATAGAAAGCATAACCCGCTAACCTCTCAAGCATTTGGTCAATGAATGGCAATGGGAAGTGATCCTTCCTTGTGGTAGCGTTTAGCTTCCTATAGTCGATGCACACCCTCCAACCGGTTTGAATGCGAGTAGGAACAAGCTCATTCTCGGCATTTGCAACCACTGTCACTCCGGATTTCTTTGGAACGCATTGAACGGGCGAAACCCACCTACTATCCGAGATTGGATAGATTACTCCACAATCCAAAAGCTTTATGATCTCCTTCTTCACAACTTCCATCATAGGAGGGTTGAGTCGGCGTTGCGCCTCTCGAGATGTTTTAGACCCCTCCTCCAAAAGTATGCGATGCATGCAAGTGGTGGGACTAATTCCTTTGATGTCGGCCAATGTCCACCCAACTGCAGATTTGTACTCTTTTAACACCCTCACCAACTTGTCCTCCTCTTGTGCCGTGAGTGAGCTTGAGACGATGACGGGCAACGTCTCATCATCTCCCAAGAAAACGTACTTCAAGTGACTTGGCAATGGCTTAAGTTCAAGTGTAGGTGGCTGCACAACTGAGGGAAGCATCTTATTAGCCGAAACTGAACTTAAAATTGGGTCCAAAAACTTACCAGATTGTGGTGGCAATGATTCAAGGGCAGCCACCATCTTAATGACATCCTCACTAGGGGGCACGGCAATGGAGTGTTCATGCATGCCGTGGGTGTCTTTCTTTGCTGCTTCAATGTCTTGCATGTCCTTTCCTCGTGCAATGACCAATTCAAGTGCATCGTCATTCAAATTGTCAAAATGGTCCTGCGCCAAAGAGTCAATTAAATCAATAGCAAAACATGAAGGATTCTCACTAGGATACTTCATAGATTCAGAAAGATTGAAATTAATCACTTCCCCATCAAATTCCATCGTCAATGTTCCATTAAACACGTCAATCTTTGTCCGGGCCGTTTTCATGAATGGCCTTCCAAGGAGGATGGGCAATGACGGGGCATGGTCCGATTCATTCATCTCAAGCACATAGAAATCCGCCGGGAAGATCAAGTGATTAACCTGCACTAACACATCTTCCAAAACTCCCTTTGGGTAGGCATTAGATCTATCGGCCAATTGTATGATTACACCATCATTTTTCAATTCTCCTAGGTTCATAGATGCATAAATTGAATATGGCATGACATTTATAGATGCACCTAAGTCTAACATGGCAGATTCAAACCTAGTATTACCAATGACACAAGGAATTGTAAAACTACCCGGATCTTTGCATTTAGGGGGCAGTTTGCGTTGCAAGATGGCTGAGACGTTTTCACCTACTTTTACAACTTCCTTGGTCGAAATCCTCTTCCTAGTGGTGCAAAGTTCCTTCAAAAACTTGGCATACCTCGGGACTTGCTTGATTGCATCCAAGAGAGGTATGTTGACTTGAACTTTCCTAAATGTCTCTAGAATGTCCTTTTCAGCTTCTTCTTTCTTTGTTTGCTTGAATCTACTAGGGAAAGGAACATTCAAAGGAAAAACATTAGTAGGAACTGAATTGGGCACGTTCTTACCTCTATTGGACAGATTTGATGAGTTAGGGTCTCTTTGGGCCTGCGGCAATGGTGTGTCCACCTTTGCCGTGGGCTGCTTTTGCTCCTCCTCCTCAATTATCAATTCTTCCACCTCGTTAGAACGTGTTTTGGAAGGTTGGGGGTCAGATCCTACTTGCTTTCCACTTCGCAAACTTATGGCTTTTGCAGATTCGAATCCACCTTTTGGATTGACCACGGTTGAGCTAGGCAGCTTGCCTTGCTCTCGAAATTGCCCCATGAACTCGGCAATCTGCCCTACTTGCTTCTCCAACTCGTCCACCTTCTTGTCCCTAGTTTGCATACCTTGCGACATAGAAGTTAGTAATTGAAAAATTTGATCATTACCAATAGAAGAACCTGATTTGTTTTGGGCAGGTTGTGCTTGTGGTTGAGTTGGTACAAACGGCTTTTGATAGAAACCCGGGGGTGGTTGCCTAAATGCACTTTGTTGTTGGCCTTGTTGGGGTTCTCGCCATTTGAAATTGGGATGATCTTTCCAACCGGGATTGTAAGTATTGGAGAAAGGGTCATTCCTTGGTTGGTATTGATTCCCAAACCCCACGGCATTGAGGGATTCCCACCCTCCATTCTCAATCAATTGAGGGCACTTGTCCGTAACATGTCCTTGCATGGAACACACGCCACAAGCAGCCACACTTTGTACTTTTGGACCTTCCACAACCTGAGAAAGAAGAGTAGTAAGGTTAGCCATTTGATTTTGAAGTTCGGAAATAGCACTTACCTCATTCACTTGTTGTTGCCGTGGGGGCCCTCTTTGTCCAACGCCTTCATATTGTTGGGCATTCAAAGCTCGATTAGCAATCAAAGTCTTTGCAGCCATGGGTGTCTTGTCCACCAAAGCTCCTCCCGCTGAGGCATCTAGCATTTGACGTTCAATTGGTAGAAGTCCCTCATAGAAATATTGAAGAAGAAGCTCCTCCTTCATTTGGTGCTGTGGACATGAAGCAACAAGTGATTTAAAACGTTCATAATAAGTAGGAAAAGATTCACCTTCATTTTGCTCAATTCCACTAATCCTTTTGCGTAAAAGAATGACTCGAGAAGTTGGGAAGAACTTCTCCAAGAACGCCCGTTTCATGCTCTCCCAAGATGTGACAGTTCCGGGGGCTAGCTCATACAACCAATCCTTAGCTTTTTCCAAGAGAGAAAAAGGAAAAGCCTTCATCTTCAATATGCTTCCATCGACGTTGACAGGAGTCATGCTTGAACACACCACTTCGAACTCTTTCAAATGCTTGTTTGGATCCTCCATGGACAACCCATGGTACTTGGGAATGTGGTGTAGCAAGCTTGACTTCAACTCGAACTCCTCGGTCTTCCCTTGTGCAGCCGTGGGGTATTGGATGCATAGGGGTGCGGCATTGTCCAATCCTGAAGCAGAAAGCTCCTTGATTGTTCGATTATCTGCAGCCATCATCTCCTCAGATTCGGCCTCTTCTTGTTCCTCAACTTCAACCTCAGAACTTGAACTAGGTAGATCAGGTTCTGGGGTCTTTCTTCTCCTTCTCAAAGTTCGCTCAAAATCGTCGTCGAAGTCCAAGATGTTCTTACTAATAGTTTGGGAACTTCGAGTCATAAACTAGTACACAAAAACAAAGAAAATAACAAGAATCAGCAAATAGACTAAAAACAAACGAGAAATAACAAAAGGGATTAGCAATGTTGCTAATCCCCGGCAACGGCGCCAAAATTTGATATGCTAATTACTAGCACACAAATTAAACCCTCTTGTTGTAGATTGTAGTATAGATGCAAGTAGGGATCGTTCTGGACCGGGGATTAGGAGGGATTGCTAAACCTCTAAACTGACTCTAAAACATAAAAACAAAGTTAAAAACACTAAACTAGACTCAAAGAATGCAAAACTAAAGTTTAAAACACTAAAACAAACCAAAAGACTCAAAACAGCACACAAACACTCAAAACTGCCTTAAAAACACAATCTGGGCAGTTTTGAACACTATGGGAGAATTTGGACGAAAATTGGTTCTAACTTGACTCAAGACACTTAAAAACACAAACTAAATGGATTTCTGACTAATATGACACTTTAACATAAGGGGGGGTTTGGTTTTGATGAATTTGAAAACAAAACAAGAACTTTGTAAACTAAACAGATTCTAAAACGAATTTGATTAAAATGAATGGATGGAAAGCTAGCTAAGGGGTTCTTCTCCACACATGTCACACTTGCATACAAAACGATTTCCAATTGCATTTCAATATACCATGAATTCTCAACGCCCCAAATTAACTGTGAATTGCACTAATTAATCCTCAGATTTCCCTTAAGTTATTGAATTGGATGATTGCATACGACAACCCAAAGTATTCCCCACAAGTTCCCTACATGAATTGCATAATAGAGATACAAGCAGAAATCATTAAATTCTATGGAAACCATAAGCATTGACGAGGCACTTGTTACTATGAATTGCATGAAACTTATGCCAAGAATTTACTTAACGCGATTGTGATCAACAACCTTTACTACATGTGAATATAAGTTCGTAACGATTAGGTGAAACTCCCTTATATCCTAGCATTCAATTTATGCATGAAAATTAAGCGTGCACTCTCAACCAACATACACAAATCTGTCTAAATTCATGAAGATAAGTAAATTGAATTCACAACTTATGAAACACAATTGAATGTAATCAGATCATATAGCAAGCTTTAGACATGGTTTCGAATCCCCCCCTAGCCAAGGGGGGTTTAAGTTCTCATACTCACAAAACAAAGATAAACAGATTTAGACATTGAGAATAAAAGAAAGAAAACACCTAGACGTTCCAACGATCCAATCTTGAACAGCAAGCACGCCTATGGACTGTCCTCCTTCCTCTTTGCTGCGGCATAAGACTTGTGGACAGGTTTAGGGGGGTTAGGATTGTGTAGAATGGTGGAAGATGGTGTGGTGGTGTTTAGGGATGATGGGTGGTGCGGCTGGATGAGTTTTGGAGGGGAAAATATGGAGAATGGTGTAGAATGGTGCGGCTGCAATAGGGAGAATGATTTCTGACGAAATTGAGAAATATGGAGATGAATGGTTTGTAGAATGTGTCTTCCCCTTTGGATGGTGTAGGTAGAGTATATATATTGAAGGATGGATGGTGGAATCCTCTTTTTATTGCAAGAATTAGGGAATAAAGAAAGGGAAATAGGAATAATCTAACTAGGAAACAAGAAAGTAGGAAAACATGGAAGTAGGAAAACATGGAAGTATGAAAACATGGAAGGTGGGTGCGGCTAAGTGGAGAAAAACAAAGGGAAAGGTGATGTGGTTGCTGATTTTGGGGAGAGAAAAGGGGAAAGTGCAAGGGAAGGTGCGGCAAGGTCCTAGGAGTGGTTTTAGGGTCTTTTAGGAAGTATATTAAGTGTCCTAGAATGGTTAGAATCCATGTTGGCTTGCTGAAATTTAAGTGGATTGAAAATAGGAAAGGTTTTAGGCCAAAACAAGGAACTTAGGTGACTCCTTCCCTTCTTGAATTAATTCTTCAGTCTTCAATCACCATCCTAGCCTTTCCAAGTCTTCAATTTCGTACATTCCCTTGGCCTCATGCATAAGCTATCCAAACTTGGCCCAAAAATGCTCCAAAAGGGCCCAAAATGCACCTTTTTGCCTTATTGACACTTGAAACCTACAAACACACGAAAATGACTTAAAACACTAAATTAAATGGAAACTAACTACTAAAACGTCAAGAAACAAGCAAGCTAAATCACATAAATATGCTCATATCAGTCCTCTTGGCCTGCATGTTTAACGTACAAGCAGAGTCCAAACAAGGGACTATTAGAAAAGTTAACCTTTTCTTTAGCACATTAGGGCCTTGTTTAATTTGGTGGCATATTGGATTGGACCAAATAAACCACTAAATTCAGTATATGTTGATTCAAAACGCAGCTGTCAACTTTTCGAACTTTGTTCAAGTTGAAGGTAGAAAATGAATTAGATAGGGCGGAACCTTGGACAAGATTGAAAGTTGATGTTAAAGATGAGGATGCCAATTCATGACACACATTTTCTTTTAATTAACTTTGTGTTGTGCTGTGATGTGTTATATGTACATGTTAGTTAGAATACCCTTTTTTGTACATAGCTGCTGTGGCTATATATACTCACTGATGTAACCTTTTACTAGTGTGAAATAGAAAGTATTCATTCAGATAAAGTTTCTTTTCTGCATTCTCTCTCTGTTCTTCTATATGGTATCATCGTCAACCGCCTCACGGCTTCTCTCGATCCTCTTCTCTTCCGCTCCGAATCTCTAATCTCTACCAGAATTCGATTGCTTCGTTGCTTCTAGATCTTGATCTCCCTTCTTGATCTCTAATGGCGTCTCCATCTGCGCCCTCTTCTCCTTCTGAATCGGTACCAATCGCAAACCCTAATTCCTCTCTGACGATCCAAAACATTGGCAGCATGGTGCCAATCAAGCTCAAGCGATCCAATTATCTGCCATGGCGTGCTTTGTTTGCTCCAATTCTTCGGCGATATCGGCTTCTTGGAATCGTCGATGGCACTGAACCTTGTCCACCGCCTCTTATGCCTGATCGTTCTCTGAATCCAGCATTTGAAATCTGGTATGAGAAAGATCAAAATCTCTTGATCTGGTTCAATTCCACACTGTCTGAGGAAGTGATTCCATTCACTGTAGGAGTTTCGTCTTCTCGCGACCTCTGGCTCAAACTCGAACAACGATTTGGGGGTATTTCTGATGCACATGTTCATCAACTCCGATCGCGACTTCAAAGCATTCAAAAAGGTTCGCAATCCATGTCTGACTACCTGCAAGAGCTCAAAGAGATCTCCGACTCTCTTCTTGCTGCTGGAGCCCCAATCTCTAATCGAGATCTGATCGCAGCTACTCTTGCTGGTCTCCCTGATGATTTTGAGTCCTTCACTGACTCAATCATGCTCCGATTAGCTTCCACATCGTTGGATGAATTGCATAGATTGTTACTCACTAAAGCGCTCTCTATGAATCGTCGCAAGAAAGCTTCTTCATCCAGTCAGGCTGAACCATTTCATGCCTTCTCGGTTCAAGCCCAGCCCCCACTCCTTCCCGCACCACCTCAAGCATATGCAGTTCAGAATCAACCACTGCAGCAATCTTTCCGATACAACTCGAATCGTGGAAGGCACAATCGCTTCTCTAATCGTGGACATCGTGGTAACTATCGAGGCAATCATTTCCACAATGGTTTTAATCGCAACAATCCCACAGCTTCATCTCGTGGTTCTTTCTCCGGTCCTCGAGCTCCTTGCCAGATCTGTGGCAACACAAGTCATGAAGCCATTGACTGCTTTGACCGTATGAATCCAGAGATCTCTGGTCGCATTCCTCCTGCCAAACTCCAAGCTATGTGTGCGCGGCACAATGCTAAGTCCTCTCCTACTTGGTTGATTGACTCTGGTGCTACCTCGCATATCACTAATGATATCTCCAACATCACTTCTCCCACCCCATACACTGGTGAAGACAAAGTGTACATTGGTGATGGTAAAGGTCTGTCCATTTCTCATGTTGGTACATCTACATTTCGTACTCCTCTTACTAGCTTTAAACTGAACAATGTTCTTCACGTTCCTCACATGAAGCACAATTTGTTGTCTGCGTTTCAATTTCTTCGCGACAATTATTGCTCATTAACTCTTGATTCTGATGGATCCGTTGTTAAGGATCGTTCTACGGGGAAGATGCTTTTGCGGGGATCAATTAAAGAAGGTTTTTATCCCCTGCAGTCCACTCCAACTACTTCTTCTGCTTCTGGTATTGCTCATTCTTCACTTACTGCATCTGCTCTAGTCAGTATTAAAGCTCCAGTCAAAATATGGCATAGTCGTCTGGGCCATCCTTATTCTCTTATTTTTAGCAAGGTTATCTCTGGAAATCACATTGCTGTCCAAGGTGCATCCTCTGTAGGCTTGTTCTGTTCTGATTGTGCCATTGCCAAAAACCACAAGCTCCCTTTCAAAGCTGCCAGCTCCTCTACCTCTCACAGCTTGGCCTTGCTTCATTGCGACGTTTGCGGTCCTGCTCCTGTTGCCTCCGTTAGTGGTTTTTCATACTACTTGTTAATTGTTGATGATCATACTAAGTACAGTTGGGTCTTTCCTTTGAAAGCCAAATCTGAGGTGTATTCCACATTTGTAAATTTCAAAACCTATGTAGAAAATGCAGTTGGTAATAAAATCAAGGTTCTTCGCTCAGATTCAGGGGGTGAATTTGTTTGTTCTTTATTTCAAGCTTTTCTTAAACAGCATGGTATCTTGCATCAATTCAGCTGTCCACATACTCCGGAGCAAAATGGTTGTGTCGAACGGAAACACCGGCATCTCGTTGAGACAGCTCGAACTCTCTTGGTTGCATCTCATGTTCCACACAAATATTGGGTTGAAGCTATATCTACTGCTCTCTATTTGATTAATCGCATGCATATCTCTGGTCTTCTTGGTTCTCCATAGGAATTGCTGTTTCATACTTCACCTGATTACTCTCGGCTTAAAGTTTTTGGTTGTAGCTGCTTCCCTTGGTTAAAACCCTATGTCTCTTCTAAATTGGATGGTAAAAGCAAGGAATGTGTGTTTCTTGGCTACAGTCTCCAACATAAGGGCTACAGATGCTTGGATCATCTCACAGGTCGCGTCTACATATCTCGGCATGTTCTGTTCAATGAGACTTCTTTTCCTTTTTCACAGGTTCGTACTCCACAAGTATCTCCATCCACTGATTCCCATTCCTCCATCTTTGATCTTCACTTCCCTATTTCTTCCTTCTCCCATTCACCTGCTACTTCATCTCTTTCCCCTGTTCCTCATACTTCTCCCTCTGATGTCTCACCTGGTTCCTCTCCTTCATCTCCTTCACTCTCTGATTCTCCTACTGCCCCTGTCCCTCCTGCCCCAGTCACCAACCATCACCCTATGGTTACTCGATCGAAAAATGGAATTTTTCGGCCCAAAGCCTATTCTGCTACCAAACACCCGTTGTCTCCCAATCTTGATTTTGTTCCCACCACTTATAACCAAGCTTCCAAACACAGTGAATGGAGATTAGCTATGCAAAGTGAGTTCAATGCTCTTCAAACCACTGGGACTTGGTCTTTAGTTCCTCCTTCCCCTTCTCAAAATGTGGTCGGTTGCAAATGGGTTTTCCGTATAAAGAAAAAGCCTGATGGTTCTGTTGAAAGGTATAAGGCCCGTTTGGTCGCCAAGGGGTTTCACCAACAGGCTGGCTTGGATTACACAGAAACGTTTAGCCCTGTAGCTAAACCGGTCACCATTCGAATCTTGTTGACATTTGCAGTTCAGTACAATTGGTTTCTGCATCAACTTGATATAAGCAACGCATTCCTCCATGGTGACTTACAGGAAGAGGTGTTTATGCAACAACCTCCTGGTTTCATTGACTCTAATCGGCCTAATCATGTGTGTAAGCTTCACAAGTCCTTGTATGGACTTAAACAGGCTCCTCGTGCCTGGTTTGATAAGCTCTTTCACGCTCTCAAGTCTTTTGGCTTCACTCAATCATGTTCGGATGCATCTCTGTTTGTTCTAAAAGATCTTGTTCTGGTCATCGTCTTAGTGTATGTCGATGATATATTAATCAGTGGTCCTGATTCTTCAGTGTGCACTCGGGTTATTCACCAACTTGGGTCTCTCTTTCCAGTTAAGGACTTAGGTCCCCTTCATTATTTTCTAGGATTAGAAGTTAACAGATCTTCCCAAAGTCTATTTCTTCATCAAACAAAATATCTCATGGACCTACTCCAGAAATCAAAAATGGAAGGTGCTAAGCCCTGCTCTACCCCTCTTGCTACTGCCAAATTGGATCACAGTGGCATTCCATTATCCAATCCCACTGATTACAGATCATTGGTAGGTGCTTTACAGTACCTAACATGGACCCGGCCTGATATTTCCTTTGCTGTTAACCAAGTATGCCAATTCATGCATACTCCTACTGATTTACATATGCAAGCTGCCAAACGAATCCTCAGATTTCTTAAAGGTACCTTGGATCATGGTTTGTGGTTCAAGAAAAGCCCTCTTACTCTCTCAGCTTTCTCTGACGCCGATTGGGCTGGTTGTGTTTATGATCGCCGATCAACCAGTGGCTTCTGTGTATATCTTGGGTCCAATCTCATTAGCTGGAGTGCTAAAAAGCAGCCTACAGTGGCTCGCTCCTCAACCGAGGCTGAGTATCGATCTTTGGCACATACTGCAGCTGAGATTACCTGGGTCTGCAAAGTTCTTCATGATTTTGGCTTTCCTCTACCTCTCAAACCCACAATCTGGTGCGATAACATATCTATCTCTCTGGCTTCAAACCCTGTCTTTCATGCTAGGACAAAACATGTTGAGATAGATTATCATTACATCCGGGAGCTAGTGCTTGCTAATTTGCTTCATGTTCAATATGTTTGTACTGAAGACCAGATTGCAGATATCCACACCAAACCTTTAACCAAGAATCGTTTTCTTCTACTTCGGTCCAAGCTATCTCTTGGAACTCCAACCTCTTCCAAGCTCAGCTTGAGGGGGTGTAAAGATGAGGATGCCAATTCATGACACACATTTTCTTTTAATTAACTTTGTGTTGTGCTGTGATGTGTTATATGTACATGTTAGTTAGAATACCCTTTTTTGTACATAGCTGCTGTGGCTATATATACTCAGTGATGTAACCTTTTACTAGTGTGAAATAGAAAACCTTTTACTAGTGTGAAATAGAAAGTATTCATTCAGATAAAGTTTCTTTTCTGCATTCTCTCTCTGTTCTTCTATAGATGTCCATTTATCGATCAACTTGCATTGAATCTGGTAAACTATTCAATCTAATCCGATACTACCAGCCAAACGAGGCCCAAAGACTCGTAGCCACTTTTTTCCAAGATTTAGATATATAGTCACTCAGAGGCATCCATCTCTCAAGGGGTGCTAAAAAACCCGGTTAAAATTCCAACAGTTGAAAAAATGGGCCCAAAGTGCTTAAGATTTTGAAACTTTGGCTACTTTTCAAAAAGCATTATACACACACCCAAGTAATGTTGTGTCTGAATCGACTCATTTACCTGCAAGGAAGTTCCTAATGTTGTTTGGGGCATTGATTCCGAATCCCACAATTCTCAGATTCTGATTTTGGTTGTTGCCCTCATCATTGTTTCGGGAAACAAAAACAACAGGACGACCTGCTGGAACCACAAAGACATCACCGAGTGATAATTTTCCACTCACCTTGGTGTACATTCCACTCTGTTCATCCTGGTCTTCTTGGTGCTCAATCTCTTCTTCACTCTCTGGGAGTGTGAACTGTGGGGATGCCATTTCAAACCATCCCGTTCCACTTACCACTATCATCAAATATGTTGCTTTGGAATTGTAGTGTGGCACCATCAGAGTTTCCTGCAAAAATAATTCATAGAATTTTAATTTCACTACTGCTATTTATACGCACAAACTTTACACATTGTTCACACACTTTTCCTTAGTCTATCTCATATGTCCTCAAGGATAACCAACGATGAAAAATACACAAAATTCCCTGATAAAGATCTGTAAACTGTTCTAACAAAAATTACAAGTGGTAATTTGGGCACTAAATTTGGACACACTATAATTTAGGTACTGAGTTGGGACACTGGTCGAAGGTACCAACAAAAATTTTCAATAAAAATTCTAAATTAATGATGATATCTTATGCGTACATAAAATTCAATTTCTTGTGGGAATTTTTTAAATTTTGCTTTACCGAGTTGATCTCAACTATAACGACTGAGACATTCACGTCCAGAAGCTCGTTGAACTCCTGAGGGGAAGCCTCATAGAACTTGCCATAGTTATTGGAATGCAGAGGTTGAATTTTAAATCAGTGTCCTCAGACGACCACCAAGGGACTAGTTTGCGCCACCATGATGGATCTTGTTTACTCAATGCCTTGAGTTGCTCTTTTGAGGCTTTTATAATCATTCCCTCCGGCCTCTGCTGTCCTAAGGCCTTCTCTAGCTGCTCTCTTGGGGTCTAATCATAATCAAACATTTATATATTAATTGGAACTAACAAATTAGCATGAATCAAATTTCAAATTCAAATAAAAAGGAAATTAGAAAACCAGAAAATGGTCATGATCACTCTGAGAATTGACCATTCTATATTACATTAAAGGCCGCTTCAAGAATGTCATTGCTGAAGACGCTGTAGTATGACTCGACATCATCCAAAATGCTATAGTCCTCGCGATTGCGAATTTTATAACCACCAGGGAAGAATTCCTGCCGCCAATATACATAGCAGTTAATGTTACAATTTTTTTCTTCCTAAACAAGAATAGAACAAAATTTAAATTTAAATTTCTGTGCAAAATCTTTAAATTTGATTTGGTGTTCTAACTAGCTAGCTTAGAATGAAAAGGAAGGAAAAAACAAACAAAACAAATGGATGTGCATGATTTGATATTACCTCAAATAGGTCAGGTATGTTGACTGGCCGAATGAGCTGTACGAGGCTAAGATGTTCACTACTATGATCGTTAATTAAGTAGGTGGTAGCCCCACATGGAACTCTAATCACATCACCTTCTTCAATCTTGAAGGACTGTTTCTTGTTCTTCACTATTGAAACTAAGGGACTTCTAAGGACTGGTTACAGTAAGGACTGGTTACTGGCACTTGTCCTTATTTCCGTTGGAACCTTGGCTGCCCTCGGCACATCCCTGTCAGCCTGTTCAATGCTCAAGTTGCTGCTGCAACTTTCCCCCATTTTCGGGTAAAGTTGCAGTAGTCACTTCTTCCATCTCCTCTACCGTCACTTTTTGGCATATCTTCTTCTTTGCTCCCAATCCCCTAATTCCAGGGCTGGTTGTCTGCCTGCTGCTCCTGTCAGTCGCAGCTACTAGGATTAGGGTTAGATATTTTGTATTTTCTCTTCTCCTTTTCCCGGTCTCTATATGAGCCCATGTTTGTACTTCTTAATACATATGAATATACAAGCTTTTGGTTGAGCTAAACTTCAACATGGTATCAGAGCAGGAACCATAGGGTCCTGTCTCTGCCAGTTTATTCAAACTAAATTCATACCTGCAGTTCGTGATTTTCCAAAATGGAAGAAGAATCTGTGATGCAGGAAACTTCAAACTCGTCAGGTACACCATCTACAAGTGTAGTCCATGGCGAGATCAATCCAAATCAGCGGCTGTGTTCCGTTTTGTTAAACGAGTTTAACTATCTGCCTTGGTCACGAGGCATCTCTCTTGCCCTAGGCGGACGATCGAAGCTAGGGTATGTCAACGGGAGTATTGAGCCACCCGAACCATCCTCCACAACATTTGCAGCATGGCATGCAAACGATCAACTTGTCATGTCTTGGATACTTAACTCCATGGAACCCAAGTTATCTGAGCTCTTCAGTTATTCAGAATCCTCCTGCAGCTTGTGGGAATCCATAAGAGAGATGTATGGCAGCCAAAATAATGCTGCTCGCATTTTTCAACTTAAAAAGGATCTTGCTGGGCTAAGACAAGGCAACCAATCGTTCGTTCAACATCTTGGAAGCATGAAGTCGATGTGGAATGAACTCAACCTCTATCGACCACACACAACCGATTCCGTTGCACTCCTTAAAAGAGCTGATGAAGATAAAGTTTTTCAACTTTTGGCAAGCCTAGGGGAAGAATATGAAGACCTTCGAAGTCATCTGTTGATGACACCAGACTTGCCCTCATTCAACAATGTATGCCAAGCTGTTCAAAGGGAGGAAACTAGGAGAAAAGTCATGCACATCGAACCTAAGTCTATTCCTGAGACTAGGGCTTTCACCAGTAATTACAAACAAACTGGTGACAGATTTTTTACTGGAAAGAAGGTAGATTGGAAATGCACTTACTGCAACATGAAGGGGCACTTGAGAGAGAAATGCTGGATTCTGCATCCAGAGTTAAAACCAAAGTTCGATAAGGAACGGAGAATGGTCAAAGAAACAAAGGGAGCCATTCCAAAAGCCCTTCATTCAACCAGTGCTCAAACCAGTGGAATCCCTAATTTCACTGCAAGTCCGATAGACTTGATAAATGAATTTGCAAATTTTCTTCAGAAAAGAGAGGGATCCATTGAAGATGAGGAAGGTTCTACTAAAAGTCCGACTGCCATGCTTGGAAAGTTTGCTGGTTTCCTAACGGAGACTACCTCTCAAGATAACATTTCAGGTATAATCACTGCTCTCTCCACTGCACTCAATGAAATTGCACATGATTGTTGGATTGTAGACTCAGGTGCCACTGACCATATAACAAATCAGTCTTCTAGTCTAGATGACTTCCAAACCATGCCTAAGCATACACATGTGTCTGTTGCTAATGGGAAAGGAGAACCTATCCTAGGAAAAGGAAAACTTAATTTGTTGAGTGATGAGATCAAATCCATAGCCTTGTTTGTACCATCTTTTCCTTTTCAACTCTTATCCGTAAGTAAAATCACCTCCACCCTTGATTGTCTTGCCATTTTTTCTCCTTATAATGTGATTTTTCAGGACCGTGTCACTTGGAAGAAGATTGGTGAAGGGGTCCTCTTGAATGGTCTCTATTACCTTTCAAAGAAGCTCAAAACTGTTAAGCCTCCGTCTGCTAGTCTAAGCCTATCTCAAGAGTACCAACTTTGGCATTCTCGGCTGGCACATCCTTCTGAACCCGTGATGACCAAACTCTTTCCAAAATTTTGTAAAACTACACATGAGTGTGGAGTCTGTCAAACAGCCAAATCAACTAGACTTCCTTTTGTTTCTTCCAAGTCTAGAACTAGTAAACTGTTTGAGATTGTTCATTCAGATATTTGGGGTCCCTCCCGTGTAGTTTCTTTTGATGGATATAAATATTATGTCACGTTCATTGATGATTATTCTCGGGTCACATGGGTTTATCTTTTGAAGTTTAAAAGTGAATTCTTCGAGGCATTCAAAGATTTTCATAAACTGGTCACTAATCAATTTTCTTCTAAGCTAAATACCCTTCAATCAGACAATGGCACTGAGTATACATCCACTAACATGTCTAATTATTTGAGTGATCATGGAATCCTACATCAAACTAGCTGTGTTGGTACACCACAACAAAATGGTGTGGCTGAGAGAAAGAACCGAGATCTTCTGGAGAAAACCAGATCCCTTATGTTCCAAATGCATGTCCCGAAAAGGTTTTGGTCTCACGCACTCCTCACTGCAGCTTACACCATCAACAGATTGCCCTCTCGAATGTTGAACTCCAAATCCCCGTTTGAAGTAATGAAGGGAAGAACCATTGACTTAACTCACCTGAGAACATTTGGATGCATCTGCTATGTTCATGTCCAATCCCCACATCGAGACAAACTTGATCCTAGCGCTATCAAATGTATGTTTATGGGATATTCAAGCTCTCAAAAGGGATACAAATATTTCAACCCACAGAGTGGAAAGGTTGGAGTATCCAGAGATGTTAGATTTGATGAACCGGCTCCATTCTTTCAGAAAGGGCACAATGAAGAACCTCAAAGGGAGAGCATGATTGATCTTTTTCTGTTGCCTACTCCAACCAACACACCTGAATATAACCCTCACTGTGCTCCTCTTGAACATGCTTCGGAGCCAGGAGATAGTGAAGAAACTTCCACTGATCAAAACAGTTCAGTCACTGCTCCAACACCTATGTTGCAACCTCGCAGGAATCCTACTCGAGATCGGCACCCCCCTTTAAGGCTGCAAGAGTATGTTACGTATCACACAAGACATCCCATCTCCAAGGCTCTTACTTATCAAAGATTGTCAACCTCTCATGCAACGTTCCTCAATCAGTTATCAACTTGTACTGAACCAAGGAGCTTTAATGTTGCTGCTTCTATCCCTGTGTGGCAGGCAGCGATGAAGGAAGAGCTCCAGGCTCTTAATGACAATCAAACCTGGAGTGTGGTTGATCTTCCAAAAGGCAAAAAGGCTGTGGGAAGTAGGTGGATCTACAAGACGAAATTTCAGTCAAATGGGAGCATTGAAAGGTACAAGGCACGCCTTGTTGCTCGTGGTTTCACACAAACCTATGGTATTGACTACAAGGAGACATTTGCTCCTGTGGCCAAGATGAGCACAGTTCGAGTTTTATTATCTGTAGCCGTGAATCATGGTTGGTCCCTCTTCCAAATGGACGTGAAGAATGCTTTCCTCCATGGTGATCTTGAAGAGGAAGTGTACATGAAGCTTCCCCCTGGACATCCTCAGGAGAATGAAGTTAACAAAGTCTGCAAGCTTCACAAGGCTATATATGGACTGAAACAATCTCCTCGAGCCTGGTACTCAAAGTTGAGCTCAGTTCTGGAAGCTGTAGGGTTTAAGAGAAGTCACGCTGATTCCTCTCTATTTGTTCGATCGGGTGCAGGTGGTAAACTAATTGTTCTTATCTATGTTGATGATCTTATCATCACAGGGGATAACATCGAAGAAATCAATGCTCTAAAGGCTTCTCTACATCAGCGATTTGCCATTAAAGACCTGGGAACCCTAAAGTATTTTCTTGGCATTGAAATGGCCACTTCCTCCAAGGGATTGTTTCTAAATCAAAGAAAATATCTCCTTGACTTACTGCATGAAGCTCAAATGCTGGATTCAAAGCCAGCATCCACTCCACTTGCAAGCAAACTTCAATTGGATATCCCAAGTGAACCAATGTCAAACCCTTGTTTCTATCAGCGCATTGTGGGAAAACTGATCTATCTCACAATCACTAGGCCTGATATCACTTACTCAGTAAGTCTTATAAGTCAATTCATGCACTCGCCCACCTTGCTTCATTGGGAAATTGTCAAAAGGATTCTTCGGTACTTGAAAGGGTCTGTTGGCAGAGGCATACTCATGCGAAATCACGGCTCTCATCACATTATGGCATACACTGATGCAGACTGGGCAGGTAATGCCCTTGATCGTAAATCCACAACGGGTTTCTGCACGTTTGTTGGTGGAAATCTTGTGACATGGAAGAGTAAAAAACAAACGGTCATTGCCTGGTCCAGTGCAGAGGCTGAATATAGAGCCATGGCAGCCACGGCCTGTGAATTGATTTGGCTGAAGAGTCTTCTAACTGACCTTGGCTATATCAACACCGATCCTATGTCCTTGTTTTGTGACAACCAAGCGGCTATGCATATTGCTTCCAATCCAGTCTTCCATGAGCGCACAAAGCATATTGAAGTTGATTGTCATTACATCCGTGCACAAGTTCAATCCAAGGTTATAAACACAGTGTATACTCGGAGCTATGATCAACTCGCTGATCTATTCACTAAGGCTCTTGATTCTACTCATTTTCACCGGTTACTAACCAAGCTTGGATCAATTAATCCCCTTGATCCAGCTTGAGGGGGAGTATTGAAACTAAGGGACTTCTAAGGACTGGTTACTGGCACTTGTCCTTATTTCCGTTGGAACCTTGGCTGCCCTCGGCACATCCCTGTCAGCCTGTTCAATGCTCAAGTTGCTGCTGCAACTTTCCCCCATTTTCGGGTAAAGTTGTAGTAGTCACTTCTTCCATCTCCTCTACCGTCACTTTTTGGCATATCTTCTTCTTTGCTCCCAATCCCCTAATTCCAGGGCTGGTTGTCTGCCTGCTGCTCCTGTCAGTCGCAGCTACTAGGATTAGGGTTAGATATTTTGTATTTTCTCTTCTCCTTTTCCCGGTCTCTATATGAGCCCATGTTTGTACTTCTTAATACATATGAATATACAAGCTTTTGGTTGAGCTAAACTTCAACATTCACCACAAAAGTGAGAGCACCCTTTCCTAAATGCGATTCCAAAACTATTAAACAAAACAAAAGCCAAACGTATACTTGATAAATTTATTACAGTGAATGATACATCAATGTGGTATATATCATCTCCCTACTCGTGGATTATTAAGCCATATATATGGGCGGACCACATGTTTAATATTTTGAGTTCATGCGGAATATTTTATCCTCATATTGAAACCTATTCAAGTTAATCCAAAATAGTTGAACAATGCTTCTCATTCGTAGGCCTTCTGCAGTGGTTTTGGTTGACTTGATCCTAACGTTAAAAGTATTTTTAACCTAAAATTATTTTTTTGACTTAATGCTAGCGATACCACTTATTTAGACTACATTGGTATATATACCATGTGATTGTGGCAAATCATTCAATGAGATAAACTAATTAATTGACATAAACAAGTCACTTACCACATCAAATGATACATCAACACAATATAAAAACGTGACCTCTCTTGTCATTGCATATTAATATCGAGCAAATGCCAAAACAATATTATATCACATTATACCACAATAATTGTGTAGATCATATGATATACAGAAGAACTCACCGGCGGAAACAACATAGGCTGATTCAGCATCAATGTGGTAAGGGAGAACAAAAGTTCCAGGCGCAGTCAGAAACAAGGCCAAGCGGTAGTTTTTAATTCTGCCGCGAAGGAAAGGAGAGAGCCTGGTAAGGCTGTTAAGGACAACATAGCCACCTTCTGCAGCCCCAAACCGATTCAATAACGTAGATTTAGGGAAGTAATAAGGGTTGGGATTACTAGTCCGCTTCTCAACCTGATCTTCTCCGCCTTGTTCCTTTTGGGATTGTTTCTCTAATTGCTCGTCTAATCGCTCTCGACACGCCGCTTCACACTCTTCAGTATCCTCACTGGTTTGGCAACTTTGCCAGCAATAAAAGTATTACGTTCGAGGATCTTCTTCCTGAAGGGATTTTAGCGAGTTACGGAAAATGCCTCTGCAAATTGACTGCTGGCATTCCTGATCATGATCATTGACTGAGGAGGAGGCTAGGAAAAGAGTTGAAATTAGGAGCAAGAACAAAGGGAACTGCCTAGCTCTGAGGATCGACATGGTTGCTACTTGCTCTAAGCACATATGACGTCGAAAGAGCGTTCATCAAGTGCATATAAGAGAGGCTGAGCATGCATGCATATTTGTACATTTGGCTATGCACATTACATGCAAGGCGACGAGTGTCCTAACCATCTGACGAAAGTGATTGGCGCGTGACACCTCTTGATCCTCACGTGAGTGAGAGAGTAGATGAATTTACAGTAGTATTTAATTTGCAGAGGGCCGTTGGCATATAAGAGCACTTCTACCTTTGGATGGCAAGGGCAAGGACTCGAAACATGTCCTTCAACACCAAAATAATTATCAACGGGTCAAGTTAAAGCGGGCAAGTGCTGGCACTAGTACACTTAACACTTCTCGTGATGTAGCAAATTGGGTCGCGTAAAGACATATTTTATCGCTTAAACATTAACAAGACAAAAGCTTCGTAGCAAAGTTGTTGTTGTGCAAAGCTCGTAAAAAAAAGCGTTTGTGTGAGGAGCAAATGTAGTTCGTCATGCAAGAATACTTGCGTGATGAAGAAGAGCTTCATCCCATAAAATATAAGAGAACGAAGGGTGTCGTCGCGCAGATATCAAGGGTGTGAAAACATGTTACTTGAGTTTATGGCGACCATAGAATGTCATTAGGTCAGACCACGCGTGACGAAGGCTTTCATCAAGTAAACATTTATGCAACAAAATTCAAGTAATTTTCTTACTTTTAAGTATGCGACAAAGGACTTCATCGCGCCGAGGTTATTTTTTATTTTATTTCCCATTTATTTTTAATTTTTTTTATTAAATCATGTAATTAATTTTTTTAATTTTTTAAATTAAATTATAAACAATATTTAATAAAGAAAAAAATTATTTATTTATACTATATATGTGACAGCCCGTCCCGAATTCGTACTTAATTGTTATCCTCGAAATTATGAAATTACGAGTTTACCCTTGAGCGTTGGGTTGTATTTTATTTTGGACTAAGTAGCAAGACCTAAGATTTTTGGTTTGGACCAATTGCCTTGTTTCCAAGTTAGTGGGAACCCTAATTGTGTAAGTTGAGAAGATTAAGGTTTAATTGGTTAGGTTGGTTAGTTTTGGACCAATTGGAAACTAAAGTTGGATTTTAGTGTGTTGTGATTGGAGTTTGAGGACCACACACACTCTTGGATCACTCTCTCTCCTTCCCGTACTCTCTTCTCTCTCCCTTACTCTCGGACTGTCTATCTCTCTTCGAAAACCGTACGGACAACACACAAACAAACCAAAACAACACGGATCGAAGGTTTTAAGGTCTCCAGTGTGTTCCCAGGGTCGTTGCGAGTCGAGCAGTACCCATTTTCAACGAGGAAACCTTCGAGAAACCCTAGTTCGAAAGAGAACTGTCGGGGTACAGTACCACAGAGGTGATCGAAGAAGATTCAAGCCATTTCAAGGCTTAGAAAGGTATCCTCTATTCCCCCTAAGTGTAATGGTTGAGTTTTGGTTGGATTTGGACGTCGGAAAACCCTAGAAATAGGATTTCCGATTTGAGTACTATTCATTAACTTTTTAACGAATGTTTTTCTTTGAATTTCAAGCTCATAAGGAGCTCTAGGACCTTCCCACGATGCTCGGAGTGCATCGTTGAGAAGATTTGGACGTCAGGAAGCTCAGTTACGAAGAATTACAGAGGTCGTCAGAGTTTCAAGCTTGCTCCGACGTGATTTCGTGGAATCTAAGGTCTAAAACAGGTATAACGTGATTCTCTATCCCCTAAGCTTCATTTTGGTTCAAGTTTCGAAGAAAATGGTGGAGAATCGAGTGAGAATAGTGAGTTGGAAGTTTTACCCAGTTTCCGGCGCAGGCGACGGTCACCGGAGTTCTGAAGAAGAAGACAGAGAATATTTTGTCAAAACTGACGGAATATTCTAACGTCATTGGTTAGTTTTAACGGTTACCGTTAGCTTTTAACAGAATATTCCACGGAATATTCCTAACGGCAGTTAAGCTGCCGTCCGTGTGCCAGGCACGTGCCTGCGAGTGGGATGCGCGTCTGGCCGTGCCTTGGCCGGCGCGTGGGTGGTTGGAAAAATATTCTAAAAATATGGGGATGATCCTGAGGTTGTGTAGATCATTTTGGTATATTCACACACCTCAATTGAGCAATGTATGAGAAATTATTACCTAGTTTCGTTTATGTGCCTTAAAATAACGTATTTATAATTGTTTCTCACATAGGCGAGACCTATCCGGAGGACGAGCGTAGCCAGGCTAGGCACGGGGGCTACGATCCATTTACTTACCAGTGAGTGAGCTTTTGTTTTTCGTATATACCTATATACAACTTGTTTTTCCCAGAAAGTGCATTTTAAATGCTTTCATAAATGAAATGCCATGCCATTACTTATATACCTCTGATTATGCATCATGGAATGTTATACATTAAGAATTGTATGCGCATGATTGTTGGTGCTGCGGACGCTCAGGTAAGTTTCAGGTAAGTGCATGTGTGGTTATTATGAAGTTAAGCTATGAAAAGTGAGATGAGATGCATTGAGAGCTCATTAACCTGCACCCCGGTGTTAGTGCTCCCACCCAGAGATAGGGGCCCAGTCTTTCACGTGATGTCACCTCCCGCACAATACGCTCATCTTGGATCCAAGTTAGGTGCACAGGCCTGTCGTATAGACCACTTTCAGTGGGTTCGACTCGTAGGTGACCCGCGATCATTTGCACAGTCTTCACGTGATTGTAGCACTAGAGCGTATTATATTACACCCAGTCATGTCGTATAGACCACTATAGGTGGGTTTGACTCGTGTGCAGGCATGATTTATGAGCTAGAATCAGCTGACGAGCTGTTGCAGTTATAATTGTATTTGAGTACTTACCTGATGATATAATTGGCATGGCATGGCATATTGATGATTTATTGGCATATTAGCATAATGATGATTTCAGATAAGTTTTAGTATATATATATACTATTTTCTGGGAAAGTATACAGGTTTTACGGCGAAGGGATAGAAATGTTGTTTATGAAATGATTTTCGAAAAGCATTGTTTTTGCCCACTCACGCTTTTGTTTTGCGCCCCTCCAGGTTCTAGGTAGCGTTTATTGGTGGCATCTGAGGCCGCAGCAGCGATTCTGACAGACTATCACTCAAGTAGGACCCCCTATGGGTGTTTTTATTTAAGTACTCCTTATGTTCGACTGCACCTAGATAATTATGCTCTGATTGTGTACTAACACTTCTTGAATTCGGTTTTTATTTATTCGTATTCCTTTTATATGAATGCTTCCGCACTGTGCACATGGTTACGTCACCCTCACGTGACGGCCAGCACGCCTCGATCTCGGTCAGGGTGTGTCAGTTTGGTATCATAGCCAGGTTTCGTAGTCTTACATATTTTGTGAGTAATCTAATCATTGTGATGTCTTCTGTCAGAATTATGACGCCTCGCACGGATCCACGTCCTTCTTCTGAGCCTAGTTTCCCCGATATTTCTCAGTTATGGGAGGCTATAGCTAATGCTATTCGGTCTGTAATTCGCCCTCCCAGAGGACTCCGTTGGAGACAGTTTATAGTTTGAAGTTACCTACTTTTTATGGTAATGAGGGACACGCAGGTTCCGAACGTTGGCTCGAGCATGTGGAGAAAACCTTTCAGGTTATGCAAAGCCAGGGCAGCCTTTCTGCTGATAGGTGGGTTGAGACAGTTTCTTGGTTTTTGGATAAAGAGCCTGCTTCTTGGTAGAACCAGGAAAAGTACAGGTGGACTCCCGAAGAGAAAGCAAATTGGGAGAATTTCAAGCGGTCGTTTTATAAGAGATTCATTCACCCGTCATATCTGGATCAGAAGAAGCAGGAGTTTACCAATCTTAAACAGAAGAAGCTGTCTACTATTGAGTATTATAGGAGGTTTACAGATTTATCCCGATATGATCCACAAACAGCTGCTAATCCCGTCGAGATGCTTCGCCGCTTCAAGTTGGGTGCTAAGAAGAAGTGGCGCTCGATGGCGACTATCTTACCATGTGAGACCTATCAAGAGTTCTACGAGATTATGTTGAGGATAGAAGATTCTGAAAACATGCCTAGTGAGAGCGAAGAGGAGGAAGCAAGAGGCAGTAATCAGATGAGGCATGATAAGGGTAATGGGCAGTTATCTCAGGGGCCTCGACAGACCCAGAGTTTTAAGAAGAGTGGGAATAGTTCTGGCTCTTCCAGTGGGGGCTTCAGTGCCACAGGACAGAGGAGAGGAGGTAGACCCACTGGAGGATCCCGCTTCCAGAGGCCCAGAGAGCCAGCTAGTACAGGCGCACAATTATGCCGTAGGTGCAATAACAGACATTTTGGAGAGTGTCGCCGAGACAGCAGCTGATGCTATACATGTGGACTGACGGGGCATCTATCTAAGTATTGCCCACAGAATCCGCAGAGACTTCAGCCACCACAGCAGCCACAGCAGCTACAGCAGTTTTCCTTACCTCCACCAGTTCCGACCCAGTAGTATTCAGGACCTAGAGGTTATGTCCAGGCTGGTCGTGGCGGTGCGTACCACTATCAGGGGGATCTTATTCCTTATCCTTCGGGACAGTACCAGTACCCCTAGGATCCCTACCAGCAGAGTGGTTATGGTCCGTACTCAGGAGGTTATATGCCGTATCAGCCGAGTGGTTTAGGCCAGTCTTCAGCTAATGGGTCTCAGTGGCAGCCAGAAGGACAACCCCAGCAGGTCGATGTTGCTGCTAGTAGTGCTGGATCATCACGACAGCACAGCCAGGCAAGTTAGGGCCGTAGTACACAGAGCCGAGGTGTTCATGCCAGCCGAGGTCGAGGAGGACGTCAGCAGGACGAGGGGCGTATTAATAATATCACTTTGCAGGATGCTCAGAACCATCCAGACTTAATAATGGGTACGTTAAATGTCCTTGGTCATTTTGCTAGAGTCTTGATTGACTGTGGAGCTACCCATTCTGTTATCTCTCATACATTTGCTCAGTTAACTCAACCTCAATCTACACATCTGGGTTACGAGTTAGAATTTTCTATGCCTAGAGGAGAAAAGTGTTCGGTTAGCTACGTCTACCCAGGTTGTCCTGTGTTGATCGAAGATGTAGTGATGCCAGCCAATCTTCTCCCATTAGATCTTGTGGATTTTGATGTGATTTTGGGAGCAGACTGGTTACACTATAATTCTGCCGACATTTACTGTCGTGAGAAGACGGTGACTTTTCGTCGTCCAGGGTTATCTGGAGTTACGTTCGTAGGAGAACGTAGTGGAGTAAGACATGGTGTCATTTCTGCCATGAGGGCCAAGAAGATGTTGGATAAAAGGTGCCAGGGTTACTTGGCGCACGTTGTGTTGAATGATACTACTCCCAGTAGTGTGGAGGAAGTTCGAGTAGCTAGGCATTTTCCAGATGTCTTCCCTGAGATTTGCCAGGGTTACCGCCTGATAGAGACGTGGAGTTCACCATCGATTTGTTGCTAGGTACGGACCCTATTTCTTTGACTCCCTATATAATGGCTCCTGCTGAGTTGAGAGAGTTAAAGATTCAGCTACAGGAATTGGTTGATAAAGGTTTCATTCAACCTAGTGTTTCGCCCTGGGGAGCCCCAGTTCTGTTTGTTCGGAAGAAAGATGGGACTTTGAGACTATGCATTGATTATCGGCAATTGAATCGGATAACGATTAAAAACCGTTATCCATTGCCGCGCATAGATGACTTTTTTGACCAACTTCAAGGTGCCTGTGTGTTCTCGAAGATTGACTCGAGGTCTGGCTACTATCAACTGAAGATCAGGAGTGAGGATGTCCCTAAAACGGCTTTTAGGACTCGTTATGGTCATTATGAATTCCTTGTGATGCCGTTCGGATTAACGAATGCACCAGCAGCTTTTATGGGTTTGATGAACAAGGTATTTCAGCAATACTTGGATAGATTTGTCATTGTTTTTATTGATGACATTCTGGTGTATTCTAAGTCGAGAGAAGAGCATGGACGACATCTCACTCTAGTGTTAAGGAAGTTGAGGGAGCATCGCCTTTATGCTAAATTCAGTAAATGCCAATTTTGGCTAAAAGAAATGGCATTCTTGGGTTATGTCATTTCGGCTCAAGGCATTCAGGTAGACCCACAAAAAGTAGCAGCAGTGGAAAATTGGGAACAACCACGAACCGTCACCGAAGTACGGAGTTTCCTTGGCTTAGCAGGTTACTATAGACGGTTTGTTCAAGACTTCTCAATCTTAGCGTTGCCACTGACGAGGCTAACAAGGAAGAATGTTAAGTTTGAGTGGGACGAAAATTGTGAGCAAAGTTTCCAGCAGCTGAAGTATTGCCTCACTCATGCTCCAGTTTTAACACTTCCGGATGACAGTGGTAATTTCGAGATCTACAGTGACGCTTCTTTGAATGGTCTAGGTTGTGTTTTAATGCAACATGGTAAGGTAATTGCGTATGCGTCGAGGCAGCTGAAGCCGCATGAGATGAATTATCCTACACACGACCTTGAGCTAGCTGCTATCATTTTCGCTTTAAAAATTTGGAGGCATTACCTCTATGGAGAGAAGTGTAAGATCTTTACAGACCATAAAAGCCTTCAGTACATCTTTACTCAGAAAGATCTTAATCTTCGTCAATGTAGGTGGGTGGAACTGTAGAGTGACTATGACTGCACGATTGATTATCATCCAGGTCGTGCAAATGTAGTTGCAGATGCACTCAGCAGAAAATCTCAAGGCCGAGTGAATGCCTTGTATGCTAGCAGAGTTCCTCTTCTTGGTGATTTAAGGGCTACCAGAGTGAAATTGCAAATGGAGGATAGAAAGGAAGCCATACTTGCAAATTTCCAGGTTAGGCCTATTTTAATTGACCGGATTCTTGCTGCTCAGATGGAAGATGAAGAAGTTCAAGAACTAATCCTGGCCAGAGGTGAAGGGAAAAAGAAAGATCTTAAGATTCGGGAAACTGATGGTATGTTAATGCAAGAAAACCGAATGTACGTGCCAAATAATGCAGAGTTAAAGAAAGAGATTCTTGATAAGGCACACATTTCAGCATATGCTATGCATCCAGGAGATACAAAGATGTATCATACCATTAGACCGTTCTACTATTGGCCGAGCATGAAGAGGGAAATTGCATAGTACGTTAGTAGGTGTGCCATTTGTCAGCAGGTGAAAGCCGAAAGAAAGAAGTCGTTTGGTTTGATGCAACCACTTCCCGTTCCATAGTGGAAATGGGAAAATATCACTATGGATTTTGTGTACAAGCTTCCTCGTACACGGAACGGGTACGATGGTGTTTGGGTGATTGTTGATCGGCTTACTAAGTCAGCACACTTTATTCCAGTGAGGGAAAAGTATTCTCTGAATAAGCTAGCTGAGTTGTTTTTAATCAAGATTGTGAAGTACCACGGCACGCCAGTGAGTATCATCTCAGATCGGGATCCTAGATTCACTTCTAAGTTCTGGAAAGCATTCCAGGAAGCTCTTGGTGCAGAACTACGTTACAGCACGGCGTATCATCCTCAGACAAATGGTCAGTTAGAGAGAACCATTCAGACTTTAGAGGACATGCTTAGAGCTTCAGTACTTCAATTCGGGGATGATTGGCATGCTAAGCTCGATTTGATGGAGTTTGCCTATAATAACAGCTACCATTCTAGCTTCGGGATGGCACCATTTGAGGCACTTTATGGCGAAGCTTGTCGTACACCGTTGTGTTGGTCTGAAGTTGGTGAAAGACCATTAGTGGGCCCTGAGATAGTAGAGGAGACTACTCAGAATGTTCAAGTGATTAAAGCTAATAAGAAAGCGGCCCAAGATCGACAGAATAGCCTTGCGGATAGACATGCCACTGACAGAGTGTACGATGTAGGTGATTGGGTATTCTTGAAGTTATGTTGTAAGGTTCGGGAAAAAAGGTAAGTTAAGCCCTAGGTACATCGGACCTTACCAGGTTATCGAGCGAGTTGGTGAGGTTGCTTATAGGCTTGAGTTGCCTCCGGAGTTGGCTAGAGTACATAATGTGTTTCATGTCTCTATGCTTCGACACTATGTTTCGGACCCTTCACATGTAATACTTCCTCAACAGCTTGAGATTAGTCCGGACTTGACCTACGAAGAAGAACCAGTGACGATTCTGGATTGGAAGGACAAAGAGTTGAGGAACAAAACAATTCGAATGGTAAAGGTCTTGTGGAGAAACCATACATTAGAAGAAGCAACGTGGGAGACTGAGGATCGGATGAGAGATTTGTACCCACGCTTGTTTTATGGTTATTAGTACCTGTTTGGTTGTTGTATTTGAAATTTCGGGGACGAAATTCTATAAGGGGGGTAGATTGTGACAGCCCGTCCCGAATTCGTACTTAATTGTTATCCTCAAAATTATGAAATTACGAGTTTACCCTCGAGCGTTGGGTTGTATTTTATTTTGGACTAAGTAGCAAGACCTAAGATTTTTTATTTGGACCAATTGCCTTGTTTCCAAGTTAGTGGGAACCCTAATTGTGTAAGTTGAGAAGATTAAGGTTTAATTGGTTAGGTTGGTTAGTTTTGGACCAATTGGAAACTAAAGTTGGATTTTAGCGTGTTGTGATTGGAGTTTGAGGACCACACACACTCTTGGATCACTCTCTCTCTCCTTCCCGTACTCTCTTCTCTCTCCCTTACTCTCGGATTGTCTCTCTCTCTTCGAAAACCGTACGGATAACACACAAACAAACCAAAACAACACGGATCGAAGGTTTTAAGGTCTCCAGTGTGTTCCCAGGGTCATTGCGAGTCGAGCAGTACCCATTTTCAGCGAGGAAACCTTCGAGAAACCCTAGTTCGAAAGAGAACTGTCGGGGTACAGTACCACAGAGGTGATCGAATAAGATTCAAGCCATTTCAAGGCTTAGAAAGGTATCCTCTCTTCCCCCTAAGTGTAATGGTTGAGTTTTGGTTGGATTTGGACGTCGAAAAACCCTAGAAATAGGATTTTCGATTTGAGTACTATTCATCAACTTTTTAACGAATGTTTTTCTTTGAATTTCAAGCTCATAGGGAGCTCTAGGACCTTCCCACGATGCTCGGAGTGCATCGTTGAGAAGATTTGGACGTCGGGAAGCACAGTTACGAAGAATTACAAAGGTCGTCGGAGTTTCAAGCTTGCTCCGACGTGATTTCGTGGAATCTAAGGTCTAAAACTGGTATAACGTGATTCTCTATCCCCTAAGCTTCATTTTGGTTCAAGTTTCGAAGAAAATGGTGAAGAATTGAGTGAGAATAGTGAGTTGGAAGTTTTACCCAGTTTCCGGCGCCGGCGACGGTCGCCGGAGTTCTGAGGAAGAAGACAGAGAATATTCTTTCAAAACTGACGGAATATTCTAACGTCGTTGGTTAGTTTTAACGGTTACCGTTAGCTTTTAACAGAATATTCCACGGAATATTCCTAATGGCAGTTAAGCTGCCGTCTGTGTGCCAGGCACGTGCCTGCGCGTGGGAGGCGCGTTTGGCCGTGCCTTGGCCAGCGCGTGAGGGCGCGTGGGTGGTCGGAAAAATATTCTAAAAATATGGGGATGATCCTGAGGTTGTGTAGATCATTTTGGTATATTCACACACCTCAATTGAGCAATGTATGAGAAATTATTACCTAGTCTCGTTTATGTGCCTTAAAATAACGTATTTATAGTTGTTTCTCACATAGGCGAGACCTATCCGGAGGACGAGCGTAGCCAGGCTAGGCACGGGGGCTACGATCCATCTACTTACCAGTGAGTGGGTTTTTGTTTTCCGTAAATACCTTTATACAACGTGTTTTTCCTAGAAAGTGCATTTTAAATGCTTTCATAAATGAAATGCCATGCCATTACTTATATACCTCTGATTATGCATCATGGAATGTTATACATTAAGAATTGTATGCGCATGATTGTTGGTGCTGCGGACGCTCAGGTAAGTTTCAGGTAAGTGCATGTGTGGTTATTATGAAGTTAAGTTATGAAAAGTGAGATGAGATGCATTGAGAGCTCATTAACCTGCACCCCGGTGTTAGTGCTCCTACCCAGAGATAGAAGCACAGTCTTTCACGTGATGTCACCTCCCGCACAATACGCTCATCTTGGATCCAAGTTAGGTGCACATGCCTGTCGTATAGACCACTTTCAGTGGATTCGACTCATAGGTGACCCGCGATCATTTGCACAGTCTTCACGTGATTGTAGCACTAGAGCGTATTATATTACACCCAGTCCTGTCGTATAGACCACTATAGGTGGGTTCGACTCAGGTGCAGACATGATTTATGAGCTAGAATCAGCTGACGAGCTGTTGCAGTTATAATTGCATTTGAGTACTTACCTGATGATATAATTGGCATGGCATGGCATATTGATGATTTATTGGCATATTAGCATAATGATGATTTCAGATAAGTTTTAGTATATGTATATACTATTTTCTGGGAAAGTATACAGGTTTTACGGCGAGGGGATAGAAATGCTGTTTATGAAATGATTTTCGAAAAGCTTTGTTTTTGCCCACTCACGCTTTTGTTTTGCGCCCCTCCAGGTTCTAGGTAGTGTTTATTGGTGGCATCCGAGGCTGTAGCTGCGATTCTAACAGACTATCACTCAAGTAGGACCCCCTATGGGTGTTTTTATTTAAGTACTCCTTATGTTCGACTGCACCTAGATAATTATGCTCTGATTGTGTACTAACACTTCTTGAATTCGGTTTTTATTTATTCGTATTCCTCTTATATGAATGCTTCCGCACTGTGCACATGGTTACGTCACCCTCACGTGACGACCAGCACGCCTCGATCTCGGTCGGGGTGTGTCTGTATATGCAAATTCACAGAAGCACTTCGATACACTACTTATCAATTTGAGTTGCATAACTCAATCAAAATGTAATGGTAGGAACACTAAATTTGTTGACAAAATTTTGAAAACTAAACAACATTGAACATTAAATTTGCAGACAAAATTTTGTAAACTAAACAAAATGAAAATAGATGATTTGACTATTACTTAAGTGTTGATAACAGTGCTCATTTTCTATTAGTAACACATCATTTAGTTTGAAAATTTTATCTACAAATTTAACCTATATGGTGTTACTCCAAACAAAAAGAACTTCTGATTTATTTTATTTTTTGAAATGGCACAAAGCTAGAGCTATTTCATTCTTTCCACACACAAAAAGCTCACTCTATGTGAGCCCCAAGCAAAAGTACCCCAGCACAGCTTACTAGTGCAGCTACTACTCTCTACATACACTACTTTTATTAGGGTTTTGGAGTCAAATATCACACACTACCTTCTCTCTCCACTCATACCTCCTTCTTCCCTACTATTATTCCGAGATAGCTTAATTAAACAAGTTAATTAGATTATGCCAGCAGACTCCAAAATAGAAGACAAAGGATGGCTTTTCCCTTTTCTTCCCTTGTGAGCTGGCACAAAGTACGATTCCTGCTGCTTCCCAAAGATTTTTTCCATGTCTTGCCCAAATGCCAGCTGCTTAGCCTCCCTATCCATCTGCTGCATTATGTTGTCCTTTTGCCCTGCATGTACAACAAACCACAATTAGCTATACAGTTAAACATGCCCAATGGTTTTAATTGTCAAATCACAATTTGACACATACCGAAATATATCTAGAACTATACGCCACTAACATTACTATAGAGTTTTCAAGTTTAAAACAAGTAGAAGACGAGTTCGATACTTAATTATTTTCAAGTTTAAACCAAGTAGATGACGAATTTGATACCTAATTATTATGTGGCTCCTTGGCTCCTACACCCTTTAGTGTAAATATACTGTTTCTGACTTGATTAATTTACCTGCAAGGAAGTTCCTCATGTTGTATTGGGCATTGAGTCCGAATCCCAGGATTCGGATGTTCTGGCTTTGGTTGCCATTGTTGCTCTGGGTAACAAAGGCAACAGGATGACCAGCTGGGATAACGAAAGCATCACCAGGTGACAGTTGAGCATTGACCTTCATGAACCTTCCACTGTGTTCTCCCTGCTCCTGTTGCTCCATCGTCTCTTGGCCTTGCATTTGGCTTGCCAAGTGGGGGCACCCCATTTCGACACGTACATTTCCTTCCACAACATATATGAGGAGTGTAGCTTTTGAATTGAAGTGTGGCACCATCATAGTTTGCTGCAAAAAATTGATAAGATTTTCATGACCCACAGGTAAGAATCCACATTAGTATAATTAGGCAAATTTTAGGCAAATTAGCTCACATCGCAATTTTATAAATCATAATGGCTGAAATCATCAAAATAGACTTAGATATAGTAACATAAAAATAGTATAGTACTTATCATTTAAACAATTAAGATTTCGTATTTTTTTTCGTTGCAGCTAATTTCCCTTTAATTAATTTGTTTTGGGATTAATTGTGAATTACTTGGTTCATCTCAATGCAACTGACTGAGACGTCCATGTCCAGGAACTGATCGAACTCTTCAGGGCGAGCCTCAAAGAGCTGGCCGTAGTTGTTGGAGTGCACAGGTTTTAGTTGTCTCAGATTGAACGGAGCCTCAGACTGTCGGCGTCCTTCACGCCTGGCCGAAGAAGCACGCTGACTCAATGCCTCAAGTTGCTCCTTTGGGGCTCTCATGACTATGCCTTGGCCCCCTTGTTGGCCCCTTTGTTGTCCAAAGCCCTGCTCCAGCTCTTTTCTTGGGGTCTGATCAAATAATTAATAGTTGTAAATTAGAGCCTAATTAATTTATGTGAACAAATTAAATCAAGTAAAGGGCATAGAACAAAAATTAAGATTTATAACTTACATTGAAGGCAGATTCAAGAAGGTCATTGCTAAAAACGCTGAAGTATGACTCGGGATTTCCAGAACCAGCAGGGAAGAATTCCTGAAGAAAGTTAAAGCAATGATATAAATTACCAACCCCAAATATTAAAACCAAAACAAAATTCAAGTGTTTGTGTGAAAATTTAATTGGGTTTGGGGGTATTTAATGGCTCAAACAAACAAAATAAAAAATTACAAAAGCTAATATTTTGATGAAATGAAGTGGTGATTTTGGTTACCTCAAATCGTCCAGGACTGTTGACAGAGCGGATGAGCTTTGCAATGTGAAGAGGTTCATCGTTGTTATTGTTAGTTAAGTAAATAGTCGTCCCTGCACGAACTCTAATCACATCTCCATGCTCCATGTTGAAGGACTCCTTTCTGTCTTTCAACAGAAGGGTACAGGTACATTGTCCTGAAATTGCAAAGCAACGAAAAAACGAAGATATTAGAGCTTATGATAAAATAATTTCATATAAGAAAAATGATTGTTAATGGAGGACTAACTCACCGTTGAGAACAACGAAAACCGCTTCAGCGTCACAATGGTGTGGCAGAACAAAAGTGTTAGGCATTGCCTCAAAGATGGCCAAGCGGTAGTTCTTAATGCCACGAAGAAGCTCACTCTTTCCAAACCTCTCAAGTACCTGAAGACCGCCTTCATTGGACTGGAACAGCGACTGAAACATCTGTGATGGAAAGTAGAAGGGATTGTTCCTCTGATCCCCCATCATCTGCTCCTCTTCTCCTTGCCCGTATTGGTTCGGATGAGCTCCTTCTGTGCTGCCGCCCTGCTGCTGCTGTCCTTGCTGTGCGCACTGTAGTTTACATTGTTTTTTCTGATCATCATCCTGTGCTTGCTTTTCACAACCCTTCTTGCACTCCTTGAATTGCTGTTTCTCCTGTTCAAATTGTTGCTTGCACTGTTTTGGGCATTGCTCTTGTTGTCCCTGGCCCTGCTGTTGACTCTTGCAGCTTTGCTTGCACTGCTCGTATCGCTCTTTGGCACCGCCATAACCTGAGCCATTTAGTGCCTCGTCATCCTCTACTTCATTACCTCCTCCTCCTCCTCCTCCTCTTTGGTGCTGCTGCTCTCTCAGTAGTTTGCACTGTTCTTTGCATTGTCGTCTTTGATCATCATGCTGCGATGACCATTCGCAGCCCTGCTTGCACTGCTGGTACTGCCCTTTCTCCTGTTCAAATTGTTCCCTGCACTGCCTTGGGCACTGCTCTTGTTCTCCTTGACCCTGTTGTTGTCTGCTGCAACTCTCCATGCACTGATCGTAACGCTGTCTGGACTTGCCATTTAGGTCTTCATCCTCTACTCCGTTGCCCCCACTGCCTTGTCCTTTCCCTTGCCCTTGTTGTTGCCTTCGTTGCTGATCTTTGATCTCCTGTATGCAAGTACTTAGACATTGCTGCTGTTGGCCATGTTCTTGGCTCTGGCACCGCTGGTGGCATTGTTCGAATTGTTTCTCTAGCTGTTCAACTTGCTGCTCACACTGTCTTTGGCATTGTTGCCCCCCACCACTCCTTGCTGCATCTCACAATGTTGCTGGCATATTCTCTTCATCTGCTCGAGCTCTTTTTTTGTCCTTGTTGTCCTTGTTGCCTCATTTGGTCTTGACACTCTTGCAGACACTGGTGCTGCTTTTGGCCGCGCTGCGACTGGCAACGCTGCTGACATTGCTGTTGCCCATATTGTTGTCCTTGTTGCCCTTGTTGCCTCATTTGATCTTGGCACTCTTGCAGACACTGATGCTGCTTTTGGCCACGCTGTGATTGGCAGCGCTGCTGGCATTGCTGATGACCATGTTGCCTCATTTGATCTTGGCATTCTTGCAGACACTGGTGCTGCTTTTGGCCGCGCTGCGACTGGCAACGCTGCTGACACTGCTGCAGCTCGTGATGGTTAGAAACATAACTTTGTAACTCCTCAATATGCTGGTCGCAAATCTTCTGGCATATCTCCGGCCATTGAATGGTCTGTTGGCATTGTTCGTGGCACTGCTTGAATTTCCGTTGCTGCATGCACTGCCTTTGACAATGTTCCAGCGGAACCCGAGTTCCCTGCTTCTTACACTCCTGTCGGCATTCCTGATCATGAGATTGGCTGTACCACACCACTTCTCCAGGAGGACCCGACCAGGGCCCCATATTCTTGCATCGGGACAAACACGCGGATTGTATTGGAAGGCTCTGGAAGTCGTTACATTCTCGTTGACATTGCTGGTCTGTATCTTGCTCTGCAAGAGTGAAAGACAGAGAGAAAGCAAGGAAAAGAGAAGAAACCAACAACAGGAAAGGAAGCCAAGCTTTCGAATTGATCACCATTTTTGCTAATTTCTTTAATTTATGCTCCTGTGGGAAGAATGGCTTAAAGGGTTCGCGTACTTATACAAGATTAAAGGCTGAGCGTGCATGTAAATTTGTACATTTGTCCATGCACATTACATGCAAGGAGACTAGTGTCGATGGCGAAACCTTGACGTGTCCAATCTGTGAAATTCAAAAGGCGGAGGATTCGAGATGATTTATCCAAACTTGGTCTTCACGTGGGTGCGAATGCGTGTGAGACTTTGCGGAGTCGACTGGGTTTGTTGGACAGGTAAGGGGGAACGTGTTGAGGTGCATGTACGTGAGAAGCCAGGAATCAATCGGAAATGGGTTGGTGGACGCGGCGATGCTCGTCCATTGTTTGGATATTGACGGATTACTTTTTGGTGGTGGAGAAAAAGCCAAAGGGAGGGGTGTCTCTGCACAAATGGGGGACTGCTTGGCTTTACCTTCTCTTGGCTGATATATTGCGCGAAAGTTCCGACTTCTTTTCTCAATGGTGTATGAAGTTTAGTTCAAGTTATCCAGTATCATTCTAGATTACAAAAAGAATTTTCCCTCGGTTTTCCTTTCAACTTGTCCTTCATCGTCGATATTAAGATCAATCTCCCCTAACTTTTATGAATGGTCAATTTTTCTTATATTTCTTCAAATTTTAGATATTGGTACTGAACACATTTTTAATGTTTTTTTTTTCAAAAATAAAATCTTTCTTAGATTAAACTTCGCAAATTATAAAAAGGCAAAATTCTATTTGTCATTTCCATTTTACAAAACAGCTATTCAAAACTCGTTTTGTAAAATGTAACTAAACAGGCTCCTAATTATTTTACTTCTCAATTTTCATTTTTTTTTATAATTTTTAGTTTAAAAAAATAAAAAATAAAAACAAAATATTATCAAATTGTCCTAAAATTTTGTAAAAAGCAAAAAGTGTTTTCCAACACTCCGAGTTCAACCCAGAAGTCGACAAATATTCCAAGGTCTAGACATGAACAACACTAGGATCGTTATTAAGTCACCCGTTAAGATAATGAGTATTACACGTAAACACCACGAACATGACCCGTTTTCCAGGTCTAGAC
The DNA here is from genome assembly GCA_036320875.1 of Cotoneaster glaucophyllus. Taxonomy (NCBI): domain Eukaryota; kingdom Viridiplantae; phylum Streptophyta; class Magnoliopsida; order Rosales; family Rosaceae; genus Cotoneaster; species Cotoneaster glaucophyllus. The sequence continues at coordinate 19,349,167 of CM070069.1, read as the reverse complement.
ATGAAGCATGAAAATTTCTTACATCAACCATTAACCCAACACGAAATGACACGATCCGTTGACGAGTCGAGTAATTATCGAATCATTTGTAAAAGAACTATTAAGATAATGAATTTAACACGACACAATCTGCTAAGATAATGAGTATGACACGAAAACGACAAACATGACTCATTTGTCAAGTCTAGGTCTAGTTGCCGCGTACAATCCGCCATGTAGAAGAATTTTTCTTGCCTATGGATATCTAAGTGCTAGTTTCACCCTAATAGATTACGTTTAAATGCGTTTTATTTCTAGCATTATCAAACTCATCCGGTGTAGCAAATTAATATCTTGGATAATTTGATCTTCTGGGTTCGACTCCCAGCACCGGAATATTTTTTTTTCTTTGTTGCCTTCCCTTTTTTTTTTTGGGTACATTTTTTTCCTTTTGATGAATCTTCCTGTAAAATTTGACACAATAATTGAAGGGTAATTATCCCAAAAAAAAAAAAAAAAACAATTGAAGGGTAATTTTCTTGGGTTAAACTAGCTTTAAAAAAAAGGGATTGATTTTGCATGGTGAGAGTGAACAAATACCGAACCTCAAGCACACCTCAATTTTTTATATCTGGCTCTGCATTTTGACCTGCAGGTTAGCTTCCCCGATATGCATATATGCTTATCAGATTTGGGGATTATTGGTGTGACAATTTTAACTTGGGGAATTTTGATCTCGATTATTTATTTATTTTTTTCTGTTAAAGGTAAATTTCATTACCGTCACAATAAATTTATACAAACAAAAGCCCAATTACAAAGAAACTGCAAACCGTACTAATGAACCCTCAAAGCAGTATACGAAAAAGCCCAATCCAACACAAGGATTGGAGCCCAAAATAGCAAAACACACAACAGAAAACCTAGCAGCCTACTGCTTGTTCTGCCGCCAGAGCACCAACGACCAAGCAATATGACCAAATAACAGAAATGTGAAATCCCGTATTTTAAAGTATATTTATATACTTTGGAGTTCTAATTGAAAAGTTTTGGGATATTTGAGACACATGTATTAGCCGCACTCTCATTCCTTGACGTGTTATCTTGATAACTACGTTTTACGTAACACTTATATAACTTAATTTGATCTCATTACTAGTATGTAGTAATCCATTTAATTTAAGTGCGTGTCAATTTCTCCATCGTATTTGCATGCATTAAGACACCTCTCGCTAACCACTTATGTCCAGCTCCACCTCCCTTCCTAAGGCTATCTCCAACCGAAAGGTCCAGAGGATCAGAGGGCCGAAAATAATTCGAAAACCGTCTCCAACCGAGGGCTAGACTAGAGGGTTCGTGGGCCCCACTGAATCTGAAAGGACCAAAGGGTCAACCGGCTGTCCCAATACAACTAGCCCTAGGCTAGGCCAGAAATTCTAGCATTCCTATCGGATATTTATATTCCTGACGGTTATATCCGACAGGAATTCTAGGCCAAATTTCAAATGCAACGGCTAGCTAATGTTAGCTAGCCGCTTTCTTTTCTTTTTTTTTTTTTTTTTTTTTTTTTTACAAATAAAATTTCCTATAACTTCTATTTTTTTTTTCTATAACTTATATTTTACAAAATTTGTTTTATATTTTTTCTAAATTCTTTTTTTTTTCCTATAACTTCTATTTTACAAAATTTGTTTCATATATTTTTTTAATTTCTATTTTTTTTCCTATAACTTCCTAAGCCATTATACAACATTAAATTAAATTAAGTAACATGAAACAACATTAAATAACATTAACCAACATAAGTTGTAGTTTTGAATTTAAATTAAGTAACATGCTGACGTCACTTAGCCGTTGGATTTGAATTTAAGTTGTAGTTTTTAAATAATAAATTATGTTTAGCTGACACATCCCGACCCGGAATGTCCACAAGGACTCCGAATCGAGCTGTGTTGGCCGACATCTAGAAGGTGACGAAGCCATAAAGTATAGTGATGTGGAAAATGTGAATAAATTTAAACTTAAAAGTGCCTAAAAACAAGAGTGCGCAGCGAGCGGAAATGAACTCATTTCACACGCAATGTCAGAGCATAAGTAAAGAACAATAGTGTGGGTAAGGATCATACCCTTAGAGGTAGCCACCGATACTGAGACTCGCCAAGAATCCTCGTTGATACAAACTTTCAGCAGCTAAAAACCTGGAGGGGCAAAAAACAGAAAACGTGAGTGGGCAAAAACAAAGTTTTTTGAAACCATTTCTCTTTCCAAAAATAACAATCCCTCACTGTAAAACCCGTATAATTTCCCATAAAATAATAATACATACATACATAGGAATCAGGCTTGAGAGCAATGAAAACCAAAGTATGTGCCATGTCAAGTATCTCAGTAATAAATATGTAAGCCAGGTGATGTGTGTGGAGCCAAAAATAATCACAAGGCGACACGTGGATTTTTGGGTAAAAGAGGACACAAATACCCTTGAGGCATACTGGGATTCCTACACGCGAGCAGCGGGCAATCATCCCTAAACCAAGTCAAAAGTGTCCAAAAAAGGTAACAAATTCAAAGTTATCTCATCCATCCTCATCTTAGGTAATTACTTCATAACCTACAAATTATTTCATATAAATATAGATTAATTGGCTAATTAATGGATTAATTCCTAATTAATCCATTAATCACCAATTTAATCACCCATTATATCAAATAAGTCACCCAAATTAATCCCAAAAGCTAGTCAAAACCGGCCACCTCCCTTTGCTCCTTACCTTTCTTATTTTCTCCACTTTATTACCCAAATAAAGTTAGTCATTCAATTTGATAACCTCCCATTTATTTCTTTCATATTTAATTAGCCAATAAATTGGCTAATTAAACCACAAATTCAACAAAAAATCCACAAGTTGGCTGGCCACTTTCTCTTCTAAGTGGACCGGCCTAGCCCTATAAATAGGCTCCCATTTTCACCAAACACTCATTCCAACACTTTGGCAAAAATTCAAAAATACTCTAAACATTTTTTCTCTCTAAATTCTAACTTTGGCATCGGAAGTTCTTCAGGCCAAAGCCCCCCCATTCATCGTGGGCGCGTGAGGCTCTTGGCCTTAACCTAAGGTGTTAATTGTTTTGTAGGTGCAAAATTGTCTAAGATCAAAGAGGAAGAATTTTGCATCCACAAATTGGTGCTTTCATTAAGAGAAAGAAATCTACGCTCAAAAAAGACTCTCGCACAAAAAAAGTTTTTTTCTCTAATTTCTAGTCCATTGGTATTTTTTCATACGTTTTTATTATTAGAACAATGGCTAGAAATTTAGAAAATTCCACGAGTGAAAATTCAAATATTCGAGAAATGAGACCGCGGCGATCCACAAGATTAAATGTGATCCTAAGTGGAGCGGCACCACCACCACGAGTTTCCACCACGGGAACCACCACGGTAGCCACCCACGGCGAGGTCCATGGCGCCATCACCACGGCCCAAGTCATGTTATTCCAAGCCCAATGCGTTGCCGAGCCAAGCCCAAGCCTCGCACGCACGTGTGCCACACGCCAAGCAGCCCACTCCCGTGGCCCAGCCTGCTCCCGCCGAGCAGCCAACATTCGTGGTCCAGCCTGCTCCTTCGAGCAGCCCATTCTCGTGGCCCAGCCTGCTCCCGCCGAACAGCCAACATTCGTGGTCCAGCCTGCTCCCGCCGAGCAGCCCACTTCCGTGGCCCAACCTGCTCTCGTGGCCTTTCAAGCGACCCAAGTTGGCCCAAGACCATCTCAGCCATCCGGACCAACCATCGAGCCGGGGGCATTCTCACCCTATTTCTCCGCGGATTTGACATTTTCCAACTCAAATCCCGCACCCGGAGTCCACTACCCTTCCATTGCTCAAGGAGACACATTCATTCCAAGCTCTTCCAATCCACATGACGAACAACACTTGTCTCGACAAGTCATAGAGTTGACGAACGCCCTAACACAACAGACGACCTTAGTAAACCAGCGCACCAAGATGCAACGTGTCCCAAACGAGGTGTCCCGAAGAAGAACAAAGGCAGACGAAGAACCTCTCCAGCAGCGTCCCGACAAACAGCCACTCGACCAGTCCCGAACCGAGCGTTTGGGCAGAGTACACTCCCGATTGGGCCCCCGAGATAGCATATACTCCTGTCTTAGTGCGCGGAGGAGCGTGCACTCTTGACTAGGTCCACAGACGAGCATACACTCATGGTTGGGGCCACACTCCGATAATCAACATGAGCAACCTTCCAAGCGAAGTGTTCATTCGTGGCTAGGTCCGCAAGGAGCATCATCCACATCATATCGGAGTAGGCAGCACGACGGGCAGAGAGAAGAAGTCACTCAAACCGGCTCAAGTTTAACCAGCAGCCTGCGGAATCCCTCGCCTGCTAGGAATTCACCACATGCACCGCTACCGCGGCATAGACGAGTCGAGCACGTAGAAGAGCAGCCTAGACCAGCAGGTCAAAACTAGGGGCAGCCGAGAGCTCCGCTACCCTAGCAAAGGCAAATTCAGGAAGAAGTAGAGAAAATCTTGACCAAGCGATTGCGTGATTTCCAACGCAACGAGGTCACCGACGAGGCACTGCGATGAGATATGACCAACATAAGCAGGTCACCATTCACGGACGAGATCGAGCAGGCAGAGCCTCTACACGAGTTCAGTATGCCACATTTCACATTCTTCAAAGGAGATGAAGACCTGGAGAGACACTTGAAGCACTACCGAAGTGCAATGATCCTCTATCGAAACAATGACGATCGCATGTGCAAGATATTCGCCACTACTCTACAAGGCAAGGCGCAAGATTGGTTCTACACCCTACCACCACAATCCATTTCGATGAACTTTCTTTGGTTTTCACCAAAGAATATTCATCTTACCGCTCGATCAAGAAGAAGTCCGACCACTTGTTCAACATCAAGAAGAACCCAAAAGAGTCGCTTCGCGACTATGTGAAAAGGTTCAAAGCAGAGAAGGCAAATATAGTCGGATGCAATGACTCGATAGCTAGAGCAGCCTTCCAAAAAGGACTTCCAGCAGACCACCCGCTGTTCGAAAAATTGATCATGAAAGAAGATCTGACTCTGGCAGACTCTTTCACTCTAGCAGAAAATCTTGCACTTTGGGACGAGGCTGGCTGATCCAGATTCAAGGACTGGAATGAATATCTGACATCACCTCCCAACTATCCAAACCGGAAGCAACAGAGGACCTATTCGCATGTTTGACGGTATATGAAGCAGCAATAAGCTCTACCATCATACGAGAAGAGCTGGGGGCCCGACTACTTGTATTCCACAGTTCAAAAGCTCTCCTCGATGCTACCAAAAATTCAAAAGCTAACTTTGGCGATAGTTATTGCAACCTGGAAGCTCAAGTTATACCTTCAGACGCACGCAGTCATCCTCACGACGCCCTATTCCGTCCAATCCAGACGCGCGACGATAAAGGCGCAGACACTGACGGTGCAAAGTTTTTTGACGAACGCAACAACTCAACTCAAAAGGCTCGCCAAGTGCAGAGAATGACACATTTGGAAGCAAGTTTTGTCCTTGTCGCCCCAAAAGGTTCTACATAGAAGCAGCATGTACCAGCATTTGAGCACTATCTCCTGCTATGTGTCACACAGCCCCAACCGACATTTGCTCCATAATTCAACTCTAGAGTGGCCCAATACCGGCAGTTGAGCATTTCCTGCTACGTGTAACATGGCACCAACTCCACGGCTCCCTACTGCGCCTTCAAGCCTAGCCTAGGCAATGCAATAGAGAGGCCAAACGACGCCCCGGAGGCAGCCGAGCACACCTTAGCCTCACCTGCTCCCTCAATAGAGATTTCTGGCATTTGCATGTCGACGACGCATCCAACTACAAAGGATTGGAAGCAGGTGTGGTTCAATGCTCGAGCAGGCGATCACCTTAGGCTTCAAAGCATCTAACATTGAAGCAGAGTACAAGGCCCTACTAGCAATCCTCCGAATGACAAAACACTTAGCGGTGAAGAAGCTTGCAATTCATTCTGATTCCCTAGATAATCACGAGCCAAACTACTAGGGAGTACGCGGCAAAACATCCAAGGATGACACAATACCTAGAGAAGGTACGCAAGCAATTTGAGGCATTCCAGACCTACACTCTCACTCAAGTTGCACGGGCAGACAACGTCCACGCAAATGCGCTAGCCAGCAGTCGAAGTGTCACAGCTCCAAATAAGGGCAGCACGCTACTACATGTGGAATGACATTCTCATCCGAAGATCTTACACCGGACCACATCTTTGCTGCCTAGCGCCTACCGATGACTTGAAGGTTTTAAGCTCAATCCATGAATGCATGTGTGGAAACCACTCCGGAGGTTGATCCTTAGCACAGAAGGCTCTTAACGCAGGCTACTACTAGTCTACCATGGACCAAGATGCTAAGGAGTTAGTACAAAAGTACGACCGCCACGACCGCTACGACCGCTGCCAACGCTACAAGCTAGCACCAGCACTGCTTACCAACGAGCTACACCCATAGACGAGTCCTTGACCATTCATGCAGTGGGCAATCGACCTGGTAAGACCTATGTCGCCTACTACTGGGGGCAGATGCATGATGATCATGGCAACCGACTACTTCACCAAATGGGTAGAAGCAGAGCCCATGACGACCACGACTCAGACGGACATAGAGCGCTTCGTATAGAAGAACATCATTTGCTGATATGGCATCCCTCAGTTCATCGTCACAAAACAACAACCCGCAATTCATGGGCAGAGATTTGGCGAACTTCTTTCAAAGATATGGCATCAAGCAGCACATGTCCACGTCGAGGTATCCTCAAGGCAATGGGCAGGTTGAAGCATCCAACAAGACGATCCTCGACTGCCTTAAGATATCCCTCACCAATAAGAAGGGAAGATGGCCAGACGAATTCCCTAGATGCTTATGGGCATATCACACCACCAAAAGATGAGCAACCGGTGAAATTCCTTTCTCTTTGGCATTTGGCTCAGAAGCAATCATTCATCCTAATGTCATCAATCCAAGTATCATCGTTCTACTACTAAGCATTGAGCAGAACAATAAGGAGATGGCCACAAGCTTAGATCTGGTAGACGAGAAGTGCGAGCAGACCATCACCCGCATGGCAGCCTACCAATAACAGCTCCTCTCCAGCTACGACAAAAGGGCCAAGATCCGGCAGTTCTAGCCCGGAGATCTTGTCCAAAGAAATGCCTTCATCACTGCCCGCAGAGAAGGCTCCAAAAAGATGGATCCCATCTAGGAAAGTCCGTACAAGATCAGCAGAGTAGGCGACAAGAGTAATTACACCCTCGCCACCATGAAACGACAAAAAGATCAAAAAGCAGTGGAACGCCTACAATCTGAGGAAGTACCATGTGTGATCTCCCGCTACAACAAAGCCCGAAGACTCAAGCAGCTTAAAAGGCACCACCTCACAAGCCGAGGACTATCCAGTTGTTATGCAGTTTCTACCTTATAGCTAAGTTCTCGTTCATTTCACTCGTTTTTCAATGAGGAATTCAGAAGTAATCACAACTTGGCTTGGCTGCGTGTTTACAACAACTGATCACTCCTGCACTTCAAAAGAAGATTGCGCCCTTCTTAGGGACTCACCGCATGAATTGCACCCCCCGAGGGACCAACCTTGCTCTCCAGTGCGAGAGGATAAACTAATTCCCCGACACCCACATGGGTCTACTCTCTAAAGCGGGAGGATAAACTCTACACTCCGAATATCCAGACGTGGATGAGCCTGGATGCCCTAGTATAACTAGATGCACGATGGCTTGCGCCGGGATTCCTAGAAGTAGCCACAATGGTCTTTTTCAAGGCTTAGCTAATTGAAGATTTTGGGTCTCTTGGCCTAATCTGCAGGGAACCGGGCCCTAGAGACGGAGGGGGCACATTACGCAGTACATCCGATGGACTGCTGCCCTGGAACCCTAAAGCTGCTACCAAGTGCACTAAGGTAGCCTACGATTTCCGGAAGACTGCCTACGGCTTGCCCTTCAAGCAGTAAAGCAGTGCTAGACTTATACAACCGCACATTCTTGTGAAAGGTTAAACAAGCTAGCGTGCATATACGAAGTTTTATCCATTGCCGACATGCTACGTAGTCAATAAGCTTCACCTCTGCCAAGCGAGAAACGACTTGCACCAAGTCCTAAAGTGTTGTGCTACTCGCTACGCAACCTACGAAATTGAAGAAAGCCATTGTTAACAGCCGAGTAGTCACGCGAACTTGTCTACTTCTGTAAGTAAGGCGTCCGGCTGCCAACCCTATGGCTAACAACTTTGTAAAGTTCTACACCAACACCTACGACTGCATAGGCTACACGGCCTGTCTGCTTATAAAAAAGTAGCACGCCTGCCACTCGTCTATAAAGTCTAAAGGTTAGGGCATGAACAAAAGAAGTGAAGATGGAGAAAAGCGAAGGAAGCAAGTTTATTAAATTTTCTAGCAAAATTGATAAACAACTAGCAAAGACCGAAGAAGTTCAAGCAAAGCAAAAAGTAATGAGGGAAACAAAGAAAATCCGAAAGACTACCTAGAAGACTACTCTTCAGCAGCTTGGACACTCCACGACTACTCGGTCGCCACACCTTCAGCAACCGCGACATTCTCAGCAGCGGCACCATCCGGCGCTTCACCCCGGCTGCACCAGTCTGGGCACCAACATCTCTGACTACTTCACCAATGGAGGCCTCAAAAGTAAAAATGAACAAGTCTTCCGGAGAAATAAAGAATGTCTCGAAACCTCGAGCCTATCATTCCCACCCTTCAGCTGCTCATTCTCCTCGAGCAGACCAACACGGACGCGCTGCAGCTCATCCACTTCCTTCTTCAGACTTTCGTTGATCTTCAGTACACCTTGAAGTTCCAACACTTGGGGTTCAAGCCTATTGACGATTCTCTTGAAGTGTATCACTTGATTATAAGCAGCAATCAACTCTTCATCCTTTGCATAAGAAGCGAAACGAAGCTCAGAAACTGCAAACTCAAGATCTTCATCCTTTCATACTTAACTTGGATCGCATCAAGCCTAGTCTTCAAGTCAACGATCTCTTGGCGAGCGGTCTAAAGCTGCAGAGAAATGGGGGCAGAAATATTAGACCCCTTCAAAGCAACGAGCTCAGAATCCAACCTCTTAATCTCCTTGGTGGAGGAATAAGCTTCAGCTGCCATAGTCTTCGCCACCCTCCTTGGTAGCCTTGCTATATCTGCATCATAGCAAGCAGATCAGTCATTCTATATTGTGTCGTATGCTTCGCAAAGGAACTTGGGCAAGCAAACCTTTATAACGCCATCAACAAACTTGGCACAAACGTCCGTGTCTTCAAGCAGATATGGTTTCAAGAGCACACAGATCTCATCAGCCTCCCTAGAAGCAGGCTTAATGGATTTCACACAGCTGCCTATGCTAGCTGTCTCTTCCTTCTCAGTGGGCGAATCAGTCTTAATAGCAGAGGAAGTGGGCCTTGGCGCCACCTTAGCAACATAGTCCACCTTATTGCTCTTTATAATAGCAAGCTTCTCCAAAGGTGAACCAAACTTGGCTCCCAACGGACGTCTTGGTACATGCTTCGGCACTAGGGGCATGAAATGACCTTTACGTTGAGCAATTCTATCAGTAATTGTACAAGCCATTCTCGGCATGGCAGACGCCACATGCTCAGATATAGCAGCCTTATTTTTTCCCATTGGAAGAAGTCATGTCCATCACAGGCCGCTCGGCAGCAGGCAGACCCTCACAAGCAGCGGAGGAAGTCTTCAGTTTTTCCCAACTGGCATCTCTTGAGCAGGCGGGAATATCTCGTCTTTCCACCTTCATTCATAATAGGCTACACAACAGCGTTCAGACAAGCCAATGCATCCGCCTTGATCCATTTTACCTCCTCTCTCGGGAGCAGCCTACTTTTCTCCCGACAAAGAGGACTAAGTAGCTAACGCCATTTGCTGTAATCAGCAGAGGAGCTCAACCCAGCATTCTAGCAGGCAGGAGATTTGCATGCCCAGCATTCCAACAGCCCATGAAGCCCGCGACCTTCTCATTTCTCTCAATCGCCAGCTTGGCCCGCGTCAGATCCAAGAGCATAAAGGATATGAGCCATGCGACTACCCTAGCATTGCGCCCCAGCGCCTCAGTTCGCGGCCCCAGCCGCTCAAGCTGCCCTTGGCTCTAGCCAAGCCAAGCAACCCAAGCAGTGGCCCTTGCCACAACACCTCCTAGGCCCATGCCGAACTGACTCCTGGCCCCTGCCAGCCGACGGCTGCCCAGCGACAGCACTATCCAAAAAGAAGACAAGAAAAAGTAAAATTTTCTTACATCGGTATGGCACGGAGAAGACGAAGAAATCAACGAAAAACGGTCCTTTGCACGGGCAAGATATAGAAGATTGCTAGAGGAGGGGGAACAAATATCCTATAAGCTCTCTCCTTCTTGTATGGTAGAATAAATCGCTTTCCAAAGTTGATTTAATAACCCACTTAAGGTGGACTTAAATAGGCTTTGAGAGAAATTTATTTCCCTTTCCTAGAAGGATCTAATTTCCTATTGAAGAATGAATCTACATCAAAATAGGAAGCAGTCCTAAGTCTCCTAAAACGCAAGGAAATCTTTACACCTGCTGCCCTTTCCTGCGAGCAGCCCAACAGGTGTGGGGGCATTTGTGGAGCCAAAAATAATCACAAGGCGACACGTAGATTTTTGGATAAAAGAGGACAAAAATACCCTTGAGGCATATTGGGATTCCTACATGCGAGCAGCGGGCAATCATCCCTAAACCAAATCAAAAGTGCCCAAAAAAGGTAACAAATTCAAAGTTATCTCATCCATCCTCATCTTAGGTAATTACTTCATAACCTACAAATTATTTCATATAAATATAGATTAATTGGCTAATTAATGGATTAATTCCTAATTAATCCATTAATCACCAATTTAATCGCCCATTATATCAAATAAGTCACCCAAATTAATCCCAAAAGCTAGTCAAAACCGGCCACCTCCATTTGCTCCTTACCTTTCTTATTTTCTCCACTTTATTACCCAAATAAAGTTAGTCATTCAATTTGATAACCTCCCATTTATTTCTTTCATATTTAATTAGCCAATAAATTGGCTAATTAAACCACAAATTCAACAAAAAATCCACAAAGTTGGCCGGCCACTTTCTCTCCTAAGTGGACCGGCCTAGCCCTATAAATAGGCTCCCATTTTCACCAAACACTCATTCCAACACTTTGGCAAAAATCTAAAAATTCTCTAAACACTTTTTCTCTCTAAATTCTAACTTTGGCATCGGAGGTTCTTCGGCCAAAGCCCCCCCCCATTCATCGTGGGCGCGTGAGGCTCTTGGCCTTAACCTAAGGTGTTAATTGTTTTGTAGGTGCAAAATTGTCCAAGATCAAGGAGGAAGAAATTTGCATCCACAATGTGAATCAATATAATATGATATGTCAGTCGGAGTCACTTAACGTGACATGTACGGCTGACCCTATAACTCATAAACCAATTTCTGCACACGAGTCAGAACCACCTATTGTGGTATGTACGACAGGCTAGGTGTAAGTAAGTACGCTCAAGTGTTACGATCACGTGAAGGTTGTGTGATGAATCGTGGGTCACCTACGAGTCAAAACCACCTAATATGGTTTGTATGACAGGCTGGCACCAAACTTGGATCCAAGGTGAGCGTGCGGTGCAGGAGGTGAACAATCACGTGAAGGCTGTGCCCTAGTCCCGGGCGGGAGCAATAACACCGGGGCGTAGGATAATGAGCTCTAAATGCATTTACTTATAACCATACACAATGCAACCACTATCATAATACAGTACTCACCTGAAGCTTACATGGGCCTCCGCAGCGTCATACAATATTATGCATACCCATACTAATGCATATACTAAAATGAAATGCAAGCATGACATGGCACTTAAAAAAATAGAATTTCATTTAAATTGGTTTCTGGAAAATATAAAACATATATATATATATATATACGTGTATATATATATACGTGTATATATATATATATATATACGTGTATATATATATATAGAAAACCAAAAGCCCACTCACCTGGAGTCCGCGCTACAACTTCCTAGCACGAATATCGAGGCGTCACGAACGATCAGCGCCTAGAATAATTATCAAATCACATCTCAGAATTCTTATCGATAGAACATGTTGCTTACGTAAAACACATCCCTAAGGGCGTTCTAGAATGATTTGAGACCTATTGACCAAAAGTCAACCGTCGATCAAAGATCGATGGTAGGGTCCACAACACTACGTAACTCGATCAGGAAGATTGGCATCTCAGATTTCTAATCTGTAACTTTCAAAGATCCACATTGTGCTTCTAGAATAACATACTAAAATTTCATTACGATCCAACGGTTGGATCTTCGCCAATTGCCAAAACCAAGTGGAGGTTAACGTTTTATTTTATAAATTTACAACTCCAATTCGGAAAGATCCGTACGTCCGATTCTCGATCCGTAAGTTCCTATGATCCTCATAAATTACGTACTATAACCTACTAAAGTTTGGTGATGATCCAACGGTCGGATAGTTGAATCATAAAATGGTCAAGTGACGTAATATTCTGTACTAGGTTCACAATAATCAAATCGCATCATACGGATATCAAATATGAGATCAATATATCGATTTAGTGTAAAATAGCATCGGCAGCCCACTAGCCCCGTGCCGCCGCAGGTGGCGGTCGGCCGTCCCGACTCGTCGAAAAATTCAACTATTTCTAAAAATTGCTAAAATTTACAGCAATGAAGATCTCAATTAGTGGAGCAACTTTCATACCTGTGGCCAGGGTCAATTTGACCGGGAAAGGCTCCAATTGATCTCGAACTCGAACACCCTTGATTTGGGTGTTCTTGATTCGACTCCAAAACAGCTCTGTCGTCCCAAAACTTGTTTGGGCTTTGTTCCAGAGCTCAAGAAGAGTCTAGTGGTGGTGGTAATTGAATGAAATCATTTCAAATTTGGTGGATTTCGGCCAAGAGTCTTCGCGGCACCCGCGGCTCCCTTGGTTTCAGTTCTTCACGAAATCAAGGTTATACCCAGTAGAGTTTGGGTGAAAATGGAAGAGGGAAGGATGATGGTCAGTTTGCAGATGGTGACAAGGTTTGGATTGCCGGAAAATCGACGGGAAAGCGTCGGAAAACCCACGGTACGGGTCAGGTCCAACAAGATAAATGGGTCAAAGGGAAATAAAATTCCCGTTTGGTGCTTCTCACTTCCCTCATTTCTCTCCTTGATCAGCCTTTTCATTGGTCCGCACCCCTCCTTATCCTCCTTTCCTTTCCATCACAGCCACACACATGGCATGACCAGATTTTGCTCCAAAAATCTGGAGCATTCCAGAAAATAATAATTTTACAATTTTACCCTCGACTTCAATCGTTAATAACTCCTTCGTTATAACTCCAAATTACGTTCCATTTGCACCCATGCATTTATAGCGACGAGTACTACGAGGATAGCCAAGAAAAATGAGTCTTACGTGACACGACACGACAGTCAACAAAAGTCAACACTTTACCTCAAAGGGCATTTTCATAAATTCACTTATTAAAATTATATAAACCGTAAAATTGGGAACGGGTCATTACATTAGCCCTATGGTCCTTTGGCCCTCGGTTGGAGACCGTTTTTTGTGACAGGACTAAAACGAGCCCTATGGCCCTTTGGCCCTCGGTTAGAGATGGAGGCAAATATGGTCATGTACTGTTCATTAAAATATTAATTTCTTGGAGGGCCAGAGGGCTAAAACGAGCTCTCTGACCAGCCTTCGGTTGGAGATGGCCTAAGTGTAATGTCCTCATGTCTTTGTTCTAGCCATTCAACACCTCAAGTGCATATCCACCAACATAGCCGACCTATGTCTCCTATAAATAGCATCACCCCTTCAAATTTTATTCATACCATCTCTTTACAACTTATCGCGTTGCATGCATTTGTTGTAGTAGTTTTGCATGCATACTATTAGTAGGCTTGTCTTGTCGATGTTCTAGCTATTGATCGAGATGAGTGGTTTATGTAATGTGTTTTAAAATATTCTTATTTTCTGATAAATGAAAATCATGAGATTTCATGTGATTTATCTATTTTAAATATCTCTCTATTTCAAGTCAATCATGTCTGATTTTGCTATAAATGCCTTCATGAGTATATATGGTGATATGTGGATTTATATGTGATTGTTCATGGAGCATGAGAACTTTAGTGTTGCATTAATCTAATGGATAAATGTAAATTGCCAACAGAGACGTTAGGGCGGAATGGTCATTAGACGTGGTGAGTTACATTTGATGAAGAATATAATAACACGTAAAGGGATGATGTGATATGGTACTATGCTATAGAGATTTGATATTATTAATCATATTTTCTAGTGTGGGTAAAACAGCACGCTTGACTGCATATTACATATTCTCCTCAATAAGCGACGATGGTTGTTGCTCACCCTTCACATTTATATTTTTTCAAATGAGTTATTTGGCAGGACAGGTGCTAGACGAGCTTAGATTGTATTAGACGAGGGATTTAAGAGTTTTTATTATTTTTGTACACCTTGTAAGGATTTTGGAGTTATTTTTATAAGAGAAGTTTATTTTCTTTTTTATTTTTACTTTTATTCGCGCGCCAGGTGTAGGGTTTATTTTGCCACCGACCCTAGGTCCGAGGCGTGACAAGAAAGTATCAATGTTGTACCATCTGTCTAACATTCAATAGGTTTTCATCTAGTCCACGTACTATCCACACTTCCTTGATATGTTTAGTCCCATACTTGGTTTCAATCACCAAGGTTCCGTGTCCTGTAGCTTGTACTAGCTCACCATTTTCTATCTTCAATTTGAATGTCACATTCTTATCAACAATATTGATCAACAAGGATTCTTTGTGATGTCATGTGATTGCAACATCCATTGTTTATGTACCAAACATTAAGCTTGTTCTTCATAAACTAAGCGAAATGGCAAGCATAGAACATTGAAGCCTCTTCTTCCACATGCTTAGCATGATGAACAAGTTGCTTCACCTTGCTATTACAGTCCTTTGCTATATGACCCAATTTGTTACATCTGTAACACTTTGGTTTATCTTTGAACCAACAAATGTTGTAGTTTATCACAATATTCACACACCTCCTTAGCTTATTTCCTCCATGTTTCACAAGTGGACTAGATCTATCACTAACCTTAAAACCTCCCTTCTTCTCTTTGTTCATCCATAACCTCTTTCCTTTAGAGCTATTTTCGTGTGAGCTATATCTAGAGGCTATATGAAAACTACTAAATGTTTTTGCAGTGACTTCACTCTCCTCAGCGTGTCTTAGTATCTCTATTCAAATTCTTTCAGAGTAGCAACAACCTCAGTGGGATTAATCTCATCTAGTTTCTTAGTCCCCTCAATCACAAAGACAATATTATCATAGTTAGGAGTAAGGCTAATTAACAGTTTCTCAACTATTCTCTTGTTTGACCACTCCTCACCATACACCTTTATTTGGTTAATCATATCAAACAATCTAGTCAAATAAGAGGATATCATTTCACCATTTCTCATCTAAGCATATTCAAAATCTCTTATAATACCTTGCACTTTCACTGCTTGAACCTGAGAATCACCTTTATTTCTTGCTTTAAGGTGTCCAAACTAGCCTTGGCCATCTCTTGATTGCAATCTTGGGGAAGATTTCATCCTACCCAAACTTTGAATCAATCGAAGATTGATAAGCTCATATTTATATATATTTTACATCAAATTCACTTGTCTTTTCTTAGTTAGTTCCTTATATTTTTGATCTATTTACTTTGTTTTTGTGTTTTGTAGGATTTGTCAAGCAAATAAAAGAAAAATAGCATAAGTGGGACTTTAAGTAACAAATTCGTCAAAACTGCCTGTGCAGGTCAGCGAAGCAAGTTGCGAACAGCTCATAATGAATTAGAGAATGAGCCTTATATGCTTGGAAAGCTACGGATGTCTATTTTCTGGAGCATTTCGCGGATTATTAATATCATTTTTCTAGAAGAAGTTATGGCTGTTTTAACACTGAAAGGTTGACAAGAGGCTGAGCAGTTTGTAACTGAAATGAAAGCAATAAACCCAATCAATCTAGCAGCCAAAACTGATGCAGTAAAGAACAAGCCAGCTGACCTCTATTCAAATATCAGAGGAAATGGAATTAAAGATGAGGATTAAGTGGGAGTAATGGGCATAAAGGCTACCTAAAGAGTTACAATTGTTTTACCATTTCCTCTCACTTATTGTCATCACTAAATGGCTATTAGTGGGTGAGTTAAGGAGAAGAAAATGATGCAGCAAGAATTGGTTTAAAAGCAGCATTGGGGAAGGAAGGAAATAGGCAAAGGCCTCATGTCTTTCTTTTGGTTTTATTTAAGAATTATGTGTAACTAAATTTTTAGTAGTTAGGGGCTGTTTTGAAGCCCCGAATATGATTGCAAATGTGCTATGACATTTCGTTTCAATTTCTTTTATGAATGGATGAAAATTGGTTCACTACTTGTCTCATTGATGAATTCTTTATGTGTTTTCTACGGATGCATACATAGTGAGCATATCTAGGATTCTAATGCTATGAATATGTGTGTGCCTGCCCTTGTCGAATGAGGACCTACATATGTTCTAGAGTAGTACTTGTTAATTGCGATTAACACGTGAACCAATTTCTAGGATAAGTAAGACAACGCCAGTACTTACGATGCCTTGTGATGACTCAAACTCTTTTCGTTCTTAATGATTTCTACTTGTTAAATCTATGAACACCCCATTCTAGATTGCAAGCTAGGGAATAAGTTAAGTTGAAAACGCCATTCTCTTAACATACCACATAAGAAAGAGTAATAGGTTGAGTTCTAACATTGAGCCAACTTGAGCATCTTCATCCGGAAATAAAAGGAATTTGAATGAAACATAACATGTTTGCATGATTATTTGGTGGTGGATAGCACTTCCCCTAACTCGTTTTCTTAACTTGTGAACTACAATCTATTTTTACTATTTAAAATTTGTTTATGTCCTGTTTTTGTTCGATTTAATTTAAATATCAAATCAACTCCAAAAATCCCAAAAATTTGTGTGAGTGTATCTCTGTGTGTCTAGTATCTGCATATAAAGACTTTAGATAAGTGTAAGTTGGTCTAATAATTATTTTTCGGTGGCTGGTCAGTAGGGACAGCAGCCCAGTTTTTGTGACATTTAAAGTAGTTAGATAAAACAATCTTCTGCGGGAAAGACCCTTATTTTCATATGCTACAATTGACAAATCTTAGTGTTAATAAGGAAAATCAATAGGATATTTGTGTGCTACTTTGTGGTGTGCTTTTAATCCTATCAAAGATCCCTAGCATCACAAGCAATCAAATCCTAAGCAACAATTTGTTATTTCTTAGTGAGTCCATCATCTGAATCCGAGGAAAGTCCATAGCCTTCCTCTACAAATTTCAAGAGATTGTGAAACTTGAATATAGTCTCAATTTTGAATACTAGAAATCATAGTTGACTCCAGTGAATGCTAGCGCTTGAAGCTCAACTCTAGATCTGGTCATCTTGCTTGAAATTGCCAGATTCTTCGTTGAAAACTCAGAAACAATCCTTCACAGTTCACACCCCTTGCTTCAATTCGGACTAGGCTCTGAGGCCATGTTGCTATATTGATTTTGGAGGTGACTTACTTAGTTTTGTTTACTACAAAATAAAAAATGAAAGGAAGAAGACAATGAGCGCATAAAAGGAGAGTACATAGCTCTTTAGATTTCACATTGGGTTCTATTACATCAGCTTCAACACACACAAAGCATGAGTAAAGGAAATGACCGTTACAAACTCACACGCCCGACACACTTGAGCTAGCTCACGTGCAATGCACGGGCATCGCTTAAAAATATCAACTGATATGACAAATGGCACAATACTAGCCTATCAGCTTGCTTTAATCTTAGCAGTGTATTACATATTCAAAATACAAACTTCAATTCCCAGTTTTCCCAGTACCAGCATTCCTTCGTCACTGCAATGCTGAACTAATCTCTGTGATTGTCCTTTTGCAAACAATCCTTAAACCTCAACAGAAACTCATAGAAGATAAAGACGTCTACATGTATGGGTACGTCTTAAGTCTTGTCTTAACTTTGTTTCTATTCCTCTATTCCAATTCGGTCTTCATGCAAACAGAATTTCAAATCTTGAAATAAATTAATCCCCAAATTGTTAATAATGATTTCTGCTTTTTATCCCCTTGTTTTTAGTCTAATCTATTTTGTAAGTTAATTCCTTCAAATGTAATTTATATCAATAAAATTATTGTTACCACGAAATACAACACCTCTAACATTGGCATGAGATAAACAAATAATGTGATTCACTTAGCATTACTGCAACTTATATATAAATTTATTGCTAGCCAATGGTATATATAATTAAGAAATTAGGTACCGATTTTTTTTTTTTGACTGATTAGTAATAGACACCTGCATATTATGCATTTTTAGCAATTTCTGAAATGTTACACTTTTCCTTATTTATTAGATGCATCAAAACGACTGGGTTTTAAACTTGCATTAACATGCAACCTGAAATTTTGATGATGCAGATATCTAACTACATTTTGCTCCTCTGAATGCCTTGACGATCAGATGGCATTCGACGGGTTCGACAAAAAAACTCGATCCAGAGCATAAAGTAAAAAGGATTTCATTTTTAGGCAAGTCAAATGCAGCAAAGCCATGAAAGTTCAATTTGGTAATGCAGAAGGAGAATCTACCAAGGGAAAAGTACCAGTTTACTAAGGCAATTAATTTAGATGGGAATTCTTTTTTGTCAATTTATATGATGGATATATTTTAAAACCCTACTGTTTTGGATTTTACATCAGCTTTGATTTGGTGAATCAGCTTTCAAAGAGTTTGTTTGCCTTGAGATTTACTCATGTTTGCCCAAATCTTATGGTGTGCCTGCTTTGTTCTATAAAGTAGCGCCATCGGGATTTAATTATATGGCCTTTTAGCCAAAATGATCCTTGAGATTTGCATAACACAAATCACTTTAGTCCATGAGATTGAAAATCAATAAAAATGGTCTCTGAGATTATCCACCATCAATTATTTTGGTCATTCCGTTAAAAACTCCGTTAAGTGTGCTGGAGCTTTTAGCCGGAAATTTGGGCAATTTTCAAAGCTTCATAACTCAATCGTTTTTTAATCAAATTCGACCCATAATATATCAAAATGAAGATAGGAAAGTGAAAAACAAGATTATACCTATTTGGAAGCCCAATGGTTGCTAGGGATGGCCGGAAAATAGCTTGAAATGTGACTGGTCCGCAACAAAACTGGAAAACTCACCGGAAACTGAGTAAATTTAAACGTTCATAACTTCTTCAATACTCAATGAAATCAAGTGATTCAAAAACGAAAATCATACTTATTGATGAGACGAAGAGAATGGTACCTTTTCCACGACAAATTATCCATCAAAAAAAGGTACCATTATCTTCGTC
Source organism: Cotoneaster glaucophyllus (assembly GCA_036320875.1). Lineage (NCBI taxonomy): Eukaryota > Viridiplantae > Streptophyta > Magnoliopsida > Rosales > Rosaceae > Cotoneaster > Cotoneaster glaucophyllus. The sequence continues at coordinate 19,329,616 of CM070069.1, read as the reverse complement.
TCATCGAGAAGTATGATTTTTGTTTTTGAATCACTCTATTTCGTTAAGTATTGAAAAAGTTATGAACGCTTAAAATTTATCCAGTTTCCGACGAGATTTTCAGTTTTCCTGCGGATCAGTCACTTTTCAGGCTATTTTCCGGCCATCTCCGGCAACCATTGGGCTTCCAAATAGGTATAATCTTGTTCTACACTTTCCTATCTTCATTTTGATATATTATCAGTCGAATTTGATTAAGAAATGATTGAGTTACAAAACTTTGAAAATTACTCAAACTTCCAGTTAAAAGTTACTGGACACTTAACGGAGTTTTTAACGGAAGAACCAAAATAATTGATGGTGGACAATCTCAATGACCATTTCTATTGATTTTCAATCTCGGAGATCAAAGTGATGTGTTATGCAAATCTCATGGAACATTTTGACTAATAAGCCTAATTATATTGAACACCTATAACTTGTTTGTCCATTTCCAACAAAAAATCTTGTCACCGAGTGCGTCTACCTTTTTGGGCTCTGCGTCAACTAACAAAATTTGCAACGTACTAATGACTATAGCTATATAAAATTTACAAGACTAAGAATCTAATAATTTGAATTCGATGAACAAATTTAAAGTCGGGTTTCCAGTTTAGGGAGTAAAATGCCCCAATTTTGAGACCCCCGAAAAATAGAAAGCCAAACGCAAGTGACCATCTATCAGAGTAATGGGCAAGAGGATTGTCCTTGCATCACGGCTTGGATTCGAACCACATCGGTCATAATCTAACAAATCTGTGGTTTGACCTAAAAAAAAAAAAAAAAACAGAGCCAAACCATGTTCTGCTACTGCTAGTTTAGTTTTGGTGCTTCTGGTTGTTGCGTTTCAGACACTGAGCTGCAATATACAGAAGTAGTGATGGATAGAGCAAAGAATCTTTAAATCATGACTTTTCGACATAAACTGCCAAGCCTGTGAATTTTGGCCTGCTTGTCAATTTCTTGAGCAGGAAGCACCACGACCTTTTTCAGTAAAATATATAATTACCAAGACCCAGATATCGATCAACCCCTGAAACTTCCTTTATTCTGTGCTAGCCTCTGTTCTCACCTTAGTAAATAAATATTCTTTCCCATTAATCAGATATGCAAAACTAAAAAAATAACTCGAGACATATTTAGTACGAGCATTATTTGACTCTTTACCGTTAAGAAAGATTACAAAACGAAAACTAACACATATACCAAATTAAAATCATAAAAGGAAAAGTTTATATATACCTACATGCACTCCCTAATTAATATACTTAGGAAGACAAAACTCATCATATGTAAAGAGCTGATTATTTTCCTGTAAACGCACATTTTTCTTTTTTCAATCTTCACAGTTTAACAGAATTTTCTTTTCATTTTTGTTTCTTGGGTGGGGGTTCAAATGCATGCGAAGAAGATTAAACGCATGCACGTTATAGTTTTGGGAGTTAAAGATAAGATTATCAAGTGGTCCTTGCTAGAGAGTGTAATCATGACAGCTTAGTGCAAACCGGTAAAGACAGATGTGGAATGAATCCCCACTACAAAACAAAAATCATGGCTGCTCATCTATTTTACCTGCCAAACCTGTAAAAACTGACTCGAGCTTTCCCAGTCTGTTAAACACCAGAGTTAAAAAGTAAAAGCACTCACAGTAACTTTTTCAGGATAAATCAATTGCCACGACTAGAAGTCTGGGAGAACAGGAGGCTTTTGGAATTCAATCATAAAACACCATTGTTTTTTTCTATTTTCTTTGCATTTAATAACAAAAAGGATGTAAGAAAATGATTATTTTTACCCTTTTGCACTTTCATTCAGCCATCATATATATCCCCAATTCCTAAGCAAATAAAGAATCACGAATAATTAAAAAAAAATCCTCTTGTTCTTCCACTTGGCGAGTTCCGATTGGCCATGTAAAAGCTCAAGGGAAATTTAAATATTATTTACTGTAAGCACAGAAGTAAAAACACTTTAACACAATTATAGTACCTAATTAATGTGGGGTAAGTGCTTATTAACTGGATGACCAAATAATGGAGTGTTGTTTCTGACTGCTGAAACTGATTTTTTTACTGCTACCAAGTTTTGAAACCAACTGTAGTTACTGTACAATTTTCTGTTCATGTGTGAGTTAACAGACCAAAACTGCAAAATTAGCACCTGCTAAGAGAAAGTAAAATGGTCAAATTAGACAAACTAACCCTTCAAGGATGTACAGAAAAAAGCAAGAGAAAAAAGTCAATAAAAAAAAGAAAAGAAAAGAAGAGTGACCTTTTTCGGTTTGTGGGCTAAGGGAGTGTCTCTATCAACCCTACAAGGATGTGTTCTTCAAAGTGATTCCCGCCTGCAACTGCAACTGGGGACCAAATTCTAAATAAGAACAAGAAATAACCAAGATATCCATACTTGTGAAGAAAACAAGAGGATGAAAAAATTTGGACACTTTCAGGTTTACTAAAAGAGGCATTATTCCTCTCATTGCATGAGTTTTCATTTTTAGGCATATCCAATAGGATCAAAATCTATGGATTGAACCGTCTGCCGGGAGAAATGCTAAAGAGTGTGACGCATGAAATGAAACTACAGTGAAAAAAGGGTTGATTTGATTGCGGAAACATACCAAAAGAAGAGTTGGAACTTGTTCAACTAAAATTTCTAGGGTACATCAGTGTATGATGTACAATGCTGAATTTAACGGCTGGATGTGCGGTCAAGAGTCCAAGGGAATTTAAAAGGATTCCTAATTTAATAGGTATTGGGAACCTTAGGAACAACTAAATTATTTAACTAAACAAAACCTGCAAGTGAGACATACACTCAGATGACCATGTGATTTTGTATTGCAGGCATGACACGCACAGAACAAACAACAGAAAGAGAGCATACCTGAATGCAGGACCGATGTGGGTCATCATTGTTCCCTCATCCTTCAGAAAAAGTTTAGCTCGGTATATCCATGTGAATATGGAAGAAGCTCCTCAACTTCTATCCTGGAACTAGAATAACTCATGCTTTTCTTCAACCGGTTATGGCTTGATTCAACCTCAGCCCAAAATACGCCATAAACTGGTCTGTGATCTGAGAACCTAGATTCCCCACGGACATACGATAATTGCTGGAGACCTTCACCATACCACAATATTCGATCACACCTTCACAGATGAAAAGTTAATAAATTAGCAATTCAAAATTTTGGATAATTAATCCATTTTTATTCAATGTACACTTCATCTTCCATTTTATTCATCCATAATTCTCCGCACAGTAGGGAAGATGGTCTTACCAAGCAGGTGTTCGACGTTTCTCCTTTGGGTGCATATCATCCCCTGCATATCTGTCTGAATTTGTTGAATACTTGTAAGTTGGTGGAAAATAAATCTTCCCCTCATTCCAGCCTCCAAAAACACGACCTCGTTTCTGCTCTATCCGTAACTGTTGCAAGAACTAATGTCAATTGCCTAATGAAGTAGTAAGAATGGAAGCAAGGACTTTAAAACAGAGAAGAAAGATAGATAAGTATATTGAAACATGCCTGGTCATTCTCTAACAAGGCCCTCCAGTTTTGCATCTCAACTAACGCTTTAGCAGAGCGGTAAGAGAGGGAAATTCGATAATTTAAATCCCCAAGCCAAATAACTCGACTAGATAAGAAGTCAAGAAAAAACATAATTAGAACAAGTGGCATATACCAGCTGCTGAACGCCTACAACAAAAGTATGCAATCAATGGTAGATAAGGTAAACAATTACTCATGCTCCAAGATTGTTTCTGGGGATTTCAGTGCGCCAGAGCCCTTAACTTTTGGAAATCTGGTCTTCCGAAGGATCTCCATGACATCAGAATTCCTTCTTAGTTCATCACCCTCCTTTTGTCCAGAGGTTAAATGAGTACAAACAAAACAAAAGGTCGTATCGTGCAAAGACATGCTCACTGAAATGGATCCCTGAAAATCCAAACGGAAAATTGTCTTTGTTATTTACAATTGAAAAATGCATCGAAAAGAATCAAAACAACCATAACTAAGTGATTCAATACCTTATTTCCAAGATAACCCATTAATCCTCTTCCAACACATGATACTTTCATGTCTTTCACAGAATCCCTCAGTTCACTCCTGACCCATACTGTGAGAAATATGCCAACCATTTGCTTGCTTGCAACTAAATTATACCTTGAATGCCCCGGCATTCTATATCCATCATTGGATGCAGATCCGCCGTAGGACATTGGTGAGAATAAAACAGTACTTGGTGAATCGCCTGGTCCGTTATCATCATCAGACGATGCCCACCTAGAATAGTCACTCGGTCTAGAGTAGTCACTTGGCCTTGAGTAGTCACTCGGCCTTGAATAGTCACTTGGCCTATGACCCCATTTGAAATTGGGATCACAATCACTTGGCCTGTGACCATAATCACTTGGCCTCTGACCATAGTCACTTGGCCTCTGACCATAGTCACTTTGCCTGTGACCAAAGATCACTCGATCACAAACACTGAACCTTCGATCAAGTCGAGGTTGTGATATAGAAGGGTCATTCTCCGTTCTCCAGCTGTGGGTTGCTTGAAATGATCGACGTTGGAAGAAAGACGAGTTCTTCTGCCTAGCTGATCCCTCAAAATCTGCATGTAGTTCTACAATTGGCTGTGGGATGGGAGATGGTGTATAGCACCCACCACCCCCACTGGTCCCGGGAAGATTGTTTAAGGTCTTCCGAATGAGAGCCAACCATTTCTTGGCAGGGCCATTGTCTTCTGCGCCAAGAACATTACCAGCATTTAGAGGAACTATCTCTTGAAACCTGAAAGAGAGAAGTATAGATGTATATATGAGCAACATGCCTATAATTAGAGTTTGTTCTGAAAGAAGATAAGATAAAAACAGCGAAATCATACCCAAGAACATAAATATCCGCAGGAGGTGAGGCATGAAGCCAATCATCCAGTTTCAGATTACTCGGAGGAGATCTTCCGGCCACATTCCATGTAGCAACAAAAATGCTGCCCCAATTCAAAAGAGAAAAACTTGTAAACAACACATTAGAGATCCAAAATACTTTATAAGAACAACATTGTAAAAGAAGATATAGAGACATTTTACCTATGGTTCTCTACATCTATGATTCGAGGATGATCGAGATTCATTTTTCGCCTACGAACTTGCTCTGTGTTCTTGCTAAACTTTTCTGTCTTGCTTTTCTTAATTGCGCATGGTTCCCTCTCTGAGAAACTAGTCCTGTATTCAACCTGATCACCTCCTGAAGAACAAAATTATTGGAAATGTATTTAATCCCAAGTTGAAGTATTAAAATATAAATCAAAAGAGAGGTCAATAATTCCAAAGAATTTAAACTTTTCATATATACAAACCAAAACAGATGGGACAATTATGCAGTAACAGAATAGAAATACAAAACAGAACAGTGGCATTGCTGAGACAAAAACTCCAATTATCCAAAGCTATTAGTTAAATCGATTTTCTGTACTCACATTAAGATTATGTCACCAGAAAACCCCAATAACTATATAATAATAGCAATACCAATCATATCAAAAACCACTGGAAAAGAAGGGTTTCTACCTCCATAGTTAACATCATCTGCCTGAAAGTCCTCATTTTTGCTCTTGATATTGAACCACTTTCTGACCATTTTCTTTGACCATGAGAGCTTCACCAAACAACAAACAAAGAATCAACAAACAATTCCCAGAAATCAAAACATAAACAAATTCATAAATAATCCAAGAAAATAATGTTTTTTTTTTCAACAGAATTAGAAAGTGACGAAAAAAACCGTGCTTTTCTTGGAATTTTCAACTCTCATTGTTTCACTATTACTTCATACAGCTTCTTGGTTTATTCTCTGCTTCCCCAAATATGAAAAAAGTTTACTCCTTTTATCTTAAAACTCTAAAAACAATCCAGTAATCTGCAAATATTGGAAGAAAGAGAGGAAACTGCAAATGGGTTTTCTTATTTTTGGCCAATAATAAATGGGTTTTACTGTTTTGGTGTAGTTGCGCTATTAAACGCACTCAATGGTGATGTGTAGGCTCCAAGAAGGAAAACCCAGAAGAATATGAAGGCTCAAAGACTGGTAAGAGCGAGAGAGAGAGAGAGAGAGAGAGAGAGAGAGAACGCGCGCGCTTTAATGCGTGGAAGTGAGATGAGATTCTGAATTTAGAACAAGACAATGCGGCAGACAGAGAGAGAGGAAGAAAGAAAAAGAGAGTCCCCTTCTCTCTCTTTGAACCAAAGCGCCTCGTTCTTGGTAACAACAGCAAAGTATCGAACTTGAACAGTATAAAGTGCAAGAGGAGAGAGAGGGTGAGGAGTGTGGTGGGAGAGAGTTAATTTTATTGAGAAATATTTAACCCCAAAGCAATTAGCACAACGGAGGCCCAACATAACGGGGCAACGGGCATGTTGTTTAGTTTTAAACTTGTGAGCAGAAACGACCCCGGTCAGCAGAAGAAAGGCTGCCCGCGTTCAGCAAGGTGAAGGGCAGGTTTTGAGATCCAGACATGTACAGTAGGCACTAGAGGGAGAGGGAGAGGGAGAGGGAGAGCTGTATCCTTCTGCACCATTTGGTCTACCCATCAAAGTAAAAGCAGTTTAAAGATGGAACAGGAGAAAGGGAGTGTTAATATGTATCTGCTGCGGTAGTTACAAGTACCAGTACTATATTTGTTTCTTTTTTTTTCTTTTTTTTTTATTTCTTCTTTTGCTGGCAGAGATTTTTTTTTTTTTTGGTCAAACGAAAGATCATGTTATATTAAATATTATATTAGTCACAGACGAGATTCGAACCCACATCTTCATGCAAAAACTCAATATATTTACATCATTATGGTAAAGGCCCACTCGCACTCGCAGAGAATGTTTGGGGTTGAACAATTTTTTCTTTTTAACAAACGATATTATCTATATTAAAGGGAAGAGAAGTGGGTTTAACCTCACAATAGGCTATCAATAATATGATTCAACCTTTAGCAAGAATCAAACCTAAAACCTCTTACTTACAAGTGAAGAGGAATACTACTACAATGTAGTAATAAGTGCTCTTGGAGAAATATTATATTAACAAAAAATGATATTGGTAGTTCCTACATGGTTTTTTGTTTTGGTGAAACTGTTGGGTTTTGGAGGTTTCGGAGGCATTCAACTTTAGCAAATGCATAAAATATCCACAACAACTTCATTTCTTGTCCTCTTTAGGTTTTTATTTCTAAAATTCCAATCTTTAATTTTTGGAGCAATATGCATTTGTCATATGTGTGATTCTCCATGTTATTATATATGGAATGATTGTGGATGTTGGTTTGGGAGAATGTTGATGACCAATTTTGGGGTTTCTTAGCTCAAACTAGGTTCTGTGTCCATGGAAACATATGCGGTGTCCCAAATTTAAGGTGTTGGGGGTGCCCTCTTTTGTGTGCCACAATGGATGTTGGGGTTCCCTTTTTAAATTTTTAGAAGAGGTTGGTGAGTTTCTCTAAGCAATATTTTTCACTTTGGTTTTTTCATTTGCGTGGGGAGCTTTCCACATGAAATGTGCTTCCTAATTCTAATTAGATTTATAAATATTGAAGACTCTACTGTATAGTCAAGAATATTATTTTCGTTTCGAGGGAAAACAACCTTGGACCTATATTTCTTTTAAACTAGAAATAAGTTACAAATAAAATCCAGAACAAATCTTTACACCAAACATATCAACATGTAATTGAAAAATGATCTCCGTATGAAAAATGGGCGTTTTGATATAGGCGCCTCGTTTTTTAATTTTTTAGACTAAACATACACTCCTTTTAAAAATTTGATCAAACATTTTCCTAAAATTTTGGTTATTAATTTCAGTTTTTCACATAAGTTCAATTGTGTCACATCCCGACCCGGGGTCCACCACATCCCGGGCCCGCTCCACCACCGTAGCACGATATTGTCCGCTTTGGGCCCTGACTACGCCCTCACAGTTTTGTTTATGGGAACTCACACAAGAACTTCCCAGTGGGTCACCCATCATGGGAGTGCTCTCGCGCGCTACTCGCTTAACTTCGGAGTTCCCATGAAACCCGAAGCCAGTGAGCTCCCAAAAGGCCTCGCGCTAGGTAGGGATGAGAATATACATATAAGGATCACTCCCCTGAGCGATGTGGGATCTCACAAATTGTGTTTAGAATTTTAATTTTTCACAACTTCTCCTAGGCATTTCGTTTTCTTTTCCTATTATCCCTATATTTATGCATTTATTATCCATCTCTATGCATTTTTTTATTGTTTGTTATAATTTTTATTTTTTGTGTGAATATAGTAGAATATTTATAAAAAAAATTGTCAAATTTGATTATTTAGAAGACCCAGCACATAATAAAGATTTGTTTGATTATATAGCTACGTCTAGTTACCTATAATATGGACACATTTAGTTTTATAGTGGATTTGATTTTTTTTATTTCTCGGTACATTTGGAATGTAAATGTACCAAAAGGGTTATCTGATAGAGACATTCGGTTTGTGGTGCATTTGAGATTTTTTGTTCATTTGGTCTTTTGGTACATTTGAAATCTAAACGTACCAAAAGGGTTACCTGACAATGGGCACATTTGGTTTTATGGTACATTTGGTTTCTCGGTACATTTGAAATATAAACGTACCAAAAAGGTTACATAACAATGGGTACATTAGGTTTTATGGTACATTTGAATTTTTGGTACATTTAGTTTCTCTCGGTACATTTGAAATATAAACGTACCAAAAGTCGATACTTTTGTTCTCAAGTGTACCATAAGTTTTAAGTATATTTTTTATATATCTATACTTGAAAAAAATATGTATTTAAGAATTTTTATTGAGACATTTTTAATAGAAAGAGACCTTTTTTTTAAATACTGATAATAAGGAAACGAGGAATTAGTTAATTATTTTTTTTTTTATTTTATTAAAAAAAATATCATTTAATGCGTAGAAGGGGATTGACGAAATTAAATTCCTATATTATAGGTAATTAGTTGCTAAGCTACCTTATGCCTCTATATAAATGCATTTAAATTAATGACATGGAAATTAAATAAATACAAAGTTACTGTGGTGGCAATTGATCAAAGCACCTTAATCAAATCTTAAAAATTAATGAATATTTAATCTAACAATTATAGAAAAGATGTAGGGCATTCTAATTTTCCGTTATGAAAAGGGGAGCAAACGAGAGACATAACATAGGACCCATGTTGTTGGATCTAGCATTAACACGTGATAAGCGAGGACTTCTTTGATCAGAGACTTTGAAGATATCCCTCCTCTTGCATATTTTACTATTTTACTATTTTACTATTTTACTATTTTACCATTACATATGTATGATTTTTCAAATTTTGTCTTTGATTTTTATACTCATCCATAATTTTAAATTTAAATTTTTGTAAACGTCATTATTGTATTTAATGCCATTTATTAGTTTTTTTTTTATTATTCAAACCCTAATTGGTACACTCCTGCCATTTCGGGATACATTTAAATAGAACTGTATTTGCAAAAGGTGGTATTTGATAATATGGATACGATGGAACTATAAGAATGAATCAGAAAGCTTAGATAGTATTTTAAAAAGTACGATATTCATTAAGAAATAAGAATGATGTAGAAAACGTTCAAAGTGCGTAAGAAACATTTAATAGGGCTACACCAATTAAGTAGTATATGAATAGGGATTTTGAGCAAATGTGGTCACACAAAGTGGACTTCTAGCTTGATGTGCCCGCCGCCCACGCCAAGCTCCAGCTCTTCTCGAGGGGTTCAACGAACCATGTTTGAAAGCCGTATTTGAACAAAAACAAGGTCTTCTCAATTTTTGAAGTCTTAATTGGTTATTTAACTCTTAGTACCCATGACTCCATAAACATCCAAAGGCAAAGAGCAAGACTCTCTTATATTTTGTATTCGTTGTTGCAAACCCTCATGATTGTAATTGGGTCTTAAGCCATTGTTTAGGGGCTTACTTTTTTATGTTACAAGACAAAATCTAGTGAGGAAACGGCGGAATAATTGTTGTTGGGGTACCACAATGGTATAAAATCACATCCACTCACGTTTCTATGGATAGTCCTTAATCACTTCATTAGCCTCCACTGACTAAATTCAGTTTTTATGATGACAATTTGGTCCCAATTCCCAAATACATATGCAATATTGGAACTTGCACACAAACGCATTGTTTCCTTTGAAGTCCCATAATAGTGTGCTTTAAGCTACAACCTTTCAAGATTTCAACTCTAGCTCAGACTGTTGAGAATGAATCCTGTATTGATGAGAGAAAAGTTTTTGCAAGGGTTCATAAGTAAGTTGGGTTACGCCCGATATAGCCAATTGATTTTACGGTGAAACCTCAATTTTCTTCGAGAACACCTCTTTTTTCAATGGGGGGAGAAGAAACTGGAGCACTTTTGTTATGACCCTTTGAATAAATTTAAGTTGGATTGTTTATCCCTTTTTTTGTTCTTATGGAGAAAACATAAAGTTATACAACTACCATTAAAAGCTTATAAAAAAGAGAAATTTTTAAGTGTCTGCCACACCGTTATAATACGAGTGTGAAAGAAAGAGTTGGCACAATCCTAACTTAGAGTATATCATCAAAATAAATACACATTGTAACAAGTGTTGAATTGTTACATCATGTAGCGGTGGGAAAGAAATTACAACATCATCAAAATTAAAGAATCTGCTTCTAATATGCCATGAACTAGATCAGAATCATTCTCAACGAGTCCATAAGAAGTGGTCCTATTTTTTTCATCGGGTCGAGGTAGAGATCAAAGGTCTTGAGCGACCGATCCAACAGAAGAACTCAAAAGATAAAGAAGTATTGTTAATTTCTTCATGCTCGTTCCAAGTTCGACATTTGACAGAAATAATTTGTCATGTTTTAAGATGGTAGTAAATCATATGCTCAATATCAGCAACAAAAGTGTGCCACCAAATTCAACTCAACTCTAATAAAGAGTGCCATTAGTTTTTGCGTGTCTACGTAGCATTATTCAAGAAAAATTTAGATAATATTTTTTTCTTTTGAGAGAAAATAACCTTAATACCTAGATTTTCTATTTCCGCCATTATACACTCCATACCAAGTTTTAAAACATGAAATAACGACTGGACTTCCATTTTGTTCATCAAGGTTATCTAATCAGCATTAAATCATTAATCTTGATGAAGTGTTGTGTTTGGTGAATTATGTGCTTTTGCTTTTGTATGGAAGTTAGGACGACATTGTTATTGTTTTTGGTTTGCTTAGGCTAATGTGGGTCTTATGAAATGATTTGAAGCAAAAACAAGAACAAAGTGAATATTGAATAGTGCAAAGAAATTTGTGAAAGTGAGAAGGATTGTATCAAAGACAAAGAGCAATGGGGCCATTCTTTGCAATTGGCCGATATCTAAAGGGAAAAACAAAAACTTGACAAGTGACCCTACTAGAATTCCAAACATACTCCATTCTTGTACACTTTGACAACCTTGACGATTCACGAAGAATCTCATAAAATGGTATCTAACAAAAATCATATTGTTTTGATTCAATGAGGACGTTATGAAAAGGGAAATTTGGAAATGCATACTCATCCAATTTGCGCCATTACAAGAAGAGAAAAGGATGCTAGCTAGTATACAATGTTTTTTTGTCCATACATTTGGTTGCTTGTGTTCAAATAAATGATGCAATAGTTATTTACTTGTATATATTTATATTATTTATTAAGCCAACTTCATTGTCAACTAAATTCCTTAAAATACAATTTTAACCTTTTATACATAACTGAGCAAAAAAAAGATAATTACTAAATCATGAGTATTTATGTCAAACCACAACAAATTAGTTTCTTTTTTATTTATAGAAAAATATCAATTGCTTAAAACTAAAAAAATTAATAATAAAAAAATTCACACATTCCAAAAGCTTTCTTCCACTACTATCTCAACTATTCACACATTAATGTGTGCTTCAATTCTAGTATTTGTTAGAAACTCATTTGAGAGTGACCTCTTTTTGATAAGATGATAGTCTGTGAACTCAGTTAGTAGCATATTGAGGATTCTAATATTGGGAAATCGTAATTATGATACGATAGACGTTAGTCAGGCGACGAACTGGGGCTTAGCGTTTATGCGCTTAGGTAGAGGTCTTGGTGAACTAGGTTTATTATTTAATACATAACATACAACAATGTCACATCCCAGTCTCGACTCTGCCGTAGCATGATATTGTCCGCTTTGAGCCCCGTCCACGCCCTTACGGCTTTGTTTCTAGGAACTCACACGAGAACTTCCCAGTGGGTCACCCATCATGGGATTGCTCTCTCCCGAACTCGCTTAACTTCGGAATTCCGATGGAATCCGAAGTCAGTGAGTTCTCAAAAGGCCTCGTGTTATAGGGAGGGGAGCATGTACATATAAGGCACATCACCTCCTCTTCGTTGGTCGATGTGGGATGTTACAATCCACCCCCCTTAGGGGCCCGACGTCCTTGTCGGCACACTCACACCACACGGCAAAGTGGCTCTGATACCATTCTGACACATCCCAGTCTCGACTCCGCCGTAGCACGATATTGTCTGCTTTGGGCCTCGGCCACGCCCTCACGGTTTTGTTTCTGGGAACTCACACGAGAACTTCCCAGTGGGTCACCCATCCTGGGATTGCTCTCGCCCGAACTCGCTAACTTCGGAGTTTCGATGGAATCCGAATCCAGTCGGTTCCCAAAAGGCCTCGTGTTATAGGGAGTGGAGCATGTACATAAGGCACATCACCCTCTCTCCGTTGGTCGATGTGAGATGTTACTTCCCAAAAACAAAACCATGAGGGTGTGGTCGGGGACCAAAGCAGACAATATCGTGCTACGGCGGAGTTGAGACTGAGATGTGACAACAATCTCAGAAATTTTGGTTTAATATTTTAATGAATTTGACAGTATGAGATGAAACTTCAAGTGATTACGAGTTCGTAGTACTTTACGAAATAGTATTCATAAGTCGTATGAATTTATAGTGAATTAAAATAAAAATAAAAATAAAAAGTGTCAAACATATGGTATAAAAAGTATTGGTTGAATATTACACCATTCCTTTATTAATTACATGATAAGTAGCACAATCTGAATGGATAACAATTAAAAAAGAAAAAGAAAAATGGGGAGTTCGTCACGTGGGAAGTGGAGAGAGAAAGTCTTGCTTCTTCGTTGGAACTAAGGTCCAAGAGCAGTATAGCCATGGTAGTCTTCTTTGTATTCCTCTTCGTCTAAAATTAAATCTTTCTTCTTGGTTCAAAGCTTATGTTACACAACATCTACACAACCATGGTGGTCTTCTCTCTTCCATCACATGCCCAAACCGTTGGATGATCCTCAGAGGTCCTCACAAGCGCTTCTTCGGACCCTCAATGTAATACGATAATCCAATCAAAATCCTTCATTTTTAGGACCCCATAAAAATGAAAAAAAAAATAAAAATAAAAATAAAGGACAACATGTTGTTGTGACATATGCTCTAATACATATTGTAAATGTGTAAATCCTAAGTAGAGATAGCTTATGAATCCTTTGAGATCTAGAAGATCTTTCCTAATAAACTTTGTATTACTTGGAGAGCAAGTTTCTTTCCTCCTTATTACTATAAATAAAGGCATAAGGATTGGAAAATTAATACACAATTCCTGAAGCCTATTCTCCACTCTCTTTCTCTCCATGCCGCTCCCCTCAGTTAAATATAGGCCACAACACAACAAAAGTTCTATGATTCTCTGTAGTATATGATATTTTGAGTTTTCTAACTATTAGATCTTGAGTATCCTATAATCTAGGGCATCGTAAAAAATCACAAAAAACAAATCAATGAAAGAAAAAACTATTTAGCCATCTAATAAGGGAAATTTGGGAAATTAGCTAAATTTTTACCTTGAATAACCATCATAACTTTTCATAATTATAATCAAAATATGACATGAAAAATACTGCAATACCGACATGAAAAATACTGCAATACCCTTTCTTAACTAAAATTATTACAAAACTGTATGTTTTCCATAGTTGGGAGACCATCTAAAAGCTTTCGTGGTTTTTTATATTCTTATGTCATATTTACTTGGAAGTTGTTTGATCATGGTCCAAATTTATAATGGTGGTTAAAATTCTATCATGGTCCAAATTTTAGCTAATTTTCCAAATTTCCCATCTAACAACTACAATACAACGAATAGACGAGCACAATATTTGCAAGGGAAATTTTATTTGAACCCTTATAACCTATCTCTACATCCAACTTACTCTCTACACCCATGTTATTTTTTAGTAAAATATCAATATCTCTTTAAACCCAAATTTTTTACCTAATCTACCCTCACAAATTAACCCAATTCAACACTCACAAATTAACCAAATTCAACATATAAATTGATATTTACACCCATTCAAAATAAAAACTCACGTAAATTCATTAAACTTTTAAACTTAGTGGGCTGAAATATTTTCTTGGGTAAATTACACTTTACCACCTCAAGCTTGGGGTCGATTTCAATTCCTTACAACATCTTTAAAACATTTCACTTTCATACCTCAAGTGCTATTTTATTTCAATATAATACATCCGTTACATTTTCCATCCATTGATCCGTTAAGCTGGCGTGGCTGCCACTTTTTTGCCACGTGGCAGCCAAATGTGTGGCACGTGGCCAAAAAAAAATTTTAAATTTTTTTATAAAAAAAACCTGAATCTTCTAAAAAAAGAAAAACCCAAAAGCAAAAGCTGAAACACATCTCCCCACAACCCCAAACTCAGAAACCTTATCTACCCCACCCCTCCCAGCCGCAGACCACCCACCCACCCACATGACTCACGCAGACCCACCTCCCTCCCCCCTCCCCGCGACCCCGAAACCCCCCCCCCACCCACGTGACCCACGCGACCCACGCATACCCACCTTCCTCCCCCCTCTCCGTGACCCCGAAAACCCAGAAACCTTATTTCCCCCCCCCCACCCCCAATCTGAACCCTACTCCCCGACGCATCAATGAATGGACCCTCGCCGGCCTCCCCGCACAGTCAGCGACCCCAAGGTCCGACAAGTCGGGTTCTTCGCCTCGCCCGACCCCATCACCTCCTCATCGCCTCCCGTCGTCTCCGTCGTTAGTCAGGACAGGGGCGAGTACTTCTTCCGAATAGGCGTCGGGACTCCGGAGCCCGCTTCGTCTTCACCGCTTCATCTTCGCCCTCTCCGGCGAGTACTTTTGCAGACCCTCTTGCTTCGTGGGTTAAACCCAAGTGAGGCTTTTCAATCTCTGTTGAATTCTTATAGGAAACTTGAATGTTCGTCAAGTGTTGGATTTGATTTGTTGGTTCAAGGTTATGTGCAAAATATGAGGGTTTTGGTTGTGAGGCTGATGAGGGAGTGTGAAATGTTGTCGGAGGTGAGAACTTTGAATGCCATGTTAAATGGGTTGGTGAAAATTAGGCATTTCAATTTGGTTCTGCAACTCTTTGATGAAATGATCAATGTGGGTCTTCGACCCGATGTTTATATGTATACTGTCGCTGTTAGGAGCTTGTGTGAATTGAGTGGAAGAGGGGAGGTGAAGAGAGTGGAGGAGAGGGAGAAGGTGGGTTGGGGAAGATGGGTTTTAGGGGTTGCGAGGAAGGTGGGGTGAGTTCTACGTTTTTCAATTTTTTTTTTTTAATTTTTTTTTTGCCATGTGGCATACAGGTGGCAACCACGTGGAACAAATGTGACCGCCACGTTAGCTCTTAATGGATTAATGGATGGAAAATGTAACGGAGGTACTATATTGAAATAAAATAGTAGATGAGGTATGAAAGTGAAATGTTTTAAAAATGTTGTAAGGAATTGAAATCGACCAAATAAAGTACGTGGGAAGGATTTATCATGCACTGAATGATATTATCAATCAAAATAGACTTTTGGATTATTTGTCTCAATGTAATGGATCCTCAGGACCATATGCCGTAGAGTTCAACAACTTCAACACCTTTAATTGAAAATGATGGTTCAACCTATAATAGTAACAAGATGTTTGGTTCTATTGAAACCTTGGAAATTATGTCTCCAATAATAAAGGAGCCAAGGGAAGTAGGAACTTCACTTGTAGAATACCATCTACAGGTGCATGATGAAATGATTAAGTGAATGTTGTTCTTGCAAAGGTGAAGGATATCTGGCCACTTATGTACAATCATAAGGTAACACATTAGTTTCTGGGTTGGTTTAACTGGATCATCCTGCCAATGGAATGCCTAATATACAATTCGAATATGTTGTTAACAGAATCATCAAGTCTGCTTTGCATGTGTAGTTGGAAAACCTGATAACGGCTGATTGCTTTGAGAGTATAAAGCTGAAGCGTTCTAGTGAGATACTTAATGATCTTAAGCTGCTATAGAGGCACACCCAGCACCTTCAGAAGCATATTATCATCGGTCTTTCGTTCTTCATCAAATATATATGCACTTACTTTTTAAATAATTACCATTCTAACAGAAAAAATATAATGGTCTTCGCCTAAGTCGATCAAAGACAGAATATATGGAGTGCAAGTTCAGTGCAAATGAAGGCTCAAATGAGTTAGGGGTGAGGATCAGAGACCAGGAAGTACCAAAGAGCGACCGTTTTCGCTACTTAGGATCTATCTTGCAAAAGAACGGAGAATTAGATGGAGACCTCAACCATAGAATACAAGCTGGATGGAGGAAGTGGAAGAGTGCATACGGAGTGCTGTGTGACCGTCGTATGCCACTGAAGCTCAAGGAAAATTTTGTTAGGACGGCAATAAGGCCGCGATGCTGTATGGCACATAATGTTGGGCGGTGAAGCATCAACACGTACATAAAATAGGAGTGGCGGAGATGAGGATGCTTCGTTGGATGTGTGGGCACACTAGAATGGATAAGATTAGGAATGTGGATATTCGAGGTAAAGTAGGAGTAGCTGAAATTGACGGAAAGATGAGAGAAAATCGGTTACGATGGTTTGGACATGTGCAACGAAGGCTTACTGACGCTCCAGTTAGAAGATGCGACCATGGGGCAGAGGTCCAGGGCCAAAGGGGTAGAGGAAGACTTTGGAAGAGACTCTAAGAAAAGACTTAGAGTACTTGGATCTAACGGAGGATATGACACAGGACCGAGCGCAATGGCGTTTTAGGATTCATATAGCCAACACCACTTAGTGGGAAAAGGCTTTGTTGTTGTTGTTGTTGTTGTACCATTCTAACATAAAAAAGTTGGTTTTGTCGAAAGCTATTTCAACATATATAATTTTCTATTTAAAGTTTTGGAAAATTAGAATGTTACAAGCAATTGTATCAAATTTACAAAAAAACCAAAAACAAAACAAAACAAAACTTGCATAAAATCGATTTATAACTTAGTTGGAGAATTCAAAACTTCAAAAATCATCATCCATTGGTCAACAAAAGCTTATTTTTCTCTATGAAAGCGTCTTAGGGTTTTAGTCAAAATGAATGGAGGATAAAGATTGTATGAGGGTAGAGTTTGATTATTGCACTACTACAAAATTGGCTATAATTGGCGGTCCAAAAATCGACAAGAAAACATAATTTTTGTCGGATATTTGGTAATTATGGTTAATTTCATGGTACTTGATGGTAATTATGCAATAGGTTAAAAAAGATAATTCACATTTAAAATTTAAGTTGGGTGTAGAGAGAGGTTATATGTGTTAGGATATATTAGTGTTATGTGATTATGACACTTGTCAACAGATTATGCATTTAGTTAGTTAGTTAGTTGTAGGTATATGGTTCCTATATAAACCAAAAGTGTAATGACTTACTGTGTAAGAAATCAGAATACAACATTTCATTCATCTCTCTCTTTCTATCTCTTTCTCTCTCTAGTTCTTGATATTCCTTTCTGATATATCAGTATACATATTAACATGGTATCAATCGCCGATCCAGCTCGCGCGATTCTGTTCGATCCTTCTGTTGCTTCCGCTTCTTCTATCTGATCTAGTCTCTGCTCGCGATCGTGTTCTTCTCTACTTGCGATCGTGTTCTCTCTCTGAACGATTGACGATCTCCATTTCTAGGGTTTGCTGCACAATTTTTTCTTCAAAGATTGCAAATATGGTAACTGCATCACAGCTTCAGATTCTTCAATCTCCCATTACTGCTCTTATTTCTACAATTTCTACTTCTGTGAATATTAAACTCGATGATACGAATTACTTGAATTGGCAATTTCAAATGCAATTATTGTTAGAAGGTCATGGAATTATGCAGTTTGTTGATGGCTCCAATCTCTGTCCTCCTCGTTTTATTGATAATTCGACTGCCTCTGATACAATTTCTGGTGATTCTTCTTCTCCCATTGAGAATGATGCATATGTTGTGTGGAAAATGCATGATCGAGCCTTGATGCAACTGATTACTGCCACTTTATCACCTGCTGCCATTTCTTGTGCTATTGGTAGTTCTAGTGCTTGTGATCTTTGGACTCGATTGCGAGAACAATTTTCTACTGTTTCCAGAACCAGTATATTTCAGATGAAATCTAATCTGCAGACTATTAAGAAAGGGTCAGATTCTGTCTCTCTGTATTTGCAGCGAATTAAGGAGGCTCGCGATTACTTGTCTGCTGCTGGGGTTCACTTTGCTGATGAGGATATAGTCATATTGGCACTTAATGGTCTACCCTCTGAGTATAACACTTTCCGATGTGTTATTCGAGGCAGGGAAAATGTCATTTCTCTTAAGGATTTTCGATCTCAGTTACTTGCAGAAGAACTCATTGTGGAGAGCAATGTCTCATCTCAGTTTTTGTCTGCCATGGTTGCTGATACCAATACCATTTCTGAGTCTAAGTCTTCCACTTATTCTCCTCAGGCCACTTCTGGTCCCACTGGTGGTTTTAGGCAATTTCACAATAATAGGCAGAAGGGTAAAGGCAAGTTCAGTCAAGGGTATAGGTATCCTACCCCAAGACCACAGTTTGTTAATCAATCTCATGCTCCTACATCGGGTGTTCTTGGTCCCTCTCCACCTGTACCTTTTGCTCCATCTGTGTTTTGCCAGTTGTGCAATGCTTATGGTCATACTGCACCATTTTGTCACTCTAGGACAGTGGATAAGTCTAGTTGCCAGATCTGTGGGAAGCACAATCACACTACTTGGTTCTGCTTTTATAATGATAAGGGTCCTTCTTATATTGGCCTAAAGCAACCATCCGTGGCTCAGTATTCATATGCTCCCTCCGCTCCTCAGTTGCCTTCTCAACCTGCAATGCAAGCTATGCATACTATGGTTCCATCATCTTCTCAGGCTTCATCCTCTCAATCTTCTCCACAGATTTGGCTTGCTGATTCTGGAGCTACGAATCACATGACCACTGATCTCAGCAACTTGTCTTTAGCTTCTCCATATCCGACACAAGAGACAGTTCAAACTGCTAATGGCGAAGGTTTGCAAGTATCTCATGTTGGCAGCACTATTATTCATACACCCGTACATCCTATCAAATTAAATTCTGTTCTCTATGTGCCCAAGTTATCTCAGAATCTATTATCTGTCCATAGAATCTGTCTTGATAACAACTGCTGGTTGATTTTTGATGCATTCTGTTTTTGGATTCAGGACAAGGCCACAGGGAGAATCATCTACAAAGGGCTCTGCAGTAATGGACTTTACCCAATCCCATCTCTTGCTAAACATCATTCCTCTACTTCACCAAGTCAAATCAAGGTTTCTGCCTATCTGGGACAGCTTATCAGTTCATCTATTTGGCATAGTAGGTTAGGTCACCCTACCAATAATATTGTGTCTACTATGCTCAGTAAAGCTAATATTAGGGGTTATAAGGATGATGTACCAATGGTCTGTCATAGTTGTCTTGAAGGGAAATTTACAAAATTGCCTTTTCAATCTAGTACTCATCAATCTCAAATACCTTTTGAAATTGTTCACAGTGACCTTTGGGGTCCTGCACCATGTAATTCCATTGATGGTTTCAAATTCTATGTAACTATCATTGATGAATGTACAAGATTCTGTTGGGTGTTCCCACTTATCAATAAATCTGACTTTTTTGATACATTTGTCTCCTTTTATACATTTGTTCAAGCTCAGTTTTCTGCCTCCATTAAGGTTTTACAAACCGATGGTGGGGGAGAGTATATCAATCACAAACTCCAAGCTTTTCTCAAGGCTAAAGGGGTGTTACA
This sequence comes from Cotoneaster glaucophyllus, assembly GCA_036320875.1. NCBI lineage: Eukaryota > Viridiplantae > Streptophyta > Magnoliopsida > Rosales > Rosaceae > Cotoneaster > Cotoneaster glaucophyllus. The sequence goes on along the minus strand of CM070069.1, from coordinate 19,309,357 downwards.
TCACATCTCTTGTCCATACACTCCTGAGCAAAATGGTTTAGCCGAAAGAAAACATAGGCACCTTATAGAAACCACTGTTACCCTGCTTCAATATGCTAAACTTCCTTCTCAGTTTTGGTCCTTTGCTTGTCAGACTGCATCTTATTTAATCAATAGGATGCCTACACCTGTTTTACACCATAAGTCTCCTTTTGAGTTACTATTTCGTACCTCTCCTGCCATTGATCACCTTAGAGTGTTTGGGTGCTCGTGTTTTCCTTTGCTCAAGCCTTATAATACTTCCAAACTACAACCTAAAACTACTGAGTGTGTTTTTCTGGGTTATGCCTCTAAATATAAGGGTTTTCTCTGTTATGATGTCTTGAAAGATCGAATCTATATATCTCGACATGTTGTGTTTGATGAGTCCACATTTCCTTACCAACACTTGCTAGCTCAATCTAAAAAGTGTGCCATATCATGTGACTTGTTCCCTACATCTTCAGTCCTACCACTACCAAATCTTACCAATAATGTTGTTTATCCTTCAATACCCTTACAAGTGGAACCCACCCCATCCCTGCAACCATCTTCAACCCCTATATCTTCAGCATCCTCTACTTTGCATCCCACGGCTGCTTCATCTCCTCAGTCCATTACTGTCTCAGCACGCTCTTCCTCCTCACTCCCTGTGGATCCTACTTCTGAGTTTAGTCCTACTCATTTACAACCAGTGTTGCCCATTGCTCCTTTAAATATGCATCCCATGCAAACTCGGAGTAAGAATGGTATTGTTAAGAAGAAAGCATTTCTCAGCAATCTCAGTGATTCCAGTTATGTTGATTTGTCTATGTGTGAGCCTGCAACCTATAAATCTGCTCTTAAGGTTCCTGTTTGGCATCAAGCCATGCAAGAGGAGATTACTGCACTGCATACTCAGGAAACTTGGTGTTTGGTCCCCTTACCTGCTCAGAAAAACTTAGTGGGTTGCAAATGGATCTTCAAGCTTAAGAAAAATTCTGATGGTTCGATTTCCAGGCATAAAGCTAGGTTGGTAGCTAAGGGCTTTAGTCAAGAACCTGGTCTGGATTATGGGGAAACTTTTAGTCCTGTTATCAAACCTGCTACTATCAGGTTAATACTAGCTCTGGCTGCACAGTTTAAATGGCCATTACGGCAACTAGATGTTAAAAACGCATTTCTTCATGGTGTGTTGCATGAAGAGGTATATATGGCTCAGCCTCCGGGGTTTGAAGATCCAAATCATCCTGAGTTAGTATGTAAATTACAGAAATCTTTATACGGGTTGAAACAGGCCCCACGGGCGTGGAATGAAAGGTTCACCAATTTTCTGCCTTCTCTTGGTTTTGTATCCACTTATGCTGATTCTTCTCTGTTTGTTAAGCATATTGGTACTGAGATGGTGATTTTACTACTTTATGTTGATGACATAATTGTCACTGGTAGTGCTTCTTCTGTCATTCAGCAAGTCATTGACTCTCTTACAGTTGAATTTGATATCAAAGATCTGGGAAATCTGCACTACTTTCTTGGCATTCAAATTGATCGCACTAGTTCGGGTTTTTTCTTGTCTCAGACCAAATATATACAGGAGCTACTACAGAAAGCAGAAATGGTTGATTGCAAACCTTGTGATACACCATGTTTGCCTTACAATCGCTTACTCAAGGATGATGGTTCTCCTTTTCCCAATCCTGCAGCCTATCGAAGTATCGTGGGTGCGTTGCAGTATCTCACTTTCACGAGGCCTGACATTGCATTTTCTGTCCATCAAGTCTGTCAGTTTATGCAGGCTCCTATGGTTTCCCATTACACTGCAGTCAAGAGAATCTTACGATACTTAAAGGGTACTATGACCTTTGGTATGTCTTATTCTGCTAGTGACTTACAGTTAAAAGCTTTCAGTGATGTCGATTGGGCCGGCGATCCTAATGATCGTCGGTCTACCACAGGCTTAATTGTGTTTTTGGGTGGCAATCCCATTTCCTGGTCTTCTAAGAAGCAGCAAACAGTGTCACGCTCCTCTACAGAAGCTGAATATCGGGCGATGTCTTCCACTTCTGCTGAATTGGATTGGATACAGCAGCTTCTTGAGTTTTTGCACATCAAACCTCCAGCACCCCCAGTTTTATTTTGTGACAATCTTTCTGCAATAGCACTGTCATTCAATCCTATTCAGCACCAGCGTACGAAACACATTGAAATAGATGTTCATTTTGTGCGAGAAAGGGTTGCCAAACATCGTCTACTGGTTCAATTTGTCTCTTCCCGGGAGCAATTTGCAGATATTTTAACAAAGGGTCTTAGTTCTCCTTTGTTTCGGTCTCATTGTCACAATCTCATGCTTGGTTCTTCCCACCATGTGATTGAGGGGGGATGTTAGGATATATTAGTGTTATGTGATTATGACACTTGTCAACAGATTATGCATTTAGTTAGTTAGTTAGTTGTAGGTATATGGTTCCTATATAAACCAAAAGTGTAATGACTTACTGTGTAAGAAATCAGAATACAACATTTCATTCATCTCTCTCTTTCTATCTCTTTCTCTCTCTAGTTCTTGATATTCCTTTCCGATATATCAGTATACATATTAACAATATGGGTTCAAATAAAATTTCCCTATTTGCAATGAGCACTTTAATGTTCGTGAATTGAAATGGTCAAGAAACTTTTCAGTTTTGTGAATTTGATAATAGGGATCTATATATTGGTATTTGGCTACAATACTTCCATGTATTTAATGTAATTGTCATCTCGACGGTTAGATGGTGATTTGATCAACTACATATATTCACATGAATTACATCTAACCGTCGGACTGTGATTGTACTAAATTACATGTAAGTATTGTAGTCATTCTCCACCATGGAAGGCATACATGTGTTATATTCCATAGCGATGATCTATCGATGCCATAACGATAAGCTATTGATGTCTCGATATATGTGAAGGGCGTTTTTGTAATTTTATGATTTTTTTTATTTATTGTTTTAGCAATTTTTTTCCAATCATTTTGACAACCATGATTTAATTTCTGATTAGTTCGCCCAAATTTTCTTTGTTTTTGCTGGTTGACAAGATAATAAACGAAGGAAAATATGTTGTATATGACATCCAAATTGCAACAGAAAAGGTCCTACTCTACACCTTAAAACCAAAATGCTGATCGATGCTTATATAGAACACAAGAATTTCATGAAGTGGTATCAAGGGAGCACCACGTTCATGGATTCAGACGAGGCATTATGAATCCATGATTCTGAATAAAAAGAATGGTATCTGGGAGTTGATTGCATCTTAGTCCCACTCATTGTCTATGAGAGCAAAGGGAGTGGCCATAGACCCTTGGCAAATCCCTTTCATAGTTCCACTGAAAGCAACTGCTGAGAAAAATAAGTGATGAATTGATTATATTTCAATTAGCTCCATTCACTCTGATGTTACATGCTTGACAAGTGAAAAGCATTTCTATTTAAGGAAGATTCCTCAATTATCATTGATGTGTTCAAATTGGTCGTGAAATCGACAATACGCTCGCAATGGTTTACAATCATTCACACGTAATAAAAAATGCATATTAAATTAGACACAGTTAAAACTTAGTAAAAAGAAAATGGTTATAAAATTAACCTTGAAGCTTTCTACCTAATTAAAAATGGAACATAACATTATGATTACTTATCTTCTGAAGAGTAAATATTAAAGGAGATGGATGTCCACAAAATTGTATGACTATGACTATGAGAGGAGATTTGCATTGCATTATCTCAATAAAATAAGGTTCATGCAAAAATAGGTCAATAAAACATAAAGAAACTCGAGAGAATATTTAGTACTGCTGCAGTCTGCTTTTTCTTTTTTGTTTCCCAAATCACCCTCCTTGCCATGCCCTTGAATCTTAAGGCCAAATAATGCAGATTTACGAGGCAGTCAAAGGTATGCAGCAATTGATTTTTCTTCCAAGATTCTTTATTGCCTTTCTTTTGGCCCATTCCTCTTCCTTCTTTTTCTTTCATGAGATTTGTATCCGTTTTAAAGACATGGTTTTGTTCTTTGTTTTCAAAATGTGACAAAGCTTTCTCACATGTCATTATCTTTGGCAGATTCTCTCATCAGAGGAACAAAGTTCATTTTACCTGTGTGTTTGTACCAAATATTATATATAACCATCAGATGTAGACCTCGCATACGTTTTTATCCCTGATTAAAGGAATTTATACTGGTACGGGGTGCGTGTCACCATTTTTTTACACCATTTTTTTCACACATTTTGTGAGGCTCACTACGTAATGTATTTTTAACAATTCAAATTGTCTATATTTTAGAACATCATTCATAGACCATTTTTACAATAATCTAACGTTCATATGTTTTAAATTTGGGTGTTTTTTTGTAGCATGATCTTCGAGGAAAGACTTAAAAGATGGACGGTTCGGATCGTTGAAATACATTACGAAGTGGGACACACAAAAACGTATATCAAAAGTTGTTTAAAAAAAATGATGTCTGGGATCCATGGCTATTTATATTAAGTACGGATCCCTCTCCACACAGATATATATATATATATACATAACCCTTATGCAAAGGGATCCCCATTTTTTTTCTAAAAATGGGGATTAGGTGTGGGACCCACTCCACATCAAATTTCAACGATCCGAACCGTCTATTTTGTAAGTCTCGATTCATAGATCATCCTTACAAAAATTCAATTCAATCTGAAATCATTTGCCTATTTAATTATCAAGATCAAATTTCATTGTTTCTTATATAACAAAGTATTCGTTAATTTCTTTGAACCTAATTAGATGCCTTAAACATTTCCGATTTGCCTAATATTTTGCAAGGATGATCTATGAGGTGCAACTTGAAAAATAGACGGTTCGGATTGTTAAAGTTCGATGTGGTGTGGACCCCACACCTAATCCCCATTTTTATAAAAAAAATGGGGATCCCTTTGCATAAGGGTTCTGTATATATATATATATGTGTGTGTATGTATGTATGTATGTATGTATGTATGTATGTATTTTCTTTTATTTTGAATGAGATATGATATGTGAGAATCAAAATGGGATATTTAATTATAGGATGGTTGCTTACGAAAGCCAGTCATGCCTATATAGGAACGGGAGTGCATTTTTTGCTTATCACCCTAAGGTGGTGGTGAGGCTTTCTATCTTATTAAGTAATGTTTGATGAGTTTGATTTAATCTATCTATTGTAAAAATCTCAAAATTTAATTTTTAGACAACAATCAAGAGGATGGCCAGGAGCATCTTAAATGTGGTGAGCAAAAATATTTTTTAAGAATGTTAGTATTTTTAAAAGTAAATCAATCGAGGAGAAATTCGGATACGTGTGTGCCCCAGTGCATTAAGTCAGGCTCTCTCACTCACAAAATGTGGGATCCATCATAAAGATTTAATCATTTTCTTATTGCAGTGCACAAACTATTTCACTTAAATTCTGTATGAACTCAGATTCATAATCCTCATAATGTGTGCACGTAAATCTCATAAAAGGTTTGTACTAATCATACATAAGAATTGGTGTACATGGTGGAATATCTGAACTTTCTGTTGGTGTTTTCTTTACTTATTAGTTTTACTCTTAATTATATGCATGGAAACATGAAATTTCTTTTGGCTATTTTTACTTCACGTCCATGAATAATTGGATAGTTATTCTGGACTATTTTGTGATATTGTTCTTCTTTCTCTCTCTCCCCCAGTTTTCCAGAGTTTCCTTTTCTACATTCCCAGATCCGATTGTTCATTATTTCTGTAACTGTATCCTGATTGGTAATATATACCCTTCACGAGATTTATGTCAAAAACTAGGGCATGGTCCAGACTACATAAATAATATATATATATATATATATATATATATATATATATATATATATATATATATATCAGGACCACTGTTTTTAGGGTTTTGAATAGAAAGAAATCATTTGACCTAATCTAATAAAATCATTTTCTGGAAATTATACTCTCTCTAATTAGTGTGACACTGATCATTCATCATAATTCATAATGTGCATGCCAACTTCGATCAGTGGGGGACTTGGCTGTAATTGACAACCAAGTACATCATGACATACTTGATTTCTAGACCTTACATACAAAAGAATATTAGAGACGACAACTATGTACACTTGTTACGGTGCCATTTAATTTTTTTACTAAATTAGAAAAGCAAAGGGGAAAAAAAAATCAGACAACCAAATATACTTTTACAAAATAATTCAATAACTCATTGAAGAGAAGAAAAAAAAAAAAAAAAAAAAAAAACTCTCTTCTATCTATTTTTTCACCTGTAATACTCTAATTGATTCATAATTATAGAACTCTTTTAGATCGAGCACTTCTCCCATTAAGCAAGCTTGAGTTTTTCCTTTATAAATATAGGGTTCGAAGCCCTACTAATTTTTTAGAAGTAAATAAGTATAAAACTTTACTTTGACACAAAATAACAAGTTAATAGGATCAGATATATACTATTTAACTTGGTTTAGCGTGCGATTTTAACTTAAGCTTCAAATTGCACACCGAGCCAAAGAAATATCGCATTCAATTTAAGCCTCAAACTCAAAATAGTATATCCGAAATGGACCAATCCATTAGTATTAATAATGTTGAGTAAATTTGAACATAAATGCGAAGAGATATATAGTTCAATCGTACGGTAGAATAAAATTATAAATTGGCTGGCTGAAGCTCCCACCTTGCATTACATTGACATTTGTGGTAGCCAGTCATCTCTTCCTCCTCCAAAATGTGTATCAAATCATGAGGTTCTGACCATTTCATTAGTCTTGTCATCCCATTAAGCTCCCTAACATGAGCATTCAATATGATTTGGCCCAGCTAATAGTTGGTATATGGATGGGATGGCTGTCTGCGTTTAGGCCATGAAATTGAAATATATACACATACAAAGGTTTTTATTACAAATGGTGTTTTATTTTTTCACAGAGTCATCAGTTTGATCTTTTTATTTCAAACTCATCAATTTCGTCGTCTATCTTTGGGGAAGCACGCCAAACATGAAACTACAATGACCAATCAAATTACGCCACATGTATTATATAAACAATTAATTTTTTAAAGATTTAAAATTTGGAAAACCAATTAAGAAAAACGAAAAGAAAAAAAAAAGCCGAGCAACCAGACATCCCCCCACCGCCCCGCCTCCATCTTTTGGATTAGGATTCTCTCCCCTCCTCTTTCCATTCCCTTCCATCCCCTCCTCTCACATTCTCTTATTTTGTCTTTCTCTTGTTATAAAAAAAAATTAATATAAGATGTTGACATGGCTTCATCGTGATCATTCAAATATGAGAGGAGGGAAGGGGAGGGAAAAAAAGAGGAGAGAGAATCCTACTCCCCATCTTTTTCCCTTCCTCTTTGTTATCTCCTTCTCTTTGAATGAAGGGTCAATCCAAATTGGACTTTGACATAACATTAAAAAAAATAACAATAACATGATTTACACGAACTTAAATGAAAAAACTCACATTTTTTCATAATTACGTGGCGTAATGTGATTGGTTGTCAGCGTTCCATACATGTTCCACATAAGCAAATTAACAGAAATTTTAACGAAATTTAACAGCAAACACAAAATTGATGGCCTTCTCCAAAATAAAAGACGAAATTAATGAGTTTGAAACATAAAAAACCAAGCTGAAGACTTGTCAAAACATAAAGACCACTTGTGATAAAATTTATATATATGGTCCTGTGGAGAGGAGAGAAGGGGCATATGGTTGATGTCGAAACGTGGAACACTAGGATCGTCCTATAATTGCGACGACATGTGTCGGTAAAATACATGAAACTATGTTTTACCCAATAATACGTTAACGAAAAGAAAGTGATTTCTGTCACACATGTTTATCTCCACTCCATGTTTATTCATGGCCTTCAAATAAGTTAAAAAAATAATAATAAATATAAGTGTGCGAAAATCGTTTTCCTTAACAGCAATATACAGTTGCCTCATGGCCGGAGTACCCAATAAAGGTACGGCAAAACCAAAGAAATAAGCTCATTTCCAATGAGTTAGAATGTACTCTTGCAGCCCACCTGGAGATGAAGTGGACTGTCTACAAACCATTCAGCTAAGAAATGGGCCAGTTTGTTCATCCATTTTCCAGGGATTTCCTTGTGCTCTCAATGATTTGATCATTACACTCGACCTCCAAAATTTATTCTTCTAAAATTTTCAAATTTTCCCTTCAATGTGCTTTATCCGTTAATTGAAAAAAATCGAAAGAAGAGAAAGAAATTGACCGTTGGCCGGAGGGTTCTGCTCCCCGCCTTATAATGCTCCCATTAGTTGTTGATAGGATTTTTCCCACTTACGAAAAGATAGTCAAAATCACGTAAAATACTTGCAAGAATACAAGGTTATTGTAGTTTAGGTGCTCTTGCAAGGTCGTTCTCCTCAAAGACTATTTAAATGATTTTTGTAGAAACAATTCCTAATTAACTACTTAAAACTGAAAATTGAGAAAAGAGATTTTAGAATTGGATAATATTAAAAACGAATTTTAATTAAAAACTAATATGATAAAAGAAAAGAGTTTTAAATACCAATTTATAAAAGCACTAGGGTTCCACCGTCACCTAGCAATCCTATGAATTTCTACCAATTACTTATGATCTACACATGCCACTTTGAAGGTTAGGGTTTCCTAATATATATTCTCCTCGTGATATTCAAGCAAGAACGTATATCTAACATGCAATCCGTCTGTGATATTCAGATCAAATATGAACATGCAAGACTCATTAAGCTTTATGAAAACCTTTTGAAAAACCATGCAACCCCTAAGAACGTGATATTCGCCTTAGATGAAATTACATTTATCAATCACAAGAAGCAATACTCAATCCTCCGGTGATATTCTGACCGAATTGCATCCAATTACTTGTCTAAACATCTTAATGATGGCCAGTCATCATGACAATTAGATAGTTTAAAACAGTGATTAATAATTCAAAGCAACATGCAATCAATCATAAGCAATTAAATAAAAATCACATATTCATGCTAAGGTTTAAGGCTTCGCCCTAGCAAAAGGAAAATTAGCTACGCATATTCATAATTAAAATCATAGAAAATATTATTGAATGAATAAGAATGAAAACACCTTGAATTAGAAGATCACAAAGCCTTTAAGAACCCTAGGTCTCCAAAGTTGCATGAAAAATAGTAAAAGAAAAACCTCCTAAGAAAAAGCACGGCCAAGCAATATATAATTGCCAAGCCTTCCGCAAAAACCCTAAAACCCTAGGTTTCTTGTTCCAACTAGGAAACTAATTAAATAATAATAAAATATCTTAGAAAGTAAAGTCCTAATTAAACTAGGAAAATCTGCACAGAAACTGTACAGCCACGTTTTAGTCTCAATTGTCCTCCAAATCCGGCCCATAATAGCTTGTTTTGAAGATCAGGACGTTCTGAACACATCTCCAGAAGGCCACGAACCCATCCGAGATCATCTTGGGCTCCAAAAACGTAATTCAAGCCCAAAACGTCACTATTTCAGCACTGCGCATCGCTCCTTTATTCTATCGCCAGAAAATCACCACTAGGTAGAAAAATCTGATATTTTGATACAATTAAGCCAAGTGACTCACGAACGTCCTCCAACTGGAATTACTCCAAAATTCGTCCATTTGCTTTTGTTTTGCTCCAGAGGAAGCCGAAAGTCCTATATTGAAAATACAATTCAAAGTATCAAAATTCTTCCAAAATAATAACCAAAATACACTAAGAATAGGGTTAAATATATTATATAAAATTGACTCATCAGTTGTCACTCTTAAAACATCCGATTTGTTCTGTTTACTTTGTGACAATTGACAAGCGAGGTTAGAGGAGGAGTAGGGCAAATGCTCACTACCACTAGAGGCACAAGTCGTCACGTATATTGAGTTCTATATAAGTAACCAGTTGGGTGCATTTAGAAGATCCTTTAGTGGGTGTCCAATATATATCCAAGCCCCTTCATATCTTTGTCATTTCGGCCATGTTGGATCGTTAGGTATGAATTTTAAGGCTTTGTACATTTGCAAAAGTGTGGAAAGAATTTGGCAGAGGTTGTTATTGTCATTTGATTGACATCAAACGGGTGATAAATAAACAAAGTACAAATACACGACATACATGGAACGATACCAACGATGTGAACGGCGATATTGGTATTAAAGTGTATTGAGTTGTGTCTGACTTTCTAACAAATTAACCCTTGAAATTCAATTTGTCTAACTTTGCTTTCTACCATCAAAATCCTTGAATATGTCTTTCAAAATTGGTTAGTGGAACAATAAAACACATTGTTGATAAGATTTCACAAGTGAATGTGGATGAAAAAAATTAATAAAAGTTGAAGATGGTGTTTTACTGTTGTGGTCACTATTCTAAAAATTCTCGTCTAGCGTCACTTAGGCTCCGTCTAGTCATTAATATTTACGCTTCTAAAATTAAGAAAGGGTGCCTAGACCTGCTTAGGTGCCCGCCTAGCCCGCCCAAACTCGCATAGGCACCGCTTAGGTCGCGACTCTCATTTTGACAAAAATTAGATAACTTTCGTTTTACATTATTTTAATAAATTGTAATGGACTTGTTAAATACTTGAATGAATACATATTATATGATTGTTCCCAATGTTTTCATTACGTTCTAATACTTTATTATGTATTTGTCATTCTATTTTGCAATTTATGTATCCCAATAAAATTATGTATTTTTTAAGTGTAAACAGACACTTATTTGTACTTATATAATAAATTTACTTAAATCCGCCTAGGCGCTAGGTCATAGCTCGTTGCCCGATTAGTGCTTAGCGTTTTTAGAACTTTGTCTACGGTAGAAAGCAATCATGCATATGCACTCTGGTGGGGTTTGATTCCCACCAATCATTTCTCCTAACAATTTAACCTGTCAATACTATTGTTTGTCAAAAAAACAAAAATTTAATGAAATTTGACTGAAAGTTCTCTTTGCAAAATAAGACACATCTCAACAACAATGGATCATATTTGTGCCATTTAAATAGTTTTAAAGATAGTGGATCCTACTTTGACGGTAGAAGCAAAGTGAGACGCTATTTGAGTTTTGAATAATTAAGTGACAAAATTTAACTTTTACGAAGTTAAGTGAGACTCGAGTTGAGTTTCAAAGATGTCATAAATAAGCACAATCTTCTTAATCAGGTCTTAAATAAGTCATTTTAATTCGATTATAATTGTAATTTATTATTAAGCTGAACAAATCGTGATATGAATCGAACAAAATCGACCGGTGCCTAACCCTAGATGTCCAAAAGGATGCTTGAATACAAGGATATTTATAGGGTACAAGATTTTGGAGTCTTCAACCCTTTTTCATTGGGCACGTTGACCTCCATATCATCATCAATGACAGTGAGGGTTTGTAATGTTAGTCATTTAATAGCCAATAATACATACAAATTTTTAACTTTAGGACCCAAATTGTGAGTCGAGTGAGTAAAACCAAAGCAAGTCCCGCAGCGAACCAGAAGAACGTGAGTTTTGCACATTGAGTGTTCAAGAGACAAGAACCAAATCGTGATTTTATTAATTGTTGCTTTTCTTCTAGTTTTTGTTTGACAATTCTCACAAATACAACAATAACAGAAGAGTTTTTGGCATCAATTTCTTTTGTTTTGGCAAAAATCTCAATTCTCAACCCAGAAACAATGGCGGCATCATTGATACTTTCCCGAAGAGTTTCATCTGTGGGCATTTCTCGCACTCTCCAGGGTATCTTCTTCCAAACCCACCTTTTCTTTTACAAGAATATGTTGTTTTTTTTCCTCCAGCTTGTTGGTTTTGCACTTACAAGGTGTTTGGTTGCTGAGAAAATGGTGGGGAAAAGGCAAGCTATAAGAAGTTGTTGTTTTCTCTCGTTTTCCTGGTTTTGAAATGTTCTTTTTTAGGATATGAAAATAGAGAAATTTGATTGTAGTGGGATTAAATTGGGCACAAGTATTGAACTTTGCATTCTGCATTCAGTCTGAATGGAGACACTACAACAAATTGGTCCTTTAGCGAGAAAGAAATTGTTTTTGTTGTAGATTACATTTCAGCGAGGAAAATTTCAAGTTCTCGTAAAAACTGAGTTGAGTTTGATCTCCACACATGTCAAAGAAATAGCAAGAAAAAAAATTCTTTCTGCGAGGAAATATTTTTGCTGTACATGTTGCTAGTTAGAAAAATTTATTATCTGGCTGTAAGTTTAGCGGAAATTATTTTTCCTTCTCACCAAAATATTAGCAAGGAAATTTTATTTTTCTCAAGTAAAGCGCCCTTTTATTCACGCTCTGGCCCTTTTCTCTTCTCCAATCCCCCTTTTCTTCGTTCTCGTTTCTGAACCCTAACGTTGATCCCCTTTTCTCCTTTCTCTCTTTTGTAGCTTTGCACTCCAATTCATCTTTTCTTATTGGGTTCACTTTGTTTCTCTCTTTCTATTTCCCTATATGTGGTAATTTTGTTCATAAATAGACCCGATTAAAACTGAATTTAATTTAATTTTTGGGATTTTATGCACGAACGGTTGTAGATGAAATTTTCTTGGGATTTTAACCTACAACACGAGTAAATTGTAGTTATGGTCCTTGAACTTTAACTCAATTGGAGCAATGATCCCTCAACTAAAAATCCATTACCATTGGCCTCTCAACTTGAATTTAACTGGAGAAATGGTCTCTTAACTTTAATTCAATTGGAGCAATGATCCTTCCAACATAACTCGTTTTGACAAAAATTTTGACGTAGTTGACAAAAAAGATCATAATTACACACTTTGATGAGTTGCGGGACCCTAATTATATAAATGGTTATTCCAACATAACTTATTTTGACAAAATTTTGACTAAATTGATGAAAATGACTATAGCTACACATTTTGATAAGTTGAGGGTCCAATGGTAATGGATTTTTAGTTAAGGGAGCATTGCTCCAATTTGATTAAAGTTGAGGGACCATTACTACAATTTACTCCTACAACACGAATTGCCCATTTGTTTAAAATAACAAATTGCTGTCTCTTTCCATTTCACCTACAACACGAATTGCCCATTTATTTAATTAAGCTTTTTCTATGGGATTTCATCTTTATGTTGTAACTTTTGTCTTTGCTAATGTTTTAATTGATATGATTCCAACTAATTTTTTCATTTGTTATTTAGGGTATAATCGTGCATTCTTGGAAAAAGGTTTTGGTAAGTTCTCTACAACTTTGTTTTAATGAATGGAAAATTTCATTTGTCTATCTATTTAATTCATATTTGGGTGTATCTGGGTTTGCATTTGTTTACTAGGTATGCCATTTATCCCACTTGAATTCCTCTTCACTCCAAACACTCTAAATTTTATGCTCAATAGTTTTAATTTTCCTAATGAAAACTCCATATTTGATATGTAGTACAACTGGAGGGTTTAAAGTCTTTTTATGGTGTTCACGACCAGAGGTCAGTCTCTCTGCTCATTCTTTTTATGGATTTTTAATCTTATGTTTTTTTTATTACAGTGATTAGTCATTCAAATTCGGATTCATGCCAGGGCGCTCAACCATGGAGGCAATCTATCTCTTACGAAGATTGATGGAAAGATATAGAGATATGAAAAAGGATTTACACATGGTCTTTATAGATTTGGAAAAAGCGTATGATAGGGTCCTAAGAGACATTCTTTGGAGGATTTTAGAGAATAAAAGAGTACGAGTAGCATATATCCAAGCTATAAAGGATATGTATGATGGAGCAAAGACTGCCGTAAGAACTCATGAAGGACAAACCGAAAGCTTCCCCACAACTGTAGGGTTACATCAAGGCTCATCTTTAAGTCCTTACCTTTTTGCATTGGTAATGGATGAAATAACGGGACATATTCAAGATGATATTTCGTGGTGTATGCTTTTTACAGACGATATAGTGTTGATAGATGAAACTCAGGAAGGGGTAAATGCGAAGCTTAACCTTTGCAGAGAAGTGTTGGAATTTAAAAGTCTTCGCCTAAGTCGATCAAAGACATAATATATGGAGTGCAAGTTCAGTGCAAATGGAGGCTTAAATGAGTTAGGGGTGAGGATCGAAGACCAGGAAGTACCAAAGAGCGACTGTTTTCGCTACCTAGGATCTATCTTGAAAAAGAACGGAGAATTAGATAGAGACCTCAACCATATAATACAAGCTGGATGGATGAAGTGGAAGAGTGCATCCGGCGTGCTGTGTGACCTTCGTATGCCACAGAAGCTCAAAGGAAAATTTTATAGGACAACAATAAGGTCGGCGATGCTGTATGGCACAGAATGTTGGGCGGTGAAGCATCAACATGTACATAAAATGGGTGTGGCGGAGATGAGGATGCTTCATTGGATGTGTGGGCACACTAGAAATGATAAGATTAGGAATGAGGATATAGTAAAGTAGGAGTAGCTGAAATTGAAGGAAAGATGAGAGAAAATCGGTTACGGTGGTTTGGACATGTGCAACGAAGGCCTACTGACGCTCCGGTTAGAAGATGCGACCACGGGACAGAGGTCTAGGGCCGAAGGGGTAGAGGAAGACCTAGGAAGACTTTGGAAGAGACTCTAAGAAAAGACTTAGAGTACTTGGATCTAACGGAGGATATGAAACAGGACCGAGCGCAATGGCGTTATAAGATTCATATAGCCGACCCCACTTAGTGGGCAAAGGCTTTGTTGTTGTTGTTGTTGATTAGTCATTCAAATACATGACCACATGTCACTCTCTGTTCATAGTCTCTCTTTCTCTGTCTCCCAACCATTTCTACCATGACCTTTTGTAAGTTTCAATTCAAAACAGCTGATTTTGATCAACTAAAGGTTGTGTTGTTAACTTATATTTTTTCAATTGGCAGTAGGAGAACTGTAATTCTAGTTGGAAATCATTGAGTATACCATCTGCTTTATCTCCTGTTAGGCAAGTTGTTTGACTTCTAATTTTATTGTTTTAACCTCTCATGTTGTCCATGTTGGGAATTATATGTGGATTTTGATTTATAAGATATAGATAAGAGTTTTTAGCAATGGATTGAAGTTGGATGTTCCTTAGACATAGATTTTGTGATGCATTCACTGCTGGTTTAAACTCTTTAATATTGGTTGTAAACAAACATTTGAATGAGAATCTTCATACAAGACACACTATCCATGTAGAGACTGCCTAAATGGGAATCTTCATTCTTTGCATGTTATTCGTTCCCATTTAAGAAAGTGAGTCAAATGACCTAATAGAGAATGATAGTGAAAATTATAGTGATAGTAAGAATCATGATGATCACGAGACGTTTGAGATGTTACATAGTTTTCAAAGGGCAATAGATATGGAAACTAATGTGATGTACTTGCATGTTTTGATTTTTGCATTTTCATATAATTATGGCAATTGGAGAAGCTACTAATGTGATGCATAGTTTAACTTTGTTAATTTTTCTTCTCGAAGAATATCACTATGGCAGGAAAGAGGAAGTGAATCCATTGTGACTTTTCAAGTGAGGCATCAATAGACAATCCACAAATTAAGGTTGCTACTGTTATAACTTCAAACAGTAGGGTTGATGCTGTTATAACATCAGGCAGTACCCAGGGGAGTGTTAATGGTATTCCTTTTTATAAATCTCAAAAGGTGAGTAATATTGTATTTTTTTTCCACATTACTTTTACATTAAGTATGTAAAAATCTTCTTAAATTAGATTTACCAATGACTTGATTCCATATAGAGCAAGTACGATATTGATATGTCACTCCCTCATGTTAGAACATATATTAAGAATGCATTACAAAGGCGTTTTGTTGATTTTCGACACAAGCTGAAGAAGCATTTTGATTCCTATCCAATAGGCACAACATAACAAACATGAGGATGTAACTAGTCAGGAAGAATGGAAGTTTCTTTGTGATCGTTACGCGAGTGTTCAATTCAAGGTACACATGTATATTAATGAATTGAATTGTTGTTGTCATGTGTGTTGTTTATCTTCTTCATGTCACAACGTTTAATTTTGCTATGCAGGAACGTTCAAATAAGAATGCTATCAATAGGTCTCATTTGACTTACAATCATAAAGCGGGGTCAAAATCATTTAGGGCCTATGAATATGATATTGTAAGATGTGTTTTTCATAATTTTAATCTAGATTCTAGGTGGATAAAGGAGATTGACTTTAGTTTGTGATCCATGTATTAGGAAGCCAAAAATGGAGAGCGACCAAGTGCAATTGATTGCTTTGAGGCTGTGCACAAAAAAAAATGGTTGGGATGAAGGAGCTAAACTAAAGTGGGTAAGTTAGTTATGTATTTTCTGAATCCTTGACAAGATATGTTACGTAAAGAAATATTCAAGCACAATTTTTTTTACTTAAATGTGATCACTAAAGTGGGTAAGTTAGTTATGTATTTTCTGAATCCTTGACAAGATATGTTACGTGAAGAAATATTCAAGCACAATTTTTTTTACTTAAATGTGATCATATTTTTTACTTATAATAAATATTTAATGCCCAATAACAGATTTTTTTTTTTTGTCTGTAATATATATCAAGAGCACACACATATCATCCAAATTTACTTAATATATTTTGTTGAATGAAACACAGTATTCGTAGTCCAAATTCATTGGCTCCCTGTAATTCTAAGAGATACACGCAAATTGTGTATTCACTTAGTTAACGTGCTGTATTTTCATTTGTAGGAAGAGATGATAGGTATGAAAAATGACACAACTCTTCTTGATGGTACTGTGACATTGACAGATGATGAAATTGTTTTAGAGGTCCTTTGTCACAAGTCTGGGCACTTTAAGGGTCCTTCAAAGTTTCTTTCTTTTGAAGACTCTGTGTTGAGCAAACATTTAGAAGAAAGAGTTGAGACTCAACAACAAGAGTTTGTGACAACAAAACAAGAGCTTGTTGAAACAAAAGAAGAGCTTGGTGAAGCAAAACAAGAAATCTAAGAATTGAAGGAGAATCAAAAGAAATTTGAGGAACTCTTACACAAAATAATGGAAGGTCAGCAACCACCTTCATAGGTAGTGTAAACACGAAAATTTCGTATCGAATGAAACGAGAACATTTGTACAAAGTAGATTTGTATTGATTTGAATTTATAGGTTACAATCTCTGTTTACAACTTTTCCTCTGATTCAGTCTTCAAATTTGATGTAGATGCATGATTGTTGATCCAAGGGTCACGATGACTTGATCTCGGACAAACGATTGAACGGTTGCTTCAAGTTTTGAACTTGAAATAAACGTGGGGATGGTCTTCACCTCAAGGTGCGGCAAAGATGGTGTGGATGCGGGATTGCGTTGCTTCAAGGGTCTTGGCGACTTGATCTTGAAACGAATATTGTTACAAGTTTATAAGCTTACAACAAAGTCTTGAAGGAATCGGCATGAGTGCTTGTTGATTCTTTAAGGAAGTGCTTCGGCTTTGGTCCAGAGAAAGCTTCGGCTTTGGTTGAATGTTCTTCTAAGAGAGCTTTGGCAGCGTATTAGTCTTCAAAGGTTTGTAGAGGTTCTTCTGTGTAGAGATATTTTTCGACCCTTATGCTTATGGGAGGACCTTGTATTTATAAGCTTCTCAAATCTTGCCTTTGGGATGATTTTAGGCATGTTTTTGTGTCTTAATTTCAGCCACATTTACTCCTTAGCCGAATTTAAGAGGCTTGTTGCCTATTTTGTGAGCAATCTTCAATTCTTGCTTGTTTTTTATGAAGATGCTTTAATTTTCTTTCCAGTTTTAGGATCAATTTGGACCTTTAGCCAAATTCAAGAGAGATTTCTTCCCTTTGCCGAATTTAGGGAATGTTTTATACTTTCCTTGCTTGATTTATGTCATATGTCATTGATGACTTGTTCATTTGTGATGAGTCATTTGCCACGTGGAGCTTTGCGATGCATCATTTGTATGCAACGAAATTTACATGTCTACAGGTAGTCCTTTGATTGTGCTAGAATATGTGAACTTTCATAGCTGCTACCCATTAATCTTCACCAATTTTGTATGGAAAGAGAGAATCAAATACTCAATAGCATTCATTGTATAATTTGTAGTGATGTGATATCCACACACCTCGTTTTACTTCTTACACACCTTTTTAATTTTCGGCCGATGGATCGGATGAATCGAAGAATATCAACAGACATAAATTCTCAAGAGTGTGTGAGAAGTAAAATAGGATGTGTGGATAGCGCACACCCCTCCCCCCCCCCCTCCCCACACCCAGTGGCGGATCCACTGTGGGGTCAATGAGGTCGGACGACCCCTTGGAAGCCATGAAAATAGGCTTGGAGATCCATCTGCGACCCCTTGGAGCTGGTGGTGCGACCTCTTGGAGGTGCACACCAGGTGTTCGACAAAAGGGCGCTGGGAAGAAGAAGAAGGCGCTAGGCGCCTTTTTTTTTTTAAAACGCCTGGGCAAAACGACGCCGTTTTGGCCCAGGAAATTTTTTTAAATGACCTGGCCAAAACGACGCCGTTTTGGGCCAGGTATGAACAAAAAAAAAAAAAAAATGTAATTCCCAGCGTGTCGCTCCCTCCCCAGCCCTCCTTCACAGCCGACCCCTATACATTCAAAAACCCCCAATTTCTTTTGTTTTCTCCTCCTCCAACCCTAAATTCCAAACTCAATCCCCCCAAACCCTCAACTCCATCTCCTCCCTTGCTGCTGCCATTGCTCCACCTCTCTGGTCTGCCATTGCTCCGCCTCCGCCACTGCTTGTGCCGCCAGTTTGGATCTTTGTTATTGTGAAATTTCACAATTCAAGTAAGTTCAAAAACCCTATTTAATTTAATTGAAACCTAATTCATATTTATTTTGATTATATTGGTGGTTTGATTATATTGTGAGTTTTTATTTTGAATATTTTGTATATGAATATATTTAATTTAATTGAAATTCAATGCATATTTATTTTGATTATATTGATAGTTTGTTTATATTGTGAGTTTTTATTTTCATTATTTTGTATATGTAGAATGCAAGATGAGATATTTAATTTAATTGAAATCCAATTCATATTTATTTTGATTATGTTTATGGTTTGTTTATATTGTGAGTATTTATTTTGAATATTTTGTATATGTAGAATATATTTAATTTAATTGAAATTCAATTCATATTTATTTTGATTATATTGATGGTTTGTTTATATTGTGAGTTTTTATTTTCATTATTTTGTATATGTAGAATGCAAGATGAGATATTTAATTTAATTGAAATCCAACTCATATTTATTTTGATTATGTTTATGGTTTGTTTATATTGTGAGTATTTATTTTGAATATTTTGTATATGTAGAATTATTATGGAACGGTTTTTTAAGAGAAAGTCATCTTCGTGTGGAGCTCTTTATTTATGTCATTGATGAGCAAATTACGGAGTTAGGGGATCGCTTTAATGAGGTAAATACCGAGTTGCTTATTTGTATGGCATGTTTGAGTCCGAAAGATTCATTTGTAGCTTTTGATAAACCAAAGTTACTTCGTCTTGCTCAATTTTATCCTCAAGACTTTTCGGATGAGGATCGTTTGGCACTTGAAGATCAACTTGAGATTTATATTCATTATGTGTGTTCCAGTAGTGATTTCTCTCAATTGGAAGGGATTGGTGATCTTGCAAAAAAAATGGTGGAGACAAGGATGCATCAAGTATTCAATTATGTATATTTGCTCATTACATTGTCTTTAGTTTTACCAGTTGCAACTGCTTCAGTGGAGAAAGCATTTTCTGTCATGAATATTGTTAAGGGTCCACTTAGGAACAAAATGGGAGATCAATGGTTGAGTGATAGCTTGCTTGTTTATATTGAGAGATATATTTTTGCTTGTATTGAAAATGAAGCTATAATGCTTCGTTTTCAAAATATGAAACCTCGTCGTGGACAATTATAGTTTGTAATATTGTTTCCATTATGAATTATGAATGAAAGTACTATGATTTCATTTTCAATATGTTTTTTCATCCTAAATTTTTATTTGAACTTTTACACTGCGACCCCTTGGGGTAAGATTCCTGGATCCGCCACTGGTCCTGAACATTGCTTCTTAATTGATTAGTGTTCCTTCTTTTTTGTTTTGGACCAGATGTTGAGTTGTAAGACGAGGGGTTTTTCTGTCACACGAACTCTATTAGGAATATCTGCCGATGAACTTCACCTTTGTGGAGATCCAGCTTTTGTTCCTCTTATTCAGGAGATATTAAAAGTGACTGGTGATCATGTTGAGGTAATTTTTGCAGCCAGATTGTCTCAAGTATTTTCTTGTTTAGTAATTTAGTTGGTCGTGGACTAGAGTGATAAGGATGCTAAATAATTCTTTGTTAATGATTTTTTTCGTTGTGCATGGATTTTGTTCATTTCAATTTTCAACTATTAATAAAGTTGTATGTATTTACTGATCCCAAATTATATCCAAATTGTAAGTTCATTTCACTTTAATTCAGAAAGACTAATGATGAGTAGATTTTATATTATATATTTAACTCTATTCTTAGTATATTTTGGTTATTATTTTGGAAGAATTTTGATACTTTGAATTGTATTTTCAATACAGGACTTTCGACTTCTCTGAAGCAAAACGTGGTCAAATTGACAAATTTTGGAGTAATTCCAATAGGAGGACGTTCATGAGTCACTTGGCTTGATTGTATCAAAATATCAGATTTTTCCAATGAACGGTTATTTTCTGGCGATGAAATAAATGAGCAATGCGCAGTGCTGGAATAACGATGTTTTGGGCTTGAATTACGTTTTTGGAGCCTAAGATGACCTCGGATGGGTTTGTTGCCTTCTGGAGATGTGTTCAGAACATCTTGATCTTCAAAACAAACTATTATGGGCCAGATTTGGAGGAGATTTGAGGCTAAAACGTGGCTGTACAGTTTCTGTGCGGATTCTTTTAGTTTAATTAGGACTTTATATTCTATTTTATTTTATTATTATTTAGCTCCCTAGTGGGAATAAAATACTTTGCTAGGGTTTGTGCGCTGGTTTTAGGGGGATATTAAAGGGTTTGGTTGTTCTCAGTTTGAGAGGGGACACGAGAACTTCCCAATGGGCCACCCATCCTAGAAATGTTCTCGCCCGAACTCGCTTAACTTCAGAGTTCCGATGGAATCTGAAGCCAGTGAGTTCCCAAAAGGTCTCGTGTTATAGGGAGGGGAGCATGTATGAATAAGGCACATCACCCCTTCTCCATTGGTCGATGTGGGATCTCACAATTTCTCTTTGTTTTTTTCTAAAATCAACATCACACTAACGAATCGAATATTAAAATAATCCATTGAATAAAAAATTATTGAAAAACAACATATAAATTCATAGTTTTGATCACTTTAAAGTACAATCTTTAAGACTATGTGATAGTTGATTTAAACATTCGATAGAAATGGAGAGTATGGAAAGTTGAAAGAAAAAAAATTGCAGGGGACTTGAGTAAATTGGGAGTTGGACAGATGGATTGAGAGTAAATTTGAAAAACAAGAAAAAACTAGCGACTAAAAAGGTAGTTCCATGTTTCTAACTCTACACCCAAAAAAAAAAAGCCGAACATTTCCGCTACACCAACAAATAAATTATGAAATTTTTTACTTTTTTACTTTTTTTGTATTTAAATGTTAATTGCAAAAAAAATTGGGGGCCCTTCCGAAGTGGGGGTCCTAGGCGGACGGCTACTTGGGCTACCCTTAGGGCCGGCCCTGGAGTGATGTTTTCTTTGAAAAATGAAAGAAAAGTTAAAGTTAGAAACAAAACAACAATAATTTTGAATTATACACTAAAAGAGGGGTCAAATGCTAACGTCTCTCATGCACGCTAATTATGCAAAATTGATCGTCAACCTTTATGGTTTTTCATACTAAGCACGTAAAAGTGATTGTCAGCCTTTATAATCATTAGTTATTCATGCTAAGCACACAAAAGCAATTGTCAGCCTTTATAATCGTTAGTTTTTCATGCTAAGAAACAAAACAACAATAATTTTGAATTATACATTAAAGGAAGGGTCAAATGTTAACGTCCCTCATGCACGCTAATTATGCAAAATTGATCATCAGCCTTAATTGTCGTTGATTCTTCATATTAAGCACGTAAAAGTGATTGTTAGCCTTTATAATCGTTAGTTCTTCATGTAAAGTCGTTGGTTCTTCATACTAGGAAAGTGAGTGTCAGCCTTTATAATCATTAGTTCTTCATACAAAGCACTCAAAAGTGACTGTCAGTTATTGTTACCATTAGTTTACAATGGATCTCACACGTAAAAGTTGGCCTGGCAATTCTTGACACGACCCGATAACCCGATCCAACACAATAAGAAATTAGCAGGTGTTCGGGTCGACACGATAACGAATCGGGTCGTTATCGGGTAACCCGATAAGCACCTGTTAAGATAACGGGTTGGTTCGGGTATACACGTGGGTAACATGATACACGATAAGCAAAATATTAATTTTATAATTTTATAACACTAAAAAAAATACTATAATAATTATATATATTAATTTAACAATTTTATACCCCTAAAAACTATAATAATTATATATATATATATATATAAATTAAATTAAATTTTAAAAATTGGTGACCATTGGATCGGCTTAAATATACATACCATTTAATTTTTCAAGTATTATACGTACAAAATAAATCAATTCAAATCTACTTAATATATATATACCATTGAACTTGATGGGATACGAATTCTACGAAACTAATTTCAACGATCCAACCGTCGAACTTGCTTGTATATGCTTTGAGATCGCATACGCCAAAAATCGAAAAAACAAACATTCAGAGATCAAGTAACGGGACGAAACGTTTCGACGGTTATAAACGAAAAATCACGATTTAATGGTTATTTTAACTCCGATTTTGATGATTTTTTACAGCTACACTCCTTTACCCTATATGAATACAATGAATGAATTCGATCTTCAATTTAAAATATTTTACACAAGTGGATATCACAAAATCTTATGTTATACTTAATGAAAGGATAAATAAACTCTTTAAGTGTTAGTGAATCTATCGTTTTGATGAGATACGCATTCTACGAAACTAATTTCAACGATCCAACCGTCAAACTTGTTTGTATATGCTTCGAGATCGCATACGCCAAAAATCACAAAAAAAAAAAACATTCAGAGATCAAGTAACGGGACAAAACTTTTCAACGGTTATAAACAAAAAATCACGATTTAACGGTTATTTTAACTTGAATTTTGATAATTTTTTACAGCCACACTCCTTGACCCTATATGAATACAATGATAGAATTCGATCTTCAATTTAAAATATTTACACAAGTGGATACCACAAAAACTTATGTTATGCTTAATGAAAGCATAAATAAACTCTAAGTGTTAGTGAATCTATCGTTTTGATGGGATACGCATCCTAAGAAACTAATTTCAACGATCCAACTGTCAAAATTGTTTGTATATGTTTCGAGATTGCATACGCCCAAAATCGCAAAAAACAAACATTCAGAGATCAAGTAACGGGACAAAACTTTTCGACAATTATAAACAAAAAATCACGATGTAACGGTTATTTTAACTCTAATTTTGATGATTTTTTACAGCTACCTTCCTTGACCCTATATGAATACAATGAATAAATTCGATCTTCAATTTAAAATATTTACACAAGTGGATAACATAAAATCTTATGTTATACTTAATGAAAGTATCAATAAACTCTAAGTGTTAGTGAATCTATTATTTTGATGGGATACGCATTCTACGAAACTAATTTCAACGATCCAACCGTCAAACTTATTTGTATATGCTTCGAGATCGCATAGGCCAAAAAACGCAAAAAAAAACATTCAGAGATCAAGTAACGGGACAAAACTTTTCGACGGTTATAAACGAAAAATCATGATTTAACAGTTATTTTAACTCCGATTTTGATGATTTTTTACAGCTACACTCCTTGACCCTATATGAATACAATGAATGAATCTGATCTTCAATTTAAAATATTTTACACACGTGGATACCACAAATCTTATGTTATACTTAATGAAAGGATAAATAAACTCTAAGTGTTAGTGAATCTATTGTTTTGATGAGATACGCATTCTACGAAACTAATTTCAACGATCCAACCGTCAAACTTGTTTGTATATGCTTCGAGATCGCATACGCCAAAAATCGAAAAAATAAACATTCAGAGATCAAGTAACGGGACAAAACATTTCGACGGTTATAAACGAAAAATCATGATTTAATCGTTATTTTAACTCCGATTTTGATGATTTTTTACAGCTACACTCCTTGACCCTATATGAATACAATGAATGAATTCGATCTTCAATTTAAAATATTTACACAAGTGGATAACATAAAATCTTATGTTATACTTAATGAAAGTATAAATAAACTCTAAGTGTTAGTGAATCTATTATTTTGATGGGATACACATTCTACGAAACTAATTTCAACGATCCAACCGTCAAACTTATTTGTATATGCTTCGAGATCGCATACACCAAAAATCGCAAAAAAAAACATTCATAGATCAAGTAACGGGACAAAACTTTTCGACGGTTATAAACAAAAAATCATGATTTAACGGTTATTTTAACTCCGATTTTGATAATTTTTTACAGCTATACTCCTTGACCCTATATGAATACAATGAATGAATTCGATCTTCAATTTAAAATATTTACATAAGTGGATACCACAAAATCTTATGTTATGCTTAATGAAAATATAAAATAAACTTCAAGTGTTGGTGAATCTACCATTTTGAGGGGATACGCATTCTACGAAACTAATTTCAACGATCCAACCTTCAATTTTTTTGTATATGCTTCGAGATCACATACACCAAAAATCGTAAAAAATAAACATTCGGAGATCAAGTAACGGGACAAAACTTTTTTATGGTTATAAATGAAAAATCACGATTTAACAGTTATTTTAACTCCGATTTTAATGATTTTTTTACAGTTACCTTCCTTGACCCTATATGAATACAATGAATGAATTAGATCTTCAATTTAAAGTATTTACACAAGTGCATACCACAAAATCTTATGTTATACTTAATGAAAGTATAAATAAACTCTAAGTGTTAGTGAATCTATTGTTTTGATGGGATACGCATTCTACGAACCTAATTTCAACGATCCAACCGTCAAACTTATTTGTATATACTTTGAGATCGCATAAGCCAAAAATCGCAAAAAAAACATTCAGAGATCAAGTAACGGGACAAAACTTTTCGACGTTTATAAACGAAAAATCATTATTTAACGGTTATTTTAACTTCGATTTTGATGATTTTTTTACAGCTGCACTTTTTGACCCTATATGAATACAATGAATGAATTTGATCTTCAATTTAAAATATTTTACACACGTGGATACCAGAAATCTTATGTTATACTTAATGAAAGGGTAAATAAGTTCCAAGTGTTAGTGAATCTATTGTTTTGATGAGATACGCATTCTACGAAACTAATTTCAACGATCCAACCGTCCAACTATTTTGTATATGCTTCGAGATTGGATACGCCAAAAATTGCAAAAAACAAACATTCAGAGATCAAGTACCGGGATACAAAATTTTGACGGTTATAAACGAAAAATCACGATTTAATGGTTATTTTAACTCCGATTTTGATGATTTTTTACAGCTACACTCCCTGACCCTATATGAATACAATGAATGAATTCGATCTTCAATTTAAAACATTTTACACACGTGGATACCACAAATCTTATGTTATACTTAATGAAAGGATAAATAAACTCTAAGTGTTAGTGAATCTATTGTTTTGATGAGATACGCATTCTACGAAACTAATTTCAACGATCCAACCGTCAAACTTGTTTGTATATGCTTCGAGATCGCATACGCCAAAAATCAAAAAAACAAACATTCAGAGATCAAGTAACGGGACAAAACGTTTTGACGGTTATAAACGAAAAATCATGATTTAATGGTTATTTTAACTCCGATTTTGATGATTTTTTACAGCTACACTCCTTGACCCTATATGAATACAATGAATGAATTCGATCTTCAATTTAAAATATTTTACACACGTGGATACCACAAATCTTATGTTTTGAAATAAACTCTAAGTGTTAGTGAATCTATTGTTTTGATGAGATACGCATTCTACGAAACTAATTTCAACGATCCAACCGTCAAACTTGTTTGTATATGATTCGAGATTGCATACGCCAAAAATCACAAAAAAAAAAACATTCAGAGATCAAGTACCGGGACAAAACTTTTCGATGGTTATAAACGAAAAATCACGATTTAGCAATTATTTTAACTCCGATTTTAATGATTTTTTTACAGCTACCTTTCTTGACCCTATATGAATACAATGAATGAATTCGATCTTCAATTTAAAATATTTTACACATGTGGATATCACAAAATCTTATGTTATACTTAATGAAAGGATAAATAAACTCTAAGTGTTAGTGAATCTATTGTGTTGATGAGATATGCATTCTACGAAACTAATTTCAACGATCCAACCGTCAAACTTGTTTGTATATGCTTCGAGATTGCATACGCCAAAAATCGCAAAAAAAAAACATTCAGAGATCAAGTAACGGGACAAAACTTTTCGACGGTTATAAACAAAAAATCACGATTTAACGGTTATTTTAAGTCTGATTTTGATGATTTTTTACAGCTACCTTCCTTGACCCTATATGAATACAATGAATAATTTCGATCTTCAATTTAAAATATTTACACAAGTGGATAACATAAAATCTTATGTTATACTTAATGAAAGTATAAATAAACTCTAAGTGTTAGTGAATCTATTATTTTGATGGGATACGCTATCTACGAAACTAATTTCAACGATCCAACCGTCAAACTTATTTGTATATGCTTCGAGATCGCATACACCAAAAATCGCAGAAAAAAATATTCAGAGATAAAGTAACGGGACAAAACTTTTCGACGGTTATAAACAAAAAATCATGATTTAACGGTTATTTTAACTCCGATTTTGATAATTTTTTTACAAGTACACTCCTTGACCCTATTTGAATACAATGAATGAATTCGATCTTCAATTTAAAATATTTACATAAGTGGATACCACAAAATCTTATGTTATGCTTAATGAAAATATAAAATAAACTTCAGTGTTGGTGAATCTACCATTTTGATGGGATACGCATTCTACGAAACTAATTTCAACGATCCAACCTTTAAACTTTTTTTGTATATGCTTCGAGATCACATACACCAAAAATCGTAAAAAATAAACATTCGGAGATCAAGTAACGGGACAAAACTTTTCGATGGTTATAAACGAAAAATCACGATTTAGCAATTATTTTAACTCCGATTTTAATGATTTTTTTACAGCTACCTTCCTTGACCCTATATGAATACAATGAATGAATTCGATCTTCAATTTAAAGTATTTACACAAGTGGATACCACAAAATCTTATGTTATACTTAATGAAAGTATAAATAAACTCTAAGTGTTAGTGCATCTATTGTTTTGATGGGATACGCATTCTACGAAACTAATTTCAACGATCCAACCGTCAAACTTATTTGTATATGCTTTGAGATCGCACACGCCAAAAATCGTAAAAAACAAACATTCAAAGATCAAGTAACAGGACAAAACTTTTCGACGGTTATCAACGAAAAATCACGATTTAACGGTTATTTTAACTCCGATTTTGATGTTTTTTTTACAACTACACTCCTTGACCCAATATGAATACAATGAATGAACTCGATCTTCAATTTAAAATATTTACACTAGTGGATAACACAAAGTCTTATGTTATACTTAATGAAAAGCTTCACAACCTTGAAAACAAAAACTCTTTCATTTTGCATATCCTTGCACATTTAATATTTTGTAATAGACTAGTAGTGTATGAATGTTTTTTTTATTAGGCTCTTATTTTCGAGTGTAGATGTAGTACTTAAACGACAAATGTGTTTTAATGTTTTGAAGTAATATTTATGTGGCAATATGCGGTATGTGCAAATTTAAGAAAAAAATATATTTTTCTTAACGGGTCATAACGGGGGTAAAGTGATCCGACCTGTTAAGGACCTGTTAAGTTAACAGGTGTGACACGACACGACCCGTTAAGATAACAGGTGTTACACGAAAACGACACGAACACGAACACGACAGACACGACCTATTTGCCAGGCCTACGTAAAAGGGTTGGGTCGGGGCGACCCATATGTCGAGTACACATACGGACGGGTCAATGATGGAGCCCAAAGTGGAACTCTCCTCCTCAGTCTCCTCTGCGTACTTATTCTATTACAAATTAGACCAAATTGGTACAACTGACTGAGAAAAGTTGACGTCACCACAAAAATTCGTTTCTCCTTTGCTGTTTACAGGTCAGTCAGTTCCAGTCCTCCGCTGCTCTCTCTCTCTCTGCAATTCAGTAAACTCTCTTACCTCTTCTTTATTGGGTCTTCTCATTTGACAAATTGGGTGATTCAGTTCTGCCACTTTTGGGAAATTTTGAAGAATCAAGAATGTTTTTAGGAATTTTGTATTATTTTTTTATTTTTTTCTGAAATACCATGCAATTGAAAACTAATTAGGCAAAAATGGTTCACGGAAATTCACTGCAAAAATGCTTTGTAGAATTGTTAATTCTGACAAAGTTGATAGAATCGAGCGAAAATTTGAAAGACCCATTTGGCAGAAGGAAATGGGTTCCCGGAAGAAATTGAAAAGATTAAAAATTGATAATTCATGATTTTGGTAGTCCAGATTAGATTAGCTTAGGCTGTGCCTGTTTATTGCACGCCTTTTATCCATAATTCTTAACCTAATTTATCTGTTTAGGTTTTAATTTTTGCCTTTGGGAATTAGGAATAGAGAATTTTTGTGACAGTTGTTGTTCCCATGTGGGCAGCCATGGTTTTGAATTTAGCAGCAGGTATTGTCATGCATCTAGTTTCCTCGGAACGCCATTGTTTCGACAATTTGTATTTGAAGATTAACGAAAAACCTGATGATAGGATGATTATGTTTCAAATGCCACCAGAATCTGTAATTTTCTCTGAAACCTTCCGTGTAGCTAACTTATCGAAATGATGCTTTATGGTGGTGGGTGGTGTGTATGCTGCAGAAATTGAGTAACTTATGGTTCTTTTGGGAGCTTAACTTTTTCGTGTTTTTTTTATTTCAGCTAGCTCTTTAATCTTGTACTCCCTGAGAATGAAGAGTGAGTGATGTTGTATGCAGGTTTGCAGGTTTACAGTCCACATACTATGAAGAGGGCAGCTCCCTGGGATGAGCAGGTGGATGTTATTTCATCAGATGACTCTTCTTCCCCAGACATGGAGATGGAATCCATTAATGAATGTGATAGCAAGCAGTCAGACACTAATATCACATTTGATCAACCTGGCAAAGAAATAACACCAGAAGGTACGTGCACTCAAGCTATTGGAGCCTTGTTTTGCCGAAACTGGTGAACCGATTTATGCTGAAATCATAGTGTTACTATCATTTAAGATTTATTGCTTGGTTTTTTTCTAACTATAAAGAAGTACGTCCAGTTGAAATTACTAGCGCTTTAAACATGCTTTTAAAATACCTTACATTCAAGTTTTGAGGAAGTTATCATCGTAGATGCTTATTATCAACCTTTTAGAATACAGTGACTAATTCCATCAAGATGTTATTCATCTGTAAAAATTTCTGTTCCAAGCCATGCAATGCTGTTTGTTCCGGTAAATGGATGAACATTTTCCATTTTATTACCAAAACCGCTCATTGCCTAAGATAATCGGCCAGAAAGTTTTGTTTTTCCTTATATTGCGCTGTAGTGGCTGGCTACGTAGTTGGCTAAATTAAATGCCAGTATGACAATGCGATTAACTTCTTAACTAGGCTGAATAAAATGTGGACTCAGTATTGTTATTCTTGTCGTTTGAAATGTACGTTTCACACCTAATGAAGTGTACGTTAACACCCTTGATAAACCCAATGCTCTTGAATCGTCAGATAGCTTTTTATCCTCTAAACATGTTTTTAATTGTAGGTGCTTTGGCACGAAGGGCAGAGATGTATCAGGACTACATGAAGCAGATCCCGATCCCATCAAACCGTGGCTCTGTTATTCCATTTACCTCATGGACGGGTTTAGGCAAGTCCATTAAGCATTTGTATGGACAACCTTTGCATTACCTCACCAATCTTCTCCTAAAACAGTGGGATCAGCTGAGGATCGGCAGTGAGGAGGAGTACAGGCCCTTGGATACCATCATACATCCTTGTAAAGCTGAAGCCACCATCTGGCTCATTGAAGAAGTCCACCGGCACACCTCATCTCATCATCATGTAGCAAATCTCTGGCTCAAAGATCCGATGCACCATGCCTCCATTGACGCCATCTTTCCCCAGTTACGAAGCAAATCGTGATAGCCTAAAGGCATTTAGGACTGTTTTATGTTGCTTGGTTATTTTGTTATGTAAAATGTTTGTTAAATTGTGTGGACTTGCTCTCTTTTGTATCCTGATGAAATAAAAACTTTGTTAACGCTCAGGCTTTAGAGTATCGGTTATTAAGATCCTGAAAACAAAAAATGTTGATCGCATTTGAATTCAGCAGGCCTTCATTCTGAGAGGGACAAACCACCACGAAAGGTTGCTCGTCGTCGCTAAATCATTGGCGAAGTCGAAGAAGCCGGTGCATTGGTTACTCAAATGTCTTCCTTTTCTGCGGATACGCTTGCACTTGATGGACGTTGGTATCATCCTGTTTCATGAGAACTGAGGCTTCTTGATCTATGGATTATCGACGGATGAGGCCGAAACCGAGCATGGGTTTCCAAGATCTATGGATCAAGCTTATTCCACTTTTTTTTTTTTTTCTTTCTTTCTTTCTTTCTTTCAAAAAAAAAAAAGGTGGAATAAGCTTGATCCATAGATGGGTAGACGTTGTCTTTCTTGAACAAGAAGAAAACTCACAAGTACGATTTAAACGCGCATCACTGACGGAAAGCCTGCCCAACGAGAAAATCAAGGGTTCGAAAAAAGAAACCTTTCTTCAATTATATTTCTATCACCAGTAATCACCACAAGAGCAAAGCCCCTGACGGAAAAAATGGAACCTGTTGTTATCTCGAATGGTAATTTCCCGGTTGTATATTTTCGACACAAACTTGGCAAAGGAGTGACAATCAGAGCACATTCTGAGATTCTTAACCACACGAATCGGCACTCGTTGTCCTGTTCCGATCAGCCCGAAAGCAATGGCCAGTTTCTCACTGTGACGACTGAGCAAGTACTCCTTTTCCTTCTCATCAACATCAAGCAGGACATTGTCCAAATCCGAAACATGACCAGCTTCTCTCAGTCTGAAATTTATTTCTTGTAGCATCGATGCAGTCTGGCTCTTCTCTGTGTTTGTATCACCGCCGGACGTAAACTCATGGATCATTCCATTAACCTCTATGGAACTTGATCCGGGTACCTTGTGGACGCCTTTCTCCTTCAAATGCAGTCTCACTTTTGCAACGTCGTCCCATTTCCCAGCAGATGCATATATGTTTGATAGAAGCACGTGAATCCCGGTCCTTTGAGTAGATAGCGTGGACATCTGTTCGGTCGTGTATGATGCAATTTTAACATTTTTATGAGTTCGGCAAGCAGCCAAGAGAGTCCCCCAAATGACATCATTGGGGTCCATTGGCATACTCTTTACCAGATCAACAGCTTCTTCCAAGAGCCCCGCTCGGCCTAGCAGATCAACCATGCAGCCATAATGAACAATGTGTGGGGAAATGCCGTGAACAGACTTCATTGACCTGAAAATGTTCCATCCTTGTTCCACAAATCCAACATGGCTGCATGCCGTCAGTAGTGCCACAAAGACAACTTCATCTGGTTTCACTCCTTGCCTAATCATCTCATCGAAAAGCCCTAGAGCCTGTTCCCCATTTCCCTCCATGGCCATTGCTCCAATGGCTGCAGTCCATGCAGAAACATCTCTTCTCCTCATTTTATCGAACACCTTCATTGCATTCTGAGGATCGCCACACCTAGCAAACATGTCAACTAAGGCTGTGCCAAGCCGCATATCACAGTCAATTTTATTCTTCTCAATATAAGCATGGGTCCACTTTGCAAGATCAAGAGCTCCTAGATATCCACAGGCAGATGTCACTTCCACCATGGTCACCCTATCTCCTTTTATTCCCTCAGCCTGCATCACCCGAAAAAGCTCAATTGCTTCCTCAAACATACTTTCTTGGACCAAAGCACCAATCATAGTGTTCCAAGAGACAAGATCACTCTTCGGCATCTCATTGAACATTTGCCACGCTGACTTCATGGCACCACTTCTTACAAAACCAGCAATCACCGAGTTCCATGACACTACAGTCCTATTCGACATATTATCAAAAATTCTGCAGGCCATCTCTTGATTTCCACACTTCATGTACATGTCAATCATCGCATTACAGATAGCATCCCAACCTTCTAGTCCATTCCTTACAACATAACCATGGCAGCACTTTCCAGATAAAGAATCGCCTAGTTGTGCATACGCTGAGATTGCAGATAACAGTGTAACCCTGTCGGCTCTTGGACCCTGTTGCATCATTTCATCCAAGACAGCAAGTGCCTCCCTAGCCAGTCCCTGACGCACATAATTTGACAAAATTGTATTGTAAAGAACCAAATTCTTATCCACACATTCATCAAAAATCCGCTTTGCAGCATCTGTATCTCCACATTTCATATACATATCAACTAGTGCATTCACCATAAGCGTATTAACTTTCACCCCCGACTCTCCAAGGTAAGCACACACCCTCTCACTCAATTTAAGATCCTTCAACTTTGCACAAGCAGAAATGACACACACCATGGTAACTGAATTAGGTTCAAGACCTGCTGCCACCATCTCAAAAAACAAAGAAACAGCCTCCCTTGGGAAGTTCCTCCTAGCATAACCACAAATCAAGCTAGTCCACGACACAATATTTCTCTCAGACATTCCATCAAACACCTTGCGTCCATAATCCAACTCCCCACACTCAGCATAAAAATGGATCAAAGAATTCTCAATAAACGCATCTCCCTCCAAACCCATCTTCACAAGCGCTCCATGGAGCTGAACCCCCTCACAGAAAGCCACAATCTTCGAGCAAGCGCTCAGCGCGAACGGAAATGTGAACTTATCAGGCAAAATCCCCCTCACCGCCATCTGAACATAAAGCAAGATAGCCTCATCACTGAGCCCTGCACTTGCATAACCCCTTATCAGAGAATTGCACATGAACAAAGTGCCCTTTGTTTCTTGGTCCCCAAGGAACAAGTCGAAGGCTTTTCGAGCATAATCCAAGCTTTCGGAGGTGCCCATTTCGGCGCATGTGGAAATTAGTTTGGTGACAGTGGAGTGTTTGCTGCCATGGCCGGTTTTGGTGATGTGACAGTGGAGTTGCTTTACTTCGTTCACGGTTTTGCAGTTTCTGAGTGACCCAGTTGGGGAATTTTCCATGGCTGTGGTTTTGGGTTCGTCTTGGGTGGTGGGAGCTGCGAAGCTTGGGGCGGCGGAGACCAGAGGGCTCAGTTGGAGCGTCGCAGCCATTGTTGTGGGATTTGCCCTGTTTGGGGTTTGCACCAACTGTACCAACTAACTTAACTTAAATGTTTCAATTGCTTCCTTTTGCGTGGTGATTGGACTCTTGAATCGTTATGGATTTCATCATACTGGTTTTGTAGAAAATTTTTTCCTTCTGTTTTTCAATTGAGCGGATTTTTTTTATTTTTTATTTTTTGGCATACAATTTCTTCAAAATTTAGAGAAAATATTACGAAATGATAAACACGTATTCTTTTTCTTCTAGTACACATCATTGTTTAAGTAGGCATCCCACATAATGTTAAATACCCCTTACATTAAAATTTAATATTAATTGACTTATATACCATATTATCCAATGATAATTTTGACCTTATTAGATTTTAAAAAAATTAATTTCTAAATACACCCCAAATCACTTTTAACTTATTATTTATCTTCTTCAACTATTAAACCCTCTTTCACCCTTATTGTTGAACAAAACCCTAACCAATAAACTATCTTTGAAAACCTTAACTGCACTTTCGTATATTGCCGAGCATCAAACTGTGAATCAAGATCACAATTTTTTTTTCAAAATTTTATTTTATAGGAGGCCTTTCTTTCTTCCCAAATACCTGCTTGTGATTCCCAGGAAACCATACTACCCAATATTTATTTAGAGAAAATTAGAATGCCTTACAATTTTTCTATAGTTTTTAGATTAAACATTCATCTCTTTTAAAGATTTGATTAAGGTGCTTTCACCAATTGTCACCTCAATAACTTTCTATTTATTTAATTTCCACGTCATTAATTTAAATGCATTTATATAGAGGCATAAGGTAACTTAGCAACTAATTGCCTATAATATAAGAATTATTATTTCGTCAATCCCCTTCTACGCATTAAATGACATTTTTTAATAAAAAAAAAATAACTAATTCCTTATTTCCTCATTATCAGTATTTTAAAAAAAAGTTCTATTTCTATTACAATTGTGACAACCCGTCTCTAATCTTAAGTTTATAAATTTTAAATTAGTGATTTTACGAAAATGTCCCCTTGAGGCAAATGTTTTGACCTTCGTTGACCATCAGTTAGAGAGACATATGACTTATTCTTTTAGTGTATCCTCGTAGTACTCATCACTACGAACGTACATGAGAAAGCCGTTTGTGAGTCCGGATTATAACAGTATAGTTACAGACGTTTGAAATTGGTTATTTAAAGTTTAGTTATAAATTAATTCAAACTCCCACCATGTGGGAATGGTAACCAATCAGTTTTAAGGGAAAAAAAAGGGACCAATCAATTAAAAGAAAGGAGTGACCAATCAGAAAATTTAGGAAAGAAGTCAACCAATTAGGAGAGGAGAGAGAGAAGCCTCAATCTTCCTTCCCGTGAACGTGCTCACCAAACCCGATGGTGATCCAGGTTGTTTTCGGCCAAATTCCACCATTTTTTCAGGCGATTTGCATCCATCCTCCACCTGCATCTTCCATCTGCACAAAAAAATAAAGGATTTTAAGGCCTAAACTGTGAAGAACTCCACCAGAGCACCGGAGGTGCTCGACGACAATTTTGCCATTCCGGCGAATTTCACCACCCACCACCACCCTTAATCAATGAACTTAAATTTATAATTTAAAATTGGATTGTAATGAAACTTTAATATGATGATTTAGAAGAATAATGTGGATATTTGGAAGTTACGGATTGGAAATCCGAGGTGCGGATCTTCCAAATCGAGTTATGTATGGTTGTGGACCCTACCATCGATCTTGGACCGACGGTTGACTTTTGGTCAATGGGTCTCAAATCATTCTAGAACGTCCTTGGGGATGTGTTTTATGTAAGTTACATGTTCTATTGATAAGGATTCTGAGATATGGTTTGATAATTGTTCTAGGAGTCGATCTTTCGTGACGCCTCGATGTTTATGCTAGGGAGTGGTAGCGCGGACTACAGGTGAGTGGGTCTTTTCATTTTTATAGTATATATATGATTGATAGTTTCCACAAATGCTTTTAAATTGATTTATGCATTTTATGCCATGTCTTATATATATATATATTTTTTTTTTAAATACTATGAGGTGGTTGAGTTTTAGATTGCATCATGGCATATCCATATGCATATTAGATGCATATAATTGTTGTGAATGCTTTGAAATGCTAAGGTGAACGCGGGACGCGCAGATAAGTTCAGGTGAGTTATGGTGTTATTTGAAATGATTGAGTTATGGCATGACTATATTTATGTTTTATGCAACTCCGACACTGTCGTACAGGTTGCGATAGACAACTCCGACATTGTCGTACATGTTGCCTATGAGTTATACAGGTTGCATTAAGCAACTCCGACTCGTGTGTTAGCATAGATTGATTTATGAGTCGTACAAGTTGCATTAGGCAACTTCGACTTGTGTGTTAGCATAGATTTGTTGAGCACCTGATTTTATTATGATGCTAATATGTAGTGATTTGGAATATTTCTGGATTTACTGTTGATTTGCATTTGATTTCATAGTTATACGTAGTATGACTTTCTGAAAAATATACAGGTTTTACAGCGAGGGGTTATAACGTTTTCAAAAGGTTTTTATTAAAACTTTATTTTCTGGCCCACTCACCCTTGTTTTTCGCGCTTCCAGGTTTTGGCTGCTGAAAGTTTGTATCGACGAGGATTCTTGGCGAATCTCAGTATAGGTGGCTACCTCTGAGGGTATGTTCCTTACCCACACTACTGTACTTTACTTATGCTCTGATGTCGCGTGTGAAATGGGTTCATTCCCGCTCACAACGCACTCTTGTCTTTAGGCACTTTTACGTTTAAATGTATTCACATTATCCACATCACTATACTTTATAGCTTCGTCACCTTCCAGGTGTCGGCCATCACAGCTCGATTCGGAGTCCTAGTGAACATTCTGGGTCGGGGTGTGTCAACAATCGTCTCAATAAAAAGTCTTCAATACATTCTTTCAAAAAAATTAAAAAAAAGTCTTCAATACATATTTTTTTCCTAAGGAAACTATATTAACTTATTAAATTTCGAGTATAGATATATAAAAAATATACTTAAAACTTATGGTACATTTGAGAACAAAGGAATTGATTTTTGGTACGTTTAGATTTCAAATGTACCGAGAAATCAAATGTACCAAAAATTCAAATGTCCCATAAAACCAAATGTACCGAGAAATCAAATGTACTATAAAACCAAATGTGCCCATTGTCAGGTAACCCTTCTGGTACGTTTAGATTCCAAATGTACCAAAAAACCAAATGCACAAAAAATCCCAAATTTACCACAAAACCAAATGTCTCTATCAGATAACCCTTTTGGTACATTTACTTTCCAAATGTACCGAGAAATACAAAAAATCAAATCCACTATAAAACTAAATATGTCCATATTATAGGTAATTAGATGTAGCTATATAATCAAACAAATCTTTATTATGTGCTCGGCCTTTTAAATAATCAAATCTAACATTTTCTTATTTTATAAATATTCTACTATATTCACAAAAAAAAATTATAACAAAAAATAAAAAAAAAATGCATAGAGATGGATAATAAATGCATAGATATAAGGATAATAGGTAAAGAAAAAAAAAAACGAACTGTCCAAGAGAAGTCGTGAAAAAAAAATTCTAAACAAAATTGAACTTATGTGAAAAGCTGAAATTAATAACAAAAACTTTAGGAAAATGTTTGAGCAAATTTTTAAAATGAGTGTAAGTTTAGTCTTAAAAATTCAAAAACGATTATATATTTCCTTGTCAACAGTAAAACTTGAGATTTTATGGTATTTAAAATCTCACATCTAATGAGCTATAAAGAAAAGGGCCAACAAAAAATATGGAAATTTTTTCAAAATTTTGATTGAATAAAAAATCAATATAACAATATAATTCCTTTTGAAAAATGTATATTAATAGATGTTAAGTACATCTACGCATATATATGTATCAATGAATTGGAAACAATGTTAAAAAAGTGCCAAAAAGAATGTATCCAACATTGTTATGAATTTGACCAAAAGAAAACATTGTTATGAATGATAAAATACTTGTCACATGTCAAAATAATGTACCAGTACATTCGCCATATATAATTATCTATAGGTTACAATTTCAACATTGTTCCAAAAGTAAAATGTTTTAATATGTAACCCATAAAAATGTTTAAAAAGAATGTACCCATATAATTATATGAGTACAATGGTGCACCTAATTATAAATTTTAAAAATGTGGGTTCATTTTATACAAAAAATGGGGAAGTTTTATATTTAAAAAATGGGTACATTTTATATAGAAAACAATGCGTACATTTTATATAAACAACAATGAATACATTTTAGATTAAAAAAATAAATAGATTTACATTTAAAAATGGGTAAATTTTACATATAACAAGTGGTACATTTTTAAAGATACATGGGTACATTATAAATAAATTATGGGCACAAATAAAATGGGAAAAAAATTATGAGTACAAATAAAAAATTTAAAAATATGGGTACAATTTAAAACTGTAAAAAAAAGGTACAAATTAAAAAAAAAGAAAAAAAGAAAAGAAAGAAGAGTATTGCAAATTAAAAATGGGTACAAACTAAAAATAGAAATATATGGTACAAAGTTTAGTCATAAATATAAATATGTCAAATGTAACGTTTCTAACACTAAATGAGTATATTACTACATGAATATAATTAGTAATAAAATTTAATATTCTTGACATGTAAATATTTATTATTGAAATAATGACATTTATTAAAACCTAAGGACCTTGATCAAAAGTTGAAAAAATAAGGTTTTAAGTTTTAACCAATGGAGTAGGAAAAAATAGGATGGGAACCTAATTTCTCCATAAACAAATGAGTACTATAAGATTTGAAGAATGTGGGGTGTATAGAAAATGGGGGATGTATGTAGAAAATGTAATGTGTATGTTGAGAATGTGGGGAGTGAGGGTATTATGGGGAAGTATGTGAGGTGTATTAAGATAATTTTCAATTGAAAAAAAATAAATGTGGGGTGTATTAAATAGGGCTGGATCGGTATGGGATCCCGATCCGAAAATGGGATCCCGAATCCCAAACCGATCTTTTTTGGAATGGAAATTCGAATTTCGATCCCAAACCAAAATTTCGGTATTCCCGAATTGCGGGATTTCGGTATGGTTTCGGGATTCCAATTCAATAGAAATTTGGCTTCTTGTTAATGGAAGAAGCTGATAAATTCTATTCAAACCTGCAGATCGAGCATGCAAAGCAGAAAAGAAATCGAACATGCAAAGCAGAAATCTACCATGGAAATCCAAAAATCCAAATCAACCAAATCCACATAAAATTAATCTAGAAATCCCTATAAAATTAATCAAGAAATCCAAATCCAAATCCAAATCGAAACAATCAAAAGCTCTAAATAGTAAATCCCTAATTTATAAATCCTAATTCGAACCCTAATTCAGAGAGGATAGAGAAGGAGATGGGCCGAGCTTCGAAGATTTGAGAGAGCTTTCGGCTGTAGCTCCTTCCTCTCTCTGCTTCTCAACAAGAAGAGTGCTGCTCTCTGTCTCAGAAGTCCAAACCAAACTCAAGAGCTTTCGGCAGTAGCTGCTCTCTGCGCCTTATATTAGTGGGAGCCAAAAGCTTCTACTTTTGAGTTGGGAAGTGGGAGAACCGAAAGCCAAAAGCGGCTTTTGTGCCTTTTCTTTTTTAATATTATTTTTGTGCCTTCTCTTTTTTATAATATTATTTTGGTGCCTTCTGTTAGTGGGAGCCAAAAGGCTTCTACTTTTGAGTTGGGGGAAGTGTGAACCAAAAGCTAAAGAAACAAAACATTTCGGGATTTTGGGAAATACAGCACAAATAGGATTTGAAAACCGATCCCATACCGAATACTTCGGTATTTTTCG
This sequence comes from Cotoneaster glaucophyllus, assembly GCA_036320875.1. Taxonomy (NCBI): domain Eukaryota; kingdom Viridiplantae; phylum Streptophyta; class Magnoliopsida; order Rosales; family Rosaceae; genus Cotoneaster; species Cotoneaster glaucophyllus. Next base: position 19,269,783 of record CM070069.1, on the reverse strand, counting down.
GGACGGGATTACCAAACTTCGGGATAGTTTTGGTTTGGGATTTTTCGGTTTGGGTTCCGGATTTTTTCGGTTTGGTTTGGGAATTTCGGGATTTTTTTCCAACCCTAGTATTAAATATGTGGGGTTAATTCAACAATATGTGGGTTGTTAATATAATAAGCCTTTAATTATGGTGTATAATTATGTATTTTGTTTTCCTTTATAATTAATAGAAGTGCATAAAGTTAAAAATGTGGGTGGAAATCAACTTCCAAAATTGAAACTTATCTGTATTCACCTATTGTATTTGAGAACCTTAGGTCATCTCCAACCGAAAGGGGGCCCAAGGTTCATGTTTAGCCTTATAGCCCTGCAAGAAATATTTTTTTTCATGAACAATGTCATGTCATATTTTATACCATCTCCAACCGAGGGGGCCAAAAAGTCATGGGCCAAAACATAGCTCTTTGGCAAAAAAAAAACTCATCTCCAATCGAAGGGGAACTATTTTTTAGCCCACTCAATAATTTATTATTTTAATTTAATTAATATGGTTAATTGAATTAAACTACCATATTAAAATAAGATTTTCAGACATATTTTAGTGTCACTTGTCGCTAAAGGAAAGATTATTGAAAGAGGTAAAAGAATAGAATGTGAAGAATTGAAATAAAATGAGGTAAGATAGTATGGAATGGTGAAAGTGATGTGAGAAACGATGTAGGAATGGCTTAGGTATTTATAGGAAAAAAATTAGAATTTTTTTTTATTTCGTCTAAAAAAAATTCAAATTCCAACCGTAACCTGGCGTCAGCTAGCAATGCATCAAGCCGATGCCAGGTAACCGTTGCAAGTGGGTTGGGCTATTGCATCGGGTTGGCTGGCTGGCTCATTATGACCGGCTAATTTTGGCCAGCCCGTTAGCCTGATGTTTGATTTTTGGCCGGGTAGGGCTCACAAGCCCTTTGCCCTAGCCTTTGGTTGGAGACAGGTTTCGTGTCAAAACGAGCTATATTTAAGTTAAAATTTGCAAAAGGTTTTTTTTTTCCGTAATAGTATTTAAGTTGTATGACATTCATTTCTTTCCAAAAAAAAAGTAGACGAAAATAACATTGAAAAATTAAACGATAAACTACAAATTTTTATCTAGAGTCTTTATGCAAACAAGATTACAAGCTATAAAGGGTAAATATCTCCAAGACGAGGTTTCGTACTCTAAAAACATGTCAGGATAGTTTCATTGTCAATACAAGAAAAAAAATTGTTCTCAATGTAGACAACTAAGTTATAATTAACCATTGTTCTCCCATAATAGACTCTTTTACGATATTCATGGCGAAAAATACTCCCTCCATTGAGGCAATTATAATTGATAAAATCAAAGTCAACTCAATAAGCAAATACACATTCGGTGCAAAAAAAGTTTCCACATTATTTTTAGTATATCGAAAACACGTCACCTAAATATATTATTTCAGCTTTTATGATGAGGGTGAAATAAAAAGTCACAATGTCCCAAAACATGAAATATTTTAATCAAAACAAATTTTCGTATTACAATTGGAGTCGAATAATAACATTCGAAGTCTTTCATTTTTACGACTTTGCCTTTGACTTGTGGTGACGTGTCGGACAACCCAAACATGTTAGGCACTTAGGCTGCAGCTAAAAATCTTAGAAGGTAGGAGAAGATATCCTCACCAGATCTCTTCCACTAAGATTACAGGATCAAATAATTCAGATCTATGAAATTTTATTCAACGGTAAAAAATTATTATAACTTTTAAGGAATCAAAATAGGTAAGCCGTTTGATGAAATTTCAAAAATCCAAATCATTTAATCCGATGATATTGGTGAAAGAGATCCGAAAAAGATCTCTTCTCGATAGTTCACCAGATAAAATGTCTCAGAAGGTACCGCTTCACCCCTCATATTTTATTATTTCTTTTTTAACTTATAATTAATTAATCTTTTTTTTTTTTCGTTTTTCGAAAAAACAAAGAAGAAGAAATTGCAATTTCCAAAAACGAAAAAACAAACAAATATAATCGTCGTCAACATCCTTTCCCTTATTTTTCGATACCGATATGTTGTTACCAAGTACCAACACCAGAATTCACAGGTGCAAAGGCAGCTACAAACTTATCTGGAATCAAAACAATGGCTCAAAAAACTGCTTGCAGAACCTCCTGCAGCAGCTGCTGCTCTTCTCCTTCACCTCAGCCCAGACTTGGGTGGTCCTCCAAGATGCTCACAGCCATTCTCCGGGCTTTTGGGTGGTCCTGTGACCACCCAGGTCCTATAATGAATCCGCTATGCATGTCATTGTGTTTTGTTAGCCACAATAATATGAGAAATTTGAGGAAATGTAAGTTGTTAGTTTTGTGTTAAATCCATGATAGAGAAACTTCATTATAACATGTGCATGTCACATTCTCTCTCTCTCTCTTATCACGTGATAATATTATGGAACAATGGAAAATGCTCAGAATGGTTGAATGCTTCAGCCTCTGTAAATCACTGAGGAATGTTCATATGCTTTCTCACTCTTACACAATGAAATCGTGCGCTGCCAATATCAGTTACACTCGGCTTATCTCAAATGCAAGAACATCTTCCCAACCATAACCACCTTGGACCAGTTGGTATGGCACGGCGCAGTATTGAAACAGAACCACATCACAAACACAAGATGAAATACAGATTGATGAGAAAATCATAAACCTTTCTTTGTTGATTCAATAAAGAAACAAGTTTGCAGCCCTAATGGAGTCTGCAACTGCATATCCGAGAAAACCTTACCACTTTGTTTTTTTATCTTATTTCTGGCAAGAAAACAGCCCGATCAATTTTCTTTGGTGGTTGGTACAAATAAAGGGTAATAAGCTCATGGACCGCGAGTGGGAGCAAAACAAAAACAGCCCGGAGAACGGTCTTCAGGTATCATTCCGCCTCCTTTGCTCGTATCAATTGCTTCCAACATTTTCACCACCTCACCCATTTCAGGACGTTTATCTGCATTTCCATCCCAGCACAAGCGCATGATGTTTGCCAAAGAACTTGGACAACATTTGGGGATTTCTGGCCGTAGGTTCTGATGACAAAATCGTATAATACGCACAATGAAACGCCCATAGAAAGTTATATGTCAAATCTTTAACAGAACACAAAAATACCACGAAAGTTCATTCAGACTGAACCTACAGAGAAACGTAAACTCTACGTCCTTATATTTACATAAGCTAAAAAAGAGCTATTTATTCATAGAACAAACTGACCTGCCGAACAACTGCAGATGATACATCAGCAAAGCTAAGATCCGGGTAGGGCATGTCGCAGCAATAAATTTCCCATAGACATATGCCAAAGCTATAGACATCACATCTTCTATTATATGGCTTACCATCCAGAACCTATATAAATATATTGTCAGCTTAATGGTTTACCTACCACATGAGCTACTGTACTGAAATGCGTGTTCAAACATGCATTAAGGAGAGGAGAGAATGTGATAAGTTTCATTTTTGTTCATTGACATTCATTTCAAGCCCAATAATGTACATAAAATTGGGGGAAAAAATTACGTAGATATTTGTAACTAACAGCTCAAATGATGGTTTTACCTCATCAATGAGGAACAAAATCCAATTAACCCCCATAAACTCTAGGCTCATTCCAATGATAACTTCTGATTCTACACTTGATAGTTAGACCCTTCTGTCCAAACCCCCATCACAACCCTCCTTTTTTTCTTGATATCATTACCACAATGTCTTCTCTCTCTATCCACCCTCTAACACCCTTCTCAAAAGGTTGGCCCTTCATGTGCCAAGTACTAGTCTAGGCGAGGGCCTGGAATCCTTAATCTGTATCATCAGCAACAATGACTTCAGAATGATCTACAATTATGATCATGCAATCCGCAACTCTTCAACTATACCCTATCACCTCCACCTCTTTCTCTTTCATCTAAAGCTCGATTCAACATAATCAGTCAAGTTAATTTTTAGTAACACGAAAAGGTCATGAAACTGTTTATTAAATGCTCAGTGGTGTTGCTCGTGTGCTTAATAATAGGTTATTAGACTCGACCTCAATGTATTACTTGTTGGGTCTTGATGCCTGGGGATTCCAAGACTGCCAAGGAAGGCAATTGGGAGGACATTGAAGTCGTAAGCAAGTTTGGATGCTAAAAAAAAATTCCTCATTTGAGTCCTTGTGTTCATCGCCTTCACTTGCAAATTTGGTGGGGTTAAGAGTAAAGGGTCATAAGGTGGGATGGAGAAGTAGTTAGTACAAATAAGTGTCGATTTGTCCGGGCAAAAGTAAAAGGAAGGTGGCTTTGTAATACTATCTTCACTTTTCTTTTTGTTCTTATATTCCAAGTTCATAGAGCACAACTAAAGAGTTAGCTTTTAAAGGTAACATAACATGTAAAGATATTAACTAGCGTGAATACCTCTGGAGCCATGTATCCAAGGGTACCAGTTTCACCAGTCATGTCCCTTGGATTCTGAGCTTCAACACGAGCAACACCAAAATCAGCTATTTTAAGGTTTATGCGAGTATCAAGTAGCATATTCTCTGTTTTGACATCACGGTGTACAATCTTCTGAGAATGCAGATAGCTAAGACTGCAAGGGGAATGGTAAAAAACCCAGATCAATAAAAATTAACTAGAAAAGCATATGGCCCTGAAATTTAGAGAACAATCGAACTCACCCTCTAGAAAGGTCCAAAGCAAGTTGGACCACAACCTTCAAGGCAAGTTTCTTATGCCTATTTCTTATCAAGTACTGCTTTAGTGTCCCACCAGCGACATACTCCACAATAACGCAACACGCTCTAGCAGGATGTGAAATTACACCGTCACTTGAAGAGCCTTTTGTAGGAATCTTAAGATCTGAAGTTCCCATTGAAGCTCCAATGAACTGTGATAAAAGAGGGGAGTGGAGAGAATCGTTCAAACCCAAAGGATTATAATAAACAAAGAACAACACTGAGGAACTGAGATACTACTATTTTACCGAATCATTTGGTAAAATAACTATTAAGATCACCAGCACAAAATGGAAATGATAATCACTCCACAGCTGACAATATATTTAACATTAGTAGAGCAGATTTCAAAACTGAATACAAGATGAAAAAAAGAGCGGGTATGTACCTTTGTAACATTAGGATGGTCAAGCTTGTGCCAGACAGCAACTTCTTTTTGAAACGATGCCCGCATTGCAGCAGTTTCAGCAACTGTGGCATAGCCATCGTCCCCCCAGTCCAACAGCTTCACTATAATATTTAGCATGGGATTGCAATTAGAATTCGATATACACGCAACAAAGAGGCAAACAATTTTGTTGCTCTTATTTGACCTCAGTTTGTTAGTGGTAGTCCAAATTTAAATCGCAAGTGTTATACAATATCAAAAAGCCAAGATTCAATCATAATGCTACCATGAAAAATGATCAAACTCCATTGGATTCCAGATAAGATAATACCAAACAAATCCCAATATCAATAGTTCATAAACACGATACTTTGCAGATTTTAGGACCATACAGAAAGTTCTCATACTACCATAGAAAATCCTGGAAGTATGACATTTCTTACTCTCTACACAGATTAAGCTTTTCCAATCCTACCCATTTTTTAATAATCCAAAATAATATATCCATTATCAATTTACTGGCATCCTCGCTCCACAAATTTCTTTTTCCTTTTTGAACTACTATTTCCAAGGCCTGTCTAACATTATATTAATTAACACATTCATCATATACTATTACCGGTTGGGATCATTCAAAATACAAAGTTGTACCCCTAAGGTTACAGCGTCGGAATCATCCAAGAGAGCAGATATGAGGTTTAACACCTATTTATATGACTGATAAACACATAGCGAGAACAGAGTGAAACAACAGGATTTATGTCACAATTCGTATTTAGACAGAAAGTTCACAATTCGTATTTAGACAGAAAGTTCGATAAACTGTAAACACAATTCATATTATTAGAGAGTTGCCACAATATCATATCAAAATTATGAACAGCCTTGATGTGTCGATCAAATTCGACTTAAGCCTTGTAATCAAAACCTTCTAGTACGTCACTACATCAAGAATAGATAAGGTGAATATCTAAAGAAAAATTAGCATGCATACCATGACCATATAAAACTCACATATCATGGCTCAAATGTGGACATGGAACATGTAATCCAGTTTATGCCGAAAAACTTGATATATTCCAAATTAGTGCTTTAACATCACCGTTATTCAAATTCTAATATTACATCATTATCGTTAATTCCAATCCAAACAAAAATTAGTAATGAGATCCCAAATTAACATCAGAGATATATAGAGAATATGCATTCAACAAATCGGCAACTCAATTGTAATCGAAATCAAAACACAATACCCTACAGGCCCAAACAAAATCAAAATTACAATGGAAATGAGATTATTAGTGATTACCTGCAACATCTTGATCATCATAGGTACCCCTGAATACGGTACCATAGGTCCCTCGAGCTACAATGTATCTTATTTCCAATTTAGCTAAATCAATCTCCCATTCTTCCTTAGGCCTGGTTCTCTCAATGTTTTTGGACCAAACCCGGCTCAAATGCTTCTCGAGCTGTATATCTAAGTTCTTCAAATCGATTTTATCCGCTCGGAAGATCATCTCTTTGTTACTAATACTTCCTGTGCCCGTAATATTTGGTTCCACCTCTTTGAAACTCACACTCCCCGCACTCCTAAGTTTTGACTTCATATTACCTTTCAAGTGATCCACCATGTTTGGTACATCCGCAACTTCAACGTTCTCACTTGTCCTTGAATCCATTGCTAACAATCAATGCAGAACAACCGAAACACAGAACACCAACTACCAAACAGTAATCAAAACAACAAAAAGCAATCAAAAGAAAACAACAAATCCCAGAAACAAATCTATGTCAAACTGCTGCCGTTGAGAGACATGATCAACAAAGCTTCAAATTTTCGTCATCCTCTCATCATCGTTTTGCCAGATTTGGATAAATCCCATCAATGACAAATGCTCAAAACAGATACATTCGAAAAGCCATTCAACAAATAAACAGAAAAATCTGATCCAATTGAAACTCAATCACAACAACCCAATTGCCTCCAATGTTGATAATCATGCACCAAAGAGAAAAATAGATAGCAGCTTCCTTTCTTTTATATTCCCAATTCAATAAGTCTTCAAAATCCCAAGTACCTCGTCACCAACCACTTCCTTTTTATTTTTCTTTTTTCCAAAAAATAAACAAAACGAAAGAATGGCAATAAACTCTAAGAAAACGACTCAATTTCCCGCAACTAGATATATAAGATTCAAACAAAACAAACCCTTCAGGTATAAATCAAACCCACGGACAAGTACCAGAAGGATTTCACGCGTGCAAAAAAAATCCCAATCGATCCCAAAAGATTAATAATTTATAGAGATAGACGAAAAGGTTGGCCCTTGAACACTACAGAATATAAGAAAGACAAAGTTGTCTTAACAACAATAAACAAACAGAAAGACAACGTTTTTGGGGTGTTTTGGCAGGTTGGGGCTAATAGGTTGTCTACTGCTTCTGTTTGGTTTTTCCTTTGCGGATGAGATTTCGCGAGAGGATTAACCAAAAACCAGAACAGGCAGCCACAGCCAGAAGGCAGAAGCGAATGAATGAGAGTTTTAGAGAGAGAGAGAGAGAGAGAGAGAGAGAGAGAGAGAGAGAGGAGGAGGAGGAGGAGGAGGAGAGGAAAAGGGGAGAGGAGCGAGAGAGAAGCGCGGGTTTGCCTAATGTACGGCTTTGGAGGAGAGAGAGACAGGCTGTTTCAAAAATTAAGGAAAAGAAAAAGGACGAGAGGTACAATTGAGAGGTACAGATGGGTACGGGGAAAAGTGGCAACAAATTAGTTGGACAAAAACTCAATCTTTTTTTGTTTTTGTTTTTTAAGGAGAAAATTTTCTAAGTAACTAGAACATGAAATGAAATGACATGGAGTTCTCAACGAATAAAACCATAACACCTGGATATTTCAGTTTTAAAGTTAAAAATATTGCCATGTTGTCATTCAAGTGAAGTTTTGTTAAATAATCAGAATTTTTTGTCAACTGAACTCCAAATTTACCCCTATCTGATTCCAAATTTACCCCTTCCACGCCACAACACCAGTAAGACCATCTTCAATGGTGACCTAAAACCTAAAAATATTTAGCATAGAAAATTTAGGCTTTAGCCCAGAAACAGTTTTTTTGCTCCAACCCTTCTGGCCTAAAATTTTAGCCCGAGATTATCAAAGAATGAATTAAGGCTAATTTTTTTTTAAATTAACTTTTAAAAAAAAAATTATGTAGACTATGCTAAATTAATTATATAAACATTTTAACCTAAAAATATTTAAATTCCAATAAATTTTGAAAAATCACTAAATCAATACATGAAAATCATGATAAACCACATAAAATTATTTTAGCCGTTGGATTTAAATTTGGACCGTTAGATTTTTTTTTAACCGTTAGATTTGATTATATTCGATCTAAGCCGTTGGATTCAATAAATATATAAATATAAAACTAAAAAAATAATAATTTGAACCTGGGCCGTTGGATTAACCAACTGCCCATTTAAATGGAGCCGTTGGATGAAGAAAAGTAGCCGTTGGGCTACTGTTCGGTCTGACACCGGGTTGACAACCCCACGTGGGTGTCAAATTCTGATGGAAAAAGCCCAGCGCGTGGGGTGCGTGGGCGAGTCACAGCTTGGGCATTGGGCTTCACAGCCCGATTTCAGTCTCATTTGGTGGGGTCCAATTCGCTTTGTGGCCTAAATTTGGGCTGATATTTGGGTTAGTTTTAGGTTTTAGGTTAGTTTTAGGTTATGCATTTGAGTGAATTTTGGGGTAAAAAAAAAAAGAAATTTTAGGTTATAAACCACCTTTGGAGATGGTCTAAGTTGTCCCCTATGACTCTGCCGACGACGCCCAATCCCTTCTCTCTTCCTCCTTTTCTTTCTCTTCTTCCCTCTTTTCTCTCCCACTCACATGTTGACATGTAATCCGAAAATAGTCGGCGGCACCCTCAAATCTGCTGTCGCCGGCCTCCGATTTAAAGGTTTGTGAGGTCAGCGGAATCCCTATCAGTTAATCATGTTTTTCATATTTATTTTGATTTTTGTTATATTTTATTGATCTACGAAAGGATTAACCATGACTAAAATTGTAAATATAAGATGGGTGGTTCCACGGGAGGAATGGTGGAAATGGTAGTCGGTGGGATGGGGAAGGAGGAGAAATGGTGGTGGCTCGATCTGGGGAATTGGAATCGACTAATGACTTTTTTTATATTATTTTTATCAAAACAATTAATTTTTGAAAGAGTTATCTTTGTTTTAATTGTTATTTTAGAGGTGTTGATAAGTAATTAATTGGGAACACCATTTGTTATGCATATGGGCACACACTTTGTGTGTATGAAGACATTTTTTTAGAAAATGAGAAGAAGAGAGGGAGAGGGAGAGGGAGAGAGAGAACGTGGAAAGTGGGGAGGTTTTTGGTTTTTTTTTTTTTTTTTTTTTTTTTTTTTTAATATTGGAGGTATTTTAACCTCACATGTAGGTGAGACTTCAATAAAAAACTGTAAAATTTGGACCTGTGAAATTACATTATTGCCCATCTCTTTTTTTGTGTGATAGAAGACTAATTTGTCTTTTCACCCTCTTTTGGTTGACAAAGAGGGTTTCATTAATTAGTAGAGATGTACCTAGTCTACAGAAGAAATTTCTCGTTTTAAAGGATAATACTTAGAGTAATGTTAGGAAAACTAAATTTACAAACTAAAACTCAAGCTTAAATAAAAAGGCAATGCTAGGAAGACCAAATTTTTTAAACTAAATGATATGGTTTGCAACATTTCACTAAAACATAGCATATTAAATTCTTATTTTTGCCACTAGGCCACATCTTAATGATATTTTCTTCACTTACAAGTTTACAAGTGAAAGATCTTAGATTCTGAAACACGTGAATGGAGAATTTGATATGCTTCACGCGTTAGTGTAAAATATCATTGCATATCTCGTTGAAAGGTTCTATACATCCGCCCTTTCTCAAGGCATTTCTTTGGATTAAGACTCAGTTTTTTCCTCTTATTTCTCAGAACATGGAGTGTGAATCAAACCCATGTTTGAATTGAAATTGAGATACTGATGCAAGTTCTTCCTTTCTAAATCAGACAGATTCATATATGAAAGAGGTTGACAATAAGTTCTTTCAAAATTGACTATATGTCCCTCTTTCGTCACCATTTTGTGGAAAATCGTTAGGTATGAATATGTTAGACACCTGTAACTCGATTGGTGAAATAGTATAGATTAATTGGTAAGTTTGCGTATACACTTATATCATGTAATCAAACTACATATTAATAGAATTCTCTTTGTCAACCAAAAGATGGTGAAAAGACTATTCAGTCTTCTATCACAACAAAAAAGTTAAGGGCAGTAACTTAATTTCACAAACAAAATTTTGATGGTCTTTGTTTAAGCATCACCTACAGGTGACTTTAACATCTTTAATTTTAAAAAATTAAAAAAAAATTAAACCTCTCTTCCTCACTTCCCAGTCTCACATTTTCTCCAATCTCTTCCTCTCTCCTTTAATTTTAAAAACAAAAATAAAATATTTTGTGTGTGTGCGCGCATAAATTAGTAATGACTTAAAATAAGTAAGAAATTTAACTAAAATAACCTTAAGCAAAGTTTTACTTTAGGGTAGTGCTATTCACATCCCAATTTTTACTTCTCACACATTCTTGTTAATTTTTGTCAATTAATCTTCTTTAATTCATTCGATCTAACAGCCGTAAATTGAGAAATGTGTGTGAGAGGTAAAAGTGAATGTGTAAATAGCACCGCTCTTATTTTATTGCAAACAATTTTTTTTTTAAGTTACACTAAAAGGAAGGTTTAAAGTGATGACAGAGTGAGTTAAAATAGAAAATCCACTTCAACCAAGACAATCCACCATTTGCTACATCCTACTTTTACTTTTAATAAAAAAATATATAGGAAACTAGATATTAATCCTTGAAAAAGATTATCTTTAGACTAAAACCTTAACCAAGATAAAAAAAAAAACTAATTATAGTCCTTGCCAGACTTAATTCCATTTATGTAATTTTTTTTCTTCCTATATTATCTTTGAGTGAATTATAATGTCTCATATTTAATTTATTTATAACTTTTCATTTTATTGCCAACATAACACTATGTTTGGATGAAGAAATTTAAGATTACTAATAAATTTTAAAATGACGGGATTTTATTTTCTAGAATTTGTGAATTTTCTTGTTTGGTTAACCCTAAAAGAACAATGGAATTGAATACCAAATTTGTTATTTTTAAACTCTCAATCATAGAAATTAGGAAATGACACATATTTACATGGAATTTAAACTTGGGAATTGGAGGTCTCAAATTCCAAGTTTTTTTTCCACACGGAAATTCTAAATTTCTATGTTTATGAATCTAAACAAGGGAATTGGTGCATGTCAATTTATAAATTCTGACTTTTATCCAAATTCCAAGTTTATTGTGTAAATGATTCTACTTAAAAATGAAACTTTTTGTTCAACCCAAAAAATTATCTTCGTCCGTGTAAGAAGAAAAGGCTAGTGACACACCCCGACCCGGAATGTCCAATATTTCCGAAAATTCTCAAATTTCACAGAAATGAAGATCTCAGTGAGTATAGCAAGTTTCATACATGTGGCTAAGTCCAATTTGGCAGCCCCAATTTCACGAAAACCCGTCGGAACCCTAGAATGGGTGTACTCCAATTTGCTCTCAATCTGAACTCCGACACCGCCAATCTTGTTTGGTGCTTGATCCTAAGGTTTAAGGAAGTCATTTAGTGGTGGTGGTGGAAGAGATAAGCTTCAGAGGTGGTCGATCCCTGGCAAAGGGGTTCTCGAACCCGTGGGTGCGATGCACCAAGAAATGTGACCAATTCACATCGGATTTAGGGTGGAAATCATAGGAAGGATATCGTGGTGATCTTTACAGGTGGTGGCTGGCCGTGAGAAGCTGAGAAAACGACATGAAAGGCGTCGAAAATGCCGCAGAACACTAGTTAAGCACCAGGTCACGATATGGAAACGGGTAGGGTCCGATTGGCTAGGTCTTTCATTCCCTGCTTTCCCTCCTTGCTCTCTCATCTAATTGGTCACTCATTTTTCTCTCCTTTTCTGATTGGTCTAACATCTCCCTCATTTCTCTCCTTTATATTCTCTCTTATCCGTTCATCTATCATTTCCTTTAGTCTGGGCCACACACGTGGCTTTCCAGATTTTGCTCCAAAAATCTGGAGCATTCCAGAAAATAATAAATTTACAATTTTGCCCTCGACTTCATTCTTTAATAACTCATTCGTTATAACTTCAAATCACGTTCCGTTTGCGCCCACATGTTCGTAGCGACGAGTACTACCCAAATACGCCAAGAAAATGAATCTTACATAACACGACAAGGCAGTCAATAACAGTCAACATATTTGCCTCAAAGGGCATTTTCGTAAATTCACTTATAAAAATTATAACTTTTGGGAACGGGTCGTCACAATCTTCCCCCCTTAAGAAAATTTTGTCCACGAAATTTCAAATAACCTGTTAAATGTAAAATACTCAAAAGTAGGGAGAAAATATGTATATAAATACATACACAAGGAAGAAATCGAGTTAGGGCAACTGTATAAAAGAGAATGTCATTCTGTCGCGATTGGATTGCAATTATTCCTCTTTCATGCCTCCTAGCTCATACCTCCTTCCTTCCTCGATAATATAGTAGTATAACACCCGTATAATTCGTAAGGTGGAAAACACCAATCACTACATAATAACATAAAGTCCAAAAATATACATATAATAAAATATCAAAAATAGATACATATGTATATAAAAACGTACGATTCAAATACTTGTATCGAGTTTAAAACCAAGAGTGGAAGTAACTTACCCAAAGTTTGTAATGGCAGAAATATCCATATAAATAAAATAACATCGTAGAAAAATGTTTGCATGAAAAATCAAAACCAAAAATGAAAATGGATCTCGCCGAACATTCGTCATGTCACGAACTTGGAGAATGAATCTGAACCATAGCTAACTGGTAAGTGTTGCTGTAGATGAGCCGTCTTGCCTACTTGCTTAGTGAACCCAATAATTAAGTCATCGATACTACAGTCTGCAGCCTGTAATACCGATAACTCAACGTTGTCTCAATAAGCTAGTGAGAAGTTCCCGAGGATGCCAAAATATAATTTTGCTCCTCATGTACGAATAGGCCTAGATCGTCCGATTCATGCCTCGATCGCGATACCGTACAATCCTAGAGCACACCAAACCAGCTGCTAAAAGTGTTTCGACATCCGTGTACTCCCAAATCATCAAGTCCTAGAGTGACTTAATGAAAAGATGCATAGAGACGAACACATATCATAAAATATTTCCTTCATGACTATTCACTAACGTTGTTCACCAAATCAGGGATATAACCTCTGAAATCCTGAATTAGAGAAACCATATCTCTATCGACATCATTCGAATGACAATTGCAGTCTCGAACCATATATGGAGATTGACGCCACAATCACCGAGCTTTATAACTTCACCAATACTATGCTGGAAATTATTCAATTTTCAAACCACATGAAATTCTTCTTGGTAAGTCTAGTAAACTCACGAGAAGATTGTACTCCAATGGTTCTTGCTAGCATCGGTATTAAACTAGCGCAGTATCCTCCGAGTCAACCTATCGTGAATTTCTCACTGATTGAGCGAGAAACCATGTTGAGAAGGCTAAAAGAACACTCAAGAATTTAAGAGTCAAAACAAGTTCATCTAATTTAAAGTTCAAGATATCTAGATTGATCGCCTGGCATCACACTACAAAAACAACTTCTGGAATATTCAATAACCAATGGTAACGATCCATTCAACGATGTAGGTGACGGGTGATTAAAGAATTAATGATCACCACAAGATTTCAACATCCAAGCAATTCTTCTGAACAGTCTACCTATCTTCAAAATAATACGAACTGCAGTAGAGTAGACACGTACCCAAAGTCGACTAGAATGTCTTTCCAACATAAATGAGTGAATATGGAGTCACATTCAGAAAAGATGCTGATCAAAATGCTAGAAAAACCGATAAATTCAAGAATAGGTAATTTTACCAAGTGGTCTAAAATATAGTTCCTCTAGACCAATGAAAAATGGGTTGACTTGTCAAGTCGATCTATAAACATCGAAACATTATCATAATCTCCACATGTACAAGATACCTCGTACCAGGAGCTTATGGTGATATTTCTCATTTGCATTTGGATACAAAAAGTGATTGTAACCATTCAAACGATTTCTTGATAGGTTAGAGGTAACGTCACATCAATACTTGTGAATTTCAACCGGAATGGGATAAGGAAGACTTAAAATGTTTAGGGTAGAAACAAATCTTACTACGGTGCTCAGTAATTACGTTTGCACAACCAAGATGATACACGATAGTGCAATCATAGACGTTGATTTAGTTCTTCCAATGTTGCTGCCATAAACTTAGCTCTTTCCAAAAGTAAGTGAAATTGGGAAGCTCTAGATCATATATATGATGGTTCATTTTGAAAATGAAAATGACAACTGTTGACTCTAGATCATATATATGATGGTTCATTTTGAACGGTTCTACCATTGGGAAATGTAAGTGATACTCCACCATACTGCCTCTACACAGTTAAAATATCCAAGGAACACGTCATCATGGATTTCCAAAATGATCAACGTCATCGAAAAGTGTAAAGCGATGGTTAAGTGAGAACAACAGTTCGATCGTCAGAAACTTTATCCATAATTAGCACCCCAAGCTTGACTAATTTTTTTCTTGGCCGATAAATGAGGAAAAACACTATAGCCGAAAATCGCTAACCAATTGTCGATAAACTCGACAAGACTAAGGATATCTCAAATCTAACCACACTTTGTGAGAATTTCAACCTTCTTCCTCTAAACTCTTTTTGAAAAAAGGAAAGAATATCGTCTGCGAAGATCACATCTTCCGAGATAAGTATCAATCTAAACAAAACTGATGTTTGAGAAATTTGGTCTTACCGCTGAAGCAGATGAGAAAGTCGTTGAAAAGACTACTACGAAGTCGTTAGGTTAAGAAAGAAAACTCGAGTTACAAAGGATGGGCCGGCTAGACCATCAACTCGAAGTAGGGGATAACGGTTTTTAATCATCACTTAAAGAAGTTGCTAAAATCTAGGTATGATCCTAAGGTTTGAAGTTCCCTAAATAAAGGGCTTGGTTGAATAAATCCCTAATCGATAAGCTTTAGTAACTAAGTTATTCCAAACGGTAGAAGTCGCTCGAAAAGATGCAAGGGAACTAGTGTAGTATGTGAAACTAGGTCGATGATAATATCTCAGGTAAGACTTTGGAATGTGACGCCTGAATGTACGTCCTCAAAACATACCATAATATTTCCTTTCACTACGCCACGTGAAAGGGTCTTCATATCTTCGTCAATACTCCATTCACTATAACAGTGAGAATTTAACCCATATTTCGATTCTTCTGTCTACCTGTGAAGGTGATCGAAAAGGTGGCTAGTCGGAGAGGTTATGTTTACCTAGATAGGTGATAAGGTAAAAACAACTATGAGTTTACTATCCTAATACAAAGCTTGCTCCTAACTTTATGAAATTTAGCTTCTTCGGCTCCAATAGTCACTGTTAATCAGTCCACTAGTCCCATGCTAATTAATGGATTTATGACATTTTGATATTATTCGTTACCCTGAAACTGTAAACCGACATTCTATTATAAAGGTATCACTCCCAGATACCAGCACCTATGTCCGGTATCAGAAATCATATCGCCTAAATACTGGTTGACAATTCCTGGATATCGGACAATATCGTGAATTAGTAGCGCCACCATAGGCTGATTACAGACTAGAGCCCGCTCTGGTGGGTGGTTTTGGATGACTAATAAGGAACTAGTCCTATGAAGAGGTTCCATAATTCTAGAGGGAATACTCACTACTTCGAAGATTTTTTACTAATCATAGGTATAACAACTTGTACTTCGGTGCCTATACTCATCAAAATGACGAGTACATCACCAAAAGAAATTTGGAAACTAATATTGGTTAAGATGTCCCAAACCCGGAAAGAGGAATTTACTAATAATCTACTTTAGGACGGGCTTAAACGGAAGTTGATCTTCCTCTTGAAGATCCGAAATGATAATTAGTGCGGTTAAGAAGGCTAGTACTATTGGGAACCATAAGTGAATGTCCCACAAATGTTTCTTTTTGTCGTGTGCTACCACTTTAGCACCATGTTGTTGCTCAAGACAATTTTGGAATCTTGACGAAGTAAACTTCGTAAGAATCATAATAAATGGTATGCTAATGGGTACTGCCAAGGAATCAAAATCAGTTCATCTCTCCTTTCTTTTAATCTGGGCCACACATGTGGCTTTCCAGATTTTGCTCCAAAAATCTGGAGCATTCAGAAAATAATAAATTTAAAATTTTGTCCTCGACTGCATTCGTTAATAAATCCTTCGTTATAACTCCAAATCACGTTCCGTTTGCGTCCACGTGTTTGTAGCGACCAGTACTACCCAATTACGCCAAGAAAATGAATCTTACGTGACACAACAAGGCAGTCAACAACAGTCAACATATTCACTTATAAAAATTATAACTTTTGGGAACGGGTCGTCACAGCTAGGGCCACCGTCCACATCTAATATTTCTTCTTCTTATACATCTAATAGTGCATGATTTATTTTTACCATTTTTTTCTAGTGTTGATGATTTATTTTTACTTTCTCATACATCGAATCTACCGATTTTTTTCTTTTGATGGTTAATGTATCAATACTTCCGTACCTATATGTACGTATGTACCGACACTTCCGCACTGATACTTCCGTACCAACACTAACGTATCAATACTTTCGTACCTATATGTACGTATGTACCGGCACTTCCATACCGATACTTCCGTACCTATGTGCATGTATGTACCTACACATATGTACCAACACTTATCCAATTCCTATATATAGATAATAAGGAGTTGTTATACTATTTTTTGTGTGATATATATATATATATATATATATATTAAGGGTTATTATTTAATTTTTTAACCTATTGTTTTTGTAGTTGATTTTTCTATCTTCTACTTCTTAAGGTGACTGACCTAAAATTACATAGACTTAATTTGTTTGTCAGCAATATAAATTAGTATAATTTACCTTAGTTGGATTTATCTTATTGACTTTCGTATCAAAATTTAAATGTTTTTGAATTTTATTAACGGAATATATTTAAGCCTTAATTATAGAATAGGTTGACAATTTAAATGGTAAAGTTTGTAAATATGGTAGGTAATAGAGGTATCTTATAATATGATGTGACGGTGAATATTAAATTAGGGACTTAAATATGATTGAAACCCATTCAGGTAATAATCTAAAAATTATCCTATATAGGCCCTAAAATCTAAATGCCCCTAAAATATAATTTATTGAAGAGGTTTTTGAACTTTAATCTTTAAGAAGATTAAAATTTAATAAAAACCTGGTGTTAGATTGAATATATATTTTAGTCCCTTAATATGTACTTTAATTCAAATTCATATTATATTTTTGTTTTTATATTTAATAGATAACTTATTTAATGTTATTACATTAAATTTTAAATTTATTATTATACACATTTTAATACACTAATTTTATTTAAATTTCTCTAATTAGTGTACCTAAACGTCTATATCATAATATATTTTACTAAATTAATGAACCGAAATGCCCGTACCTAAATATATTGTAGTGAATTAGTTACACATAAGAAAATATGGAAAAACATAAGTGTACCTAAATATATTATGTACCTAACTATATGATAATAAATTTGTTACATCCTGACCCGGGCTCCACCACACCCTGGGCTCGACTCTGCCGTAGCACGATATTGTCTGTTTTGGGTCCCAACCACGCCCTCATGGTTTTGTTTCTGGGAACTCACGCGAGCAAAACTTTCCAGTGGATCACCCATCCTGTGAATGCTCTAGTCCATTCTCACTTAACTTCGGAGTTCCTACGGAACCCGAAACCAGGGAGCTTCCAAAAGGTCTTGTGCTATTTGGAGGTGGGCATGTACATACAAGGCATAGAGGATCCACTCCCCTGGGCGATGTGGGATCTAACAAAATTAGTGTACTGAAATGTCGGTACCTAAATATATTACACTAAACTAGTGTACCAAAATATCCGTACCTAACCATATTATACTAACCCAGTGTACCGAAATGTTCGTACCTAAATACATTGTAATGTATTAGTGGTAGATAAGAAAATATGAAAAAATATAAGTGTACCGAAAAATTTCTATGAAAATATTTTCTTATATAAGATGCTTACTAGGGATGGGCAAATACCCATTGGTTATGGGTAACCGCGGTTACCCGCCCGTTTAAATTAAACGGTTACGGTTATGGGTAACCGTTTAGATAAATAAACGGTTATGGATATAACAGTTTACCCGCAAAATTTAAATGGGCGGTTATGGGTATTAACCGCGGTTATAAACGGGTAACCGTTTACCCATTTATTTTATATATGTAAAATTAACACAAACCATATTCCATATCGGACAAAACTTAGATCAATGCTATTGACTATAGTGCATGATTTCATGGTCCATTATATATATATATATATATATATATATATGTTATGTTAATACTTTACATTCCGAGTTAAATAACCAAAGAATATTGTCTTTTAACAGTTTTTGTAACCCAAGAATACCTAGCCAATTTTATATTACCTTCATTGTTAACAGTTAAAAATATCGTCCGTAAACTATTATTTCAATTATTGGAATGGTATAAGGACTTAAAAAATTAAAATGAGGAAATGTATGATGAATGTACCAATAACGGTGTTTAATTGTTAGAAAAAGAAAATTATGACAAATTTCTTTTTTTAATTTTCAAGTTGTTAAAAAAACACGTAGACAGGTGAAAAATGAGTAAATGGTAAAAAAAAAATGATAAATGGGTAAACGGGTATTAAACGGTTACGGTTAAATGGGTATACGGTTATGGGTATGGTTAACCGTTTATAAACGGTTATGGGTATGGGTATAACCGTTTAGGCAATTACCCAACGGGTAAACGGTTATGCGGGTATGAGAATAAACGGTTATGGATAAATAACCGCGGTTACCCAACTGCTATAACCGTTGCCCATCCCTAATGCTTACCACCATAAGAATTAAAATTTATAATATTTTCATAAAATTTAAATTCATTAATTATATAATAAAAAAAAGAGATATTGAATACATATTGTGGAGCCAAAAATAATCACAAGGCGACACGTGAATTTATGGGTAAAAAAGGACCAAACTACCCCTGAGGTACATCGGGATTTCTACGTGCGAGCAGCAGACAATCATCCTTCAACAAAGTAAAAAATGCTCCAAAAATAGGTAACCAATTCAAAGTCCATCTCATCAAATCCCCTTTTGCAAAGTAACCTACAAAATAATGTTAATTGGTTATTTAATGGATTAATTACCTAATTAATCCATTAAGTATCAATTAAATTACCCAATTAAATTATACAAATTAACCTATAAATTGTTAAAGGGCCGGCCAGTTCCCTTTCTCCCTAAGTTTTCACACTTTTCTCCATTTTATTACCCCATTTATACAAATAAATAATTTTGTAACCTCTCATTTACTTCTTTCATACTTAATTAGCCAATAAATTGGCTAATTAAGCCAAAACCATAACCACAAAATCCCTTAAAAAACCGGCCATATTTTGAGGGAAGAGGGAGAAGCCTAATCCTATAAATAGGCACCCATTCTCACCAAAAAACCAATTCCAACACTTTGGCAAAAATCCTAAAATTCTCTAAACACTCTTTCTCTCTAAATTCTAACTTTGGCATCGGAGGTTCTTCGGCCAAAGCCCCCCCCCCCCCCCATTCATCATGGGCGCGTGAGGCTCTTGGCCTTGACCAAAGGTGTTAATTGTTTTGTAGGTGCAATTTTGTCCAAGATCAAGGAGGAAGAAATTTGCATCCACAAATTGGTGCTTTCATTGAGAGAAAGAAATCCACACTCGTAGAAGACTCTCGCATAAAAAAGGTTTTTTCTCTATTTTCTAGTCCACTTGTATTTTTTCATACGTTCTTATTATTAGAATTTTTTATTTGCAAAGGTTCTTTGATAAAACGTACAAAAAAGAAAAAAATACAATGGCTAGAAATTTAGAAAATTCCACGAGTGAAAATTCAAATATTCAAGAAATGGGACCGCGATGATTCACAAGATTAAATGTGATCCTAAGTGGAGCGGCACCACCACCACGAGTTTCCACCACGGGAACCACCGCGGTGGCTACCACGGTAGCCACCCACGGTGAGGTCCATGGCGCCATCACCACGGTCCAAATCGTGCCATCCAAGGCCACGACCCAAGCCATGTTATTCCAAGCCCAACGCGAGCCCAATGCGTTGCCGAGCCAAGCCCAAGCCTCGCACCCACGTGTGCCACACGCTAAGCAGCCCACTTCCGTGGCCCAGCCTGCTCCCGCCGAGCAGCCCACATTCGTGGTCCAGCCTGCTCCCACCGAGCAGCCCACATTCGTGGCCCAGCCTGCTCCCGCCGAGCAGCCCACTCCCGTGGCCCAGCCTGCTCCCGTCGAGCAGCTCACCCTCGTGGTCCAGCCTGCTCCCGCCGAGCAGCCCACTCTTGTGGCTCAGCCTGCTCCCGCCGAGCAGCCCACTATCGTGGCCCATCCTACCCTCGTGGCCTTTCAAGCAGCCCAAGTCGGCCCAAGATTATCTCAACCATTCGGACCTACCACCGAGCCGGGGGCATTCTCACCATATTTCTCTACGGATTTGACATTTTCCAACTCAAATCTCACGCCCGGAGTCTACCACTCTTCCACTGTTCAAGGAGGCACATTGCTTCCAAGCTCTTCCAATCCAAATGATGAACAACACTTGTCCCGACAAGTCATAAAGTTGACAAGCGCCCTTGCACAACAAACAACCTTGGTGAATCTGCTTTTACAGCGCACCGAGATGCAACGTTCCCCAAACAAGGTGTCCCAAAGTAGGACAAGGGCAAACGAAGAACCTCTCCAGCAGCATCCCGGTAAGCAGTTACTCGACCAGCTAATAACCAAGCGTTTCGACAGAGTACACTCCCGACTAGGCCCCCGAGATAGCGTATACTCCCGTCTTAGTGCGCGGAGGAGCGTGCACTCTCGGTTAGGCGCACGGACAAGCATACCCTCACGGTTGAGACCACACTCCGATAGTTAACATGAGCAACCTTCCAGGCGAAGTGTTCATTCGCGGCCCGCAAGGAGCATCCTCCACCTCATATCGGAGTAGGCAGCACGACGGACGGAGAGAAGCAGTCACTCAATCCGGCTCAAGTTCAACCGGCAGCCTGCGAAGAATTCCCTCGCTTACCAAGAACGGACCACACGCACCGCTACCGCGGCATAGACGAGTCGAGCACGTAGAAGAGCAGCTTGGACCAACAGGTCAAAACTGGGGGCAGCCGAGAGCTCTACTACCCTAACAGAGGCAAATTCAGGAAGAAGTAGAGACAATCTTGACCAAACGATTACACGATTTCCAACGCAAAGAGGTCACCGACAAGGCACTGCGACGGGATATGACCAACATAAGCAGGTCACCATTCACGGACGAGATCGAGCAGGCAGAACCTCTACACGAATTTAGCATGCCACATTTCACATCCTTCAAAGGAGATGGAGACCCGGAGAGACACTTGAAGCACTACCGAAGTGCAATGATCCTCTATCGAAACAATGACGATCTCATGTGCAAGATATTCGCCACCACTCTACAAGACGAGGCACAAGATTGGTTCTACACCCTGCCGCCACAATCTATCCGGAGTTTTGACGAACTTTCTTTGGTTTTCACCAAGGAATATTCATCCTATCGCTCGATCAAGAAGAAGTCTGACCACTTGTTCAACGTCAAGAAGAACCCAAAGGAGTCGCTTCGCGGCTATGTGAAAAGGTTCAAAGTAGAGAAGGCAAAGATAGTTGGATGCAATGAATCGATAGCTAGAGCAGCCTTCCAAAAAAGACTTATAGCAGACCACCTGCTGTTCGGAAAATTGATCATGAATGAAGATCTGACTCTGGCAGACTCTTTCGCTCTAGCAGAAAAGCATGCACTTTGGGACGAGGCTTGCTGATCCAGATTCAAGGACCGGAAGGAGTACCTGACATCACTCCCAACTATCCAAACCGGAAGCAACGGAGGACCTATTCGCATATTTGATGGTATCCAAAGCAGTAATAAGCTCTATCATCATACGAGAAGAGCTAGGGGCCCGACTACCTATATTCCACAGTTTAAAAGCTCTCCTCGATGCTACAAAAAAAAATTCAAAAGTTAACTTTGGCGATAGTTGTTGCAACTCGAAAGCTCAAGTTTTACCTTCACGGTCATCATCATGACGCACTATTCCGCCCAATCCAAACGCGCGACGATAAAGGCATATACACTGGCGATGCAAAGTTTTTTGACGAACGCAACAACTCAGTTCAAAAGGCACGTCAAGGATGCCCCGGAGTCAGCTGAGCACACCTTAGTCGCACCTGCTCCCTCAATGGAGATTTCTGGCATTTGCATGTCGACGACGCAACTAACTACAAAGGCTTAGGAGTATGGGTCGTCATTGCCACCCCAGACGGTTCAATGCTCAAGCAGGCGATCGCCTTAGGCTTCAAAGCATCCAACATCGAAGCAAAGTACAAGGCCATACTAGCAGGCTTCCGGATAACAAAAGACTTGGTGGTGAAAAAGCTTGCAATTCATTCTGATTCCCAGCTAATCATCAACCAAACTACTGGGGAGTACGCGGCAAAACATCCAAGGATAGCACAATACCTAGAGAAGGTATGCAAGCAACTTGAGGCATTCCAGACCTACACTCTCACTCAAGTTCCGCGGGCAGACAACGCCCGCGCAAATGCACTAGCCAGCTTAGGCTCCGCCTTCGACTATCAACTCAAACGCTCTATTCTGGTAAATATCTAGACAAGCCAAGCATAGAAGTGGAGTCAGCAGTCGAAGTGTCACAGGTTAGTACAACTCCAAATTGGAAAATTTTCACTATAGACTACCTGGTCAATGGCACATTCCCCATGGAAAGGTTAGAGTCTAGAAAACTCCAAATAAGGGCAGCACGCTACTACATGTGGAATGACATTCTCATCCGAAGATCCTACACCGGACCACATCTTCGCTGCCTAACGCCTCCCGACGACTTGAAGGTTTTAAGCTCAATCCACGAAGACATTTGTGGAAACCACTCCAGAGGTCGATCCTTAGCACAAAAGGCCCTTACACACAGGCTACTACCGTCCTACTATGCACCAAGATGCTAAGGAGTTAGTACAAAAGTGCGAATGCTGCCAATGCTACAAGCCGGTACCAACACTGCCTGCCAGTAAACTACACCCACAGACGAGTCCTTGACCATTCATGCAGTGGGTAATCGACCTGGTAAGACCTATGCCTCCTATTACTGGGGGCAGATGCATGATGATCATGGCAACCGACTACTTCACATAATGGGTAGAAGTAGAGCCCATGACGACCACGACTCAAACGGACATAGAGCGCTTCATATGGAGGAACATCATTTGTTGATTTGGCATCCCTCAATCCATCGTCACCGACAATGGCCCGCAATTCGTGGGCAAAGATTTGGCGAACTTCTTTCAAAGATATAGCATCAAGCAGCACATGTCCACGCCGAGATATCCTCAAGGCAATGGGCAGGTCGAAGCATCCAACAAGACAATCCTCGACTGCCTCAAGAAATCCCTTACCAACAAGAGGGGAAAATGGCCAGACGAACTCCCTGGATGTCAATGGGCATATTGCACCACCAAAAGATGAACAACCGGTGAAACTCTTTCCTCATTGGCGTTTGGCTCAGAAGCAATCATTCATCCCAATGTCATCAATCCAAGTATGATTGCTCCATAACCAAGCGTTGAGCAGAACAATAAGGAGATGGCCACAAGCTTAAATCTGGCAGAGGAGAAGCACGAGCAGGCCATCACCCGCATTGCAGCCTACCAACAACAGCTCCTTTCCAGCTACAACAAAAGGGCCAAAATTCGGCAGTTCCAGCCCGAAGATCTAGTCCAAAGAAAAGCCTTCATCACTACCCGCAGAGAAGGCTCCAAAAAAATGGATCCCATCTAAGAAGGTCTGTATAAGATCAGCAAAGAAGGCGGTAAGAGTAAATACGCCCTCGCCACCATGAAACGACAAAAAGATCGAAAAGCAGTGGAATGCCTGCAATCTGAGAAAGTACCATGTGTGACATCCTGCTACATCAAAGCCCGAAGACTCAAGCAGCTCGATGGGCACTACCTCACAAGCTGAGGACTATCCAGTTGTTATGCAGTTCCTACCTTACAGCTAAGTGCTCGTTCGTTTCACTCGTTTTTCAATGAGGAATTCAGAAGTAATCACAATTTGGCTTGGCTGCATGTTTACAACAACTGATCACTTCTGCACTTCAAAAGAAGACAACGCCCTTCTTAGGGACTCACCGCAGGAATTGCACCCCCCGAGGGACCAACCATGCTCTCCAGTGCGAGAGGATAAACTAATTCCCCGACACCGACATGGGTCTACTCTCCAAAGCGGGAGGATAAACTCTACACTCCGAATATCCAGACGTGGATGAGCTTGGCTGCCCTAGTATAACTAGATGCACGATGGCTTGCGCCAGGATTCCTAGAAGTAGCCACAATGGTCTTTTTCAAGGCTTAGCTAATTGAAGGATTTTGGGTCTCTTAGCCTAATCTGCAGGGAACCGAGCCCTAGAGACGGAGGGGGCACATTACGCAGTACATTCAATGGACGGCTGCCCTGGAACCCTAAAGCTGCTACCAAGTGCACTAAGGTAGCCTACGGTTTCCAGAAGACTGCCTACGGCTTGCCCTTCGAGCAGTAAAACCGCGCTAGACTTATACAACCGCACATTCTTGTGAAAGGTTAAACAAGCTAGCATGCATATAAGAAGTTTTATCCACTGCCGACATGCTACGTAGTCGATAAGCTTCACCTCTGTCAAGAGCGGAACAACTTACACCAAGTCCTAAAGTGTTGTGATACTTGCTACGCAACCTACGGAATTGGAGAAAGCCAAGGTTAACAGCCTAGCGGTCACGCGGACTTGTCTGCTTCTGTAAGTGAGGCGTCCGGCAGCCGACCCTATGGCTAACAACTTTGCAAAGTTCTACACCAACACCTACGGCTGCATAGGCTACGCGGCCTGTCTGCTTATAAAAAGTAGCACGCCTGCCACTGGTCTATAAAGTCTAAAGGTTAGGGCATGAACAAAAGAAGCGAAGATGGAGAAAAGCGAAGGAATCAAGTTTATTAAATTTTCTAGCAAAATTGATAAACAACTAGCAAAGACTGAATGAGTTCAAGCAAAGCAAAAAACAACAAGGGAAGCAAAGAAAATCCTAAAGACTACCTAGAAGACTACTCTTCAGCAGCTTGAATACTCAACGACTACTTGAACACTCAAAGACTACTTGGTTGCCACACCTTCAGCAGCGGCACCATCCGACGCTTCACCCCCGATTTCTCCAACCTGGGCACCAACATCTCCTACTACTTTACCAATAGAGGCCTCAAAAGAAAAGGTGAACAAGTATTCTGGAGAAATATAGAAGGTCTCGAAACCTCGAGCCCATCATTCTCTCCCTTCAGCTGCTCATTCTCCTCGAGCAGACCAACACGGACGCGCTGCAGCTCATCCACTTCTTTCTTCAGACTTTTGTTGATCTTCAGTACACCTTGAAGTTTCAACACTTGGGGATCAAGCCTATCGACAATTATCTTGAAGTGGATCACTTTATTATAAGCAGCAATCAACCCTTCATCCTTTGCATAAGCAGCGGAACGAAGCTCAGAAACGGCACCCTCAAAATCTTGAATCTGAGTCGAGGAATAAGCTTTAGCTGTCATAGTCTTCGCCACCTCCTTGGCAGCCTTGCTATATCTGTATCATAACAAGCAGATCAGTCATTCTGTATTGTGTCATATGTTTCGCAAAGGAACTTGGGCAAGCAAACCTTTTTAACACCATCAACAAACTTGGCACAAGCGTCCATGTCTTCAAGCAGATATGGTTTCAAGAGCACACAGATCTCATCAGCCTCCCTAGAAGCAGGCTTAGTGGATTTCTCACAGCTGCCCATGCAAGCGGTCTTTTCCTTCCCAGCAGGTGAATCAGTCTCGGTAGCAGAGGAAGTGGGCATTGGCGCCACCTTAGCAACATAGTCCATCTTATTGATTTTTATAATAGCAAGCTTCTCCAAATATGAACCAGACTTGGCCCTCAACGGACGTCTTGGTACAGACTTCGACACAGGGGCATTAAAAGACCTTTACATTGAGCAATTCTATCAGCAATCGCACAAGCCATTCTCGGCATGGCAGCACCACATGCTCAGATCTAGCAGCCTCATTTCTCTTCCTATTGGAAGAAGTCATGTCAATCACAGACCTTTATGCAGCAGGCGGACCCTCACAAGTAGTGGATGAAGCCTTCAGTTTTTCCCAACCAGCATTTCTTGAGCAGGCGGGAAGATCTCTTCTTTCCACCTTCATTCATAATAGGCTACACAGCAACGTTCAGACAAGCCAATGCATCCGCCTTGATCCACTTTACTTCTTCACTCGGGAGCAGCCTACTTTTCTCCCGACAAAGAGGACTAAGCAGCTAACGCCATTCACGGTACTCAGCAGAGGAGCTTAACCCAGCATTCTAGCAGGCAGGAGGTCTGCATGCCCAGCATTTCAGCGGCCCATGAAGCCCGCAACCTTCTCATTTCTCTCAATCGCCAGCTTGGCCCGCGTCAGGTCCAATGACCTAAAGGATATGAGCCATGCGACTACCCTAGCAATACGCCCTAGCGCCTCAGTTCGCGGCCCCAGCCGCTCAAGCTGCCCTTGGCTCTAGCCAAGCCAAGTAGCCTAAAACAGTGGTCCCTGCCACAACACCTCATCGGCCTGTGCCGAGCCGACTCCTGGCCCCTGCCAGCCGACATGCTGCACCACCCCGACGGCTGCCCCGCGACAGCACTATCCAAAAAGAAGACAAGAAAAATTTTCTTACATCGGTGCGGCACGGAGAAGACGAAGAAATCAACGAAAGACGGTCCTTTGCACGGGCAAGATGTAGAATATTGCTAGAGGAGAGGGAACAAATATCCTCTAAGCTCTCTCTCTCTTGTAGGGTAGAATAAATCGCTCTC
Source organism: Cotoneaster glaucophyllus (assembly GCA_036320875.1). Taxonomy (NCBI): domain Eukaryota; kingdom Viridiplantae; phylum Streptophyta; class Magnoliopsida; order Rosales; family Rosaceae; genus Cotoneaster; species Cotoneaster glaucophyllus. The sequence continues at coordinate 19,242,339 of CM070069.1, read as the reverse complement.
CAAAGTTGATTTAATAACCCACTTAAGGTGGACTTAAATAGGCTTTGAGAGAAATTTATTTCCCTTTCCTAGAAGGATCTAATTTCCTATTGAAGAGGGAATCTACATCAAAATAGGAAGCAGTCCTAAGTTTCCTAAAAGCAAGGAAATCTCTATACCTGCTGCCCTTTCCTGCGAGCAGCCCAACAGGTGTAGGGGCATTTGTGGAGCCAAAAATAATCACAAGGCGACACGTGAATTTTTGGGTAAAAAAGGACCAAACTACCCCTGAGGTACACCGGGATTTCTACGTGCGAGCAGCAGACAATCATCCTTCAACAAAGTCAAAAATGCTCCAAAAATAGGTAACCAATTCAAAGTCCATCTCATCAAATCCCCTTTTGCAAAGTAACCTACAAAATAATGTTAATTGGTTATTTAATGGATTAATTACCCAATTAATCCATTAAGTATCAATTAAATTATACAAATTAACCTATAAATTGTTAAAGGGCCGGCCACTTCCCTTTCTCCCTAGGTTTTCACACTTTTCTCCATTTTATTACCCCATTTATACAAATAAATAATTTTGTAACCTCTCATTTACTTCTTTCATACTTAATTAGCCAATAAATTGGCTAATTAAGCCAAAACCATAACCACAAAATCCCTTAAAAAACCGCCATATTTTGAGGGAAGAGGGAGAAGCCTAATCCTATAAATAGGCACCCATTCTCACCAAAAAACCAATTCCAACACTTTGGCAAAAATCCTAAAATTCTCTAAACATTCTTTCTCTCTAAATTCTAACTTTGGCATCGGAGGTTCTTCGGCCAAAGCCCCCCCCCCCTCATTCATCATGGGCGCGTGAGGCTCTTGGCCTTGACCAAAGGTGTTAATTGTTTTGTAGGTGCAATTTTGTCCAAGATCAAGGAGGAAGAAATTTGCATCCACACATATGCTAGCATTAAATAGGGTCTAGGGACTAAAATCAATTTTTAATCTTGTATAAGACATTTTCTTAAACTTCATCTTATTTAGGGACTAAAATCTAATTTTCTATTTATTAAATAACAAAGCCAACGATTTATATACAACCATTACACAATCTTTGGGGACTTTTTAATTTTTTTTTTAATTCGAACAAGTAGGGGAGATCGCACTCGGTACCTGCGGTGCGAGAAAAACTTGTGTGGGGCTTGGCTTGCCACTGGACTTCACTGAGTGGCACTACAATCCAATCAAAACTCGCCACGTGGCAAGTCTTAAATATAATCTTTTATAATTCTTTTATATTTAAAATTTTTATAATTATTTTTTAACTAATTAATATATTATATATATTAATGATATGTTTCCTTTTTTATTTATTTCCCATTTTTTTTCCTTCCCAAATCCCCCCCCCCCCCAACTTTGCCGTAGGTCTGAAAGCCCTACCCCCCTTTTTTATTCTTTTTTTCCTTCCCAAATCCCCCCCCCCCAAACTTTGCAGTAGGTCTGAAAGTTATTAAGAACTATAGCTATTTCTTTTTTTAAAGAAAGTACATCTCTACCAAATATAATTAAGAACTAGCTCGAACTATAGCTAATACTGTTTGAAATAAAACTTTGATCAAAACATAACCTGTTAAAAAACTTGATATCCAAGGTGATTCTAAAAGTTATTTTGACTAATTGTCAAGCAGCCATACTATATAAATAAAAAGAAAAAAACATAATCTCGTAATGAAGCATGCATTTATTTGTTAATCTTTTATAATCCAGATGTAAGTTTTCCAAAAGAGAAAACATAATCCAATGTCAAAATTGGCCCCCATTATAAATGGGTTTTTGCCCCTCCCATGTTAGTTGCCTTTATTAATTATAATAGAATTTTGCTATCGTTTCCAATGTTGGTTCGTCAAAAAATATTTCTTGGATAATTGCTTTAATAACTTTCTGTAACTTTTCAAGCCACCGTGATTGCGATCACGACCCGGTAAATACGCAATGTATAGTGAGTCGTATTTCATAATCATTCGAAAATGATATATAACTACTCATGCACATTACATGCTCAAAGGATGCACATGTCATGCACACTGCATGCTCAAAGGATGCACATGTCATGCACATTGCTTACTGAAAACATGCACATTGCAAGACGAACACTGATCCGCTAAGTATAAACACAGTGAAGTGTGAAACACAACCCTTTTGACATGAATTGAGATAATTTACCCTTGACAAATCAAAATACTAGCATTTCATTAAACTATCAAGTTTAGGGGTGTTATTTACATACAGCAAGCATCCCAAAAGATTCACAGCTATAACCAGTAGCGAAACCAGGATTTCTCGGGGGGAGGGGCGAACTTAAAAGAGTGCAAGGTTAAAGAAAAATGGCAACAACTAAATCTTTTTATATAGTAATGTCTTTCATAATTAATCAATACAAACAAATTACAATTGTTGCCGGCGAGGTTTCATGTCATGAAAACGTCGCATAATAGGCTCATTATCAATAGAAACAAATACATCTCGATCAATGTAAACAATCATGCTATCACTCAACCATTGATCTCCCATTTTGTTACGCAATGGTGTTTTCACAATCTTCATAGCAGAAAAAGCTCTCTCCACCGAAGCGGTTGCAACCGGTAACACCAAAGCCAATGTAAGAAGCTTATACACTAACATATAGCTTTCACACCTCCCGGTCTTCACTAACTCTTTTGCAAGATCACTAATTCCTCTCAATGATGAAAACTCACTATGCATTTTCATATCATGAATGTAATTGTCAAGTTGAATTGGAAGATTCATGAGGTCCATACGATCAAAATCTTGTGGATGCAAATTTTCTCCTCTTCGGTCTTGGACGATTTTGCACCTACGAAATAATAAACACCTTAGGTTAAGGCCAAAAGCCTCACGCGCCCACGATGAATGGGGGGGGCTTTGGCCGAAGAACCTCCGATGCCAAAGTTAGAATTAGAGAGAAAAAGTGTTTAGAGTGTTTTTGCCGAAGGATTGGAATTAGGTTTTGTAAGAAATAGGGGTTGTATTTATAGGAGATGGGGTGGCCGGCCTAGTTAGGGTTTTTTGTGTAAGATCTAGGTTTAATTAGCCCATTTATTGGCTAATTAATCAAATAGGGAAAGGATTTATATTTATGAAAAAAGATAATAAGGAGTAATTGAATTGTTGGCTAAAAAAGGAGGAAAAAAAGAAAGGAATGTGGGCAATAAAAGGGGAAGTGGCCGGCCCCCTTTGGAGAAGGGAGGACCGGCCATTTAAGGTGTTTTTGGCTTTTAAGGCTAAGTTAATTGGCCAATTAATGAGGAATATCCTCATTAATTTGCCAATTATCTCCATTTATGTGGGATAATTGGTGGATTTATGAGATAATTGTCTTAAATGTGGATGGATGAAATAATTCATATTTGTTTACCTTTTATGGGCACTTTTGACTTGACCGATGATAATTACCGGCTGCTCGCGCGTAGGATTTCTGATGCTTCTCAAGGGCATTCTTGTCTTCTTAATCCGAAAGTCCACGTGTCGCCTTGTGATTATTTTTGGCTCCACAAATGCCCCCACACCTGTTGGACTGCTCGCAGGAAAGGGCAGCAGGTGTAGAGATCTTCTTGCTTCAGGAACCATAGGATTGCTTCCTATCTTGATGTTGATCCTCTCTTTAATTGGAAATTAGGTCCTTCTAGGAGAGGGAAATAAACTTCTCTCAAAGCCTATTTAAGTCCACCTTAAGTGGGTTATTAAATCAACTTTGGAGAGCAATTTATTCTACCCTACAAGAGAGAGAAAGCTAGAGGATATTTGTTCCCCCTCCTCTAGCAATCTTCTACATCTTGCCCGTGAAAAGGACCGTCTTTTGTTGATTTCTTCGTCTTCTCCGTGCCGCACTGATGTAAGAAAAATTTAATTTTTCTTGCCTTCTTCTTGGATAGTGCTATTACGGGGCAGCCGTTGGGGTGGTGCGGCACGTCGGCTGGCAGGGGCCAGGAGTTGGCTCGGCAGGGGCCGAGGAGATGTCGTGGCAAGGACCACTGCTTGGGCAGCTCGGCTTGCCTAGAGCCCAGGGCAGCTTGAGCGGCTGGAACCGCAAACTAAGGCGCTGGGGCGCAGTGCTAGGGTAGTCGCGCGGCTCACATCCTTTAGGACCTGACGCGGGCCAAGCTGGCGATCCAGAGAAATGAGAAGGTTGCGGGCTTCATGGGCTGCTCGAGTGCTGGGCATGTAGGCCTCATGCCTGCTAGAATGTTGGGTTGAGCTTCTCTGCCGGGTACCATGAATGGCGTTAGCTGCCTAGTCTTCTTTGTCGGGAGAAAGGTAGGCTGCTCAAGAGATGCCGGTTGGAAAAATTGAAGACTTTATCCACTGCTTGTGAGGGTCCGCCTGCTGCCAAGAGGTCTGTGATTGGCATGAATTCTTCCAATGGGAAGAGAAATGAGGCTGCTAGATATGCCCCCAATGCCGAAATTTGCTGGGATGGAAGAGACTGCTTGCGTGGGCAGCTGCGAGAGTTCCACTAAGACTGCTTGCGTGGGCAGCTGCGAGAGTTCCACTAAGCCTGCTTCTGGGGAGGCTGATAAGATCTGTGTGCTCTCAAGACCAGACCTTCTTTATTTCTCCAGAAGATTTCCTCGCCTTTACTTTCAAGTCTTCCATCGGTGAGGTAGTTGGAGATAGGAGTGTCCACGACGGGGCAGCCGGGAGTGAAGCGTCGAATGGTACCACTGCTAGGGTTGTCGTGGCTGCCGAAGGTGTGACAATGGAGCAGTCGTCGGGTGGCCAAGCTGCTGAAGAGTAGTCTTCTAGGTAGCCTTTAGGATTTATTTTTCCTTGTTGCTTTTGCTGTGCTTGGACTCCTCCAGTCTTTGTCAGTTGCTTATCAATTTTGCTAGAAAATTTAATAAACTTGTCTCATTCGCTTTTCTCCATCTTCGCTTCCTTTGTTCATGCCTTAACCTTTAGACTTTATAGGCCAGTAGCAGGCGCGCCACTTTTTTATAAGCAGACAGGCCGTGTAGCCTACATAGTCGTAGGTGTTGGTGTAGAACTTTTCCTTGCAAAGTTGCTAGCCATAGGGTTGGCAGCCGGACGCCTTACTTACAGAAGCAGACGGATCCACGTAACCACTGGGCCATTAACCTTGGCTTTCTCCAATTCCGTAGGTTGCGCAGTAATTGTCACAACACTTTAGGACTTGGCGCAAGTTGACGCAAAGTTGTTAGCTGCGGGATCGACGGCCGGACGCCTTACTTATTTGCAGCAGCCGCATCCGGGCGATCCTTAGGCTGTTGCCTTGCGAAGTTGTCAGCCGTAGGGTTGGCAGCCGGACGCCTTACTTACAGAAGCAGGCTAATCCGTGTAACCACTAGGCTTTCAACCTTGGTTCTTCCCAATTCCGTAGGTTGCGCAGCTAGTGTCACAACACTTTAGGACTTGGTACAGGTGAAGCTTATCGACTACGTAGCATGTCGGTAGTGGATAAAACTTCACATATGCCTGCTAGCTTGTTTTAACCTTTCACAAGAATGTGCGGTTGTATAAGTCTAGTGTGGCTTTACTGCTTAAGGGGCAAGCCGTAGGCAGTCTTCCGGGATCCGTAGGCTACCTTAGCATGTCCGGTAGCAGCTTTAGGGTTTCCAGGGATAGTGTGCCCCCCCCCCGGTCTCTAGGGCCCGGTTTCCGAGGATTAGGCCAAGAGACCCAAAATCCTTCAGTTAGCTAAGCCTTGAAAAAGACCATTGTGGCTACTTCTAGGAATTCCGGCGCAAGCCATCGTGCAGCTAGTTACACTAGGGCAGCCAGGCTCATCCACGTCTGGATATTCGGAGTGAAGAGTTTATCCTCCCGTGTTGAAGAGCAGATTGGTCCCTCAGGGGGCGTTATTCCTGCAGTGAGTCCCTAAGAAGGGCGCGAGCTTCTTTCGAAGTGCAGGAGTTGTCAGTTGCCGCAATGGAATCAAGTTGAAGCGTTCCTTGTTGAAAAACAAGTGAACAAATAACTTAATTGTAAAGATTGCGGAACAACTGGTAGTCCTCGGCTTGCGAGGGTTGTGCCCGTCTGAGCTGCTTGAGCCTTCGGGCGTCGGTGGAGATCATACGTGGTACTTCCTCAAGTTGTAGGCGTTCCACTGCTTTTCGATCTCCTCGTCATTCATGGTGGCGGGGGTGTAGCTCCCCTTGTCGCCTACTCTGCTGATCTTGTAAGGTTTTTTTTTCAAATAGGGTCCATCTTTTTCGTTCCCTCCCTTTGAGCAGTGATGAAAGCCTTCCTCAGAACTAGATCTCCGGGTTGAAACTGCCGGATTTTGGGCCTTTTGTTGTAACTAGAGAAGAGCTACTGCTAGCAGGATGGGATGCGGGCTATGGTCTGCTTGCGCCTTTCCTCCGCTAGGTCTAGGTTCGCGGCCGTCTCTTCACTGTTCTGCTCGATATCTGACAGTAGGGTGGTGATGTTTGGCGCGATGATGTTGGGAGGAATGATTGTTTCCGAGCCAAACGCCAAAGAGAAAGGGGTTTCTCCGGTTGCTCGCCTCTTGGTGGTACGATATGCTCATAGACATCCGGGGAGTTCATCTGGCCGTTTTCCCTTCTTGTTGGTGAGGGATTTCTTAAGGCAGTCGAGGGTCGTCTTGTTGGATGCTTCGACCTGCCCGTTGCTTTGAGGATGTCTTGGCATGGACATGTGCTGCTTGATGTTTACTTTTGGAAGAACTTCGTCAAATCTTCGTCCGTGAACTGCGGGCCGTCGTTGGTGACGATGAACTGAGGGATGACAATCAGCAAATGATGTTCCTCCATACGAAGCATTCTATGTCCGTCTGAGTCGTGGTTGTCGTGGGCTATGCTTCTACCTATTTGGTGAAGTAGTCGGTTGCCACGATCATCATGCCTCTGCCCCCAGTAGTAGGCGGCATAGGTCATACTAGGTCGATTGCCCACTGCATGAATCAGCCAGGGACTTGCTCGTGGGTGTAGCTCGCTGGCGGGCAGGGCTGGTACATGCTTGTAACGTTGGCAGCGGTCGCACTTTTGCACTAACTCCCGAGCATCTTGATGCGTAGTTGGCCAGTAGCCTGCGTTGAGAGCCTTTTGCGCCAGAGATCGTCCTCCGGAACGGTTCCCACAAACGCCTTCATGGATTGAACTTAGGACCTTCAAATCATCGGGAGGTGCCAAACATCGGAGGTGCGGTCCGGCGTAGGGTCTTTGAACTAAAATGTCCTTCCACATGTAGTAGTGCGCTGCTCGGGTTTGAAGTTTCCTTGACTCCAACCTTTCTGTGGGGAGCGTGCCATTGACGAAGTAATCTATGATAGGGCTTTGCCAATTCGGAGTTGCATTAACCTGTGTCACCTCGGCTACTGGCTCGGACTCTATGCTCGGCTTATCTAGGTACTCCACCGGAATTGAACGCTTGAGCTGGTGATCGAGGGCAGAGCCCAGGCCGGCTAGCGCATCTGCATGGGCATTTTCCGTCAGTGGAACTCGAGTGAGCGTGTAAGTTTGAAATGTCTCCAGCTGCTTGCGTACCTTCTTTAGATATTGCGCCATCCTTGGATGCTTCGCCATGTATTCCCTTGCGGTTTGGCTAGTAATCAGCTGAGAATCATAATGAATCGCCAGCTTCTTCACCGCTAAGTCTTTCGCCATGCGGATGCCTGCCAGTAGGGCCTCGTACTCTGCTTCATCGTTATATGCCTTGAAGCCTAGAGTGATCGTCTGCTTGAGCATTGAACCGTCTAGGGTGGCAAGGACCATGTCTGCTCCCGAACCTTTGTAGTTGGATGTGTCGTCAACATGCAAATACTGAAAATCTCCATTGAGGGAGCAGGTGCGGCTAAGGTGTGCTCGGCTGCTTCCGGGGCGAGCCGGTGCGGCTAAGGTGTGCTCGGCTGCTTCCGGGGCGTCGTTGGACCGCTCTGTTGCGCTGCCTAGGCTAGGCATGAAGGCGCGGTAGGGAGCTGTAGAGCTGGTACCATGTTACACGTAGCAGGAAGTGCTCAACTGCCGGTATTGGGCCACTCTAGAGTTGAATTATGGAACAAAGGTCGGCTGGGGCCATGTGACACATAGCAGGAGGTAGTGCTCATGTAGAATCTTTTGGGGCGAAGACGACAAAGCTTGCTTCCGAGTGCGTCCTTCTAGTGTTCGTCTGCCTTTGGCATACCTTTTGGGCTGAGTTGTTATGTTCGTCAGGAAATTTTGCATCGCCAGTGTCTACGCCTTTATCGTCGCGCGTCTAGATTGGGCGGAATAGCGCGTCATGAAGATGACTGCGTGCGTCTGATTTGAGCTTCTAGGTTGCAATAACTATCGCCAAAGTTCGTTTTTTTGAATTTCTGGTAGCATCGAGGAGAGCTTTTAAACTGTGGAATACAGGTAGTCGGGCCCCCAGCTCTTCTCGTATGATGGTAGAGCTTATTGCTGCCTCAGATATCGTCAAACATGCGAATATGTCCTCCGTTGCTTCCGGTTTGGATAGTAATGGAGGCGATGTGAGATACTTCTTCAGGTCTTGGAAGGCTTCTTCGCATTCTTCATCCCACTCATCACGTTGCGCCCTCTTGATGGCTTTGAAGAAAGGCTTGCATCTATCAGTAGACCGCTAGAGGAAACGGTTGAGGGCGGCTGCTCGTCCAATCAAGCTTTGGATCTCTTTCAAGGTTGTGGGAGACTTCATTTCCAGAATTTCTCGGATCTGCTTGAGTGCCATCTTCTCGATCATGGTATCAGAGCAAAGTTACCTCTCGTGTGAAGCCGATGATGGGCCTTGGTAGTGCGTCGGCTGCCTGGACTTGAGGGATCAATGGGGCCTGCTGGAACTTCCTTTTCAGCATTCATTCTTGGTTGCGCTGCCGGCTTGTCCGAACACTTGTCGACTTTGCCTTCCTTCACGAGCTTTTCCAGATAATTCCTCCAAGTGCAGCAGCTTTCGGTGGGGTGACTTGGTCCTCGGTGAAATGCGCAATATTTGGTAGCTTGAACCACGGCTCATTCTTCACGTCGCGGAGAATTTGATGGGTCGTGTGGAGCCAAAAATAATCACAAGGCGACACGTGGACATTTAGCAGAAAAGGACTAAAATACCCCTGAAGTACACCGGGATTTCTACACTCGAGCAGCAGACGATTATCCTACAAAAAGTCAAAAAGTGCTCCAAAAAGAGGTAATCAAATCAAATCCATCTCATCAAATCCTTTTCTTACAAAATAATCTCCAAAATAATATTAATAGGTAAATTAATGGATTAATTACCCATTTAATCCATTAATTACCTATTAAAATAAAATAAATCATCCAAGACCACATTGGTGGCCGGCCAACTCCCTAAAAAATGACCTTTTGCTTTCTTCCACCCTTTCCACTACTCCCTCTTTTTAATTCCCCTAAATAAATACCCAATTAATCCTATAAAACCACCAAAATATTCATTTCATGATTAATTAGCCAAATGAATTGGCTAATTAATCCCAAAAACCCTACCTATAACCGGCCACCTCCAATCCCTATAAATAGGGGCCTATTCTCACCCAAAAACCAAGTGAAAAACCTCTTGAAAAAATCCCAAATTCTCTAAACACTTTTCTCTCCAAATTTCTAACTTTGGCATCGGAGGTTCTTCGGCCAAAGCCCCCCCCCCCCCATTCATCGTGGGCGCGTGAGGCTCTTGGCCTTAACCTAAGGTGCTACTTGTTTTGTAGGTGCAAAATCGTCCAAGATCGAAGAGGAGAAAATTTGCATCCACAAATTGGTGCTTTCATTGAGAGCTAGAAATCTACACTCAAAAAAGACTCTCGCTCCAAAAAAGGTTTTTTCTCCAATTTCTAGTCCATTCGTATTTTTCATACGTTTTTATTATTAGAATTTTTTATTTGCAAAAGTTCTTTGATAAAACGTATTTAAAAAAAAAAAGCATACAATGGCTAGAAATCCGGAAAATTCCACTAGTGACAATTCAAACAATCAAGAAATGGGACCGCGGCGATCCACAAGATTGGATGTGGTTCTAGGGGGGACGGCACCACCACCACGAGGCTCTACCATGGCACCCACCATGGTGACCACCCGTGACAAGATCCATGGTACCACTACTATGGCCCAAATCGTGTCACCAAGGCAAGCCCAGGCCATACCGCACAAGGTCTATACCGCCAAAACCACGGCCCAAGCCTCGCATTCGCGTGCATCACACACTGAGCAGCCTGCTCCGGTGACCCAGCCTGCTCCTGCAGCCCAGCCTGCTCCAATGGTTTCCCAAGCAGCCCAAGACGGCTCGAGGCCATTTCAACTATCCGGACCAACCGTCGAGCCGGGAGTAATTTCACAACCATTCTTCACGGATTTGACATTTACCAATTCGAATCTCGTGCCCGAAATCAACCACCTATCCACTGCTCAAGGAGGAATATTTCTTCCAAGCTCATCCAATCTGAGTGGCGACTTGTCCCGACAAGTCTTGCAGTTGACGAATGCCCTTGCGCAACAGACAACCTTAGTGAATCGACTTTTGCAACGCACCGAGATCCAACATGCCCCAGATGAGGTGTCCCAAAGTAGGACAAGGGTAAACAAGGAACCTTACCAACAACGTCCTGGCAAGCAGCCAATCAATCAAACCGAGCAGTCGGGTGGAGTACAATCTCGATTAGGTCCCCGAGATAGCGTAAACTCCCGTCTTAGCGCGAGGAGGAGCGCGCACTCTCGGTTAGGCCCACGAGCGAGTATTCAATCAAGGTTAGGGCCACGCTTTGATGAACCGCATGAGCAGCCTTCTAGGCAGGGCATTCATTCGCGATTGGGCCCGCAAGGAGTATCTTCCATGTCACTTCGGAGGATGCAACGTGACGTACGAAGAGAAGCAGTCACTCGATCCGCTTCAAGTTCAACAGGTAGCCAACGAAAGGATCCTACGCCAGCTAGGCAGCCGAGGCAGCAACAAGTAGAACATCCAGAAGAGCAGCCTAGACCGGTAGGCCAAGACTTGGGGCAGCCGAGGGCTCCGCTACCCCAACAAAAGCAGATCCAAGAAGAGGTGGAAAGGCTATTCAATGAACGATTGCGGGAGTTCCAACGCAACAAAGTGGCTGATGAAACATTACGACGGGATATGACCAACATAAGCAGGTCACCTTTCACGGATGAGATCGAGCAGACGGAACCTCCACGCAAGTTTAGCATGCCGCACTTTACATTCTTCAAAGGAGATGGAGATCCAGAAAGACATTTGAAGCATTACCGAAGCGCGATGGTCCTTTATCGGAATAACGACGCTTTCATGTGCAAAATATTCGCCACCACCTTGCAAGGTGAAGCGCAAGATTGGTTCCACACCTTGCCACAACAATCCATCCAGAATTTTGATGATCTTTCCTTGATATTCACCAAAGAGTACTCATCTTACCGCTCGATCAAGAAAAAATCCGATCATTTGTTCAATGTGAAGAAAAACCCAAAAGAGTCACTGCGCGACTACGTAAAGAGGTTTAAAGCAGAGAAGGCAAAGATCATTGGATGTGACGATTCAATAGCTAGTGCAGCCTTTCAAAAAGGTCTCCCAGCAGATCATCCTCTATTTGGAGAGATGATCATGAAGGAGGACCTGACGCTAGCAGATTCTTTCGCCCTAGCAGAGAAGCATGCACTTTGGGACGAGGCTAGACGAGCAGAGAAGGCACCCGAGCAGCCTCAAAAAGAATTAGCAGCAGTCCAAAGAAAAGAGGATGGAAAGTGGCCTAACAAGAACAGACAAGAGGCCAAGCGGAGGGATAGGCCTACAACTAAAGAAGGCTCCATGACCAAGAATTATTCGAAGTTTTCAATTCCGATTCATCAAATCCTTCGTGACGTAAAAAACGAGCCGTGGTTCAAGCTACCAAAGCAGTCAAAAGGAGATACTTCCAAGTTGGACCATACTAAATATTGCGCATTCCACCGAGGTCCTGGTCACACTACTGATAGCTGCTACACTTGGAAGAATTATCTAGAAAAGCTCGTGAAGGAAGGCAAAGTCGATAAGTATTTGGACAAGCCAGCTGCACAGCCAAAAAGAAATGTTGATGATGATGAGGAGCCACCAACCAAGACAATTCGGATTAATAGTATCTTTGCTGAATCCGAGCACTTGGGGGCCACTAACAGCTCCAAGAAGAGGAAGATCCAGCAGGCCTTACTGATCTCACAAGTTCAAGCAGCCGACACACAACCTGGACCCATTATTGGCTTCACTGAGCAGGACGCGGAAGGCGTTGATTTCCCACATGATGACGCATTAGTGATATCTGTCCAAATAGCCCATGCCATAGTCGACCGAATGATGGTTGATAATGGGAGTGCAGTTAATCTACTTCAACTCTCAGTCATCCAAAAAATGGGCCTGGAAAGTACGATAATGCGCCGAGCAGAGGTGCTCACTGGATTCAATGGACACACATCAACTGCTATCGGCCAAATCACACTTGACGTGAAAACATTGCCAGTAGTCTCGAAGCAAACATTCACAATCATAAGTGATCCATCTCCTTACAACGGAATCCTTGGAAGGCCTTGGTTGATCAAGCTAGATGCCGTTACATCCGTCAAGTACCAAAAAATCCGTTTCCGTGTCCCGGGCGGAGGAATTGGAGAAATTAAGTCCGACCAGGCCGCATCCCGACGATGCACGGTGCAAATGTTGAAAGAAACAAAGAAGAAGACCTTTACTCCCGTGGAGGTTGCAGAAATCCAAAAGGATGAAGAAGCTACCAAATAGCAATTACAGCCACTGGATCGAGAAGAAGGTGCTCGAACAGACGAGATAGGATGGAAACCCGAAGAAGACGCTGAAGAAATCATTCTCGATCCACAACAGCCGAAAAAGACTGCTAGAATTGGCTCCCGTTTAAGCAAAGCCGAAAAGGAAGAACTCACTATCTTCCTTAGAAATAACCGAGACATCTTTGCATGGTCACCATCTGACATGCCCGGCATAGACCCAAAAGTGGCTTGCCACAAGTTACATGTTGATCCCGCAGCTAAGCCTGTGATCCAGAAAAGAAGGCATTTCGCGCCCGAACGAGTGGCGATCATCGAGGCCGAAATAGATAAGCTATTAGAAGCCGGATTCATAGAAGAGGTAGCACACTCGGCATGGCTCGCCAACGTTGTGCTAGTTATGAAAAAGGAGAAGGGCAAATGGAGGGTTTGCGTAGATTATACCAACCTCAACAAGGCATGCCCAAAGGATCCTTATCCAGTCCCCCGAATTGATCTTTTGGTAGATTCAACCTCTGGAAACCAGTTGCTCAGTTTTTTGGACGCATACTCTGGCTACAATCAAATAGCCATGTACGAGCCCGACAAGGAAAAAACCGCGTTTGTGATTGAACGAGGTACTTATTGCTACAAGGTCATGCCTTTTGGCCTCAAGAATGCATGAGCGACTTACCAAAGGTTAGTGAATATGATGTTCAAGAAGCAAATTGGGGTTACCATGGAAGTCTATGTCGACGATATCATGGTAAAAGGCAAGCAGCGGTCAGACCACATTCGCAACTTGGCGGAAACATTCGACATCCTTAAGAAGTACAAAATGAAGCTCAACCCTACCAAATGCACATTTGGAGTATCTTCAGGCCGATTCCTAGGGTACTTAGTCACCCAACGAGGGATTGAGGCGCATCCCAAGCAGATCCGAGCGATTCTAGAAATGAAATCTCCTGCAACTTTGAAAGAGATCCAAAGCTTGACTGGACGAGCAGCTGCCCTCAACCGTTTTCTCTCACGGTCTACTGATAGATGCAAACCTTTTTTCAAAGCCATCAAGAGGGCGCAGCGTGATAAATGGGATGAAGAATGTGAAAAAGCTTTCCAAGACTTGAAGAGGTACCTCACATCGCCTCCATTACTATCCAAGCCAGAAGCTGCAGAGGATTTATACATCTACTTGGCAGTATCTGAAGTAGCAGTGAGCTCTGCCCTCATACGAGAAGAGCTGGGGGCCCAACTACCCGTATTCTACACTTCTAAAGCTCTCCTCGATGCGGAAACAAGATATCCGAAGATTGAAAAATTGATTTTGGCTCTAGTTGTGGCGGCTCGGAAACTTAGACCGTACTTTCAAGCTCATACTGTCATTGTCATGACTCAATATCCTTTACGATCCATCTTGCATGGACCAGATGCTTCTCAACGAGTGATGAAGTGGGCACTTGAACTAGGCCAGTATGGTTTAGTCTTTCGACCCCGTACGGCGATAAAGGCCCAAGCTCTAGCAGATTTTATAGCAGAATTTGCACCCGGCCTAGGGAATGCAGCAGAAAAGCCCAACAATGTCCTAGAAGCAGCCGATACCTTAGCTTCACCTGCTTCCCTTAATAGAGATATTTGGCATCTGCATGTCGATGGCGCATCCAATTATAAAGGTTCGGGAGCAGGCGTGGTTCTCATTACCCCAGATGGCTCGATGCTTGAGCAGGCAATCACTTTAGGCTTCAAGGCATCCAATAACGAAGCAGAATACGAAGCCTTACTAGCAGGCCTCCGGATGGCAAAAGATTTAGCAGTGAAGAAGCTTGCGGTTTATTCCGATTCTCAGCTAATTACTAGCCAAGCCACTGGGGAATACACGGCAAAACATCCAAGGATGGCGCAGTATCTAGAAAAGGTACGCAAATTGCTGGAGGCATTTCAGACTTACACTCTCACTCAAGTTCCACGAACGGAAAATGCCCATGCAGATGCGTTGGCCGGCCTAGGCTCTGCCCTCGATCACCAGTTCAAGCGTTCAATTCCGGTGGAATACCTCGATAAGCCAAGCATAGAGGCGGAGCCGGTTGCTGAGGTGTCACAGGTTAACGTAACTCCAAGTTGGCAAAATCCTATTATAGATTACCTGGTCAATGGCACACTCCCCGCAGAAAGATTGGAGTCTAGAAAACTCCAAACCAAGGCGGCTCGCTATTATATGTGGAATGGCATTCTAGTTCGAAGATCCTACACCGGACCACATCTCCGTTGTTTGGCACCTCCCGATAACTTGAAGGTCCTAAGCTCAATCCATGAAGGCGTTTGTGGAAATCATTCTGGAGGACGATCTTTGGCGCAAAAAGCTCTTAATGCAGGCTACTATTAGCCAACCATGCATCAAGATGCTAAGGAGTTAGTACAAAAATGCGATCGCTGCCAACGTTACAAGCCCGTACCAGCATTGCCTGCTAGCGAATTACATCCACAGACGAGTCCTTGGCCGTTTATGAAGTGGGCAATTGACCTGGTAGGGCCTATGCCGCCCGCTACTGGGGGCAGAGGCATGATGATCGTTGCAACTGATTACTTCACCAAATGGGTAGAAGCGGAGCCCATGACAACAACTCAAATGGACATAGAGCGCTTTATATGGAGGAACATCATTTGTCGCTTTGGCATCCCTCAGTCCATCGTCACCGACAACGGCCCGCAATTTGTGGGCAAAGATTTGGCGAGATTCTTCCAAAAATATGGCATTAAGCAGCATATGTCTACACCAAGGTATCCACAGGGCAACGGGCAGGCCGAAGCTTCTAACAAGACGATCCTCGACTGCCTCAAAAAATCTCTCACCGACAAAAAGGGAAAATGGCCAGATGAACTCCCCAGATGTCTATGGGCGTACCGCACCACCAAACGGCGAGCAACTGGAGAAACACCTTTCTCTTTGGCGTTTGGTTCGGAAGCAATCATTCCTCCCAACATCATCGTGCCAAGCATCATCACCCTGCTACCAGACATCGAGCAGAACGGAAAAGAGATGGCCACAAACCTAGATCTAGCAGAGGAAAGGCGCGAGCAGACCATAACCCGCGTTGCATCCTACCAGCAGCAGCTCCTCTCTAGTTACAACAAAAGGGCCAAAGTCCGGCAATTTCAACCCGGAGATCTAGTCCTAAGAAAGGCTTTCATCACTGCTCGTAGAGAGGGATCAAAGAAGATGGACCCTATTTGGGAACGGCCTTACAAGATCAGCAAAGTAGGCGGCAAGGGAAGTTATACCCTCGCCACTATGAACGATAAGGAGATCGAAAAGCAATGGAACGCCTACAACTTGAGAAAGTACCATGTGTGATCCCCAACTAAATCAAGACCCGAAGACTCAAGCAGCTCAACGGGCACCACCTCGTGAGCCGAGGATTATCTAGTTGTTATGCAATCTTCCATAATTAAGTTATTTGTTCACTTGTTTTTCAATAAGGAACTTTTTTACAATTTGATTTGGTTGTAACAACTTGTTATCTCTTGCACTTCAAGGGAAGACTGCGTTCTTCTTAGGGACTCACTGCAAGAGTTACATTTCCTAATAGATCAACCATGCTCCCCAAAAAAGGAGGATAAAATTTACACTCCGAATATCCAGACGTGGATGAGCCTGGCTGCCCTAGTATAACTAGAGGCGCAATGGCTTGCGCCAGGATTCCTAGAAATAGCCACGATGGTCTTTTTCAAGGCTTAGCTAGTTGAAGGATTTTTGGTCTCTTGGCCTAATCCGCAGGAAACTGGGCCCTAGAAACGGAGGGGGCATATTGTGCAGTACATCTGATGGATGACTGCCCTGGGAATCTAAAGTTGCTACCGAGTGCACTAAGGTAGCCTACGATTTCTAGAAGACTGCCTACGGCTTGCCCTTCGAGCAGTAAAACCACGCTAAACTTATGCAACCGCACGTTCTTGTGAAAGGTTAAACAAGTTAGCGTATGTGTATGAAGTTTTATCCACTACTGACACGCTACGTAATCGATAAACTTCACATCTACCGAGAACGGGATGATTTGCACCAAGTCCTAAAGTGTTGTGAAACTTGCTACACAACCTACGGAATTGGAGAAAGCCAAGGTTAAACGGCCTAGTGGTCACGCGGACTCGTCTGCTTCTGTAAGTAAGACATCCGGCTGCCGACCCTACGGCTAGCAACTTTGCAAAGTTCTACCCCAATACCTACGGCTGAATAGACTATGCAGCTTGTCTGCTTATAAAAAGTAGCACGCCTGCCATTAGTCTATAAAGTCTAAAGGTTAGAGCATGAACAAAAGAAGTGAAGATGGAAAAAAACGAAAGAAGCAAGTTTATTAAATTTTCTAGCAAAATTGGTAAACAGTTAACAAAGACTGAAGAAGTTCAAGCAAAGCAAGAGCAACAAGGAAAAATAAATCCTAAAGATTACTCTTCAGCAGCTTGGTTACTCGACGACTGCTCAATCGTCACGCCTTCGGCAGCCGTGACACCCATAGCAGTGGTACCATCCGGCGCTTCATTCACGGCTGCCCCACCTTGGGCACTCCCATCCCCAACTATTTCACCGATAGAAGACTCGAAGGTAAAGGCGAACAAATCTTCAGGAGAAATAGAGAAGGTCTCGAAGTCTTTTTCAGAAAACTCAAAGTCAGACGGACGTCCAAAGAGATGATCTACATAACCAAGTTTGTAGAAGTCAGATTGATTTTGAGTCAGCGAAGCCTCAAACCCAGCCTTCTCGCCTTTAAGCTGCTCAATTTCCTCAAGCAGCTGAACACGAGTCTGCTGCATTTCCTCTACTTCCTTCTTCAGATTATCATTAATCTTCAAAGCACCTTGAAGTTCCAAAACTTGAAGCTCAAGCCTGCCAACAACCGTCTTGAAGTGTGTCACTTGGCTGTAAACGGCGGTCAATTCTTCATCTTTTGCATAAGCAGCGGAGCGGAATTCAGAAATGGAGCGTTCAAGATCCTGAACCTGAGGTATGTGACGTTCGATCTCCTTCTCTGCACTTTCATATTTCACTTGAGTCGCGTCAAGCCTAGTCTTCAAGTCCGTGATCTCTTGGCGAGCGGTCTCAAGTTGCAGAGAAGTGGGGGCAGAGATATTAGACCCCTTCAAAGCAGCAAGTTCAGACTCCAATTTTTTAGCTTTCTCGGCCAAGGAGTAAGCTTCGGCTGCCATAGTCTTTGCCATCTCCTTGGCAGCTTTGGTATCCTCTTGATCAAGAACCATGGACTCGGCTGCCAAAATCGCTGTTTTTTGCATCATGGACAATAGAGCAGTTTTCCTATACTCAGATGTGTGCTTCACGAAGGAGCTCGGACCAATAATCCCTCTGACGCCGTCAACAAACTTAGCACACGCGTCTGTATCCTCAAGAAGATCGGGTTTCAAAAATGCACAAATCTTGGCAGCTTCCTTAGAATTAGACCTGGTAGGTTTATCATGACCACTGGCGCAAGCAGTCTCTTTCTTCTCAGCAGGCAACTTGGTCTCAACTGCGGAATGGACAAGTTTTGGTGCTACTTTAGCAGGCAGGGGTGTCCTGTTACCTTTCATAATAGCAAGCCTTTCCAAAGGAGAACCAGATTTAATTCCAGGCGGACGTTTTGGCGTGAACTTCGGCACTAGAGGCACTGATGAACTTCTACGCTGGGCAATCTTATCAGCAATCGAACTAGTAGCTTTCGGGATAGCAGGCGTGATTGGCACAGGTCCGGCAGTCTCATTTTTCTCGTTCCTAGAGGAAGTCAAGTCAATCACAAGCTTGGGGGCAGCTGGTGAATCTTCACGAGTAGCAGAGGAAACCTTCGGTTTTTTCCCATCAAGCACTTCGTGAGCAGTTGATGAACCCCCACGAAAAATTTTCAGTTTCTTCTCGGCAGGCATCTTTTGAGCAGGCGGGGAATGTTTCTTTTTTCCACCATCATTGGCAGCTGGATCAACAAAGGTGATGGGACGAGCAAGTGCCTCTGCTTTGATTCGTTTTATCTCCTCTTTTGGAGGCAACCCATCTTTCTCCCTGCGAAGAGGACTTAGCAGCCAGCGCCATTCACGATACTCGGAAGGAATACCCAGAGCGACGTGCACTTTCCTCATGTCTGGAGAAACCTTGGGAGTCGAGCCAAATTCCGAATCTACAAAAGCAGAGGAAAACAATCAGGAAATTGAAAAGCAGTTTATCACTAAAATAAAGCAGCCAGGAAAAAATAAAGCAGCCTGCTTACCGGATATAAAAACTGTTGGCACACGTAGCTCAGGAGAGTGATCAGACTCCCACTCACCACTTATCTCCAAAGTCTCCTTAGCCCAGTCATGATCTCCTTTACTCGAGTTGTCAAAAAGTCTATGACGAGACCGCAGCTGCCCAACTCCATCAATACGACCTATGTCAAAGAAATACCAAAATTCATTGGTGGTTAGTCTCAAGTCAAAGAATTGGCTCAAATTGTGGAACCCCACCATCACTCGGATTGCATTTGGAGAACATTGGGCAGGCGCGCATTTCATGGAGCAGAGCACTTCTTGGAAGAAACGCGGCATGGGAAAGGTAAACCCTAGCACAAAATAGTAAGGGTGGAATTTGATGGCTCTCCGAGCCCCGTCGCATGGCTCACGACTGCTACCATCCTTAACCCACTTCACACGCATCCCCGATGGAATGGCGTGCCAGTACGCCTCAAGGAAGTCTCTAAAGGAATCATCAGAGTTGATCTTGAAGTGAGCAGCCTTGAAGTACCCAACCTTGCTCAGAGACCCGCCTTGACGATACAAAGGTGGCACACCATCATCATTCTTGTGGCTTGAGAAAGACATGGTAGAGAAAATCCTACAAAAATAAGAGAGAAATTTATTAGGGGGTTGCAAAAAAAAAAAAAAAAAAAAAAAAAGGGTAAGGAAGGAGGGCTCGGCACAAAGGCCTCACGGCCCAAGTGCATTTTTTCTTCTCGGCAAAAGGGGCCTTGTGGCCTAATTCAAAAAAAAAAAAAAAAAATACAACCAGGGAGCCCAGCCCGTGCTGGCTCCCCATCCTTCTCTCTCTCTCGGTCCAAGCCCTTTTGGGCATCCATCTCCCTTTGCCGAAGAAGGCTGCAAGCAGCCAATCAACCTTAAAAAAAAAATATATATATATATATATATATGCAGGAGGCCGCAGGACCCAGCCAGCCTGCCAGGCCCCACGGCTTGGCTCCCATCTACATCAAGATAGCGCCCAGCAAAGAAGAAAAATTTTTTTTGCTCCATGGCACTGCCGTGCCGAGGTTCCACAAAACAACCAACCACAAGTTTTCTGATCCTCAACAAGCCAAGATTCAAGACCCGAAAAATTCAAGAAAATCGAGAAGGCGAGAGAATTAATTTTTTCTTACCTAGAAGCAACGAGAAGCGATCCTTTGCACGGGCAAGACGAGGAAGGTGGCTAGAGGAGGGGGAACAAATATCCTCTAGGCTCTTTTTCTTTCTTGCAAGGATGAATAAATTTCTCTAAAGGTTGATTTAACAATTCACTTAAGGTGGATTTAAATAAACCTTGGGGAAATTTACTTCCTTTTCCCAAAAGGAATTTAATCTCCTATTAAGAGAGAGAATCAACAACAAAATAGGAAACAATTCAAAAGCTTCCTAAAGCTAGAAGATCTCTACACCTGTTGCCCTTTTTTTTTGCAAGCAGCTCAACAGGTGTGGGGGCATTTGTGGAGCCAAAAATAATCACAAGGCGACACGTGGACATTTAGCAGAAAAGGACTAAAATACCCCTGAAGTACACCGGGATTTCTACACTCGAGCAGCAGACGATTATCCTACAAAAAGTCAAAAAGTGCTCCAAAAAGAGGTAATCAAATCAAATCCATCTCATCAAATCCTTTTCTTACAAAATAATCTCCAAAATAATATTAATAGGTAAATTAATGGATTAATTACCCATTTAATCCATTAATTACCTATTAAAATAAAATAAATCATCCAAGACCACATTGGTGGCCGGCCAACTCCCTAAAAAATGACCTTTTGCTTTCTTCCACCCTTTCCACTACTCCCTCTTTTTAATTCCCCTAAATAAATACCCAATTAATCCTATAAAACCACCAAAATATTCATTTCATGATTAATTAGCCAAATGAATTGGCTAATTAATCCCAAAAACCCTACCTATAACCGGCCACCTCCAATCCCTATAAATAGGGGCCTATTCTCACCCAAAAACCAAGTGAAAAACCTCTTGAAAAAATCCCAAATTCTCTAAACACTTTTCTCTCCAAATTTCTAACTTTGGCATCGGAGGTTCTTCGGCCAAAGCCCCCCCCCCCCATTCATCGTGGGCGCGTGAGGCTCTTGGCCTTAACCTAAGGTGCTACTTGTTTTGTAGGTGCAAAATCGTCCAAGATCGAAGAGGAGAAAATTTGCATCCACAGGTCGGAATTGAAAACTTTGAGTAATTCCTGGTCGTGGAGCCTTCGTTGGTCATGGGCTTGTCCCTCCGCTTGACCTCCTGTCTGCTCTTGCTGGGCCGCTTTCCATCTTCCTTTCTTTGAGCCACCACCGATTCTTTTTTAGGCTGCTCGAGCGCCATTTCTGCTCGTCGGGCTTCGTCCCAAAGTGCATGCTTCTCTGCTAGGGTGAAGGAATCTGCTAGAGTCAAGTCTTCTTTCATGATCATTTCTCCAAATAGGGGTGATCTGCGGGGATGCCCTTTTGAAAAGCTGCAATGGCTATTGAGTCGTCGCATCCAACGATCTTCGTAGTCACGGAGTGATTTCTCGGGTTTTTGAACAGGTGATCAGATTTTTCTTGATCGAGCGGTAAGATGAGTATTCTTTGGTGAAGACCAAGGAAAGATCGTCAAAGCTCCGGATGGATTGTGGCGGCAGGGTGTAGAACCAATCTTGCGTCTCGTCTTGTAGAGTAGTCGCGAATATCTTGCACATGAGATCGTCATTGTTTCGATAGAGGATCATCGTGCTTCGGTAGCGCTTTAAGTGTCTCTCCGGGTCTCCATCTCCTTTGAAGGATGTGGAACGTGGCATGCTAAACTTGTGTGGACGCTCCGTCTGCTCGATCTTATCTGTGAAGGATGATCGGCTTGTGTTGGTCATCTCCCGCCGTAGTGCCTCGTCGGTGACCTCGCTGCGTTGGAATTTGCTCAATCGCTTGGTCAAGATTCTCTCTACTTCTTCCTTAGTTGAGGTAATGGAGCTTTCGGCTGCCCTTAGTTTTGACCTGTTGGTCTAGGCTGCTCTTCTATGTGCTCAGGCTCGTCTATGCCGCGGTAGCGGTGCATGTGGTGGATTCCTAGCAGGCGAGGGATTTCGCAAGCTGCTGGTTGAACTTGAGCCGAATTGAGTGACTGCTTCTCTCCGTCCGTCATGCTGCCTACTCCGATGCGATGTGGAGGATGTTCCTTGCAGACTTAGCTGCGAATGAACACTTCGCTTGGAAGACTGCTCATGTTGATTATCAGTGTGACCCCAACCGTGAGTGTATACTCGTCCGTGGGCCTAGTTGAGAGTGCACGCTCCTCCGCGCGCTAAGACGGGAGTATACGCTATCTCGAGGGCCCAATTGGGAGTGTGCTCTGCCCAAACGCTTAGTTAGAGGCTGGTCGGGTGGCTGCTTGTCGGGACGCTGCTAGAGAGGTTCTTCATTTGCCCTTGTCCTTCTTCGAGACACGTCGTTTGGGACACGTTGCATCTTGGTGCGCTGCAAGAGCTGGTTCACCAAGGTCGTCTGTTGTGTTAGGGCGCTTGTCAACTCTATGACTTGTCGAGACAAGTGTTGTTCGCCATTTGGATTGGAAGAGCTTGTAAGGAATGTGTCCTCCTTGAGTAGCGGAAATGTGGTAGACTTCGGGCGCGAGATTTGAGTTAGGAAGGCTGAGATGGTCTTGGGCCGACTTGGGCCGTAGTAGCGGTGCCATGGACCTCGCCGTGGGTGGTCACCGCGGTGGTTCCCATGGTGTAGCAGGCTTGGGCTGCTTGAAAGATCACGAGGGCATGTCGGGCCACGAGAGCAGGCTAGGCCACGAGAATGGGCTGCCCGGCAGGAACATGATGGATCACGGGAGTGGGCTGCTCAGCGGGAGCAGGCTGGACCACGAGAGTGGGCTGCTCGACGGGAGCAGGCTGGGCCACGGGAGTGGACTGCTTAACGTGTGGCACACGTGGGTGCGAGGCTTGGGCTCGGCTAGGCAACGTATTGGGCTCGCGTTGGGCTTGGAATAACAAGGCTTGGGCCGGGACCTTGGATGGCACGGCTCGAGCCGTGGTGATGGCGCCACGGACCTCGCCGCGGTGGGCTACCGTGGTAGCCACCGCGGTGGTTCCCGCGGTGGAAACTCATGGTGGTGGTGTTGCCACTCCACTTAGGGTTCTCATTCGGAAAGGCTTGCTACCATGAAGAATGGCAAGACATCCTCGTCTGTTAAAGCGGCGCCAAAACTTATCCCTTTCGCTGCTGGGGCCAGGTTGCCTTCTTCTTGAGGATATGGGTGCGTGCGCTGAGTTTGTTGACGGCGTCAAAGGGATTATTGGTCCAGGCCCCCTTCGTGAAGCATATGCCTGAGTACAGGAGGGCTGCTCCGCTGACCATGCTGCAAAAACGGTGGTTTTGGCTGCCGAGTCCATGGTTTTGATCAAGAGAATACCACGGCTGCCCAGGGGGTGGCGAGGTCTATGACTGCTGAAGCTTACTCCTTGGTCGAGAAAGTTAAAAGTTCGGAGTCTGAACTTGCTGTTTTGAAAGGGGTCTAACATCTCTGCTCCTACTTCTCTGCAACTTGAGACCGCTCGCCAAGAGATCGCGAACTTGAGGACTAGGCTTGACACGAATTTGTCTTTGCTGGGGCGGTGGAGTCCTCGTCTTCTTAGCTGGCGAATGATCTCTTCGTGGGCTGCCCGTTGAACTTGAAGCGGACCGAGTGGCTGCTTCCCTTCGTGCGTTCGCGCTGCATTCTCCGAAGCGACATGGAAAATGCTCATTGAGGGCCTAAGCGTGAATGAATGCTCTGCCTGGAAGGCTGATCATGTGGTTCTTCAAAACGTGGCCCCAGCCTTGATTGTATGCTCGCTCGTGGGCCTAACCGAGAATGCACGCTCCTCCTCGCGCTAAGACGGGAGTCCACACTATCTCGGGGACCGAGTCGAGATTGCACACCGCCCGACTGCTCGGCTTGGTTGATTGACTGCTTGGGACACCACTGAGGCAGGCCGGGCTGCGGAGGCAGGCTAGGCTGCAGGGGCAGGCTAGGTTGCAGGAGCAGGCTTGGCTGCGTGGGCAGGCTTGGCTGCAGGGGCAGGCTGGGCTGCGTGGGCAGGCTTGGCTGCAGGGGCAGGCTGGGCTGCGTGGGCAGGCTTGGCTGCGTGGGCAGGCTGCGCTGCAGGAGCAGGTTGGGCTGCGAGGGCAGGAGCAGGCTGCTCAACATGAGGTGCGCGCGAATGCGAGGCTTGGACTGCAGCGGTGGTACCATGGACCTCGCCGCGGGTGGTCACCGCGGTGGTTCCCATGGTGGAGCCTCGTGGTAGTGGCGCCATCTCCCCTAGAGCCACATTCAATCTCGTAGATCGCCGCGGTCCCACGTCTTGAATGTTTGAATTGTTACTCGTCGAATTTTCTAGATTTCTAACCATTATGTATTTTTCTTTTTTTTTTTATACGCTTTACCAAAGAACTTTTTACAAGTAAAAAATTCTAATAATAAAAACGTACGAAAGAATACAAATGGACTAGAAATTGAAGAAAAACCTTTGTGTGCGAGAGTCTTCTTCGAGCGTATATTTCTTCTCTCAATGAAAGCACCAATTTGTGGATGCAAATTTTCTCCTCTTCGGTCTTGGACGATTTTGCACCTACGAAATAATAAACACCTTAGGTTAAGGCCAAAAGCCTCACGCGCCCACGATAAATGGGGGGGGCTTTGGCCGAAGAACCTCCGATGCCAAAGTTAGAATTAGAGAGAAAAAGTGTTTAGAGTGTTTTTGCCGAAGGATTGGAATTAGGTTTTGTAAGAAATAGGGGTTGTATTTATAGGAGATGGGGTGGCCGGCCTAGTTAGGGTTTTTTGTGTAAGATCTAGGTTTAATTAGCCCATTTATTGGCTAATTAATCAAATAGGGAAAGGATTTATATTTATGAAAAAAGATAATAAGGAGTAATTGAATTGTTGGCTAAAAAAGGAGGAAAAAAAGAAAGGAATGTGGGCAATAAAAGGGGAAGTGGCCGGCCCCCTTTGGAGAAGGGAGGACCGGCCATTTAAGGTGTTTTTGGCTTTTAAGGCTAAGTTAATTGGCCAATTAATGAGGAATATCCTCATTAATTTGCCAATTATCTCCATTTATGTGGGATAATTGGTGGATTTATGAGATAATTGTCTTAAATGTGGATGGATGAAATAATTCGGATTTGTTTACCTTTTATGGGCGCTTTTGACTTGACCAATGATAATTACCGGCTGCTCGCGCGTAGGATTCTGATGCTCCTCAAGGGCATTCTTGTCTTCTTAATCCGAAAGTCCACGTGTCGCCTTGTGATTATTTTTGGCTCCACAATTAGCACACATGTGTGTTTGTGGGAATCCTTTCACAAGAGGGATCCCCATTTTTCTAAAAAAATGGGGGCACCCTCTAAACTGTTGGATTTGACTTTAATGAAATTGTGTGGTTGAGATTGTGTGGCCTGTGTTTTAATCTCAACCATACAATTTCATTAAAGTCAATCCAACGGTCAAGAGGGTGTCCCCATTTTTTTAGAAAATTGGGGATCCCTCTTGGTAAGGTTCCTGATCTTTGTGTATATATAGGATAATTCTTTTTTGAGTGTCAATAATAGCTTATTTCTCTTTACTGATAAGTTTTGTCAAGTTTGATTAATTAAATAAAAACATTACATAAAATAGTAGTTTTTATTCATAAAGAGAAAACATTCCAGTATCCATGAAACTCAAATTATATAAAACTAGAAATAAAAGTCCAACTCCACTAGCTGAACATGGAAAAGACGAGCACTCATACTCTTCAACTTCTAAGAAGGAAGAAGGTCCTTCGTTTGTGATCGCATTCTTAGGTTATGTGGATCGCTTGACTCTAAAATTATCGGCTGCGGTGAAAGCTCTCTGATTTGAACATGAGTGCTTCTTACTTGATGCTCGCGATCGTTGGCCCTTGCCTCATCCTCTTCAGCTTTGGTTGGCTTGAAATTGTAGTAGGATGTGGTCTTCATGTTATTAGCCTTGAGTTTTGATGGCCTTTTTTTTCCTTTCATTGCGATGTGAGAAGGTTGACTGTTGAAAATCTAAGTTGTGGTCCAGATTTTATACTGATACGTGCATGGTGTGTAACAAGAAAGTTGGTAATCTTTATGATAACCAAATCTGGAGCAATTTTAAGAGGACCTGTAAAATGAAGTTTTTTGTGTAAAAGTATGAAACTTTTTCGTTACTTTCGCAGTACACAGATATTTATGATCTGTGATGGATTCGCATGCAAAAACGTATCTAAATTGTTGTTAAAATGTGTGAATGAATTGATTGCATATATGAGTACAAGTGAGGATGAGATTGAGAGTCTGAATGGTTTTGGGTGGGCTCAATGAAAGCTATTTATATGAGACGAGTTCACCGCTAATTCAATAATACAATGTCACGTGGAATGAGACTTTAACAAAACATTGTAATTATATCAAACCATTAAAATGACGATGAACCTGTTTCATGACCAAAGATTGTGGCTTGGGGAATAGAATGAAATTTACAAATGAATTGTTAATGTGTAATTCTTAAGAAATAAATTTAGCTATAAGCTTATTAACCCCAAGTAGGGCTACTTTGCACAGCCCCTTCCGCTTTCAAAAATTTCAAGTATATGCGCGGCAGTGAAGGCCTGGCCTTGCTACACTTAAGAGTAGGTCACGTGCATTGCACTCGGCGACATCCAAGCCCAAAATACTATAATTTAAACCTTATCAAGCGCTTTTTTGTGCCACAGGCTCCACAAGTGTTCATCACTAAATTTAATTGTGCTTTGATGTTGTTTTAGGTTTAATCATCTAAATTCAGTATTTTGGGTGGTATCAAGCCCAACATTTTTCTTCCTTTGGTTTAGGAATTTAATTGAGTTGCTATCGAGTGTCAGAGTCTTCTTAACCATGTGTCATCCACCTTAATTTTATACACTTTAAGCGTTGTATCACGGACTTCATAAGTGTAAATACATATATCCAACAATGTACCAACATTGTCTCCGTCTTAACCATCCAAACCCAATATGAGGTCTTATCTTAAAAGTTCTTGACGCAATCATATGGATCATCACATACATTTAGACCTTGAACTATTGCTGTACTTCTTCGATGTAGATTCGCTTCATATCCTTGTTGACTTGTATTGAATCAACTTACCAACCCCAAATGAAAATCGGGTGATTAAAATAATGCAATGGAATGCTTACAAGAATAGCATGTGTAGAAACAACATTATAACAACATGTCAACAGTACATAAAAAGCTAGTTGAAAAACAAATGTGTACATGTCAAAATATTAAGAGCAAAGCAATGCATCTTTGGCAAACTTTGTCAGAAAACTCATAAGAGCCAAGTGAGAAACCGGTTGGTTGATGGTTGTCCTAAGTTCAACTGCTACGTGATGCATTGGACTCTTGAAACCAATTGTCTGCAAAGTACTAAGTACTGTATTATATTTCATGTTGGCTCTGGGCGCATGAAATGACTTAATTAACCACAAGAAACTATGACAAAGATTGGGAAGCACACACAGAAGTCAGAAGACTCGGAACACAATAAGAAAAATGTGGTTGGACCAAGATTATGCTTAATATGGCAATGACTCCTTGTACCAAAAATATTTTGTAAACATAAGAGCAACTCACCCCTTAGGGCGATAATTGTCTGGACTATTGGGCAATTGGCAATTATTGCCTTAGTGAACAGTAATTCTTTGTGCATGTTACAAGAGTAATAGAACCAAACCATGCTCGAGGTTGTTTGGACTTCATTGGTAGTTGACCAGAGACATGCATCAACAGTGTAAGAAAAAGAACCTTAGAATAAAAAATAGAAAACAAACATTGATCTCCTAAACCATAAGCTAATTTTATAACAAAGTTTACTATTGTAATTTGGCTTAGGCTAGCCCGGATTCTAGGTCCAAATTTTTATGGGTTTTAAGCTATAAATTGAAAGTGGATGCTTGTAATTTTAGTGGTAAAGCACTTGTCCTTACATTTAGGGCTATAATTCGTGCTTCCTCTCAAGTCAAAAGGAAAAACAAAAACTTGTAGCACGAAGAAGCAAGTGATCAATGCATGGCTACACAAAGGCGTACGTAACTATATGAAATGGTGATTTGAGCTAAACAAAACTTTTAGTGCGAAGAAGCAAGTGATCAATGAAAATGATCAATGTATGGGCATGTATTTTGTGTGTTTCATGAAGGTAAAATCCAATCCACTCACACTTTGAGCTAAAAATAAGAGCATCTTGAATGGAGACCTTAAATGGAGTCCCTACAACCGTATGGTCCCTAAATATAGGGACAAAAGACTTCTAATGGGTCGGAATAGAAGTCCTCAAAGTATCTCAATATAAGAACTTGCTAGATACCTTAAACAAATTCTCAAATGTGAGGATTGTATACATGGACTCAAAGAGTGGGCCAGCTATTGATTTTAAGTGGAAACAAACCCCACCCACGCGGGAATGCTACACAACAACTTCACTTTTTTTTTCCTTTTTTTTTTGAACCACCCATGTGAATCCCTTCCCCTTTTTTATAACCGTTGGGAAACCAACAGTAGAGATGGTTTTATTTTTATTTTTTTATTATTAACGGCCATAATACTCAAACAAAATGAACAATGTTTTTTTTTATAAATATTTTAGCCTCTATATTTAGGGATTATTATATACGGATCTCCCATTACAAACAATATTCCTTTAGAACCCGAATATTCTCTTAAAATCCCTAAATGAGGTCTCAAAGTTGGTAATTGGAGATGCTCTAAGTGGGAAATGGATGACCATAACCCATTGATATGGTAGGAACCGTAGGATAACATACACATTCACTCCCACAGTAACCTACCCATTGATCAATGCATGGCTACACAAAGGTGTGCGTAACTGTATGAAATGGTAATTTGAGCTAAAAAAGTTGTAGCGCAAAGAAGCAAGTGATCAATGGAAATGATCAATGTTACATTTACACTTAAATGGTTATGGTGTTTATGCAATTACTTAATGGGTAAACGGTTATGCCGATAAAAACTTAAATAATTATAGGTAAATAACCGCGGTTACCTACCTGCCATAATCGTTGCCCATCCCTATCAGTGTATGGGCATGTACTTTGTGAGTTTCGCAAAGGTAAAATAAAATCCATTTACACGTTGAGGTAAAAATAGTGGGAAAAGGATGACCATAGCCCATTGATATGGTAGGATAACATACACATTCACTCCACATTAACCTACCCACAAAAAAATAAAAACAAAATACTGATTTTACCCTAGTATTTAAATTTATGATTGAAAAAAGTAGAGTGGCAAATGGTAGTATATGTTTGTAACAAGAGAAACTTCCTAGTGCAAAATAACATAGAGAAAAACAAAGCAGGTTTTGGCTGACACATACCCAAAACCAAAATTAGCCTCACATAATTTGTACTGATTCACATTTGCCTGAATCATTAGATTCATTACTTTTTGTCTTTCTGAATTCTATTTTGGTCCCTTACGGATTACAAGAGCATCTTAATCTTAATTAATTAAAATCCTAAGTATTTGGGTCAACCCAATGCTTTATTCTAGTAACCCACAATCTGACACTCACTAAATCACAAGACTTTACTCAGATCTAAATCACAGCCAGTCATCAAACTTCAAATAATTAATCACAACTGTACCTACTAATACGCTTATCCAATCACTAATTACTAATTTGCTAATTTGCTTGTGTTAGCCAATAATTAAGCAAAAAAATAATTAAAAAAAACACCTTATATTGCAGAATGCAGATGGAGAATTTGTGTGGTGTGACAAAGTACGCATGTAGTAGACACTATGATTTCGCACGGACTTCCCCTCTCAGAGAATGTGGGGAGTTGGGAAAGAGCAAATTGTAAGCGTCTTTTTTATTTTTATTTTATTTTATTTTGATTTTATTAAAACAAAAATTTTGGGGAGAATCACGTGACACTACACCTTTATCTTTTATGGGACCACATGCCCTAAACCAAACTTTGTGAAAGTGGCATAAAGTCCAAAGGTGAACATGGAATTATCAATTATTACGAGCCTCATGCCTAATCTATTTACATTTTGATTAATTTTGATACCTTACTTGCAAGTGTATGTAATAAGTTTATGATGGGGACTTTGATCGTTGAGTCACAACGATCAAAGTGGGCCTTGAAAATGGTAAATTTTGAGGTTCGTCCTTCAAACAAGGTGTCTGAGCAACAAAATAATAGATTGAGCTATTATATCATGTAATTTCTAGTAGCATTATTCATGACCTCACGTTTGTGAGAAAAAAACTTGCTCTAAGGAGAGAATATGTAGAATTTTTAAGACACAAAATATCACGGTGATAATATACTCGTGCTTCGAGAAATAGAGGATTCGATGAACCCTTCGTTGTGGAAGGGAGCAAACCTAACGTCAATGTTGATGCTCCATTGTGTTTGGTGGCATAATTATTGTTAAACTAAATCCATAATATACAAGGTAGCGGTGGGACCTCAATCTAGCAAATAACGTACCATTTGAAATCGTTGCGCGCCAAAACTGCATAACTCGCTGTCGTTACGTCAAGCACCAAAACTAACGGTGGAGAGTAAATGCCAATAATTATTAATAATTTGGACATTCTCCAAAAAGCCCTTTCAGCGTAGGCACTAAAAATAGCTTCGATGTCATTTCACAGGGCTAAAAAAGTAATATCAATCAAGATGATGACAAAACGTAAATAGGGACCAAGAATAAGTTTGGTTCATGCAATTCACGGGAATTTTATGTTCACCTTATAAATGTTTTGTATTGATTCAAGATTTTCATATATGCATTTATTTATTTATTTACCAATTAATTTTCATAAAATTAGAACCACCATAAGATTTTAGGGCGTTACATTTTGTTGTTAATTAACTTAATTTAGGGTGTGTAAATGTATATACCATGGTTATAATCCCTATAAACGTTTGCCAACGGCTTAACATTTTTTATTTTTGGGACACCTAGTCGAGGTATTTGCCATTACAATCTAGTAAATGCTTAATTATAATGACAAGTACCTCAACTCAAGTTTTCGAACAAGATACGTTGCCCAAATACCCAATTGTTTTTATGGAAAATGTTATTCAACCTAAAACATAAAATAAGTTTTACAATCATTTTTTATATTCACGTTGAATCTTGAATTAGTTTTGTTTGGATGTCCTTTGTATTATCATTGCGTTTGAATAAAACATCTTATCCAAAAATAAAAAAACTTAAAACATAAAATAAGCTTTAAAAATCCCGAATAATGTGCGGTCCCCATTTTTATTGATTTACCTTAAACTCTTAAAATTCTGAGAGCTGACTTACAATCCAAACAAATCGCGTTGGGATACGACATGTATCGAGCTAATTAATAACAAGATTTGAGAAGTTGAACATAGGCTGTAACGTCAAATCCACTGATTTTAACTGCGTGTCAGATGGCGCATGAACACTTTTAACCCTAAAATAGGCGTTGAAGTGATGATTTTAACCCTATAAAAACGATACAATTTACACCAAACTAGTAATGTACATTAGGGTATTCCCTTAAGGAGAACACTCACATGTAGATAAATCTATGATACTTCTCTATGCATTAACATGTAAAAAATGTAAGAAGATAAAAGTAATTGTCTTGGCATTGACTGCCACAATGGGTAATTTCCCGGGGGCCAAAACTAGTGTTCTTTTGATGAAGAGGGGCAAAATAGTGAATGACTCAAAGGACAGGCATTGCAGTTTACAAAGTCAAGTAGTGAAAAGAATGCAAATCAAAGCAAAATTATTAATATAAAAAAAAGCCAAAGACCCAAAGTGCCAGACCAAAAAAGAGAGAGGAATTGGAGCGCAGAGTGAGGAGTGAGAGTGAGAGTGAGAGAGAGAGAGAGTAAACCTGTACGTTACCTTTTTTAAAGCCGGGTGCGTTGGGTCGGGTGGGTGATGGTGAGAAAATTACAGAAACATATATACATATATACCAACAGCTGTTGAGCGGTGGGGCTTTGAGGTGGTGGTGGTAGGGTCAAAGTTATCCCCACGAGACTTGTTTCCAAACTCTCCCGCCTTCCCTCTTCTTGAAATTCTTAGACCTATTTTCCAAATTGCACAAGACCCACCTCGCCATTTCTTTCCTTTTTGTTTTTTACAGTCTCGGACTTTGGAGAGAAGAAGGCCAAATTCACCTCCAAAGAGTAGAGAGAGAGAGAGAGAGAGATTGGTGGTGGTGGTGGTGGGATGATGGAGTGGCTGAGGTAGTGGTGGCATGCGGTGGAGCTGCCTCTCTGGAAATGGACACCCCAGAGAGAAACCAGATCGGCACCCCCAAGGCCAAATTTGAGGTCAGGCTTTGTTCCCATTTTCTTGGTTTTTTTTTTCCCTTCTGAATTATTAAGGTCGTTGCTGAATTGCGTTTTGTTTGGTATTTGAGGTTGTTCCCTCTGTGTTTCTAAAGCTTGTGAATTTCTTGAGTTTCCTGTTTGTTTTCATGGGTTGCAGTTGCCCTGCATCACTGCATGTGGGTTGATCTTTGATTTTCAGCTGGATCAGTCCTCAAATATATTTCTTTTCAGATTATTTGTTATCCTTTTCTCTCATGTTATTTTTTTTTCTTTTGTTTTGGAAAAAAAGTGTCTGCCTTATGAGGGTTTTCAGAATTTTGTGATTTGGATCTCAAAATTGAGCTCAGTTTCATGGTCAATTGTCACCATTTGGCTTCAGAAAACTCAAGTTGGGATTCTGTGAATGTTCTTTTTCTTTTTAGGTGGTGCAATTGAGATTATCTATTAATTTTGTATAATTTCTACATTTTAGGTGTTGATGTTCCAATTACTGTCCGTATGTAACAAGTTTTGTATATTTCATCACATGTGCAGGATTCTCCTGTGTTTAACTATATCAATAGTCTTTCTCCTATCAAGCCTGTGAAGTCTGTTCACATTACTCAGACGTTCAGCTCACTCAGTTTCGCATCCCTCCCTTCCGTCTTCACTTCGCCCCATGTCAGCTCTCACAAGGAATCCAGGTTCCTGAGGAGGTAATTCACTGCTGTATTTCTTTTTTACTTTGTTTTTCTTACCTAATTCTGTTAGTAAATTATACTTCATTTCTTTCAGGCATAACCCTTCTGATCCGTCAAAACCCGAGCCCTCTCTGGAAAGCGGAATTAAAGTCTCTACGAATGAAGATGCGGCTGAGCTCTGTATTAACTCAGCAGAGTTACATGAGGATTGTGTTCCAGGGGATTCTATTGGAGAAGCTTCTGTTGAGCCACGTAGGGAGCACTCAAAGTTTGCAATTGAGCTGCCGCGAAATTTGAAATATGACTCTGGTAGCCCTGAGTGTGGAGCAACAACTTGTTGTGGTACTGAGGCAGGTTGTGAGTCGGAAGCGGCTGACTTGTCAGCTTCACTCGTTCCATATTTTCAAAAGACCTCTGAAAAGGGTTCTTCTGATGATGGAGCACATCTACAGAACATGTGCCAGAGTGAGCAAAGAAACGAATTGACAGGCTGTGATTGGGATAGTTTGATCTCTGATGCTAGCGACCTATTAATTTTCGATTCCCCCAATGGCTCAGAGGCTTTTAGGGGGATAATGCAGAATCCTCTGGACTCTGTGACAAGATTTTGTAATTCTCTGATGCCGCGACTCTCACAAAATGAAATTAATGATGAGCAACATGTGCTAGTCCTTGATACAGTCGTTTCTGGAGAACAGCCTGAAACTGAAGATCCTTCATCTCAATATGGAGAAGCTAGTCAGCCGGAAGACACAGAACTGATGCAGGACCATTTGAATAATTGTATGGTTAGCAATCAAATCGAGAAAGAAGATAATAAAGTGGAAGCACCCATGCAGTTCAATTGTAAGGTAAAGCATTCACTATGCCATCACGACAGTCCTAATAATGCCGATTCCAAAGATTCTTGACTTTGTTATGAATTGTTGTCATTACATTGTTTGTTTTGTTTGTTGTTGGTTGTGCTAATGCCATTTTCTCTGTTTGTGCATTAGCCTGGTTTAAATTTGCATCGTGGTTTTCGAAGACGCTGTCTGGATTTTGAGATGTTGGGAGCGCGCAGGAAGAGTCTAGATAATGTTCCAAATTCTAGTTCTTCTATGTTATCTCAATCTGATGAAAAAATCACCACAAATGATGAGCAACCTGTTCCAATGAAACCTGGTGGTGAATCTGCACGGTGCATCTTACCTGGAATTGGTTTGCACTTAAATGCTCTTGCAACAACCTCAAAAGATTACAAAACCATTAAGCGTGAAAATATGGCCTATGGTAGACAACTAAGTTTGCCCAACCTCACTGCCCCTGCTAATTCCCCCACAGCTGGTCAAGGACCTGGTCATGAATCTTTCTCTTCGGCTTCTTCTGAAAGGGACATGGATGGCACCGAAAATGGGGTTCAGCTCCTGCAAGATGCTTCCCAAGAACCTGCATTTTTAGCTAATGAAGAGTTTAACCAGAATAGCCCGAAAAAGAAGAGGCATGTTCTGTTGACCAGATATTCTTCATTAAATTACTATGTCATCTTTATTTTCATTTTCGTGTGATTGGTTAGATTTTTGTACTTTTATCTGACATCTTATAATTCTCATTGGATGTGCAGGCCCAAGTTCGAACAAGCTGGAGAAACCGAGTCTTCTTGCAAACGTTGCAACTGTAAAAAATCAAAGTGTCTGAAACTGTAGGTTCATCATCTCCCTTTTAGTGAAGCCTAAAACTTTTGTCACCTTGCTTGCAATCAGACATAGCTTTTGTTGCATGTTTGAATCTATCATCAGTCAGATATATATTGGCTTAGGAATTTCATTTCCCTCACTTTAGAGTTGCATCCAATTATCTCAATCAACATTATCCTTTGCTATGAAAAAGCTGTAAACCTGGTAGTTATTACAAAGTCTACATGCAGAAGAGTTACCTCCTGCATAATCTCCTGAGGCGGATAAACTGTTGATATTCTTTGATTCTTTTTACTTCTTGCGCTGGTCCTTAAGTCTATTATTCAACTTCTGATACTTTTCATGCAGTTACTGTGAATGCTTTGCTGCTGGTGTCTACTGCATAGAGCCATGTTCATGTCAAGAATGCTTCAACAAGCCTATTCATGAAGATACTGTTCTTGCAACTCGTAAACAGATTGAGTCTCGCAACCCACTTGCTTTTGCTCCGAAAGTGATTAGGAACGCTGATCCTGTTCCTGAATATGGGGTTAGAAAATGAGTTAACTGTTCTCTGCTCTGTTAGCAAGTTGAACAGAAATTTAACCGGTAAAATCTGTTTTCACTTGCAGGAGGAGTCCAGCAAGACCCCAGCTTCTGCGCGACATAAAAGAGGATGCAACTGCAAGAAATCAAGTTGCCTGAAAAAATACTGTGAATGCTATCAGGTTCACCCCTCAGCATAACTTGTATGCTTGTAATATCCTATTTAAATGTTATTCACACTTGGTTTTCCTTTACAGGGCGGTGTTGGATGCTCCATTAGCTGCAGATGTGAAGGCTGTAAAAATACATTTGGTACAAAGGATGGTGAGTGACGTGTTACGCTTTACATGATTACTTCTTTGTGGATTTCTAATTATCTGCATTCCCATCTGAATCTGATGTCCTTCAAGCGTGCTTGCCAATTATCATTATATTTGTTCCTTATTCTTTTGGAATTCAGGGTCTTTTATGGGAACAGAAACCGAGGCAGATGAAGAAGAAACAGAAGCATGCGGAAAGAGTGTGGCTGAAAAACATCAACAGAAAAATGAAATTCAGGAAAATGATGAGCAGCGCCAGGATTCTGCTCTTCCCACAACGCCATTACGGCTTTCCAGGTTTAATTCTTAAATTATTTGCAAATGAGAAGTTGCTGTGTCATTGCCATTAGATCATTAACAATTAATTTGTGTTCCAGACAATTGGTCTCGCTGCCGTTTTCATCAAAGAACAAACCCCCGCGATCTTCTGTGTTTAGCATTGGATCCTCTTCTGGATTGTATACAAGCCAGAAACTTGGGAAACCAAATATTCTGCGCCCCGAAACCAAGTTTGAGAGACACATCCAAACAGTTCCAGAGGATGAAATGCCAGAGATTCTTCAAGGAGATGGGTCTCCCAGCACTGGCATCAAGACTGCTTCTCCGAATGGTAAGAGGGTGTGTCCTCCTAACAGAGAATTCGCGCCATCACCTGGTCGAAGGGCGGGTAGGAAACTAATTTTGCAGTCCATCCCTTCGTTTCCTTCCCTCACTCCCCAGAATTAAGGTCGGAATTTCGCGAAGCTAGAAAAAAAAAAAAAAAAAAAAAAAATCTTTTAGTATACCTTGTACTCAAAGATATTAAGTTTAGCTCTGTATGCTGTTTGAGTTAGTGTATAATTTTTTTTTTTCTGTAGCTGTATAATAATAATATGGTATCCCTGCTTTCATAATACCAACTCTTCGTTGTATAATATGGAATTTCATTCTCTAGTGTTATTCTCTTTCCCCTTTTTGTTTCCAACTTACCATTTCTGTCTGGTAATTTTTTCCATAGACCATGCTCAAATCTGTTTCCTTTTTCACATATGTACCATGATTCTCTCCCGCACATCATTTTTCATGATTGAGCGAGCGGTTGAGATTTAATTAAATGGTGGTTCTATATGCACTAACTGATATAGCACATTTTAGATTATATAAATTTTCAGGCCAAATATTTTTTCATGGTCCCTGTGGTGACATTGCACTTTTATGTACGATCGTTGTTAAAAAGCTGTCAATTAAATATTTGTGGGGAGCCCCGTTAGTAATTTGCAGTCCACGTTCAAACGTCCATTAGTTTTCTGTTAAAAAAAAAAAAAAAAAAAACATGTGAACCTCACGTGTGGGGTTAAAACAGGTGGTGCGTGTGCGAGTGAGGTTGTATTGAATGATGTTCGATCGTGTTATAGTGAGAGCCAGAGAAAATAGAGATACGAGTCATGCGCGTGAAATTTCAAGCTTTCCCATTCCATCGATTAATCTCAGTATGTTTTGAGCCCCAAGTCATACTATATCTTTACCACAGATGCTCTAGGTTAACTTGGCATGAAATGACTACTTTAACTCTCTTCATGTGAGGCTCACGTGTGTTCATTTAACGAAAAACTAACAGAAGTTTAGGTTTGGACCCCAATTGCAAATGGTCTCACCACGAGAGTTTTGTTGGAAATTTGATTTTAGTAGAAATTTATTTGTCCCATATTGGCCATTCTCAAAAGATTTCTTCACTTTATAATGTTTTGTCCCTTATATAAAGTGATTTGAATAAAAGGTCTTGGAGAATAAAATTGGGCTCACCCGTTGAGGTTGCGCTTTGGGGTGTACTAATTAATTGGTAATTAATATATAATTACTTATCAAAAAGATGGGCCTTAGGGCTCTGAAAATTAAATTCTTTAATTAATTATTTTTAATTAATTTCGAATTTAATTAATTAATTTTTTTTTTTTTACCAAACGACTCATCCTTTCAGATGAAGTCTGAAGAGTTCAGAAAAAACGCAGAGCAAAGCACCCCTTTGGAGAAGATGTCTCCCAATAGACACATCCCATTCTCATACCTGTTGCGAACAGGCATCCATCTACTATATATACATTCATTTGCATGGCATTTAGAACACAGAAAATTACAAATCTTCTTCTACAATCCAAAACATCCATACTGAGAGAACCACAAAGAAATTCGCCAGAAGTTAAGTTTTCCGGTGCTGGAATTCTAACTTGATCGTTGAATCCTGGTGAAGCAGATGTCCGTAGAACTACAATCACTGAGTAGGGGCGAAATTTGTGTTTCAAGGACATTGCGGTACGCAAGCCTCGATCTTCAATATTTTTGTTTAGTATTATTCATTGTTCATACACTGTTTGCATTTATTATTTATTAGCGTATATAAATTTATCACAGATTGTTGACATATATCCAACAAGTTTAAATAACAACTTTTTCATCATAACGATGATATTGCAAGTTCGGTATCACCACAGGGACCATGAAAAAAATTGGCCAAATTTTTGTTACCATTATTAATCAAATTCCAACTTGTATTAAAGTACCAATATAATTGGTACCACATTATTTGGTTCACAAATTTAATATGTCTAGCGTTATTCTTAACTAAATCTCATTCTTTTCCAAAAAAACTAAATCTCATTCTTTATTGTCTTTTGATGCTTTTGAAGAGCAAAGCTCTTGGTTAATACGACATGGCATATTTTCCTTTTTGAATATGGTTTTCCCTTGAAAGCTCATGAAACCTTAGTAAAATACGCACTGCACAACTCATATCAGATAATGTATCGTATACATTGCCTTGTACATATTTAAATTAATCGTCTTGAATTCTTGATTTGGTTAAATATCAACTATTCTTTATTGTCTTTTGATGCTTAGAAAACCAAAGTTGTTGGTTAATATGGCTTGGCATATTTCCTTTTTTAATATGGTTTTCCCTGAAGCTCATGAAACTTTAGTAAATATGCAGTGCACAGATCAAATCAATGTATCGTATACATTATTGTACGTAGTAACGCAAATTGGACTAATCTTCTTGAATTCTTTGTTGGACAGGAATAAAAAATCAACGACAAATATATATATATTTCAGAAATAACTCGATATATAGATAATTCTATATGCTAAATAAATTGCAACTATATGTATTGATACAACTCGAATGAAACAAAACTGAAATCAAACAAACGAAATAAAATCAAGGTTTGCGTACTGCAATGTCTTTGAAACAAAATTTCGCCTTAATCAATTCTTGTAGTTCAAAGAACGTCTACTTCACCAGGATCCAACGATCAAAACCAAGATCCCAGCATTGGAAAACTTGGTTTATGGCGAATGTCTTTGTGGTTATCTTTGTATGATAGGTTTTACTAAGACTCGTAAGAAGAATTATTTTTCTCTATCTAAGAAGAATGTCTTTGTGGTTCTCTCTGTATGATAGGTTTTACTAAGACTCGTACGAAGAATGATTTTTCTCTATCTAAATGAAATGCAGATGATCATACATATATACCTGTTCGCAGCATGTATGAATTTGGAATGCATCTTTTGAGAGGCATTTGCTGTGCATTTTTTTTTGTTTTGGTTTTGTTTCTTCGTAATAACCAAAAAATTAAAAATTAAATAAGAAATAAATAAATAAATTATTTAATTTAATATTAAAGCCCCAGCACCAAGCTCATTTTTATAATTAAATATATTTTAATTTATATATAATTATTACACCCCAAAGCATAAACCCCAAGGTTCAAGACCAATGTTTGCTCTCCATAATCCATCTTTTAAATCATTTTGGAAAAGGGACTAGATGTTTTTAAGTGAGAAATTTTTCAAGTTGAGCAATGAGGGACGGGGGAATTTCTACTCAAACTCTTTATTTAGTTAAAAGCCCAACCGTTCTTTATTGTCTTTTGATGCTTCGAAGACCAAAGCTCTTGGTTAACATGCCTGACATATTGTATATGCACTGCGCAACTCAGATCATATCAATGTATTGTATATAAGGAAAACTAATGAAAATGGCTTGAAAACTTTGAGTTTTAACGATAAGGACAAAATAAAGGATAAAGTGAATAGTACCAAGTTTGACTTTTTAGTGTAAAAATGTGGTTTTTCGTTAAAGTGAACGGTACCGTGGGCTTTTCGTTAAAACTCCCTTGTATATATTGCGTTGTACGTAGTAACGCTATTTAAATTAATCTTCTTGAATTCTTAATTTAGTTAATTCTCAACCATTTTTTATTGTCTTTTGATGTTTAGAAGATCAAAATTCTTGGTTAATATGGTCTGTCATATTTCATTTTTGAATATGATTTTCCCTTGGAGCTCATGAAATCTTAGTAAAATATGCACTGCACTAATTAGATTAGATCAATGCGTCATGCTTCGATCTCGACATACGTCCAAGATCGACATGTGACGTCACCAAGTACCCGTATATCTAACATACCCCGCCTCCGGGATATGGACAAAGCACAACTCAAGATTCAAATTGTGAAGTAATTTTTTCGTTTACTTTATGGCTGCATCTAACCTCTTTGTTAGACTGCCTATGTACCCTCGGATGGAATCAAGCCATTTGTAGTTCACTACTCACTACACTCCAACTTTTATCACAGAACGTCTAGCAGAAAGGCATAGCATTCCTCAAACAATTGTTGGAACTCGACAAACATGTATTACTAGATTCAGGGCTCTATCACGAACCCACATGACAACCAAGATTTTCATTTCATCAACCATATAAATAACTAGGTTTTCAACACAATACCGCAATTCACATCATGTAACATATCAAAGAACTGACAAAGCACAAAACCATTCTCTAGCCACATTAATAAACTAATTTGACCATAATAATAACAATCATATCCATACCTTATAATTTCATACTTTATGAAATCATAATCGAATTGCTGGAAATCCTCTAGGAGTCACCTAGACGTATGATGGCTTTTCTAATTCAATTCACAAGATTCCCAAAATCATTGTTCACAAATACACTAAAAACTAGGGATAGAGTGACACAGTTCGGCCGAAGCCTACAATAAGTAACCAAGTAGGTAGTGACACTCCAATGCAGATTAACCAAGCGGAGTCACTACTACACATGTTGATAGGCAACGATCACCCAATGCGGTTTAACCAGACGTGATCACCCCTAAACTACGTATGGCCACACCTAGGTAACGAGGATCACCCAATGCGGATTAACCAGGCGTGATCCTAGGGTTGCCCAATGCGGATTAACCAGGTGGAACCATCCATGTACCACTGCTACATGGTGCAGTCACATCTTCACACAACATACATCAACATAAATAAATTATAATTACTAGCATACACACTATCGATTCCACAAACAAATGAATATCGAATCACATACTAAAACCTACGTCAGTTCATTACGACTCATAATTTCAAATATACATAATACCGATTCCTCTTAACTACCCAATATCTAGTCACCCAGACATATGAATTCTACAGAATATTTCTAACAAGGTTCCATCTCATATTTTCAAACTAGCAATCATATATCTCATTTTTTTAACAAGAAGTTAAATACGCATATATATATATATATATATCACAATAATGTGTCCCATACAAGTAAATTGAGGTATATATTAACTGAGATAGCCCACTAACCAATATAGGCCCACTATACTCTACTTAGTCTCTAATAGTACCAATTTTAGAACTTAAGAACGGTTATTAACATTTTGATCAAAATCAACCCTAGTAATTCAATCAGGAAGTCCGTCACACCGGATTTCTGATTCGCAAGTTCCTAAAGTTCTTAAATATTACGTACAACGACATCCTAAAGATTTGTGACAATTCAACGGTCGGATCATCGCTCGCTACAATGGTCAAGTGGTGTACCTTAATGAAACTAGGTTCAAATGATAGAATTTCACCAATTAGGTGTCAAATGTAGCCTAGAAGGATCAAGTGGTTCCTCGGGCCACGCACCGTTGCATGCGACGGCGGCCACCCTGGCTTGCCGAAAAATTTACCTAACTCCAAAAATTCTTAAATTATACCAAAATAAGGATCATGAAGAGGGGAATAAGTTTTATACCTGGGCCAAGGTCCAATTCAGCAGGAAAGACGCCTGAAATCGCCTCGATTCACCGGAAACCCTAAAATAAGTGCACTTCGATTCAACGTCTCCACTGCTCCGTAGCCCCCAAACTTGTCTGGGTCTTGTGGAAATGGCGGTGATCCGTTAGGTAGCGTTTGGTACGCAGACGGGACGGAACAGTGGT
Source organism: Cotoneaster glaucophyllus (assembly GCA_036320875.1). NCBI lineage: Eukaryota > Viridiplantae > Streptophyta > Magnoliopsida > Rosales > Rosaceae > Cotoneaster > Cotoneaster glaucophyllus. Next base: position 19,200,525 of record CM070069.1, on the reverse strand, counting down.
TCCATGTTATGTTTGGTACACGCTGGACAGAACGGGAGAGTTGTTCCGTTCTGCGTTTGGTGCGCAGGACAGAGAACGGAACCAAAATGTTAAAATGACTAACTTACCCCTGTTCTGTCTGTTGTTTGGTAAGCTTGGGACGGGACGGAACATTTTTTTATTTTTATTTTTTTTCTTCTTCTTCTTCTTGCTGCTTACCTAGAATATATGTTGTTTGGTAAGCTTGCAAGAAAGAATTAATATGAAAGGCATTTTGATAGGCAAAATTGAAGCATTAAGGATGGAGGTACCTGGCAGCCTGGCACTGCCATGTTTTATTTTTTTTTCATTTCACTTTGTGTTAGCTGGGATAAAATCTGAGCGACTGCACTTTCTTTGAAGCAAAAATATGAAGAAAACAAGTATGAAAGACTTTCCAACTCCATGTACAAATAAAATTAAGAGTATGTCGTATGTACACACCATCCACGCTGTACAACTTATGTCCTCCTAACCCAGTTAAACCTTTTTTCATCACAACACAATGAGAAAAGGGATAACCAAGACCCAAAAATATCATATCAACTGCAACACTGAACCAAATCGTATGCTCGCTCGACGTGGTCTCCCCTGCCAAAACCCGAAAGCTTACATTCCAAAATTCTGGCTGGAAACTTGTAATGCTAGAATTTCCAGCTACAAGTTTCGCCAAACTAGTTTCAGCAAAGTTACATGGAATGGCGGCCATCACCTCTATCTTTCACCGGTCGTTCGTCCTGAATTTCTTCCAACTCTTCGTCGTCTCCTCTCTTGCCTGCTTGTTCTTTCCAATATGCAACCAACTTCTTCAGCCGCATGATCTCTTTTGAAGAAACGTTTTTGCTTGGATCATTCACGATTGCTCGTACTCTTGGATCATTCACTCTTGATGCATACACACACACACACACACACACACACACACAGAGCATACATACACACACACACATGGCATACATACACACACACACACACACACGGCATACATACACACACACACACACGGCATACATACACACACACACGGCATATATACACACACAACACACACACACACACACACACACACACGGCATACACACACACGGCATACACACACGGCATACATACATACACACACACACACACACACACACACGGCATATATACACACACAATGAGAAAACAATGAGAAAGAAGCAAACCAGAGAAATGTAAAACCCCATAAACTTCGTATCGCACATTACAACCCCCAGACAAAATTCACAACCCGAAAACCGAAACCCAACAACAATTCTACAAAATTCAATGTAACCATGAAGCTAAACAGCATCAAGCAAGCAGAAAACAATGAGAAATGAACAAACCCAGAGAAATGCAGTACAAACGGAGACCCAATTTCCAGAAAAACAAGAAGGAAACAGAGAAATGGGCAGCTGGGGTTTTAGAGGAAGCTACAAACCAGAGAAATCCGAAGAGACCTTGAATGCAGAAACATAAGAGTATGAACAGAAATAAAAACGCATCAGACCTCCTCTTCACAATTTTTTTTTTTAATTTTTTCAGTTGCAGATCGAAGCAATACAAAGAAAGAGAGACCGAGAGGCAGATCGTACCTGGACTGGAGATGCAGAGCGAAGTTCACAGAGAAGGTTGCAAAGGGGACATGCAGTCGGAACCAGGAGGAAGGTTGCGAAGGGGGGAGATGCAGAGGAGAGGAATGAAGCAGCGGCAGTGGCAGAGGGAGAGAGAAGAGAGATTAGGGTTTGTTGAATGATTTAGATGTGTAATTTTTGAAAAAGACATGGGGTATATTTGTCATAAAATGGCAAAATATTGTGTTCCACAGGTGTGGAACAACCCGTTCCGGGGGGGGGGGGAGGCGGGACAAAAAAATGCCCAAAATCTGTCCCGTGGAACAGCTCGTTCCACCCTTTTTTGGCGTACCAAACGCGGGACGGAACGCCTCGTCCCGTCCCACGTACCAAACGCACCCTTAAGGAACCCACGACACCGTCTGGGTTGTTCTTCACGAAACAAGGATCAAATCCTGTCAAACTTATAGAAATGAAGAGGGAATGACGTTGGGTTGTTTTCCTGTTAATGGTTCATTCGAATCGCTGGAAAAATTGATGAAAATGGCGATGGAAGTGTGTAGAAATTTGGGTCAGGGAACTGGGTCACGGGTCTCGAAATGGGTCAAGGGAGGTTCCTGATCAGTTGTTCTCTCCTTTCCTCCTTGCCCAGCTCCTCCCCCTCCAATTGGGCAGCTCTTCTCCCATTAAATGAGGCTTTTTCCCCCAAACTGATTGGTCCCTCTTTCAAAAATAATAATAATAATTTTTCTTTTAGAGAAATTTTTGAATTAACGTTTATCTCCAACTTCCGTTGCTCGTAACTTCTTTGTTATAGCTCCGATTAGCGAATGGTCTTTGCCGACGTGTTCGTGAGATCGAGCTTTATTTGAAAACATTAATTGTGAACACAAAAAGACTACAGACTTTAGTTGATTATTTTTGAAATTTCAAACATTGTAACTAAGTAATTAAAATAACATAATAATGAAATTCACAAAAAATAATAGAAAATTCCGCGAATACGAAATACGTAAATTATAATAACGAAATCCAGGAACGGAATTTCACACAATGTATCACATACATTATTTTATACGTAGTAACACAATTTAGATTAATCTTCTTGAATTCTTCACCGAACATCTAATTGTTAAATTTAACCTTGTATGTCGTATATTGAATTCTTCTATCATTAAATTTGACGAAAAGATAAATCACTATTTTAAATGAGAGAATGGACAAATCTTTATACTCATACTAATCACATCAAAAAGGAAAAAAGAAAACCACAATCACCAAAAGGCCAAAAACATTTGCTTAACACATTCTAGACTACATCAATGTTGATTTTAAAAAGTGGGTATTTATGGGCTCTCCATGTGTCACCAACTGGGTTAGGGTCTATATTTCTCTCTCACATCTTCATTACGCTTTCCAACTTAAAAACTATGAGTTTCTCTTAAGGCATGGTCTCAGCTACAATTTGCGTTCGTATTTCAGCGCACTGCTCCAGTTAGTTAGCCTCGTGTCTACTATTGTGTTCAAATCATGGACCGACATCACCAGCCTAACCACCTTGGTCTAATATAAACATCTAAAAAGACATCTTTGCAATTAGTACTAGACCACTTACTTACAAACTACTGTAAATTATTGTTGTACTTCTGATGTGTGATCCTCTATCGCACATCATCCCTTTCACTGTAGCGTGCCAAATAAGTATACCAACTTATATAAGCATATAGCTACAGACTTGCACGTAATAACAACAGGAGCTCGTAAACGGTTTAATCACTAGAGTAGGGGTGGGCACTTAGAATCGAAAACTGAAATCGAAACACGAATCAAATCAAACCACACCGAACGGTTTGGTTTTGCGGTTTTGAAACGGTTTCTGTTTTGAAACCGAACCGCGACATAGAAAACGGTTTGGTTTCGGTTTTGGCTTTTGAAAACGGCACCGCAAATATTAATAAACATTTAATTAAATGTCCATATTAGATTTCATGTTTCAATTGGTTGTTTGTTAGAATCCATACACTTAGTATGGACTCAACCACACTAGAATATCATCATTCATCACTTTCTTTCGTTCATTAACTTGAAGGACCTTTGTTATTTTATATCATCACACACACACACACACACACACACACACACATATGTGCAAGGGTGGACTAATCTTGTTATCAAGAGTCGAACCATGATCTAATGAAGTCCACTCATTTGAAGCATGATATCACATATTTTAGTATGAAAGTTTCGCTCACGTTTAATGAATTCAAAGTTATTGAACTTGTTTTATGTTATACCTTATATGGGACACCCTTTTGTTACACAAACATATTTTAACATCACAACTGCATGCAACATGCTAATTGTTTACATAACAAATGTCTTTTTCCAATTGCTACTGAGAAATGCTTATTAATATGTTAAATTGCAAATTGTACATTTTTTCTTACAAACCAAACCGAAACCGTTTGAAACCACACCAAACCGAACCAAACGGTTTGGTTTCATTTCGGTTTTGGCTTCAAAACCGCACCGAACTGAACCGCAAAAAAATTCGATTTCGATTTCGGTTTCGGTTTCACTCAAAACCGCACCAAACCAAACCGTGCCCACCCCTACACTAGAGTATTGAAATTGATCATAAAGATTATGTTTCTCGCATTCCCCTTCTTTGTCCCCATATCTTGTTGAACTTTAAATTAGAAACACTTAGTGTTCTTCAATGTACCAATTAGAAAGTGAATAGAACGTAAGTTAGTATGTGAAAGTAAAAGAATTTCACATTGGTGAATGAATAAATCTTGCAGGGTCTTATAAGAGTTTGGACTACCCGTCGTATTACCAATTGGGTTTATAGTGAAACTTCAATGTTTTTCAAAATTGACTTTGTTGAGACATTGAGGTGTCACAAATATGGTAGCACATGAGGGAGAGCATGCAGATTGACGTTTGCCCAACAGTGAGGGGAACATGGGTGGCATTCGCTAAAACACAAAAAGCTAAAACACAAACAAAATCTCGAACATGATCATGTTTTGGTTTTTGGTTGGGGTCCATTTGCAATTTCCACTATTATTTCTCCATCCATCTCCCCACCCCACACATTGCTTTTCTAGATTTGTAAGACGATTCTTTTTAGTTAGTTGGTGGAGAGTGTTTGTTCTGGAAGCGTGATTTAAGAGAGGTCATATATGAAATTTCCACATTTCCAATAATTTGAGAGAGAGAGAGAGAGAGAGAGAGAGAGAGGAGGGAGGAGGGAGCACATCATATTAGTCGGTGGCCGACAACTCTAGCGTCTTCAAAGTATTGTAGCTTAAATTTGGTGGGTAGTAAGCATCAAATAGGAGGAAAAATAAGGTGATCGGTATAATATGCCCACTGTCCAAATCAATACAAGCTGTAGTCTTTGGAAGTGTCACAAGCTCCAAAACTCCAACATAAATTTAAGTTATATGCCCCTCCTAACATATCATTTATTTTAACAATCGATATTATCTACGTGAGAGAGTGGACTAACGCTCACAATGGACTAGCTAGCAATAATCAGGCACGGAGCCACCTTGGGCTCAGATGGGGCGGATGCCCCCACTCAGTTCATTGGCAAACAAAAAAATGTACATTCTTGTGACATTAGTAAGGTGTATAACTTGTTGACTTGCTTGTGACATTAATATTAACTCTTTCAATTGCAATTTTCAATGTTGAAAGAGCATTTTCGGCCAGGAAATTTCCGAAGAATCGATTGAGAAATCGGATGGGAGATAAATAGATGAATGATAACATGGTTATTTTTATATAGAGAGATATTTGATGGTATTAGTAATGAAGTTGTCATACAACGCTTTCAAATCATGAACACGCGGCGAGAGATATTGTAATATTTTGTATGAAAAATCTTATGGATTAATAAATAAGTATTTGTTTAGTAAATTCTCTAGCTTTTTATTTTGTGACTTTGTTGTTTAACAATGCCCCCATCCATACAGATTTATGGCTTCGTCCCTAGCAATAATGTGGTTTAAATTCGCATTTTGCAAGAATTAAACCCTTTTTTTTAACAAATGATATTATCTACACTAAGAGGGTAAGGGAGTAGGCTAAGCCTCACAATGGATTAGTAATAATGTGGTTCAAATTTGCCTTTAGCAAGAATCGAACTTAAAACCTCTTACTTACAAGTGAAGAGGAATATCACTAAACTGTTTGAACCTAAGACCTCTCACTTACAAGTGATGAAAAATGCCACTAGACAATAGTACTAAGTGGCGTCATTTAACATATCCTTTTATGAGAAAGTTTTTCTACACGAGACACTAGTATTTTTTCCTCCATAGATCTTAAACCAGTAATGCATCAAGAAGTTTTACTTGGCTTCACTCTTTTTTCCTTGAAAACTCTGACTCTATAATGTTTATTTAGTTGAATATATGTCTAGTAATTGCAAGTGTTGTGGGACCAAATCGTTCATATTGTTAATTACGTGCAAGCTCGATCAATATTCAAACATTGCTGCTATATATGTAGTTCAAATGTTCATAATATTGATATATACTTGGCTTGCTAAGAGGATCTAGGGTTTGGTTAAAAGCAACTTTTGAATTAAGTACAATTTCTAACCCACAACCACAAATGATATTGTTTACGCAAGACTATTATAGGGTTGGAGGGCTTTCTTCTTGATTAAACAGCAATGTTCACCAGTTTTCCTACTAACCATACCAATTTCATTCAAGAATTATTAAAAAAAGAAGAAGATAGAATCTGGTAGAACTCGACCTAGCTAGCACTACCAATGTGGTCCATGACGATCATGACCGAGCTGATACCGATTGCATGACATGGTTAGGGTTAGGGTTCTTAATTTACTGGGACAACACACATGCATATGACCTTGTTGTGTGAACCCAGAAAATAAGCATTATCAACGTGACTGCAGAGTCAAAGTCTCTCCATGTGACATGTATTCGCAGGATCATTATTTCAACGGTCCTGATGTAAAACCTAGCTACATTCCCACACTCGGATATAAATGTGCATGGCTGTCATTACCAAAAAACACTATTTTAAGATGCAACTTCATTTTCTTCCTACCTCCGCAATCATGATTTTTCCTTCCATTTTTATGGTGGGTATGCATTTGCGATCATGCTACTCACTTTCTTTGTACTGCTAGAAACTGTTGATGGATGTGTTCCATCGATCACACATTTTATTATACAATTTGAGTAATCTTCTCGTCTAACAATTAAATACATATTACGTTGTTGTTGGAGTGTACTGCAAAAGAGAAACTGTAAATGAGCGTATTGTCATTTCAACAGTAAGAATATATGTAATATCAAGAGTGAATATTAGAAACACAAGGACGATAGCAACAGAATTAACTACTGTAAATTAATTAGTATCCAGCACCATTTCTCATATGAATTGATTTATAAACATAAAGTAAAATAGTTGTATTGTTAACCTATTACACCTAAGGCAGGAATGGAGGAATAATATTTAGGGTTTATGTGTTTCTAGCAAGCTGGTAATTGCTTCCCCTGTAGGGTTATGCTGTAGCTGTAGAGTTGTACGAAGGATGGAGACAGGGGGTGGCTGAGGCTCCACCGTCCAGTCCAACCGGTCCACCATGAAAAGCTGACGGCCCACCTGAAAAAAAGTGACGGAAATCCTCCACAATCTAATCACCAATAATTTTATATAAGAATCTGAATGTGGGCTAGTCTAATTTTTCAGCCAAGAGTATCTAAATTCCAAAGTTCCAATTTGGTAGTGTTTGCAACTTTTAAAAGAAAATATCGACAGTTTGCGATTGTTTTAAGCAAAGTTCTTTCATTTTTTTTGGTGGGGTGGGGGTCGAAAGTTTCGACAGGTGCACTTGTTCCATTCTTTATGGAAGCTAGCAGGAGCATCCCACACATTTTTCTTTTCCTTTTTTTTGTACGTAGTTTATTAGATAATTCCATATGTTTGTTGTGCCCATTAATTCGTTGCAGTTAGAAATGCATTTGAGCTTTACTAGACAATTACAAAATATTGATTTGATTATTTGGTTTCCTAAAGTAGTATGATCTGCCATTGAATTTCTTATCTAACAAGACAGTTAGACAAAATTATTGGTAATTAAATAGTTTCATTTCATATATGCCACTTAAATGACATAACTACTAGGGTAGCTAATAAAGGAAAACTATGCACAAAAGTAGTATGCGCATATTTAGAAGATTTGTGCAAAAATAAGACTGGCAATTCAGCCAAAAATTGGAAAATAACAACATATGAAAGGTAAGGGTTGTATAACAAAATATATGGATGTAAATGTGAAAGAATTATTGTACGGTGCTGGAATATTGTTCACATTGTATACTAAAACTTGATTTAGAGCAGTGCTTCATGATTGTCCTACCGAAGAAGAAAAAAAAGAACAAAATGAAAAACATCGATAAATATTGTGTTAGTGCGAGACCAACAGTTGGCCTGATCATTTAGGATTAATTGCTTTATGTGTGACACTTTTTTTCCTACCCTGAAATTTTGTTCCATGTGGTTTTCTTCGGATTTTTTTATTGGAGCTCACTTGGTTTTTCTATTTTTTTTTCCTATGATACTTTTCGAGCAGATTTTAAAGTTGTCATTTCTATGATACTCATCTAATACTCCAACAAAAAGGAAAAATATTTGAAATTATTAGCCTTCTTGGTGTACAGAAATATAAACCCAAATATATTTTAGTTTATTGGACTTCAATGAACCTGTAAACGAATTTTAGAGAAAGAATACATTGATCCCGAATTGAGCCTATAAATGGATTTAGAGAACTTATTACGAATTAGACCTATAAACGAATTTTAGAAAAAGAATACATTGATCCTGAATTAAGCCTATAAACGGATTTAAAGAACTTATCATGAATTGAACCTATAAACGAATTTTAGAGAAGAAAAAACACTTATCATAAATTGAACCTATAAATAGATTTTAGAGATAAAATACAGTTCTCGAGAATTGAATCTATGAACGGATTTTAAAGAAAAAAAATACTTCTAGTAAATTAAACCTATAAAAAAAATTTATAGAAAAAAAATACATTATCGTCAATTGAACTTATAAACAGATTTAACTTATTGGACTTCCTTGACTACAAGCTTATTGGACTTTATTTTTGTAATTATGTGATACATGATATGCTAATCAACAACACATATTTAGTATATTACGATCCCGAAACATAGAATTACAACAAAAGACATCAAAAGTAAGTAGCACGAGCAATTCAATGATGCCACGAGGAAGAGACGTAAAAGATTAGTAATTTGGTTTCCCTTAGACGACAAACGACAGCATAACTCTCGCGTATTATATTATTTCTTAAATCATCACTCTGAATTTTCAATTTTAATTTACAATAGTATTTTCCTTTCTTAGTACTATGGTAAGTAAGAAGTTTTAAGTTCGTTTCTCGTCAAAGGTAAATTTGAACCACATTATTGCTTGTTCATTATGAGACTAAAAGTCCATCCCTCCTCTTATTGTAGATTATATTGTTTATTCAAAATAAAAAATTACAATAGTATTACAATTTAGTGGTATTCATCTTCAGTGGTAAGTTAGAGATTTAAAGTTAAATTCTCGCAAAAAACAACTTTGAATCACATTGTTGCTTGCTCAATGTTAAGACTGGCTCCCTTCTTCTTAAAAAATAAAAAAAATTGTAGTAAATAATATCATTTATTTAGAAGAAAAAAAAATTACAATAGTGTTTCCAAGAGCATGAAAATATCACTCAATTTTCAATTACATTTTTCTTACTTTTTTAACTTCCTCGTTCTCTCTTTCTTGCCTTTTACAGTGTCATCAAACAGCTTCGTTCCAAATCTGTCAAATATACTGCACAAAACCCAATAAACAGAGGAGTAGTGAGAGAGTATTCTGTATGAGAGAGAGAGAGAGAGAGAATGGGGTGAACTTGTGATGTATGCAGCTGGAGTTTTCCAATCATAGCTGCTGATCAGAACCCCATTACCAGTTTTTCATTCTTCTGGCATTACTTGATCCAAACAGAATTGAAAAAATCTATATATATTTTTTGTTTTCAATCTGTATTTAAAAACCCCATTGGTTTTAATGGGAGATTTTGATGTTCTGTCAGAAGCCCACCTCTGAAATCATTCATCGAGTAAGTTTTTAATCTCATGAGTTCACAAAGGTTGAAACTTTTGCAGTTTTTATGATGACCCACCTGCTTAAAACTGATGCATTTACGATGTTCCTTTGATTTGTAGGTTCACTTGCTGATTGAAAATCCTTGATTTGTAGGTTCACTTGCTGATTGAAAATCCCAGCACCGGCTATCAGTCAATCTACTGGTAAGTTCTTGATCATATGGTTAATAAAATAGAGGAAACGAAAAGTCAATTTTTTTTTCTTTCTCTCTTGTCGTTTAGGAACTGATTTGCAAAATCACCCGTCTTTGATTTGTTCATTTCTCATGAACTCTTTCTGTATTTGATCTATTGAGGTGGTGTGTGCTTTTTGGCTTCTTGTTTTATGAATTTAAAAAAAATTAAAAAAGCTGCTGTTTACTGGTTTTTGTATTTTCCAATCTTACATGATTTTTGATTTCTTATACATTGAAGAAAACTTCAGTTTTCCACATTGTTTTTGTTTTTGTTGATGTCTTCATGGATCAATTGTATCTGTCTAATACAGCAGGCAGTATGCAATTTTGTATCGTTTGTTTTGTCTTGCTACCTTCTTGCTGGTGTGAACTTCCTTCCATTCCGACGATCGTTGTAAAACTTTCTTTGATGATTTTGGTGCACAGGTGGAAGGAGTGAGAGACAGAACCACACATTTTAGTCTGGAACATCGAGGGGTGGAAGTTCATTGAACTGATAATCTGGCCTTTCCCTACTCAAAACAAGTTCTGTTGTTGTGCTGCGCCGGGGTCATGGCAACCATGTTACATTCCGAGTCCAGACGCTTATATTCTTGGTGGTGGGATAGTCACATTCCAAAGAATTCAAAGTGGCTTCAGGAGAATCTTACAGGTCTTGATATTTTTCATACAATTTTATTAGCAGGATTTGGATTGAAATCAATTTTGTTCAGATGCAGATATAAGCTATCAGTTTTATGCACTAAGCATATAGCCTCTAATCATGTCTGATGCCAAGTCATGCCAACAAGACACAGCATTTTCGTTGTTATGCATGGTTGCCAACATAGGATCTTAAGTAAAGTAGTTGCCTATGTTGTTCTCTTTCGGATGCATGGATGAAGTCATGCCAATAGGATACAGCTTTTTTGTATTTAGATTAAGATGAAAGGGGAGAGAAGAGGTTGATAAATGAGGGGCGAGAGTATATAGAACTAACACTAGATACTGAAAACTGTTCTTTGCGTGGCCAGTAGCATTCGCACGCCTGGTTTGCATTTGCTTGACCAACATAGGACATTATAACTGCATAAGTTTTTCATGTCCTGTTACGTTTCTGTGAAACCACGGTCATTAACATTCACGTTAATTTGAACACGAAACTAGATGAAGCTAGACCAAAAATGAATATAAACAAAATATGGTGCATCTCAAGTTTTGTGATCTATTGTATTAGCATGATATAATGTCAAGCATATGAAATATGTTTTAAAAGAAATTTTGAGGTCAGTGTAGATAAAAAAATCGATTTCCTTGGAATTTTGTCATTCGATTCCTCCCTTTCTCCTCAGCATGTGCAATTGAGTGTGTTTTTGCAGATGGATATCCTTGGATTTTTCAGGCTACATTCGTAATTGACCCGAAATCTTATTATGCAGACATGGATTCCAAAGTCAAAGCAATGATCAAGCTCATTGAAGAAGATGCAGATTCTTTTGCAAGGAGGGCAGAAATGTACTACAAGAAACGCCCGGAGCTCATGAAACTGGTGGAGGAGTTCTATCGAGCATATCGTGCATTAGCAGAGAGGTACGATCATGCAACTGTGGAGCTGCGACACGCTCATCGAACCATGGCAGAAGCATTTCCCAACCAAGTACCTTATGTATTGCCTGATGAATCGCCCTCAGGCTCTTGTGGCCCAGACGTTGGACCTCATACACCAGAAATGCCGCATCCAGTTCGTGCCTTATTTAACCCTGATGACTTGCATAAGGATGCATTGGGTCTCTCGTCAACCAATTTACAAGCTTTGAAAAGGAATGGAGGAAACTCAGCAGATCCCGACTCTGGAATAAGCAGAAGGGGTCTAAAACAGTTCACTGAGATGTTCACTCCAGGAGAAGTGCCAAATAGCTCAAAGGGTGCAGTAGAGGGAAGGATGAGAGAGGGCTTAAATTTTCATGAAGCAGAAGATTTCAAACAACAGTTCCAAAATGGGTACTTTCAATTAACTAGTGAGAACCAAAGTCTCAAGACCCAGGTTCTTTCTCAATCTGAGCGTGCTGCAAAAGCGGAAACTGAAGTTCAAGCCTTAAAGAAAACTCTAGATGAGATACAAACTGAAAAAGACGCAGTCCTTCTTCAGTACGAGCAGAGTTTGGAGAAGTTGTCTACGCTGGGGAGGGAACTAGATGATGCACAAACGGCTGTTGGAGGGCTCGATGAACGAGCAAGCAAAGCTGATATTGAAACTAAAATATTGAAGGAAGCCCTTGTGGAGTTAGAAGTGGAGAGGGATGCTGGTCTTCTTCAGTACAATCATTGTTTGGAAAGGATATCTAGCCTGGAGGCCATGTTATCATTTTCTCAAAGGGATGCAAAAGGACTTAACGAGCGGGCTGTTAAAGCAGAAACTGAAGCTCAACAGCTCAAGCAAGAACTTTCAAAATTACAGGCTGAAAAGGAAGATTTTTTTCTTCAGTACAAGCAATGCCTCGAGAAGATATCTGCTTTGGAGACTAAAATCTCAGTTTCCGAGGAAAATGTGAGAATGCTTAATGAACAGATTGAAAGAGCTGAAGGCGAAGTCAAAACTCTGAAAGAATCTCTGGCTATACTGATGGAAGAGAAAGAAGCTGCAGCTCTTCAATACGAGCGGTGCATGGATACAATAGCTAAAATGGAAAGTGAAATTTCTCAGGCTCAAGCAGATGCCAAACGACTAAATAGTGAAGTTTTGACAGGGGCTGCAAAATTGAAGAGTGCCGAAGAACAATGTGATCTCTTGGAGAGATCAAATCACTCTCTGCGGTTAGAGGCGGATGGTCTGTTGAAGAAGATTACAAGTAAAGATCAAGAACTTTCAGAGAAGAATGACCAGATGGAGAAACTTCAGATTCTGATGCAAGAGGAGCACTTACAGTTTGTGCAAGCTGAAGCCACTCTCCACGCTCTGCAGAAGTTGCATTGTCAATCCCAAGAGGATCAGAAAGCTTTAGCACTGGAGTTCAAAAATGGGCTTCAAATGTTGAAGGACTTGGAGATACACAAAAATGGTATGGAGGATGATGTCCAACGGGTTAACGAGGAAAACAAGAGCCTGAGTGAATTGAATCTCTCTTGCACTGTATCAATAAAGAATCTGCAAGATGAAATCTTCAACATCAAAGAGATGAAAGAGAAACTTGAACAGGAGGTTGCGGTAAAATCAGACCAAAGCAATGCCCTCCAGCAACATATTTTACATTTGGAAGAGGAAATTAAGGGATTGAATAGAAGATATCAAGCTATGGTGAAGCAGGTGGAGTCAGCAGGATTAAATCCTGAATGCTTTGAATCATCTGTGAAAGACTTGCAAAGTGAAAAATCGAAGCTAGAAGATGTATGCACAAGGGAGAAAGAAGAAAGAGAACTTCTTTATGAGAAGTTGAAGGATATGGGTAAACTTTCAAAGGAGAATGCTATTTTGGAGAGCTCGCTGTTGGGGTTGAACACTGAGTTGGAGGGTTTGAGAGAGGCGGTCAAACAATTGCAAGCGTCTTGCCAGTTTCTCCAGGGAGAAAAATCCACTCTTGTTGCTGAGAAAGCTCTCCTGCTCTCACAGTTACAAATTATCACTCAGAATATGCAGACGCTTTTTGAGAGGAACACCTTGCTGGACAATTCCCTCTCTGTTGCAAACGTTGAGCTTGAACGGTTCAGAGCAAGATCGAACAGCTTAGAAGAGTTGTGCCAGTCTCTCAATAATGAGAAATCCAATCTTCTTAATGAGAGAGGCACCCTGGTATTTCAGTTAAAAGATGTTGAAGAGAGACTGCAAAACCTGGAAAAGCGGTTTACAAAATTGGAGAAGAAATATTCTAATTTGGAGAAGGAGAAAAGCTCCACACTCAATGCACTCGAAGAACTACAGGGTTCCCTCCTTGCAGAAAAACGAGAGCATGCAAGCTATATACGGTCAAGTGAGGCCCGATTCGCAGGTTTGGAAAACAATGTCCATCTGATGCAGGATGAAAGAAAGCTGGGAAAGAAAGATTTTGAAGAAGAACTAGATAAAGCTTTAAATGCCCAGATCGAGATCTTTATCCTTCAGAAGTTTGTAGAAGATCTGGAAGAGAAGAATTTGTCCTTATTCATCGAGTGTCAGAGACAAGTTGAGAAATCCAAGTTTTCTAGTAAGCTGATCTCAGAGTTGGAGAATGAAAATCTTGAACTACAGGTGGAAGAACAATTCTTGGTGGAAGAAATCGACAAGTTGAGGTTGGGAATTCGTCAAGTGCTCAGGGCTCTTGAGGTTGAACCAGATAGGCACGACAATAAGACTGAACCAGGGAAAGTAAATGTGCTGCACATTTTGAATACTATCAAGGACTTGAAAACTTCTTTGTTACGTTGCAAGGATGAGGAACAGCAGTTGCTTGTTGAGAAGTCAGTGCTCTTAAGTGTACTTGGGCAGATGAGATCAGAGGGTGCAGAGATAGAGACGGAAAAGCAATTCTTTGAGGGGGAGTATGAGATCATGATAAACCATTGTTCTATGCTACAAAAAGAGAAGCATGACCTTCTAGAGATGACACGGGAGTTGAGGTTGGAAGTGACCGAGAAAGAGCACAAGGAGGAAATATTAGAGGCTCAACTGGTAACTCTTCAACGTAAGCTGGCAAATTTGGAGAACGATTACGTGGTTTTGCAAGAAGAAAATTACAAGGTGCTTGAAGATAAGAGATCTTTGCTTAAGGATCTTCTGGACCTCAAAGAGGAAAATCAAATGCTTGAAGAGGATAATAGTGTTAATTTCCATGAAGCACTAGCTTTCAGCACCCTCTCATTGGTTTTAGAGAGCTTCGCAACTGAGAAAGCTGCAGAACTAAATGCACTTACTGAAGATCTCGACAGTCAATTTGTAATTAACAACGACCTCAGAGAGGCTGTTGGAATATTGGAGGAGCAGTTAGTGATGAAAGAAGTAGAAAATCTGCATCTGAGTGAGACAGTCGAATTGGTGGACAAGGAACTGTGTGACTCCAAGGACTTAAATGGTCAACTAAGCCATCAGATCTTAGTTGGAAACAATTCTCTGAAACAGAAAACCGTGAAGCTCTTGGACGCAGAAGAGAAGCTTAAAAGGACAGAGGACTTGAATGTGGAATTGTGCAGAAGAGTTCAGGAACTGAAGACGGATATTGAAGAGTCAAAACTAATGCAAGAAAATTGCGAGAAGCAGATTCTTGAACTATCTGAAGATAGCACAAGCCAGAAAAAGGAAATCAATCGCCGTTGTGAAGCAAATGAAATTCTGAAGAATGAAATCTTGTCTAACGTAATTGAAAAAGAAGTAGAAAATCTACATCTGAATGAGACAGCTCAATTGTTGCACGAGGAACTGTGTGAAGTCAAGGACTCGAAAGATCAGCTAAACCATCAAATTTTAGCTGGAAAGGATTCTCTGAAGCAGAAAACCATGGAGCTCTCAGAAGTAGAAGAGAAGCTTAGAAAGGCCGAGGACTTGAATGTGGAATTATGCAGAACTGTTCAGGAGCTGATGATGGAACATGAAGATTCAAATCTTTTGAGAGAAAATTGTGAGAGGCAGATTCTAGAACTATCCAAAGATAACTTGAATCAGAAAAATGAAATCGAGATCCTTTGTGAAGCAAATGAAACTCTGGAGAAGGAAGTGGGTATGTTAAGTGAAGTAATTGAAGAATATACTAGTAGAGAAGAGTATCTGAGTTCCGAGCTGCAAGAGAGAAGCAATGACTTTGAACTCTGGGAGGCTGAGGCTGCGACATTCTGTTTTGATCTTCAAGTTTCTGCTGTCCGTGAAGCTTTTCTTGAAAATACGGTTCATGAGCTCACTGATGTTTGTGAGAGTCTAAAAGATGAAAGTGCTGCAAAATCTGTTGAGGTCAAACAAATGAAAGAAAGAGTTAGCTCCTTGGAAGGTGAAGTTGGAGAGCTGATGGGCCAGTTGTCTGCATACGTTCCTGTCGTAGCCTCATTGAGAGAGAATGTAGCATCTCTTCAGCACAGTACTGTACTTAGATTGAATCTTCTTGTGGCAAGAAATCAACAATATAAGGTAATATTTTCCGTCTCTTTAGAAATTTAGAAACATTGATGATTGTGATGATCCATCAGTTAGAGTCTGAGCTAGGTAGATTGACTCATTTTTGGTTTTGACAGCCTAACCCCAAATTTTCAATAATGTAGAAGTGTGTTTGTGTGTTTATTAACTGCTATCATAAGTGTACATGAAAGTTCGAGTTAGTTGTAATTTTAAGTGTCCTGTTTGTAACTGAAATATAACGCTAAACGTAAAACATTCTTATTCTAGCAAAGGCCTTCCTAACAGAAACAGATGTAGATCACAAGTTTGCAACTTGTCTTGTGTGGATAATTGAAGTTTAATGCTAAAACCTGATACTTAACTAACATGTTTGTGCCTTATTGGACCACTCTGACTATCACCGTTGCTTGCTTATGCTCTTCTCCTATCTACTAATTATCATGTTTGTGCCTCTAGGATGTGGAACCGCCAAATCATCTACATGAAAAGAGCTGTCAAGATTCCACAGCTTTGGTACCACACGGAATTTCAGAATTGGCAGAAGTGCAAACAATGATCAAAGAAGTTGAAAAGATGTTTGTGGAAGAAACGGAAAGGCTTGCGATGGAACCATTTGAAAAGGCAATGGTGGAAGAAATTGAAAGGCTTTCAACTCAGGAAAGTAGAAAAAAGAGCAACGGCTCTGTGGAGATTGAAGAGTTACAATCAAACGGTACCTCACTTGAAGAAAAATGCAGTAAAAGTGAAGAGATGAAACTTGGGAAGGAGTTCACTGGTGAAAATGTCAAGTTGCAGAAGACAAAATCTGATAATGGGATTTTGATGAAAGACATTCCGCTTGATCATGTTCAGGATCCGGTGCCCAATGAGAAACAAAACCAGGCATCTGCACGCATGGAAGATCTTACCCCTAGCCATCGGTTTACAGATTCTGAGCCGATGACTCAGAATTTTACTTCAGAAGTTGAGGCTGAGAAGGAGTTGGGAATTGATAAGCGAAGGCCACATCATGAAGGCAAGAAGGAAAAAATCTTGGAGAGACTTGCTTCTGATGCTCAGAAACTGACAAGTCTGCAAACGATTGCTCGGGACTTGGATAAGAAGATGGAGACAAGCAAGAAGGGTAAAAGGGGCAACGGCATTGAATATGAAACAGTGAAAAGACACTTGCTTGAAGTTGAGGAGGCAGTTGTGCAGCTAGTGGAAACTAATGATCAACTGAAAAAGAAGATTGAGGAGTCTCCGTGTTTGGACGAGCAGACCTCCATAGAGTTGGAGGAGGCTGGAAATGTCCGCAGAGAGAGAGTGGTCAAAGAGGCAAGTAAAGGGTCTGAGAAGATGGGAAGGCTGCAGTTTGAGTTGCAGAACATCCACTACATTTTGCTGAAACTGGAGGACGAGAACAAGAACAAAGGGAGGCATGGATTTTACGTAAGCAGAACAGGCGTTCTCCTGAGGGATTTTATTTACAGCGGAAGAATTAGCGAGAGGCGCAAGAAGGGTTGCGTGTGTGGCTGCATGAGACCGTACGCGAATGGAGAATGACGATCCAGTAATCACTTGGAGGGAAGCATATTTTATTTCCTTGAAATGATCCTAATAGTACGTTCAGCGAATCATTTCGCGGATTAGTTAGCGAAAACACAAGTGTATTAGCTCGGATTCTCTCTCTGTAAAATAGGCTTGATCTAATCAAAATAAGCTGCTTCCTTCATCTTGTCAACTCCCAATATATGGGCATTTCCATGAAAAATGACAAGTATTATCCGTGAGGAAATCACAATTCCCTTCAAATTAACCTCTGCAAACAATTTTCGTCCATATTTTCCGAATTCCACCACGTACGTAATGATCTTCCCAAATATGTTTACAAGACACGTCGATTCTGTCACCTTTAACAGCAGTCACCTTGCATGTAATGTGCACAGCCAAGTGTACGCATGAATGATTTGCCCTAACTTGCATAAATACCTCAAAATCCTCTGCTCTTTCTGCCCACAGCATTCGATATAGTTCAATATATAGTAACTGAGAAAGCAACCATGCTGTTCATCACCAAACCTAAGCTTCCTCTCTTGTTTTTGTTCCTCTCCACTCTTTTCCTCTCCACCTCTTTGTCTTCCACTCTTGATTATATTTGGCAGCCTTGGCCGCCGTCGCCCACCTGTGCAGTGTGCGCCCTCACCGCGAGCGCGGAGTTTTGCAGAGCCAGGTTTGGCTGCCCTTACTTGCGATCTCAAGGAAGTGATAACTGCATGCAGCAATGCGAGATGAAAATGAGTGAAACTTGGCAGAAGGATCAATGTAAAACACAGTGCAGGCAGCAGGGAGTTTACCAATATCAGGTGCAGGGGAAGCAGCAGCAATATAAGCAGCAGTGCGAGCAGGCCTGCCAGGGCCTGGGACAGCAGTGCCAGGAGGTGTGCCAAGAGAAGATGAGGCAGCTATATCAGTGCTACGATCAGTGCCTGATGCAGGGGCAACCGCAAGAGCGATGCCAACAGATGTGTTGGCAGCAGCTTGAACAAGGGCAAGGTATAAAAATGGTGGTCAACTAGTCATCTAAAATTGCATGTGTAGAAGCAGCATGCTGTAGTTATGCTTTGCTAGAGTTTAGAAAGTAGTTAGTACCACTACTAGTCTACTAGTATGTTGCTCATGTAAAGTGAGCTTTAACTTGAGTTTGTGTGCGTTAAATAAATATGCTAGAGCTCTAGCTTTCTGCTAAACATCAACCAATAAAAGTTTTTGCCTACGTATCCATTTTTTCAACATAGATTTTTACGGTCTAGTGATATTCCTCTTCACTTGTAAGTGAAAGGTCTTAAGTTTGATTCTCGCCAAAAACGAATTTAGCCTATTGTAAGGCTAAGCCCGCCTTCTTTTCCTTAGGGTAGATAATATTGTTTATTCAAAAAATAAATAAATAAATAAAGTCCGTCATTAGTGGTACCTAGGCCTGACAATTCCTGACACGACCAGATAACCCAAGACGACACGACACGAAATTAACAGGTGTTCGGGTCGACACGATAACGAATCGGGTCGTTATCGGGTAACCCGATAAGCACCTGTTAAGATAACGGGTTGGTTCGGGTATACACGTGGGTAACACGATACACGATAAACAGAATATTAATTTAATAATTTTATAACCCTAAAAAAATACTATAATAATTATATATATTAATTTAACAATTTTATACCCCTAAAAACTATAATAATTATATATCTCTACTAATTAATAAAACTCTGTTTGTCAACCAAAACTCCATAAAATTACTATTCTAACCCTCTTATCAAAGCTAAACAAAATTAAAAGACATGACAATTCAGTAATTACATACCACTCAAATTTTCAGTTTTTTACACGAACCTCAGAGCTTGGTAAAGATAACATATCCTATTTAAAAAATAAAAAATAAATAAAAAATGGAGGAGGTTTTTTCTTTAAACCCACGTCTCCCACTTTAAAATTACCCCGTTAACCGCTTCTTCAAAGTTCCATGCCCAATTTTTTTTTACAAGGTTTTTTTTAAGAAGTGAAATTGTAAGATCCCACATCGCCCAGGGGAGTGATCCTTATATGTATATTCTCATCCCTACCTAGCACGAGGCCTTTTGGGAGCTCACTGGCTTCGGGTTCCATGGGAACTCCGAAGTTAAGCGAGTAGCGCGCGAGAGCACTCCCATGATGGGTGACCCACTGGGAAGTTCTCGTGTGAGTTCCCAGAAACAAAACCGTGAGGGCGTAGTCGGGGCCCAAAGCGGACAATATCGTGCTACTGTGGTGGAGCGGGCCCGGGATGTGGTGGACCCCGGATCGGGATGTGACAGAAATAAATATTTTTATAACAAATTTAAATTATACACGTATAACATGTGCCCATATGACTAGTATATATTAAATTAACTATAATAATTATAATAATTATACCCCAAAAATATTAACTATAACAATTATATATATATATATATATATATATATATATATATTAAATTTTAAATTAAATTTTATACCCCTAAAAACTATAATAATTATACATACAAAATAAATAGATTTAAATCTACTTAATAAATAAATAAATATATATATATACACACACACACCATTGAACTTGATGGGATACAAATTATACGAAACTAATTTCAACGATCCAACAGTCAAACTTGTTTGTATATGCCTCGAGATCGCATCAGCAAAAAATTGCAAAAAAAAAAAACATTCAGAGATCAAATAACGAGACAAAACTTTTCGACGGTTATAAACAAAAAATCACAATTTAACGTTTATTTTAACTCTGATTTTGATGATTTTTTTACAGCTACACTCCTTGACCTTATATCAATACAATGAATGAATTCGATCTTCAATTTAAAATATTTACACTAGTGGATACCACAAAATCTTATGTTATACTTAATGACAGTATGAATAAACTCTTAAGTGTTAATGAATCTATTGTTTTGATGGAATACGCATTCTACTAAACTAGTTTCAACGATCCAACCGTCAAACATGTTTGTATATACTTCAAGATCGCCTACGCCAAAATTGCAAAAAACAAACATTCAGAGATCAAGTAAAGGAACAAAACTTTTCGACGGCTATAAAACAAAAAATCACGATTTAACGGTTATTTTAACTCCGATTTTGATGATTTTTTACAGCTACACTCCTTGACCCTATATGAATACAATGAATGAATTCGATCTTCAATTTAAAATATTTACACTAGTGGATATCACAAAATCTTATGTTATACTTAATTAAAGTACGAATAAACTCTTAAATGTTAGTGAATCTATTGTTTTGATGGGATATGCATTCTACGATTTAACGGTTATTTTGGCTCCGATTTTGATGATTTTTTACAGCTACCTTAACCCTATATGAATACAATGAATGAATTCAATCTTCAATTTAAAATATTTACACTAGTGGATACGACAAAATCTTATGTTATACTTAATGAAAGTATGAATAAACTCTTAAGTGTTAGTGAATCTATTGTTTTGATGGGATACGCATTCTACGAAACTAGTTTCAACGATCCAACCGTCAAACATGTTTGTATATACTTCGAGATCACATACACCAAAAATTGCAAAAAACAAACATTCAAAGATCAAGTAAAGGGACAAAACTTTTCGACGGTTATAAAACGAAAAATCACGATTTAACGGTTATTTTAACTCCGATTTTGATAACTTTTTACAGCTACACTCCTTGACCCTATATGAATACAATGAATGAATTCGATCTTCAATTTACAATATTTACACTAGCGGATACCACAAAATCTTATATTATACTTAATGAAAGTATGAATAAACTCTTAAGTGTTAATGAATCTATTGTTTTGATGGGATACACATTCTACGAAACTAGTTTCAACGATCCAACCGTCAACCATGTTTGTATATACTTCGAGATCACATACGCCAAAATTTGCAAAAAACAAACATTCAGAAATCAAGTAAAGGGACAAAAAAATTTCGACGGTTATAAAACGAAAAATCACGATTTAACGGTTATTTTAACTCTGATTTTGATGATTTTTTACAGATACACTCCTTGACCCTATATGAATACAATGAATGAATTCGATCTTCAATTTAAAATATTTTCACTAGCGGATACCCCAAAATCTTATGTTATGGTTAATGAAAGTATGAATAAACTTTTAAGTGTTAGTGAATCTATTGTTTTGATGGGATACGCATTCTACGAAACTAGTTTCAACGATCAAACCGTCAAACATGTTTGTATATACTTCGAGATCACATACGCCAAAATTTGCAAAAAACAAACATTCAGAGATCAAGTAAAGGGACAAAAACTTTTCGACGGTTATAAAACAAAAAATCACGATTTAACGGTTATTTTAGCTCTGATTTTGATGATTTTTTACAGCTACACTCCTTAACCCTATATGAATACAATGAATGAATTTGATTTTCAATTTAAAATATTTACTCTAGTGATAACACAAAATCTTATGTTATACTTAATGAAAGTATGAATAAACTCTTTTAAGTGTTAGTGAATCTATTATTTTGATGAGATACGCATTCTATGAAACTAGTTTCAACGATCCAACCGTCAAACTTGTTTGTATATGCTTTGAGATCGCATACACCAAAAATTGAAAAAAACAAACATTCAGAGATCAAGTAACAGGACAAAACTTTTCGACTGTTATAAACAAAAAATCACGATTTAACGGTTATTTTAACTCCGATTTTGATGATTTTTTTACAGCTACACTCCTTGACCCTATATGAATACAATGAATGAATTTGATTGGCAAGCTTTGAGTTCAATTGGCAAGGTTTAAACTTTTGAGAAAGGCTTTACAACCTTGAAAACAAAAACTCTTTCATTTTGTATATCCTTGCACATTTAATATTTGTAATAGATTAGTAGTGTATGGATTTTTTTTATTAAGCTCTTATTTTCGAGTGTAGATGTAGTTCTTAAACGACAAATGTGTTTTAATGTTTTGAAGTAATTTTTATGTGACAATGTGTGATACGTGCAAATTTAAGAAAAGAAAAATATTTTTCTTAACGGGTCATAACGGGCCTGTTAAGGACCTGTTAAGATAACGGGTGTGACACAACACGACCCGTTAAGATAACATGTGTGACACGAACACGACTAACACGACCCGTTTGCCAAGCCTAGTGGTACCACTTTAAAGGGAAAAAACCCATCGAAACCAATACCGAGCACAAAACCTCTACAAAATTTCGGTCCGGATGTGTATGATACGGCTGGTACAGCCACCGTGGGTGTTAACGTAAACGGCAAATAAGCAACAGGAATAAAAGAATGGAAATTTAGTATTTAGATTAAAAGCACAAAATTTCGGTCAAGCAAGTTTAATCTTGTCAAAAGCTAGAACAAAACAAGCAGCAAGTAACATGGTCTTCTAAGTTCACAAAAACATAAACTGAACTCTACTTAAAAGGAAATAGCAGAGGCAGCACTTAAGCACCAACGATCTCTTGCTGCACCTCAGGCGCTGCTTCTTCGGCAGGCCTCTCAACCTTCACACCAACGTCTTCGCCACCGTGAACCTAGTTACACAAAACCCATTTCATTAAAGTTAGCATACGGCCACAAAATCAAGAACCAGAGATTTTCAAGTATCCGTCCACCGAACATGTTACGGCAGAAAGAGCAGAAGGGGCATACCTCCATGAGCTTGGTGAGATCAAACTTGGGTGCCTTCAAGATCTTAACCTTCCTGATGAAGACATTTTGCAATGGATAGATGCTCATTGTTGCCTTCTCAATCTCTTTACCAATGCTCTCTGCGATGAACTTGCTGACCAAGCCCTTAAGATCACTGGATGTTGCCTGGGCAATCATGATCTCGCTCATCTTGCGGCGGATCTGACAATAAACATAGAATTATGGCACCAAAAACAAACCTTACTATGCATAAGAAGATAGACACAATTCATGGTAAATTCTGATACATCAGGCAAGTTATTAAACTAAATATCAACCGTTCACTTGTGAAGAAAAATGTGCGGGGGGATTAATTACATATTAAGGTATACATTACCTGTCTGACTTGGCTAGACTGTGCATAGCAGGTCCTCTTGACCTGATTTGGACGTCTCTTGGTAAAGCCAATGCAGAACATCCTTAGGGTATAGTTGTCAGTGGTCTTCACATCCACATGAGCTTCAATCAAAGTTTGCCATTTACGCACCAAAGACCTAAGCTTGTCAGTGGTGAAGTTCATTCCCTGAATCATTCAATAATTCATGAGCACCGGTTCATTAGAAATCATACAAAAGATGCCTAAAATATACATATGAACATAAAAGTTGAAGCATACCCAGAAATTGGTAAGAACAGTCTTCCCTTGGACATCTTCAGCTCTCAACCGCATCTTTCTGTAAGCATGCTCCTCATCACCCTGAAGGTCAGCGAGTGATACCTCAAAGACTCGATGTTTGAGTCCTTCGGAAGCAATCTGTTAAACCACAAACACTTGTTAAAACCATGAACCATGTCAACTCATGTACAAATTTTTTGCACAAGCAATATATACATTTAAAAGTTTTGTCCAATAACTACTGATGCATGGAAATATTTCTCAAACTGAGATACTGCGAAATATAACAGGCCTCACAGTCATTCTATTCTACTTCAAAAGGCAAGCGGCTTCCGCACTAGAATTTATTTACGGCATTTGAATAAGAATAAACTGAATACTGCAAGCACCAAACCCAACTCGCCACTCCAAATCCCAGCCTTGCAGAAAAAAACATAATCAGGCCGTCCTAAAACTCTAAACAAAAGAGTATAATCAACACATTTGCAATCCATGAGCTGAAAAAGGCAGGCCACAACAAATGCACCATTCAACAATAACCGCAATCTAAAACAAAGATTGCTAGATAAAAACAATACCTTGGTACCCTGAGTTCGGGAGACGAGGGTTTTGCCCACATTCTGGTGGGTGAACAGTTTTGGGGCCTTGATGTCGTACCAATCCTTCTTGGCAAACGGATCAACCCTATAGTTTCATTTCACAAATACAAATTAATTAATAAATAAGCAGGATTATCACAAAATTAGCAAATCATACGAAATTATATATAAAAACAAAACTGAAAAAACCCAGATCCGTATAAGTCAGTGTATATGTATAGATGTAAAAAAAAAGAGCTTACGCTTTCTTCTTTCCTCCTTTCTTCGACTTGGAGATTCTCTTGTTCTTTCTGTGTAATAACAAAGGTTAATTTGTCAGTGAAAGATTCAGAAATCCAAGAGCTGAAATATGTTAGTGTGTGTAGAGAGACAGTACCCGACGGCCATGGCTGGAACTGGAGGAGCTCGAGCTCGGGGGTACCTGCAGAGAGATGAAGGGAAAAGCGGCAGAGAGCAAACCCTTGTCTTTGTACAACACAAAACCCTAACACTCTGTTTATATAAAAATGGGATAAGATCTTGGGCTTAGGTTATGCTCGGCCCACACTTTGTTGTTTTCAAATATAATGTGTGGGCTCTCGTGTTACGTCTGGACCTTTTAAGAAAAAGGCCAAGACTAAAACCCTAATTTGCCAACTACTTAGGTTTTAAGCGGAGGTGTAAATAAAAAGTGTATATATGCTAGTGTAAATAATATCTATGTAATAAAAAAATTATTTAAAGTCATTTAGCATTATAGTCTAGTGATATTTATCTTCACTTAGTGAGAGGTCGTAGATTTGACTCTCGGAAATAGCGACCGAGTTCACAACTAATTGATTCCCGTGTGAATGCAAGTCCAATGTTCGAGGGGAAACGCCTTAGTTCAAGGCTTCAGATTTGTGGTATATCCTAACGTAAGATATATTTCAATTGTAGGATATTAACATGATAAAGGACGGATCTATACATGGATTAAAGTGGTCCTAGGACCCTCCGAAAGTTCAAAGTGTGAGGACCTACAATGACGAGAAATTTTTCATTGTTACGGGAACATGGATAGTACACCACACTACCCGCCAGTCTGATCGAGTGCAAGGGTTTTAAATAAAAATAAAATGTGATATTAGTTAACATAACAAAGAATAACGAAATCCTTTTTCGTCTCCGACGCCGCACAACTGTTCTTCCTCTTATTTCCTTTTCGGCCTTTTCCTTTTGTTTCTGTGATCTTTTTTTTTTTTTTTTTTGGAAGCGGAACTTTATATTCTAATTAATTCATCACCCAAATCGACCCCATTTCTATTTCGTGAAATTTACAGTGAAACTTGAAAGATCCAGAAGAGTAATGAGAGTTTGATCCGCAAGGGCTTGGTTCCTCAAATCGCTTTTGAGCGATTCCGGCTAGCAATTCTCTTACTGGTAAACTACTAATTCGAAAGAAGTTCATTCATGCATCCAATAAATGAAAAAGTCATGTATTTCGAGTCAAAGAGAAAATTAAATGCGATTTTTTTTTTTTGGGATTTCAAGTTAACAATCCCTCCAATACAAAGCAACAATTAGCTAGCATGAAAAAAAAATCTTATTCTCTATGATCATCGATAATGATAAGCCACATGAGGCGGAGGAGGAGGCGGTGGTGAGCGTGGTGGTGGCGGGCATCTAGGTTTGCAGCCAAAGGCATCACAATTGACCAGATTTGCATAAAATGTCGCACACTCTTTTGGTGATCGTTGCAATTGCCTATATGGAATACAATTCTTCCTGTCATCTTGTTCTTGAAACTTCATGCACGTTGGTGGTTGAGTACAGAAATAGTTATAAGAATAGGTAAAGTTCTCCAACTTAGGCAAAGAACAATAACTTGCTGGAACCTTCCCGGAAAATTTGTTATTTGCCACGTTTAGCTGCTCCAAACTCTTCATCCCACCCATAGATTCTGGCAACGCGCCCACTAGGTCATTGTTGCTTATATCAAACACTTTGACTTTGTCCAATAGCCCTAAATTTGATGGCAAACAACCCCTTAGTCCACTATTCATGAGTATAACTTCGTCTAATGTGTCCTTCAAATTTGCAAAACTTGAAGGGATGCAACCCTTAAGATCATTATTTGCCAAGACAATCACAGAGAGTGAGGAGTTGCCGATGTTTTGTGGCAATGAGAATTGGAACTTGTTGTTGTTGACGAACAACGCATCGAGTTTTAAATCGAAGAGGGTAGATGGAATTTCTCCCAGAAAATTATTGTACCTGACGTCTAAGAATTTGAGTGATGGAAGGTAAAGAACAGACAAAGGAAATTGCCCTGAGAATTGGTTGTTGCTAATGTCGAGCTCGTGGAGAAGGCGAAGGTAACGAAAGCTATAAGGAACAGTGCCATATAAGCGATTGGAGTTTACGTGGAAGAGGGCTAGGTCAGTTAAGAGGCCAAGCTCTTCAGGCAATGAACCGACAATGTTGGCATGGTTAAGGTCTATGCCGGACACTGTGACAGTGTGAGGGTCGTCGGGGGCTGGTGAGCAGTAGACACCGGCGTAGTTGCAAACATTTAGGCCGCACCAGTTGGCGGTGAAGTTGTTGGGGTCGGAGGTGATGACATGTTTCCACGCTTGGAGGGCTGTGTAAGCCTTTAGAAGTCTAGGGTTGGGGCGGGGTGGAGGAGGATTAGAAGCCTGATGAGAGGGTTTGGAGAGGAATATGAAAGAGAGGAGGAGAGAGAGGGCTAGAGTGAGATTAGGGGTTTTCATTGTTTTGAGAAGCTTGTTTTATCATTATCTGTTCCCTAATGTTTTAGCAAATGGAATATATATATGGATATTGAGAGGGTAGTATTGACTTACATCTTCTATATATCAATGTAGGAAAAATGACCTAAGTAATATATAATTGTTTAGTTGGAGTAGTACAGTATACGCAGGGCTTTCTGCAACACCGACTTCATTGGTCAATTAGTAGGTAACAAGAATGTTCTTTCGTTTTGCATGCAATGTTTTGGCATGCATGGAAAGGAGAGAGAGAGAGAGATGATTGTTTCTTGTAGAGTCTAGAGACTAAAGAGGGTTGGCAAGAAATTGGCAGCAAGATGCTACCAAACACACGGTTTTTACCAGCTCGGCTTTAAATTAATGTCTACTCGAAAAGTACGTAGAATTGTTCAACAGATTAAGAAACATATATTTTTGCTATTTTAAAGTTCTATATAATTGCACTTGATGCCGCTATACTTATTGAGAAAACTTGTAGCGCAAGAATTACACTATCACGTGATGTTATCAATTACCATTATTATAAGACATGTTTCTATTTATTTATACATCCATGAAATATCAATCATATTGTACTTCTACTTATAATGAATAACATCATATGACGGTGTGATTGTCTTCTATAAAAGTGAATCCATATACCAACGTACTAAATTGGTTAAGCCTCGAGGAAGATATCAAAGTCACACGACAGAGCAGGTGGATTTTAAAAATTTAAAAGGATAGAGCGCGTAGTTGCATAGTCCATTCAAACAAGCTTTCTTTGATTTATGTTTTCTTTTGGAATTGGTTTTTCTTTTGATTAAAATGGTGATTAATTTAAGGGGCTTTTAGATCTAGGTCCAAAAAGGTAGAGTGTTTTTAGGAGTGAGTCCAGTTATCTAATATGTTTTTATTTTTTTTATACTCATTTTATATTTTCTAAAAATATTAAAAATCAATTAAAATCTTCTAATATTATTCATTTTCCAACTCCAAAAAATATAATTAATATCATATAACAAAAAAATTAATATACTAACATAGATTTATCTGCAAAACATTCTACCCTAACTCAAGTAACAAATATATGAATGTATATTATACCTATACGTGAGATATGAAACCTAATTAAAAGGTAGAAAAAAATAACATACCTACAAGTAAGATACATTAATCTGTGACAGGTTGATTATAAAAAAAAATAAATAAAAAAATAAATAAAATCTGTCATATAGGTAGATAAATATAATTAACCTGTGATATAGGTTGATTAAAAAAATTAAAAATAAAATCTATAAATAGGGTTTAAAGCAGAAGGAAGAACGAGAGATAACAAAAAGATAAATAAAAAGAAATAAGCAAAGAGATAATTAGGAAGAAATTTGATTTTTATAATAAATCTTATTATTGAACAGATAACTATTGATAATTAAATAATTAAATATAACAAACCGGACTTAATTTGATAAATTAGACTATTCCTACTATTGGCTCAAAAAATTGGACTTATATCAAGTTTCCCCTTAATTTAAACCCACTAATTTGCAAGTGGAAACTTGTTGAGGATGGGTGAAGATAATCCAAGTCATAATATGAGACAAGTAATAATATTGAAGACATAATTCGAAAACACACAGAGCGAAGTTAGCAAATACACAATTGTGAATGTCATGCGAAAAATAGAATTGTGATAGATATAAAAGGTTAAAAGGGAGGTAGAGAAAGTACCAATATCACTTGAATTATACTAATTAAGCTCATCTTATAGAATCTATCAACTCTAATAATGTAGCTAAGCAACATACCTTCTCCTTTAAATATGAAATGGCAATGAGGAAAAGTAAGGTAGATTTAGGGGTGACGATGAAATTTAAAATCTCCTATTGCAAAATTACTATGTTTAGAATCAAATATGAGATTTATAATTCAAGGAGAGATTTTGGACTTGAACCTAGATCCTAGCTTCAAACTCAGGTCGTATACCCTAGACCCTATAACCTGAACTCGTATTTATACTGTGTGATGAGTCAATTTTATATAATATATTTAACCCTATTCTTAGTGTATTTTGGTTAATATTTTGGAAGAATTTTGATACTTTGAATTGTATTTACATGGTGAAGATTAATTCCACATTAGAGTCTTTTCTATTTATCGTTGCTTAGACACTAATTCATGATACTTTGAAATTTGCACATCACACCAACGTGGTTTGTGGGGAGTGAGATTGAAACACTTACTTTCAGTCCAAGTTTATTTTTAATTTTTGTTTTAAGTAAAGTTAGCTCTTGTTATGAATAAAGTAATAATTGTCCCACCTGAGACTTTACTTAGTAATCGGGCCAGTCCTGCCTAATCAACAGTGATTCTCGCGTCAAACAGTAGAGTCTTGGCATGGGGCAGGGTGGTTAGTTGGTTTCGAGTGAACTAGCATTACACGACCACTACTGTTACTGAAGATAAAAAAAAGAGAAAAGAAAAAAATATTTATGTGAAGTTAGTACCTGAAATGTGAATAAAAGGGACGAGAGGTGAGGGTTTTAGTCGAGTCTCCTTAACTATGTTGGTTCACTTTACACCAAAGGAAGTTTGTGAATTTTTTTCTAATCGATTCTAAATGGCTTAGACTCTGTAGTGGGATTGGTTGAAACTTTTGAAAATATGTTCTAGTTTTTAAAATTTGCTATGGATTGCAACTTGAAGGTGGAAATTTTGTCTTGGTCAAGTTTTAGCTAGTTGTCTAGTTTGTTAGTTTTTTTATTTTTGTGTCTTCTTTTGCTTGAGGACAAGCAAAAAGCTAAGTTTGGGGGTATTTTGATGAGTCAATTTTATATAATATATTTAACCCTATTCTTAGTGTATTTTGGTCACTGTTCTAAAAATCCCCGCCTAGCGCCGCCTAGGCCCCGCCTAGGCGCTAGGCTGCTGGTCACCGTCCCGATTAATGCCTAGGCGTTTGAAAATTAGGAAAGGGCGCCTAGACCAATTGAGGCACCCGCCTAGACCGCCTAGGCACCCGCCTAGCCCGCCCAAACCCGCCTAGACACCTGCCTAGGTTGCGACTCACTTAGATAGAAAATAGATAACTTTCAATTTGCATTTAATTTTTTTAATAAATTGTAAGGGACTTGTTGAATACTTAAATGAGCACATACTATATGTTTGTTCCCCATGTTTTCATTATGTTCCAATGCTTCATAATACATATGTCATTCTATTTTGTAGTTTATGATGAAATTATATATATTTTAAGTCTAAACAGACACTTATTTACACGAAATATAATGGATTTAGTTAAATCCGCCTAGTCCGCCTAGGCGCCCGCCTAGACCCCGCCTAGCCGCCTAGGCGCTAGGCCCCAGCCCGCCGCCCGACTAGCGCCTAGCGTCTTTTAGAACCTTGATTTTGGTTAATATTTTGGAAGAATTTTGATACTTTGAATTGTATTTTCAATATAGGACTTTCGACTTCCTTTGGAGCAAAACATAAGCAAATGGACGAATTTTGGAGTAATTCCAGTTGGAGGACGTTCTCGAGTCACTTGGCTTGATTGTATCAGAATATCAGATTTTTCTACCTAGTGGTGATTTTCTGGCGATATAATAAAGGAGCGGTGCGCAGTGCTGAAATAGTGACGTTTTGGGCTTGAATTGCGTTTTTGGAGCCCAAGATGACCTCGGATGGGTTCGTGGCCTTCTGGAGATATGTTCAGAACGTCCTGGTCTTCAAAACAAGCTATTATGGGCCGGATTTGGAGGACAATTGAGACTAAAACGTGGCTGTACAGTTCTGTGGAGATTTTCCTAGTTTAATTAGAACTTTACTTTCTAAGATATTTTATTATTATTTAATTAGTTTCCTAGTTGGAACAAGAAACCTAGGGTTTTAGGGTTTTTTGCGGAAGGCTTGGCAATTATATATTGCTTGGCCGTGCTTTTTCTTGGGTCTTCTTCTTTTGACTACTATTTTTCATTCAACTTTGGAGCCAATGATTGCTAGGGTTCTCAAAGGCTTTGTGATTTTCTAATTCAAGGTGTTTTCATTCTTATTCATTCAATAATATTGTCTATGATTTAATTATGAATATGCTTGAATATCACGAGGAGAATATATATTAGGAAAACCTAACCTTCAAAGCATGTATGTGGAAATTCGTAAGTAATTGGTAAAATTGCATAGGATTGTTAAAGGGACGGCGAAGCCCTAGGCTTTTACAAATTGATTTTCTTTAAATTGTTCTCTAGTTAATTTCTTTAATTGTTTTATTCTAAAATTCGTTTTTATTGTTTTAAATTCTAAAATTCGTTTTTATTATTTTAAATTCTAAAATCAACATTTTCTAAACTCTGTTTTAAATAATTAGCTAAGGGTTAGTATAAATACAAATTATTCATTCAATCCCTGTGGAAAACGACATTGCTTGAGCTGCTATACTTCGACAACCTTGTACTCTTGCAATTATTTTTAAGTGTTTTTATCCTTACTTTTGCAGGTGGTAAAAATCCTATCACTGTGCTCTCGAGTTGTGTACCTCGTATGTAGCTTAAAACTGGAGCTCGGGTTGTGAATGTTGCAACCACAAACCTTAAACTCTAAATTTGAAATCAGACCCAAAGCCCTAAACATGAGCTCACCACACAACCCAAACTCAAGATTTAATTGTAAAAGAACTTCTAAATGTATTTAGCTATTCTAAAACAAATTCTTAGCTTCCAAAAAAACAAGTTCTTAAATGTTGAAAAATAGGTTAATCAATGTAAAGTTGTTTCCATAAAATTAAAAAGGGTAAATTACATAATACCCCATCAGGTTTGAGGTCTATTACAATCTCATACAACATCTTTAAAACATTTCACTTTCATACCTCACGTACTATTTTATTTCAAAATAATACATCCGTTAGATTTTCCATCCATTGGTCTGTTAAATGCTGACGTGGCTGCCATATTTGTGCTGATGTGGCTGTCACGTGGCAAAAAAATAATTTTTTATACATTAAAAATATTATAATATTTACCCTGTTAAAAAAAATAATAATAAAAAAAAAAATTAAAAAACCAGAAAAAACCCAGATCCTCTTCCTTCAACCTCACCTCTCTGCAACTCCCATGGCATCTGCCATTTTCTCTGCAATTTCAGGGAGCAGCGAGGTCTCCTCTTCCATTTTAGTGGGCCGCCTCTCTCTCCCCGCAGAGTCGCGGTCTTTATCTCACCTTCTCTCGATCTCTCTCTCCGCGGGGAGCGCAGATTTAATTCCACC
The DNA here is from genome assembly GCA_036320875.1 of Cotoneaster glaucophyllus. Classification (NCBI taxonomy): domain Eukaryota; kingdom Viridiplantae; phylum Streptophyta; class Magnoliopsida; order Rosales; family Rosaceae; genus Cotoneaster; species Cotoneaster glaucophyllus. The sequence continues at coordinate 19,168,030 of CM070069.1, read as the reverse complement.
GTGTGCACCGGCGTAAGACGATGTCGATGGAAGGGGATTGGAGTTTACGAACACTGGTGATAGAGAAGGTAAGGAATGGAGCTGCGGTGTGACCTATGGAAATCGAAGATTTAAGTCTTGCCGGAGAATCCTAACTGTACGAATTGGGCACCGCCGTTCACAACACTCTCGCCACCATCGAGAATTTGATGGAGGTGAAGCACATAACTTTCCCCAAAAATCTGAAACACAGATCTTTCCCCAAATTAAAAATTCCTGTGAATTTCATGGGCGGACGACGGGCGGGAGAGAGAGAGAAAGGTCGAGGTGAAACCACACCCGCATCTCAAATTCCACATTTTACAGAGGAGAGAGAGGGAGGGAGGGAGAGAGAGCGGTCGAGGTGGGACCCGCGCTGAGGGGTGCTCGGGTGGAGGGGATGGACAGACGGGAAGGAAGAGATGGGTAAGGGGTAATGGGTAAGGGGTGGGGGTGGGATATGGGGTTGCGGGGAAGGATTTCTGGGTTCGGTTTTTCTGGTTTTTTATTTTTTATTTTTAAAATTTATTTATTTATAATAGGATTAATATTATAATATTTTTAATGTATAAAAAATATTTTTTTTTGCCACGTGGCAGTCACATTAGCACAAATGTGGCAGCCACGTCAGCATTTAACAGACCAATTGATGGAAAATCTAACGGAGATATTATTTTGAAATAAAATTGTATGTGAGGTATGAAAGTGAAATATTTTAAAGATGTTGTATGAGGTTGTAATAGACCTCAAACCTGAGAAGGTATTATGTAATTTACCCAATTAAAAAAGGGTTCAATGTCAGGTTGAGCTCAACTTGAACAATGCGAACCAAACCCTAATTTTCCAAGTCTAAAGTGTTATATCTTTGGGCCGAGCCCTTTTAAATTCGAAAAATCTTTCTGACCCAATTACACATGAAGCGGTTTAAACCCAAGCCGGAAAAAACGGCCCGACCCATTTTCACTTTTGAAGTCCAGGTGAAACCATCGGTCGGAGAGAGGAGCTTTACTTGCAGTAATTCATAAACCCCAGTGAGCAGTGACAGTCAGTAGAAGCATATAAGAATGGCGGAAGCAGAGGGGGGAGGATCAGGTAGGGCGGCCGCGTCGGCTGGAGGTGGAGGAGCTGAGTCTCTGAAAGATAAAGGAAATGAGCAGTTCAAAGCAGGGAACTACCTCAAAGCCGCTGCGCTCTACACTCAGGCCATCAAGCAAGACCCCAATAACCCCACTCTCTATAGGTACATACATTAACCACCGCAAATTTCCTTCTTTTTTTTTATTTTTATTTTTTTATAAATTTGTTTATTTATTTATTGGGATTTTGTAGTTTTGAATTTGATATGCATTTTGATTGGTTGGTTATGTAGTTACTTGACTTGTTCACATAGGTTTTTGTTGAATTTGGATTATTTTTGTTGGATTTTTTGGTAATGGTATGATTTTAATACTTGTAGGAATTTGAAGTTGTGTACTTTTTTTTTTTTGGTCAAACGATGTATTTTTGTTAAATTAGATGTTAGATTAACCACCGACGTGGGTTTGAACCCACGCCGTCATGCAAGAGCTCAACTCCTTTCCACCACTGTGGTAAAAGGCCACTTGCTTGAAGTTGTGTACTTTGTTTATGTAGAAACCTGATGAATGTTCTATTGTTCATGTTGTATATGTATGCTCTTTTGAACTCCCCCAGAATTTTGTAATCTGTATGAACTTTGAAGTTACATGAGGTTCGGAGTTGATATACGAGTTTGTTGTTCGTTATTTTGATTAACAAAAGTTATGGTATTCAGATACAGAATGAATTCCTTTCATACGTTACCAGAAGAATTTCAGCGACTTTGGTAGACAAGATATAGATTTTGTAACCGAAAATGTCTGCATAACCGTATAAGTATTAGTAACATAGCAAAAATGCTTTCCTCATCATTAATATGTTTGCTCGCAGTAATTGTGGCCTCTCAGGCGAATCGATGACTGCATCTTTGATGCACTTGCTAGTACATCTGAGAATTCTTAATTGGATAGTTGTAAATAGCCCCAGACTGTGGAACAAAGGATTATCCCGGACCTACGCCGAGGTACTGATGATGATTCCCAAATATCGCAGAACAGAATGTTATACGATGAGATAGAATCCAATAGAAACAAAGACTTATGGTAGATGAAATTTTTTAGTAGATATAAGATGAGATGAGATGATGACATCAGCAGGCTGGAATTGAAGCCTCAGCTTTCCTGTGCTTGAGTGGCATTAAAACTTCTGGATTATTTGAACTAAAAAATGGTATTGTTTCGGTAGAGAATTTTAGATTTTGGTTAGCGTTTCACTTATTTGTGTGGAAAAATATTCTTGGGTCTTATGAAATATGGAATTTATAGAAGAAAGCAAGGCCATTAGAAATAAAAACTGGGATATAAATTTGGAAACAAAACCTTGTTGGGGCAAGAATATCTACTTTGCTACCACATTCAGGATGTCAAAGTGTGACTATGGTCTCTATACCCAAGTAAATGTGAAAAGAAAATCTGGTCCATTATGTCAAATGCTACAATTGTTTCAGGGTCTATTATGTATTTTTCCTGCTTCAAGTGCTACCACATGCATAGTGTTTATACTATTTGTTAAAACAAAGGGTTGATCTGTGAAAGATGTTAGAGAAAGCTTAGAGTAATCTTGTAATGGTTTTTGAATAGTTCGGTAGCCTGCTGCTTTCATAATCACTGAATGATTATTGGTCGACTTTCTTTATGTATATTTTTCATTATTTTGTTTATAAGCTAGGGTTGTTTTTGCTGTTTACTGTTATTTAAAGGATCTTAATTCAAACACTGAAGTTTTCCATATGAAGTAGCATATTAGTAATGAAAAATTAACATTTCCAAGGATACACTGTCTTGGCTGAACTTTCTCGTGTAACAATCATTGCAAGGATACTGATGCATCTCCTTTCATTTTGATGTTCCATTGTTGGCCAGCAACCGTGCTGCAGCATTTCTTCAATTGGTTAAGCTTAGCAAAGCCCTTGCTGATGCGGAGACAACAATTAAATTGAACCCCCAGTGGGAGAAGGTACTGTTATCTTATTGTATCTTTTCTAAAATCCTATTTTGCTTCAACAAGCTTTTACTTTTAGAAATCCAAAAGTCTTGATTTTTGTTATTTCTTCCTTTAAAAGAATCTTTTGTATGCATCTTCAGGGATATTTCAGGAAAGGTTGCGTATTAGAGGCCATGGAACAATATGATGATGTATGTCTAGAAGTTATTTCACTCATCCCAATTTTATGGCCTTCTGGACAAGATCACACGAAATTGGTTTTCTGCTGCTGATATCCTACTGTTCATCACATGTTGTAGGCTTTGGCTGCTTTCCAAACAGCTTTGCAATATAACTCGCAAAGCACAGAAGTATCAAGAAAGATAAAAAGGATTTATCAGTTGGCGAGAGATAAAACACGTGCAGAAGAGGTGGAGAAAATGAGATCCAATGTTGATATGGCGATGCATTTAGATAAACTGAAATCTGAAATGGTGAGTGTATTTCTCAATAATTTGTGATTTTCAGAAAACACTGTACATTATTATTCTCATTTTGATGCCTTCTATTATCTTTGTGCATGAGTGAGAAATATAATTGCGCAGTCATTTATATACATTATTCTTGTTTCAATCTGCTTTATCTTTCTTCCCCTAAATGGTGCGACTTGCCAACTTTCATATATTATATGTAGAAGCATTCTTAGCCCCCTGAAGGTTTAACACATTGAGTTCCAGAAGCTTATATAAAGACTTAAGATCACCTGCACTTGGACTGTTTCAGTCAGTCCTAATAATTAAGTTACTCTTTCTCTTTGCAGTCTGTGAAATGTGGATCTGAAGAATGTTGGGAAGAAATGTTTTCTTTCCTTGTCGAGACAATGGAGTCAGCAGTAAAATCATGGCATGAAACTTCTAAAGTGGAGGCTAGAGTGTACTTTCTCCTAGATAAGGAAACAACAGCCACCGAGAAATATGCTCCAGCTGTGAATATTGATAAGGTATTAAATTTAGAGCTTTCATTTTTTTTTTCAAAGTATCCCTTTTCTGATTGGTTGAAAAGTAAGCATTTTTGGTCCTATGACCCCTTTTTTGCTGTTATGATAAAACGATTTATTGCATTAAGTATATTCTTTTCGAGATGTGAGCCATCATTCTGCTACTGTTATCCATACTAACAGGTGAATTTTTTGTTTAACTAATCAATGCTTGCCCGTTGTTCCAGGCCTTTGAATCACCCCATACACATGGTAGTTGTTTTTCATTTCTTAGGCAGTATGCTGAGGATTCTTTCTCCAGAGCAGCTTGCTTGGTGACTCCCAAAAGTATCATGTCATATCCACAGGTACACTTTTCACTTCATTTGTATTTACACCGGGTATAAATTTGATTCTGTTGGGAAGACAATTATTAAGGTTCATCGTGTGACATGATGGAGAACTTTCTTTAGATGATAAGCACGTAGGCAAATCTTAACATGTTTCAATTTGAATTTGGGTGCTTGCAAAGGCCCAAGAAAAAGCTGCTCATAGATGCTTTTGCAATGTGCCATGGAGCATCTGTCATGCATTTTCAATCGTTACTTTCTTGAGTTATTTATAGTTAAGGAATTAATGAGCATTTTCTTCTCAAAGAAAAAAAAGAAGGAATTTAATGAGCATTTATCATAAGTCGTGACTTGTTCGTGCCACATATGCGTGTTACATGTGCCTAAGTCTCTGTATCTTTGTGTGGGGTGTAGGTGTGTGTGTGTGCAAGACTACAAGTGTTTTAATTACTTATTGGTATGTCTCAGAAAAAAAAAAGTAGTTGATTGATCTGTTTCAGATGTCACTAGCTCTCTCTGGTTCCAATTTGCTAAATCCAACTTTCATTCGCAGGTGATCTAAATCTAGGGCGGAGTATTGACTGATTCAATAAAAGGTTTTTGTTGTTAACAAAGAGTTTTATTGATCAAATACTTTTTGCAGGTTTGGAAAGGTCAAGGATCAAGGAAATGGAAACACGGGCAACATGATGGTTTCTTTGTGCAATTTGAGACCCCTTTCCTGCGGAAGCTGTGGTTTATTTCTAGTTCTAGTGAACTGGGCCAGACATTGTGCAGGTCTCTCTCTCTCTCTCTCACACACACACACACACAATCTGTTTATGAGGAAGTGCCAATTTGTAACTAAACACGAGCTCAAGTATGGATGACTTTTAATTTTATTATTTAAATTACCAAGAATGTATTGCAAAGTCTGAAGTTTCATAACCTGTCATGTGCTTCATCAGAACTTAAGTTATATTTGGTGGTTGCATTTCGAACCACCTTGAAGTTGAAGCTTTAGGTTATCTTTTATTACCACCTTGGAGTTTTAATGTTAGTTTCTCTCTTCAATGTGCAAACCCATTGAAGTATTGTCCACTTTGCTTTTAAGAGAATGAATAAATGGAAAGTTTGAACATATGGATGTGAAAAATAATAGTGGGAGGTGGGTTTTTGTTTTTGTTTTTTTTAACTTTAATCTATGTAAGTTTCAGGAGGCTTGTAGGAAATTTTCAGGTAAGCAGGCTCAGTGTGGTTGCTCACTTAATATTTGTTATAATAATGTCCAACTATCCTAATGTACAAAACCAATCTGTTAGAATTTTTTTTTTTTGTTTTTTTTCATTTCATATCTGTTAGAATATTTGATCACATCAACTGTAGTGTTTTGGAGCTAGGGAATCTAATGTCTCTGTTTCTTTCAGGGATCCGGAGGAGTTAGACATCGGTGCCCATGAATTGATTCCGAACCTATTCAAACAGTCCAATTCATAAGTTCCTTTATTTGCAATTTGTTGGAGGAAAGTCTCAGGCCCATTATAGTGAGAGATTGTGTATTCTAAAGAGCGGACAGCACTGGCGACAGTCTTTTGCGTTGACTCAGTTTGCAAGGTTTTCTTTGGCCCTGCTTATTGCAAGAAGGTGCTTTCTATAATCATAACATGCGCTTACTCAAGGTTTTGTCTCTTTCTAAAATTTTCAAGCCTTTTTGTTTTGAGTGATTGTGTTGTGCTGAGAGATCCATTACCGTGAAGGTGTTAGCCTGTTTTTCCAGAGCAAGGAGTGGTTTGGCCCTTGAATTAAGTTGGATTGTTTCCAATATTTACTCTCTGTCTGCTGCTTATGTGTGAAACCGAAAACTTGAAATTAGGTACTGCCGAACTGATTTTATTTGTAATTGTCCAAATAGCAGCGTAACTGTTGAATAGGTTTCGTGCATCTTTGCTGCCCTGTATGAATGCTCTATGTATGGTCCTTTTATTATTCTAATGTGAGTTACACCATTGTTCAAATATCTTGATGGATGCATAGTTCATGAGCACGAGTCATGACGCTTCTTTATGCATTATCTTGACGTTACTTGACAGTGACACTTTCTTTTCCTTGGATGAGTAACAGCGAAGACTTGTTTGTATAATGCATTTGTTAATTGCTTGCCAATTCATCGAATAGCTGGTCATTAAAATCATAAAGGAAGCTAGCTTTTAGTAATTAGGAGTTTTAGTCCAATGATTTATTTTTCTTATTTTTTTGCCCTTCAGATTGAATGGCTTGAACTTGAACTTGAACTGCTGTGTTTGTTGAGAAGCTTACACAAGTTTCTGTGTTATCATGCCTACGATTTACAACCGAAGTTTTGTAAAATGTGTCTTTGCTGGTGTAAGTGCAAAACTACCTTGATTTATAAATAAAGCTTCATTGGTAAGGGATTATTACACCGTTAAACGATCTGCACAGAAGGCCCTCAGGCTTGATTAATATACAAGCCTGGCCTCGAATAATAATCGCTTAATTTTGTGTATCACAACAACAATAATACATAAGCTTAATACTTAATACGCACCCTAGCTATGTCTTGATCTGCAAGAAAACCCTCCTTCCTCCAAACATGTGGATCGATTATGTTCGGTGTATACAGTAATTCTCTTTCTGTTAAAACCACCGATCGTTGAGGTCGGAGCTCTTTAGTCCAAAAAACTTTCATCCATTTGGTCATCATAGATTAAACATTGCCATCTTGTCTGTTTGTTTCTATTTCTCCGGGAGTCGGCTTGCAGGTGTGCAGCATGAAGTTACATGCCGATACAGCCTCTGCCACTGTAAGGTAGATCCATTCCTGACCAATTTTCTCGATGAACTTGGACTTCTCGAGCTTCTTGATCACCTCGCTTCGGGGGTTTGCTATTACAAGCTGATAGATCAAAACATAAGTATAAGCACATGATCAAGCAAAACTATGAGCTAAACTATCGAACAGCTTACAGAACTAGTCTACCATAATGTCATACCTTGAGACCCTTACTGTCAACGTTTTTCTGGACCTCTTCAAGCATGGTGATCCCGCTCGTATCGATGCTTCCAACCGCTGTAATTTGATTTTAATTTTAGCATTAGACTCATAATAAAGCTTAACGCCGGAGATCGTAAATATTAATTTGTGACTCTTGCAGATTGATCACTTACTGCCAATGTCTAGTATAACATAGTGCAAGCTTGTTTCTCCAGAAGATTTTATCTTGTCTTCCTCCTCGTATATCCATCTTGAGATCCTGTGAACCAGATTTTGAGCACAGTTTAAGACTATTACGCTGACTATGTCGTTTTCATGAATCGATATCTAACTTAAGAAGTTTATTTACCTTTCCCTTAAATAGTTTGCGTTAGCAAAGTAGATTGGTGCATCAATTTGAAGAATGAGAACTCCTGGAATATTGTTTGCAACCGGGTACTGATCGATGCTTCTATAAATCGATGAGTTTGGAATGTTGCCTAAAGCGAAAGTCCGTGGCCTCGCTACAAATAGCAGCACCCTTAGCAATGAAACTGTAACCTGCAAATACATAAACGTTATGTGATCAGAAATGTCGAAGCAACCATTTCTTGTAACACAAGAAAAAGAAAACCCTTCCTACGCTCTACTTACTGCAATGACTAGGCCGATCTCAACACTGCCAAAGACAACACCGAAGTATGCACTCAGGCACACCATGCAATCCACCTTGTCTACTTTCCAGAGATGGATCATGGCTTCGTAATCTATGAGGCCGAGCATGGCAGCCATTATAATGGCGGAGAGCACCACAAGTGGAGTGTAATGGAACAGTGGCGTCAAAAACAACAGTGTGATCATCACTGCAGTCGCCATTACAATGTTGGAGACTGCAGTTTTGCATCCTGCATTGAAGTTCACCGCAGTTCTCGAAAATGGCCCTGCAAGTAAACACAGTCGTAACAAAACGTATGATTAATGAACCTGACCAAAATTACTAGATAATAGTATACCCGTTTGATTAAAAATGCGTTGCTAGATTTGTGTTGCTAGTTTATATTATCAGACTGTCAACCGACATTCAAACAAACAAGAGCGCAATTCCCTCCTTCACACATATAGTGAAGCTAGGTATGGCATGGAAATGGTATGTACCGGCGGTCAAGTAGCAAGAAGTGCAAGAGCCTGCAATGTTCATCATCCCGAAAGCGATCATTTCTTTGTTACCGTCAATGTGGTAGTTCTTCAACGCGGCAAAACTTCTTCCGACGGCTACTCCTTCCTGCACATTCACCATCAGCTCTAGCAATGTTAGCCTAAGCCCTCATTATATTAATTGAGTGCTAAACAGTACAGGCATGTTTGGGATGCAATTAGTGAGTGGCAAGTAAAATTTGAGGAATGCAGGGACTTACAGCAAGGCCTATGACACCAGTGATGATCCCAGTTTTAATGGCTGTTGAAAGATATGGCGACCCAAAAGCCAACTCAGACATGGATGGCGGGTTCAACCCTTTTTTAAGGTGTCCAATCTGCAAAAAACAAAGGATCTAATAACCATACCATACAAATTAATCAAATAAAATGTTATTATGTGATGTAACATTGTATAACGTATATATATGTTGGAGAGAGAGAGAGAGAGAGAGAGAGAGAGAGAGAGAGAGAGAGAGAGAAATGCTTACTACTTGAACGCCATGATTTTCAGCGTGGGTTAGGAAAACCAGAAGGCTTCCCAAGATCAGAGAGCACAGTGGCATCATTGCGTTTATCCAGAAGAAAGCCGGTTTTCTCTTGCTCTAATTGTCGTAGGCACAAATAAGCATCGATCATCATTAGTACAAAAACTGATAATTGTACTGTGCCTTCAATTTCTGAAAGGCCCTCAATATTTTTCATCCTCCTATATATATATATATATATATATATATATTACATATCTACATATCTTTTCTAACCAAAAAGTTGGATTTCGGTTTACATATGACAATGAGTTTTTCTTTCCACTTCTTTTTCGTAAATCATAACTAAACGAAGTTTTCGATCGATATTTAGGTTGTAAGACCATCTCCATCCCAAAGGTATAAATCCAAAGTTCAGGACCTCAAAAATAAATTTTGGCTTCTTGAATATCTTTTTGCCTCAACTCTACAGTATTAAAGTTTAGCATATGAGGTGTATTAATGGTTGTATCCTTCTAAGAAATTATATAATGATGCTTATCAAACTATGAATCTGAATTGGTAATTAAGTATCGATTGTTATTTGAATATGTGGTCCATATTCACAAATGTTAATATTTTTTAAACATTATTATTGTTCTAATCTAAGTCAAGGGGAAGGGATGATTTAAATTTGAAACACATTGAGTGAAAGATGAATGTCTTATCAACCAGGGCAATCCACCAGTTGTAAATATTGTTAAAATTAACAAGAATCATGCTTGAAAGCGTTAGTTTTTTGGTTCAATGAACCTTTTTGAATTTTAAGATTGAGTTAATGAATTACATGGTTCATGAAAGGATGGTGCCATCAACTCATTTTCACTTTTCACACACCTCTCAATTTTCAGTCTTCAGATTAAATGAATTGAAAATGAATCAAATGACAAAAATAACAAAGAGTGTGTGGAGGTAAAACAAAAAAAAAAGGGTGTATGGATAACATCACCCTTCATGAAAAAACTGGAGTAATTATATAACTGGCGTTAGTGCTTTGGGTGACTTTTTATTAATAAAAATGTTATTTTTAATATCTATTTGTACTATCTCTCGAGATAGAGCTCATCTCTATTAAAGAGATGATAATAATAGATAGTAACTGGTAGCATTACTCTTTATTAATTAGTTTTTACAGTAACAAGCTAGTAAACGACATGCATGAAAAGTTTTTACATGAAAATAATTCCTTATATTATAGTTAAAGGTTGAGCTTGGAATAATGGATTGTATGTATCTCAGATAGGTACGTGGTATATACTTACAAAGTATCTTGTGAGCAAGAGAAAGAAGAGGAAACAGCATCCCAGCACAGCGCTTTCCCACCTCCACTGCAACATAATTTACATCCATTATTACCTTCGTTATATAATATTAATAATAATGTCCAAAAAGGCATATGTAAAAAAAGCGACAAAATATGTGGAAGTGGTAAAGCATTAGCTAGATTGGATTAGATTAAAAAGAGAATTGTATACCTCATGCATTTGGAAAAAAGTTGGATTAGATTAAAAAGAGAGTTGTATACCTCGTGAATTTGGGAAAAAATTAGAATAGATTAAAACGAGAATTGTATACCTCATGCATTTGGGAAAAGATAGATTTCATGACGGATACAACATCTGTCTCATGAGTGAAATGAATCAACCCTAGTATCCCTTTAAGCTGCTGAAGACATACAACAGTGGCTGCTCCACCCATGAAACCCACTATTGTTGCATGAGACAGAAAGTCCACGACAAACCCAAGTCTGCAAATACACATATAGTTCGTTTCAGAGGGTTGCTTCTTGATTGTTTATTTATTTTATTTATTTATATCAGAATTTACAACCATAAATTGGCAGCATATTAAATAACATACCTTATTATTTTTTTAATTTTTTTAATTAAAATAACATACCTTAAGAAGCCAAGAGAAGCCTGGAAAGCTCCAGCAAAGAAGGTAGAGGTGAGAGCCAACTGAACATAGAGCTTAGGGTTCTCAGTAGGGCTAGCAACCTTCCCCAACATGGAAGATATGAGAAGGGATGCAACCGCTACAGTACCCACTGCCAAATCCCTTGAGCTTCCAAGCATGGCATACACCAATGGAGGCACAAAGCTCGAATCTGCATTCATTTTTCCAAAAAGAAAAAAAAAATGACATTTTTGCAAACAAGATTCCACCATAAAGTACTTATGTTGTTACTGTGAAACTAGAACACTGATCTTCCTAGCTCGTTCTTGAATGCATGACTGAGCAGAATAATAGTCCGACAACAAAAGCATTGGTCTAACAAGAAAATGTTATTCTATATGACATAAATTTATATAATATGTGTGATAACTCATAATTTGTCTAGACTTACATAGGCCAATAATTGGGGGCAAGTTGGCTAAATTTGCATAGCTGATCCCTTGAGGAACTGCAAGACTGGCAATGGTGATTCCAGCAATGAGATCAGATTTGAAGAAGTCAAAAGTGTAGCTAGGAGCCCATTCGAGGATTGGCACAAAGTGTTGCAATCCCAGAACAAGTTTTCTAGACGTGGGTTGGTTCTTAAATTGCCTGAAAGGGTCATCGGGAAAGAAAGTTTCTTTCAGAGATGATTTCAGAGCCTTGAAAAATGGCTTGGAAGGAGGAATTTCAACACGGTGCGGGCACTCATAATCTGCGTTGCCCATTTCACCTAAGGAAAAACACTTGAGGCTAATTAGAGACACCTAATTAAGTGAAGATTAATTAAGAGCTGATCAAGTTTGGCTGATATTGCTAATTGTGGCAATGGTGCGTAAGTAGGTTTTTGTTTAGGGTTTATGGTCTAGGTTGTATAGAGTCGTAAGATATGGTTTGCATGCTAGCTAGTGAAGCAAATGGGTTTGCATCAGAGAGGTATATTGGAGACAATTGGTGGTTCAAATGCTTAATTAGCTCTGGCTTGCAATGACACACATGGTGGACTGGGTATTATATAAGGTGGTGAATGTGACACAGAGGGAGAGGGAAGGAAGGAACGAAGGATGGAGGGAAGGAATCTTTGAGTGCTTTGTGGGACCCACTCGTGGTCTCACTCGTAGCACATACACAAGTCCATTGACCAGAGTACACCCATCTTTACTAGGGTTCCTTTTATTTGTTAGGGTTTTAGGAGTGATGGGTGGCAGAATTTATATACAATCAGCAAATGCGGATTAAGCCAAGTAATTAGTGTGGATAATGAATTTTACATTGATGAGATGAGAAATTTTGTATGAACTTATAAGTTAGATTTCCCCATCTTTTTAATTGGTTTTATGGTGAACCTATTTTATTTATGTTATCAGAGCAGGTTGTTCACATTTGAAGCTCAATGGCTACACGTGTTCCACATCATTCCGTTTGTGATGTTCACGTGCTAAGTTTGAAATTTGACGCACGTGAGGGGGTTTGTTGAGAATGAACCCCACGTTGTTGGGAGGACAGACATTGCATGGAGAAATTTTCAGTATGCTGAGAACACTGCCCAGTACACCAAAGGTCATAATACAAGCGGTTTGGATTTTTTTTTTCAAGTATCCAACCACTTGTATATTATGACTCTTAGTGTAACGGGCCGTGTTCTTCACACACTGAAAAATTATTTTTTGCATAGGTTTATATGTAAGTTGTGTTATTCTTCATAGTGCCAATGGTTTTAGAATAAAACCTCAACTTTCTTTATTTAGTATGATATATTTAATTAATTAACACAGTATGCTTGCTGAATTCTTTTTTTTTTTGTAAATTAGAGTGCTTTAAACATTTGCTTTATAAAAAAAAAAGAAAAGAAGACCTATGTCTGAATTTAATGAAGGTTTTCTAACATAGATAGTATTATTTACACACTTATTTTTACCTTTATACATATTTGTTATTTATCATTGATTTTCTTCAATTTATTTTATCTGATGATTGAAAATCAAAAAAAAAAAATGAAAAATAATAATAATTGTGTGGATAGCTTTACCCTTTTAATTGAACAACTCTACAACCAATAACGAGAAAATAGGCAAATTGTACCAGCTCACCATTAGCAGCTAGCGTGGCATATGGGCACGTGCTCCACTTTCATTGGGTTGGGGCAGTCAAACCCTACACATGTGTTACGTCAATGATCTGGAGAACCTGTAAAGTTGGGGGCCTAGAGTTAGAGAAGATCTGCATAATTTATATACAATTAGCACTTTGCCAGTTGATATAATACAATAATATTTTTAATCCCACTATGGTATTGTTGCAAGTCGCTATTATTAAGATCGTCTGTTTCCAAGTGGGCAGGATGGGAAATATCTAGTTGTTTGCAGCTGTGCTTAACTTTTAATTAGTCGGCTAATTAAGAAGTGTTTGTGCCAAACAAACGCCCACCAATTTTGATACTTAGAGAATGTTTGAGATCTTTGGATATCACCTACTGACCTAAACAATATCAGAATATTTTCAAACTAGCTGTGCTACCTTGAAGGGAAACATTAAGGAAAGGAATTTAGATTTTCATTTCAATTAATGGTAAGAATGCTTGTTTAATTTTTTTTAATGAAAAATACCAATATTTTTTTTATTATAAGCGATATTCTATACTTATCTACAATAGGAAAAGAAAAAAGATTTAGATTCGGAATGCAGTAGGAAGTAGAATGATCTGCATTCCACTACTTACAATTATTATTTTTAATATGGCTGAGATTAAAAGTGAGGAATGCTAATTAAAAACGAGACGGAAATCCCTTTCCGTAATTTGCTTTCTCTACTTTTAGCAGAAAAAAGATGCAGAGACCATGCATCCATCCATGTTAGGAAGGGAGTATTATTTCAACATCCTTCACTAGAGTCAGGTGGCCATCGCAATCGGCATTATGATGTTTAAAAAAAAATAATGAAAAAAAAAGGATGATGTTTAACTGAATCAAAAATTAAGAAATAAAAAAGGGCTCTAGTATTTCAAAATACTGAGATTTTCTAGATTAGAGCATATTTGCGTAAACAAACGTTTCAGGAAGAATTTGACAATTATAGCAATGAAAATAATACAATCAGACACATATATTCATTGATTTTTTTAGATCAAATAAGATTTTATTATGAATGATCAATAACGAAAAATCACATATGTGAAAAGAAATACTATATAATTTATAATTACAAACTTATCATGTTTATAATTCAAATTATCAACCACGGAGGATCGCATCTGACCTACATGAGATAACATTCACGAGGACTAAACTTTGCATATTGCTGATTTACCATAAAGGCACCACGAGAAAAGACTGCACCAACCTATAGTAGTACTGTAGTCATCAACAAAGAAACATTGCTAGGAGTTACCTGTAACAAACATCGAGCTTCCTCTTTACAGTCTTTTGTCATGCGCACACCTGAACTCTGAACAACAACCGTTGCTCAAGTAAGTTTGAGTCGTAAGTTATAGACACTATAGGCTCTCTTAAATGGAGCAAAAGAACTGCCACAGCCAGAAGATAAAAATGATTAAAAATGAGAATAACATAAAGAGAGCTAAGAAAGGCTGAGAGAAATTGCCGTCAACCAAAACCAAAGGCAAAAGTCCGTATCCTAGGTATCTTTTCTCTGTTTTTCTCTTCAATGGCTAGGTTTTTATTTTATTTTTTATTTTTTTATATACGTTCAATTGATATTTAGTTTATAGATTACATTGATATTTAAGCGGCTAGTGTTTAGCTTATAGAGAAAATTGTAGCAATGGTCATTTAATTTCAACCCAATTAGAGTAATGGTTTCTCAATTAAAAATTCATGATCATTGGTCCCTTAACTCATTAAAAAGTGCAGCTATAGTCTTTTTCGTCAACTTCGTCAGAATTTTATAAAAATGACTCATGTTGAAAGGACCATTGCTACAATTGAGTTAAGGTTGAGAGACCATTTCTCCAATTAGGTTAAAGTTGAGGGACCATTGCTATAATTTTTTTCATTTAGTTTTTCATATTTGCCCCTTGATTTAGCTTCATGTGCATGACACATGATTTATTTTGACAGAAGTTCTAACAGAATTGACAAAAACGACCATAACTGCACGTTTTGATGAGTTAAGGGATCACTAGTCATTAATTTTTAATTAAAAAACTATTACTCTAATTGAATTAAAGTTGATCGACAATTATTACAATTTCCTCTAGTTTATATATTCCATTGATATTTAGTAGTGAACTTGTGATACCTGTATCAGCTATCACTTAGCAAGTTGGACGGTTTGACCTGTTTATATAGTTGACATGTGGTCCAGTTTTCCAAATCCAAGTTCCTCATCCTAAAATTAGAAAAGTTGACCAAAGTCCTGCATGATTAGGGAGGGTCAGACTCTCAGAGACACTTGTCAACAAGATAATTGTGAGGCTGGTTTTTAGGTATATACCAACCTTTCTCCTTTGTTTCATCTTTCCATTTGAAAATGCAATCAATTTGTTTCTCTATAATTTTTTTACTTAAATATCATGCACCTTGTAAATGGGTCTACGCAGCAGCAAAAAGGCAAGTTCTTGGTACTCCCATCTTTTACATCAATGTAGGTACATGCACTTTTTTAAATGTGGATATATTTGTGTATATTATTAATACAATCGATACATACATAATATGAAATATGTATGTGTGTATATATCGATCTTACAATTATTAATAGGGTAAAGTATACAAAACTACCTCAACTATGGGTGTCACGACACTTTCATACCTGATTTTTTAAAAATGACAATGTCATACAACATCTTAAGAATTTGTGCCAATGTCATACCTCCGTTAGTTTTTCAGTTAATTTCTCTGTTAAGTGCTGACGTGGCTAGAGGTGGGACCCATTCACTAATCCAACTGGATTAAAAAATTATTAAATATATTTTTAATAATTAAAATTTATTATTTTTATTTAAATCTCTCTCTCTCTCTCCTCTCTATCTCTCTTCTCTCTCTCGCCTCTTTCTCCTCTGCATCCCAGAAGCCGTTCCCATCTTCCCCCCCCCACCCCCACCTCGACCCCATTCCCATCTGCCCAGAAACGAAAAGAAAAAAAAAAAAAATATTCATAACCCAATTCGTCCCCACCCCACCCCCTCTCTCTCCTCCCCCATCTTCCCCCCCCACCCCGACCCCATTCCTATCTGCCCAGAAACAAAACGAAAAAAAAAAAAAAAAAAAAATTTCAAAACCCAATTCGTCCCCACCCCACCCCCTCTCTCTCCTCCCCCATCTTCTTCCCCTGCTGCCCAGAAACGAAACGAAAAAAAAAAAAAAAAAAAAAAAATTCAAAACCATGGCTTGCCGGACCTGGGTGAAAGAGTGAGTGAGTGAGTGAGTGAGCTGAGAGAGAGGGAGATGTTGGCATGGGTGGGGAAGGGTGGGGGGTTGCACGGAAGGGGAACGGGAAGGGGTCGGGGTCGGGGTCGGGGTGGGGGGGGGGGGGGGGAGATGGGAATGGGTTATGTGATGCAGAGAAGAGAGAGAGAAGAAAGAGAGAGAGGAGAGAGAGAGAGTTAATATAAAAATAATAATTTTTTAATTATTAAAAATATATTTAATAATTTTTTAATCCAGTTGGATTAGTGAATGAGCCCGCCTCTAGCCACATCAGCACTTAACAAAGAAATTAACTGAAAAACTAACGGAGGTATGACATTGGCACAAATTCTTAAGATGTTGTATGACATTGTCATTTTTAAAAAATCAGGTATGAAAGTGTCGTGACACCCATAGTTGAGGTAGTTTTGTGTACTTTACCCTTATTAATATGTAGTTTATAGAAGTGTTGATATTCGTCAATAAATCTAAATGCACTTAAAAAATGCACAGTGCAGTTAGCTGCATTAGTGAATCATATTTTCTTTTACCATATGTAACCTAGTATAATTTAAGATGATAAGAAACATATGGTTCATTTGATATTATTATCTCTTCTAATATAATACAAATTTAAGATGATAAGACACATGTGATCCATTTAACATAGTTACTATTTGATGGTACATTGATTTGACTTGATGATAGTTTTGTAACCTACAAATGTTCAAAGCTATTGGCGTGTTTATCAACCGGGGTTGGAATGAAATGAAAGGGAATCATTCCCGATTGAAAGGATTCCAATGTTTACTAAAATTTTAGGGAATAAAAAACACATGGGGCCCATATGAAATCCGGAATCACACTCCAGAAATTCTCGGATTTGGATCCCTAGGAGAGACCTGGTATTTGGATTCCTGGAGAAACTCTTCATTCGGATTCTAACTTTTATACCAAAACGACCCTCATGATTTTTGGCTAATCCGAAAGTACCCCAACAACTTCACCTTTCCAACCCATCACAGTGTCCTGCAATTTCTTCTTTATCAACTCGCGGTGAGCTCCAACGACAATGGCGGTGCAAACATATACAAAACCACATACAATGATACAAATCAAAACAATCATGAGAATCAAGTTTCTAACAAAACCCAGAATGATAGAGAGATATGGGTTCCTTCGCACCTCTGTTTTGAGAACCAAAGAGGACGGAGAACATTTTTTTTCCCCTGAGGACGGAGACCGTCCTATTTTGAGAACCAAAGAGGGCTCTGACCACTTTTCTTCTTACTACTTATTGCAATTTATTTTTCTCTTTAATAAATTACTTTTATGAAATGTTTTTTTTTTCTTCTTAAAATCAAATAGAGATAGATGTGCTTCTACAGGATAATAAAATGTAAAAATATTTGTTAAATGTTTGCCCTTTGATCTTAACTCCTAACTAAAATGTTATTAAAAATAAATATAGGATTAAAAAAAAAACAAAAAAAAAAACAATAAGGGCATTTCAGTAATCTTATTGATTTATATTCCGATTCATCTGAATTAGTAAACAATTTATATGAACTAAAGTTCATTCATACTCCGATTCCAGAACATTTAAGTAAACAACTTCAACAGTAATCCGATTCTGACTCCTCCTCGATCCAATTCTTCCTCAATCCAATTCCTCTATTTTGATTACGGTTTCGTAAACGCGCCATATATGTCACATCCCGACCCGGGGTCCACCACATCCCGGGCCCGCTCCACCACCGTAGCATGATATTGTCCGCTTTGGGCCCCGACTACGCTCTCACGGTTTTGTTTCTGGGAACTCACACGAGAACTTCCCAGTGGGTCACCCATCATGGGAGTGCTCTCGCGCGAACTCGCTTAACTTCGGAGTTCCGATGGAACCCAAAGCCAATGAGCTCCCAAAAGGCCTCGTGCTAGGTAGGGATGGGAATATACATATAAGGATCACTCCCCTGGGCGATGTGGGATCTCACAATCCACCCCCCTTAGGGGCCCGACATCCTCGTCGGCACACTTCCGGCCAGGGATTGGCTCTGATACCAAATTGTCACATCCCGACCCGGGGTCCACCACATCCCGGGCCCGCTCCATCACCGTAGCACGATATTGTCCGCTTTGGGCCCCGACTACACCCTCACGGTTTTGTTTCTGGGAACTCACACAAGAACTTCCCAGTGGGTCACCCATCATGGGAGTGCTCTCGCGCGAACTCGCTTAACTTCGGAGTTCCGATGGAACCCAAAGACAATGAGCTCCCAAAAGGCCTCGTGCTAGGTAGGGATGAGAATATACATATAAGGATCACTCCCCTGGGCGATGTGGGATCTCACAATATATGTTTTGGTTGAGTCTGGATTCTTTTTGGATCCTCTTTGTGAAGATTCTAGGAATTCTTGAATCGTGTTCGTTCATTGTATATCATGCGGTTAGAAATTATTTTAAATATTTTTATTTAAAAATAAACATAAATAATACTTAACAAAAACTGACCGCACGATGTACGATGAACGGACACGATTCACGAATATTTAGGATTCTCATCAAAAGATCCGGAGAGGATCTTGTTGGGTTTTGATCTTTTCTCTCTTCTTTTCTTCACTAACACTCAAAATAGAGCTGAATAAAAGGGTGAGCACGTTTATGCGGAGAACCGTTGTGACTTAGAAAAGAAGGTTCTTCACGGGATGCCATGGAAACGTTAAGAATGTGCTAAAATTGATGCGTATGATTTCACGCGGAGTGGAGTTGATGATGGATTTTGAGGAGGCCACAATCAACAGTGGAGTTTGTTTGACCTATTCATAAAAAGCTAGAGGAATAGAGCATTCCCCTTTTTTCTTTTCTTGTCCATTACCCTTTAATCATGGCAAGAAAGAATGGTCATATATTTCCACATTCATCTCTCCAAGTCAGACGTGCAAATTAAGACCTGTTTGATAATTATTTAGAACCGATTTGATAATAATTTTGTTAAAAAAAAAAATTCATTTTTTTTTCTCCATATCTTCTTTTGCCTTCCACCACCATTCTTCAATTATCATTTCTCCTATATAATTTTCTCATACCTATAGCATTAAAAGTTAAAAGTTAAAAAACAAAATTGTAGCACCGAAGAGCCTTAAGAAGAAGTCACTCATTCTTCATTTAGTCCTATAAAGATGCTATTAACGTATCCAATTCCATGGTTAAGTATGGGAAGTTTTCACTCACACCCAATTTGTCATCCTGCATGTCATCTTAGAACATTCACGTCTAGTTAAATATGAGCATTATCTCACTAAGAAACAATAACTTATTTACACTATTAGACAACTAATTACAAGAGGATTGGTCGTAAATCACTGTTATGTATATTTTGCCTTTTCAAAATCGGAATGATTGTTGATGAACAAATTATCTTCGCATTGCATTGCATTAGTGGACCTTCTTAAAGTAAATTTTATCTAGCTAGCACATCCAACAGTAATAGTAAATTCCATTACCTTATTAGTTATCAATCCTAGATTAGTTTGATCTCTTCTACCTCTCTTAAGTCTTTTATTTTGCTTTAAAGGGAACCAAATTGTTTGCCAGATGAATTAGGTATCAAAGATCCCCGCGTCCAGGAATTAAGAAACAATTATATATAATGATTTTTATAATTAACAATGTTTGACCTTAATGAATCATACATAAAAAATGGCCACATAAGAGTTTCATAAGTTGATGACACCATGGATCACACAAAGTATCATTAATTGATCTGATATCTTGATTATTCTATTAAATTTGCAAAGACGAGGAAGGTTTAAATGCACTATAAAAGAGATAATTGCAGCATCATTGAAAACATGCTCATCACATGATTGAAAACATACAAAAAGTAAGATGGAAAAATTAAAATACAGGTAAGTTTCTTGAGTACATTTCATGGAACATCGTTGAAATTAAGTTCCCACTCATCGTGATATTGTTTTCATAAGAGGGATAAGGGTTCTTGACTCCCATATGAAGACATCACAAGTTAAGAACCTCCCCAGAAGAAACCTATTGTTCCCAGCTCTCTCTCTCTCTCTCTCTCTCTCTCTCTCTCTCTCTCTCCCTCCCTCCCTCCCTCCCTCCCTCCCTCCCTCTCTCCCTCTCTCCCTCTCTCTCTCTCTCTCTCCCTCCCTCTCTCTCTCTCTCTCTCTCTCTCTCTCTCTCTCTAGTCCACTAATGTTAATGTACGTGTTTAAGGATGGCTCTTTAATTAGGGTTCGTTTGGTTGTGCTTTTAAAATGACTGAAAGTGCTTTCAGAGAAAATACTTTTTGGTTCCAAAAGCACTTAAAGTGTTTTCTACCCTCTCTCCCTCTCTCCCTCTCTCTCTCTCTCTCTCTCTCTCTCCCCCTCTCCCTCTCTCTCTCTCTCTCTCTCTCTCTCTCTCTCTCTCTCTCCCTCCCTCCCTCCTATAATTAGCTGACTAACAAAGTCCACTAATGTTAATGTACGTGTTTAAGGATGGCTCTTTAATTAGGGTTCGTTTGGTTGTGCTTTTAAAATGACTGAAAGTGCTTTAAGAGAAAATACTTTTTGGTTCCAAAAGCACTTAAAGTGTTTTCTACAAGAAGCACCAGTTATGTGCTTCTTCTAGGAAGCACTTTAAGTGCTTTTCCAGAATTTACTTGCATTTTTACTAAGGATTGGTTGCAAAAATATTTTCACCAAAAACGCTTTCAGTCATTTTAAAAACACATCCAAACGAGCTCTTAGTCTTTGAGCAACGCGAGCTACATTCCCTTTATATGTATTTTCCTTCTATATATACCTTCTTCATTATTCTTTGTCAATTAGCAAAGTCTTATGATTATCGGGATGTCCATTCCCTAAACCACGTTTTATTTATGGGGAATGTTAGGGAGATCAAAATTTTAAACCAAATTTGCAAACCAAATGATATGTTACCAATATGAAATAAACACGTTAATCAACACTTAAGTAATAATCCAATCATCAACAACAACATTATTTGGTTTGCAAATTTGATGTATAAAATTTGACCTCCCTAGCTTTTTCCTTTATTAAAACATCAAACCACATGAAACTTGTTTAGTCTTTTATTGGTTTAAGTATACGGTACTCTTCAAAATAAAAAAGTACTGGTACCCCTTCTATCCAAGGGTGTTTTTGTAATGTATTTACATCCACGCATTAAACCCTACCTTGGAAGTGTAATACAACGCCTATAGCATAAAATCCAACCTTGTTACAGTAATGATAATACTATACTTTGATATTAACTATAACCCTACCGTTCTGTAATTTTAGATTGTAAACTTTGACGAATTATAAGGTATCCTTACCTCTTTGTACTCCAGAAAGTGAGTGTTATAGTCATGTTGTAAGACCATTAAACATGAAGGTAGAGAGTACAAAGTGAGTGAAGATAATGGATAATTTCATGACATCCACTCGTAATTAATAACTTAGGTATGTTGTAACCAGACGTTTATGGTATAATAGTTAACGTTGGTAGTGTAATAAACAATATCATTCTATAATTAACCTCACTATTATAAAAGGATAATGTTTGTGTTCCCTCCATGGGGGGACCTATTTGTCCCTTCACTTAGTATTAACGTAGCTTTACCGTACGAACATCATAATCGAAACCTCATTATCATTATCTAAAAATCACGTGTTCCTCTCATGTGGGAACCTACCTGTCCCTCCACTTATGATTAACGTATCTTCACCTTACGAACATCATGATCGGAACCATTCATTCTCTTGTATCATCAACTGAAGATCATATATGCAAAAAGTAATTCAATTTGGACCATTTGTATTCATTGATAGGGATTTTACCACCTACAAAAGTAGAGATAAAAACACTTAAAAATACTTGCAAGAGTACAAGGTTGTCGTAGTATAGCAGCTCAAGCAAGGTCGTTTTCCACAGGGATTGAATGAATAATCTATGTTAAAACCAAATCTCAGTTAATTATTTAAAAACGAAATTGGGAAGAGGTTGATTTTATAACCTAAAATATTAAAAACGAATTTAATTAAAAACAATTAAATAAATTGACAAAGTAAAGAAAATAGTTTTGAAAATAAATTTGAGCACTAGGGTTCAGCCGTCACCTTAACAATCCTACGTAGTTCTTCCAATTACTTATGAATTACACATGCATATTTGAAGGTTAGGTTTTCCTAAAGTATGCCCTACTTGGACCCCCAATATAGAACGTATATCTAACATGCAACCCGTCCGTGGCGTCCAGATCGAATGTGAACATGCAAGACTCATTAAGTTTTGTGAAAACCTTTTGAAAAACCATATAACTCCTAAGACGTGTCGTCCATCCTAAGTAGTTACACATATTAACCACAAGAAGCCAGCGCCAATTTCAGGGACAGCCCTCCGCCAAAATTGCATCAAGTTACTTTTCTAAATATCCTAATGGTGGCCAATCATCAAGACAATTAGATAGTTTAAAGCACAGTGATTAACAATCCAAAACTTGCATGCATAATATCATAAGCAAATTGAAAAGAAACTACATATTCTTGCTAAGGCTCGTGGCCTCACCCTAGCAAACGAAACTAGTTACTAACAACCATAAAACAAAATATTATTAAGAACATGGAAAGAAAACACCTTGAAAATAAACTTGAATTGTTCCTCCTCCTATGTCTTCTCCTAAAGTTGCGTCCCTCATTTTCCTAATGGCTCAAAAGCCTTATTTATACTACTAGAAACTAAAACCCTACCTAGAAAAGGTCTTAGAATGAAACTAGGAAACCTAATAAAATAATAAAACAGAAAATAAAGGTTTCCTATTTGAACTGGAATTCGAACTTCTCAGAAAATCAGACTTTTGACTGACCAAATCAACTCCGATTTGGTCCCAAAATGTCTCTTTTGAAAGCTTGAGACGTCCCCTACAAATCCTCAGAAGGAATCTTCCTCAAAATATACCATCTTGACCTCCAAAATACCCAAAACGTCCAGAAACGTCAATCTGGGAAAGCTGCGCGCTGGGCCTTCTTTTCATCGCCACGGTCAAACGGCTTGGTAGAAAAATCTGGAATTTTGATACAATCATCTTGAAAGACTCACGAATATCCTCCAATTGGAATCACTCCAGAATTCATCCGTTTGGTAATCTTTTGCTCCAGAGGAAGTCGAATGTCCTACATTGGAAATATATAACAAAATATCAAAATTCTACCAAAATAACCAATAAATTAATATTAAGATTAGGGTAAAATATATAGTAAAATATGGACTCATCAAATATCCCCAAACTTAGCTTTTTGCTTGTCCTCAAGCAAAACAAAACTCAAAAACAAATATAAAAACTAACAAACTAAAGACTTAACTAAAACGAAATTTTCACCTTCAAGTTGCAATCCATAGAAAACGTTAAAAATTAGAACATCTTTCCAAAAGTTCCAACTAATCCCACTACAGAGTCTAAGCCATTTAGAATCAATTAGAAAATAATTCATGAACTTTCTTTGGTGTAAAGTGAACCAAAATGGTTAAGGAGACTCGACTTAAACCCTTACCTCTCGTCCTTTTTATTTCACACATAGTAACTTCAAATAGCTATCCTTTTTTTTTTTATTTTTTTTATTTTTTAGTAACAGTAGTGGTCGAATAATGCTAGTTCTCTCGGAACCAACTAACCACCCTGCCCCATGCCAATACTCTACTGTTTGACGCGAGAATCACTGCTGATTAGGCAGGACTGGCCCGGTTACTAAGCAAAGCCTCGGGTGGGACAATTATTACTTTATTCATAACAATAACTAGCTTTACTTGAAACAAAAATAAAAATTAAAATTAGACTAAAGGTAAGTGCTTCAATCTCACTCCCCACAAACCATGTTGATGTGAACGTGCAAATTTTCAAAGTATAACTCATGAATTAGTGTCTAAGCAACGATAAATAGAAAAGACTCTAATGTGGGATTTATTTTCACCATGTCCATTTGTTCTAACGTTTAAAATAAACTATGGATATTAACTTAAAAAAGAAAATTTTAACGACTCAAAAACTGAAAATCTAAAAATTCTTATTTCCCACCCCCAAACTTAAATCACACATTGTCCTCAAGGTGTGGAAAATAAATAGAAAGATAAGGCACAAAAATACGAAGTCCTAAAAGCATAAAATAACCAACACAGACAAGTAAAAGAAACTAGGAAAATTAGAATAGAAACAATAAAATAAAATATAAAATAACAAATCAAACAGAAAAATTAAAGAAAAGAAAAAGAAGTGACACACCGGGGATGGTTCGAAGGGTGGACCTTGGGCTTGCTAGGAGGCGTTGAGAAATAACACACTTAGAGACAACTCTGGGATTCGAAAGCAGAACACAAAGCACACATTCCTGGACCCACACGTGCTAGCTCACGCGGACACAAACCCTAAAATATCCATATATAAACCGCATGCTAGCTCCACTCCACTGTCCTCATTTCAAAAGCCTGCCGCATGCTCTCTCTAATAGTCCCGAGCACAGAGCCAAACGGCTCTCTCTCTCTCGCCATATCTCGTCCATTTCTCTCATTTCTGATTGTGTTTAGAAACCCTAGGCCTCTCTCTAACCAAAGACCCGAACAATTTCTACCTTGTTCTCTAGTCATTCCAATTCTTCCAATGGTCCCGGATTTGTCGAACTCAACAACAAATACCAGCCGTGCCTCCATAGCTGGATTTCTGTCATTTATTCCCAAATCTCCATGTCTCTGCAAATCGAAGCTCCAATCCGTTAGTTCAATTTCCCAATGCACACCAAGGTAATATGAACTCCATTCTGATCTTGATGTATCGGCTCATTGATATGACGAAATTCTCTAATCTGATACTTGTGTATGCTGTGCTTGCATGTTCAACCCAGAAGTGATGTAGAGGCCCAAAAATTCATAGATCGTTATGCCCTCGAAGGTAAAATTTATCACTGCAATTATTTGAGCCTGAACTTGCAAGATCTTTGAATGTGCTGCCTGTGCATGCCTCAAATATGAATTAAGTTATGTCTCGCGTAAATCTGTGTAAAGTAGTCCTTTCTG
Source organism: Cotoneaster glaucophyllus (assembly GCA_036320875.1). NCBI lineage: Eukaryota > Viridiplantae > Streptophyta > Magnoliopsida > Rosales > Rosaceae > Cotoneaster > Cotoneaster glaucophyllus. The sequence continues at coordinate 19,142,585 of CM070069.1, read as the reverse complement.
AGTTCAGTGCGTTAATGCATCAATTTTAGTCTACTGTCTGCAAGCTCATGAATGTGTTCTGTATAGTGCATGTCTCGTATGACACTAAAAATCCGTGCATGAGGCTTGTTGAATGTGCTCTCCTCTGTGCCTGGACCACCCCCAAACTTGTATTGAAGTATGTTTTGGTTTAATTTAAATTGAAATGTGAGAGCGAATGGGTGAAGTGGGTCTAAGTAGTACAAAGTCTTCTTTGCAAACCCACTGTGAGTATCCGTGGACCTCATCCGGTGCTCCTTCCGTATCTGAGATGAATGGTGAATGTATGAATCCACGAGTAGTTGAGCTTAGACCGAATCAGTTCCAAATGCAGCCTGCAATCACAAATCAAAAACCTAATTAGATAAGTAAAAAATAACAAGAATTAAAAGTTGCAATTTTTTTTTTTCGTTTTTTTGTTTGTTTTTGTTTTTGTTTTTGTTTTTGTTTTTTGTTTTATTTTTTATTTTTTTATTTTATAACTAGGAATAAAGCAGGAAATTAAAATAAACAAAATAAAAAGGAAAGAGTTTGAAAAATTGGGTTGCCTCCCAAGTAGCGCTGTAGTTAACGTCTATAGCTAGACATATTTGAAAGAATGTGGTGATCATGTGATTTGTTCTTTTAGAGTCAACCATTCCTTGGCAGCATCAGAGGCTAATAGATAAGGACTGACTTGAACTATGCATTTAAATTCAGTGGTTGAGTTCTTGATGTCCTCCCTTTTGTGTGAATGACTTTTTGTAATCAAATAGGGCCCTTCCCATAGAAGCGTGTGTCTTCGTTGAACTGACTTAAACCTTGTGTTTAATACCCATAACCTTTGAATTGGCTGAAGTTTTTTACGAAGGATTGGGCTGCCATTAAGCACTTTATTCTTTCCCTTATAGATCGCAACCGTTTTGTACGACTCATCGTGAAGTTCCTCAGGTTTTGTGGGCTGTGCAGGTGTGCTGTCCTTCAAAGCATCAGCTCTCGTGCATGCTTGCAGACTTTGTGGGCAAAATTCTTGTGGCACATAAACTTGGGCAGCAATTTGTTCTGGTGGGATTAAAAGATCAGCATGTGTTGTTTCCTCCGTTGTGCAAGAGTCAAAACTTGATGGCTCTTCAATCTTAATGTCTCCCAGCATGTAATTAGAGCTCTCCACACATTCTAATGTACTAGAAGCCCTACCGTCCTTTGAACTTTGTGGCACATTCGGTTGCTCAAAAGGCTGTTGAGTACCTACCCATCTAAAACTAGGATGCTTTTCCAAATTTGGAGCGTAGTAATCAAAAGTGGGATCGTTCCAACGCCCAAGTGAATCGTTCCTCATATGAATATGCTCCTTCACATAGTCCGGAAAATATTTCCTATTTGGGCATTGTGAAATTTCATGGGTACTTGAACAACAAAGGGCACAAATTGTAGGTTTAAATCCATAGAAACCCTGCTTTGCAAATGAGACCCATAAAGGTGGTCCTCCTGGTGGTGGTGGTTCCCAACCCGTCATTGAATTGCTCTCAAAATCAACAGATTGAAACAAGGTGTTTTCTTGTGGGAATCCAAACCAATCCGTTGGGGGTTCTTGTGAGAATCCAAACCAATACATTGCTGCTAATGAATCCCATACAGGTGGTGGTCTTGCTTCATGAATGAAGAAAGCCATCCTCTCGCTGTTCACAAAATCAAAACCCAAATTTGAGCAGTATGCAATAAAAACGAAATTTAAAAAATATTAAAATTAAAATTTATATACACAATTAATCAACTAAGAATATGATAAACAAAAATTATTTAAAATAATTCCCGGCAGCGGCGCCAATTTCTTGATAAGGATTTTACCACCTACAAAAGTAGAGATAAAAACACTTAAAAATACTTGCAAGAGTACAAGGTTGTCGTAGTATGGCAGCTCAAGCAAGCTCGTTTTCCACAGGGATTGAATGAATAATCTATGCTAAAACCAAATCTCAGTTAATTATTTAAAAACGAAATTGGGAAGAGGTTGCTTTTATAACCTAAAATATTAAAAACGAATTTAATTAAAAACAATTAAATAAATTGACGAAGTCAAGAAAATAGTTTTGAAAATAAATTTGAGCACTAGGGTTCAGCCGTCACCTTAACAATCCTACGTAGTTCTTCCAATTACTTATGAATTACACATGCATATTTGAAGGTTAGGTTTTCCTAAAGTATGCCCTACTTGGACCCCCAATATAGAATGTATATCTAACATGCAACCCGTCCGTGGCGTCCAGATCGAATGTGAACATGCAAGACTCATTAAGTTTTGTGAAAACCTTTTGAAAAACCATATAACTCCTAAGACGTGTCGTCCATCCTAAGTAGTTACACATATTAACCACAAGAAGCCAGCGCCAATTTCAGGGACAGCCCTCCGCCAAAATTGCATCAAGTTACTTTTCTAAATATCCTAATGGTGGCCAATCATCAAGACAATTAGATAGTTTAAAGCACAGTGATTAACAATCCAAAACTTGCATGCATAATATCATAAGCAAATTGAAAAGAAACTACATATTCTTGCTAAGGCTCGTGGCCTCACCCTAGCAAACGAAACTAGTTACTAACAACCATAAAACAAAATATTATTAAGAACATGGAAAGAAAACACCTTGAAAATAAACTTGAATTGTTCCTCTTCCTATGTCTTCTCCTAAAGTTGCGTCCCTCATTTTCCTAATGGCTCAAAAGCCTTATTTATACTACTAGAAACTAAAACCCTACCTAGAAAAGGTCTTAGAATGAAACTAGGAAACCTAATAAAATAATAAAACAGAAAATAAAAGGTTTCCTATTTGAACTGGAATTCGGACTTCTCAGAAAATCAGACTTTTGACTGACCAAATCAACTCCGATTTGGTCCCAAAATGTCTCTTTTGAAAGCTTGAGACGTTCCCTACAAATCCTCAGAAGGAATCTTCCTCAAAATATACCATCTTGATCTCCAAAATACCCAAAACGTCCAGAAACGTCAATCTGGGAAAGCTGCGCGCTGGGCCTTCTTTTCATCGCCACGGTCAAACGGCTTGGTAGAAAAATCTGGAATTTTGACACAATCATCTTGAAAGACTCACGAACATCCTCCAATTGGAATCACTCCAGAATTCGTCCGTTTGGTAATCTTTTGCTCCAGAGGAAGTCGAATGTCCTACATTGGAAATATATAACAAAGTATCAAAATTCTACCAAAATAACCAATAAATTAATACTAAGATTAGGGTAAAATATATAGTAAAATATGGACTCATCATTCATCAAACAAATGGAAGGTTCATCATGAGGATGCTACTTGTTAAGAAAAATGTTGATTGGTTTGACGCGTGTGGATGGCTAAACAATCTCCAAATTTAATGCTTTTTATTTACATATATGACATTTAGATGATGCTAAAGAGAATGAATGGTTCCGATTATGATGGTCGTACGGTGAAAATAGGTTAATTGTAAGTGGAAGAAAAGGTAGGTTCCACCATAGAAGAACACAAGAATTATCCATTATAATATAGTTGTACAGTAAACTTTGACGATTATAATGTAATTTGATTAAAACAAAAGTACTAGTATTATTTTTTTCTTAAAGGTACCGTAGAATTTCTCGTCTTCTAATTGTTACCAAATAACTAGACTAACCCCTAATTAAGGTATATCACCATTATCATGCAATCAACTTCAAGTAGACCCGGCAGTTTCTAACACGACACGGTGACACGACACGAAAACGACACGAAAATAACTGGTTTCGGGTCAACACGATAACTTATCGGGTCATTATCGGGTGACCCGTTAAGAACCCGTTAATAATGGGTTCTTAACAGGTATACACGCGGGTAACACGTGGGTAAAACGTTTCGACCCGTTAAGAAAAAAAAATATTTTGATAATTCTAAAGTTTAATTACTAAAAGATTTATTATAAAATATAATAGCCATATTAATATATACAATATATTCTATATTAAATATATAGTTTTGTATTATTATTATATATAAGTTAAAAAAAAAGTTTTAGTCATTATTTATTTTTATCATGAGAGTTCCTTATTATCGTTACTAGGATAAGTTTTACTTAACATGTTGTTGTCCACAATTAAAATAAACTAGTATAGTATTTATATAGGCAAGAACTAAGAAGACACACATACAAGAACGAAAAATGTGAAAGAATATATAAACACTTGTGATTCATCATTATTCCTCCACAAGTAGATAATGGTTACACTTACATTATCGTTTAGATTTTTAAAATCCTCCAAACCCTCATGAATAATGTTTTTTATTTGAGGGAAAAATTAATAAAATTAATAATAATTATTGTAGAAGTGTAAAAAATGTAAAATAAATATACAATCACTTATAGTGACAAGCTTTACAACTTTCATGAAGAGGTCAGCTTCGAAATCCAACACTATAATCCATAAACCTTAAATTTATATTTAACCGTCGATTGTCATTTACGCTTTATTCTTCTTACTGAATTTCATTTTTTAAATTTTCCTTTTTGAAAACATGATCAACTGGTGGATGTAAGAAGATGAACGGTTCAGATCTTTGATATCACGTTTCGATATTTACGGTTAACTGAAATATGAGTCGATGTCATATTGTTTGTAGAAACTTTATAAACATCAAGCAATATTTTCACTAACCATAAAACTCTGAATATAATATCAACGATCCAAACCGTTCATCTTCCTGCATCCTCTAATAGATCATGTTTTCAAAAAAGAAAATCTGAAAAAAGAAAATTTGATGAGAACAATGAAGCATAAATGTAAACAACAATCAACGGTTAAATTTTGATATATGATTTATATGATTATAGTGGCGAATTTCGAAGTTAAGCTCTTCATGAAAGTTGTAAAACTTGTCATCACGAGCGTTTATATATTTTTCTATATTTTTTTGCACTTCTACATTAATTAAAAAACTAGTAAAGACTTTAGGTAAGCGAAAATATACTTAAAAGAAAATTGCGTTTTTATGTTTTACAATATGGTATGTATATACTTATTTAGTATTATGTTTTTCATTTGATTATTTATTGGTTTAAAATATATTTTCCTTAACGGGTAACGGGTCGGGTCGGGTCATATTACCTGTTAATATTATCGGGTCGGGTCATTTTACCCTTTTATTTTAACGGGTGTTACACGACACGACCCGTTAAGATATCGGGTACGACACGAATACGAGAAACACGACACGAATGCCAGGTCTAACTTCAAGGATGTTAATTGTGGAGTTGAAGAAAACTTTACTAAACTTGAAAAAGTTCATCCTGCACTTAAATATATAAAACCACAAAATTTTTTGTAAAAGAAATAGGGCATGATAGCATTTTTAAGTGCCTATAATTATGATGTTAATGCAAAAAAGGAAAACAAATTGGTTTATGTGTGCATCTAAGCGGACCAATTTTATTATTTTATTATAGTTTTTTTGTCGAGTTGACAGCAGATGGTTAAGGATGAAGAGAGAACAAGTTTCGTATTCTACCTTGGGAGATAATACATAAGAGAAATTAGATTTATCTATAACCTCATTTGGTTTCATGCTAAATTTAATTGCATTACTATACAAATTCCTTTTGTCCAGAAAACAAAAACTATAATAATTTTTTGGGAAAATTAGGTTCACATCCTTATTTTTGTTACTCCATTGATTAAAATCCTATTCATTTTCAATTTTTGATCAAGGTCATTGGGTATTAATAACATCATTAATTATTTGAATAATAAAATATTTTTATTTTTAAATATATTCCTTTAGTGTTAAAAATGTTACAATTAGTATATTTATATTTATGGCTAAATTTTTTATCATATATTTTAATTTTTAGTTTGTACCTATTTTTAATTTGCAACTATTTTTTAATTTGTACCAATTTTCTTTTCATTTTTAATTTGTACCCATATATTAGTTTCTTTTTGTGCCCATATTTTTTAAAGTTTTATTTATGTTTGTATCCATGTGTATACCGTCACATGACATTGTATATTTAATCAATGATAGAAAAAATGCATATGGTATATTTATGTTTTATGCCTAAACTTTGTATCATATATTTATATTTTTAGTTTGTACCCACTTTTAATTTGCAACATTTTATTTTAAATTTGTAGTATTTTCTTATTAGTTTTATTTTGTACCCATGTATTAATTTCTTTTAGCGCCTATATTTTTAAAAATTCATTTGTACTCATAATTTTTAATCTTTTATCTGTACCCTAATTTATTTATAATGTACCCATTCTTCTTTATTAATGTATCACTTTGTTATATGTGAAATGTACCATTTTTTTTTTGTAAAATGTACCAATTTTTTTAACACTATGGATACATTCTTTTGCCATTTATTATTTATTATTTTTACATAGTTTTTATCCATTTATTCAATCAAAATGTTTGAATTTTTTTATTGTAACCGTTTCTAATAGTATTATAATGAGGGATTTTAAATTTATAGGATTATAAATCTCATAAAATATCAAACAATTAATGTCAAAACTATAATATTAATAGTCATATAATGAGGTGTACAAAGTCAAGGGACCTTAATCAAACTTTGAATACTATTAGGGTTTTAATCAAAGAATGTTAAGGATTAGAGACCGCATCCAAAGTATCCCTAATTTTTTTAAGACCACAAATTCTTCTTTAATAATTATTGGAGTAGGGCAGACTGCAGTGAGAGCAGAAAATGCGATTGTGGGGTTAGAAGGAACATACTAGAACCACAAAGAGAATTCTGAAAGGAATATGTGACACAAAGTTATTAAGAGATCATGAGAATTCACATCAAATCATCAATAGCTGAGATTCTTCCCATTCAATTGTGGGAAGCACTGTTTTGTGCATCACCATATGAAATTATTTGCTTAAAAGGATGATACGAAGGCCCTGTGCAATTATGTCTTCTTGAATTTGATTTACAATGAGAGTCTCATAGGCAATAGGAATTTAATTTTATTGATAAGTATCATATATATTGATATTGATGTGGAGCTGCAAATTAAAGACAACCACATTTGTTAAATTGAGGTGGTAAACTGAGTGAGACCATATTGTGTCAACTTTCAACATTTTAGAATAGCCATAGATAACTAGTCCCTTATCACAAGTGCGGCACATGCAATGATATTGCAAGGGGAGAATTTTTGTGTGGATCAGCTGGTTGCTCGCTGCAGAAAGACTGATAAGTAGTCACTGATGCAAGGCATATGTAGTCCCTCTTTGATTCCTCAAGAACTTATGGTCGGACAATGAGAGGAGGATAATTAAGGGCACTGCATCTCACACTGCTAGTGTTTCCTTCAGCACTTCTTCTTTGTTTATATACTTTAATTCTTTGAAGAAAGAAAAGGAGTGCATAAATCATTTTCAAAATTAATGCTTATATTCCTTCCATAAGAATAAATTTGTACCACAAAATTTGAAGACGGTTTACTTCTCTAGCAATATTGAGTGTATCCACTCGGTGGTGTATAATGGGATATACAATACATATACATCTTTTGTTGGCCGGGAAGCTCTTCAATGGGACACAATACTCATCTTAATAGAAATATGCAAATGAGATGCAAATGTAATTTTTAGATTTTAATTTTTCATCTCTCTATGAGAGATACTCTTAGCTTTGTATCTATAAGCTTAATCATATATAATCCACGTATGGATGTACAAACAAACTTATTATATGTCAAATAAAAAATATTGTTTGATATTGGATACTAATTACTTGGCCACTGTTACATCCCAGACTCGACTCCGTCGTAGCACGATATTGTTCGCTTTGGGCCATGCCCTCACGGTTTTGTTTCTGGGAACTCACACGAGAACTTCCCAGTGAGTCACCCATCCTAGGAATGCTCTCGCCCGAACTCGCTTAACTACGGAGTTCCGATGGAATCCAAAGCCAATGAGTTCCCAAAAGGCCTCGAGCTATATGGAGGGGAGCATGTACATATATGGCACATCACCCCCCTCAGTTGGTCGGTGTGGGATCTAACAACCACTATGTTGATGTAATAGTGACTATATACAAGTTATTGTAACTTGACACTCAATACTAGCCAATCAAACTCTAAATTTACATTGGACCTATAAAGTTATCAAATTAATAGAAAAACTAATGAGAAGGGTTTGAAAACTTTGAGTTTTAACGATAAGGACAAAATAAAGGGTAAAATGAATTGTACTAGGATTGACTTTTTAGTGTAAAAATATGATTTTTCTTTAAAGTAAACAGTACCAGGAGCTTTTCGTTAAAATTCCTCAAATTAATTAAATACCTTAATATGTCTCCAAATAATGCAAAACATGCCACAACGTAGGAACATAGAGATTCCTATAAAGTGCTTTGTATTCTTGATATCATATAGCATTTTAAAATACATGGTATGATCTATTTTGTTTAAAGATGCATGATTTAGTTGAGGAATAGTACTGGACCAAAGTAAAGCCACAGAAAAAGGTCCAAGAGAAATGGTGGGTGGAGCAAACTGCGATGTGCTAAGGCCATCTCTAACCGAGGGCCAAAGGGCTCCTTTTATCTCTGTCACAAAAAATCGTCTCAAACCGAGGGCCAAACATAATTTATTATTTAAATTTAAAAACTACAACAACTTAAACTAAAAAAAAAGGTGAAATTTTTGGGAGAAATAGTGTAGGAATGACTTAGGTATTTATAGGAAAAAAGGGGAATTTTTTAAATTCATTAAAAAAAAATTTGGCCAAAAAAGAAGAAGAATTGAATCCAACGGTAACTAGCCGTTGGATTCAAATTTTTCCCTTCTATTTGTGTTGGTTATAACCGACACTACTTCTTTTATTCCTGTCGGTTATAACCGATAGGAAATCTGACAGAAAGGAAAAAAAAATTGGGCCAACCTGGGTTGCAACCAGCCTTTTGGCCATTTGGCCTACGAACCCCCTGGCCTAACCCTCGGTTGAAGACTGTTTTTGGGTTATTTTCGATCTTTTAACCTTCTGGATCATTCGGTTGGAGATAGCCTAAAAAGTAGACAAAAGTTAGTGATGGACACAGAGCATGCCAAATTATTAACATGCTGCTGCCATCCCTTTGTCCTTGTCATTCTCTCAGTTCCCTAAAGAGTTGTCAACCTCAACCAAGTCAGACCTAGGGATCTTTTTTTTTTTTTTTTTTTTTTTTAAAGGAAGACCTGGAGCTCTTATATGTCATATTTCTAATGATATATGATCCCCAAAATATATGTACATATTAATGTCATAATACAAATAGTTTGGGCCATAATAAAATTAAAGCTTGTTATGGAGCCAATTTATTTTTATTTATACGAAGCAACATGACGCTGACCCACCAACTTTAAAATTCAATCTGAAATCATATCTTAGGGCTTAGACGACCATCTCACGTCACTTCAACCTGTTTGAGGGCTCGGACATGGTTCTCAGGAAGGGCGTCTATTACGCAGACGACCAAGGCCGGGAATATCTTGCCTCCTTAAATGTTGATAAACGGGTCATACGACAAGTTGATGTCACCGCAACAATCGTGTGAATTGCAACAAAAACACAGCTGAATTTAACCAACCAAGAATTATAGTCACTATCACCAAATGACCCATCTACTCCTACTCCAGTTTAGAAATAAGATTGAAATTGCTCCTTCTCCATTGCCTATAAATAAAACCAAAGGCATGACATAGCTAAACCTATAATCAAGGATCAATAAGTACTACTTTTTTTGTCGACAATGTATTATATTTGGTAGATCATAGAAAATGAAATCGATATACTTTAATGTTTCTTTATGTGGAAGTTAGTTTTTATTTATATAAGTAACATGGAGGGGGAGTATGTAGAATGGAAAACATGATTGTAGTGCAACGTTAACTACTCTTAAGTGCGTGCATGGAGTCAGCTTGGTTATCGTTTACCTGAAAGTTTCACTTGAGGTTAAATTTTTAGCTTTAGAAGTAATTTACCTTTGAGTTTGAAGATTACAAAATCTATCCTTCCTCTAATATAGAAAGAGGTATTGTAAAATATTTCAATCCAAATATGTGTGGAACAGTTTTATGTATGATAGAGCTAGTCTTACGTAATCAAGATAGGTTCTTCCAAATCTTTATGTAGAAATGCCGAAATGCAGAAGGTAAAAGCTACAGATGAAGATTGAAGAACACAGAGATTGAATCTTGAAGAAGAAGAATATCTGTTCTCCATTTCATTAACTCAGATGACATATTAGAAGAGTATATATAGTTTCCTTTTCTTAATAATCACAAAGTAAACTCAGCTTACAAACAGCTAACTTGCATAATAACTTGGGACCATCTCAAGCCTTGATTGCCTTTATATTTTTACACTTTATGGTTCGATTTAAGCAAACAAACGAAGGTTATAAACTTATATAAGGAAGACTTCCATCCCATTTCATCGTTTATTAACATGTATAAACACAAGACACAAAATGCATAAAACGTTTGCAGTTCAACTGTATCAGTGGAAACAAAACAAAAAAGACAGACAAATGTTTGTTGTTGGCTGTCATAGAACAGTAAAAATATATAAGCAATATTCCAAGCAAAATAAATGGCAAAATAAATGACAAAATAAAGTATGAGAGCTCAAATCAAATCAAGTTGTCTTGTCCAAAACCTTGACAACCGATCCAGCTAGTGCTAACATTATGAGAAAGAGATCTTATCTGGATATTTTCTTCAAATTTTAGAGATTAAGTAATTTGGGTTTTTAAAATTTGATTAAACCGTAAAAAATTATTATAATTTTTAAAAGTTTTTATTAACTTCTTTATTTTTATTCGTTGGATTAAATTTTAATGGTCCATATCATTTGTTTCATAGACTTTGGAAGGAAAGATCCGAAAGTATCTCTTTCCACATTTCTTAGGTTATAGCAGTCACGAGTGCAGATAAGAATACTCCTGAGCCTTGACGATGCATGTAGACATTGAAGAGGCGACGAGGTGACATTTCTAACTATCCATGAATATATATAGATAAGAACATAACACTGTTCAGCTTCAGAGAATGCTAAATGCTTTATCCGACAAGCTCCTGGGATTCAGCTTCAGGTTTTAGGTTATGAGCTTATGATATACTTGCAGAAACAATTATATCCATATCATTTAATCATTTATGTCAGTCTGTCTGTATATACTTCATTTAAAGAAAGTGTTGCCAAATGCTCCATGCTGTTGTAACAAAACATTCTCAATTATATTCCACCAATACCCCAATGTTGTTCAAGAGCGGAAGCAAGTATGGGCTGTAGCGGTGTAGCCCATTAATTAGGGATTTTGAACAAAAGAAATTTGTATTAATTTTTGTTAATTATTTAGTCCAAAGTTGCTCAAAAGAAGATTTAGGAAGTCTAATTTAGTTTAATAAATAATTTATATTTCAATATAGGTCAATCTTCATTTTGTTTTTTTAGCATAGGTCAATTGAAACAATTCTACTCTTAAATTAAGGTAAAAAAAACAATTTTCCTCACTAACTGAGGCCAATGGCACTTACTAGAATTTTTCTTATTGACCTCTCCTTAAAATTGATTGACTTAATTCTAATAATGAAATTATTTTGTTGTTAAATCAAGCAATGTACTAATTCATCTAAATTTTTTGAGTGCCATTTGAACTCAGGTTGAAAGAGAGAAGTACATTGCTCTCGATAACTTGGTTAAACTTAGGGGTGCAACACATTCTATGTCAAGTTTACTAAGAATGAAGGAAACTTTTGCTTTACGTGTCTATCTAATCTAGGATTGTTCATGGTGAGAAGTTTATTCTTGGTTACTCTTAGGGTTTTGACACATGTATCATTTCTTCTCTGGGGATCCAACCTATCCCTCGCAAGGCGCCGACCGTTCTTCCTGTGCTTTGGTCTTCTCCTTGGTTTTCTTGGATTAAACTTAATATAGATGGTTTGTCTAAAGGAAACCTGGTCTTGCTGCTTGTGGAGGAGTTTTCACAGATTGTCATGGTCAATTTCATGGCGGTTTCTTTTAAGGGATCGGTCATCGCAACTCTTTCTTTGCGGAAATATCAACAATTATTATTGGTATAGAGTTTGTATATCAGCTGAGTTGACATTGTTTTTGGTTGGAAAGTGACTCTTTTAGTGTTATTTCTACTCTCCAATCGTCTGATTTTGATCCTCCTTGGCCTCTTTGTACACAATGGTCTATTTGTTTGGACCACGTTCGGAATATGACTTTCTAAGCTTCTCACATATATCGCGAGCGAAATGTTGTTGCGGACAATTTTGCTAATATGGGCTTGTCTTCTTCAACTTTGGTATGGTACAATTCTCCTCCAGTGGCAGCTCATGATGCTTTGTTTTCAGACTATGCTGGCTTTCCTGGTTTTCGCTTCTCAAATTAATGTGCATCACGACATACAGGTTTGTCTGACTTTTTTTTCTTTTTCTTTTTCTTTTCTTAACCTGTGATGTTGCTTGATCTGTTTTGCAGGTTTAGACCTTTATGTTTGGCTTTAGAAGAGTTAGGTTTAATGCCCCCTCTTTTCCTTGTATCATTATTGTTTTCGTTTCTAGGAGGATAAGGTTTATGTCTCCCGTTTCTTTTTCATGTATATTTTTAATCTATTTTTTTCTTGTACTATGATCAATTAGATTTATGTCCCCCTAACTAGTGTAACTTTTTTTTTATTTTTATTATTATCAATAAAATTCTCTCGTACTGTCGAAGTTTTTCAAAAAAAAAATTAATAATAAAATTCCCCTCGTTCTACGAGCAACAATTACTTTTGGAGATATCAGCTAGATAGTGCTCGGTCAGATGGCAAGTATTATGTGGCTTGGGATGCTTCTTGACGAAAACACCTATTGGCAACTACTCATACCAATGTTTATACTTATATTTGGCACCTTCTACATAACATGATTATCATCTTGAATTGACTATAGCATTGAACGAGAAAATTAGTTGCAAATTTGAAGACAAAGACATTATATTTGCCATCGAGTGAAATATATTTTGATTTTGTAGCGGAGAGAAATCAAGGCTCAAGAGGCAATTAAGAGAAAGACATCAAGTATGGATGTTCTCGCTACTGTAAATAAGACTCTCTAACGTTTGCCAAAAAAAAAAAAGACTCTCTACCTGATTGTTAGTGATCCTCGACCACACATTTAACTTATCTTTTTAGTTTCTTTGCACCCCATGTGCTTTTATCTTATTTTTGGATTAAAAGCGTATCCCTAATTAGATTTGTATTTCATATTAACACTACTACAATACAGCCTATCACCGGCGCCGAGAAAACCGACAAGAAATCCATTTTCTGTCGGAAATTTGGCAAAAATCCGACATACAACAATGCAATGTCGCATGAGAAAAGCGACACAGTTGCTTGCGTCACAAAAGGGCTTCAACGTCGGTTTGGACGCTTAATGCGCCACTAATCAGTGTCGCTTTAAAGCGACACTACCTATAACGTCGCTTTAAAGCGACGCACACTTCAACATTAAAAAATAAAATTTAAACATTACGTCGGTTTAAAGCGACGTCAGATAACAGTAAAATAAAAAAAAATATACCTTATGTCGCTTTAAATCGACGTCATCTAACAATTAAATAACAAAATATATACCTTACGTCGCTTTAAATCGACGTCATATAACATTTAAATAAAAAAAAACACATTAAACCGACGTTAGAAAACAATTAATAAATATATTACGCAAACGAGTGACGATCTTAACCGACACCACGTTTTTTAATAGTGATTAAAACATTTATATAAATCTGTCTCTTCATTCGTTTTCACCTAGTTGTAACTAAACAAAAATTTTATAATCAAAATAATAAACTTAAAAGTAGTTGCCAAAACAAACTTCAATAGTAGGGCCAAAATATACAAGTACTTCACATCTAATATACCCCACAATATACAAAAACCCATCCGTCATAACAAACACTAAATCCGAGATTACAAACATAACATACACAAATAAAAACATAGAACAATAACAGTGTCATATTTATCCGACAAGAAAGCAAACCAAATAAACTACTCAACCGAATCTATGCCTGAACGTGGCCCAGATTCTTCTCCTCCCTGAGATCCTCCATCTGATCCAAAAACCCTCGTCAAGTCCACATCAAATCCAGCACCCGCAAGCATTCCAGAAAACCCCCCAGCTGGAACTTCAGGACAAAATCCACCAGAAGCAGCCATCTCGGGTCGATATACTGGCACTTGATAAGGGGGCTGCACCATGTATGGCATGGGCGGCTGCTGCATGTATGCCATTGGCTGAAGCAGCCATCTCGGGTCGATATACTGGCACTTGATAAGGGGGCTGCACCATGTATAGCATGGGAGGCTGCTGCATGTATGCCATTGGCTGCGTGGGCATCAGATACATAGGATATGGAGGTTGCTGATTAAGACCAGCATATGGATATGCAGGGGGAGGCTGACTTTGCCCCAACTGTTGAGGAGGAGGCTGACTTTGCCCCGATTGTTGAGGAGGAGGCTGACTTTGGCCCGATTGTTGAGAATGAGGAGGCTGACCCTGGCCTGACTGTTAGGTTCCCGGGCTAGGCGGTGGTTGCGACTGAAATCTTTGCAGAAACAATGCAAACAACTGTTCCTGCTTGTTCTCTAGGTCCGCTATCCGTTTATTATTATTTTCGTCCCTCATTCTCAACTCATTGTTTTGAGTCAACAGCACTGCCATTGCACTCTTAGATGACCTCCTAGAGGAATTTGATGAAGAAGATGAAGATGCATAGGACACCATATCAGGAGTCACCCCATGACCATATCCTCTGACTCTATTATGATTCTCAGGACCCATTGTATCAACATAAACTCGGGTCCTAAGTTCTTCACTATCCTCTTGGCCGGCCTCAATCAAAGTTTGCAAATTGCTCTCCATTGTTGCCTTGCATTACAATTTTTAAAAATAAAAATTCAAACAATCGTAAATAAAAAAAAAAAAGCTATAGCTAATAAAAATTAATAACAATGATAAACTAACACGAAAAAATAAATTACCCCTGTACACTCTGATGTTTCATCAATCCAGCTTTTATCTTTTCGTGTATGACATTCACGAAAAAATGTTACTAGATCAGGCTCTTTCCCATGCTTGTTCCGCTTTATCAAAATTAAAATTTCACATAACAATTTTAAGAAACCTCATATTAAAAATAAAATTAACTAAAATTTTTTAAAACCAATAACCTTTCTTCAAAATGTACAGTACTTACAAATTCTTGCCTCACTCGGGCAAAAGATTTTGTACCAATAGTATGGTTCATTGTCTTAGATTGCCGATTAATTTTATTTTTTTCAGCAACCTCCTGCAAAAAAAAAAGGAAATTATTCGACAAACTTAAAGTTAAAATGAAATAACTCATATACCTATTACCCTTGTTTTTTCTCTATTCCAATATGCCACCAACTCCAACCATTGTGCAGGATTCACATTAGGAGGAGGGCGGCTGCACTCCTTCGCTGCTCTTTCAGTATAATACTCTTTTTTTAACTTATTTCTATACTCCTTGTGCGCCTTCTCCGCACACTCAAGTGTCATATGGCGGATAATAGGCATTTTTACGATATCTCCATCTTCAAAAAAAATATTTCCCTACATCGATAAAAAAAATAAAATAAAAAACAAGCTCATCAATTATTATTACAACCAATGACTTATAATTTTATTTTCAAGTCAAAATAAAAATATCTATACCTTTATCCTATTCCAAAAAGCTTCCTTAACTTCTTCATCAATCTTACGCCAATCCCTCATCAACGGGAGATTTCTGTAGTCTCGAACCTCCCCTGCAACATACTTTGAAAATGCACTAGAATTATCACTAATGCATTTTCCGGACGCATCAAACGAACAAAGCTGTTTCGTCCATTTAGGAATTGAAGGTCCGCGCCTTCGTTGGGAAGTTCCTTATTAACACACATACAAAAAAAAAACAATTAAAAACCAGGAAACAAATGTTAATTTTCAGGTAATGCATTTTGACGTGGGGACACTCGGGTTTATCGAGTTGTAGACTTGGCCGGACTATCGAAGGATTTTTCAACCATGTTCCGTCGATTTTAGGACTTTAAACAGGTAAGATCATGTTCTCCTAGTTGAGAGCTTCAATTTGGTACAAATTTCATGAAATTTGGATGAAAAATGAGGACGATATTAAGGTTTAAAGTTTTTCCAGAAACCAGGGACGCAAAGGTGTCCGGCGCCGTATTCCGACGAATCATCGGAGAAGGAAGAAGAATATTTCGTCAACTTTGACAGAATATACTAACGTCGTCAGGTAAGGTTAACGGTATATGATACTATTTAACGGAATATTCCCTAACGCCGTTAGGGTTTCCATCCAACGTGCCAAACAAAAACAGAAATTAACAATAATTAAAAATAGAACCAGATTCGAACTCCTCTTCCACATGAAGTTCCTCAAAAGGTTGATCTTCCATAGAATTGGGGACGGAGATGGAGGATACGAGAGAGAATGGTTGAAATTGGGGAATGAGAGGGAGGATACGAGAGAGAAATGAAAAAGAAATGGAAGCACGGTAGTGTTGGGAAAGATGGGCATCTAAATATGGGACAAAAACCTTGCGTCGGAATATTGAACCTTGCGTCGCTTTAAGGCGACATAATTACTGACACAACTAGATAAACTAGGCCTGCCATACTTTTTGACTGAAGGCCCTGACACATTTCTGCTAAGAGTGTTAGCGTCGCTTTAAGGGAAGATTGTGTCACTTAAAAGCGACGTTAGACTGACATGGCGTCGCTTAAAAGCGACATTAGACTGACATGGCAGTATGGCGTCAGTTTAAGGGAAGATTGCGTCGCAATAATATCAGGTTGCGTCGGTTCGAAGCGACGCAAACTCTGACACTGACTGAAAAAGTTGCGTTATCCATTTCCCTGTGCAAAAAAAGGGGGAAAATTCCCGCCCAAAATGTTTCAATTAAACCGACGCAGATGGCATATACCTTCGATTAAAAACGACAGTAAACAATCATTTAAAAAAAAAAAAGATTTAACCCAAAGTTCAAAAACAGTTATGTTATCTCATATAATATTTTAATAAATAAAATTTAACTTATATATAATACTTAATAAGAAGCAGAAAATATAATTTTATGAGAAGATATCATAACACACGAATTAAAACATGGTCTAATTAATACATAAAATAGATAATATATTTATTCCCTGTCATCATCTGTTAGCTCCTCGTCGGCAATAGCATGACTAACGAACTCGGTAGGCAACGGTAATGATTCAAGAAAATGAGTCTCTTCCACGCCAACCCTTGTATGGAAATTTTCATTATCAAGAATTCGATCATCCAAGTTAGGTATGGCATAATCATCAATTGCATCATTCTCCTCTAATACGTCAAACAAATCCCTCGGCTGGGTTCGAACAACTACGTGCCAATCTTTTTCAATTGTGTCCTCCACATAAAATGCTTGTAATGCTTGTGATGCTAATATGAAAGGACCATCTTTAAATCCCAATTGATTGAAATTCACCATAGTAAATCCATATTGATCGGTCTTCATTCCTCGTAGACTTTCACTATTAACCCATTCGCACTTAAATAACATCACAGCTCGACCCCTATCTCCTGCCTCAGTAGGACCACAATATTTAACCTCGAACATATCCATAACTCTGCCATAACAATTCACTTGCCCAATTGCTCCAGGAACATTAGCAGGTACAAAGACACCACAATTTTGATTCTTATGCTTATCATCCACAGATTTTATACGAAATCTAAACCCATGAACAATGTGACTTTTATATCTTCTCACAACCCTACTAGGATAATTAGCTAGCCAATGCAAGTCTTGAGATATCAATGTGTCATTATCATGACATCTTGAGTTCATCTGTAATAAGTATGTAGATAAAAATTGACAGAATAACTATAAACATGTTATAATTAAAATGCAAAACAATAAATAAATAATGTTATTGTTATATCAACTCACATGATGCTTGAACCATTCTGGAAATTTTTTGTTGCTTAGCTCCTTAATTTGTCGCATAGTTAACCTTTCTCGACAATGTTTTGTTTTCAAGAATTCCTCATGTTGCCTAGACAATTATGTCCAAATTTAGATAATTAATTTTTCAAAGTTAAGAAAACTAATAAAACATTAAGATGTATGATTAAATGTTCTTACCTTCTAAATGGGCTAACTTCATCACAATTATTTAGAATGTATTTATGGCAATGATCAAGAACATTTAGATCGAGCTCCACATTTTCTCCTGAACCCATATAACATCATTTCGAGTCAAAAATTGATAACCCACCAGATACTCCACGTCCAATACCATCTTCATTTCGGCCTCTACGGGTACGACGAGACTCAACGTCTCTAAGATACATGGAACAAAAGGACAAACACTCATCCACCAAATATGCTTCAGCAATAGAACCTTCGGGACGACCCTTATTACGAACATAATGCTTCAGTATTTGCAAATACCTACAATTAGAAAACGAAATACAAAATATTATAATTATTAATAGAAGTTACGACTATAATTGTAAAAAAATTATAAAAATTTATTCATTACCGTTCAATTGGATACATCCATCTATATTGAACAGGCACTGCAAGAGCTGCTTCATCTGCCAAGTGAACTGGGATGTGCACCATTATATAAAAAAATGTGGGAGGGAATATTTTTTCAAGTTGACATAATGTCAAGGCAATTCTTGAATTCAGTTGCTTGAATCCTTCCTCAGACTCCTTTTTACTACAAAACTGTCTGAAAATTGCACTCAACTCCAATAATACCATAGTAACAGCTTTAGGCAAAACCGGGCGTATTGCAAGCGGGAGTAATTGCTGCATTAAAACATGGCAATCATGACTTTTCAACCCATGTATTTTTCGTTCATTCGCGACAAATTTGATGAATATCCATCGGGGACCCGAATAGTAGACAACACTTTGCAAAACGCAGTTTTTTCTTCTCTTTTCAACGTGAACAATGCTGGAGGTCGAAATGTTCTATTTCCTTCTCTACGTGGGTGTTGACTACGTCTTATGTTCAAGAATTCAAGATCTGCACGTGCAGCCAATCCATCTTTAGACTTTTCTATATCTAGCAATGTTCCCACCACACTGTCACAGATATTCTTCTCGATATGCATAACATCAAGATTGTGTCTAATCAACAGATGCCTCCAATAAGGTAGTTCATAAAAAATAGATTTCTTCTTTCACTGACTGTTACTACTTGTACTGCTCGAAGTTCTTCTTCTACATTGCCCAACTGAAGCATCTTTGTTTGGTTTTCCAAAAGTAAATCTCAATGTAGAAAGTTCTTCGAGACATTGTAAACCAGTCCACTGCCTTGGTGCACTACGATGCTCTCGACGACCATTAAAAGTTGTTGATTGCCTTCGAAACCTATGATTATCTTCAAGAAAGCGTCGATGCCCCATATAACAAATCTTACGACTCGCCAGCAAGTAAATAGATTCTTTATCATGCATGCAATGTGGACAGGCTTTATAGCCATGTGTACTCCATTCTGATAACATTCCATAAGCCGGAAAATCACTTATAGTCCATAAGACGACAGCCTTCATTGTAAACCTTTGGTTGGAATACGCATCATAAGTGGAAGTGCCCACCTCCCACAACTTATTCAGCTCGTCAATTAATGGACGCATGTATACATCAATCTCTTTACCAGGACTGCGCGGTCCTGGTATTAACAGAGACAACAACAAATTTGGTTGCTTCATGCGCATCCATGGCGGCAAATTGTAAACAGAAAGCACCATCGGCCATGTGCTATGGTCATTCCTCATTTTTCCAAAAGGATTAAATCCATCACTGGCCAACCCTAATCGGACATTTCAAATTTCTGACGCAAAATCTGGATATAAATTATCCAAATGCTTCCATGCAGGAGAATCTGAAGGATGTCTCATAAACTCATCCTTGGGACATTCAGTTGCGTGCCACCTCATATGTTCAGCCATATGCTTCGACATAAAAAATCGTTGCAATCGTGGTTTTAAAGGAAAATACCACATAATGTTAGCTGCGATCCTTTTTCTTGTGCTATCCTCTGCGTTGGTAATTTTGTATCTTGATTTACCACAAACCGAGCATACGGTCAAATCTGAAGTATCTTTCCAATAAATCATGCAATCATTGGGACATGCATCAATTTTCACATACGACAGGCCCAAGTCATTTATAAGTTTTTTTGCCTTATAACAGGATTCAGGCAAACAATCCCCTTCAGGCAACATTCTTTTAATTAACTCCAGTAAAGTGGTGAAGATCTCGTCTGGCATTCCCGCTAAACACTTGATCTGATACAGTCTTACAACTGCTTCCAATTTCTTAAACTCCTTACAACCTGGCCACAAATCTTGATCTGCCTCTTCAAGCAACCTAAAAAAAGTCGCCACCTTTTCTGGGCGCCCTTCCCCAATAGGGGGTTCAGTAGACGGCCCATCACCTTCTTCTGCTAATGGTTGGACAAATACATCATTAAGAAAATCATGCATGCCAATAACCTCATCTCCTGTCTCTTCTTCTCCAATTGCCACATTTTGCTCTCCAATATTTTGCTCGCCATGATGTCGCCACCAAGCGTTTTTATAATTTTTATCCATATCATACAATATGAGATGCTCAACAATAGTGTTCCTAACAAAAGTATATCGATTACAACATCTTTTCCAAGGACATCTGAACTTATCAGGACCAACACCATTTGCAACTGCTTGATCCAAAAACGAATTAATTCTAGTTGTATATGCTTCAAAATTTCGGGGTATCGTCAACCAACTCTTATCCATATTTTACCACTTTACGAGGGTAAAATATTATGTTGACACTAAGATGCCTACAATCTTTCAATCCCTATCATGTAGGCATAACTATTAGAATTTTCAATTTCTATCTTTCAACCCTCGAACTCTATCACGATTGCAATCTTTTAATTTTCAACACCTATTATAATAAAAACAAATTAAAATAACAACTAAAAATTATCAAAACTATGCTCATATTACCATTCCAGGAAATAACAACCAAAAGTTATCAAAATAACAACAAAAACAAATTAAAATAACAATTAGAGTGCAAAACAAATTAAATTAACATAATATATTCTTATATTACTAAATATTATAAGTTTATGTTATATTTAATATTATGAATTTAACATAAATGCTTATAAATATTATTCATTTTCATTTTCTCATAACAATTCAAGTGACAAAATTAACTAATTCAACTAAATATTTATTAATTCAACCAAAAAAGTAGAAATTTATCTAAGCACTTAAATTAGAATTTTTAAATAAATAAATTCGTGTATTTTCTATCTTTCAACCCTCGAACTCTAACACGATTGCAATCTTTTAATTTTCAACATCTATTATAGTAAAAACAAATTAAAATAACAACTAAAAATTATCAAAACTATGCTCATATTACCATTTAAGTAAATAACAACCAAAAGTTATCAAAGTTATCAAAATAACAACAAAAACAAATTAAAATAACAATTAGAGTGCAAAAAAAATTAAATTAACATAATATATTCTTATATTACTAAATATTACAAGTTTATGTTATATTTAATATTGTGAATTTAACATAAATGCATATAAATATTATTCATTTTCATTTTCTCATAACAATTCAAGTGACAAAATTAACTAATTCAACTAAATATTTATTAATTTTACAAAAATAGTAGAAATTTATCTAAGCACTTAAATTAGAATTTTTAAATAAATAAACTTGTGTATTATACAATTTAAAAATTAAAGAATTTAGTCATAGAAACCTGAATTATGGAAGAATCCGTCGTCCACCAATTCTTTATGTACTCAACTAGCTCGATAAATTCCCTGCAAAAATAAATTATAAACAAAAATTAAATATAAGATGAGAAAATAAAAATATAGAAGCAAAAAAAACTTACTTTTGTGAACAAGTACTTTTGTGAACAAGAAGTTGGAAGAACAAAGAAGTGTAAGAGAGAACAGGGGAGGAATAAATTCGCTGCAAAAATAAATTGTAAACAAAAATTAAATATAGGATGAGAAAATAAAAATATAGAAGCAAAAAAAACTTACTTTTGTGAACAAGAAGTTGGAAGAACAAAGAAGTGCAAGAGAGAACACGGGGAGGATTTGTAAATTGGAAGAGCGAACAAGTAAAATGCAAGAGAGGAAGAATAAAACACGGGGGAGAGAATATATAAAGAGGTTTAATCTGTCGCTTAGAACCGACACTAGGTTTCAAAATATTTAAAAAACTAAAATCTATGTCGCTCAGAACCGACGCAGGATTTAAAATATTTAAAAACAATAGTTAGTATCGCCTAAAAGCGACACTCATACTTTATGTCGCTTAAAAGCGACACTGAATAAACTCTTACGTCGGTTTAAAGTGACATTAAATTCTTACGTCGGATTAAAAGCGACGCGCATACTTTATGTCTCTTAAAAGCGACACTGTTTTAATTTCTTACGTCGTTTAAAAGCGACGCTAGATGTTTACGTCGATTTAAAAGCGACATCATGTTCACTTAGTGTCGCTACTTTCTAATCCGCCACTGTACTATATTAAAGCGTCGCCACAACTGACACTATAAGCCCCTTTTGTAGTAGTGTAATCTTTAGGGTTAATCTCTGTTTACTGCCCTCATGTTTCGTGGTTTTCAACATTTAGTACATCAAGTTTTTTTCATCCCAGAGTCATACCTAAAGTGTTAATTTTGGGACAGTCTCATACATCCGTTAGTCAAACTGTTAATTCTTCCGTTAAGTGATGACGTGGCGCCCATGTGGACAGTGACTAGGCGCCATGTGTCATTAAAAATATTAAAATAATTAATTAAATAAAGTTAAAAAAAAAACTCTTTTCTCCCCCGTTCCCAGCCCAGCAGAAGAAGAAGAGGAAGGAGGAAGGAGGAAGGAGGAGGAGGAGGAGGAGGAAGAAGAACAAAAAAAAAAAAAAAAAAAAAAAGGGGGGGGGGGGAATCTGCAACCCAGAAGGAGGAGGAGGATGGGAGGAGGGGAGTGAGGGAGGAGGAGGGACAAGGAAGAAAAGAGAAGAGAAGAGGAATAAGAGGAAGAAGAAGGAAGAAGGAAGAAGAGGAAAAAAAAAACCCATCTCTTTCCCCCCGCCCCTAACTCAGAAGAAGAAGAAGAAAAAAAAGAAGGAGGAGGATGAGAGGGGCAGATGGGTCGCACGCCAGGGGGGGAACGGAGGGAAGTGGGTCGCGCGGGGGGTGGGGACGCGAGGAAGTGGGTCGCCGGGAGGGGGTGGGGGGAACGGGGTGTCTTCCTTTTCTTCTTCCTTCTCTTCTTCCTTCTTCCTGTTCTTCTTCCTCTGGGTTGGAGATCCAGTTTTTTATTTTTTTTTCCCTTCCTTTCTCTCTTCTCTTCTCTTCTCTTTTCTTCCTTGTCCCTCATCCTCCCTCACTCCCCTCCTCCCATCCTCCTCCTCCTTCTGGGTTGCAGATTCCCACCCCCCCCCCCCCCCTTTTTTTTTTGTTCTTCTTCCTCCTCCTCCTCCTTCCTCCTTCCTCTTCTTCTTCTGCTGGGCTGGGAACAGGGGAGAAGAGAGTTTTTTTTTTTAATTATTTTTAACTTTATTTAATTAATTATTTTAATATTTTTAATGACACGTGGCGCCCAGTCACTGTCCACATGGGCGCCACGTCATCACTTAACGGAAGAATTAACAGTTTGACTAACGGATGTATGAGACTGTCCCAAAATTAACACTTTAGGTATGACTCTGGGATGAAAAGAACTTGATGTACTAAATGTTGAAAACCATGAAACATGAGGGTAGTAAACAGAGATTAACCCTAATATTTAATTCCCACAAATTATTTTCTCACAGTTAGAGTAATTTATGTTTTACCGCAATTTATTTTCTCACAATTTATTTTTTCGTAATTTATTTTCTCGTAATTTATTTTCTTGCAATTTATTTTTTCAGATTTTTTATCGCAGTACATTATTGTAACATAATTACTTATCAATTCGATCCATTCGACAAGTTCAATTGGGTTGATGCGATTCACCTCCTCATGCATACATTATCAAAATATCAATCACCAAACTCGCTTCCACCCATCCATTCACTAATTATGTCATCACAAACAACACCCATCTCAACCTACAAAAAATTCTTAGGAATCCACCGTTGTTGTTTTTCCTTTTTTTAGTCGATTATTTTCAAACTTTAACTCTCGACATTCTTGAGAATTTCTTCGTGTTGGAGCTCAAAGTATCCTCCAATACCACACGTGAATTTAGAGGAAACTAATTAATATTGAAGGCCATAACAACTATACAACCCAAAAGCAAGTCTGATCCACTTACAAAACCAGGCGCATGAAGCATACTATTGTCCAAACTATCTGTTATCCACTACCTCTATTCAACAGTGGAAAGGCAGTAACCCAAAGATGCATTCATGATTCACTCTGGAATATAAATATAATAAATATATGTGTGTTATAATTGAATGAACTCGAAGCACGAGCTTGTCATGCATGAACAATAATTTCTCCAATTTACCTTTTATTGACTTATAATAAAGTTGAAGAAAGAAAAGTAAGAGATGTATAGAAGTATACAGGTTTTGTCACTTAAGAGCAAGTCCACCCATGGAGCCTTCCCCCCAGGCAATCCACTATGCAATCCACCCTAATGAACAGTAACTGCCTTAAATGAATAGTAACTGTCAATAATAAACAGTAATTGTCATTTGCATCTCCACCCATGAAGCCCTTCCCCCAGGCAATTGGTAATAAAATATTAATATTTTTTTCTCACCCAATCCATAAAATATTAATATTTTTCTTTAATAATTAACGGTTCTCTCTCTCTCTCTCTCGCTCCCTCGCGAACCCAGATCCATCCTCTGCAAAAAACAGAACCCAGCTCCCCCCCCCCCCCCCGGCGAAGACCCACCCTGCCTTCCCCCCCCCCCCCCCCCCGACGACCCACGCTGCCTTCCCCCACCCCCCGCGACGACCCACTTCCCTTCTGCGTTCGCGCTCTCTCTCTCTCTCTCTCTCTCTGACACAAAAAAATAAAATAAAAAATTGCAAAGGCCTCGGGTGACAGGCCCGTCGATTCCCCACCCCCCCTTCGCTCGGCCTCCCACCGTCGCTCGGCCTCCACACGGCTGGAGCTCACTCCACCGGGCCTCAGGCCCTTTCTTCTCCACTCTCCCCCGAGCAACCCAAACGGGTGGAGTTGCTCTAATATTAACAGTTTAGCATTTTTCTCGACTTTCTGTATATTAGTTAATAAGTAACATGTCGTTTTGCTTTCATGACTTGTAAGATATTCGACAAGTCATGTAATGCCATTTAATGATATAATATTCTCATAGATGGCGATATCGCAGACATGTCGATTAGCCACTTATTTGATAAGAGTACAGACGAAAGTGAGTAATGCAGGGAATAATCAAACAACGTGTCATTTAGTTTTACCAATAGTTGAACTTTGGGTCACTAGTGTTCCTTTCTTTTGTCTGGCCGAAACCTCTTCTGCCCTTATCCAAGTCTTCACCTTACAATTTTTTTTTTCTTTCAATTTTATGTCCTGCAATGTAAGTTTAATTTTTAGGTGACTGTAAAGTTTATTTATTAAAAATTAATCAAATAAAAAATCATTTAATTGTTATAAGCGATGCGAGCGAATTTAGTGTTTTAATTGAATTGTGATTTTTTCTATGTTAATCAAACCACTGATTGATTTCTAATTTTCTTTTTTAATTTCAAAATTTGAGTGTAAAGTGTTTATTTATGAGTTGTTGAAGGATGAGAGTTTAGTTCTTAACATCCTATCTTCTGATCTTTTCTTGTGGGCATAGGTTAGACATTAACCTAGGAATACGCGTTCTGAATTTCTATATAGACAGATTACAATCAAATTACATTGTTCTGCTCATAAGTTTAGTTGAACATCTAAACTCACCAACACATTTAGCCAAAATGTCTACAAACATCAAATGCAAAATGGGACACTACACAAGGAAGGAACAAAATAAATCACACAATCTTACGATGGAAAGATTCTGCTTTGTCACTAGGTGCATATCCGATAACACACAAGATTTTCTCGTTACAATGACGCACGAACCGAAAGAAGATAAAAGAAAATAATAAATAAAAAGAGGTCATTGCACCACCTAGAGGAAGTTCTTCACTGTATTTGTCCATTCCATACTGGAGTTTGCTGCCTTCAAATGACACTATGCATCGTCTTATGCTTTGCCTTTGGGCCAAGCATAATTATTGGAATGGATGAGTTGTTAGTACGTACTATTTCCATGTGCCTGCACAACCCAAAAAATGTTTAAACCTGATCAGATATTAGATTTGAAGATTTATCAAATACTATGATTTTAGGTTGAGCAATACTCACATCATATGCAACAAGAGATCTGCAGTAATCGGTGTTTGTGAGCACTGTACTGCTGGAGCCACACTCACTTTCCTTGACTGAAACTGTGGACCTATCAAGCTTGATATACCAAGGGTACTGATAACCCTGAGCAGTTGAACTCACATGGGAAGATGACCTCTGCATCCTCACAGCCCTTGGGATGTTCCTTCCCTCCATTGACGCCCTCCGCTGCCGGCTTGGTGGCCTCTCAACTGTATCAATAGGCCTTTGCTTCGGTGCACTCTGGGATCGAGCTTTCGCCTTTGAAGATTGTGTGTTGGCCATGTAGTTTGGGAACAAAGGGTAGTCATAGGACAAGGGCTCTCCATAATCCGGCCTAGGGAAGGCAAAAGGAGCTCTTGAGGAATCAATTTTGGACATGGCAGAATAGCACTGAGGGCTGCTTTGAGCTGTTCCAAAAGAGTAGTCCTCAAAATGTGCACTGCAGGCTCCCGGGCTCCTACCAGTCAACGTTGATGGAGCCGGAGAGGCCTGCTGGTAGGTTTCTTGGTTTCAGTATCCTTGATTTGGTGCATACCGAGTTGAAAATCTATGTTGTTCTCTCTGTTTGTGAGTGATTTGAATAGCTGCTGTTTCTGCTCTTCAAAATTCCTTTTGATTCACCAAGATCCATCTCCACAGTCTTAATGTTCTCTTCAATTCCTCTGTCCATTTCCTACATTTATAAATAACCACATTGCAAAACATTAGTCTAATGAGAAATTGATGCAATAAGAAAAACAACACTGAAAACTTGAAACTAAACTAAGTCTGTTAAGAGCATTTACCCATGCACTTGCGGTTCTGATTCTATTGCTTGTATCATGAAACAGTAAAATCAAAACAAAACAAAGAGCATTGAGCTGGATCATTGAACTTACGTTATCGGTATGCCTGGACCGGTTTTCCTGTAAAGATCTTCTGGGGGTGGAATGTCTAGGATTGACAGTATTTTCTTCTTCGACCATCCGGATCCTCTGAGCCTGAGCGGTCACCAATGCCTGCATGCACCTTAGACTAGCTTTGGCCTGTTTTCTCACCAGGTGACCCCTCACCAATGCCTGCAACTTCACTAGTCCTTTCAACGCACACAGTGCTTTTCTTGCCTGTAACAAATCCAATGCAATAGTACTCATTTCATTTTCTCGACATTTGATCATTTACATTACCTAAAAAGAGTCGGAGCATCCAACGCAAAATCAATTGGAAATAAAAGCAGAGTCCAAGAATTCTAGAATCCGCCAGATGGAATTTAAATTCTCAACATCAATAGGGAATCAAGAGTTGCATACCAAATTTTGAACGGAACACGGATTGAATTTTTATTGCAGCTGCTTCTTCACTTGCACCGGCCTTCTCGTTGGCAGCTGCCGTTAGCCGCATCACTCTGCCATAGCTATGGCATGCTTTTTCTGCTCATAATTCTCAGACTCCAATGTGCTCATGTGTACAGGTGGTGGTGTGGCCGGCACTGCATCTACACAATTGGAGTCCTTTGGAGCAGCTGCTGCTGCTGCTGTGGCTGATGATCTTCTGAAACTCCATCTCTTCTTCTCTCTCGGCGTTGTCTCTGAAGAATTGGAAATTGGAGTGGTGGGATTTTCATGACTTGCAACTGAAGAATTCTGATTTGTGGGGTTTTTTTCCTTGTCTTTCTTCCCTGTCAGGATACTTTAAAGCCATTTTCCTGTCTTCCCCATCTCTGTTAGCTCTCGTTGTTCTTCTAAGCTGCCATTGATTGACCAACAACGTAGAAAGAAGAAAGCAAGCAATGAGAAATTATAGGCAGATAAGATAGATCTCTTCTTTGATATGTAGCTTTCAACATTGTAGTTAGAATACAACAGTTAATTGCTAATCTCCTTTAACAGGTTGGGGATTAAGCTGCCCAATAGGCTAGTAGCAGTCAATCGCATGGAACATATACTATTGGCGGAGATTCCTTGCCTTTCATTTCAGATATATTATAAGCTAGTAACCCTTTTTTTCCTTGAGGTAATTCTTATTTTGGCATCACTATAGATACTATTAGATTTCCGTATATATAGAGAAATGATATCCACGTACGGGTTTAGATAATAGTTTTCAAGGGCATCTCAGATTTTCAAAAGGCAAAATCCAGCTCTTTCATGGAAGATTTCTGAGTTTGAGAGTTAAGCTAACCCACCTTACCTCATTAAATCCATTCCTAATAATATGTTATTTTTTAATTTATTGAATTCAAAAATCAGTGAGTTTGAGAGTTTAACTGACCCACCTTATGTCAATAAATTCATTCCTAATAATATGTTATGCTTTAATTTATGCAATTAAAAAATAACAAATAAACGCTTAACATGACAAGATAAAAGGTACATGTAAATTTCTTACCATCATGTATAATCAAAGTAATAGTATATATAGAATGGGAAGGATCAGAAAGCATGTGAAAGTAGGTCGAGCCCAGGCAGCATCCTTATAAAAAACTCATTTGTCTTCTTCTTTTTTAACGGGGTGAGGGTGTGTTCACTCGGAGGTCCATGATTGGGTTTCTGATTTTTATCGATAAATTTGATAGGGCCATATGCGGGGTGTGGGTTCCACGTACGAGTGTTGTGAGTTAAGGAGGTTCTGGTTTTATCACTTGCTCGTGCAAAATCCCAGGTGTTGGGAGTTTTTGCTACGGTTTTCTATTCTTTTTGTCCATCCCAAGTGAAAGTGGAGCTCTGAGCTATGAATCTGTGATTGTGAAGGTTATATTTTGATTCCAAAACCACCCACCAAGTATGCGTCCTATAGACTTTATGCTTGATATATATAATACTGAGATTGTAGGTAAAGGCGGATACATAATTCTTATGTCGGGTAGTCCTAATTAAGGTACGCTAGGCACTAGTTGGACAGCAGACTAACGCCTAGCTTCTATATGCCTAGACGGTCCTAGGTGGGTTTAAGTAAATTTTTATATACCATACAAATAGGTGTGTAAACTTGTATTGAGAATTTAGGTTTATTATTTTAGTTAGGTATATTATTTAATATAGGGTTTTTATCACAAATGATCCCTGAAATTGACCTATATCCTATTAAGATGGTCCCTGAAATTGAAAATCAATCAATGTAGTCCCTGAAATTGAATGCCGCAAATCAATGTGGTCCTTTCGTCTCAATTCCGTCAAAAATTCTGTTAAATGCTGATGTGTCAAGTAAAGTCTAATTAAATATTTTTATATAAATTAAAAATATTTAAATAATAAAAAAAATTATTTCTATATAATTATAAACTTGAAAGACCAATATTTAGATTAGTGCTTAAGGTCCAATTAGAGAAGAGGGAGTCAGCAGTTAAGCAGGAAAAAAAAAGAAAAAAAAGAGAGAACGTTCCCAGCCATTCCGTCGGCCTGTGCACCCGCACACCCAAACCGACCCACTCCGGCGTTTTACGCCATTTTTTCCGTTGAATCAACCCCATCCACCACTTGCAATCTATTCCACAACCCTCTCCTAATACTGTTGATTTAGAAACCAGTGTGCAGAATATTGATTTGAACAGTTAGGCGAGAGAGTGAGAGATGAAATTGATTTTGCAGAGCTTTGTAAGTCTTTGTTTTCGAGAAGAAAATATATCTTGTTTCGACATTTGAATTCAAGTTTTGAATCCACCCTCATTCTATATAAGATCGCATTTATGTTCCATGTTGCAAATGTAAAGATCCTTACAAACACTGTATGCGTGATACTGCAAATAAATTTCATGCGTTTAATAGGGTTCACCGGCCAGTAAACCTAACCACCCAGGCACCCCGTAAGTAAAGACCGAGGAGGGGTGCTGCCAGAAGAACCTGAGGGAGTGGATCCGCTGACGGGGTAACCACAACAGCTGCCACAACAGCGCCAACCACAACATACCTCCAAATTGATAGCATTTCGTGCTTGTCGACGCCAATAATCCGAATTGAAACCTCTCTGGTGTTGTCGACGCGACGGAGTGAGGTGGGGTGGGAGCTGGGTGTTGCTCGGATGGGGTGGGGAAGAAGATAAACAGTAATCTTCTTTTGTTTTTTTTTAAGTTTATAATTATGTAGAAATAAAAATTATTTTGTATTATTTAAATATTTTTAATTTATGTAATAATATTTAATTAGACTTGTGGGACCTAATTACTTGACACATCAGCACTTAACAGAATTTTTGACGGAATTGTGACGGAAGGACCACATTGATTTGCGACATTCAATTTCAGGGACTACGTTGATCGATTTTCAATTTCAGGGACCATCTTGATGAGATGTATCAATTTCAGGGACTATTTATGATAAAAACCCTTTAATATATAACATACAAAAATATTAGAATTTTTACTTTAGTATTTTAATGAATTTGATGGTACGAGATGACAGTTCAAGTGATTACGATTTTGCAGTATTTTACAAAATATTTTTCAAATGCCGTATGAATTCATAGTGAATTTAAAGGAAATGACAGTGTCAGACATATGGTATAAGGAAAACTAATGAAAATGATTTGAAAACTTTGAGTTTTAATCAAAAAGACAAAAATGTGTTGTAAGTGAATAGTACTATGAGTGATTTTTTAGAGTAAAAAATATCATTTTCATTCAAAATGAACAGTACTGGAAGTGTTTTGTTAAAACTCCCGTAAAAGTATTGGTTGAGTAATACATCATTCTATATTAATTAAAATGCTAAGTGGCACAACTTCATTAGACAAAATTAAAAAAGAAAAAGAAAAATGGGGAGTTGGTTACGTGCGAAATGGAGAAAGAAAGTTATTTTCTCTTTCTTCTTCGTTGGAGCCAAGGTCCAAGAACAACAGAGCCATGTTGGTCTTCTGCTTGTTTATTTACGTATGAAATTAGATCTTTTTACTTGATTCAAAACTTTTGTTGCACATCGTCTACATAGTCATGGTGGTTTTCCTTCTTCCTCCACCTACCTAAACCCAGTCCTCACAAGTCCTTTTTCAGACTTCCAAATGATGCCGATTCATGATTGGATCCGCCAGTGATTGTGCGGTCTAAGATTTGTGAGAGTGTGTGGGAAAGGTTAATATATTCCGGATAGCAAGGGCCTCAGAGGGATCCGGGAGGAAGAGACAAGTGTGATTATTAAGGTTTCTTTATTTGAAGCCACATGTTATGTGAACCAAAACAAAATTGTTGGATGTACGAAATTGTGGTCACCAATCGGTCTTTAGCCACGCGCAGACAACCCATACAGATACTGTTTGGAAGCTAATTAACGTACTTGTTAGCACTTGACCTTGAAGGATCTTACGACCTAATTTGCTAATTCGTGGGAAGCTAATTAACTTTTTTTTTTGTTTTTTGAAAACTAGAAGGGCACGTTTGTTTGACAGGATTAAGAAGGACTGGACTGGACTAGACTATAGTCCAGTGTTTGGTGCACACCGGGATTAGCTTTAATGAGCTTAGGGGGGATTCGCTGGGACTAAGGGGGGATTAGCCATTCTTAACGAGGGATCCCAATTTCTGGCGGATTCGTAAGCCAGATAAACATCTCATCGCTGCGTCTGCCCTCGGTCGCATCGTTCTCGTCTTCCCACATTGTTCCCTCGTCTTCCCCCATCGTTCTCATCGCTGCGTCTGCCCTCGGTCGTCGTCCTTGCCGTGCTCCCTCATCGTCGTCCTCCTCACCCTCATCGCTGCGTCTTCGCGTAACAGCATCTGCTCGCCCTCATCTGCCTCGAGTTGTCTGGTAAGCTTCGAATCTTGGATTTTTTTCGTCGATTTGTGTGGATTTGTTTGTGATATTAACTGAGATTTATATGATTTTGTTGTTTTGGGTTTGAGAAATTCATAATATACATAGACCTCTGCAGTTGAACAAATTAGGGTTTTCATATTTAGGTGAAATTGAGATTAGAATTTGGGGTTTTCATAAGATGAGATGGAATTTGGGGTTTTCAACAATGGGAGTGTCTGTGCGTGTGTGTGTGTGTGTGTTTCTGTACTCTCTGTGCGTGTGTGTGTGTGTGTGTGTCTGTGCGTGTGTGTGGGTGTGTATGTCCGTGTGTGTGTGTGTTAGTGTGAGTGTGTGTGTGTGTTAGTGTGAGTGTGAATGTGAGTATGTGTGTGAGTGTGTATGTCCGTGTGTGTGTGTTAGTGTGAGTGTGTGTGTGTGTTAGTATGTGTGACTGTGTGTGTGTGTTAGTGTGAGTGTGTGTGTGTGTTAGTATGTGTGACTGTGTGTGTGTGTGTTAGTATGTGTGTGTGTTTGTGTGTGAGTGTGAGTGTGTGAGTGTGTATGTCCGTGTGTGTGAGTGTGTATGTCCGTGTGTGTGTGTTAGTGTGAGTGTGTGTGTGTGTGTTAGTATGTGTGACTGTGTGTGTGTGTGTTAGTATGTGTGTGTGTTTGTGTGTGAGTGTGAGTCGTGTGTGAGTGTGTATGTCCGTGTGTGTGTGTTAGTGTGAGTGTGTGTGTGTGTTAGTGTGAGTGTGAATGTGACTATGTGTGTGAGTGTGTATGTCCGTGTGTGTGTGTTAGTGTGAGTGTGTGTGTGTGTGTTAGTATGTGTGACTGTGTGTGTGTGTTAGTGTGAGTGTGTGTGTGTGTGTGTTAGTATGTGTGACTCTGTGTGTGTGTGTGTTAGTATGTGTGTGTGTTTGAGTGTGAGTGTGAGTGTGTGAGTGTGTATGTCCGTGTGTGTGAGTGTGTATGTCCGTGTGTGTGTGTTAGTGTGAGTGTGTGTGTGTGTGTTAGTGTGAGTGTGAGTATGTGTGTGTAGTGTGTATGTCCGTGTGTGTGTGTTAGTGTGAGTGTGTGTGTGTGTGTTAGTATGTGTGATTGTGTGTGTGTGTTAGTGTGACTATGTGTGTGTGTGTGTTAGTATGTGTGACTGTGTGTGTGTGTGTTAGTATGTGTGTGTGTTTGTGTGTGAGTGTGAGTGTGTGAGTGTGTATGTCTGTGTGTGTGAGTGTGTATGTCCGTGTGTGTGTGTTAGTGTGAGTGTGTGTGTGTGTTAGTGTGAGTGTGAATGTGAGTATGTGTGTGAGTGTGTATGTTCGTGTGTGTGTGTTAGTGTGAGTGTGTGTGTGTGTTAGTATGTGTGACTGTGTGTGTGTGTTAGTGTGAGTGTGTGTGTGTGTTAGTATGTGTGACTGTGTGTGTGTGTGTTAGTATGTGTGTGTATTGTGTGTGAGTGTGAGTGTGTGAGTGTGTGAGTGTGTGAGTGTGTGAGTGTGTATGTCCGTGTGTGTGAGTGTGTATGTCTGTGTGTGTGTGTTAGTGTGAGTGTGTGTGTGTGTGTTAGTGTGAGTGTGAATGTGAGTATGTGTGTGAGTGTGTATGTCCGTGTGTGTGTGTTAGTGTGAGTGTGTGTGTGTGTGTTAGTATGTGTGACTGTGTGTGTGTGTGTTAGTGTGAGTGTGTGTGTGTTAGTGTGAGTGTGTGTGTGTTAGTATGTGTGACTGTGTGTGTGTGTGTTAGTATGTGTGTGTGTTTGTGTGTGAGTGTGAGTGTGTGAGTGTGTATGTCCGTGTGTGTGTGTTAGTGTGAGTGTGAATGTGAGTATGTGTGTGAGTGTGTATGTCCGTGTGTGTGTGTTAGTGTGAGTGTGTGTGTGTGTGTTAGTATGTGTGACTGTGTGTGTGTGTTAGTGTGAGTGTGTGTGTGTGTGTGTTAGTATGTGTGACTGTGTGTGTGTGTGTTAGTATGTGTGTGTGTTTGAGTGTGAGTGTGAGTGTGTGAGTGTGTATGTCCGTGTGTGTGAGTGTGTATGTCCGTGTGTGTGTTAGTGTGAGTGTGAATGTGAGTATGTGTGTGAGTGTGTATGTCCGTGTGTGTGTGTTAGTGTGAGTGTGTTTGTGTGTGAGTGTGTATGTCCGTGTGTGTGTGTCCGTGAGTGTGAGTATGTGTATGAGTGTGAGTATGTGTGTGTATTCTGCACATTTGTCCGTGAGTGTGTGTGTGTGTACTTGGTTTATAACCATGATATTACAATGTCAATGTTTTGTATTGTGTGGGGTTGATGCTGAATTGCAATATTCTGTGGTTGTTGGTTGCAGAGAAGATGAGCATAAACGGAAGGCTAAGGCTAAGGCTACTGCATTACAGGTGTCCTTTAATTTCCCTCTTCACATGCAATGCCTAGCAATGACAGCAATCCTCATACTAGTCTTCTTAGACACATGTTTACAGTGGTTTAATAAGCATTTTGTTTTAGAGTTTAGTTTTAAATTTTATGTTAATAGAGGAAGAATATATGGGAGAAATAATAGATGTATAAGAGTAGAACATTTTGAATATGAATTTTATTCTTGGACAAAAAGTTTTTTTTTTTTTTCAACATCACCCGTATATTTGTTGCCTCGGGTTAATGATAACTTGTTTTTTTTTTTCAACACCACCCGTATATTTGATGCCTCGGATTGTGACTTGGCTGGTTACTTTGATCTAGTTCATTTCGTATCATAATCACTTCAATTCCATCACCCTTAATAACAGTAAATATTACATATATATTGTTCTTAATTTTTTTTTGTTTTTTTTTTGTTTGGATAGATATGGATCGAAGGAAGCTTTTATTGATCTTATTGTTACAGATGTCTTATTTAGAGACAATTTGCATTTGTACGATTCTTGTGTTGATGATGCTACATGGCAAACAGAGACATGTTGAACGACCCACATTGACTAACCGTTCACTTGTTAGACGAGAGATTAGTTTGTGTTATCTGAATGGTATAATAGGGAATACTGATACTGAATGTGTCAACGAATTGAGAATGGATAGAAGGACTTTTGGCATATTATGTGACTTACCTCGTCAAGATGGGAGGGTAAAAACGGATGGTTTGGTGTCTGTAGAGGAACAGGTGTGTATGACTTTACAAATACTAGCACATCATACTAAGAATCGTAGTGTTGGCGGTAGATTTTATAGGTCGGGAGAGACTATAAGTAGGTATTTCAATAGCGTATTGCAAGGAATTTTGCGCTTACAAGGTATCCTACTAAAAGTCCCTCAGCATGTGCCTATTGATTCTACAGATCCTAGGTGGCGATGTTTTAAGGTATGATGATAATTTTTTTTCATTTTCCCTAAGCTTTAACTCTTCATTCCCTTTGTATAAATTAACAAAAACTTTTTTTTTTTTTTATTTTTTTTTTTATAAGAATTGCTTGGGAGCATTAGATGGAACACACATTGATGTGCATGTACCTGAAATTGACAAACCAAGATACCGAACAAGAAAGGGTCGAGTCACAACTAATGTGTTAGGTGTGTGTTCAGGAGATATGCAGTTCATATATGTGTTTCCGGGGTGGGAGGGTTCCGCATCAGACTCTAGAGTGCTACATGATGCAATTACTAGGCCTAATGGTTTTAAGGTACCAGCGGGTAAGACTATTACTTAGTCTCAACTTTGTAAGTTAGGTCTAGTTCTGTTTGTCAACTACAAAACACTAATAAGGTCTGGTTTTTTTCATTAGGTTATTATTACCTTGTAGATGGTGGTTATACAAATGGTGAAGGATTCCTTGCACCCTATAGAGGAATACCTTATCATTTATCTGAATGGGAGGGACGAACACCTTCTAATAAGGAAGAATATTTTAACATGAAGCATTCTAAGGCAAGGAATGTAATTGAACGTTGTTTTGGCTTGCTAAAAGGAAGGTGGTCGACACTAAGGAGTCCATCTTTCTATCCGATAAGGACACAAGGTCGAATAATTACCGCTTGTTGCCTACTACACAATCTTATTAGGCAAGAGATGTCTGTAGATCCAATGGAGAATTTGCCAATAATAGAAGATGGACAAAATATAGAAGAAGGTGAATATGTTGGTAGTGTTCAAACATCTGACCAGTGGACTGCAAAGAGGAATGACATGGCTCAGGAAATGTATAATGAGTGGAAAGCAATTAGGAACCAGCAACCGAACTAGCTATATGTGTTAATGATAACATTTTATTTTAGTATTCCTTTTTATCATGCATTTGTTGGATATTAGCAAAATGATTGGATGGTATGCAAATTGATTGGATATTATGCAAGTTGATTGGATATTATGCAAATTGATTATTTGTATTGTATTTTCCTACATTCAAATATTTTTTGTTTAGGTATGGATAACGAAAATATTTTGAATGCTACTCAAGAGCCAAAAGGAAGAAGGCGTAAATGGGAAGCATTTGAGGAAGAAGTATTACTATCCGTTCTTGAGGATTTTGTTGCTCGGAAGCAACGGTGTGACACTGGTGCTTTCAAACAAGGTACTTTGGTTGAAATAGCAAAAGCTTTCAATGTTTTATGTCCTCATTCAAATATAAAGGCAAATCCACATATTGAGTCCAAGTTGAAGAAATGGAAAAAAACATATAGTATGGTCGTTGACATGATAAACACAAGTGGATTTGCATGGAATGATGTCAAAAAGTGCGTTGAAGTTGACAGTGATGACGCATGGCAAACTTATGTGCAGGTTCATATCCTATTTTATTTATACATTAGTTATATTCTTGCTGCTATATTTGTTACGCATGCTAAATTTTAGTTTTGCTATGTTGATATAATCTTAGAGAAATAAAGAAGCCGATGGATGGAGAAGCAAACCTTTTCCACTGTTTGATAGATTTGCATATATATTTGGAAAAGATCGGGCTACGGGTAATGTAGCCGAAACCCCTGCTCAAATGGTGGAGGAACAAAGTCATGATCATGTTGGTGAAAGTGATATTGGAGGTGAAAATTTTGTTTCTTCAATGAACCAACAAAGCCAACAAAGCACCCCATCTGAAAATAGCCAAAGAAAGAGGAAAAGAGCTGTGGGAAGTTCAACTGATGGAACCGAGGCAATTATCAGTGGACTGAAAGATTTTTATGTTGAAAGTGGGAAGAGGATGCAAATGGTAACTGAAGCTTTAGTTCAAGGTACTGCAGATCATAGTGACATAGCTAATGAACTTGAAGCAATGGGTCTCTCTCCTATGGATCAAATTGATGCATTGTCTCTTATTTTGGATAAACCAAAAAATGTGGGAGTGTTCAGGGCAATCAAACTGGAACTCAAGAAAGTGTTCGTCCAAAGGCTTTTAAGCGACAAAGCAAGCGGATGAGTATTTTGGCTAATGTTAACATGGATGTATTTTATTAACATGAATGTATTTTATTAATGTTAACATGGCTAATGTTAACATGGATGTATTTTATTAATCGTACAATCTTATGTTATGGCTTATAACTTAGCTTTACACTAGTATTTTGGCTAATGTTAACTAGCCATTTTGTAAATTATGGAGATCTATTTTGGCTAATGTTAACTAGGATTTTCTAAATTATGGAGATCTTCTTATGTACTTGTATTTGTTGAAGTTGCATGTATTGGGCACTATTATTTTTCTTCTTTTGGGTGATAGAGTTTAAACCAAGCTACATTTACAAATTAAACTCAACTATTTATAAATAGTATGTCCCAACTATAGTATGTCCCAATTCTATTAGCAGGTAATAGAAACAAAACAATTGTCCTTTTTTTTTAAGATTCATAATATACATGGCAAAAATATGCTCCAATTAACCTATATGAGATTTGTAGCATTACTCTATTACACAATGGCAAAAATTTGTAGTCCTAGTCTAAGCAAACACAAATCTGGTGAACAGTACTGTTTTTATTATCCTGCTTCTTAGTCCAACACTGCACCAAACGCTTCACTAAGTTAGTCCAGCTTAGTCCAGTCTAAGCCAGTCCAGCTTAGTCCCAGCAGCTAGTCCAGTCCGAGACAGTCCGGCGCAACAAACGCACCCGAAATGTATTAACCAGGGCAAGAGATGCCAAAAAGTACAACGAAAGCCTAACAACAGGCAAACAACCAAAAAACAGACCGGAAGAACAAGGGGGTAGAAGACTCGACACTCGAAGCAAAGCTCTAAGTGTCTCCCCTTGCACCCGCAACACAAAATTAAGGCGGGCAAGGTAAACCATCATTATTCAATACATGCACTAGCGAAGATGGGGGTCGATCAACCCAAGACACATCACATATCTCCACATATCTACGCGACGCCAAATGGTCAGCCGCCAAATTGGCTGATCTTGGAATCCAATACCAGCGACAGTCCTGAAAGGCTTGAGAATCAGATTCAACATCGTAGATTGTTCCCCGTATACATGAAATGGTTGCTTGAGAATCAGATTCAACAACAACATGGGTCAAACCCAACGAGAGACCCAACTCACAGCCACACTGCAAAGCCAACGCTTCAACACTTGCAACACAAGTTGCACGAATCCTCTCTCTTCTGCCAGTAAGGAAATTGCCAAAAGGACCCCAAACCACTGCTTATGCATATCCATCACCCGTGGCAACATCCCAACTTGCATTAACATTTATTTTGACAAAGGGAATATTCGGCGGCATCCAACTAACCTAACTCGTACTACGGGATTGCTGCTACACCGTGCGGATGGAGGAAGCCTGCATGGCATCAAGGAAAGCAGCTACACTTGTGGAAATAACAGATAGTACCTAGAGCGGGTTGATAGATTTATGTTGGAAGAGGAAACTACACCTTGCTTTCCAAATATGTCAACAGGAAAAGACAATGAGAGACATAACCCGCTTCAAATCAGCTTTCGAGGGAGCATTAGCCTGCATGACAGCAATAAGCCAATTTCCCCACGATGTAATATCCCTCATGTCAACCCTATATGTTAAAGCACCCCTAAACCAAATAACTTCCATCCATGGACATAAGAGAAATAAGTGTTCAACCAACTCCTCATGATCATGACACAAAGGGCAAATCGGTGAAGGTGCTCATTTCTGGTTATATAGAGCTTCCATTGTGGGTAGGGCACGATGCAAAGTCTTCCACATGAAACACCTTAGTTTAGGGGGAGTATTGAGCTGCCACACCCACTTCCATAATAACTCTGGGATAGTAACAGCCGAAGAAGAGTTCCGAGGGTGTGTAGGAGTAAACAGAGAGCGTTGCCAATGACAACCGGACTTGACAGAATAAACACCTTTCTTAACAAGAGGCCACACCAATTTATCCCTCATCATGGAATCACCAATTGGAGTTACCAAAATAGCATCAACCTCCTCAAACGAGATAAACGGTCGAATAAACTGAATATTCCAGTCCCCAGTGGCTGGATTAATAAGGGAATCCATTGTGGTATTACGGCTAACCTGCATCTCCCCGGAAGGGATAGGGTGACCATCGGGAAGTGAGGGCAACCAATTATCCCGCCAAATTCGAACCTGATGGCTGCTCATCACTTGCCAGTAGGACCCTTTTAAGCAGAAGATCTCTACCCCTTAACAAAATCGACCATGCCCACAAAGCCTAGCCTCTCCACTTGGCATCCAAGAATGAACGGTGAGGGAAGTAATGAGCCTTCAACACCCTCGCCTACAGTGACTCTGGTTCCTGAATTAAACGTCAGCATTATTTCGCTAACAGGACATCATTAAAATCCATAAAGCTTCTAAAACCCATCCCCACTTGAGCCTTGGGGAGTCTGAGAGTGTCCTTAGAAACCCAATGGATGTGTCTCTCCCGGGAGCATGCCCCCACCAAAAATTCGTAAGCAATGAATCCAATTCTTTACAAATAGTCTCACGAAACTTGAAAAAGTTTATTGGATAAGCCGGGATAGTCTGAACCACCGCCTTAATCAACACCTGTCATGCCCCGACCCACGAATAAAGACTACTCACGAGCTAGGGTGTGAGTCATATCTTAGCTATAGAAATAAATTCTACAACCAAGATATGGTGGAAAAATTAAAGTAAATTTATTTGGAGCTGGTTACACAATACATCATATAACACTAGTTAACAACTTTTGCATACTAAACACTTGAGTTTACTACATATAATTTATTGAATACGCAGCGGAAATAAAATATTAGTATACAAAATTAATTCATAACAAAAGTACCAACAAAAATAATAATTGAAATGAGTAGCATTTGAAAATACATAAAATGTATGCAATGAGATGCATGAATGTACTCACTCCCTTCTAATCCCGTCAACACATACCTAAGGCACCCAAGCCTGCATGTCCCATACCATGCTTATACCACTTGGCTCCTAGTACGTTAGAATATGAGAAAACTCCCGTTCATCCCTTAAACCCAATTTTTGTGATTAAACTCTCAGTTTCCACTTTATTATACAAGCACTTCCCTTGACACCCAATTGTATATTCAAGCCCTTCCCCCGATGCTTGACATATACAAATTTCATGATTTTATAATCAACCGTTTGTATACTCAAGCCCTGCACCCGCTTGACATATACAAAAGGTTCATTATTTTTATATTCAAGGCAAACTTCAGCCCCTGAATATCCTCACAACTTAACTATTTACAGTGAGCACTTGACACAACACAACTCTTTTTTTCTTGCTTTGCAATGCATATGTATATGCCATGTAACAAGGATATCAATAATCACATGCTCTATAACATCTGCAACACTAATCAAACTGTTAGTAGCCAAAATTGTATTATATTATCAATAATAAAGTATTGATAACACACAACAATATAGTTGAAAAATATTACTTTACCATTTTACTCCATCTCTCTCTAGGTGATATTGATGCAAGACTCCATTGAGTTCCATAAAGCAATTCTGTTGGGTAAGCTCTCATGCATTTTATGGGATTTGTCTCTCTTCTTTTACAATGTTCTCAAGGAAAGTAAATGGATATTTTTGATGGTTTGATGGGAGTGCTTCTTATGGCAATGGCCTCCAAAATATAAATACATAAACAACACAAGATTTAAGTGGTTCGCCAAATCGACTACATCCACTGGATTTACTTTCATTGTATTTCACTATATATGAGAAACTTACAAATACAATGAAAGATCGCTTAAAGCCTTAACAATATGTATATGAAAGATAAGGGGTAATATGAAAAAGGAGAATGGCTTTGGAGTTGTTCTTTTTTTTTTTCTTTTTTTTTTCTTCTTCTTCCTTTCTCTTTTCTCCCTTGTCTTCCGTTGGTTCTTGCTCCTTCCTTTATAAAGATTGCATGACATCTTCCTCTCCAAAGAATCTCCACAAGTGTGCCAATAGAAAGAAAGCAAGTGTTGTGCCAATCATTAGACATAAAATGTGTTCCAATAGAAACACACCAATTGTTAACCTAATCATCACCATGAAATGTGTTCCAATAACAAGGCAACAAATGTTGTCCTAATCCTTAGCAATGAAATGTGGTCCAATAGAAAAACAACAAATGTGAACGTAATTATGAACTAATGAATAATATGCAAGATGTTCCTTGCATCAAATGCCACGTGAAATGTTCTAACCACAATAAGTTGTCATCTTCCTTTATTTAGAGTGGTGAGTAATCACTAAATCATTAGATCCTAAAGTTACAAACTCTCCACCTCATATTTGAGAGAAAATATCAAGACAAAATTACTCACTTAGTCCAACCTCAAACTCTCGGCCCTTTGTGAGGAAAATCAAACCAAACTCATTTAATCTCCCTTCTCCAATTCAAACTAAAAATATCTCTAATTACATATGAGCATGAAATAGCTAGTTTTTGAAATAATTTGTGGCAAAAAGGATTTTACATTGAAACTATTTTACATACTGAAAATAGGGTCTTGTACGTAAAAATAATTACCCACATACATACATTATACATATAACCATTTTTTTAAATACGGGATTTTACAATCTACCCTCCTTAAAAGAAATCTTGTCCTCGAGATTTGTAAAACCATAATCCTTGTATAAGTAAGATAAACAAATCTCAAAAACGTAGTTAAATATATCACAAAAATTATAGTAATTGTTGAAAAACATTGATGAAGTATTTAGTTAGAGTGGTTGCATGGAGACTACCCTTCCATTTCAAGTGGATTGCAATTCTCCAATTTAGGCCTTCCAACTCTAGCATAACACCTCTATAATGAACTTGATAGGAAAACAAAATTAGTCTTTTAACTA
Source organism: Cotoneaster glaucophyllus (assembly GCA_036320875.1). NCBI lineage: Eukaryota > Viridiplantae > Streptophyta > Magnoliopsida > Rosales > Rosaceae > Cotoneaster > Cotoneaster glaucophyllus. The sequence goes on along the minus strand of CM070069.1, from coordinate 19,100,093 downwards.
AACATCACTTAATTAATAATGAAATCAGTGTAGGAAAATTGATGGTTATACAAATCGAAAATGTAACTCACCAATCACCCTTACTAATTGGATTCTTATATTCTCATCACACGTCATTTATAATTTTATAACTCATCACATAGCCCAAAACTATGTAGGAATGAGATTTATTATTAACATTACCGACTTGTGTAGGAATGAGAATTTCACTTTGCAATGGCCCCTTTTTCTTTCTTTTTCCTTTGTGAGTAGGAATGAATTACATCCGAATTCGCTTCACCATCAAAATTATATATGAATTTACTAAAAATAAAATATTGCTTGGAATAAATTGCAACAATTACTAGTTTTATAAAAGCAAGCATGCTGAAATATAAGAACATCATTAGAAAAGAGATAAAACAGTTTTTTTTTCTTTTCTAGAAACTAGAATTGCAAAACGAAGTGAGATCATCACACATATAGATATATAAATATAGTACACATTTTTCTGTGCTTTGTAATCCTTCCTTAGCAACCTAAAATGATCACTATTTCCTTATATTTGCAGCGTAGTAATACAAGTCCAAAAGCACAATCTAGTTCACAAGAAACTACCCATCTAGGAATAAGTCAAATCCCAATTTACTCTACAAAAATCAAACGGAATGCTTTTGAAATCTTTACACATAATGTAAAATTAAAGTCCATGTATTCGACAAGCATATTAATCATCGTAAGGTCAATCATAGAGTATCTAATCCCTGAGCTATGACACCATTTTGTCACGCTCCGACCCGCGAATAAAGACTATTCACGAGCTAGGTTGTGAGCCATATCTTAGCTATGGAAATAAATTATACAACCAAGATATGGTGGAAAAATTAAAGTAAATTTATTTGGAGCTGGTTACACAATACATCATATAATACTAGTTAACAACTTTTGCATACTAAACGCTTGAGTTAGTACATAAAATTTACTGAATACGCAGCGGAAATAAAATATTAGTATACAAAATTAATTCATAACAAAAGTACCAACAAAAATAAAAATTGAAATAAGTAGCTCTTGAAAATAAATAAAATGTATGCAATGAGATGCATGAATGTACTCACTCCCTTCTAATCCAGTTAACACATACCCAAAGCACCCAAGCCTACACGTCCCATACCATGCTCATACCACTTGGCTTCGAGTACGTTAGAATATGAGTTAACTCCCGTTCATCCCTTAAACCCAATTTTTGTAATTAAACTCTCAGTTTCCACTTTATTATACAAGCATTTCCCCCGATGCCCAATTGTATATTCAAGCCCTTCCCCCGACGCTTTACATATACAAGATTTCATGATTTTATAATCAACAGTTTGTGTACTCAAGCCCTGCACCCGACACCTGACATATACAAGGTTCATTATTTTTATATTCAAGGCAAACTTCAACCCTTGAATATCCTCATAGCTTAACTCTTTACAGTGAGCACTTGACACAACACAACTCTTTTTTTCTTGCTTTGCAATGCATATGTATATGCCATGTAACAAGGATATCAATAATCACATGCTCTATAACATTTGCAGCACTAATCAAACTGTTAGTAGCTAAAATTGTATTATATTATCAATAATAAAGTATTGATAACACACAACAATATAGTTGAGAAATATTACTTTACCATTTTACTCCATCTCTCTCTAGGTGATATTGATGCAAGACTCCACTGAATTCCATAAAGCAATTTTGTTGGGTAAGCTCTCATGCATTTTATGGGATTTGTCTCTCTTATTTTATAACATTCTCAAGGAAAGTAAATGGATATTTTTGATGGTTTGATGGGAGTGCTTCTTATGGCAATTACCTCCAAAATATAAATACATAAACAAAACAAGATTGAAGTGGTTCGCCAAACCGACTATATCCACTGGGTTTACTTTCATTGTATTTCACTATATATGAGAAACTTACAAATACAATGAAAGATAGCTTAAAACCTTAACAGTATGTATATGAAAGATAAGGGGTAATATGAAAAAGGAGAATGGCTTTGGAGTTGTTCTTTTTCTTTTTTCTTTTTTTCTTCTTCTTCCTGCTTAAGCACCTTATTCCTTCTACACCTTTGCAAGGTATATTGGTGGAAGAATTTAGTATTGGCATCCCCCGCTTGAAGCCAATTCACCCTCGATCGCTAGTGCCAAAAACACACCTCACTTTACTGTAACTTGTCAACCTCAGGAAATAATATCTTTCGATAATGGAGTAATTATCCCTTATTGATTTAAATAGGAATTACTTACTTGAATGAAGTCAATCTTCAATTGGGAATGTATTAAAGATAGGATTTGGGTAATTAATCCATATCTTTTATGCTTTGACTTTTCCTTGCCAAGGGCAGGTGAGCTGTGGACAGTTGTATTCAACTGCTGAGACCTTAAAGGGTGTGAGCTGCGCATGGGAGTATCTGAGAAGTCTGCCTATTTATTGAGGGCAATCTTGTCTTTTTTTGGGCAAAAGTTCACGTGTCACCTCTAGAATTTTTGGGATTATTTTAGGCTCCACAATTACAATATTTATGTGTTTAATACAATAACCAACTAACGATTTATAATTCATATGAATACATGTACTTAATACAATCACCATATGACCGTGGAGATGATGATTGTATTAAATACATGTAAGTATTGTAGTTAGTAAATACTTAGTAAGTGGAGGGGACATAAATTTTCTACTTACCAACTCTAGCTATCTTTTTGTGTGGGTAAAATAGGAAAACTCAAAATCTCTCTTTCAATTTTTTTTAATACATACGATTATCTACACTAAAACCAACCTTAAATAGTTTTTCTCCTCCAATGGTTTTGGCTTAAAAATTTGGGAGTTTTAACGAAACATTCACGGTACTGTTAACTTTTAATGAAAATGACATTTTTACTCTAAAAAGTCGCTTCTGGTACTATTCACTTATTGGCACTCCAAAAATCTCATTCTACACTCCAAACTTTCTAGATTAAAGATCGATAATTTTCAGTTTTTTTGTTTGTATGTGCATAAGCTTCTTTGGTGCACATGCTTAAGGGCTGATTTGGTATTGTTGTGCTTTGAAAAAAAAAACTACTTATGTTGTGCTGTGAGAATAAGCAGCTGTGAAATAAAGCAAATGAGTGCCTGGTAAATTTTTTTGCAAAAGTGATTTTGGAAAAAAAAATAGTATTATAGTGTTTGGTAAACCTTTATATAAAACAGCTGTGACGGTGTGAAATAACAAAAAAAGGTTTGGAATTATTTGGTGTGCCTTGAGGGGCCCACTCCTTTTATGTGGTCTCCCTATTCTTCTCTCTTTCTTCCCTTTCTCTCATGAGATTCTCCTTTCTCTCTAACTCTCTCCCTATGATACTCTCACTCTCTAATTACCGAGAGAATCACCCACACCAACACCAATTTTCGAGTGGAATCCATACCAATATTCCCTGTTTTAGGTGTAGTTTGACCTATGGATTCGAATGGTGGCGTTGCATGTGAAGATCAAGTACTCAAAAATGAAGAAAGCCAACCCTTCCCTCTTGGTGAAAAACTCTTCGACGAGTTGACCTGAGGCTCGACGAAATTGGGGTGCTTCAAACTCAATTCAACCTTCATTTAATCTCAAGTACAACTTCTGTATCCTGCGTATCGAATTTTGGCATGAAATTCTTGGGATTTAACCCCAAATGCCCTCTCTGTGTTCATGCCCAGAAATCTGGTGACCTTCTTGGTCATTTTTCCGGCGAACTCAAGACTGAATCTACACCAATCGCCAAATCTCAACTCTGGGTAACTTTGAATCTACACTGAGCTGGAGAAACCTGGAGAACAAGAGAGATCGCTGGGAGAATAAGAGAGATCTGGGATTGAAGTTTTCTGGTTCGGGCTTTGCGATAGCTGAAAGTGTGAGGAAAGAAAGGCAATTTTGGGTTATTGAAAAATTCATTAAAGATTACTGTTCGTCCGTTTTTTTTTTTTAAATAAGCTGGTTTTTGGAAGCTGCTATTTGCACCTTCAGGTTTTGGGCTTATTTTCCTCCAAAACTTTGAAATAAAGTTGATTTTGAGAGTTTACCAAACACCAAAAACCCTCTCAACTTTTTTTCATACCCACTTTTTTTAAAATCACCTCAATGCCAAACCAGGGCTAATAAGGTTTGGTTGCTTCATCTGGTAATAAACTTAATTGCTCATTTTGGTCGTTTCCTCAAGTTCAATGCAGCTAAAGATATCATTGCATGCACAAAGAGATAAGACCACTTGATAATTTCTTAATCAAACCCTCCAACTGAAATTGAAAACATAATAAAAAGCTAAGTACCATATAATCTCATGTGGTGTACACATGCCTATATTGAACAATAATTTGGATAAAATGTGGAGAAAATAGAGTGCACGGCCGAATTCGGCTAAAAAAATAGCTCGAGTCCTTAATTTTCTAAAAAGAAAATTCAAAAGGGAAAAATCGGTAGTCAAGTACAAGTTTAGGAGATACTAGCAGAAATGCCAGCGTTATGCTGCGGGTTTTGAAATCGTTTCTGCTATCAAATTAAATAATCCTATAATTTTAATCATTAAATTTGGTGAACATGATTTTAAGCATGTTCAAAACCAGTAAGTTTGTCAATTACAACACACGGAAGTTCGTAAGCAAATTAATATTTCCAAACCACCATGAGAGATTACTTACGGTAAACTTATCTAGAAGTTGAAAATCAAACCACCATGAGATATTATTGTTGACCCTAAAAACTACTTAGCCTACGTGGCGCGCAGGCCGAATAGATAATGAGCTAACTACGTCATTTGGTCAAATGTGGGGTGTGTCAACTTGTTGACCAAGCTCGGTCGAGGAGTGAATGAATGTTGTTGTGACGTTGAGCGCGCTAATGACTTCTAAATCTTGCGACTACGACTGAGGAAGGAACACGTCTCGGCCTTCGTGTTCTAGAGCTTGAAGACAAGGCTGCTAGATTCTGCAAAGTTCAATATCAAATTCGGCTTTCAATGTGCCAAATGCTAAGTAACCTGTTAACACCTTAATTCGATGACCTCTTCCTACAAGGACTCAGGGAATCCTCGCTGACCGAGACTTGGATAGATAAGCAGTCAATCTCAAAGCAGTGATGTTAATCCAAACTGAAGGTGCTCATCGGTCGGCTAATTCTACGGCTTCAGTGCTGTTTATCAAAACTGAAGATGTGACGGTTGCCACCACAGTGTTGTTTATCCAAATTGAAGATGTGTTGGCAGAAGGGTAAACTAAAAAGATCTCAAGATATTTGAGAGGTTTCGCGTAGAGCGAGAATTTGCACATGACATATTTGTGTGTTGATTTGGAGGGGTCTTTGAATGATGACCCCCTTCTCTATTTATAGTAATAATTCCCACATGGCTGAAGTAGAGTTCCACTCGGACTATAATTATTTGATCAAATTCGGATGGGCTTCGGCCAGTCCTAATCCATGTAGAACTATGAACCCAACCCTCTTATTCTCCAAATTCAACCCTTGATTCTTGGCATCTTCTTGATTCAAAGTATAATTGGTATCTAAGGACTCCTTGTTCCATTAGGACTCGGCCGACTCCCCTATCCACATAAGATCATCTCCTAATAGGATTTGGCCAAATCCCACTTGGCTGGGCCTTCCTTGAGTATATTTCAAAATATCCCAATTTCATATACTTAGCTGAGCCCATAATTATTCTCGACCCAAAACTGTCATTTAGAGTCCAAACAATTAAATGAATTAATACTCATAAATTAATACTCATAAACAAGAAGCAGAACAACTGAATTGAAAATAAATAATTTAGGAAAAAGATACAATTTCGACCAAAAAAAGGGAGAAAGATACAATTGTTACATAGTGAAAGTCATTTTAAATGCACAATAAGAGCAAAAGATAAAAAATAAAAATAAAAAATAAAAACACATGACTTTAGGTATGATCCCTTTGAGATATAAATAAAAAAAAAAGGGATATATAACTGAGCCCTTGCTATACACTGGGAAGTGGGCTAAGCTTGCAAATTTACAATCAGTTTGTCATAATAATGTGGTTCTTTTGTCTTTAGCGATAATCGAACCTAAAACTTTTCACTTACAAGTGAAGAGGAATATTAATAGACCATAGTACTAAGTGATCACTCATGTTTATTTTTGGACTTTAGAATATATAACTCTATGCAAATATTAAAAAATATAAATAAATAAAGAGGCATCCACAAAATAAATGAGCATACGAAAATTATTTCCCTTTTTTTTTCTTCATTTTGTAATTACTAATTCACCACTTTCTTTTACTGTTCATGTTATCAAAAGATCAAGTAGTGGAAAAGCTGCTGCAGTGGATTCAAATTCAAATTCAAAACTATTGGGAAGATCATGGGGCTTCTTCTCTCTGAGTCTCAGCAGAATTGGAAATCAAAAGAAAGGAGAAAGAAAGGTTTGTGATATTTACTATGGAAGATTTTGAGGCAAAAAAGCAGGCCATGGATCTCAGCTGTGCCCACAAGTTCCACTCCAGTTGCCCTCTTCCATGCCTTCATGCCCATTCGGATTGCCCTGACCGTAGACCCCTGTTTTTTTTTTTTTGGCAAACAACTGTAGACCCCTGTTTGTTGCTCTTAAATTTCAGGGATACAAAAGGGAGCGGACTGCACAGTTCACATTCTTGGTTGCGTCTAAAAATTTTGTTTTGGTGTGTTTCGACACCAATCTTGGATCATTTTACAAAGCACTGTAACTCTACCTATGTGCTAAATTGACTAGTTTGATGGTTTCCTTTGTTCAAGTAGCTTGTAACTCAAGTCTAAGGATACGTGTTTCTGTATATGTATTCGAGGTTCTGTGTCTGATCGTTTTCGTTGTGACCTCAAAACAGGTTTAACCCAGTTAACTAGTGTTCCATTTTTTCTCTAGTCGGCTCAAAACATTGCCAATCCTAAAAACTAGTGTATGCACATGGTAAGGCCAAGGGCCATAGTGTATAGATGGACATTGAGTTTGATATTTTTACAAGGGAGTACGATTCTCTCTCCTCCTAATCTCTCTCCATTTCCATCCAAGATACCCAAGGGGCCCAACTTATGCATATGCATTCTTTTGTAAAAGTGATGTTATGCTTTAAACTAATTGAATTATAAGAAAAAAAATCGAGTAGTGTATCCACTCTAGCTAACGTAGCTATGTTCATGTCTACAACTTAACCAAAGGAAAATTCACGTGAAACATAGACCACAAATAGCGTAACTAATATCAATTCTATCACGCCAAATGCTTGTAAATGAGAGGTCTTATGTTCGATTCTCGCCAAAAGTAAGTTTGAGCTACATTATTGTCAGCCCATTTTGAAGCTAAACATATCCCTTTCCTCTTAGTATAGATAATATTGTCTGTTAAAAAAAAAAAAAAAAAAAAACCTTCAAGAAAGACTTAAAATATGATCGAATTGGTTGATTAGTGTTGTATTAACTTATTAATTGGTTACACTTATTTGAGGGTTATTGACCATGAGTAGCATAAATAATTTCAGTAATAAAATATTTGTTAAATGAGTTAAAAAATTCCTGAGTCAATTTGATAATTTTTTAACTATAAAGGTTGAAGCAAACAAAAACAAAATTACAATACGATTCAACCAACTTGTTTTTGTTAATAGGGTGAGAGAATTCGAATTTGAGATATTGAGAAGAAAAGTATTACTAGATCAATAACTAGTTAATAATTCAGCTGGGTTTAATTATAGTTATTTTTATTAAAAAAAAGAATATTTCATTTTGTCATGTTAAAATTTGGCGCCCTAAAAATTCACCAAATCAAATTTGTAATTACAAGGACATTTGATAATTTCTACACGGTTAAAGAAATAAAAATAAAAATAAAATTGATGGGCTTAAGTGTTCTTTGGGGGTTTAAAAAGTTAAGAACTTTTACATTTACAATGGCATAAAACAGTTTACCCACTAGATTTTAGTTGGTTTAAGCAATTTTCGTTTTTACACAACACGATGATTTTATCGAGTTCACAAATAATATGTAGGACATACAGAATTATGTTGGAATTTATTAGGTTTATTTAGGAAATTAATTAGAGATTTGATTTGATTTTGTAGTAGGATATTTTTGGCATTTACGCATTAAGGTTTCTTAGGTTTATTGCTCTATAAATAGAGCTTGTAATTTAGTTTGAGAATAAGTTAGCCACAATGTAGTCTTTTAGGGTTTTGTAGCCGTTTCAGCATTCTCAGTTTGTTTAATAATATTCTTATTATTTTGTAATCTTGTTCGTTGCGCACTATGATATTCAACTTGGTATCAGAGCAGGTTTGATCCTTTGAGATTAGTCTGCTTTGGTTTGGTATCAATTTGTTGGTTGAAAATTGTTTGGTTTCATTTCGGATCTTGATTAGGCTTCCGCTTATGTTCGATATGGTGAATGCATGTTTGTTTTTTGTCTCCATTTGGAATCGGTTTGTTTGTCTTCATTGTCCCGTACTTCAGCGTCTGATCTGCATCTCACCAGCCGCATCACCACATCGTTTCCTGCACTGCATCTGCACCCTCTGCAACCCGCGCGTTTTCGTTGAATCTGGCAGTGTTTCTGTTGGTGGGAAAGACCTCTGCTTTGACTATGAATGTTGCTGGGGTCGTCAAAGGTTGGCTTTTGATTGCATTTTCGTGGTCTATGATCAAGGATACCGTGACACCTATGAATTTGATGGGGTACCTGATTGCGTTTTGCACTATAGTTCCTGCACTTGTTTGCACAAAAAGGGAAAAGGGGACGAAGGAGACAAGAAAAAAAAAAGGAGAAAAAATGTAGAAAATAATAAAGACAAAAATCGTTGGTTTTTTGTTTGAAGGCCCACATGGGCAAAAAAGAAATATGGTCTATACGGTTGGATTTTTTTTTATTGTTTGTTTGGAAGTTGGTATTAGCATTGGTATTGGCATTGGCATTGACAGTGCACTAGCACTGGAATTTGGAGTTTTGCATCCACATCTACTTTGGCAAACCCATGTCGTGTACTGCCATGAGTTTGATGGGCGGTGTTGGAATTTATTAGGTTTATTTAGGAAATTAATTAGAGATTTGATTTGATTTTGTAGTAGGGTATTTTTGGCATTTACGCATTAAGGTTTCTTAGGTTTATTGCTCTATAAATAGAGCTTGTAATTTAGTTTGAAAATAAGTTAGCCACAATGTAGTCTCTTAGGGTTTTGTAGTCATTTCAGCATTCTCAGTTTGTTTAATAATATTCTTATTATTTTGTAATCTTGTTCGTTGCGCACTCTGATATTCAACTAATTATATATGAAACATTATCGTGCTTGCATAATAATTTGTAATTGGTATATATGCGTTATAACACGAGACCTTTATAAGCAAGCACCTCATATTCCACGTTGAATATTTCTTCTATTTGTGTTTAAATAGAAGCATTGCACTAAGCTTTAGTAGCGTACGGATGAATGCATTTAAATATCACCATCATTTGAGTTCCACCAAATCCTAGCGTGAGGTTTGAGTTTGGAATTTGGACGGTAGACGCTAACAAAATTAGGTGGTTCTTTAATAGTGCAGTTCCAAGTTCCAACGGTCCCCTTCCTTTATCCAATTTGAAATTTCCAACGGTTTGAAACTTTCATTCCATCTGCCAATCAACTGATCAAGCATAAGAAAAGCCAAAAGCAAAAAACAAAAACTAAATCCAACCTAGCATGTAACTACGATATATATATTTATCATGTACTGGAATGAGAATGAATGAGTATGATTCTCAATGCTGTTTTTACTAACACTTCGAAAATGTATTAATTATATAGGTTTCGTTAATTTTGGGTATGAGATACCTGAAAACTGTTACCAAATCATTCACTTCCCTATTCTTTGTAATCTCTTGTTCATTCATTTCACCATACCATATAAGTTAACATGCCCCCAATATAAAGGAGGAAGAATTTGTTGAAAGAATGTAAAATTCCGACACTTTGGAAACTTTACAATAAAAATACAATGTATAATGAATGATTTCGTAAATCCTGAATGAAATTTTGACATAATTTAGTGCCGAGGATCCAAACCCCAACTGCCAACTACCCAAGTTGCCCATGTAAAGTGTAAACCTTTCCTATAGGCTCGGCCACGTTAACCTGCCCATTTTAAAAGATCATCTTCCAAAAATTTCAAAAGTACATCACCAAGTCAATTCCATCACGGAGCTTTTACCTCACCCTCCCTCCACTTATCTTTCCTTCCATACCATATCGTCACCTTAATCAGTTCTGTCCCTGTGCAAGCACTTTTAAGATATGGCTTCTGCTTCCACCTTTGTCTTTGCATTGCTTGCCATATTTTCCATCGTTGTGGCTATTCGACCAGTCACTGCTGATCCACTAGGCAACCTACTGGCTCCTATCTTGTCTCCAATATTGGGTTTGTTTTATTTCATTTCACTCTAAATTAGTAAATTCTATCTGTTTTCAGTATTTCTTGTTTTTGGTTTTGTTTTCTGGGTTTTCTTTGGTTTTTATGTTTATTGTAAAATGGTGGATTTCTTCTGATGGCAGATGATGTGTGCAAAGAAGTAGAATGTGGAAAAGGGACTTGCAAGCCATCAAGTACTAGCACTTTCTTTTTTGAATGTGAATGTGAGCCTGGTTGGAAGCAGACTTCTAACAACACTCAACACTTCAAGTTCCTCCCTTGCGTAATTCCCAATTGTATGTCCTCTCTCTCCCTCCCTTATAAAATTATTTAAGTGGGTTATGAATTTTATGTAGTGATGTCCTTCAAAATCTGTCATTCAGTTCAAATAAATTTGTTTTGGGAGTGTTTGCCTTTCTGTATAGCTCTTGCTTAGAAATTTTTGGTCATGGGATATGGTTGGGTGGTAACGGAATAGCCTTTATTTTATAAAATGTATGATTAGGTGGTTGAAGCCTTGAAGGATCATATTAATTTGGCTAGGAAAATGTCTGTTAGTTGATCACTGCTACTCAATGTCAATGTGACAGGAGGAAATACTTGCTGCAGATGGTAAGATAAAGTAGTTAGAGGTCACGATGAGCTCGTAGTCTAGTGGTACTTTTTTTGCCAATGTTGGAATAGGTTCCAGGTTCAAACCCCCCTCCCCGTTGATTAAAAAATGTAGCTTAGAGGTCTGTAACCAGAAGAAAAAAAAATGTTTAGAGGTGAATACAGATTTCACCTCCAAATTTTAGGGACTAAAAACGGAGCAAGATACCTGGATAGAGATTTACACACAAGAAGAGAAATACATTTGGTGTAAAATGAAGTCAAAGTGTACCTAGCCATGACAGGCAGTTCAGGCTGAAAGGCGAAAACTGTTAAGTAAAAAACGCCCATTTAATTCAATTTGGTAGGGCATGTTCGTCGCACGCTGATCTTTCCTTGGAGTACAGTTATGGTGAAATATTTTTGGATATGAACCGTGCTCAGGCCTAATGTCCTACAACTCCTACCTATAAGGCTATAAGTCAAAGACTGGGATCATAATTGTTCCTGTTAATTGGAGGACATATGTGCTTGTCGTTTGATAATTTTGTTTCTTTGTTACAGGAATAACTTATAATTTGTACTAAGGAAAAGATGAAGCTGATGGTTTTCGGTGTTTGTAGGTAACCTGGATTTTTCCTGCACGAAAGCTCCAGCCCCTGTTTCAGATCAAGCGAGCAAAGCCAATGAGTCATCAATCTTTGATCGTATTAACAATAAACTCTCATACATTATATAAGGAAAAAAACTGTTTAACACTAGCACTGCATAATCTTGTTTAGTTTTCTTCTAACATGTATTCCTGCATTTTTGTAATTTTGGTGTTACAGCTTGCTTCTGGTCGTATTGTGGAGGCGGCTCGTGCAACAAGACATCAAAGTTCACATACAACTGCAAATGTGATGAGGGTTATGATAATCTTCTCAATGTCACTACCCTTCCTTGCTTTGAAGAATGTAAGGAAATTTTTGGATAAGGATGATGATGATTAATTATGCACCATTTTCTTATCAGAGGATGGCGTCTCATTAAGTTTCATTTCATGTATTAAGGTGCAATTGGAATGACCTGTGCAAACCTTGGGATTTCCCTGTCGAATAAATCCACTGCTTCGCCACCAGCATTGTCTGACAACGGTAAGAATCAAGGTGAGGCTAGAAACTCAATTACCACATTAACTCTTTTTGACCGAATGGTGGTAATTGCCTCTCAAATTTTGGACATGCCAAAACCTTAGAACGACAATTTCTTAATGATGGCGACGTGTCCAAATCCCATTTTCTGTTGTACGTACTCTGAACACATTTAATACAAGCCAGGTTTTTAAAAAGATCATTTGATTAAACATTGATATACAACATATATAATCGGGCTTGATTTCACGTTTTTATGAGCTAGTTTGTTGGTCAATTTGATTTCAGTTGAATGCAGACTACCGATATAGCTGTGTGAGTTCATATTTGATGATCGCATGTTTACTCCGTCTGTTCTACCTGTTTTCTCATTTGCAGGTAGCTCGATGGTCCAAGTGAACTCTGCTGCATTGGTGATCCTCATGATGTTTGCTGCTATGGTTCATTGGAAATAAAATGAGTTGTTCCAGGCGATTTTTTGCACCACATCTTGGAATACATGGTTGATCACTGCAGTATTTATTTGATATCACGCAGCCACCTTAGTTACTGCATATTCTCAGGGAAGTGCTCATCGCACTCCTATATTTTAAATATCTTTCACCAATAGAAAGAGTGGAGGATTTTTGGTTGATTTGGTACATAATAATGCTCTAGTAACCTGTTTCACCATGTTCTATTGGTTCTCTCTTCCTACGTCTCCTCTTGTCAGTCTAATCTTGAAGATTACGGCCCAAGTCACGTTTGTTTCTTTTTCTCCACACAGCACCAGCATGGCCCAAGCCCATTTAAATAAGGCACGACACCGCACTGTTTATAAAAAGTGGGCGGGCCAGGCCTTAGATTTAGGACCACGGCCCGTTGGCCCTGTCATAGATAATCTCATTTATTCATTATTTTTTAATTACAAACATACACTTTAAGCCTATTAACTTAATATTCGTGATATTTAGCTTAATAACATGTTCAAATAAGTTTTTTAAAATTTTAAATAACTAAAGTTCGTTTTGCTGAATTCAACCGTTTAGTGACTCGGCCCAAGCCCACGTGAGCCTACTTTAAGTGGACCGGACCGGGCCGGCCTTTTGACACCTCTTCTAATCTATAACATTACAAAAGTATTGAAATATGTGACATTTGAGGGTATTGTTTGAGTTCAAAATATCACTTAAATGTTTTATGAAAAAAGTCCTTCCAAAAAGTACTTCAATTTCTTTTTTAGGAAGCGCTTGGTTTTTTATTAAAAATATTATAATTCATTTAATAAAGTGCTGTTACCGAATGCACTTTTGAGAATAAGTGTTTTCTAAAAATGTATTTTCAAACGGGCTTTTAAACTCTTTTCTAGGCATTTGATTGCTCAAAAGAAAAAGAAAAAAAATAGGAATTTTGGCTTGGGAATTTGAAAAAGATGTGACCTTTTGCAACATTATTAGATGAAACCAAACCCATGAATCTCATATTTTGCAATCATTGATAAGAAGGAAGGGGTTGGGAAGTAAAATTTCATGTGTTCCTTCTTCACAATTAGTCATTGACTCTGTACGTATTCTCATAATTGAGATCCAAAATTTTACTTTCTTCAACTAGATTTACTTTTTCTTGTGATAAATTTATACGGCGAACAAAGGGAAAGGAAAGGAAAGTAATTATCCAACTTTGGTTGCCACTTACAGTCTGGTGGTATTTCTTTTCACTTGTAAGTAAGAGGTCTTAGGTTTGAATCTCATGGATAGTAAATTCGATACCAAATTAAGTTGCCAATTTTGTGGCTTAGCCAAACTTCCCCTCCTAAAATATATTGTTGTACTAAAAAAAAAAATCCCACTTTGGTTTTCTTTTCTTTTTCAGGCTTTTTAGCCAAAATGATCTTTAAGATTTGCATAACTCCTCACTTTGGTTCATGAGATTTGAAATCAATAGAAGTTGTCCCTAAGTTTGTCCATTATCAATTATTTTGGTCCTCATTAAGTTTGTCCATTATCAATCATTTTGGTCATTTCATGAAAAATCTCCATTAAATAAGGCTAAAATGACAAATATACTCTCAACTTTTGTCAAATTATTTGGCCCATTGTTTATTAAATCAAGGGTATTTGTGTCATTTTGGTTCTTATTTAATATAATTTTTTATTGAATGACCAAAATAATTAATGGTAGCCAAACTCAATGACCGTTTTTATTGATTTCAAATCTCAAGAACCAAAATTATGAGTTATGCAAATCTTAAAAATCATTTTAACTAAAAAGTCTCTTTTTCACAATCCATGAGTCCATACAAAACATGTAAGACTTAAAACAAATTAAGAAGCCCAAATTGCACAAAGGATCCATGTAGTCTTTTTTTTTTTTTTTTGTTGGGATTTCCGGTTCTTTTAGTTTCGTTAAGTTTACACCATAATTCATTTTTGTCAGCTAAGTTTATTTTTGTTGTGGAATGAGTATGAATGCCTACATAAAACAAGTACAAAGGATGAAAGATGAAATAATAGAAGTCAAGTGGCTTAAATAGTAAAAGTTTGGTTCTTACTATTTTTCCGTGTAAGAGTTCTACATACATTGTCGGATTTGTCCCAAAAAAAAAAAAAATTATCGGGTGAAAATTTATATATATAAAGGTATGTTTGTATCATACCAGTGGTACAAAAGGATGAAAAACAAAGCTATTATCCTTTCCTTACCTCTCCTTCTCTATATTCATTTCTCTTGTCCAACATCAATAAAAAAAATAAACAGCAATGAATCATTGCTCTCGTTTCATTTTAATCTCTAACAGGAATTCTCTCCCTATTTGGCTATTTATTACATCTTTTCATCCATTTTTGATATACATCTCATTTGAAACTATAAGAACCAATACTGCAATTTGACAAAATACTGAACATCTTAAACTTTTGTTTTATGGGTAAGTAATATTATTTTTTCTATGAAATGATTTTTACACACATTTGCACTCTTTTTTTTGTCCGTTGATTTTTTTTCTTTATTCAACCAACCTAACATTCAAAAATAAATACGGTCTATGTGATAAACAAATGATATGTGGAAAGAGATCATCTCCGGATCCCTTCCACCTAATCCTATAAGGCCCTGTTTGGCAGATCGGATAGGACTAGTTATACAGACGCGGGTGTTTGGCGTTCACTCGTACTAAATAAGCGCCGGATTAAATTAACCGGCCTGCTTATTTAACAGGGTATACGCCGGATTAATAAAACCAACCAAAATGCTCGGATTATTAGTCGGCCCTCTCTCTCTCTCTCTCGCCTTCTCTCGGCGTCGTCGTCCTCCCCGTCCCCTTTTCACACCATCGTCGTCCTCCCCGTCGCTTTCTGTCGCCGTCGTTTTCTCGTTTTCTGTAGCCGTCGCTTTCTCTCGGCATCTCTGCTCTCCTAGTCCTAGTGGCCTTCCTCGTCATCCTTTCCTTGTGGCCTTCCTCATCGCCTACTCGCCGTCCTCCCCTGCAACTGGGTCTTGCAATGAAACATGGTGCGGCAGAGAGATGATTTCAATTTGGGATTCTTCCGCAACTGGTTGTTTGAATTTATTTGGGATTCTTCTGCAGTCAGGGAAGAAGAAGAAGGGAGAGAGAGGGAGGGAGTTTGGGGGTGCGACGGAGAGATCTGGGGAACAATTATTTGGTATTCTTCTGCAGTCGAGGAAGAAGAAGAAGGGAGAGAGAGGGAGGGAGTTTGAGGGATGCGGCGGAGATATCTAGTTTCAGTTTTTTTTTTTTTAATTTTTTTTTTAAGTTTGATTCCTCCTATCCGGTATAAAACCAAACATAGTATAAATAATACGGTCATTAGTCTGATACTACACCAAACACCTGACTAATTTAGTCAGTACTATCCAGTGGCTATTTATCATGTCCGACAGAAATAGTCAGTACAGTCCAAGATGCCAAACGAGGCCTAAGTTTGCAAATTCGGGCCTTAAAATTTGATTCAACAGCTAAAAACAGGACGCTCACAAAAATATATAATAAATTTAGCTGTTTGATCAAATTTGAAGAGCCCGGATTTGTGGCCTTAGAGGATTAGGTGGAAGGGATCTGGAGAGGATACCTTTCCTGGTGAAATGAGTTTCCTTCTGCTTTATTGTAGACTTGTGTAAAGTGGAGGGAAAAAGATCCTCTCCGGATCCTCTTGTGGGGATTCGAAAGATCAATCAATTATGTCTGTTCATCGTATATCGTGTGGTCAGAAATTATTTAAAATTAAATATAAATAATACCTAACGAAAATTGACTACGATATAAGATAAATGTACATGATTAATTGATCTTCTAGATACTCACAAAAGGATAATGCTTGGGTCTTGACCGGTCCCAATACACTGACTGTTGCACATGACCCAATTACATAACGACAACTGTCCATTTTAATTATCTAAACTCATAGCCAAACACCTCTATTTTTCTAACCAAACATCATCTTCTCTCTCGTCAAAAAACTCTAGCCACCGTCCTCTCCCACCTAGTCACTTGCACCGTTCACCGTTCGCTCCCACCGGCCAAGCGTCCTTCATTGGAGTTCTTCTCAAACCCCGAATCAGACCATGATACCAAATCGAGGACAAATCCTCTGTTGACGACATTCACGTATCTTCCTCCTGCCTCTCTCCTTCGTCGACCCGAACCCCAATCCACCATTTTTTTGTTCCCGTGCAACCATGGCAGCAAGGAGAGAAAGGTGGTGCGAGTCGCGACCTGTGAATGGGTAGGTGGAGACGTCCTTCCATGGTGAAAGAGAGGGTTGGATTATGAATGGGCAAGGCTAGGTTCGACGAAGAAGATGTTTTGGCGGAGGGGAGGGCTCAGCGGAGGAGAGGTTTTTGCAGACGAGATCTGCGGCAGACAGCAACATAGGCTTATGAGGAAAGAGGGACGGAGGTGAGAGTGGCTGTTTGGTTATGGGTGCAATGTTAGAGTTGGTTGTTTGGTTATAGATTTAGAGAGAGTTTTGGTTGACATGTGTCTTTTATTTATTGGTGGTCAGTAAAACTATACACTGACTAGTCAGTGTCTAAGTATTGTCCCTCATAAAAAGGATCCGGAAAGGATTTTTTTCCAAAGTGGAGTAGTGTGCACTCATGGGAGCAATTCAAATCTGACCTCCTCAATTCAAACCCTCACTCTTAAGTTTAGTAATCAATCCCTCATCAAATCCCTTGAAATGTGAGTAGACTTACCCTAAAGCTTACATTCCTATACAAAAACATCACATATCTTTTCTTAATTATAGATAATATCGTCGTTAAAAAAAATAATAATAAAATATCACTTGTACATATATTTTTTATGTCATTTAATACTAGAGTTTAATAGTATTTTTTTTTTCACTTGTAAGCGAGATGTTTTACATTCGATTCTCGCTAAAGATGAATTTAAACTATATTATTACTAAATTATTATGAGGCTTAACGTATTTTTCTACCTTCTTAGTATATATAATATTGATTGTCAAAAAAAAAAAACAAAAAAACAATATTAAACCCGAAACTCTAAGCAATCCCATCCCATTAAATCTTAAAATCTCATCAGCTGTCTCAGCCGCATCACCTCAATCCTTCAAATGTACAAAAACCTCTAGCAATCCGCGGCGTACATCATCAAACATGGCACTGTATGCCACAGTCTAGTGTGTAGAGCCAGAGGAACCACGGCAACAAGAGCCTTGAATTTTATAACAAAAATCAAAATTTAACGTTAAAAAAGTCCGGAGTTTCCTATATCCTAAACCACTTCGGAGTAGGAATATCTCCCTTTTTTTTTCTTTTCCCTTCCCTCCCTTCCTATTCAAACGGTCATAATTAAGCCACGTTAAAATTTTATATTAATTTTTTTATAGTGAGAGAAAGATAAAATAAAAGAATGTGAAAGGATAAAATAAAAGAGAATGAAAAGAAGAAGAAAGAGAATTCTAATTCAACCACTTCACTTCGATCAGAACTTGCAGTCAGCCTACCCTAGCTAGTTAGCAGTGACAGTCCTCTCTCTCTCTCTCTCTGTTTTTTCTTTTTCTTCGAATGTCGTGTGAATTATTGCTGCTTTTACTTGAACCTTGACATCTTGACATCCTGACATCCCTCTTGACATCTCGGCATCTGCTTTTTCAATATTTCTTGGCTTTTGGTCGTCTTCCCTCTCCTTTCACAACTCACAAAACTTTCCTTTCTTGTTTGTAAGTTCAAGTCCATGCCCATCATGTATCAGCATTCCGGTCTTTTATGGCAAACTCTCTGTATAATATGGGTGGGACGGGGCGATGACCCCTCTAAAATGAGTGTTGGTATTAACTCCTCCTCCTTGTGAGTTTTATCCAAGATTCTAACATTATATTTGGATACGAAAAATAAACTTGAAATTTGAATTAAAATCATAATTTATAAATTGATATACATCAATTCCCTTGTTTGGATTCATAAATATAGAAATTTAGAATTTCCGCGTTGAAAAAAACTTGGAATTTGGGACCTCCAATTTCCAAGTTTAAATTTCATGTAAATAGATACCATTTCCCAATTTCTATGATTGAGAGTTTAAAAATAATAAATTCTGTATTCAATTCCATTGTTTTTTTGGTTAACCAAACAAGAAAATTCACAAATTTTAGAAAATAAAATCCCGTCATTTCAATTTCTGTCATTTTAAATTCCTTAGTAATCTTAATTTTTTTCATTCAAACATAGTGTAAAAGACGTTAGGTGCTAGTCGGGCGGCAGACTGGAGTCTAGCGCCTTAGCGACTAAGTGGATTTAAGTAAATTTATTGTATTTTGTATAAGTAAGTGTCTATTTATACTTAATAAATATATATATATATATATATATATAATTTCATTATAAACTAAACAATATAATGTCATATATATTATGAAGTACTGAAACATAATAAAAACATGGAGAGGAAACATATAATGTGTGTTTATTTAAATGTTCAATAACTCTCTTACAATTTATTAGAAACAATAAAAGGAAAAAGAAAAATTATCTATTTTTTATCTAAGTGAGTTGCAACCTAAACATGTGTTTAGACGGTCTAGGCGGGCTAAGCGGATATTTAGGCAGTCTAAACAGGTGATCGCCTTTGGTCTTTGGAGGTTATGGAAAAACAGGAACGACATTGTCTTTAACGGGATTCATCTGGACCCTATGGAGGTGTTGAATATGTGGAGGAAGAATCTCTTGGAATTTAGAGGGGCTACGGTCTCTTTGGCGACTGAGAAGGAGGTGGGTAGTACCTGCATTTCTCTTCCCAGAAGCACTGAGGCGACTAGATGGAGAAAGCCAGGATTTGGGTTTTTGAAAATCAATACTGATGCTGCATGGTGTAAAGTATCTCTCCGCACGGGAGTTGGCTGGGTGTGCCGCGACTTTGCTGGGGTGCTCCAAGCTGCGGGGGGATCGGGGGAGGGTCTTTGCCACTCTGCCGCGGCTGCCGAGGCTTGGGCAATTCGTGAAGCCCTCCTGAGGTGCGAGACCCATGGGTTTGATAAAATCATTATTGAATCTGATGCAAAGAATATTATCTAGATGATTAGGAAGGAAATCCCCGCTGATTTTAGTATTGAGTGCATCCTTGGTGACATTGAGATCCTAGCTAGGAGTCTTACGTCTGTTTCGTTTGATTTTGTTTCTAGGATGGGTAACTTAGCTGCCCACACTGTTGCCAAATTTTTCTGTAAGAAGGAGCAAACTTTGGTCTGGGACTGTATCGGACCCGAGTTCCTCTTTAACGCTCTTACTCAGGATGTAAAGCTCTCTATTCGTATTTAATCTATTCTATCTTTGGAAAAAAAAAAAACAGGTGCCACAGCAAATTTAGATGTCTTTTCTTAATTTTTAAATGTTTAGGCATTAATCGAAGCCAGACTTATGCAACGTCATGCTGAAATTTTTAAACAGTGGTTTTACCACCTATCAGTGAAAACTGTGACACTCATGTCTGTGGATTCTGCTGTGGGTGGTGGTGGCCTTTGGAAATTGTATCTACAAAGACTGGTTTATGTCATTTCCAACAGTATATTTCTATGCGGCAAACATTGTCAATCATGTCTGTCATCGAATGGGAAATTTTGCGTATTAGAAAATATTATTTATACACTTTTTATTTTATTTTTTTTTTATACATATTTGATAATTTTTTATCATTATTATTTTTTAATTTATTTGATTTATTAATTTAAAGTTAAAAAGAATGTGTGAAGAATAAAAAGAAAATATATGTAAATAGCACTACTCTTTTTATTTAAGATTCACAACAGTTTCATAAATTCTCATCCTCAACAATTAAAAACAATTATGGGGATTTATTTGTATGATTAGTAATTTCAAACATAAATTTCTTACATTTTTATGCAAAAAGAGTTCAGACCAAGAAACAAGAGTTGGAAAATTACTTCGTGTGTGGTTTGCATGCCATCGAGGCAAACCATGTGTTACCGATGTGGCAAATATCATGATTGCAAAATTAGGTTAATACTGTTCTATTAGAAAACGAGAATCACGAAGAACCTGGGAAATGCATATAGCTTGATCCCCCAAACTTCATCATTTGCAAATTTAATTGTTTTTGTGGGGCGCGTGCGGCTGCCACTAGCCAACTAAGTTCTACTTGAGGGAAAAGAGAAAGTGGAATACCTAGCAAAGAGAGTATATATGGTACATTCTTGTTTGCTAAATGTACCTTTCCATAAAGATTATGCTAATTAAATCAAATTTTTAAATTAAATTTGCAAATCATGTGATCTGTCACAATATAAAATAAACATATTAATCAATACTTAAATAATAATTCAATCATCAACTATCACATCATATAATTTAAATAAATAAATAATCTCTCTAGTATTACCTTTTCCATTAACCTTAAACTTCACTAAAACTTAATAAAATCGAATTGTTAGATTAGAACACTCAATTTTCTGCTTTTGTTCCTCAAACTATCATTACACTCTCTTTTTTAACCAAAAAGAAAATAGCTAGATTCTCCAACACAATTCCATATGGCCTAGCTATGGAACAAGTTTTATGTGAATATTCAATAAATATAAAGAAAATAAAAGATTTGTTTTGTGGTGTGGAAGTGGAATTGTAAGTTGGCCTCTTATTTAATCACAATTCCATTCGTTTTTTTTTCTTTCGGAAACTACAATTCCATTCGTTTATGGGCCAAGATGCCATGATTACAGAATAGCATATATCAATTTTCTGCTAAGCGAGGATGGGGGCCCAGTGCAGTGGCACTAGAGCCTAAACAACTCCCAGATCACCCAAGTTCGAGTCCCCCAACCCCAAGTTTAACTAATGAAAAAAAAAAAAAAAAAATTCTGCTAAGCAGTTTCAATATATAAATTATATGACAACTTCGTAATTTACATGTCAATATCTTGATAATTGTATTTTTTAAGGAAGTTATTTAATCCTAGTAGTAATACTAATAGGGGAGTTACTCAAGTTTTTGAAAGCTTTACGTAGTTTTTGATGTGGGACTAGCTACTTTAACTTCGCATCTTCATTTATCTTTTGCATGTAGAGACGCTTAAACTAAATATGTAGACAACTTTAACTTCACGTCCTCGCAATTATGCTCCCTCAAAAATCAGTGGAATCACAATATGATTAATGAGAAAGTTTGTTGACTAGTACTATTAGTATATCAGAAGGTGCTTGGTGGTGATAATCAAAGATTCCAATGAAATTGAAGTTGAAAGTGTTTAGGGATGGTCGTGTAACGTGTTTGGATAGAAGTTGGGGGTTTCACTATCTTATAGGATTCTTTGTCATCCACACAAAGAGGCTTTGTAAGTTGGTGGTGGGTTTTAATGTTTCCATAAAATCATCTTCTTCCTTGGGTTATATCCATGTCCCATCTCATCATCAAATCATGCCACCTTGAATCTTAAATCATATCTTAAGCGCATATATAGTTGTATGCAAAGACTAAAATTCTATCAATTTGGCCCCGCCACAACGTTGGCAAATTTTATTTGAGGCATAAAGATAGCATTTCAATAAGAGAATTGTTATTAGCATTTTAAAAAATTTCATTGTACACTACTTGTAAGTATATTTTTCTTTCTAAATATAAAAAATTTATAGTGCACAATAAAAAATTTGGAATGCTATTAACAATTTATTTCAGTAATCATCATCAATAAAGAATAAAGAGTTGTGAGGCTATTTATGAGGTGGGACGTAAGTAGAACAACATTTCATCTGAATACATTTCACCAAAAAATATAGAAAAAAACCAAAGAAAGAACTTTGCAGCTGGTTAAAAAACTGAGACAAGATATACATTGTGAACCAAAGAAACTATAAGTGATAAATATCATATGATTACGAAGAACACATGCATCCATAATCAATCACTAGTACACGAGTGCGCGATTAAACCTAGCCCTAATCTCATTTAAAAAGGCTACTAATGCTTCCTCCTATCTTAAAGTGTTATTCATTAGTGCTAGGGCACTAACTTCTTCTCCAAAAACTTCAAGTTTGAAGTGAAGTTCATGAAATAGACCTAGATAGCAAGCTAGGTTCATCCATGTATAATATATAGGGTCATCAGGAAAACACGTAGTATATAATATATGAAAATTAATGATGAAAAATGAGATCCCTTCTGTCCCCAACAATCCACCTCACCCCTTTTAATCTCTTTAAATAAATAACAAATTAATTATCCTTTTAATAAGTTAATTAAGAGAATCTGCGTAGTGCAAAATCTGTGTCGCTATTTTCTGCAAAACATGGCTCCAATAAATACCAATCAAGGATTCGATTATCCCTTAATGACTTGAGTTACAAAGCTCCAACCGAATGCAACACAGAAAACTCCCTGTCCTTGTTCTCCTGCACCTCCCGAAGATATAGGAGAATGAGACTGTTACTTATATATCTGAGCCAGCTAAATGTATGGTTTAGGCAAGCTTGCCCAACTCTTTCAACTATCAATTTTGGTTGTTTGCATTGACTATTAATTAAGCGCAGACGTGATACAAATATTGTAGTTGTATCGATCAATGGGAACATTTATCATAACCACCAGCCTAGCATATAGTGAGATGGATAAAATAAAACCCTAAGATAACGATTGTTGTTTGCCAAGAGTTGATGGATAGCTTATTTATAAGGAAAATAGGAGGTTAGTTTCCCATCAATGTTTTTGGTTATTCAACAAATTGGAAAGGAGAGTCATAACATGAAAAACAAACACAAAATTGGTGAAATGTCCAACCTATGCATGCATTGTATATTAACCAAGGGAATTCAATACATATTCAATGTTGTATATCTACAAGAGACTTTTAATTTTCACAAATTATATACAATCATGTGTTTATCTCTCTCATAACATGCTAGTCATGCAATGAGGAAGATATATACTCATAAAATAAATTATATAGAACTAGTGAAACGATGGATTTTCCCATACATATATCCTCTTAAGATATCCCTCATAACCTAACTCCCTTACATTCTACCCCTTCATGTTTCGATACAATTGCAACCTCATACATCTTTAAAAGATTTCAATTTCATACATTTACTATTATTTTATTTCAATTTCATACAACCGTTACAAAGTCTGTTAAACTAACCGTTAAGTGATGACATGACAAATATGTCATCCTCATTTGTGCTGACGTGTCTGCCACATTTGTGCCACGTGGCTAAACACTTAATTATGCACCTCCATCTAACCCAAAATTCCAAATTCCTCGCTAGGGTTCCCGTGGATGCCCTTGTCGACAAGAACTAGGACCTTGACAAGACCTGCATGAATGAATGTGCACAAGTCGAACAAATCGGAACCCTAACGAGAGCGCCGCTGTGCACAGAACTCTCGGCTGCCTTCAAGAATTTCATGGAGGTGGAGTGCAGAAGTCTCGCACTGACATCACGGTAGAACCTCGATGTTGCTGTTGCCTGATTTGGACCCTCCAGCCCGACCCGCAACTCGAAGAACTCAAATCTGAACCCAGTTCCACCTAGATCCGAACTCGCTGCTAACCCACGTGCGAATTGAAGAAAGTTTTCATTGTGTGAGTAATTTTTTTTGCAAATTTTGGGTTTGAGGAGTTCGAAAATAAATGGGGGAAGGGGTGGGTGATGGGGGATGGTAGAAAGGGGTGGGCTCAGATGGGGAAGATGAAGGGGAATTTGGAATTTTGGGTTAGATGGAGGTGTAGAATTAATGGGGGATGGGATAAGGGGGTGGGCTCAGTTGGGAAGACAAATGGGATTTTTGGTTTTTATTTTTTTTTTACTTTTCTTTAATTAATTATTTTAATATTCTAAATTTTTTATTAAGTGTTTAGCCATGTGCCACAAATGTGGCAACCATGTCAGCATAAATGAGGATCCCATATTTGCCATGTCATCACTTAACGGTTAATTTAACAAACTTTGTAACGGTTGTATGAAATTGAAATAAAATAATAGTAAATGTGTGAAATTGAAATGTTTTGAAGATGTTGTATGAGGTTACAATTGTACCGAAACTTGAAGGAGTAAAATGTAATTTACCCAAACATTTAAATGCATCTCAACCATCCATATCATCTAATCTATAGACTCTTATATAGTTAGTTATTATTATGGGAATCTTAATGAAACACTCTCATTACTGTTCACTTTTAAAAATAAAGACATTTTTACTTTGAAAAGTCACTTATGATACTATTCACTTACACATTTATTTTGTCATTTTCATTAAAACTAAAAGTTTTTGAGGACTTTTTATTAGTTTTCCTCATTATATATGCAAGCTCAAGTTAAATACACAATTTAAAGAATGAAATTTTACAGCAGATGTTTTTAATAAAATTTGAGAATGTTCAAGGGGTAATTATGCTGTAATCGAGGAATATAGAATTAGGGTTTTGGTTGTCGACCATGTGTGCAGACAGCCACTCGTTCTCACGAAATAGGAACCCAGATCCCCTTTAGATCCTAAAAAATTGAGCATAAGGATCAAATGATCCAGACCGTTGAAATTTGATCCAATAGCTACAATTATTATAACTTTTAAAGAGGCCCCCTGTTTGTAGCCGATGGGTCAAATTTCAATGGCCCTATATCATATAATCCTTAGGCTCAGTTTTTGGGGATCTGAAGAGCATCCGGGTTCGTACAATAGAAGTTCAAGTTCCCAAGCTTGGTGGTGTCCTATGTTTCTGTATTATAATCTTAATAATTACCATGTTAATTAATTAATTAGAATGAGGATCCTATCCGGATTCTCTTTGTGAGGATCTTGGGGATTATGGCTTCTAATCACGTCCGATCATCGTACATCATGCGGTCAGTTTTCGTTAGATACTGTTTATATTCAACTTTAAATAAAAAATTACAATAATTATGACCGTATGATATACGATAAACAGACTTGATTGGAGGATTCCCGGGATCTTCACAAAGAGAATCTAGCATTCATTACTAGGGTTTCTATTACCAAATGCACCCACCAACTTGTATTGCTACCAGCTGCCTATCACCAAACACAGTACTGAGCTTTCATTCTTACAGTTATCCTTGTAATTTTATTCACCAACCAAACCCCACACACACACACACACACACATATATATATATATATGATAATACTAGAATAGCTCTGATCGAGCAATTATTTCACTCATCTGTTTGATTATATTTGATGTATTATAATCTGAGGATGTCTATGCACCCAATACGGTAGCTAGCTAGTGGAGTGAGCTATTTAAATGGATATATTTTTTGCCTTCTTCTTCTTAGACGAAAATGTACCTGCAAAACAATTATCATCTTAGGTCACGGCCAAGAGTCTCTCGCGCCCACGATGAATTTTGGGGGGGGGGGGGGGGGGAGGCGGGGGAGGCTTTGACCAAAGAACCTCTGATGCCAAAGTTAGAATTTGAGGGAAAAGTGTATAGAGAATTTGGAGAATTTTGCAAGAGAGTTGGATTAGGTTTTTGGGAGAAATGGGAGCTATTTATAGGAGTGTAGCCGGTCCCTATTTGGAGAAAAGGGGTTTGGCCACTTATGGTGGTTTTTGGGTGTAATTGCAAGGTATTATGTCAAAATAATATCTTGCAATCAATTAGGGAATTAATTAATTAATTAATTAATCAATTAAAAAATTAATCAATTAATTAATTAATCAATTAAAAAATTAATCAATTAATTTAGGTAATTAATCCTATTTTGAATGAATAATTGAAGGTTACCTTGTGGGAGGATTTGATGAGGATGGAAGAAATAGGTTTTGAATAAATACCTATTTTGATCACTTTTGACCTTGATTGAGTCGTGATTGTCCACTGCTTGCGCATAGGAGTTCCGATGTGCCTCGACGGTAATTTTGTCTTTTTCATCGAAGAATCCACGTGTCGCCTCCTTATTTTTCTCAATTATTTTTGGCTCCACAAATGCCCCCACACTTAATGGGCTGCTCGCAGGAAAGGGCAGCAGATGTAGAGATCATCTTGCTTTATGAAACATAAGATTGTTTCCTATTTTGATGTAGATTCCTTCTTTAATTGGAAATTAGATCCTTCTAGGAAAGGGAAATAAATTTCTCCCAAAGTCCATTTAAGTCTACCTTAAGTAGATTATTAAATCAACTTTGGAGAGCAATTTATTCTACCCTACAAGAGAGAGAAAGCTAGAGGATATTTGTTCCCCCTCCCTTACCAATCTTCTACACTTGCCCGTGCAAAGGATCGTCTTCCGTTGCTTTCTTCATTTTCACATCGCTCCAAGGTAAGAAAAAAATTAATTTTTCTTGTCTTCTCAATTTTTGGGAGCCGCAGGACTTGAAATTTGGCTCGACGGCGGTAGAGGATGTGTGAAAAAGGGCTTGGAGAAGTTCACAAGATTGTTGTCGTGGGTGGCAAGATGAGGTGTGGTGGCGACTCGGGCCGAGGGTTGGCGTGGCTGGCATGGGCTAGGAAGCTGGGCTGGATGAGTGGAAGAGCGGGGCGTTGGCGCATTTTCCTTCTATTTGGGTTGTGATGCCTGCGGGCTGAGGAAGTATCTGGCTAGGGCGTGAGGCCTGGCATGGTTGCTGAGCTTCTGCGGCTTGGGCCGTGAGTAGGTTTTTTTTTTTTTTTTTTTTTTCTTTTTGAATGCTAGGCTCAGGCCCATGCCTGAGGGAGAAGAAAGAGAGGACGAGGGCTCTAATTAGGCCGTGGGACCTGCTGCGCCGTGTCCCTTTTTTTTTTTTTGCAAACAGCTGTCTAACGAATTTTCTTCGCGTCTTTGTAGAATTTCTTCAAGCCTGTCTTTCTCGAGCTATAAGAATGATGATGGTGTGCCGCCCTTGTATCGTCAAGGAGGGTCTTTGAGCAAGGTTGGGTATTTTAAGGCTGCTTATTTCAAAATTAGCTCCGTTGACTCGTTTAAAGACTTCCTTGAGGCATATAGGCACGCCATTCTTTCGGGGGTGCGTGTGAAGCGCGTCAAGGATGGTAGCATCCGTGAGCCATCAAGTTCCACCCCTACTATTTTGTGTTGGGATTTACATTTCACATGCCGCGTTTCTTCCAAGAAGTGTTATGCTCTATGAAGTGTGCCCCCACTTAATGTTCTCCGAATGCGGTCCGTGTGATGGTAGGGTTCCTCATTCTGAGCCAGTTCTTTGACTTAGATCTAACTGTCAACGAATTCTGGTACTTCTTTGACATAGGCCACATCGAGGAAGTTGGGCAGCTGCGATTCCGTCATAGGCTCTTTGATCATTCGAGCAAGGGAAATCATGATTAAGCTAAGAAAACTTTGGAGATAAGTGGCGAGTGGGAGTTTAATTCTTCCCCTGAGCTGCGTGTTCTGACAACTTTCATTACCGGTAAGTAGGCTGCTTTACCCTTCAGTTGCTTTGCGTTTTTGCTAAGCTGCTTTCTAATTTGTTGATAGTACTTCTTTGCTCTTGTAGATTCGGAATTCGACTCAACTCCTAAGACTTCTCTGGATATGAAGAAGGTGCATATTGCACTAGGCAATCCTTCCGAGTATCGTGAGTGGCGTTGGCTACTTAGTCATCTTCGCCTGGGAGAAAAGTGGATTGCCCACGATAGAGGAGATAAAACGAATCAAGGCTGAGGCGTTGGCTCGTCCGATCACTGTAGTAGAGCCTGCTGTGACTGAAGGTGGAAATAAAAGATCTTCCCCCCCTATCCAAGAGATGCCAGCTGAGAAAAAGCCAAAGACTTATTCTACTGCTCACGAAGGTTCGCCGGCTACCCCCAGGCTTGTGATTGACTTGACTTCTTCTAAGGGTGAGAAGAATGAGACATCTAGATCCGTGCCAGTGACATCTGCCATTCCAAATGTGGTTAGTTTTATTGCTGATAGGATTGCTCATCGTAAAAGTTCAATCGTGCGCCTTATGCCGAAGTTTTTTGCCAAAACGTTCATCGGGGACTAAATCTAGTTTACCTTTAGAGCGACTTGCTACCATGAAGAGTGACAAAGTGGACCCTGCTTCTAAAGTGGGGCCAAAAGCCAGTCCCCTTACTGCTGAGATTGATTCGCCTGCTGAGAAGAAGACTCGTGCGGGTAGTTGTGAGATATCCACCAAGTCTATTTCTGAGGAAGCTGTTGTGCGATCTTCAGACCAGATCTGCTCGAGGACATAAATGTGTGTGCCAAATTTGTTGATGGCGTCAAAGGGGTTATTGGCCCATGTTCCTTTGCGAAGTATACAATCGAGTATAGGATGACTGCTCTGCTGGCCATGATGCAGAAAATGATGATTCTAGCAGCCGAGTATATATTCCTTGATCAAGAAGATACCAAGGCTGCCAAGGAGGTAACAAGAACTGTGACAGCCGAAGTTTACTCCTCGGCCGAGAAAGTCAAAAAGTTGGAATCCGAGCTTGCTGCTTTGAAAAGGGCCTAATATCTCTGCCCCCACTTCTCTGCAGCTTGAGATCGCTCACCAAGAGATCGTGGATTTGAAGACTAGGCTAGAAACGATCCAAGTAAAGTACGAAAGTGCACAAAAACAGATCGAGTGTTACATACCTCAGATTCAAGATCTTTATCGTCTCATCTCTGAGTTCCGCTCCGCTGCTTACGCAAAGGATGAAGAACTGATCGCTGCTTACAACTAAGTGATCCACTTCAAGAAGGTCGTTGATAGGCTTGAGCCTCAAGTGTTGGAACTCCAAGGTGCTTTGAAGATCAACGACAGTCTGAAGAAGAAAGTGGAGGAGTTGCAGCGCGTCCGTGCTGGTTTGCTCGAGGAGAATGAGCAGTTAAATGGTGAGAAGGCTGGGTTTGAGGCTTCGCTTACTCAGAGTCAAGCCGACTTCTACAAGCTGGGTTATGTAGACCATCTCTTTGGGAGGCCATTTGACTTTGAGTTTGTTGGTAAAGACTTCGAGACCTTCTATATTTCTCCGAAAGACTTGCTTGCCTTTACCTCTGAGGCTTCTATTGGTGAAGTAGTTGGAGAGGCTGATGCTCAAGATCGAGCAGACGGAGGTGAAGTGCTAGACGGTACCGCTGCTGAGGGTGTGGTGACCGAGTAGTCGTGGAGTGTCCAAGTTGCTGAAGAATATTCTTATAGGTAGTCTTTAGGATTTTCTTTATTTTCCTTGTTGCTTCTTTGCTTTGCTTGAACTTCTTCAGTCTTTGCTAGTCGTTAATCAATTTTGCTAGAAAATTTAATAAACTTGTTTCCTTCACTTTTCTCCATCTTTGCGTCTTTTGTTTGTGCCCTAACCTTTAGACTTTATAGACCAGTGGCAAGGTGCTACTTTTTTATAAACAGACATGCCTACATAGCCTATCTAGCCGCAGGTGTTGGTGTAGAGCTCTACAAAGTTGTTAGCCATAGGGTCGGCAGCCAGACGTCTTACTTACAAAAGTAGACAAGTTCGCGTAACTACTAGGCTGTTAACCTTGGCTTTTTCCAATCTCGTAGGTTGTGTAGCAAGTATCACAACACTTTAGGACTTGGTCTAAATCGTTCTGCGCTTTGGCAGAAATGAAACTCATTAACTGCGTAACATGTCGGCCATTGATGAAGCTTCGTATATGCACGCTAACTTGTCTAACCTCTCACAGAAACGTGTGGTTGCATAAGTTTAGCGCGGCTTAATACTCGAAGGGCAAGCCGTAGGCAGTCTTCTAGAAACTGTAGGCTACCGCATTCGGTAACAGCTTTAGGGTTCCAGGGTAGTCGTTCAAAAGGTGTACTGTGTTATGTACCATCTATGTCTCTAGGGCCCGGTTCCCCACGAATTAGGCCAAAAGACTTAAAATCCTTTAGTTAGCTAAGCGTTGAAAAATATCATTGTGGCTACTTCTAGGAATCCCAGCGCAAGCTATTGTGCATCTAGTTGTACTAGGGCAACCCGACTCATCCACATCTGGATATTTGGAGTGTTGAGTTTATCCTTCCGCTTTGGAGAGAAAATCCATGTGGGTGTCGGGGAATTGGTTTACCTCTCGCATTGGAGAGCATGGTTGGTCCCTCCGGGGGTGCAATTCCTGCGATGAGTCTCTAAGAAGGGCGCAGTCTTATTTTGAAGTGCAGGAGTGGTCAGTTCTTGTAGACATGTAGTCGAGCCAAGTTGTAAATTACTTTTGAATTCCTCATTGAAAAACGAGTGAAACAAATGAAAACTTAGCTGTAAAGTAGAGACTGCATAACAACTAGATAATCCTCGGCTCGTGAGGTGGTGCCTATTGAGCTGCTTGAGTTCTTCTTGTTTTGATGTAGCGGGAGGTCACACATGGTAGGTACTTCCTCAGATTGTAGGCGTTCCACTTCTTTTCGATCTCTTTGTCGTTCATGGTGGCGAGGGTGTAATTACCCTTGCAGTCTACTCTACTGATCTTGTATGTACTTTTCCATATGGAATCCATCTTTTTTTAGCATTCTCTACGGGCAGTGATGAATGCTTTTCTTAGGACTAGATCTCCAGGTTGGAACTGCCGGATCTTGGCCCTTTTGTTGTAGCTGGAGAGGAGCTGTTGCTGGTAAGCTGCGATGCGGGTGATGGTCTGCTCACGCTTCTCCTCTGCCAGATCTAAGCTTATGGCTATCTCTTTACTATTCTGCTCAATGCTTGGCAATAGAGTGCTGATACTTGGTATGATGACATTGGGAGGAATGATTGCTTCTGAACCAAATGCCAAAAAAGAAAGGAATCTCACTGGTGGCTCGTCACTTGGTCGTGCGATATGCATGGACACCAGGGCAGTTCGTCTGGCCACTTTCCCTTATTATCGGAGAGGGATTTCTTGAGGCAGTCGAGAATCATCTTGTTGCAAGCTTCGGCCTGCCCATTGCCTTGAGGATATCTTGGCGTAGACATGACACATCCCGACCCTGGATTGTCCACTAGGATGCAATCTAAAAACTCAACCATATCATAGTATCTTAAAATATTCATAAGACATGGCGTAAAATGCATAAATCAATGTAAAAGCATTTGTGGAAACTATCAATCATATATATATACTATAAAAATGAAAAGACCCACTCACCTGAAGTCTGCACTACAATTCTCTAGCACGAATATCGAGGTGTGACGAGAGATGAGATATTCTACACCCATTTTTGCCTGTGGCCTCTCTGTGCCTTTGTTAATTGGCTGAGAATTTGGTTTATTTTTTATTATTTTAATTATTGTCAAGTTAACATTAATTATGTTTAGTTCAATTAACAAAGGCACAGGGAGGCCATAGGCAAAAATGGGTGCAGAAGATCTCATCTTGTGTGACGAACCATCGTTGTCTAAAATAATGATCAAATAACGTCTCAGAATTCTTATCGATAGAACATGTAACTTACATAAAATACATCCCCTAGGACGTTCTAGAATGATTTAAAGCCCATTGACCAAAAGTCAACCGTCGGTCAAAGGTAGACGGTAGGGTCCACAATCCTATGTAACTCAATCCAGAAGATCTGTACCTCAGATTTCTGATCCGTACCTCAGATTTCCGATCTGTAACTTCCAAAGATCCACATTATACTTCTAGAACATCATATTAAAATTTCATTACGATCCAACTGTCGGATCTCTGCTAATTGCTAGAATTAAGTGGCGGCCGACGTTTTATTTTATGAGCTTAGAAATCCAATTCGGGAAGATCCATATCTCGGATTCCCGATTTGTCAGTTTCCATTATCCTCCAATATTACGTACTATAACGTATTAAAGTTTGGCGACGATCCAACAGTTGGATCCTCCAATATTACGTACTATCATATCTATGTTCAAATGATGAAATTTCAACCATCGGACTTCACATATGGAATTGGGGTTATCAAATTTAGCCTAGGAAGATCAGGGGATACCTCTGGCCCACGAGCCGCCGTACGTGGCGGTTGGCCGCCTCGACTCGCTGGAAAAAATAATCTATTTCTAAAAATTCTCAAACTTCACAAAAATGAAGATCTGAGTGAGTAGAGCAAGTTTTATACCTGTGGCCAAGTCCAATTTGGCTAGGAAAAGCCTCAAATAGCCATGAACTCGCCGGAACCCTAGAATTTGGGTGAGCTTTGATTCGCCAAATTTCCATCTCCGCTATCCCCAAACTTGTTTGGGGTTTGTTCCTAACCTCAAAAGGAGTTGAATGAGGGTGGTGGTCGACGGTGATAGTTGCATAATCGGTGGATCATCACCGCCATGGCTTCGGGACACCCACGACGAAATTCGTCGTGCAACGAGACCAATCCGCTTGAATCTTTGGTGATCAATGAAGGAGGAGGGATGTGATGATGTTTGCAGGTGTTGGAGGATCCTAATTCATCGGGAAAAATGGCGGAGATCATCGAAAAAAGGCTCAGGGAGGCTGGGTTTAAACCAGGTCACAAATGGGACTTTCGGGTATAGAGATAAGTTCCAGTTTGCTGAGTTTCTCTCCCCTCATTTCCCTTCCTTTCTACTCTTCCTGATTGAGCAGCTTCATCCTCTCCCCTCTCCTAATTGGTCCATCTCCCTCATTTTCTCTCATGTTCCCTCTTCTTCTTCTTATTCTTCTTCCATTCATTCTCTTATTTTCCCCTCTCAGCCACACACATGTGGCATAATAAATTAGTAATATAAACTAGTATAATATAATTAAAATAGTGATCCCTTAAAATAATTTCGAATTCGTAGCTCCGTAAAACTTTAACCGTAGCTCCAAATTCACTTTTGTTTGCGTCTACGTGTCTGTATCGTCGAGGACTTCAGGAATACACTAAAAGAATATTTCGTACGTCTCACTATACGTTGGTCAACGAAAGTCAATACCATCGACTCTAAGGGCATTTTCGTAAAATCACGCTTTTAAAATTTATAAAAACGTAAAATTAGGGACGGGTCGTCACATGACATATGCTGCTTGATGCCATAATTTTGGAAGAACTTCGCCAAATCTTTGCCCACTAATTGTGGGCCGTTGTCGGTGACGATGGATTGAGGGATGCCAAATCCACAAATGATGTTCCTCCATATGAAGCGCTCTATGTCTGTCTAAGTCATGGTTATCATGGGCTTTGCCCCAGTAACAGGCGACATTGGCCCTAATAAGTCGATTACCTATTGCATGAATGGCTAAGAACTCGTCTACGGGTGTAGCTCGCTGGTAGGCAGTGCTGGTACCGACTTGTAGCGTTGGCAGCGGTCACACTTTTGTACTAATTCCTTAGCATCTTGATGCATGGTAGGCCAATAGTAGCATGCGTTAAAAGCCTTCTGCGTAAAGGATCGACCTCCGGAGTGATTTCCAAAAACACCTTCGTGGAGACGCTAGGCAGCGGAGATGTGGTCCGGTGTATGATCTTCGGATGAGAATGTCGTTCCACATGTAGTAGCGAGCCGCCTTTATTTGGAGTTTTCTAGACTCCAATCTTTCTATGAGGAATGTGCCATTGACCATGTAGTCTATATTAGAACTTCGCCAGTTAGGAGTTATACTAACCTGTGACATTTCGGCTGCCAGATCTGCCTCTATGTTTGGCTTGTCTAGATACTCTATCGAGATAGAGCGTTTGAGTTAGTGGTCGAAGGCGGATCCTAAGTCGACTAACGTGTCTGTGTGGGCATTGTCTGCCCGCGGAACTTGAGTGAGAGTGTAAGTCTGAAATGCCTCAAGTTTCTTGCATACATTCTCTAAGTATTATGCCATCCTTAGATGGTTTTGCCATGTACTCCCCGGTAGTCTAGCTGGTGGCTAGCTAGGAATCAGAATGAATTGTGAGCTTTTTCACTGCCAAATCTTTCGCCATTCGGAGGCCTGCTAGTAGGGCCTCGTACTCCGCTTCGTTGTTGGATGCTTTGAAGCCTAGAGTGATTGCCTGCTCGAGCATCGAGCCGTCTAGGGTGACGAAGACCACACCTGCTTCTGAGCCTTTATAGTTAGATGTGTCGTCGACATGCAAATGCCAGAAGTCCTCATTGGGTAGAGCAGGCATGGCTAAGGTGTGCTCGGCTGCCTCCGGGGCGTTGTTGGGCCGCTCTGTTGCGTCTCCTAGGCTAGGCGTGAATTCCGCTATGAAGTTCGCCAAGGCTTAGGCCTTTATCGTCATGCGGGGTCGAAAAACTAAACTGTATTGGCCAAGTTCCAATGCCTATTTCATCACTCATTGATAATTATCTAGACCATGTAGGATTGATCGTATAGGATATTGAGTCATGATGATAACCGTGTGAGCTTGAAAATACAGGTCTGAGCTTCCCAGCCGCAACAACTAGCACCAAAATTAATTTCTCGATCTTTGGATATCTAGTTTCCGCATTGAGAAGAGCTTTAGAAGTGTAGAATACCGGCAGTTGGGCCCCCTAGCTGTCATGCCCCGATCCTGACATACATCCAAGATCGACGCGTGACATCATCAAATTACCATATATCTAACTCGCCTCCGAGATATGTACCAAGCACATCCCATGCCTCGAATTGTGTAGTAATTTTTTGTACACTTTATGGCTGCATCTAACCTCCTGTTAGACTGCCTATGTACCCTCAATAAAGATCAAACCATTCATAGATTGTCATTTTACTACACTCAAACATCCATCACATAAATCGCTTTGTCTCAACAATATATCACAATGCATACCATGCAATATGTCAAAGAACCAATGACGAAGCACAATATTCTTCTCAAGCCACATTGATTGACTAAAATAATCATAATAATAACATCCCTATCCAAAGTCATTCCGCAATCCCGTCAATTAATCAATTCATGAATAAAAAATTCATGATCTTAGCATTTATTTACTTTAATCAATCAATGCGATAACTTATCATTTCACGAATTTAACTAAGGAACTCTATATAAGTCCCTACTTGGATTATGAGTAATAAACATGGTAATTCTATTTTATATTCACAACGTCTATTAAGGATAATTCCCATTCACTCGAATCTAGGGTTCTAGACTAACCTTATGGAAATTAGCAAGAGCAAGGATTCCGGACCACTCAACGGAATCCAACAATCTTGGGTTTCGGACCACTCAACGTAACTAAAATACCAAGCTGCTTCTCATAATCACCCCAGACTTGTCATATGTACAATCATGCCTACATCAAGAAGATGGCACGCTGGGCAAATCAGACACTCGGATAAGCTGCGAAGATCGGGTGAGTGACAATAATACAAGTATGTGATATCCAATAAAAACAGGCCATCGATCACAATCTATAAGCATCAAATATGGAATCATGCTTTATGAAATCATAATCATGTCGCTGAAAACTCCGAAGGAGTCACCCAAACGTCCAACGGCTTTTCTAATTCAAACCACAAGATTTCCAAAAACCATCGTTCATATGTACATTAAAAACTAGGGCTAGAGGGACGCAATTCGGCCGAAGCCTACATAAGTAACCAAACAGGAAGTGGCCCCCCTATAGCGGATTAACCAAGCAGAGCTACCTCTAAGTAACCATGTAGGTAGTGACTCCCCATTGCTGATTAACCAAGCAGAGTCACTCCTACGAATATATTAGGCAGTGATCACCCATCGCGGAATAACCAAGCATGATCACCCCTAAATATGTATGGCCATAAGGATTACCCATCACGTATTAACCAAGCACGATCTATAAATAATATGGTCCCTCATCGCGGATTAACCAAGCAGGACCACTTGTGACCCCCCATCGTGGATTAACCAAGCAGGGTCAAGATAACCAAGTAGGTAGTGACCCCCCACCGCGGATTAACCAAGCAGAGTCACACCTACAGAACTGTTAGGCAATGATCACCCATCGCGGATTAACCAATCATGATCACTCCTAAGTATACATGGCCATAAGGATCGCCCATCGCGGATTAACCAAGCGCGATCCATAAATATTATGGTCCCCCATCACGGAATAACCAAGCTGGACTATCCATGTACCACTGCTACATGGTGCTGACTCGGTGTCACCTAACCCCGTGACACTAGGGTAACTGTCCCCTACTAGCCCTCACATTTCTCAACATTTCAAATGCATATTTACAACACAATTCATAAACGTTTCAATATGCACTTCAAATCACCTCTTTTCACAAATATTTCCTATCCATGAATCAAATCAAATTTAATAAAAATAGATCGATGGCCAATTATAAAATCACATTTTAACAGAAAACACAATTATAAAACCAAGTCATATCCACAAAGAATACTAATATAAGAAAACAAGGTAATAACCATATCACATATATTAAAGTCATTCACGAAGACAAGTCCGCAAAGCCTCACTGAGTCTATAGTAATACTAATTTTAGTAATTTAAATGGTTCAATACCTATTGACCAAAAGTTAACTTCTGATCAACGGTGGGGTCCACATCCCTAAGTAATTTGATCCGGAAGATCCGCACATCGGATTTTGGATCCGTAATCTTCTAACATCCATATTATGCCTTTAGAACAACATACTAAAATTTCATTGCGATCCAACGGTCGGATCGTCGTTTCATATTTTGATCAAGTAATGTATCATAATGAAATTAGGTTCAAACGATCAAACCACATCTTGCGAATTTCAAATACAAATTCAGGACATCTAATTGAACTTAGAAAGGCATCGTCGGCCCACTGGCCAAAGCGCCGCGACCCCACTTGCCGGAAAATTCAACAATTTCCAAAAATTACCAAATTTTATAGGCAAGTATATCTCAGTGAGGGGAGCAATTTTCATACCTATGGCCAAGTCCAATTCGGTCGGGAAGTGTCTCAATTTCATCCAAACCCGCTGGAAACCTTATAAATAGGTGTTCCTCGATTCATCGCCAAAATGAACTCCGACGCCACATTCAATGCTTGGGCCGTACTCCAGGGGTTGAGAGGAGTCTATTGGTGGTGATGATAGACGGTAATCATTGTCAGAATCACCGTAAAATGAGAAAACTCACCGGAAAACCCTCGACACTTTGTGGCTTCGACCTTGAAAAATGGAAAAGAAAAATGGAAATCTAACACTACATAGATGTAGGACTCGTCAAGAGCTTTCCATGGACACCAAGATCACCCAAAACGGAAGTTGGATGAAGGAGATATGGCCGGGACAAAAATGCGGGTTCGCGAGTAAAAAATGACCCATTTCGGGTCTCTCATCTCCCCTCATTTCTCCCTCCTTCCATTGGTCATTCCTCCCCTGCTTTTCTCTCCCGCAACCTCATCTTCTTCTCTCTCCCACTGCCACCTAGTAGCATCCAATCCTTTTTTTTTTAAAAAATACCAAAACGTCTCTAATTTCTTTGTTATAGCTCTGTTTCACGAACGGTTTGGCCTACGCATTTGTGAGATCGAGCTTTATGAAAAGATATAAATTGTGACCTCAAAATGCGAGTTTTAAATAATTTCCAAACTTCATTTTTCGTATCTAGATTAATAAAAAAATCTAAATTCAAACAAATTAAAATAAATTCTCGAAAAATAAAATAAAATCTCAATAATACGAATATGTAGATTATAACAGTGAAATCTAGGAACGGGATTTCACACCAGCTCTTCTCGTATAAGAGCAGAGCTCACTGCTACTTCGGAGACTGCCAAGTAGATGTATAAGTCCTTCATTGCTTCCGGCTTAGATAGTAAGGGAGGTGATGTGAGGTACTTTTTCATGTCTTGGAAAGCTCTTTCGCACTCATTATCCCATTTGTCTAGTTGTGCCTTCTTGATGGCCTTGAAAAAAGGTTTGCATCGATCGGTGAACAGCGAGAGAAAGTGGTTGAGGGCGGCTACTCGTCCGGTCAAGATTTGGATCCCCTTCAAGGTAGTTGGAGATTTCATCTCTAGGATCGCTCATATTTGCTTGGGATTTGCTTCGATTCTTTGTTGGGTTACTATGTACCCTAAGAATTTGCCTGAAGATACTCCAAATATGCATTTGACAGGATTGGGCTTCATCTTGTCCTTTCTAAGATGTTGAAAGTCTTCGCCAGGTTGCTGATGTGGTCTGACCGCTGCTTGCCCTTCACCATGATGTCGTCGATATAGACCTCCATGGTTACTCCAATTTGCTTCTTGAACATCATGTTTAGTAACCTTTGGTAGGTGGCTCACGCGTTCTTAAGGCCAAAGGGCATACCCTTGTAGCAGTAGGTGCCTCGCTCAATCACGAACACGGTTTTCGCTTTGTCAGGCTCGTACATGGCTATTTGGTTGTAGCCGGAGTAGGCGTCCAAGAAATTGAGCAGCTGGTTCCCAGAAGTCGAATCTACTAATTGATCGATTCGGGGAAGTGGATGAGGATCATTTGGGCATGCTTTGTTGAGGTCGGTGTAGTCTACGTAAACTCTCCACTTGCCATTCTCTTTCTTTTTTGCCAGCACGACATTGGCAAGCCATGCTGAGTGTGCTACCTCTTCTATGAATCCGGCCTCTAGTAACTTGTCAATTTTCGCTTCAATGATCGTCACTCGTTCGGGTGAAAAATACCTTCTTTTTTGGATCAACAGTTTGGCAGCGAGGTCGACGTGCAGCCTGTGGCAAGCTATCTTAGGGTCGATTTCGGGCATGTCGGACGGTGACCATGCGAAGATGCCACGATGTTCCCTAAAGAAAACCATGAGTTCTTCTTTCTCTGTCAGGCTCAAACATAAGCCAATTCAAGCCATCTTTTTCGGATACTGGGGATCAAGAATGATGTCATCGACGTCCTCTTCAGGTTTCCATCCTATCTCGTTTGCTAGAGCGTTGGTTTGGGCACTATCTTCTTGATCCGCTTGCTGTAATTGCTATTGGGTAGCTTCGTCGTCCTTTTGACCTTGGTAGCCTCTACGGGGGTAAAGGTTTTCGTCTTTGATTTCTTCAATACTTGCATAGTGCATCATCGAGATGCGGCCTGGTTAGACTTGATTTCTCCGACTCCTCTTCCCAGGATGCAGAATCAGATTTTTTTATACTTGACAGAAGTGACGACATCCAGCTTTATTAGCCAAGGTCTCCCTAAAATCCCATTGTAGGGAGACGAGTCGCTTACTATTGTGAACGTCTGCTTTGAGATAACTGGCGGTGTTTTCACGTCAAGTGTGATGTGGCCAATAGTAGTCGAGGTGTGTCCATTGAATCTGGTGAGTACCTTCGCTCATCGTATGATTGTGTTTTCCAGGCCCATCTTCTGAATTACTGAAAGTTAAAGTAAGTCGATCGTACTTCCATTGTCAACCACCATTTTGTTGACTATGGCTTGAGCCAGTTGGACAGATACCACCAGTGCATCGTCGTGTAGGAAATCGACATCT
This sequence comes from Cotoneaster glaucophyllus, assembly GCA_036320875.1. Classification (NCBI taxonomy): domain Eukaryota; kingdom Viridiplantae; phylum Streptophyta; class Magnoliopsida; order Rosales; family Rosaceae; genus Cotoneaster; species Cotoneaster glaucophyllus. The sequence continues at coordinate 19,060,248 of CM070069.1, read as the reverse complement.
TTAGCCTCCTGCTCGGTGAAGCTAACGATGGGTCCAGGTTGGGTGACGACTGCTTGGACTTGCGAGACTAGTAGAGTCTACTAGATCTTCTTTTTCTTTGAATTGTTGGTGGCCCCCAAGTGCTCAGACTCGGCAAAGATGTCGTTAATCTGAATCGTCTTGTTGGGTGGTTATTCCTCGACATCTGCATTTCTTCTGGGCTGCGCAGCCGGCTTGTCCAAGTATTTGTTGACTTTACCTTCTTTCACAAGTTTCTCTAGGTAGTTCTTCCAAGTGTAGCAATCGTCAGTTGTGTGACCGGGACCTCAGTGAAATGCGTAGTACTTGATGTGATCCAACTTGGAAGTATCTCCCTTTGATTGCTTCGGCAGCTTAAACCATGGATCGTTCTTGATGTCGCGAAGGATTTGTTGAATTGGGATCGAGAACCTATAGTAGTTCTTGGCGTCGGGTCTCATTTAGTCGGGGATCGGTCCTTACGCTTGGCCCCATGTTTGCTTTTATTGTTGTACTATTTTCCTTCCTCCTTCTTTTAAGCCACTGCCGATTCTTTTCTAGGTTGCTCTGGCGCCTTGTCTACTCATTGAGCCTCGTCCCAGAAGGCATACTTCTCTGCCAGAGCAAAAGAGTCTGCCAAAGTTAGATCTTCTTTCATTATCAATTTTCCAAACAGCAGGTGATCAGTTGAAAGTCTTTTTTGGAAGGCTGCACTTGCTATCGAGTCATCACATCCGCCTATCTTTGCCTTCTTGCTTTGAACCTCTACACGTAGTCGCGAAGCTACTCCTTTGGATTCTTCTTTAAATTGAACAAATGATCGGACTTTTTCTTGATCGAGCAGTATGATGAGTATTCTTTGGTGAAAACCAAGGAAAAATCATCAAAACTCCATATGGATCGTGGCAGTAGGGTATGAAATCAATCTTGCACCTCGCCTTGTAAAGTGATGGCGAATATCTTGCATATAAGGGCATTGTTGTTCCGATAAAGAACCATCGTGCTTCGGTAATACTTCAAGTGGATCTCCGGATCTTCATATCCTTTGAAAGATGTGAAATGTGGCATGCTAAACTTGCATGGAGGCTCTGCCTGCTCAATCTCATCCGTGAAGGGTGACCTGCTCATGTTGGTCATGTCCCGTCGTAATGTCTCATCGGTGACCTTGTTGTGTTGGAAATCACACAATCGCTCATTCAAGAACCTCTCCATTTCTTCCTGAATTTGCCTTTGTTGGGGGTAGCGGAGCTTTCGGCTGCCCCCTATCTTGGCCTGCTGGTCCTAGGTTGTTCTTCTACATGCTCGGCTGGTTTATGTCGCAACTACGGTGCATGTGGTTCGTTCCTAGCAGGCGAGAGAATTCTCTGCAGGCTGCTGGTTGAACTTGAGCCAGATTGAGTGACTGGTCATCTCCGTTCGTCATGCTGCCTACTTCGATTTGAGGTGGAGGATGCTTCCTGCGAGCCTAGCCTCGAATGAACACTTTGCCTAGAAGGTTATCCATGTTGATTATCGGAGTGTGGTCCCAACCATGAGTGTATGCTCGTCCATGGACCTAATCGAGAGTGCACGCTCCTCTGCGTGCTAGGATGGCAGTATATGTTATCTAGGGGGCCCAATCGGGAGTGTACACTGTCAGAATGCTTAGTTTGCGGCTGGTCGAGTGGTGCTTGTCGAGGCATTGCTGGAGAGGTTCTTCGTCTTCCCTTGTCCTACTTCGGGACACCTGTCTAGGGCAAGTTGCATCTTGGTGCACTGCTAGAGCTGATTCACCAAGGTCATCTGATGTGCAAGGGTGCTCGTCAACTCTATGACTTGTCGAGACAAGTGTTGTTCTCCATTTGGGTTGGAAGAGCTTGGAATGAATGCGTCTTTTTAGGTAATGGAAGTGTGGTGAATTTTTGGAGCGAGATTTAAGTTGGGAAATGTCAAATCCATGGATAAATGTGGTGAAAATGCCCCCAGTTCAATCGTCGGCCTAGAAATCTGAAGCCGGGATGGTTGGACCAATCTTGGACCGTTTTGGGCTGCTTGGAAGGCACGGGGTGTGGGCTGCTCGGCATGCGACGTATGTGGTTGTGAGGCAAGGGCTAGGGCTCAGCTCGGCAACGTGCTGGGCTTGCGTTGGACTTAAGTATCTCAAGCCAGCTCACCTTGGGCTTGGGCCTTTTGTGGGCTTGGATGGCACGGCTTGGGCCGTGGTCATGGCGTCATAGACCTTGCTGAGGGTGGCTGCCGTGGTGCCACCATGGTGGTTGCTAAGATGGTGCCCCGTGGGGTGGTGCCGCTTCACTCATCGTCGTGTAGAGCCTTGTGGATCGTCGTGGTCCTAATTCTTCATCGTTGGAATTTTCGTTCATTGAGGTTTTCGAATTTCTCGTCATTGTACTCTTCTTTTATGTTTATTCAAAGAATTTTTACAGAAAAATTCGAGGAACAAGAACGTACGCAAAATCTACAAATGGACAGGAAAACGAAAAACCTTGAATGCTAGAGTCTTCTACGAGCGTGTGACTCAAACTCTCAATGTAAGCACTAATTTGTGGATGCAAATTTCCGCCTTCTTCTTCTTGGACGAAAATGCACCTGCAAAACAATTAACACCTTCAGTCAAGGACAAAAGCCTCACACACCCACGATGAATGGGGGCTTTGGCCGAAGAACCTCCGATGCACCAATTCGTAAATTTACACTTTGTTTGGATGAGGGAAATAAACTTGGAATTTGAATAAAAGTCAGAATTTGTAAATTGACATGCACCAATTCTCTTGTTTGGATTCATAAATATAAGAATTTAGAATTTCAGTGTGAAAAAAAAAAAACTTGGAATTTGGGACCTCCAATTCCCAAGTTTAAATTCCATGTAAATATGTGTCATTTCTCAATTTCATATTTAGTTCTATTGTTCTTTAAGGCTAACCAAACAAGAAAATTCACAAATTCTAGAAAATAAAATCTTGTCAATTCAATTTCCGTCATTTAAAAATTCCTTAGTAATCTTAATTTTTTTCATCTAAACATAGTGTTAGAGAAATTGGAGAATTTTGCAAGAGAGTTGGAATTAGGTTTTTGGGAGAAATGGGAGCTATTTATAGGGGTGTGGTCGGCGGCCCATATTTGGAGAAAAGGGGTCCGGCCACTTATGGTGATTTTTGGGTGTAATTGCAAGGTATTTTGTCAAAATAATATCTTGCAATCAATTAAGAAATTAATTAGAAAATTAATTAATTAATTAGGAAATTAATCAATTAATTTATGAAATTAATCAATTAATTTATGTAATTAATCATATTTTGAATGAATAATTAAAGGTTACCTTGTGGGGAGGATTTGATGAGGATGAATGAAATAAGTTTTAAATAAATACCGATTTTAATCACTTTTGACCTTGATTGAATCGTGATTGTCCGCTGCTTGCGCGTAGGAGTTCTAGTTTGCCTCGAGGGTAATTTTGTCTTTTTACCTAAGAATCCACGTGCAGTCTCCATATTTTTTTCGATTATTTTTGTCTCCACAAGATGTATGCATGTCTTTTTGCATACTTGCTTCAGCTGTCCAGACTATTCATTTTAGTTTATTGCATGCAAAACTTTATGTATAGTTGCATTAAGCAGTGGAAAAAAAAAAAAAAAAAAAACTCAAACTTAACTGGTGTTGACTCTCATTTTTACATTTTTATTTTCTCCTAATGTATTCATTTTTGGTAAATATATAAAAAAAAATTATTGAAGCTCAAATAACATTACAATCTTCGGAAAAATCATCACAGAATCACAAAGTGTATGGATTAACATCGTAACATATTAGAGTTTACAAAGTCAAAGCGACTTTAAAATTATAACGAAAATTCGTATGTAATTTATCTAGAGACATTTTCTTTAGGTCCTATTGCTCTTCGGATTTCTGAAAGATACGAACCTCATTTTGGGCACATGATGATTATTTAACCCAGGGTAATGCTAGAGCGACTCAATTTGGAGACTAAATTTGCAAACTAAATAATGTGTCACCAATAGAAATGAGCATTGTGGATGCAAATTTTCTCCTCCTCGATCTTGGACGATTTTGCACCTACAAAACAACTTGCACCATTGGTTAAGGCCAAAAGCGTCACGCGCCCACGATGATTGGGGGGGGGGGGGGCTTTGGCCGAAGAACCTCCGATGCCAAAGTTAGAATTTTTAGAGAGAAATAGTGTTTAGAGTGTTTTTGCAAGAGGAGTGGAATTGGCTTTTTGGTGAGAATGAGAGTATATTTATAGGGATAGGAGGTGGCCGGCCTAGCTAGGGTTTTTGGCTTCAATTTGGTTTAATTAGCCCATTTATTGGCTAATTAAACCAAAGGGGAATGTTTTTTGTGTTTATGAAAAGGTTATAATGAATAATTGAATAATCGGCTTTAAAAAGGAAAAAAGGGGTAAGGAAAAGATGGAAAAAATCAAGGAAGTGGCCGGCCCCTTTTTGGAGAAGGGGGACCGGCCATTAGGGTAGGTTTTTGGTTTTAATGGCTAATTTAATTGGCAAATTAATGAGCAATAATCCCATTAATTTGTCAATTATCTCAATTTATGAGGGATAATTGGTAGGTTATGAAATAACTATCTAAAATGTGGATGGATGAAATAAGTCGGAATTGTTTACCTTTTCTGGGCACCTTTGACTTGACTGAAGATGATTACCCGCTACTCGCGCGTAGGAATCTTGAAGCACCTCAAGGATATTTTTGTCTTCTTAATCCGAAAATCCACGTGTAGCCTTGTGATTATTTTTGGCTCCACAAATGCCCCCACACATGTTGGGCTGCTTGCAGAAAAAGGGCAACAGGTGTAGAGATTTTCTCACTTTGGGAAACTTCAAGCTGCTTCCTATTTTGTTGATTTCCTCTTTGAATAGGAAATTAAATCCCTTTAGGAAAGGGAAGTAAATTTCCCCAAAGCTTATTTAAGTCCACCTTAAGTGGATTATTAAATCAACCTTCAGAGAGAAATTTACTTCACCTTACAAGAGAGAAAGAAAGCTTAGAGGATATTTGTTCCCCCTCCTCTAGCAGTCTTCTACATCTTGCCCGTGCAAAGGATCGCTTTTCGTCGCTTCTAGGTAAGAAAAAATTAATTTTCTTGTCTTCTTGATTTCCTTGAATCTTGGTTGGATGAGGACCGGAGACTCGTGATTGGCGATCTGTGAAACTATGGCATGGCAGTGCCATGGAAAACATATATATATACAAATATATATTTTATTATTTTTTTTCTCTTCCCTTGCTGGGCGCGGGGCGCCGTTTCTTTTGAAGGAAAACCAGGCCTTGGGGCCTGGCAGGTTGGCTAGGTCCTGCGGCTTTCACCAAATTATTTATTTTATTTTATTTTTTTCAACCCTCTAACGAATCTTTCTTGTACCCCTTTTTTCTGTAGAGTTTTCTCCATCATGTCTTCCTCAAGCCACAAGAATGACGATGGTGTGCCGCCATTGTATTGTCAAGGCGGGTCTTTGAGCAAGGTTGGCTACTTTAAGGCTGCCCACTTCAAGATCAAAATGATGATTCCTTTAGAGACTTCCTTGAGACATACTGGCATGCCATTCCATCTGGAGTGCGTGTGAGGCGGGTTAAGGATGGTAGCAGCCATGAGCCATGCGATGAGGTTCGGAGAGCCATCAAATTCCACCCTTACTATTTTGTGTTAGGGTTTACCTTTCCCATGCCGCGCTTTTTCCAAGAAGTGCTCTGCTCCATGAAGTGTGTGCCTGCCCAATGTTCTCCGAACGCGATTCGAGTGATGGTGGGGTTCCACAATTTGAGCCAATTCTTCGATTTGGGACTAACCACCAACGAATTCTGGTATTTCTTCGACATAGGTCGTATTGATGGAGTTGGGCAGCTGCGGACTCGTCATAGACTTTTTGACAATTCGAGTAAGGGTGATCATGATTGGGCCAAAGAGACCTTGGGGATAAGTGGCGAGTAGGAGTCTGATCACTCTCCTAAGCTGCGGGTGCCAACAATTTTTATATCCGGTAAGCAGGCTGCTTTAATCTTTTCCCTGGCTGCTTGATTTTAATGTTAAACTGCTTTTCAATTTTCTGCTTGTTCTCCGCCGTCCTTGTAGATTCGGAGTTTGGCTCAACTCCCAAGGTCTCCCTGGACATGAAGAAAGTGCATGTTACTCTGGGTATCCCTTATGAGTATCGTGAATGGCGCTGGCTGCTAAGTCCTCTTCGTAGGGTGAAAGATGGATTGCCCACAAAGGAAGAAGTAAAACGAATCAAAGCAGCAGCATTGGTTCGTCCTATCACTGTAGTGGAGCCTGCTGCCAACGATAGTGGAAGAAAGAGACACTCCCCGCCTGCCCAAGAGTTGCCTGCTGAAAAGAAACCAAGGATCGCCCTGCGGGGGTTCATTGGTAAGCTCATATTTATATATATTTTACATCGAATTCACTTGTCTTTCCTTAGTTAGTTCCTTATAATTTTGAGCTATTTACTTTGTTTTTGTGTTTTGTAGGATTTTTCAAGCAAATAAAATAAAAATAGCACAAGTGAGATTTTAAGTAACAAATTTGTCAAAACTGCCTGTGCAGGTCAGCTGACTTTGGAAGCAATTTTCGGACAGCTCAGAATGAATTAGAGAATGAGTCTTATATTCTTGGAAATCTACGGATGTCTATTTTCTGGACCATTTCGCGGATTGATAATATCATTTTTCTACAAGAAGTTATGGCGTTTTAACACAGATAGGTTACCAAGAGGCTGAGCAGTTTGTAACTGCAATGAAAGCAATAAACCCAATAAATGTAGCAGCCAAGAACAATTTAGCTGACCTCTATTCAAATATAAAAGGGAATGGAATTAAAGATGAGGATTAAGAGGGAGTAATTGGCATAAAGGCTACCCAAAGAGTTACAGTTGTTTTACCATTTCCTCTCACTTATTGTCATCACTAAATGGCTATTAGTGGGTGAGTTAAGGAGAAGAAAATGATGCAGCAAGAATTGGTTTAAAAGCAGCATTGGGGAAGGAAGGAAATAGGCGGAGGCCTCATGTCTTTCTTTTGGTTTTATTTAAGAATTATGTGTAACTAAATTTTTAGTAGTTAGGGGCTGTTTTGAAGCCCCGAATATGATTGCAAGTGTATTATGACATTTCGTTTCAATTTATTTTATGAATGGATGAAAATTGGCTCACTACTTATCTCATTGATGAATTCTTCATGTGTTTTCTATGGATGCATACTTAGTAAGCATATCTAGGATTCTAATGCTATGAATATGTGTGTGCCTGCCCTTGTCGAATGAGGACCTACATATGTTCTAGAGTAGTACTTGTTAATTGCGATTGACATGTGAACCAATTTCTAGGATAAGTAAGACAACGCCAGTACTTACGATGCCTTGTGATGACTCAAACTCTTTTCGTTCTTAATGATTTCTACTTGTTAAATCTATGAACACGCCATTCTAGATTGCATGCTAGGGACTAAGTTAAGTTGAAAACGCCATTCTCTTAACATACTACATAAGAAAGAGTAATAGGTTGAGTTCTAACATTGAGCCAACTTGAGCATCTTCATCTGGAAATAAAAGGAATTTGAATGAAACATAACATGTTTGCATGATTATTTGGTGGTGGATAGCACTTCCCCTAACTCGTTTTCTTAACTTGTGAACTACAACCTATTTTTACTATTTAAAATTTGTTTCTGTCCTGTTTTTGTTCGATTTAATTTAAATATCAAATCAACTCCAAAAATCTCAACAATTTGTGTGAGTGTATCTCTGTGTGTCTAGTACCTGCATGTAAAATTTCGTAGACTTTAGATAAGTGTAAGTTGGTCTAATAATTATTTTTCGGTGGCTGGTCAGTAGGGACAGCAGCTCAGTTTTTGTGACATTTTAAGTAGTTAGATAAAACAATCTTCTGCGGGAAAGACCCTTATTTTCATATGCTACAATTGACAAATCTTAGTGTTAATAAGGAAAATCAATAGGATATTTGTGTGCTACTCTGTGGTGTGCTTTTAATCCTATCAAATTTTTGACACTGCTTAGGAGGTGTCTGATGTGAAGAAGCTAAAGACTTCTTCTGCTGCTTGCGAGGGTTCACCAGCTGCTCCCAAGCTTGTGATTGACTTGACTTCTGCCAAGAACGAGTCAAAAGAGACTATCGGATCTGTGCTAGTGACGCCTGCCATTCCGAAGGCTGCTAGCTCGATTGCCGATAGAATTGCTCAACGCAGAAGTTCATCAGTGCCTTCAGTGCAGAAGTTTGTGCTAAAGCGTTCGCTTGGGGTTAAATCTGATTCTCCTTCGGAAAGGCTTGCTACCATGAAGAGTGGCAAGACACCCTCGCCTGCTAAGGCGGCGCCAAAACTTGTCCATTCCGCTGCTGAGACCAAGTTGCCTTCTGAGAAGAGAGAGACTGCTTGTGCCAGTGGTCATGATAAGTCCGCCGAGTCTAATTCCAAGGAAGCTGCTGAGATTTGTGCGCTTTTGAAACCAGACCTTCTTGAGGATATGGACGCGTGTGCTAAATTTGTTGACGGCGTCAAAGGGATTATTGGTCCAGGCTCATTCGTGAAGCATACGCCTGAGTACAGGAGGGCTGCTCTGCTGACCATGATGCAAAAAACGGTGATTTTGGCCGCCGAGTCCATGGCTCTTGACCAAGAGGATACCAAGGCTGCCCAGGGGGTGGCAAAGGTCTATGGCTGCTGAAGCTTACTCCTCGGCCGAGAAAGTTAAAAAATTGGAGTCTGAACTTGCTGCTTTGAAGGGGTCTAATATCTCTGCCCCCACTTCTCTGCAACTTGAGAACGCTCGCCAAGAGATCACGAACTTGGAGGCTAGGCTTAACGCGACTCAAGTAAAATATGAAAGTCCAGAGAAGGAGATTGAACGTTACATACCTCAGATTCAGGATCTTGAACGCTCTATTTCTGAGTTCTGCTGCTTATGCTAAAGATGAAGAACTGATCGCTGCTTACAACCAAGTGATACATTTCAAGAAAGTTGTTGACAGTCTTGAGCCTCAAGTGTTGGAGCTTCAAGGTGCTTTGAAGATTAACGATAGTCTGAAGAAAGAAATGGAGGAAATGCAGCGGGTCCGTGCTTGTCTGCTTGAGGAAGTTGAGCAGTTAAAGGGTGAGAAATCTGGGTTTGAGGCTTCGCTGACTCAAAACCAATCTGACTTCTACAAACTCGGTTATGTAGATCATCTCTTTGGACGACCGTTTGACTTCGAGTTTTCTGAAAAAGACTTCAAGACCTTCTTTATTTCTCTAAAAGATTTGCTCGCCTTTACGTTCGAGTCCTCTATAGGTGAAATAGTTGGAGATGAGGGTGCCCACGGCGGGGCAGCCGGGAGTGAAGCGCCGGATGGTGCCACTGTTGGGAATGTCGTGGCTGCCGAAGGTGTGACGACGGAGCAGTCGTCGAGTGGCCAAGCTGCTGAAGAGTAGTCTTCTAAGTAGCCTTTAGGATTTATTTTTCCTTGTTGCTTTTGCTTTGCTTGAACTCCTTCAGTCTTTGCTAATTGTTTATCAATTTTGCTAGAAAATTTAATAAACTTGCTTCCTTCGTTTTACTCCATCTTCGCTTCTTTTGTTCATGCCTTAACCTTTAGACTTTATAGACTAATATCAGGCGTGGTACTTTTTTATAAGCAGACAGGCCGCGTGGCCTATGTAGTCGTAGGTGTTGGTGTAGAACCTTTGCAAAGTTGTTAGCCGTAGGGTCGGCAGCCGGACGCCTTACTTACAGAAGTAGACAAGTCCGCGTGACCACTAGGCTGTTAACCTTGGCTTTCTCCAATTCCGTAGGTTGTGCAGCAAGTATCACAACACTTTAGGACTTGGTACAAGTCGTTCCGCGCTTGGCAAAGGTGAAGCTTATCGACTACGTAGCATGTCGGCAGTGGATAAAACTTCGTATATGCTTGCTAGCTTGTTTAACCTTTCACAAGAATGTGCGATTGTATAAGTCTAGCGCGGCTTTACTGCTTGAAGGGCAAGCCGTATGCAGTCTTCCGGAAACCGTAGGCTACCTTAGTACACTCGGTAGCAGCTTTAGGGTTCCAGGGCAGCCGTCCATCGGATGTACTGCGTAATGTGCCCCCTCTGTCTCTAGGGCCCAGTTCCCCGCGGATTAGGCCAAGAGACCCAAAAATCCTTCAATTAGCTAAGCCTTGAAAAAGACCATTGTGGCTACTTTTAGGAATCCCGGCGCAAGCCATTGCGCATCTAGTTATACTAGGGTAGCCAGGCTCATCCACGTCTGGATATTCGGAGTGTAAATTTTATCCTCCCGCTTTGGGGAGCATGGTTGATCCCTTGGGGAATGCAACTCCTGCAGCGAGTCCCTAAGAAGGGCGCGGTCTTCCTTTGAAGTGCAGGAAATGACAGGTTGTTACAATGAAATCAAGTTGTAAAAAAGTTCCTTATTGAAAAACAAGTGAACAAATAACTTAATTGTAAAAGACTGCGTAACAACTGGATAGTCCTCGGCTCGCGAGGTGGTGCCCGTTTGAGCTGCTTGAGCCTTCGGGTATAGTTGGAGATCACACGTGGTACTTTCTCAAGTTGTAGGCGTTCCACTGTTTTTCGATCTCCTTGTCATTCATAGTAGCGAGGGTATAGCTTCCCTTGCCGCCTACTCTGCTGATCTTGTAAGGCCCTTCCCAAATAGGGTCCATCTTCTTTGATCCCTGCCTACGAGCAGTGATGAAGGCTTTTCTTAGAACTAGATCTCTGGGTTGAAATTGCCGGACCTTGGTCATTTTGTTGTAACTAGAGAGGAGCTGCTGCTGGTAGGATGCGATGCGGGTTATGGTCTGCTCGCTCATTTCCTCCGCTAGATCTAAGTTTGTGGCCATCTCTTTGCTGTTCTGCCCGACATCTGGCAGCAGGGTGGTGATGCTTGGCATGATGATGTTGGGAGGAATGATTGCTTTCGAACCAAACGCCAAAGAGAAAGGGGTCTCTCTCGTTGCTCGCCTCTTGGTGGTACGATACGCCCATAGACATCCGAGGAGTTCATCTGGCCACTTTCCCTTCTTGTCGGTGAGGGATTTTTTGAGGCAGTCGAGGATCGTCTTGTTAGAGGCTTCGGCCTGCCCATTGCCTTGTGGATACCTTGGTGTGGACATATGCTGCTTTATACCATATTTTTGGAAGAATCTTGCCAAATCTTTGCCCACAAATTGCAAGCCGTTGTCTGTGACGATGGACTGAGGGATACCAAAGCGGCAAATGATGTTCCTCCATATGAAGCGCTCTATGTCCGCTTGAGTTGTTGTTGTCATGGGCTCCGCTTCTACCCACTTGGTGAAATAATTGGTTGCCACGATCATCATGCCTCTGCCCCTAGCAGCGGGCGGCATGGGCCCAACCAGGTCAATTGCCCATTGCATAAATGGCCAAGGACTCGTCTGTGGGTGTAACTCGCTGGCAAGCAGCGTCAGCACAGGCTTGTAACGTTGGCAGCGGTCGCACTTTTGCACTAACTCCCTAGCATCTTGATGCATAGTAGGCCAGTAGTAGCCTGCGTTAAGAGCCTTTTGTGCTAAAGATCGTCCTCCAGAATGATTCCCACAAACGCCTTCATGGATTGAACTTAGAACCTTCAAATCATCGAGAGGTGCCAAACATCGGAGGTGTGGTCCGGTGTAGGATCTTCGAAACTAAAATGCCCTTCCACATATAATAGCGTGCTACTCTGGTTTGAAGTTTCCTAGACTCCAATCTTTCTGTGGGGAGTGTGCCGTTGACCAAGTAATCTATAATAGAACTTTGCCAATTCGGAGTTACACTAACCTGTGTCATTTCGGCTACTGGCTCTGACTCTATGCTCGGCTTATCTAGGTATTCCACCAGGATTGAACGCTTGAGCTGGTGATCGAGGGCACAGCCTAGGCCAGCTAGCGCATCTGCGTGGGTATTTTCCGTCCGTGAAACTTGAGTGAGCGTGTAAGTCTGAAATACTTCAAGCTGCTCGCGTACCTTCTCGAGATATCGCGCCATCCTCGGATGTTTTGCCGTGTATTCCCCCGTGGCTTGGCTAGTGATTAACTGAGAATCAGAATAAATCGCAAGCTTCTTCACTGCTAAGTCTTTTGCCATTCGGAGGCCTACCAGTAAGGCCTCGTACTCTGCTTCATTATTGGATGCCTTGAAGCCTAAAGTGATCGCCTGCTCAAGTAGCGAGCCATCTAGGGTAATGAGAACCACGCCTGCTCCCGAACCTTTGTAATTGGATGCGCCGTCGACATGCAAATGCCAAATGTCTCCATTGAGGGAAGCAGGCGAAGCTAAGGTCTCAGCTGCTTTTTGGACATTGCTGGGCTTCTCTGCTGCGTCGCTTAGGCCGGGTGCAAATTCTGCTATAAAATCTGCTAAAGCTTGGGCCTTTATCGCCGTACGGGGTCGGAAGGCTAAACCATATTGGCCTAGTTCAAGTGCCCACTTCATCACTCGTTGAGAAGCATCCGGACCATACAAGATGGATCGTAGAGGATACTGAGTCATGACGATAACTGTATGAGCTTGAAAGTACGGTCTAAGTTTTCGAGCTGCCACAACTAGAGCCAAAATTAATTTTTCGATCTTCAGATATCTTGTTTCCGCATCGAGAAGAGCTTTAGAAGTGTAGAATACCGGTAGTTGGCCCCCCAGCTCTTCTCGTATGAGGGCAGAGCTCACTGCTACTTCGGAGACTGCCAAGTAGATGTATAAATCCTCCGCAGCTTCCGGCTTAGATAGTAATGGAGGCGATGTGAGATACCTCTTCAGGTCTTGGAAGGCTTTTCCACATTCTTCATCCCACTTATCACGTTGCGCCCTCTTGATGGCTTTGAAGAAAGGCTTGCATCTATCAGTAGACCGCGAGAGGAAACGGTTGAGGGCGGCTGCTCTCCCAGTCAAGCTTTGGATCTCCTTCAAGGTTGTGGGAGACTTCATTTCTAGAATTGCTCGGATCTGCTTGGGATGCGCCTCAATCCCTCGTTGGGTGACTAAGTACCCTAGGAATCGTCTTGAAGATACTCCGAATGTGCATTTGGTAGGGTTGAGCTTCATCTTGTACTTTCTAAGGATGTCGAATGTTTCCGCCAAATTGCGAATGTGGTCTGACCGCTGCTTGCCTTTTACCATGATGTCATCGACATAGACTTCCATGGTAACCCCAATTGCTTCTTGAACATCATATTCACTAACCTTTGGTAAGTTGCTCCTGCGTTCTTGAGGCCAAAAGGCATGACTTTGTAGCAGTATGTACCTTGTTCGATCACAAACGCGGTTTTTTCCTTATCGGGCTCGTACATGGCTATTTGGTTGTAGCCAGAGTATGCATCCAAAAAACTGAGCAGCTGGTTTCCAGAGGTTGAATCTACCAAAAGATCGATTCGGGGGACTAGATAAGGATCATTTGGGCATGCTTTGTTGAGGTCGGTATAATCGACACAAATCCTCAATTTGCCCTTCTCTTTCTTCATAACTAGCACAACGTTGACGAGCCATGCTGAGTGTGCTACTTCTTCTATGAATCCAGCCTCCAATAGCTTGTCTATTTCGGCCTCGATGATCGCTACTCGTTCGGGCGCAAAATGCCTTCTCTTCTGGATTACTGGCTTAGCAGTGGGATCAACATGTAACTTGTGGCAAGCCACTTTTGGGTCTATGCCGGGCATATCGGATGGTGACCACGCAAAGATGTCTTGGTTCTTTCTAAGGAAGATAGTGAGTTCTTTCTTCTCGGCTGGGCTTAAACGAGAGCCAATTCTAGCAGTCTTTTCCGGCTGCTGTGGATCGAGAATGATTTCTTCAGCGTCTTCTTCAGGCTTCCAGCCTATCTCGTCTGCTTGAGCACCATCTTCTCGATCCACTTGATGTAATTGTTATTTGGTAGCTCCGTCATTCTTTTGGATTTCAGTGGCCTCCACGGGAGTAAAGATCTTCTTCTTTGATTCTTTCAACATTTGCACGGTGCACCGTCGGGATGTGGCCTGGTCGGACTTAATCTTTCCAATTCCTCATCCCGGGACGTGGAAGCGGATTTTTTGGTACTTGACGGAAGTAACGGCATCTAGCTTGATTAACCAAGGCCTCCCAAGGATCTCGTTGTAAGGAGATGGATCAATTATGATTGTGAACGTTTGCTTCGAGACTACTGGCGATGTCTTCACGTCAAGTGTGATTTGGCCGATTGTAGTTGAAGTGTGTCCATTGAATCCAATGAGTACCTCTGCTCGACGTATTACTGTGCTCTCCAAACCCATTTTTTGGATGACTGAGAGTTGAAGTAGATTGACTGCACTTCCATTGTCAACCATCATTCGGTCGATTACGGCATGGGCTATTTGGACAGATACCACTAGCGCGTCATCATGTGGTAAATCAACGCCTTCTGCGTCCTGCTCAGTGAAGCCAATAATGGGCCCGGGTAGTGTGTCGGCCGCTTGGACTTGTGAGATCAATAAGGCCTGCTGGATCTTCCTCTTCTTGGAGTTGTTAGTGGCCCCCAAGTGCTCGGAGTCGGCAAAGATACCATTAATCCGAATTGTCTTGGTTGGTGGCTCCTCATCCTCCTCGGCATTCCTTCTTGGTTGTGCAGCTGGCTTGTCCAAATATTTATCGACCTTGTCTTCTTTCACGAGCTTTTCTAGATAATTCTTCCAAGTGTAGCAGTTGTCAGTGGTGTGACCCGGTCCTCGATGGAATGCACAATATTTGGTATGGTCCAACTTGGAAGTATCTCCCTTTGACTGCTTCGGTAACTTGAGCCACGGCTCGTTTTTTACGTCGCGAAGAATTTGATGGATTGAAATTGAAAACTTCAAGTAATTCTTGGTCATGGGGCCTTCTCTAGTCATAGGCCTGTCCCTCCGCTTGGCCTCTTGTCTGCTCTTGCTGGGCCGCTTTCCATCTTCCTTTCTTTGAGCCAATACTAATTCTTTTTTAGGCTGCTCGGGCGTCTTTTCTGCTCGCCGAGCCTCATCCCAAAGTGCATGCTTCTCTGCTAGGGCGAAGGAATCTGCTAGGGTCAAGTCTTCTTTCATGATCATCTCTCCAAATAGAGGGTGATCTGCTGGGAGGCCTTTTTGAAAGGCTGCACTAGCTATTGAGTCGTCGCATCCAACGATCTTCGCCTTCTCTGCTTTAAACCTCTTTACGCAATCGCGGAGCGACTCCTTCGGGTTTTTCTTCACGTTGAACAAATGATCGGATTTTTTCTTGATAGAGCGGTAAGATGAGTATTCTTTGGTGAAAACCAAGGAAAGATCATCAAAATTTTGGATGGACCGTGGTGGCAAGGTGTGGAACCATTCTTGCGCTTCGCCTTGCAAAGTGGTTGCGAATATTTTGCACATAAGCGTGTCATTATTTCGGTAAAGGACCAACGCACTTCGGTAATGCTTCAAATGCCTTTCTGGATCTCCATCTCCTTTTAATGATGTAAAGTGCGGCATGCTAAACTTACGCGGAGGTTCCGTCTGCTCGATCTCATCCGTGAAGGGTGATCGGCTTATGTTGGTCATTTCTCGCCGTAATGCTTCATCGACCACCTTGTCACGTCGGAACTCACGCAACCGTTCATTGAAAAGCTTTTCCACCTCTTCTTGGATTTGTCTTTGTTGGGGTAGTGGAGCCCTCGGCTGTCCCAAGTCTTGGCCTATTGGCCTAGGCTGCTCCTCCGGACGCTCCACTTGTCGTTGCCTCGGCTGCCTAGTTGGCGAAGGATCTCTTCGTGGGCTGCCAGTTGAACTTGAAGCAGATCGAGTGACCGCTTCCCTCCGTGCGTCAAGTCGCATCCTCCAAAGTGACATGGAAGATGCTCCTTGCGGGCCTAACCGCGAATGAATGCTTTGCCTGGAAGGCTGCTCATGTGGTTCTTCAAAGCGTGGCCCCAACCTTGATTGTATACTTGCTCGTGGGCCTAACCGAGAGTGCACGCTCCTCCTCGCGCTAAGACGGGAGTTTACGCTACCTCGGGGACCCAGTCGAGATTGCACATCGCCAGACTGCTCAGTCTGATTGATTGGCTGCTTGCCAGGACGTTGCCGGAAGGGTTCCTCGTCGGCCCTTGCTCTACTTCGGGACACTTCCTCTGGGGCACGTTGGATCTCGGTGAGTTGTAAAAGTTGATTCACCAAGGTTGTTTGTTGCTCTAGGGCGCTCGTCAACTTTATGACTTGTCGAGACAAATGTTGTTCGCCACTCAAATTGGATGAGCTTGGAAAGAATACACCTCCTTGAGCAATGGATGGGTGGTTGATTCCGGGCACGAGATTTGAGTTGGTCAATGTCAAAAGGCTGTGAAGCTGCCCCTGGCTCAGCGGTTGGTCCAGACAGTTGAAATGGTCTCGAGCCAACTTGGGCCGCTTGGGAAACCATTGGAGCAGGCTAGGCCGCGGGGGAAGGCTGCGCTGCAGGAGCAGACTAGGCTGCAAAGGCAGGCTTGGCTGTAGGGGCAGGCTTGGTCACGGAAGCAGGCTGCTCAGTACGAGATGCACGCAAATGTGAGGCTTGGGCTGTAGTTTTGGTGGCATGGGCCTTGTGCGGTACGGCTTGGACTTGCCTTGGTGGCACGACTCGGGCCATAGTAGTGGTGCCATGGACCTCGCCGCGGGTGGTCACCGCGGTGGTTCCCATGGTGGAGCCTCGTGGTAGTGGTGCCGCCTCCCCTAGAACCACATTCAATCTTGTAGATCGCCGCAGTCCCATTTCTTGAATGTTCAAAATGTCACTCGTGGAATTCTCCAGATTTCTAACCATTATGTATTTCTCCTTTCTTTTTTTTATACGTTTTACCAAAGAACTTTTACGAATAAAAATTCTAATAATAGAAACGTACGAAAAATACAAATGGACTAGAAATTAGAGAAAAATAGACCTTTTGTGTGCGAGAGTCTTTTTTTAGCATAGATTTCTTGCTCTCAATGAAAGCACCAATTTGTGGATGCAAATTTTCTCCTCCTCGATCTTGGACGATTTTGCACCTACAAAACAACTTGCACCTTTGGTTAAGGCCAAAAGCCTCACGCGCCCACGATGAATAGGGGGCTTTGGCCGAAGAACCTCCGATGCCAAAGTTAAAATTTTTAGAGAGAAATAGTGTTTAGAGTGTTTTTGCAAGAGGAGTGGAATTGACTTTTTGGTGAGAATGGGAGTATATTTATAGGGATATGAGGTGGCTGGCCTAGCTAGGGTTTTTGGCTTCAATTTGGTTTAATTAGCCCATTTATTGGCTAATTAATCCAAAGGGGAATTTTTTTGTGTTTATGAAAAGGTTATAATGAATAATTGAATAATTGGCTTAAAAAAGGAAAAAAGGGGTAAGGAAAAGATGGAAAAAATCAAGGAAGTGGCCGGCCCCTTTTTGGAGAAGGGGGATCGGCCATTAGGGTAGGTTTTTGGTTTTAATGGCTAATTTAATTGGCAAATTAATGAGCAATAATCCCATTAATTTGTCAATTATCTCAATTTATGAGGGATAATTGGTAGGTTATGAAATAACTACCTAAAATGTGGATGGATGAAATAATTCGGAATTGTTTACCTTTTCTGGGCACCTTTGACTTGACTGAAGATGATTACCCGCTACTTGCGCGTAGGAATTCTGAAGCACCTCAAGGATATTTTTGTCTTCTTAATCCGAAAATCCACGTGTAGCCTTGTGATTATTTTTGGCTCCACAAGCACGTCTATCAACGCTTAAGTAATAAATCAATCATCAACTTACATTTTCTTTAGTTTTCAAGATTTAGTCTTCAAATTAAATCTCCCTAGTATTACTCTTTAGCCCCGCACAAACTTTCATAAACTTGTTTGAATCTGAACACTTTGTCTTTCTCATTAGTCTTGAAAAGAACATACTTAGCAGTAAAGTATTGGCATTCAGATAAACAAAACAGGAACATCCTGAGCATTTCAAAACACAGCCCATATATTTGACCATATAGTAAAACCCTTTTCCACAGTTTCCACATTAAAGTACAAGATCGCACTACAAGGAGAAAACCACAAAGTGTGACAAAAAATGAAGGTCAAACATAAAGAGGGCTAATACTGGAAAATGAAAAGGCAAAATCTTGACAGCATAAAATAAAAAACAATTTACATGAAATTGTTGCAGTCATATTTAGAATAGGAATGTGATTGTGTAAATCTTAGAGAATATGAGAATGTATCTTATATTCTTATTAGGAGTAGATTACCTATTAAATGTTGTAATCATAAAGGGAAAGGTTTTTACCTATCCTACTACTATAAATAAAGGCACAATGGGGTGAATCAAAACATACCCTCACAATTAAATCACTCTCTCTTCTCTCTAAGCACAGCTGACCCCCTCTCTCTCTAAACCCTAGATCATTCAATCAAATAGGCCTACAACACGTTATCAGCACGCTCTTGCCAAAAGTTGAGGAATTGACACATCGTAGGAGGAGACTATCATCCACCAAATTCAAAGGCTTATTTGTTTTCTGCTAATCAGGTACGCTTAAAATAAAAGAAGATATTTGAAACGTCCACGAAGCATGAAAACATTCTCCATGATGCATGAACCCCTATATGTTTATATTTTCCTTTCGATATATATATATATATATATATTGTATATGTTTATATATTTGTCAATATATATATATATATATATTTGTTTCATGCATCGCACAATTAAATTGTTATGTGGAATATGTGAGTCAATGTATAAAATTAAAGTAGAAGCAATTTTTGGGTTTCCTAAACCCTAAGGGATTTTTTGAAAAAAAAGGGAATGGGATATGGTGCGGCACACCACCGCACCATCACTATGGACATAGCAACCAGACCACAGCCTGGACTTCACCTCGGCAGGGCCTGAAGCCCCAAGCCCAAAACGCTGAAACCAGCTTCGTTTAGCTGAGTCCACTCACCCGCATGCCGCAGCCTTATGGTTGCTGGGCTTGTGCAGCAACAAAGAGACTGCAGCCATGGCCTTCTGTCCACACCAGCAAGTCGCAAAGCTTGCTAGGCCTTGCAACACCCCGGCCCTCCTTGAATGACTCCCAGCCCATTGTGGCTAGGCTTCCTCGCGCCAAACCCAAGGCCAGCTCATGCTAGGCCTTGTTCCGTTCCCTCCCTTGGTCCAAAAATTGAAACCCAACTGCGGCTGGGGTTTCTCCCTCACCTCGTGACCTAAAGTTCACACCCGAGGCCTTTTTTGGGCCATGCCTTTTACTCAAGGCACCCAACCCAAGCCCAAATTATTTTTGGGGCTATATTTTCAATCCAATAATACTATTTTTTTTAGCTTCAACAATCGACCATGTATGGCCCGATTTATTAAATTAATTGAAGGATACGGAAATGCACGTATCATGTTGTCTAATGGTACAATCTTGACCATTAAGGAGGCACTCTATTTACCATGTTAAAAAAAACATTGCTGAGTTTTAGAGATATTCGAGAAAATAAATATCATCTTGAAACCACTGAAGATAATGGTTCTGAATTTCTTTGTATCACTTCATACGAATATGGCCAGAAGCATATTCACGAGACGTTGGAACGTCTGCCAAGTGGGTTGTACATCACAACCATTCGCGGAATAGAAACCCACAGTGTGGCCAGTTCTATGCCTGAGTTCCAGGACACTTTGTTGCTTTGGCATGATCGTTTGGGACATCCTGGATGTGACATGATGCACCGTATCCTCAAATCTTCTCACAGGCATAAGTTACATCCCTATGTTGGACTCCTGCCATGCAAAGCGTGTTATTTCGGGAAGTAAAATACTCAACCCTCCTATACAAAGATCATTCACGATCCCCCTAAATTTCTTCAGAAGATTCAAGGGGACATTTGTGGACCTATCCAACCAACCTGCAGACCATTTAGATACTTTATGGTGTTGCTTGATGCATCAACAAGATGGTCAAATGTTTGCTTGTTATCCATATGCAACGCTGTGTTTGCTAAACTCCTGGCTCAAATAATTAAGCTAAGGGCTCACCACCCTAATTATCTGATTAAGTCGATTTGACTGGATAACGTTGGAGAGTTTACGTCACAGACTTTTGACAATTATTGCATGTCAGTAGGGATTGATGTGGAACATCCTGTGCCCCAGGTTCACACCCAAAACGGCCTGGCAGAAGCTTTCATAAAGCGCCTTCAATTGATAGCTCAGACTTTGGTTATGAGAACCAAATTGTCGGTATCTGCCTGGGGTTATGCAATATTGCTTGCAGCTATGTTGGTCCACTTGAGGCCCACCGCTACTCAACCACATTCACCGTTACAGTTGGTCACTGGATACGAGCCTGACGTCTCGCATTTACGGGTGTTTGGGTGCACCATTTATGTGCCAATAGTGCCGCCACTACGTACCAAAATGGGTCCTCGTGGTATGCTCCCACTATGTCTCATTTAGATCCCCGCACTGCCTAGTCTGAAACTGAGTTACGACGAATTATAGATCTTCATAGCATCGCTCAAACCATGTCGGATGCTTTTAATGATCTAGCAAAGGTGACAAGATCACATATACCTGCTGCAAACACACTTGCAAAGATAGATGTACCCCGTGTACTTCAACAACCCGCCTGGGAAGGCCGGACCATCCCCGAAGATGGGAAGGCCACACCTTCCATGCAGCAAGGTACATTGGTGGCTAGCCAATCATCTGCTTCGACCTTAAAGCGGGCAAACCTCTTGGTTCAAAGAATTCACAACCTTGGAAGAGGAAAATGGCACCAACTTGTGACCCTAGTTTGAATTCGACCATCACTCACTCATCCGTTCCAATGCATGAGGTTATTCTAGATTATGGTGATGATTCAGACGAAACATGCGGGCCTCCCGAGAATCGCCACATTTCGGTCCATTACGCAGTATTGGATGAGGTTTGGAATAGGAATGAGATGATCGTCGACGATGCATTCGTGTACTCAGTAGCTAATGACATCATGCTTAGCGATGACATTAAACCATGTTCCATCGATGAATGCCGACGTAGAACCGATTGGTCAAACTGGAAACAAGCAATCCAGGTCGAACTCGATTCGCTTGCGAAATGTAAAGTGTTTGGACCTATCGTTCCTACACCACCACGCGTGAAGCATATTGGCTACAAGTGGGTTTTCATAAGGAAGCGTAATGAGAATAATGAAATAGTGCGATTCAAAGCACGCCTTGTAGCACAGGGCTTCTCTCAACGCCTTGGAATTGATTACTAGAAGACGTATTCCCCCGTAATGGATGTTATAATGTTCTGCTACCTAATCAGTTTGGTAGTTTTTGAAAAACTTAATATGCAGCTTATGGACGTGGTAACCGCGTATCTCTATGGGGATCTAGATATAGAAATATACATGAAAGTTCCAGAAGGACTTCCATTGACTGGTTCAAATAGTTCTAGACCATGGAACACTCTCTCAATTAGGTTGAGGATGTCACTCTACAGATTGAAACAATCCGGCCGGATGTGGTATAACCGTCTGAGTGAATATTTGACAAGTCAGGGTTATGTGAACAACGAATTATGCCCATGCGTGTTCATAAAGAAGTCACATTCCGGATTTACAATCGTTGCAGTTTATGTCGATGACATGAACCTCATTGGGACTCCCGCAGAGCTTGAGGAAATTGCTGCACACTTGAAATCTGAATTTGAGATGAAGGATCTTGGGAAAACTCGATATTACCTCAGCCTGGAGATCGAGCATTGTTCGGATGGAATCCTAGTACATCAATCGAACTACACTCAAAAGGTGTTGCATCGTTTTAATGAGGATAAAGCGAAGCCTTCGAATACATCCATGGTCGTTCGGACTCTAGATGCTAAACGAGATCCCTTTCGTCCAAATGAGGATGAGGAATAGATTTTGGAACCCAAAGTTCCTTACCTAAGTGCAATTGGGGTTTTATTATACTTGGCTCAGTGCACTAGACCTGACATCTCATTCATTGTGAATCTATTGGCTAGATACAGCAATGCGCCCACACGCAGACACTGGAATGGTGTTAAAGACATTTTTCGCTACCTCAAGAGTACTACGGATTTGGGCTTATTCTATACCCGCGAATTTTCGAGTATTGCCGCCCCTTATTGTCCTCGGGTTGATTCTCGCCTTGTTGGTTACGCAGATGCTGGATATCTGTCTGACCCACATAGAGCACGTTCTCAAATGGGCTATGTCTTTACCGTTTGAGACACCACTATATCTTGAGGTCTACCAAGCAAACGCTAGTTGCGACTTCGTCAAACCAAGCTGAGATTCTCGCCCTGCATAAAGCATCGCGTGAGTGCTTTTGGCTGAGAGAAGTCATGGAACATATTCGAAGCACTAGTGGTTTTACATCAGTCGTTGACCTTTCTACGATGATCTTTGAAGAAAATGCAGCATGTATCGAGCAGTTGAAGAAGAGATACATCAAGGGAAACAACACCAAGCACATAGCGCCAAAGTTCTTTTACTCACACCAGCAGCAGCAGCATCAGAACATTGAAGTCAAGCAAATCCGTTCCCAGGACAACCTTGCCGATCTCTTCACCAAGTCGTTGCCCAAGTCTACTTTTCAGAAGCTCGTCCAAGGAATCGGTATGCGTAAATTATAGTTGAATTGCTTGTAGTTGTCTTATTTAGAAGTTATGTCTAACTCAAGGGGAGTATCTAGAAGCATACTCGAAATGATCTTAATGTACTATTTTTCCTACGATTATGAGCATTTTTCCCACTGGATTTTTCCTACCTAACAAGGTTTTAACGAGACACCCATCCTAGGATGATCATACTCCATTGAGTTCACTACCTTCGGCTTGTTTGACGTTTGTTTTAGACATTATGCATACTTCTCATGTTTCTCCTTAGTCTATGGGTTTTCCCCATGCCTCGAGTTTTACCATAGCGAGGTTTTGTGAGTTTTACTACAAATGCATACTTCAAATTAAATTTGAGACTCGCGATCACCCGTTGTGCCGATGACTTCATCAACTATTGTACCTTATCTGCTGAAGATCTGATGTGATGGTCTGTTGAGTATTTACACACTCAAGGGGGAGTGTTGCGGTCATATTTAGAATAGGCAAGGTTCTAAAAGACGCTAGGCGCTAGTCGGGCAGGCGAGCTGGGGCCTAGCGCCTAGGCGGCTAGGCGGGGACTAGGTGGGCGCCTAGGCGGACTAGACGGATTTAAGTAAATCTATTATATTTTGTGTAAATAAATGTCTATTTATACTTAAAATATATATAATTTCATTATAAACTACAAAATAGAATGACATATATATTAGGAGGTATTGGAACATAATGAAAACAAGGAGAACATGCATATAATGTGTATTCATTTAAGTATTCAACAAGTCTCTTATAATTTATTGGAAAAAATAAAATGCAAAATGAAAGTTATCTATTTTCTATCTAAGTGAGTCGCAACCTAGGTGGGTCTGGGCGGGCTAGGTGGGTGCCTAAGCGGTCTAGGCGGGCGCCTCAGCAGGTCTAGGTGGGCGCCTCAGCAGGTCTAGGTATCCTTTCTTAATTTTCAAACGCCTGGGCATTAATCAGGACGGTAGCCAACCGCCTAGCGCCTAGGCGGTGCTAGGCGGGGATTTTTAGAACAGTGAGAATAGGAATGTAATTGTGTAAATCCTAGATAATATAGGAATGTATCTTATATTCCAGATTATCTATTAAATGTTGTAATCCTAAAGGGAAAGATTTTTACCTATCCTACTACTATAAATAAAGGCACAATGGGGTGAATCAAAACACACCCTCACAATTAAATCACTTTCTCTTCTCTCTAAGCACAGCCGCCCCCCTCTCTCTCTAAACCCTAGATCGTTCAATCAAATAGGCCTACAACAGAAATGAGTTTATAGTTACCGTAATATTTCAATTGAATAATGAATTATCATAACAAAAAATAGTATTATATCATAACACCACCACGTAACAGTAAACGGTTCAATATCCTTCTCAATAATATGGAGCATATGTTTAGTGTATGTTTCACTCTCCAAGAAGAAGATGCAAATATAAAAGAGAAAAAGGGAAAAGCCTGCAAACCCTGCTGTTTTACCTTACATTTTTAAGCTTTTGGTCCGTAGGAGAAAGAAGATAAATCAAAAGAGGGAGATGATGACGTTTGCCAGGCACGCCAACACGCCCCGTTTATGCACAAGGAGCAACAAAATCCCAGAGGGAAACTTCCAAGAAAAATTATACTAATACAATCAAATTCTCTTCCGCTTGTCAGAGAGACTGATGATCTCTTTACATATTTGTCTCTCTCAAGTGAGCCCTGACGGCATTGTTGGTTGGCGGCGGAACAGGACCTTTTATTCAAAGGTTTTTTTTTTTTATTAGAGGCGGTACTTGAAAATGACCTAACTCATTAGTTTAGTTCTTTAATTTGAAAATCTATCAATGTCATCCTTCAATTTAACTAAGGCACATCAATGTGATCCTTGCCGTTCACATATGTTAAAGTTTTTGTTAGTTTGTTGATGTTGCACATAAGGAGTCCATACAGCCAATGATTTGACACCAAGTACATTAAAAAAATACTATTACTGAAATTTACAACCAATTAGAAACCAAATAAAACAATTTAAAGAAAAAACAGCCCAGCCAAAGACGTCCCATCCACCACCGACCACCCCTCTCCCTCCACCTCCTTCTCTTCGTCTCCAAACCCTTGAACAACGTCGGTTTCATGATTTCAATGGGTTTAATGGTGAAGAGCGGCAAACACGCCTTGTTGATCTACATTTAATCTTGATCTTCATCTTTGTGGCTATATCTCCAAAGGTTTTTCTTCCAAATTCCAATTCACTATTACTGTTTTATGAGCTAATTAGCTTGAATTCTGGTTGAATTTGTTACTGAAAAATCATCGAGATTGTAATCTTAGAATTGTAGAGAATGAAGGAAGAAGAAGGCAAACAAAATCGAATACATCTCTCTAAGAATCTGCGTTGAGATTGTAATAATCTGAGAATTGCAGAGAATGAAGGAAGAAGAAGAAGGCAAACAAAATTGAATACATCTCTCTAAGAATCTGCGTTGGATTCTCTCTCAATTATGTTACAAAGAGAGCACGATAAGTGTGAAAATATAGCCATTGCTAGGCTTCACACCTCAGCAACGATAGATATGTGAGTTACATATGGACAACATAAACTTAGCTACCAAACTAGATACAGGCGGCATGATATGCACCGTTTAGATGTTTTAATCATGATCATCCACCACAAACACTTACAAACTCAAACTTAGAACATTCCTGCAATTCTAAAACATAAAACATGAACTTCCAACCACCAATTCTTCAATCCTTTTCAGCTATAGAGCCTTTACTTCAACAGTCCCATCTAAGCTTCTTGTTTCTTTCACTCCAAGCATTTCCCTGAGTTTATAGAAGCTTGTTGTTTCTTTCACTCCAAGCATTTCCCTGAGTTTATAGAACTAATTGATCTTTAGATTTGTACTAAACTAAGTTGATGATGTTTTATTGCAGTGCTTCCCTTATGTAGTGATACCATCTGTCAATGTGCTTTTATCTTTGATGAAATACAAGATTTCTTGTCATTGCTATTGCAGAAGTGTTGTCATAATAAATGGGAGTAGCTTCAGTTTATTCCTCTAGAAAATCTTGCAACACAAATCTAAGCCACAAAGCCTGAGTTGTTGCTTTAACAACACTCATGTACTCAGCTTCAGCAGTTGAAAGTGCCACACTATGTTGCTTAACCATGACCCCTGAAAATATATCACTACCAAATGAAAAGGCATAGCCTGATATGCTTTTCATATCAAATTCATCCCCACTTCAGTCACTATCACAATATCCACTCAATAGTGCAGCTTTACCCTTATTATACTCAATTTTATAGTCCACTGTGCCTTAAATGCATCTGAGCACTGTCTTTGCAGTTCCAAAATGTTTCTTAGGTGGATTGTGCAAATACCTTGCTAACAAACTTGCGACAAACATAGTATCAAGCCTGATTGCAATAAGATATAACAGGCTTCCAACTAATTGCCTATCACTACTACAAAAGGCTTATTGTGTCGGTGGTTGGTGTCGGTTTTATATAAAATACTGGCAGATAAGACATGTTCGACTCCCTCCTTACATGGTATCAGAATTACTGTCGGGTATAAGCTACATAAACTGTCTATGTCGCTTATAATCGACATAGCTTTTAATATTTTTAAATGGTGGTGTCGTATAAAAAGAAAACCGTGTCACTTTTAACTGACATAAAGTTGGTGTCGGTAAAAATGAAACTCATGTCGCTTCTACCTGACACTAATAAATATTTTTTTAAATATTTTAAAACTTCATGTTGGTTGTAGCCGACAGGTTGGTATTTCTATTTTTTTTAAATACTTATCTCGCATGACAAAATTTTGGGTGAGATATTTCCCCCATATTTTTAAACGAAAAAGAGGATGTCAGTCTCCCTCTTTTAAGAGGCCTCCCTAATTTATCTCTCCCTTCTTCCAAGCACAGCCTAAAACCGCAGCTCCTCTCTCCATATTTTCTCAAACCCTAGCCTCCGTTTCTGTAAACCAAACCTTAATCTTCCATCATCAACCCATAAGACCTTGCAGCCACGGATTTACTGCATCACCAGAAGGGTAGCAGCATCGATCTTGGTGTCGACACACTCAGAGGTAAACTTCTCACTCTCCATGGCCGATTCATGCACTCAGGTTCACGGATTGAAATATATCATACAAGAAAAAAAATCTTCAACTCCTCATGCTTGTGTTGTTTCTTTTGCGGGGACCTGAGATCTGTAAAATAAATAAATAAATAATTAAAATTAAAATTAAAAAAAGACGATGCAACCACTGGTACATCCCCAAATCGCATCTCAAGGAAAAACCATCACGGAGTTGTCTCCATTCTAGATTCGTCATTTAAAGGTATAACAACAAAATCTATTCTAATTGGATGATTTGGCCGTGAAAAGGTAGGAAGAATAAGGGGAACTCTTGATGTATTTACAACCTTCCACATAGCTATTAATATGTGAATGCTAAGCAGTCTAATGCATGACTCACTAAAGCTATAATCTCCACTGAGCTCCTCTATTATGTTCTTGTTCAGTAAGATTAGCAGTGCGAAAATCCATATAAAAATTCATGCATGTTCATTTTGGATCTGAAGAGCAAGGGCACTGAAAATCGCAAATCCATAATTTTTTAAATGAATAAAACCTGAGTTTAATCTATAGAGATTAGAGCCCTAATGTTGAAGTAGTAAAGTATTGGAGCACTGATCAGATGGCAAGCATGGCAGCATGGAGCTGCTAGTATTATATATGGCAGCATGGAGTTACAGAATATGTGGTCTTCGACAAAGGCAAGCACGGGAAAGCAACATGGCAGCTGCTAGTATTATATGCAAGCATGGAGCTCTGATTAGTATTATATGTAATTGTTAGTTTTTTTTTATCTTCATCTTGTAACCGGTTCTCTAACAGCTCCTATATATGTGTTATTTGTACTTCCTTATTTATATGATATATAATACATTTAACAAGAAATTCTACACCCAAATACCCCAGTTGAATTCTTGAATAAATTGAATTTGTGAAGTTCGCATCTCATGTACCATCTATGTAGGAATGCGTGATAATTATTTTATTTATCGAGATATTGGGTAATGTCGGTTAGGACCGACAATAGATTGAGTATTTTATTTGTTAGCTGCTAGTTGACGTCGGTTATGACCACCATCATGTCAGAACATCACGTCGCTTTTAGCCGACGTCATAGTTAGTGTCGCTTTTAACCGACGCTGAGTCGTGGTGGATTAAGCGCACAAATCAACATCGAAGCCGTTTTGTGATGCTAGCAATGGTGTCGCTATTCCAATCCGACATTGCATAATTTTATGTCAGATTTTTATCAAATTTCAGACAGAAATTGGAGTTCTTGTCGGTTTTTGGTTCGGCAGTGATAGCCTCTTTTGTAGTAGTGTATACACAATTTCAACACCATCACCCTTTTTCAGTTTTTCATTCACTTCTAAGGTGTACTCATAGGCTTGCAGTCCTTCAAACCAAACTTTTCTAGCAAAGCCAATGCATACTTGTTCTGTTTTATAAAAATTCCATGCTTATATTGTAGTATACTCATTCTAAGAAAATGATACACTAGCCCCAAATCTGCCATCTCATGCTTTTGCATCATGTCTGCCTTAAACTCATTCATTAACTCAAAACTACTGCTATTATACACTATATCATTCATATAAATTGACATCATAATGGATTCAGTTTAATCTTTGGTTTTAATTTAAAGGATAGTCCCACTTGGACTCCTTATGAAGGCACATTTATGCATATGAACGTCAATCTCCTCAAACCTTGCTCTTGGTGCTTATTTAGGCCCGTAAAGAAACTTCTTGAGTCTGTAAACTTTGTCTTCAGCCCCTTTAATCACAAACACTTCTGGCTAGTCCACATATACTTCTTCTTATAAGACACTATTGAGAAAAACTGACTTAACATCAAGTTGGAACAACTTCCAACTTCTCTGAGCTGCTAGAGCGATGAAAATCCTTATGGTATCCAACCTTGCAACAGGTGCAAAAGTTTCATTAAAGTCAATACAGGCTTCTGAGAGTAACCTTTGGCAACAAACCTTGCCTTGTGCTTTTGTATTTTTCCATCAAGGTTTAACTTGGTTTCGTAAACCACTTGACAACAACAATAGGCTTGTCTGATAGTCTATCAACCAAATCCCAAGTTTGTTCTTCTCAATCATTTTAATTTCAGCATGCATTGCTTTCTTCCAAGTATCATCAATTGCAGCCTCTTCATACTTCTCAGGCTCAATCATCTTAACATTACATCGTGCATATACATCACTGAGTGATATCAACCTTACATGAATGTCACTTGGACTACTCATCTGTGAGGGTTGTTCGCAAATGAATTTTGTTTTCATTATTTTCCTCAGGAGTGTAGAGGACCGTCGAATATGGCACTATGAGAGGAATGGAAAATTTACGGTGCGAAGTGCCTATCATGTAGCTCGGACACTTAATGCAGCTAATGGAGGTTCCATAGCGACTTCGTCATCCTCTCTGGGTGGTGTGGATGGGGAATTATGGAAGAAGTTGTGGAATACATGTGTCCCAGGGAAGGTTAAGATTTGTGTATGGCGAGCGTGTTTGAATGCACTTCCTACAAGGTCTAATCTTAGTCAGAGGCGATTATTAAATGAAGTTGTCTGTGTGGTTTGTGGTGGAACAGTTAAATCTATTGAACATGCGATGAGAGATTGCAGTTTGGCTAGGGCAGTGTGGTTTCAAAGCTTGGGGCTAAGGGTGGAGCAGGCCCGTAGCCTTCCTCTAGTATACTGGTTGTCTAACTTGGCTCGGCAACTTTTAGCTTCTGGGTTTGAATTGTGCATGGTCTTACTATGGGCTATATGGAAGCAAAGGAACGAGAGGCTTTGGATTGGCCGCTCGACTCAGCCGCAGGAAGTAGTTTTGCATGGCGAAGGGTGGCTGAACGAGTTCCAAAAGTGGCATAAGAAGGCCGCTAGAAAGAATTTTCGAGAGGTTCAAAAGTGGCAGAAACCGAAAGTTGACTGGGTTAAATGTAATTTCGATGGGGCTTGGAGTCGAAATGGCTCCCTTGGGGGTTTTGGGGTGATAGTGCGCAACCATATGGGGCATTTTGTTGCGGCCTCAGCAGGCCCCTGTGAGATGATCCAATCGGCTTTTCATGCAGAGTTGATTGCACTTCGACATGCAATTCTGCTGGTAAAAAACAACTGTCCCGTTGGGTGGCGAATTATTTTCGAGGGAGATTCTAGTTTGGTGATGGCGGCTGTGAAGAATGAGGGGGAAGATTTCTCCTTACTTGGGCCTGTTATCAACGACATTAAAGGACTCTTCAGTGAGCTCACCCAAGCGCGGGTTAACCATGTTCAGCGAGAGGGCAACTCGGCAGCGCATCGGCTTGCTCGTATGGGCATTAGTTGTGCTCAAGAGATAGTGTGGTTTGAGGAGCCTCCAGATTTGATCTTAGATGTCCTAGTGGAGGAGGGTTTGTAAGTGTTATTGGTTCAACTGAGGATAGTTTCCTTTGTGCGGGACGCTCTTTTTCCCTTCGACCGGGTTGAAATCCCGGCAAGGTTTTTATCGAGGCCCATTATGCACACTATCCTCAGGTTGTACGTATTCTTTGTTTTAATGAATATCGTACCGTTTCTCAAAATTTTCTTCATCCGTGTAAATGGGTTTTAATTGATTTGTTGTGGAATATCTTCATTTAATTATGGTGTGTTATGGTCCACTTTGTGTCAAATCATTAGTAGTGTGCGTTATTTATGTGCCACATCAATAAATTAACAAAACAAAAAATTAACAAATTTGAATTGTAAGGACCATATTGATGTGTCGTAGTTAAATTCATGAAGAACATTGATCGATTTTCAAATTGAGTGACCAAACTAATGGGCAAGTTCAAATTCAGAGACAATCTTTGGTGAAAACCTTTTTTCAAATCATTTTTCTAATCTTACGTGGCATTTTCTATGTGGGGTGTGTGTGGTGGTCCCACGTGAGGTGGATGGATAATGTATGTATGTATGTATGTTTGCTGTGGAAATATTTCCGTGACTGACATATTAAGGAATGTTACTATTGACTAGAGAAAATCATGCTATTGAACACCGTTCACCCAAAGGAGGGAGGAGGAACCGTCTAATCTATTGACAAAGAAAGATGAAGAATTCATAGGTTTAGGTCAACTCGTGAGTATATAAATCATATTGATCATATGATGATATGAATTGAATTTATTTCGAGTCGTAACTTGGTATTTGTCATCAAATAACAAAAATTATATATTCAAACAAGTGTTACTAAATCAATCCACCAATAAGTGTGACTTTCACAACGATAATCAGCCGTTGAAGTAGTGTGAGTGCACAACACTAATATTGATCTCACAATGAATTAATAAGTGACAGTCATTCACACGGGCGTGACAGTCGATTGTCCTAATTTTACTATGCAATCACTTAACACGCCAGTTATGATACGTCTAACAATTTTTTAAACATTTGGACTCCTTCCAGTAACTTTTGTTGGAAAATTAGTTATTATTTTATTATTGTTTATGGTTTTTTTGTGGGCCAAGGATATTAGAGTTTCTTGCCCATCAAGGATTAGGGTTTTGCTTTAGTTTTCACTATATATAGGAGTGATTGTATTAGTTTACTTTAACAAGTTATTCACAATGTAGTCTCTTAGGGTTTTGTAGCCGTTTCGGCATTCTCATTAGTTTAATAATATTCTTATTATTTTGTAATCTTGTTCGTTGCGCACTCTGATATTCAACTTGGTATCAGAGCAGGTTTCATCCTTCGGGATTTAATCTGCTTTGGGTTGGTATCCGTTTGCTTGTGTCCGTTGTCGTCCGTATTTGTCTCTGATCACCTGCTTGTTTGACGAAGCACTACTACAAAAGGGGGTATCACTGGCGGTTTAAAACCGACAAGAAACAACACTTATTGTCGGATTTTTGGTAAAAATTCGACATTAAATCGTGTAATGTCGCATATAGAAACCGACACCAATACTACCGTCACAAAAAGGTATTGATGTCGCTTTGTACCCTTAATCCGCCACCAAGAAGCAAAGTAATATTAAATAAAAAAGAACAACGGCGTCGCTTAAAAGCGACATCGGCACTTACGTCGCTTATAAGCGACATGAAAAATAAACAACGGCGTCGCTTAAAAGCGACATTAAGTAATAAATAAACAATTAAAATACTCACACTTAATGTCGTCCATAAGCGACACCAAATATATTAAGAATAAAAAAAAAATTCTTTTTCCGTTTTTAATTAATAATAATTAAAAAAATTATATAAAAATAAATCCCACTATATGTCAATAAAAAAAACAAACAATTTTAAGTAAACTTCATATTAAAAATAAAATTTCTACCAACTATATATTAAATTTAAAATTAACTACAATTCTTAAAAATGTACAACCCATACAAATTATTCCCGAACTCTTGCGAAAGATTTTGAACCGGTTGTGTAGTTCATAGTTTTATCGATTATGCTTATTTTTTCGGCAATCTCCTGAAAAATAAAATAATTTATTAGACAAATTTCAAGCTATAATGAAACGTTTACCTTTGTTTTTTCTTTATTCCAGTATGCCATCATCAGAATATTTCTCTAATCTCTAACCTATGCCGCTACATGTTTCGAAAATGCACTAGAATTTTCACTAATGCATTTTCCAGATGAATCAAATGAATAAGGTTGTTATTTCCAATTCGGAATTGAGGGTCCGCATCTCCGTTGAGTTGATCCTTATAAATACAGAAAAAACAATTAAAACCAAGAAACAAAAATAAATTTTCAATTTAAGCATAAAACTACTTAGAATACAAAACAGAAACTAAAATTAATAATCATAATAATTTAAAAATGAACCATTTTCGAGCTCTTCCTCTTCAAATTGGAGTTCCTCAGAATGTTGATCTTCAACATGGTGATCCATAGCAAATCGGGAAGGAGAAGTGGAAAAACTGAAAAAGGAGGAAGAAAGGGGCGCACGGATGAAATGGGGAAGGAGAAGAAGAAAGATTGAAATTGGGGGAAAATGAAAGCACAGATGAAATGGGAAAGAGAGGGGTTTATATATGGGTACTTAGTTGGCGTCGGTTTAAACTGACACTAACTTCTGACACACTTTTTGAAGTTCACATAGCGTCGCTTTAAAAGATTATAGCGTCGCTTTAAACCGACACCACATAGCGTCGCTTTAAAAAATTATAGCGTCGCTTTAAACCGACACCAACTTCTGACACACTTTTTGAAGTTCACATAGCGTCGCTTTAAAAGATTATAGCGTCGCTTTAAACCGACACCAACGTCTGACACACTTTTTGAAGTTCACATAGCGTCGCTTTAAAAGATTATAGCGTCGGTTAAAACCGACACTAAGTTTAAACCAAATTTCCCCTCCAAAACAAGCCGGGAAAATTTTCCGCCTAATATTTTCATCCATTTCCCTCCTAATGTTTGGGAAATTTCCAATCCGGCCATCCATTTCCCGCCTAATATTTAACCCAAAGAAAAAAAATAACCATCTTTTTTTTTTTTTTTTGTTATCTCTTATAACATTTTAAGATTTTAATAAATAAAATTTAACTTGAATAAAATACGTAATAAAAAACATAGATATAATTTTATTATAAAATATCATCACATACTAATTGAAACATAGTCTAATTAACACTTTAAATATATAAAATAATTAATATATTTATTCCAAGTCATCAATACGATAAGATTCACTAACACTTAGAGTTTATTTATACTTTCACTAAGTATAACTTAAGATTCACAAGTGTAAATATTTTAAATTGAAGATCGAGTTCATTCATTGTATTCATATAGGGTCAAGGAGTGTAGTTGTAAAAAATCATCAAAATCGGAGTTAAAATAACCGTTAAATAGTGATTTTTCGTTTATAACCGTCGACAAGTTTTGTCCCGTTACTTGATCTTTGAATGTTTGTTTTTTGCAATTTTTGGCGTATGCGATCTCCAAATATATACAAACATGTTTGACGGTTGGATCGTTGAAACTAGTTTCGCAGAATGCGTATCCCATCAAAACAATAGATTCACTAACACTTAAAGAGTTTATTCATACTTTCATTAGGTATAACATAAGATTTATTGGTATCCACTAGTGTAAATATTTTAAATTGAAGATCGAGTTAATTCATTGTATTCATATAGGGTCAAGGAGTGTAGCTGTAAAAAAATCATCAAAATCGGAGTTAAAATAACCGTTAAATCGTGATTTTTCGTTTATAACCGTCGAAAAGTTTTGTCCCGTTACTTGATCTTTGAATGTTTGTTTTTTGCGATTTTTGGCGTATGCGATCTCCAAATATATACAAACATGTTTGACGGTTGGATCGTTGAAACTAGTTTCGCAGAATGCGTATCCCATCAAAACAATAGATTCACTAACACTTAAGAGTTTATTCATACTTTCATTAAGTATAACATAAGATTTATTGGTATCCACTAGTGTAAATATTTGAAATTGAAGATTGAGTTAATTCATTGTATTCATATAGGGTGAATGAGTGTAGCTGTAAAAAATCATCAAAATCGGAGTTAAAATAACCGTTAAATCGTGATTTTTCGTTTATAACCGTTGAAAAGTTTTGTACCGTTACTTGATCTTTGAATGTTTGTTTTTTGCGATTTTTGGCGTATGCGATCTCCAAATATATACAAACATGTTTGACGGTTGAATCGTTGAAACTAATTTCGCAGAATGCGTATCCCATCAAAACAATAGATTCACTAACACTTAAGAGTTTATTCATACTTTCATTAAGTATAACATAAGATTTATTGGTATCCACTAGTGTAAATATTTTAAATTGAAGATCGAGTTAATTCATTGTATTCATATAGGGTCAAGGAGTGTAGCTGTAAAAAATCATCAAAATCGGAGTTAAAATAACCGTTAAATAGTGATTTTTCGTTGATAACCCTCGAAAAGTTTTGTCCCGTTACTTGATCTCTGAATGTTTGTTTTTTGTAATTTTTGGCGTATGCGATCTCGAAGTATATACAAACATGTTTGACGGTTGGATGGTTGAAACTAGTTTCGTAGAATGCGTATCCCATCAAAACAATAGATTCACTAACACTTAAAAGTTTATTCATACTTTCATTAAGTATAACATAAGATTTATTGGTATCCACTAGTGTAAATAATTGAAATTGAAGATCGAGTTCATTCATGGTATTCATTTAGGGTCAAGGAGTGTAGCTATAAAAAATCATCAAAATCGGAGTTAAAATAACCGTTAAATAGTGATTTTTCGTTGATAACCGTTGAAAAGTTTTGTCCCGTTACTTGATCTCTGAATGTTTGTTTTTTGTAATTTTTGGCGTATGCGATCTTGAAGTATATACAAACATGTTTGACGGTTGGATCGTTGAAATTAGTTTCGTAGAATTTGTATCCCATCAAAACAATAGATTCACTAACACTTAAGAGTTTATTTATACTTTCATTAAGTATAACATAAGATTTATTGGTATCCACTAGTGTAAATATTTGAAATTGAAGATCGAGTTCATTCATTGTATTCATATAGGTTCAAGGAGTGTAGCTGTAAAAAATCATCAAAACCAGAGTTAAAATAACCGTTAAATCGTGATTTTTCGTTGATAACCGTCGAAAAGTTTTGTTCCGTTACTTGATCTTTGAATGTTTGTTTTTTGCGATTTTTTGCTGATGCGATCTCGAAGCATATACAAACAAGTTTGACGGTTAGATAGTTGAAATTAGTTTCGTAGAATTCGTATCCCATCAAGTTCAATGGTGTGTATATATATATATATATATTTATTAAGTAGATTTAAATTTATTTATTTTGTACGTATAACACTTAAGAAATTGAATGGATATTTAAGCCGATCCAATGGTCACCAATTTTTAATATTTAATTTAATATATATATATATATATAATTATTATAGTTTTTAGGGGTATAAAATTGTTAAATTAATATATATAATTATTATAGTATTTTTTTAGGCTTTAAAATATTTAAAAAAAATAATTAGTGTCGCCTATAAGCGACACCAATACTTTATGTCGCTTAAAAGCGACACTGTTTTGTTTAAAGCGACGCCAGTATTTAAAATTATAAAAATATATGTCGATTAAAAGCGACATTAAATGTTTACGTCGGTTTGAAAGCGACGTAGACATTTTATGACGCTTATAAGTGACAGTAAATCCGACGTCATGTTCAATTAGTGTCGCAATTGTCTTATGCGCCACTACATTATATTAAACCGCCACCACCCACTGACACTATAAGTCCTTTTTGTAGTAGTGAAGCCCAGACCTGAGAACCACAAACTCAGATCGAGTTCGTCTCCGCCTTGGATCACCTGCAGTCTAACCCGCACCACCATCTCTGCTCCTACATCATAGTTTAAGTTACCTTCCTACTCCAAATTTGTGGTACAAACATAGAAAAACTATTAAACAAAAATGCATTGCAAATGATGAGACGTAACATGAAGTATACATATGAGGATTGGGTGTATCGGTAACCTAAAGTGTTTCGTTGTTATAGGCCGAGATCAAAATCAAAGTGTTAGGGTAAACTAATGGAATGATATTTAAAATACTTGGTGGAATAATGAAACGAACAAAAGCAAAAGACCAAAGAACGTTCAGAGAGGTCCTACTTTTTAGCACGTACGACTGGAAAATTGAAATTCCTTCTGTTCATGCAGCAACTAGCAAGCGATAGCTGAGAACAGGGAGGGGACTGATCAGAAACTGGGACCCAAAGTTTACTGGAAGATATCATTTTTTGCCGCTGAAGGCTGGAGCAAACCAAATCCCTCGAATCAGTACCAGATATATATATATATATATATATATGCATGTTTCTATCACATCAGTTGTTTGACTCCATCGTACAATTCTGGCTTGGATCAGTTCAATAATTCTAGCTCTACAATATAATTTTTGTTTTACTTGGAATGAGCTGATTGAATTGAATCATAGATTGTGGCAGTATAGAAATTAACGTGATTAATCTTCCATGCATAAATAAATTTACATAAATTTTGTGAATAAGCCGTTTGTGTAATTTTTTTTTTCTTTGAGGAGGAACCGTTTTTTAAAACTCTCTCGTCTCGAAAGTTTAAACCCAAAATCTCCTTCACTAACATAGAAAATAAATAGGGAAAATTAGAAGGGACGTTTTGATATAGGCGTCTCGTTTTTTAATTTTTTTTAGACTAAACATACACTCCTTTTAAAAATTTGATCAAACATTTTCCTAAAATTTTAGTTACTAATTTCAATTTTTCACATAAGTTTAATTGTGTTTAGAATTTTAGTTTTTCACAACTTTTCCTGGCATTTCATTTTCTTTTCCCATTATCCCTATATTTATGCATTTATTATCCATCTCTATGCATTTTTTTATTGTTTGTTATAAATTTTTTTGTGTGAATATAGTAGAATATTTATAAAAAAAAATTGTCAGATTTGATTATTTAGAAGACCCAGCACATAATAAAGATTTGTTTGATTATATAGCTACGTCTAGTTCCCTATAATATGGACACATTTAGTTTTATAGTGGATTTGATTTTTTGTATTTCTCGGTACATTTGGAATGTAAATGTACCAAAAGGGTTATCTGATAGAGACATTTGGTTTTGTGATACATTTGGGATTTTTTGTTCATTTGGTCTTTTGGTACATTTGGAATCTAAACGTACCAAAAGGGTTACTTGACAATGGGCATATTTGGTTTTATCGTACATTTGAAATTTTGGTACTTTTGGTTTCTCGGTACATTTGAAATCTAAACGTACCAAAAGGGTTACATAACAATGGATACATTTGGTTTTATGGTACATTTGAATTTTTGGTACATTTGGTTTCTTGGTACATTTGAAATCTAAACAAACCAAAAGGGTTACATAACAATGGGTACATTTGGTTTTATGGAACATTTGAATTTTTGGTACATTTGGTTTCTCGGTACATTTGAAATATAAACGTACCAAAAGTCGATACTTTTTTTCTCAAATCTACCATAAGTTTTAAGTATATTTTTTATATATCTATACGTGAAAAAATATGTATTGAAGACTTTTTATTGAGACACTTTTAGTAGGAAGAGAACTTTTTTTTCTTTAAATACTGATAATAAGGAAATGAGGAATGCTTAATTTGATAAAAAAAAAAACATTCACTTATTAAAGTGTTTAAAGAAAAAAAAAATATGAATGTTTCTTTCAACAT
Source organism: Cotoneaster glaucophyllus (assembly GCA_036320875.1). NCBI lineage: Eukaryota > Viridiplantae > Streptophyta > Magnoliopsida > Rosales > Rosaceae > Cotoneaster > Cotoneaster glaucophyllus. The sequence continues at coordinate 19,022,400 of CM070069.1, read as the reverse complement.
TCATCCCTTCAAATTTAGTAATGTTTGATAAACATTCAAATTAGAAGGGATGAATGCTTAATTACATTCATCTTTTGTAATTTTCCTAACTTACAAAAAATTAGAATGCTTAATCAAACATTCATATTTTTTCAAAAAATTCTTCAATACAAACATTCAATTTTTGGTACATTTATATTTCAAATGTACCGAGAAACCAAATGTACCAAAAATTCAAATGTTCCATAAAATCAAATGTACCCATTGTTATGTAACCCTTTTGGTACGTTTAGATTTCAAATGTACTTAGAAACCAAATGTACCAAAATTTCAAATGTACATGTCTGGGCCCAAAGTACTGGTTTGGGCCGAGTTTAGAATTGTTGTTGACCCAGAAAGCCTTGCTCAGGGGTCATTGTGGGCCATCCAGTTCATGGGCCGCATGGCCAAAGCCGGCCGAGTCCTATCAGGAACCAGAGTACTCCAGATAAAGATGAAGTGGGTGAGTCCTATTACGAAACGGACGGATGAGGTAGTTGAATCCTGATACAAGGAGGAGTCTAGGTGGGATGAGGATGCTGAAACTCTGAAAGGAATGCGGCCTGATAATGGGTTGAGTTCAAAGTCCTAATGGATGTAGGACTGGCCGAGATAAGGTTGGATCGGGGTAAGGAGTCCTGATCTGAATATAGCTCTGATTCGATCAGAAGCAGGTTTGCTACTATAAATAGAGGGAGGAGTGCACCATTCGGGCCCTCTCCAACTCAACACACAAATTGCCCTGCGCAAACTCTCTCAACAACCTTGAGATTTTTTTATTTGCTTTTTCAACCAACACATCTTCAGTTTGGATAAACAGCACTGTGAGGGCAACCGGTGATAACTTTAGTTTGGATAAACAGCACTATCGTTGTAGGACCAGCCGATCGCGAAACACCTTCAGTTTGGATAAACAGCTCTGCTTCGAGGCCGACTGGTTATTTATCTAAGTCACGGTCGAGAAAGACTTTTGGGTCTTTGTTGGTAGAGGTCATCTCATTAGCCTTTTCGGCGAGGTGAGGTGTTACAGTTTACTAGGGCTCGGCACGACGAACGTCGAGTTGTTTTATGATTAGATATTCACAAGTAAGTTTCAGAGTTCCGCATTCTGATGGCCGAACCACATTCACCGTCAAGACATATATCTGTTTTGAGTATCTGTGCTCCTATACTCTGGCATCGATTCGGCGTGCCTATACTCTTACAAATATAATCACTATGACCGAATCTGGCACCGACAATTTGTGAACTTCGTAAAAATTTACAGCCTTGTCTTCAGGCTCTAGAACCTGGAGGCCGAGACGTGTTCCTTCCTAGGTCGCTGTCGCAAGATCGAGAAGTCAGCCGCGCGCACAACGCAACATCAACAAATTTTACTCATCAGCCGAGCTCGGTCGTCGAGTTGGCATGCCCCGCATATAACCGAAGGACGTAGTTAGCTCATTAGTTACTCGGCATGCGCGCCACGTAGGCTTGGTAGTTTTTAGGGTCAACATTTTGGCACACCCGGTGGAACCTATTGCTAATACTACGAAGTTCATACCCGTTGAAACACGGTCAGCAAAGAAGAAAACCATGGGAAATCGACAGCTAACCTTACAACCCATAACCCAAGGTAAGAGGGTGCAGCACAGGCACAGAGTACTGCTGCCGGGACTCTCGAATCACTGAGCGCGACGCGCCGAGAAAGGGAAGCTTGTCTCAGTCAGCCTCCTCATGATACAGGAAACCTCACCAAAACGACGAAAGGAATTTTCGTCGAATGAATAGTAGAGGATTATGATGAAGATGGTGGTGAAGCCTCTGACCCACCAACTAGGTGATTTTTCCGAAGACGGCTTGAAGAGCAATCTCGGCAGTTTGAACAGACATTCAGCCGAGAAATAAAAGGGATACTCGAAGAAGTACGTGGTTATAGCGTCGTGCACACTAGATTACTCGAGGTCCTGGTTAGCAACGCTCAGAATATTGGCTACGCCGACCGATCCAGACAGCCTATTCCAAATAATAGTCCAATAACAACGTTACCAGTCGAGATAGGATCTGCTCGGCTCAAAATGATCGATATGGAAAAAAAGGGTGGATCAAGCAGCAAGGCGGTCTACTTTGACCAAGACGCAGAAACAACGTCCGTCGATGTAGTTGAGGTCCAAAGAATGATTGATTCGGACCTAAAAAAAGGGCCAAAATTCCCAAAGTTCATCCATCCATACCCAGCTTCTGTAGAAAGGTTCGAATATCCTAAAGGCTTTAAGATCCCATATTTCAGCCTTTTTGCTAGACAATCGTCCCTGTCCTCATTAGAACATGTGGCCCGGTTCACTGCGCAATGTGGAGATGTCAATAGTGACTTCCATAAATTGTGATTATTCAACTTCTCGTTGAAAGGCTCGGCATTCGCATGGTACATCAATCTCCCGCCTAACTCCATCTAAAGTTGGGAGGAACTGGTCGAGAAATTCCATGAGCAATTCTATCGGCCGGGGATGGAAATGTCAGTTTCTTCATTGGCCAGAATGGCTCAAGCATCTGATGAGTCACCAATGGATTATCTTACAAGGTTTAAGTCGGCCAGAAATTGGTGTCGAGTACCTCTGCCCGAAGTCGAGATTGTTAGGCTTGCTTTGAATGGGCTAGGCGTAGAATACAAAAAGAAATTCTTGGGGGCAAATTTTCGGGATATGTATGAACTAGCTCAACATGTCGAGCAGTATAATTATCTTCTCTAAGAAGAAAAAAATATCAAAACCTCCAACCCGAGGAACAATCTACAAGAACCCTTCGGTCAGTTATGCATCGGCCGAAGGTGACGACTCCCAATATGCCAGTGTAAACGCAACCGAGATTGTAATCGATAAGTCGTACATATGCAAGGCATTGGCCCATCCTAGCTCCAAAGATGCCAAAAATTGCTCGCCTTCTGAAGAAACTACAATCAAAACGTCAAAAGTTTATACTTTTGATATCACTAAGGCTGACACAATTTTCGACCAGTTGTTGCTTGCAAAGATTATCAAACTTCGGCCAGGGCATAACATTCCTAAGGCAGAAGAGTCGAAAGGCAAAACATATTGCAAATACCACAACTCGATTAAGCATACGACAGACAACCGTGTCGTGTTTCGAGGATGCCATTCAGAGCTGGATCGATAAAGGAACGCTAAAATTTCCTGAGAAAAAGATGACTGTTGACATTGATCCCTTCCCTTCGCCAACAGTAGGCATGGTGAATGCTCATTTGCCAAAAAACAAAGGGAAATGGAAGGCCGAGTTCATTCCAACATAACATGTCCTAAAGTTGAATGCTCGGCCACGACTCAAGATTGATCTACATTCAAACGAACCACCTTACTGAGTTTTCGGGACCAACGATCGTCGGACCCATGTCAGACTCCAGCACAGACGAGGCGGACGGGCCAATGGTGTTGTGCAGCCAGTGCAAGGCAGACGTTATCTTGGCCAAGCCAAAGGAAAAACCACCTCGGGCTACGACACCACAATTATCATCCACTGCCGCGACGACACCCTCAAAGGTGCTCGGCGCACACCAGCGTCAAAAAGTGTTCGATAGGCTTGGTCCTTAAATGCAAATGGACGGTCCAACAACAGGCCAGTCGACGCCTTGATTTTGATGCGCCGTTTTACAATGAGGATTATTACTTTCGTAACTTCAACAGCTCGAGTTCATCGGCGAATCAAAGAACCTTCAAGCCACCCGAGCCATGCGACCAACGCTGGTATAGTTACAATTCCCCTACTGGCGTCTGTACCGCATTATCTAAATCTCAGAAACTTCGACGCCAACGGATAGACTGCATGGCCAACCGAAAAGTTACACAAGCTGTTTCGGCCACCAAGTGGCGGCTGAAAGAAGTACCAAGTAGTGAAGATGATCAGCCACCACTCGCAACCAAGACCGAATTACTTAAGAAAATGAGGCGATCAATCGCGACTTTGAGACTAAAATTGAGGAATCTGAGAAACGCATCAAACTCATTCTTCGACCCAGGGAAATGAAAGCTCGTTTTGAGCAATTCAACAAAGAAGCAGAAAGCAAACTCCCTCTGTTGCCTTCGATAGAGCCACTAATTAAAATACGACGGAATATGAACCCTTCGTTTCTCGGTGAGGCCTTAGAGTACATGTGGGAGTTTCACAAGAAATATTCTGCTAACGACTTATACGGCCTACTAAGGGAATGTCAGGAAGCCCTCGACTTGGCTCTAACTTCTCCTAATGCCGAACAAATTATCCAAAAGATTACCGATCCAGCGATGAAAGCTAGGTTCCAGCACATACGTGAGGCTCGAGTACTCAGCTTTTTGGTCGATCCGTATACCGATATAGACATCGTCGAGCTTCCTTTATCTCTTGAAGACCTTCAGTATTTACGGTACCATTTCGAAGTCTTCTCGGCAGTGGCTCTTTTCGGCCTTACGGCCGATGAACAAAAGCGCGTGGCACGTCTGGATGCGTACCTCGACACAAGGAACACTCGAACCGCCTATCAAGAGCAAGCTTGTAGAGCGGTGCAAGAACAAGACCAACTGGCAACGACAGGCGAACATGAAGGGAACATCCAGAACAACACCGAACCGGAGGATGTGCCACAACAACCCTCCACTGAAACAAATGATGGTCAAGCCGAGGGTATCCAATAGTGGGATGCTCCAGCCGACAGTCCGAAAAACAACGACCATGACCCGATGGGCCCATCAATCCTTGAGAATATGGAGATTAACATGGTCCACGTTTTTCATGCCAAGTTTCAGCCGACCACATCTCAACCAAGTTTCTTGGATGGTGATGTAGTTGCCGAAGAAGCGACACAAGTCGACTTCATCGCCGAAGAGGACAGGCCAGAGTACAAACAAGATAAACTTAAAGCAGCTCTTACCGAGCTGTTTCCCCGCTCTTCTACTGATAATCTTCAGCATCTGAAGCTATTGTATGTTACGGCTCATATTAAAGGATACCAAGTGTCTAAGGTGTTCGTCGATTGTAGAGCAACAGTCAACATCATGCCCATATCCATCATGAGAGTACTACGACGATCTAACGACGAACTCATTCTGTCAGGGGTAACCATGAGCAGCTTCGTCGGGGATAAGTGCTAGACAAACGGGTGTGCTTCCTTTGAAGGTGACCGTTGCCGGTCTCAATCATATGACCGCATTTTTTATAGTTGAATCAAAGACTGAGTATAATGCATTGCTCGGCCGCGATTGGATCCATCAAAAGGGCTGCATTCCCTCATCGTTATACCAAGTTCTTGTCTTTTGGTATGGAAAATCGGTTTTGGTCCACCCGACCCATAATCAGCCGTTCGACGCAAACATGATTCAGGCTCGATACTACGACGATCACGTCGGCTACATCACCTTACAAGGCTTTAATGAGGAAGGACGGCAGACTCGGATATCAATACAAAAGGCCATCGAGGTAGGCGCCGAGACCGTGCACCTGGATTCGGCGAGACTTGGGTTGGCCAATCTGATTGCCGACACTGATGTCTGAACCTGAATATGGCAACTCCCAAAGATGAGTATCCAATGCCGATCTCAGATTTGTTAATCGACGCAGCAGCAAATCATGCAATTTTATCTTTTATGGATGGACATGCCGGCTACAATCAAATTTTGATTGCTGAAGCCGATGTTCACAAAACTGCTTTTCGTTGCCCGGGGGCACTCTGCATATACGAATGGGTTGTCATGTCATTTGACCTCAAGAATGCCGGCGCCACATACCAATGCACCATGAATACGATATTCCATGATTTGATTGGTACCACTGTCGAAGTCTACATTGACGATGTCGTAATCAAATCCGAACATCAGCAGACGCATTTAGATGATCTTTGACAGGCTTTCCTACGTATGCGCCAGCACAACCTTAAAATGAATCCCTCCAAGTGTGCCTTCGGCGTATCAGCCGGTAATTTTCTAGGATTCCTTGTGCATCATCGTGGTATTGAGGTGGACGACAACAAAGCTCGCGCCATCATCAACGCTCTACCCCCCCCACGACTAAGAAACAACTACAATCGTTGCTCGGTAAAATTAACTTTCTCCGTCGATTCATCGCCAATTCGGCGGGAAAAATGCAAGCCTTCTCCACGCTCTTGAAACTTAAGGATTCTGACACCTTTGAATGGCATACGGAACACTAGGAGGCGTTTACACAGATCAAAGTCCCCCTCAAGACTCCACCCGTCCTTGTCCTACCACGACGTGGCAAACCTCTTAAGTTATACATCTCAGCGGCTGCAGAATCCATCGGATGCCTCCTTGTACAAGACAATGACGCTGGACGAGAACAAGCCATTTTCTACCTTAGTCGAAGTCTCAACCAACCGGAGATCAATTATCCTGCTGTAGAGAAGCTTTGCCTAGCCTTATTCTTTGCCGCATCGAAACTCTGGCATTATATGCTCCCGTCGGTCACTCAGGTCATCGCCCAGACCAACGTCATTTGTTACATGCTTACTCGGCCAATAGTAAAAGGCCGAATAGGGAAGTGGACAATGGCACTGTTTGAATTCAGTTTGCAATATGTGCCCCAGAAAGCCGTCAAATGCCAAGCTTTGGCCAATTTTTTGGCCCAACATCCTTCACCATACGGTTTTAGGGGCAATGACGTTGAAATCGGTATGGTGGAAACGCGTGATAATTACTGGACAATGTACTTCGACGACTCTACTACTTCAGCCTCGACTGGTGTTGGGATAGTTATTCAATCCCCAGAACATAATCGTTGGTATTTTTCTCTTAAGCTCAATTTGATTGCACGAATAATCAGGCCGAATATGAAGCCCTTGTCATCGGCCTTGACGTCCTTCACGACTTACGGGCGACCCGTGCCCTCGTCTTCGGCGATTCCGAACTTGTGATTAACCAGCTTAATGGTTCTTTTCGTTGCATAAGTTGCACTCCGGTGCCCTATCACATGGTTGCCAACTATCTGTCCGAGTCCTTCGACGACATTACATTTGAACATATCTCTCGATTTCGAAACACCGACGCGGACGAGCTGGCTCAAATAGCCTCCGGAGCACAACTCCTGGGGGGCAAGCTAGGCCGGGAAATACCCGTATTACGACGATTATACCCGGCCTTGGTTAATCAACAAGTCCTCCAACGCTATAACGTGATTCGCACTCGAGTCATGTACTTACCTTCGTTATTAGAACGAGAAGCTTTTGTAGATATATGTGTTGTCGAGACGTTGCAAGATGATTGGAGAAGGCCGATTATACGATACCTTGACAACCCTAGTGATAAACACGACCGGAGGACACGAGTACACGCCACAAACTACGTGTCATACCAAAACGTGTTGTATCGAAAGAGCGATGATGGTTTATTGTTTCTGTGCCTTAGCCCACAGGAGGCTGCCCAAGCAATCGCCAAGGTACACGAAGGAATTTGTGGAGCTCATCAATCTGGACGCAAAATGCGTTGGCTGCTTCGCTGGCACGGCTACTTCTGGCTGAGCATATTGAAGGATTGTATCGAGTATGCACGTGGATGTGTGCAGTGTCAGATCCATGGGCCTATACAGAGGGCCCTGGCCAAATTACTTCATTCGGTCACCAAACCTTGGCCATTCAGATGATGGTCAATTGACGTAATCGGCAAAATTACACATCCTCTGGAGCAGCAAAACATGCATGGATACTCGTGGCAACCAACTATTTTACTAAATGGGTCGAAGCAAAATCATATGCCGAATTAACGACCAAAGAAGTCTGCAACTTTGTTGAAGAGAATATTATTACCAGATTCGGCGTGCCAGAGACGATCATAACTGACAATGGAACAATCTTTGCAGCCGACAGGTTTAGGGAGTTTACAACTAGGTTGAAAATTCGACTTGAACAATCAACTCTATATTACCCGCAAGCGAATGGACAGGCTGAGGCGAGTAATAAAGTTTTGATCGGCATTCTCGAAAAAATTATAAAAGAAAGGCCTGGCATGTGGCATTTAAAGTTGAATGAGGCTCTCATATCGAACTTCATCCTGGTCAGCCACGGGGACAACCCCGTATGCATTAACTTATGGACATGATGCAATGTTACCAATCGAGTTAAGTATAAATTCATTACGAGTAATTGAGCAAAGCAGTTTGTTCAGTGCCGAATATAATCAAGCTATGAGACAAGAGTTGGAAGATTTAGAGGAAGTTCGACTTAATGCTTATAACTTGTTGGTGGCACAAAAAAAAAAAAAAAAAAAAAAAAAAAAAAAAAGGGAAAAAATGTTGTTTCGCTTCTTCAAGGCCGAGGCTCGATCAAGGATTGTAGGTCGACGACCTCAGAAGCGAATGGGCAATGTTTGGGCCCAAAGTACTGGTTTGGGCCGAGTTTAGAATTGCTCTCGATCCAGGAAACCTTACTCAGGGTCGATATGGGCTATCCAGTTCATGGGCCGCATGGCCAAAACAGGCCGAGTCCTATCAGGAAGCGGAGTACTCCAGCTAAAGATGAAGTGGGTGAGTCCTATTACGAAACGGACAGATGAGGTAGTTGAATCCTGATACAAGGATGAGTCTCGACGGGATGAGGATACTGAAACTTGGAAAGGAATGTGGCCTGATAATGGGTTGAGTTCAAAGTCCTACTGGATGTAGGACTGGCCGAGATAAGGTTGGATCGGGGTAAGGAGTCCTAATCTGAATATAGCTCTGATTCGATCAGAAGCAGGTTTGCTACTATAAATAGAGGGAGTAGTGCACCATTCGGGCCCTCTCCAACTCAACACACAAATTGCCCTGCTCAAACTCTCTCAACAACCTTGAGATTTTTTTTTATTTGCTTTTTCCGCCAACACATCTTCAGTTTGGATAAACAGCACTGTGAGGGCAACCGGTGATACCTTCAGTTTGGATAAACAACATTATCGCCGTAGGACCAGCCGATCGCGGAACACCTTTAGTTTGGATAAACAACACTGCGTCGAGGACCGACTAGTTATTTATCTAAGTCTCGGTCGAGAAAGACTTTCGGGTCTTTGTTGGCAGAGGTCATCTCATTAGCCTTTTCGGCGAGGTGAGGTGTTACAGTTTACTAGGGCTCGGCACGACGAACGCCGAATTGTTTTATGATTGGATATTCACAAGTAAGTTTCAGAGTTCGGTATTCTGACGGCCGAACCACATTCACCTTCAAGACATATATCTGTTTTGAGCATATGTCCCCTATACACTGGCATCAATTCGGCATGCTTATACCCTTACAAATATAATCACTGTGATCGAATCCAGCGCCGACAATTTGTGAACTTCGCAAAAATTAGCAGCCTTTTCTTCAGGTTCTAGAACCTGGAGGTCGAGACGTGTTCCTTCCTCGGTCGCAATCGCAAGATCGAGAAGTCAGCCGCGCGCACAACGCAACATCAACAAATTTTACTCACTGGCCGAGCTCGGCCGTCGAGTTGGCACGCCCCGCATACAACCGAAGGACGTAGTTAGCTCATTAGTTACTCGGCCTGCGCGCCACGTAGGCGTGGTAGTTTTTAGGGTCAACAGTACCATAAAACCAAATGTGCCCATTGTCAAGTAACCCTTTTGGTACGTTTAGATTCCAAATGTAGCAAAAGACCAAATGAACAAAAAATCCCAAATGTATCACAAAACCAAATGTCTCTATCAGATCACCATTTTGGTACATTTACATTCCAAATGTACCGAGAAATACAAAAAATCAAATCCACTATAAAACTAAATGTGTTCATGTTATAGGTAACTAGACGTAGCTATATAATCAAACAAATCTTTATTATGTGCTGGATCTTCTAAATAATCAAATCTGACAATTTTTTTTATAAATATTCTACTATATTCACACACACAAATTTTTTTTATAACAAACAATAAAAAAAATGCATAGAGATGGATAATAAATGCATAAATATAGGGATAATAGGAAAAGAAAATGAAATGCAAGGAGAAGTTGTGAAAAACTAAAATTCTAAACACAATTGAACTTATGTGAAAAACTGAAATTAGTAACCAAAATTTTAGGAAAATGTTTGATCAAATTTTGAAAATGAGTGTATGTTTAGTCTAAAAAATTAAAAAACGAGGCGCCTATATCAAACGTCCCAAATAAATACTAATCATTAGACAAAACGAACAGTTTGCTGCAACAAAGTGTATAAATAAATACCTACACGTTTGGAGGTTTTATAATGCTCACCACAGTCATTTGATTTGAAACCATTCAAGTATGGGTTGGTACCATTGGAACCAAGTGGGAATGAATATTGAATAGGATTTTAATTTTTGGGTAAAAAAATATTGAATATGAATTGAAAAGTGCATTTCTGATCAAGTTGTTGAGAGTGATTTTTACCCTTGTGCAGTTTCCAGTACTGTTAAAATTCCAATTCTGTAAAATGGTTGAATAATAATACTTTAAAACTGAAATCCGAAACTTGAACTGATCTGGAAGAATACACCCAAAAAAAAGCCAATGGAGTCGAATTTGGTCGAGTCCAATTCAGTAAATTTACGATGCTACCCAGTATTCTGAACTCTATCCTATATTTTAAAGTATTTTAATCATTAAATCTTGATTTTTGTATATTTAACTAAAGATCTATCAGTTAAAAAATTTAGAATATCTAACACTCCGAAGTACTATAAAAAATTAATAATCCAATGAGTTCGTGGTCCTCTCGAGCTTGCGGAAGGTGTAACCTGCCAATCATTGATCACCACCTATTGAATGGGTGATAGTTTAGCCTTCCCCATATCCCAGGTTTCTTCCTCATCACCTCTGCATCTCATTTGCAATTGCATGTTTATGGCCCCCATTTCATTCATTTCTCCAGATGGATACAGTTCACTGGCTTTACCTTGGGGTCCCTCTAGGGCTCCAAATGCAGCCCCTCTTTGTCTAATGTCTCGTCGTACATGCTTTTAAATTATTATTTTTAATACAAGCGATATTCTTAATTTAGACTACAGTACGGCAAAAAAAGAGAATTTAAACTCGGAATTAGAATGCAGTAAGTTGAACTCTAACCATAAGGGCAATACACTATTTAAAACAAATTGTTATTAATCACAGCCTCAAAATAATCGCATTGTACTCCTTCCGTTTTTTTGGTAATCTTTTCATTACAAAAGAATGCATGATAACGCTTGGCGTACCAATGACAACACATTTATATAAATATTATGTAACATATTGTTAATGCAAAAACACACTATACCATATTTACAAAGCTAATTGTTATTCTAAAATAGTCATATTTTATTTTGTCATCTAAAACCTCACCTATAAGTGAGTATGAATATTATTAGAAGTGAAAATTTTCAAATTCTTCAAAATTAACTTTCTATTTATTTATAAGGAGACGTCAATATTTATTATTAGATAGGGAATGTTTAATTAGAACACCCTTTTGGACGGATTTTGATCCCATCTGGATCCAAATTGTGGGGATCTTAGGAATCCTCACATCTTAGTCATTCATCGTGCATCGTCTGGTCAGAAATCATTTGACTTTTTTTATTTAAAATTAAACACAAATAGTACTTGACAAAAATTGGCCGCACAATGTACGATGAACGACTAGAATGTGGGGAAAGTGAATCTGGAGATGATCCTCTTCCTTTTTGGACAATGTTAGTTCATCAATTGTCATTAATTTAAGGGAACTTTAACGAAAACCTCCCGGTACTGTTCACTTTAACGAAAAACCACATTTTTACACTAAAAAGTCAATCCTGGTACTATCCACTTTACCCTTTATTTTGTCCTTATCGTTAAAAATCAAAGTTTTCAAACCATTTTAATTAGTTTTCCTTTAATTTAATCTGAAATTAAGAAAATGAAATTTCACACATGTTCCCTCGGGAGAGAGAAATGCATAGCACAACTGCCAAAAGCAATACCAGTGCATCAACCCATAAAAATTCAGACACGTATCGCGTGATCGTATCATACCGAAAGCCGAGAGGTGAGCCTATTGAGTCTTTGATTGCAAGAGCAGTTCCATGCTTGCCCTCCAACGCACCGTCTCCAAGGGCTCTACAAACTCATTCCGCTATACTTGGGAATCTCAAGTAGGGGTAGGGTTCAATTTCGTTCGGTTCGATTTTTGGTCGAAACTGGAAACCAAACCAAAATTAATGTTCTTTTCTGTTTCTTTTTGGTTTTTTCGGTTTGGTTCAACTTCGGTTTTGGTTTTTTTTGAGTTCGGTTTTGGTTTGGTTCGTTTTTTTTCCTTTGCAACTCTTTTAGGTTGAAGAATAAATCAGTTTGTTTCCAGATACATGGATTGCAAAACAAAATCAATAAACTGACCCTATCATTAAGCAAACGAATTTTCAAATTCAATCATCAAAAAAGTCTAAAATCTGGATTTCATCTAAGTTTTAGAATATTAATTTTCATATCAAGAAAATCTTTCATAAAGAAGTGTTTCTCTATCTAATCAACCAAAACACAAATCCCATAAATTTAATTTTCCACAAATCTAAGCATGCATGCATAATTTTCGATTAGGAAGAACTAAAATCATAAGAAAATTTGAGAAATCTAAATTCAAATTCCACATATAATCTTTGAATAAATTTGCGAGGCACCACTTGGTAGAATCAGCTATGGCGGGCTTGGTGGACTCGACTATGGTGGTGGCGTCGGGAGCTACAGATGGAGTTAATCTGCTGGAGATCAAGCAGTAAGCGTAGAAATAAAGCTTTGGAATTCTCTGGACGAAAGAGTCGGTGGGTGAGATTTGAAATTGGGCTGAGAAGAAGGAAGATGTGCAGCCTAGGGATAAAAAGAAAGAAGAGGAAGAAAAAAAAAATAAAAGAAGAGGGAGAGAAGACGATGTATGTCTTTTTAAGGATAATGTTAGGGAGATTAATTTTTAAATTAAATTTGTAAGTTAAATGATGTGGTGGTTGATGATTAGATTATTACTTAAATTTTGATTAATGTGTTTATTTCTATTGGTGACATATCATTTAATTTACAAATTTGGTCTCCGTATTGATTGGGTTTTTGGTTTAAGTCATTAGCAATAACTAATAGGCTAACTACAAGGGGTTTTAAAGAGTGACGTGTCCTTATGAAGAAAAAAGGCTAACTGCATATCACGCCCTCTAAGTTCATAGTGATTTTTAAAATGGGTCTCGGGTCATATTGCACCATAAGATTTTGAAATCGTCTCAATTTTTGCCTTCCATATGTATGACCATCATTCATTAAATTGACGACTCGACAAAGGTTGGACCCGTTTGTGAGCTGACATGTTATACAAAGTACTAATCATACAATATTAGACGTTCAAACTGACAGAATGTATAAATTGATATCATTTTAAAACCTCAAGGTGCTATAGTGAGTAAATTGAAACACCAAGAGTGTAAAATGCAAGTTAGCTCAAAGAAAAAAGAGTGATGTGTGATTGACCTTCCTTTATAAAGTTTTTGGATCAGTTGAAATTTAAACAAAATGTATTTTGCAATTGATAAGTCTTAGGCTAATCCAAACCTCAACATTGTACCAACTACACATATAATATGCTCTTATGGACACTGCATATGGTGTATTGATGTACACATTTTCTTACTTTTAGCTTATATTAAAAAGAATCGACTGACTCTCATTGTAATTCTAATTCGTTATCTCACTTATTTTTAAAACTTACTGATATAATTTATTTGTCTTAAGATGTATTTATGATGTTTAACATATTAGTAAAAAAAAAATATTTTTATTACTTTTAGATGAGTTTAATTTTGAGATATGTGTATAGACACAAATATCAAAATTTGAATTAATCCAATGGTAATAAATATGGTGGTTGTCGAATTATCATATAGACGGGTCAAATACTCACTCTAACAACACAAGTATTGTCCTTAATTTAATAATTACCACATGCATTATCCGTCATGTGAGATTTTATAACAAGCGGCTTCGATATTAATTGAAATGAAGTTAGAATATTTAAACTATTATTTTTCTTTTTCTATAGCCGATGTCAACACGGCCCCTAGGAGGGACCCAATTAATAGGTTATTTTTTATTTATTTATTTTTATGTGGTGAGTGAAAATACTTATTTTAACAAGAAAGAATGGACACCTCACCTTCTAAATCCGGTTTATTCGAGACTGGATGAGAATGACAAATTCGATTACCCTTGGCATCTATTTTATTAAAAACTCAAAGATTGTGACATTGTTAGTAACCCACACAAGTTTCGTGTCCTCTTACTCATACCACAAAAGTTCAGATAAAATTTTGGATGTTGTACATTTGTCAGATTTACAACTCACATTCAAGTCCCAACATATTTCTTGTTTTGGAATATTATTTGGATCCTCACTCGTAATTCTCCCAAATCTATATTTTTCACATTAAAAATACTCATTTTTTAAATATATTTTTTTTGTTTTGCTAACAAAAGTTCTCTTGTTCATTATTTTATATTCTATTGTTTTATTTTTATTGTACTGAAATCCAATCCTCTATACGGCCGCTTGCTTTGAGCGTTTTTCTCTCTATAAAGCCGGCGACTTTCCCATTCATTCAAGAACCTCTCACTCTACATTCCACTCCCTTTCTTCCGAACCGGTTCGTTAGCTTCTACGTACCTATCACGCTAAACTCCCCCAACTCATATGGACCCGGTTCAGGCCGCCGTGTTCCGGCCACCGGAAACTCCTCGCGAGCCCATGGAGTTCCTCTCCCGCTCTTGGAGCGTGTCGGCTCTCGAAGTCTCCAAAGCTTTAGCCCCACCCCCTGGCCAGACCCAACTCACAAACCTCAACCTCAGCTCTGCCGTCAATGGCGGCGGCAGCGGTCCCATACCAGAGGACCTGGCCGGAGAGCTAGACGAGAGCGCCACATTTTCGGGCAACCCATTTTCCTTTGCTTGTTCCGAGACCTCTCAGCTCGTCATGGAGCGTATCATGTCACAGTCGGTAAGCTTAGCAAAGATTTTAGCTCTGGCAATGTGTAGACAAATTGTAGGATTTTTAAAACTCTTGGCTTGACCTTGTTTGATTCTTCTAGAAATTGATTGGGATTTTTAGTCTTAGTTTTATTTTCTTTATTCTTTTTTGCTTGTGGTCTTGTTTTTTAGCTCTCTCATATCTCTGTTTTTGTTTGGCACTTTCCTTTGGGTTTGTGTTTGTATTTGGTTCGGTCGGTTTATCTGCCATTTTCTTGTTTTGGTCTCGAAATTTGACCATTTTCTTTGAAGTTTCAAGCTTCCATTTGTCGTTCTTCCACTTGATTCTTCGTCCTGTAAATACAAACTACCCCAAATCATTTTTTTATTTATTTGTTTAATTAATTAATTATTATATTTATTTTTCGCAGCAAGAGGTGTCTCCACGAACTTCCGGCAGGCTCTCCCACAGCAGTGGTCCTCTCAACGGTTCCTTAACTGACAGCCCACCTGTCTCCCCCACCGAAGACGATGTTAAGGTCTGTAAACTCTGTTTTGTTTTATTTGGTTTTTGTAATCTTCGCCGCCGACCACCGTACGCGGTTGCCGGAATATGACACCAACCACATGAGCACCAGTACTACTCAGTCTGGCTCACTCTGACCCGGTCGAACATAGTCCACAGCTTTCGCAGTAACCAAGGACCCTTTTAATTTTCCCACCCAGTAGATTACCAAATCCTTGTTCTCTCGCTTTTTCCAATGCAAAAAGTTATTGACTTGGCGCTCAGATTCGTCTAATCTAGAAAACCCATCCTGTAAATCTGCATATTTGCAGTGTTCCTCGCCAAAATTAATTAGATTGGTGATTATTGCGACATCTGCAGACACAGGCTCGAATTTCTTTCTATTTACAGAACGAACCACGGTTATGGTGATGATTGCTTTTGGTCCCCCTAGGAGTGAATTGGTTGTTACAAAACACACACGGTAGGTGTGACCAAAAATCTGTCTCTGAAAATTTATGAACCCGACAGTTGCACTACTGGCAGAGGAAGTGGGTGTGCGATTATTTTTTACCATTTACTCTCTGCACCCATCGGTTCTGTTTTTGGGTGGTTTTACATTTCAGTGAATTTATACAGTTTAGGCCCTTCCCATAAAAATTCCAATCACAATTGACATTAGCTTTTGATTTGATGCAGTACGGCCGCTCTACCAACCACAACAACACCCAATTCAGAGCCGCCACTCCTAGCGGCGCCCCTGTGTCTGGCGGTGGCAAGACGGTGGGCAGGTGGCTTAAGGACAGGAGGGAGAAGAAGAAAGAGGAGGCTAGAGCCCTGAATGCTCAGCTTCATGCTGCTGTTTCTGTTGCTGGGGTGGCTTCCGCCATCGCCGCCATTGCTGCTGCCACTGCTGCTGCCACTGCTGCCTCATCTGGATCGGGAAAAGATGAGCACATGGCGAAGACTGACATGGCTGTGGCCTCTGCTGCCACATTGGTTGCTGCACAGTGTGTGGAGGCGGCTGAGGCCATGGGAGCTGAGCGGGAGCACCTTGCTACGGTTGTCAGCTCTGCCGTGAATGTCCGGTCCGCAGGCGATATCATGACCTTAACTGCTGCAGCAGCAACAGGTACAGAACCTTAAATTTGGTTCTGTTAGTGTTATAATTGCAAGTAAAGTGTTTTCATTTTTTTTCTTATGGACTCTAATGCCCTTGACGTCTGTGGTGGGGGATTGCAGCCTTGCGCGGTGCAGCGACACTAAAGGCGAGGGCGTTGAAGGAAGTGTGGAATATAGCAGCAGTTATTCCTGTTGAGAAAGGCTCAGGAGTAGCTGGTAATGGTAGCAACGGGAATTCCAACAGTAGTTTCAGTGGAGAACTTGTTCCGGAAGAGAATTTTCTTGGCATATGCAGTAGGGAGTTGCTTGCTAAGGGTTGTGAGCTCCTCAAGCGCACCCGCAAAGGTGAATTTCAGTTCGTTTCATTCGTTACTATTTATTGCTTTTATAATTGTTTCAATCATTTTGTGTCATGATGGAAATTGAGTTGTAAGAATGTTTACGTGGAAGGAACTTGGTAGATGGAAAAGTTTCTTTGATCTCGAGTGAATGTAGATGAACTCTAGAATGATTATGTCTTAGCAGGAAAAATCTATTTCGACATTACTTTCACTATTGAATTGTGCTGAAACTACTGAATAGCCAAAGTTGGCGGGCGCAAAATTTGAATTTACTTGATCCATTTGTCTGATGATTTCTTCTTGTCAAATCTAATTCTAAGTCTCTTTTTTCTTTGTTGTGCTGAATGCCAGGTGATCTTCATTGGAAAATCGTCTCTGTTTACATCCATCGAACGGGTCAGGTAAAGCTCCTCGCAACGTCTACCGATTAGTTTCCTTTTTCTTTTAGGGTAGGGCCAATAATTAGGGCATCAATAGAGCTTTTGGTCATGAATGTGAACTTATGGGATAAAAGGTTAAACAGCAAAAGAGAGTAGAATGATGAAAGAAATGGATCAGCCCTCCCTCTTTTCTCTTTTTGTTTCCCTCTTTTATTTTCTGGAGCTTCTTTTTGTGCAGGTTATGCTGAAGATGAAGAGCAGGCACGTTGCTGGGACCATAACAAAAAAGAAAAAGAGTGAGTGATTGCTTTTGTCTTTGGCTAATTATTTGTTCGTTCCATCTGGGGATTTGCAAAAGCTACAAGCACTTCAGTGGCAAAGGATCAAAAGTGTTTGTCTTTGAATTATTTTGCTTTTCTGCTTTGAATTTACAGATGTGGTGCTGGAGGTGATCAAGGACATGCCCGCTTGGCCCGGCCGCCACCTGCTCGAGGGCGGAGAGAACCGACGTTACTTTGGGCTTAAGACTGTTATGCGCGGAGTTGTGGAGTTCGAGTGCCGGAACCAGAGGGAGTACGACATTTGGACACTGGGCGTGTCGAGGCTCCTCAGCATTGTTGCAGAGAGGCACAATAGACATGGGATCTAGCTAGGGGTTTTACTTATAAGTTATGAGGGTAAAATTTGGGAGATGGTAACTTGGGAATAGGATATTTTGGTAAACTTATGGCTGTGGTGTTTTATCGTGAGTTTAGTCTATTGTAAAAAGGTTAATTAAAGATATAAGTTTAATCACAATTGGTCTTTTAGTAGTGTGGAATATTTACATATAGTATGTGTATTTTGGATCTTTTTCTTTAATTTTTAATGAAAAAGAAAGAGATTGGAACAAGAGCCTGTGATTTTCTAGTGATATGTTAAGGAAAGAAAAGGAGGATCTTGGACTGAGGCAGTCAAAAAAGAACGGGAAAGGATCTCAGTTTGAGTAAAGAAGACAGAAATAGGGGTGTGAAGTTCACACATTTCATTTTTACTTGTCTCACACTTTCTAATTTTTGGTTATCAGATCGAATGAATTGAAGAAAATACATAAATTAACAAAGGGTGTAGGAGAACTAAAAAGGAATGTATGAATATCATACCCTCAGAAATATTGTTCTGATTTTTTTTTTTTCCTTAAAAAGAGATCACTTGGAGATTTTGCCACCACAGTTCATTTTTTTGGAGGCTAAAAAGATTCACAGAGGCATTTTAGTTTCTTTCTGCCCATCATCGTAGGATTTACGAGTGTCAAGAATCGAACTCAAGACGTATCGTGTGGAATACGAATCTAGAATTCATCCTCAACCAAAATGACTTAGATTCGTTTATTCGTTTATTCGTTTATTCATGTTGGTTTTGTGCTTTTGTTGACCCCTGTTGGAGTTTCTTGGATTTGGTTATTTAAGGTTTTAATTTCGAGGTTGTGCAATCATGATTGTATCTGGTCTTGTAATCTTCCACTTGATAAAAGAAGTTTTGTTTGGATTAAAGTGAATGGCGGGAGCGATTAAGAAATATTTAATTAGTTAGAAGTAGAATAAGAGGTTGTGCAGAGTACGTTCCAAATATATTAGTGCTAAGCATAATTGCTTGCTCGCAAGTATAAGCAATCGCCGCGTTAGCACCATTTTAAGTACTAGTGATCACCTTAAATTTTGAGATTTTTGCCTTGAATATAATTATAATACGATAATTATTATGGTGATGATGCTCAGTACTACTCAATCATGGTAAACAAAATGCACTCTACAAATTCGAATAGAAGTAAACAATTTAGGATGATTGCATATATGGATTGGGTTGGTTGACCTAGGTGAAGTGACATCCTCTATATTCAAGTTTGAATTCCTCTCTAACAGTTTAAGCATTCCATAATAGGCCGGATAAAGTAAGTGTGATATCAATATATTGAACTCGTATAGGAATCACACTTATACAGTGGACTGAAAATTTTGAGTATGATACCAATACATTGAACTCAAGAGTGTGGTACCAATACATTGAACTCATGCTAGTGTAGCAGTAATGTTATAAAAGTTAAACTTAGAATGCTTGATTTCTATATATAGATATCACACTCAATTGAATCACTCTGAAAAGCCTTAGAGTTGCGTCTTAACAAAGAAAACAACTTTTTATGAAAACACTTGTATGAACAGGTATAAATGTCAAAATCATTTGAGAGTTTTTATATGATGGAATTAAGGCAATAAATTTAATAAGCAAGAGCATGTGATTTTTTATAATACCAACAAATTAGCTAAAGAACAGAGAAAACTCAACAACAAAATCATAACTTTTTATTATTTATTTTAATTTAAATGGATGGGGCCTAAATTGAACTGGATTGAATGTGACAAAAGAGAAAACAAACGTTAAATGACGACCTACAAAGAAAGAGATTTATACAGAATGGAGTAATGAATGAAAGAGAGCTTTCATAGTATTTATTTAATCCATTGACAATTTGAAAGTGAATGGACTTTGATAATTGTTAAAGGGAAAGAGATATGTGAAAGGGATCATGCAAATAGATATTATACATTTGTGATTTCGATATCTCTAACGTCAATTTCCAAGTTCAAAAATGTGTTCCTCTTTAAATATTAAAATTATCAAGAAAAGTCATATCCGATTTGTGATTCACTTATCGTATCGAATTAGGGTCACCAAACAAATCCTTGTTTCTAACAACAAACCGTTCAAGGGCAATATGGTAAAACTATGAGTACCAAATTTAGACCTCTTTATCAACGGGTCTAGTTTTAGTAGTATCTCTCTTCATTCCAATCAGGAGTGGAACAACTTGGAGGGTTGGACGGGCAGGCCAACCCATCCTACTTTGCCATCCGTGTACCGTCATTGTTCTCAATGGTGGAAGAGATCCAACTTCAAAGATAAATGTGTAAATATCCTTCGGTGAATAGTTCCATAACATATACATTTAACGAAGTTAATCCTGTTGTGGGTCAAGATATTGTAGCAAAAATGGGTGAATGCAGTTGTTATACATGAAACCATCATATAATAACTTCATCTTCGTACGCTCTAGTTGCTGTCGTCAATATTGAGCTACCACCGTTGATTAAAGAGAGCAGAAACAAGAAGAGTTGGACAACATCCAGATATATGGAGAGTGCACCGAATATGCATTCATCGTAGCTGAGCCTTTTTATCAGATTGTCAGTGTCATAAACAATATAAGCACAGAAAATTGCAGAATACGCCATCCCTGAAAACGGCACCAGAGGCAAGATAGGATCAGAATTAAGGGTTTGGATAACAAGAAATCTTAATAATAAACGTCGTACATGATTGTTGATAGCATGGTCGGTTGTCTAATGCAATAACTTAGTTCAAGTGGTACATGGGTTGGGAAACAAAAGGTGAGCTATTATGCATATTTTTAAATCTATTTCTGTGTTTCCATTCCAAAAGATAAAACTTAAGGTCGTGATTTGGCTAAGAAGAAATTCTTAATTACAACTGTCATGAATAATTACAGATGGCATTGGTGGTTTTTCAATGCAAAAATGTTGTGTGCAGATCAAGTGACACGAGTTGAGACATCAAAGTTCGGCTATTAAGCATATTCCAATCTTTTCCTAACGAAATTTGTCACGTATTGACATGTGACATATTATGCAAGAGAGTGAATGTATACAACAATTGTAAGCAAGCTTATTTATCGAATGATTAACCAAAAAGCAAAGCAGAGCAATCCAATTAAGGGCTAGTCAGGGGTTGTGGTGCTTTTAAAAAAAGCAACTTATTAAAAAATCTAGAACACAAAATGTGTTTGGTAAAATTAAAAGAAAAAAAAAATTCTTTTTTTAAAAGACTCCTATCAGTAACAATTGAAAAGTATAGAAAAGCAGAAGCATATTCTACCATACTACTAAAAAGCGACGATGATGTAAACCTTTCGAATAAACACCCATTGGAGTTGAGGGATCCTCCATTTGATATGGGTTAAGTTGTCCATTTTGCCCTACCTCCATGTCGCCACTCTTCCCGAACGGTGGCGCCATTAATGATGTCACAATTTCACAAATGAGGGTGGAATCGAATTGCTATGGTTTTTTCGATGGCGAGGTGTATTCGAGCTAGATCTGTCCCTCGCACAGCTCCCCGGGGTCTTGCATGTCAGGCAAGGTTTGCTGCTTGGTGTGCTGGAGTATGAGTTGGCTGTTAGTTTGAATGGTGCCTTTGTAGGGCCATTGTTAGGCCTTGGGCTCACAATCAAAACTAACATGGATCTGAGCGTACCACTATTATCGTTGTATAACAGATTGTTCTTTTTAAGTTTTGAACTGGGTTGATTACTTGCACCACAGGTTACTTAGACTTCTTGATTCTCAATCGATTGTTACAGATGTGTTAAGTCTGTATAAATAAGGACTTTTACTTGTGATATCATATGTCCAAATAAAGGGAGTTTAGGGCCCTTTCAACCATCTCTTTGATTGCAGTTAAAACTAAAGAAGCATAGTGGATTAGCTTAGCCAAATTAACCATAACTTTGAACGAAAGCCAATCGAAAATGGTTTAAAATACAAAGGAAAATGCATCAAACAACAGATCTACTTTATATAAGCACAAATAAAAGAGACTCAAACAAGATTGTAACCTTGTCGGGTAAGGTTCAACTTCTTGCAGTCATTTCTCTTTGTGTTTTACAGAGGTTGTAATCTTTGGAGGAAGAAAAGTAAAGCAGGTTCACTAAAGGGATTCGATACTACAATACTGGAAAAGTAGCAGAGCTTCTAAAACTCGACAAAAGATGGCTTTCTATGGTGAATCTATGACTAAAAGGGCAGAGTCTGGACAAACTAAAGCTTTCTGGTTTCTGGCTTGTCTAAGAGCAAAGTGGGATGTCTTTTGATTGATTGGTTGAGTGTCCTTGTCTCTAGTGTCCCTTGCTACTTTATAGACCTCTTAGCCCGACTGTCCAAGCTTTGCCTTCTTGTAATGGCCCTCGGAGGATAGTGATTCACTAATTATTTACTTATCCCTGCCCTTGAAAAGTGCTTTTTGCTGGAGGTGTGCTGCCCTCTGTTGCCCATCACTTCTCACATAGGCTTGTTGCCTATTATTTACAAAAAATGGTTTTTAATTCTTTGTCGATTTGCCCGAGCCCAATCTTCTCTTTGTTTTTTGTGTTCTTGGGCCTTCATCCTCACTAAACCCAATATTAAAAGTCCACCCAAATAATGCCCCCTTTAATCATTATCAAGTCTACTAATCAAGATATTGATAATGATTAAAATAAATTGCATGCCGAAACTGGGTATTAGCGCCACTTAATTAGCCGTTTCGAATAAATCTTTGCACTAACCCACGATTTCCAAAGTTTAACTACCTGTGTGTTAAATAATTTCCACTTCATTTTTCTTGGTCAACTTCTTCAACCTACTCAACTTTATGAGCTCTCAAATCTCTTGCATTCTCAACCTTTTCTAGCCCCACTTTTCAGTCAAACTTTCATTTTTTTCCTTTTGAATTCGACAATGGCCTCCAAATCACGCCCTGCATGCGAGTCTAGAGAATGAATTGTCAACTTGCATTGTCGGCTCAACGACCTTTATCGCCCTCTGGCTGGCCTCAATCTGTCTATTTTCTTTGAAGAATAAGGAGTTCACTCATTGGGGCCCGTTTGGACTGCCCGAGTCCCTGTTACAGTGGAAATCAACATGCTTGCTGCCAAATGGTTTACTCCAAATCCTTATACTACTGAGGGTGAAATCTCTGCCTCCAAGTGGTCCAACTTCATGAGGGGTTTTCCCTTGATGAATGATGAAGCATGGTCTCAGTGGGTAGACAAATTAAAGCTAATCTGGAAGTAGAAATGGATAGCCAATGGCATCTATGAGCTCATCATGATGTCTAAGACCACTGTCCCCATCAAGCATGACCTTCTCTCGATAGCCCTTCTCTTCTGGAACACAAGGACCAACATTTTTTATTTCAGAGTGGGTCTCATGACTCCCACCATCCTGGACATGGTGCTAATCTTCATATCTAGACTTCACCACGATGTCATCAATGTAAACCTCTATGTTATGCCCGATCAAATCATGAAAAATAGCATTCATAGCCCTTTGATAGGTAGCACCGGCATTTTTCAGTCTGAATGGCATGACTACGTATTCATATGCATTTATGTGTCCTCGGCATCTAAATGTTGTCTTGTATGTCTTCTTTAGCCATTTTTATCTGATTATATCCAGCATCCTCATCCATAAAAGATAACACTTTATGCTTTGCAACTGCATCGATAGATAAGTCAGCCATAAGCATAGGGTTCATCATTGGGAGTTGCTTCGTTAATGTTTTTATTGTCAAAACAACATCGAATGACATTAGTTACAGCTTTTAATACAGATACAATGTTGGCCAACCACTTTACATACTTTGCAGGTCTAATAAAGTCTGCCTTTACCAGCCTTTCAATTTCCTCTTTGACTTTTTCTTCTATTTCTTTTGACATCTTCCTTACCGCTTGCTTTACAGGTTTGTACCCTTCTTTAATGGGCATTCTATGCTCTACTAAACTGGAGTCTAATCCAGGCATTTCTATGTAATGTCATGCAAAACTGTCTTTAAATTCGTGCAAAAGATCAACTGTCTTTGCCCGATCTCCAGCTTTCAACAGACCACTGAGTTGTATTGGCCTTGGACCCTCCTCAGTTCCCAGATTAATTTTGAACTTCAGGTGCTGGTTTATCAGGTTATGTAGACAAAAATTCTATTGACTTTGAAGCCTCAGGCTCATCCTCCGGCCAATCCAAGTCATATATACATTCTTCCATGGGGATGGCTGGGTTTACTTCTTTTTCCACAATTTTCTTTCCTTGGTCATCTTTGTTGCTTGAAGTTCATTATCCCTACTCTATAATTTCTTTGGATGAGCTTTCCTTGAACTATCTTTACTCTCTCCCACAATTCAGCGGTCTCTTGATTAAAGACCTAACTGCTACCACTTGGTCCTTTATCTTTTGGTCTATCATCATTGGTGTTGGCAGGCAAGGACAATGTGAGGCATGTCTCATTCCTCATGAGTTATAGAAAGTCCTTGTTTTAAGAGCTTTTGGGCCGTCACCTTGGTAAGGCGGCCGTTCTAATCAGCATGTAGACATTATAGGATCCCAACATTGGGATTGTAGAAATTGGCTTTAGCAACATTAGCTGTGAGGAGAAATGGTCATGACTCGGCCTCCACTATCTCCCAAAATCCTTGTTCCTCAGTGGTGGTCTCATGATAGATAGCAACTTGTTGATGCAAGGTAGATGGCACAGACAAACTTTGGTCTTCTTAGATCCCAAGTCTTCTTCTAAAGGCAGTATCCTATGAGTTTTGGTGATGGCTCTAGAAAAGCTAAACACTGTGAGATCAGTAGGTATAAGATCTTATTCACTTCTACAAAGTCTCTTTATCTGTTTAAGTAGGAGCACATTAACTGTTGTTCCCTATCTATCAACACCATATTGAATGAAACTCTTTCCAAATGAACTGTCATATATATGGGCTTCATATGGTTTGCTAAGGACAGACTTGGCTTTTTGAACACTATTTTGTCAGAATAAACTCTCTCAGGCTCATTTTGTGTGGGATCGGGCAAGTCTATCAAGCTTGATTCCACCTTACTAGCTTCTTCAATGTTTACAAGTGCCATCATTGGTTCTTATGCTACATAATCATCCTCCATCACTGCTGGTTGATTTGGTTCTACACAAAACATGGTTGACAATACATAGGTCATGTTCACATGAAAGTTGCTAGATTCAGGTGTTATTTCCTTATTTTTCCCCAATCTGGCAT
The DNA here is from genome assembly GCA_036320875.1 of Cotoneaster glaucophyllus. Classification (NCBI taxonomy): domain Eukaryota; kingdom Viridiplantae; phylum Streptophyta; class Magnoliopsida; order Rosales; family Rosaceae; genus Cotoneaster; species Cotoneaster glaucophyllus. The sequence goes on along the minus strand of CM070069.1, from coordinate 18,997,250 downwards.
AGAAACTGATCCATCTATGCTTGAGCATCTTTAGCTAACATCAACTCAGGCATTTCATCATCTCTTATGTCATTAAAATCATGTAGTTACCTTGGAGTTCCAAAGGGAATATCCTCTTTTGGTAGTGGAGGCATCCCTCTTTCAGGAGAAATGGTTCCAAAACAAATTGGCTCTGATTCCAACCTAGTGCAGGTACCATCACCATGCTTTCTTAGGCTCTTCTTAATATTCTATACTTCCTTAGGTGAGGGCTTTGAGGAACATGATCCCCTAAGCCTCCAGCCTTGCTATTAGCCCTCTCTATTTATTTGTTGCTTCTCCAATTGAGTTGTCTTTCTCCCCCTTGGTAAACTTCTTGAACTTAACATTTTCAGAAACTTCTGAAACAACAGGCATATTTAGTGAGTTCATATGAGCTTTATGTTGCCTCTGAACCCTTCTTATCATGGATACCCTCATCTTTCTTATAAGTCTTCCATATTTGCCTACTGTATATCACTTTCGGCCTAGTCGGGCTGAATTCACCTTTGTTACTGGTGGTATTGGGCTCATGGTTCTTTCAAGCCTTCCTTGTCTCATGATGTTGTAGTTGGTTGGTTGGGGAGCCTTAACATCCACCCATTGTGGCAACCGTGCCTTCTTATCTTCTACTTCTTCAAAAACTTCAAAGTTTCTAAACACTTCAGACAGAACCTTAGGCTCTGAATCTCCTCCCAATCTCTGGAACACATTCTTGGTAGTCTCTTTGTTTGTCTCAGCAGCCCGAAGAACACTCTTACGAGAGTCTTATTCCTTCATCTCTCTCATTCTAACCAACTCTCGGTCATTGGTGGCACCTGATGCTGGTACCTCAAGTTTACACTCACACTGACATTTGCTACACATAACTACTTCTTTGACCACTGCTGCTTGGGGCTTGTCGGGAAACCTTATGTCCCATTCTGTAGGCCTAGTTGCTTACCTTCTTTCTCCCCTTTCATCCAAGGTAACTTTTCCTTTCCCACTTTCGACCCAATTAAGATTTATTATGTTGATTGAGGCTTCAGGGAATGGATCTGTGTCAATTATCATATTGGACTGGGGTTTCTCTAGCAATAATTTCCCTTTGACTATAAGGTTTTGGATCTAATATCTGAATTGCACATAATTAACAATGGAGTGGTTGAAGGTATAATGGAGCTTGCAATACTTCTTCCCTCTGAGTTCTTCAGTTTTAGGCATCTTCTTGGTGTTATCGGGCAAGATTACTCGAGCCCTCACCAGTTCTTCATAGATGTCTGCAGCCTTGGTTAAGTCAAAGGAATATGACTGATACTTTGGAGGCTTCATGGGTACAAAACCTCCGTCATTCATCACGATCTTCTGGTCTTTGATAGGTTGAACCAGTCCGTTTACTATCAAAGGTTTGAAATGATTGGTCATCTCTGCAGCATACAACTCTATCCCTTTTCCTAGGTTGTTATCATTCTTCCTTGCCTCCAAGCCTTCAAACTCCAGCTGATGTGTTGGTGCTTTGCTCTTATAAAATAGGGTACTTTAGATGTATGTTTCACTTGTTGTTCTTCTGCCAACAGTTTTTCATACTTAGTGGTTGCAATCATCAGCTCCTGAAGTTCATTACACTGTACATCATAGAACTTCTTCCTCAAGGGCAGCTTAAAAGCCTTCTGGGCAATGGCTACGAGTTGAGCATGGTTAATTGGGAACTAGCATCTCATCCTGGTTTTCCTGAACCTCATCATAAAATCCTCTGTAGATTCATGTTCACATTGTTTTACTTTCACTAGATCATTAATGGTCATTTCAGGTTCCACCTTATAAAACTGCTCATGAAAGGTCATCTACATTTGCCCCCAGTTGGCAATGGAATTAGGGGGTAACAGAGAGTACCATTGGGAAGCCAAGCCTACCAGTGAGTTTCCAAATTGTCTCAGTTTGTAGTTGGGGTTGTCCTCAAAACAAGTGATTTGAAAACTTAAAAATCTGATCTCTAGAAGACACATTGCAGTCTTCTCCACTGAAAGTTGGGAATGCAGGCATCTTGAAATTTAGAGGGAAAGGATTATGCTTGTCAATGTACTCAAGATAAGGCTTCCGATATGTTATCCTAAATATCGGACAGGTTTGCGGTTGAGCATTTTGTATCACCATCTTCCTCAGTTGTGCCAATTCATTCTTGAGTTGTTGGTTAGCCATGTTATTGTATGGGGGGATAAGTAGTCCCCCACTTCGGGCCATGATCGATGCCTAAATGAGCTTCCCTATGTGGATCTGGCTGCCTAAATCTAGCTTCTCCTCCTTCCTTATTAGCTAATGGTGGTGGCCTATAAGGAAAAGGTTTGCTCCCAGTTGTGGATAAGCCTTTTTCGCTTGGTTCTCCCACTAAATTAGACGCACCAATCTTCATCCATTCCTACCCGACATGCCTTCTAATATCTGGAGGTGGAGTAGAGTATTGGGCAAGCCTGCTTTTTGAAACTCTTCCTCTTCTTGCTGACTCTTCCTTCATTTTCCCTTTGTCCTTCTTCTCCTCAAGTAAGGGGAATAAAGAAATTACTGGTTCCTTTTCTGGGCTTGCTTCCATGATTTTTTCCCTGGTATAACCATTTTTCAGTGTGGAGTACTCTAACTCCAACTTCCTTTGTAGCGTCCCTGTTAAGGAATATAGTCTGCTAAATTCTCCTCTGGTCTCCAGAGAGATTTTCTTCATACTTCTTATTACTTGCACCATGGTGGCTTGCAAATCTTCATTAGTGACTTTTCCTTTGAGATCGGGCTCTCTAGGATTGTGGGGCCGCTTAGTGAAGGAAAGTTCTCTGGGTGATCTGTCATGCTTGCTTCTGTTGGACAGATAGGTTGTTTAAATTCCACCTTCCACTTGAAATTTCGATCCTTCCTTCATCTTGGCATACAATATCACAAAATGTGTCCCACCGGGCATGCCAAAACTACGTTCAGGCCAGATCTGTCCCTCGCACAGCTCCCTAGGGTCTTGCCTGCCGGGCAAGGTTTGCTACTTGGTGTGCTGCAATATGAGTTTGTTTTTAGTTTGAATGGTACCTTTGTGGGGCCTTTGTTAGGCCTTGAGGCTCACAATCAAAACTAACATGGATTTGAGCGTGCCATTGTTATCTTTATATAACAGATTGTTCTTTTTTAGCTATGAACTAGGTTGATTACTTGCGCCACAAGTTACTTAGACTTCTTGATTCTCAATGGATTGTTACAGATGGGTTAAGTCTGTACAAAGTTCTTTTCTTGCCTTGTAAACAAGGACGTTTACTCATGATATCATATGTCCAAATAAATGGAGTTCAGGGCCATTTCAACCATTTCTTTGATTGAAGTTAACACTAAGGAAGCCTAGTTGATTAGCTTAGCCAGATTAACCATAACTTTGAATGAAAGCCAGTTCAAAATGGTTTAAAATACAAAGGAAGATGCATCAAACAACATATCTACTTTATATAAGCACAAACAAAAGAGACTCGGGCAAGATTATAACCTTGTCGGGCAAGGTTCAACTTCTTGTAGCCATTTCTCTTTGTGTTTTATAGAGGTTGTAATCTTTGGAGGATGAAAAGTAAAGCAGGTTCACTAAAGGGATTCGATAGTACAATACTGGAAAAGTAGCAGAGCTTCTAAAACTCGACGAAAGATGGCTTTCTATGGTGAATCTATAACTAAAAAGGCAGAGTCTGGACAAACTAAAGCTTTCTGGTTTCTAGCTTGTCTGAGAGCAAAGTGGGATGTCTTTTGATTGATTGGTTGAGTGTCCTTGTCTCTAGTGTCCCTTGCTACTTTTATAGACCTCTTAGCCCGACTGTCCAAGCTTTGTCTTATGGTAATGGCCCTCGGAGGATAGTGAATCACCAATTATTTACTTATTCCTGCCCTCTGTCGCCTATTACTTCTCACATAGGCTTGTTGCCTATTCTTTGCCAAAAAAAAGGTTTTTAATTCTTCCTTGGCTGTCAATTTACCCAAGCCCAATCTTCTCTTTGCTTTTTGTGTTCTTGGGCCATCATCCTCACTAAGCTCAATATTAAATGTCCACCCAAACAAGGTGGAAAAGGAAGAAGATGAAGGGATTTTTGTGTGTGTTGTTTGAAAGGTGAGAAAGCGTGGGAAAATGAGGGTAAATAGTGTTGTAGGAAGAAAGAATGGGGTGGAAGCATTTACTCATGTTTACCCTAAAAGGTAAAACTGAATTCCTTCAAAGTCTTCAAGGCTTTGGATAGTTTGACTAACGATAATTATGGAATGTGAAGTTAATAAATAAAGATTTTGTGGGCAGAGTGTGTGAGAAGTTAAAAAAGACATGTTATTGTTTGCGTGTAGAGTGTCCAACAACAAAAATCTCTTCATATTATCCTAAGCCCTAAACATATATGATTAAATACGGTGTGAGAGGAGTTTAAAAAAAAAAAAAAAGGACATGTGTTTATCGTTTTTCTAATTAAAATGAGTTTGTTATGACGTGGAATTGAAAATAAAAATCCAACCTAACCCACCATAGATTTGAGCCCAATACAAAATCCATAATGGCCTAGACCTTGAGGGTGCAACCAAATATGAAATGTACAAGAGTCCAACTTCAAGGAAAACATATTTGGGTCAGAAATTGAACCTCTTTGAGGTCGCTTTAGCATTCGGCCTTGTAAATATCTTGTGACATTGGTCCCCAACGATAAAAACTTCCAACTTATCACAGGGCTGTAAATTCATGCCATTATCCTAAAGCTTTTGTTTTGCAAACAAAAAGTTTTATGCTCTTACCATGACAGTCATGTCCTCCTCCACTTCTTCTTCTTCGATTGCCAGATCTGGCACAAATGTTTTTGAAATTGGAAAATACAACGTAGTCCTCCAGACAGTTGAAGGAGCAGGGAGGAGTGCATGCAGCTGCAAAACCAAGTCGTCGTCGTCAATTCCTGCTCCTAATAATCCTCCGCCCCCAAAACCTCTATTGATTGGCATTCCTTGTGAAGCTACTGGAGAGATCCCGGTGTTGCTGCTCCTCCATGGTTACCTTCTCTCCAACTCTTTCTACTCTCAGCTTATCAACCACATCGCTTCTCACGGCTTCATTGTCATTGCCCCTCAGGTTTCTTTCTCTCTCTCTCTCTCTCTCTCCCCCTCCAAACAAACTGTAATTCAATTGTGCCTTTAGACCCTCTGTACAATTACACATATCATAGTTTTTATGATCAGTTCAATGATTCTTAATTTTAGTCTGGTAGAATTAACTTAATTAGCATACTAAACTTTCCATTTTTTTCCAATTATCTTATAAGCATTTGCATTTTATTAGCTACTGGATAATATAGGTGTCTGATACAAGCAATATTGGTTGGGTAGTAAATTTCAAACTCCGTTTCACCGATGCACTTTTCTCTTTGTTTCTGTCCCTTGATTTTCTTCAACTTATTCAATTCAAAGGCGAGAAAAGAAAAAGGAGCGTAGGTGGACAAAAAATGAGTGCGAAAATCAGTTCTCTATCCGTGAAGAGAAAAAAGAACATATACAGGACCCAAATACAAGGCTGTCGTTGGCCACTTGCGCTAGTCATTGTCAATAGGTTGCCTTAGTTTGCAAGATAAAGTGTAAGCCACACACACTGGAGGCTTCGTCTGTCTTGTTGGGGACTAAGTTTTCAAGTATGAACTGAAAACTCACGGATAGATGCTAGGATCTAAATTACCGTCTTTTTCTATTTTTGATCATTGAAGTCCACTTTTTTGCATAGTAAACCGGAACTCTCATTGAAAACCTAACTCTTACGGATCCTAGTTTCAATAATCCTACGACATAATAAACAGAAACAACAATAAATTAAAATTAAGAAAAAAGAATTTTATGAGGAACAAACTCATAAACAAATGATGAGAAAACCCTCAGAGCACACAACTAGGTAATCACGATCCACTAAGGAAAAAAGACTTGTACAAGACTCTGTTAGAATTCATAGCTTTTGGTATTTAGTTTTATGAGGGTTTTGAGTGTTTGGGAAGAAGGAAAAGTTGCAGAGAAAATAGAGCTATGGTTCTTAAGAATGATGAGTGTAGTCTCTGTGTATTCCACACTCCACTAGCCAAATATAACCGTTAGTGGAGAGAGAGAGAGAAGTGAGATTCTTCTCTAACAACTTTACATCAAGATTGAATCCTAGCCTTTGATTCTATCACCCTGTGAGATGATTACACTTGTCACAAACTATCACTTAAATCCTAGGCTAGAAAAGAGACCACTTGGACTGTGATCCAACGGCTATGATTACATTAGAAAAAAAAATGAAATTCAAGCTTGTAACTTTGCCTCCAAGATGTCAGCTCAAGGGTTACTCACATCAACACTCCCTTCTAACCCTTTAGCTGACTTCACCCCGAGCAGTTCTCTTAGATAAGCAAATCAATCCTTTTGCAGAGCTTTAGTTAGGATATCAGCAATCTGGTCTTTTGTTTTGCAGTAGATCAGCTCTATTTCTTTTGCTTGAATGGCTTCTCTGATGAAATGAAACTTTCGACTGATATGCCTAGTTCTTTGATGGAGAACTGGATTCTTTGCCATGGCTATGGCAGAAGTGTTATCACACAGAATTGGTGTGCTTTCCACTTGCTCCTCCCCAAAGTCTTCAAGCACAAAACGCAACCATTTTGCCTGTGATGTTGCTTCTGCAGCACTGACATATTCTGCTTCTGCAGTGGACAATGCCACTGTGTTTTGTTTGATCGAAGCCCATGAAAACATACCAGATCCTAGTGTAAATGCATATCCAGAAGTGCTCCTCATGTCATCTTCACTTCCTGCCCAGTCACTATCACAGTACCCTATTAGAGTAGTTGTCTTTCCTTTCACAAATTCGATTCCATAGTCGAGAGTGCCTTGTATATATCTTAGTACCCTCTTGGCTGTTCCCATGTGTTTCCTTGTGGGACCGTGCATGAACCGTGCAAGTAAGCTAGAAGCAAACATTATATCCGGCCTTGTAGCAGTCAAATATAGCAAGCTACCTACAACCTGTCTATATTCACTCTCGTTTGCTGCTTCACTTCCATCTACCTTGCATAATTTCTCATTCACAACAAGTGGTGTTCCCACAGACTTGCATTCTTTCATCCCAAACTTCTCAATGAGCTTTATTGCATATTTCTGTTGGTGAATGAAAAAATGCTTTTATCTGTTTGCGCTACTCCCATGCCAAGGAAGTGATGAAGTAATCCCAGATCAGTCATCTCATAATGCTGCATCATATCGTTTTTAAATTCTTCAAGTAGTTTTGGACAGCTTCCAGTGTATACAATATCATCCACATAGAGTGAGACAATAATGATACTTGAGGCTTCACTAGTCTTGACATAGAGTGTGGCTTCACTAGAACTCTTCTTGAAACCTGCCTTGCTAAAATAGGAATCTATCTCATCATACCAGGCCCTTGGGGCTTGCTTTAAACCATACAGAGCCTTATTCAATTTATACACTTTGGTTTCTTCATTCTCCTTCACAAACCCTTGTGGTTGCTCAACATAAACCTCTTCCTTCAAGGTTCCGTTCAGAAAAGCAGATTTCACATCTAGTTGGTATAGATTCCACTCCTTCTGTGCAGCAAGAGCTATCAGGGTTCTGATTGTGTCCAACCTTGCCACTGGGGCAAATGTTTCATTGTAGTCTATCCCGCACTTTTGAGAGTAGCCTTTTGCCACCAATCTAGCCTTGTTCTTTTGCACAGATCCATCAAGATTCAGCTTAGTTTTATAGACCCACTTGACACCAATGATTGGCTTGTTAAATGGTCTATCAACTAGCTCCCATGTATTGTTTTTCTCAATCATCTCTAACTCAGATTGCATTGCATTCTTCCATGATTCATCCAGAGCAGCTTCTTCGTAGTTTTCTGTTTCCACAATGCACATATTGCACTTTGCCATGATCTCATTTATGCTTTTCCATTTCCGTGGTGTGTGATCAATTGCTTGTGAGATTTCAAAGATATCCTCACTTAGTGATGTAGTAATTTCTTCCTCTTGAGTTGGTGTATTCAAGAGTTGACTTGGGTCACAGACTTCAGATTGATTATGTACTTCACTTCAGTCTGCCATTTGATTCTCAGCAATCATACGAACTCTCATTTCACTTTCCTCAGTGTCTTCCCACTTCCATGAGGCATCTTCATCAAATATTACATCTCTGGATAAGATAATCTTTCTGGAATTTGGATCAAATAATCTGTACCCTTTTTCACAAAGTCCATAACCCATAAAAATGCATCTGTGGCTGTTTTCTTCAAGCTTATGTCTCAGTGCAGAAGGAATGTGCACATAGCATGGTGATCCAAAGACTTTCAGATGTGCAATCCCTGATTTTCTGCCAGTGTATGCTTCAAATGGAGTTACTTTCTTGAGGGACACCTATTGAGTATGTAGACAACAGTGTGCACAGCTTCTGCCCAAAATGCATAGGGAAGACTCTTTTCATGTAGCATGGACTTTGCCATTTCCACCACTGTTCTATTCTTCCTCTCAGCCACCCCGTTTTGCTGGGGAGAGTATGCCATTGTTAACTGCCTTTGAATTCCAAGTTCATTACAATACTTGTTGAATTCATTTGACAGAAACTCTCCACCCCTATCACTCCTCAAGCATTTCACCTTATATCCAACTTGCAGCTCAGTCATAGCTTTGAACTTTTTGAAACAATCAAATGCACCTGATTTGTTTCTAAGAAAGTACACCCAAGACATTCTGGTGCAATCATCTGTGAATAGCAGAAAGTATCTATTTCCAGATATAGATTCAGTTTGCATTGGTCCACAGATGTCTGTGTGGACCAATTCCAAAGGATATTTGGCTCTCCAAGTTGATTCTGAAGGGAAAGAATCTTTGTGTTGCTTTCCTAGCATGCAACCTTCACACACAATAGAGGTCTTCTCCAAATGAGGCAATCCATGTACCATTCCCTGATCTTCAAGCAATTTGATGCTTCTGTCATTTAGATGTCCCAATCTCTTGTGCCAAATCTGTAGACAGTGGATCACCTTTGCCTTCAAAACCAACTGAATTGCAAGCATCATTGTAAGGGGAAAGCACTGGTTGTTTGTCATCTGCACTCTTACCACAAGATTGTCCAGTGACCAACCATCAAAAATGTTCACCACATTTCCTCCAAACACCAGATAGTATCCATGCTCCATCATCTGCCCTACACTGAGCAGATTCTCTTCAAGTCCAGGGACAAGCATCACTTCTTGAATGTGCTTTCTTCCTAATTTGGTCTCTATCACTAGAGTTCCCTTTCCTGCCACCTGAACAATTTCTCCAGTTCCCATCTTCACCTTGGAGGTTAGGTTTCTCTGGACATTAACTAGCAACCTTTCATCACCAGTCATGTGGTTACTACAACCACTATCAATGTACCATGAGTTATTCACCTTCACATCTGTCACTGCATTGCATACATAAAACAAAGAACCAGTTTCTTCTATCTGATTTGCATAGTTCAGCCTCTGTACACTCCTATTCCCATTGCAATCTCTGAGCACATGTCCAAACTTCCCACAACCTGTGCATTTGGGCTTCCCTTCAAACCAACACTTGCCAAAATGCAATTTATCACAATGTTTACAAGCTGTTTTGTTTCCATCATGAGGGACATTTGGTTTGGGAGAGAAGTTGGGCTTATTATCCCATTTCTTTCCTTTGGATTTTCAGTTTTTCTGAAATTTTTGATTTCCAGAATAACTTCCTCCCTTGGGAGTTTTACTTCCAACATTTAGGCTTGTAAATGCCCTCTCCGTGGAGTTTTCAGCATGCCTATCTAATCTGAGCTCGAAGCTTTTCAGAGAAGCAACTACCTCTTGAATCTCAAGGGTTTCAAGATCCTTAGAGTGTTCAATCACAGAGCAAATGGGGTCATATGATCTAGGCAAACTAATCAACAGTTTTTGCACAACTCTTTCTCTAGACAGATCCTCACCATAACTTTTCATTTGGTTCATTATGTCAAACAGTCTAGTAAGATATACAGATAACGATTCACTATCTTTCATGCGAGTGTATTCAAATTCTCGACGCAAACCTTGCAGTTTTACGCTCCTTACTTGTTTATCTCCTCTGAACTCTTGCTTCAGAATATCCCAAGCACCCTTTGAGGTCTCCTCGTTCACAATCCTTGGTAAGATTTGGTTTGAGACAGCGCCTTGGATCAACCCAAGTGCACGAGCATCCTTCATCAGGATTTCCATCATTGTGGGCTTCTCTGCACTAGCAATCTCTTCCTTCTCATCATCTGCATCTTCTATCTTCTTTGGATCTGAAGCATCGAAACCATTTTCAACGAGATCCCACAGACCATGAGATTTCAGAATGGTCTTCATTCGAATACTCCAGAACTCATAGTTTTCTCCTTTGAAAACTGGCGTGCGAAGCTCAGCGATACCCGATCCTGCCATATTAGACACTGGATTCAAGAAATCACACCACCTCGATCGTCGAATGAGCTCGATCACAGCTCGAATCGATTCCAGTTTTCGTTTCACAGATTCACGCCAAGTTTTAGGCAACCGAACCTGGCTCTGAGGCCATGTTAGAATTCATAGCTTTTGGTATTTAGTTTTATGAGGGTTTTGAGTGTTTGGGAAGAAGGAAAAGTTGCAGAGAAAATAGAGCTATGGTTCTTAAGAATGATGAGTGTAGTCTCTGTGTATTCCACACTCCACTAGCCAAATATAACCGTTAGTGGAGAGAGAGAGAGAGAGAAGTGAGATTCTTCTCTAACAACTTTACATCAAGATTGAATCCTAGCCTTTGATTCTATCACCCTGTGAGATGATTACACTTGTCACAAACTATCACTTAAATCCTAGGCTAGAAAAGAGACCACTTGGACTGTGATCCAATAGCTCTGATTACATTAGAAAAAAAAATGAAATTCAAGCTTGTAACTTTGCCTCCAAGATATCAGCTCAAGGGTTACTCACATCAACAGACTCAACAGACACTTACTACACTTGAAGTTCCCTCCTGTACTCTGGTTCTTGTAGAACGCTGTTCTTACTTTGCCTGCTCTTAGATGAACACCGTCGACACAGATGATCCTCCTCACAAGTAAAGGATGCACACAGTTTTGTTTCACAGGTGAATGATATGATATGATGATCACCTGATTTCTAAAGCCTCACAAAGATTGCTGTCAAAATTTAACCCTAGAAGAGAACACACTTTTGTCCTCAACATGCAGCACACGTATTCTTAGAATATGCAAAAGTTAATTTTCAACAATACAGACTTATTCAATGAGAAATTGAAGCCTAAGAAATTGAACTTCAATCAAAGATAATCTATCTTTTTTTTCTCGCAGATGACTCAATACACTTTCCTACAAAAACTACCCAGAAAAAAACTTTGAGTCCCCTTAATCTTTCATATCAAACGGGTTCTTAACGTTAACAGATTTGATCTCACAGTCCAAATAAAGTTCAATCACATAAACATGATTTCCTAAATGAATGCATGTGATTTTTACCTTAAGAAGTTCACGGAATCAGCTTCAATGATGTTGCCGTGCAAACCAAAGACTCGTTTAGAAGTGTGTTTAAAATGTTTTTGGAACCAATCCTTGGTCAAAATGCTAATGAATCTTGAAAAAGCTTTTGAAGTGTTCCCCGAAATAAGCACATAACTGGTGCTTCTTCGAGATAGCATTTCAAGTGCTTTCGGAATCCAATTTTTTTCTCTAAAAAAGCGCTTTCAATTATTTTAAAAGCACTTCCAAACGAGCCCCAATTCTTCTACACTTAGACCTAAAACTTAGGATTAAACCGAAATTCAAGACTAATGATTACAGACACGTATTATACAAAGTCTAGGAATTAGCCAACTAAAAAGCTTGCGCTTTCACTCATTCAAATTTTCTGTTCACATTAAGATGAGTTTGAGAGACTCACATGCTTCACAAAACATTTTCGAGTGTGACTGTCACAGGTTAAAATGTTATAATTTTTTAGAATGCATCTAATTTTGTTTTATTGACAAGTAATTGTTCTTTGTTCTGAACAGTTATATACCATAGTTGGACCAGACTCAAGTGATGAGATCAAGTCCACAGCTGCAATAACAAACTGGTTATCTGAAGGACTTCAACCCTTGCTTCCACCCCATGTTCAGGCAAATCTAAACAAGCTAGCACTCGCTGGCCATAGCCGCGGAGGCAAGGTTTCGTTTGCACTAGCTTTAGGGAAAGAAGAAACTAGCACCAGCTTGAAGTTTTCAGCCCTAATAGGCATTGACCCAGTGGATGGAATGGACACAGGGAAACAAACCCCTCCACCAGTGCTAACCTATGTTCCTCAGTCATTCGATCTTGAGATGCCCGTGATGGTGATTGGTTCAGGTTTGGGTGAAGTGAAAAGGAACCCTCTATTTCCTCCTTGTGCTCCAAAGGGTGTTAACCATGAGGACTTCTTCAACGAATGCCGGAAACTGGCTTGTTATTTTGTGGCAAAGGATTATGGCCATCTTGACATGCTAGATGATGATACCAAGGGGATTACAGGGAAAGCTACATATTGTTTATGCAAAAATGGTAAGTCTAGGGAGCCCATGAGGAGGTTTGTTGGAGGGATTGTGGTTGCTTTCATAAAAGCTTATTTAGAAGGCGATAGTAGCCACCTATTGTCTATACGAGAAGGGGTTGAGACTTTGCCAATAGAGGTTCAAAGTGTCAAATTTCTTTTGTGAAATTTAGATGCATTCTAGGTATGTTGCTTCATTACAAATTTGATAAGGATGCTTCAATTAATTACATTTTGCTTTTTGAATTTGAACGTAATGCATAGCCCGCAGACGTGAGTGTAACCCATTACCCCAGTATAACATCAAACCAGACGTGCATTGTTTGCTTTTAGCCTTAGGAACAGAAGTTCTTGGAATGGAAAACCCAAAAGCTCTTACTCGGCTTGTAATCGAACTTTGCTCAACGGAATTATAGGAATTCATAGAGTATGTTAAAAACTTCAGACTAGTATGTACATTCGGAAGTGCTCAATAGTCTGCACTCACAGGGCCACACGTTACTTTGATCTGTATTGCAAAAGTTTACAGTAGGTTACAACACTATGCAAAGGAATCCAATGCGGCATTTGTGTTTTCATTCATGGATAGAGTAAATTTATGTGTCATAATCATTTCGATAACTAACAATTGTGCTTAATCCAACTTCTCGATATGAAACCTTTTCTTTTCGTTAGTTATAGAGCTGTTGGTTGCTCAATCCCTCTTTTCTTCATTTATATTCGTAAACAGCGTTGAACTTTTTATCTTGCAATCTAGTATGGCGCCGTACACAATATAACTTATCCAAATACACTACAACGTGCCAACCAGTCCACTACAATTTTGCAGTCTAGTATGCGAAGGACAATTTTGCACAATCCAGTCCACTACAACGTGCCAACCAAACTTTAGCGTTTTATACATAGCTAAGGCTGATGACATGATTACAAAGGAGCTGTATTAGTTTTTGAAACGAAAAGTTTCTGCTGATTTCTATCATTTGCTCTTTATTTTTCTTTTCATTTCCTGTTTCTGTGTCTCAATATGGGCATTTTTTTTGTTTGTGTTTCTGCCTTTAGTATTCATCATTGGTTACTTATTTATGTCTGAGTTTTTATCACAAATGGTCCCTGAGATTGATCAAATTCATCATTTTGGTCCCTCACTTTCAAAATCAACAAATGTCGTCCATGAGATACTCCACATCAATTTAGTCATTCCGTTAAGATCCGTCAACAATTCTATTAGTTTGTATGTGGGACCCACAAATCCAATGAAATGGTGACATGTGGATTACACTAAATAAGGGTTTTTATCGTAAATGGTCCCTAACATTGATCAAACTCCTCATTTTGGTCCATGAGTTTCAAAAATCAATAAATTTGATCCTTGACTTTCACTACCGTACATCAATTTAGTCATTCCTTAAAAATTTCAATAATATTTTTTTGTTTGTGTGCTGATGTGGTCACTAATTCAATCATATGGCTTCACTTGGATTAACTATAAGAAACTTTTTTTTTTAAGAGTAAACCAATGAACGAGTATTCCGCGCTGATATTTCTCACATCCCAATTGAAAAAAAAAAAAAAAAAAAAAAAAAAAAAAAAAAAAGCAACTCAATCTAAATTCGTTAAAATTGAATCCAAATTCAATTCAAATTTGATAGGATTATAACCAACTACAAAGCAAGGTTCTAAAAGACGCTAGGCGCTAGTCGGGCGGCGGGCTGGGGCCTAGCGCCTAGGCCGCTAGGCGGGGTCTAGGCGGGGTCTAGGCGGGCGCCTAGGCGGACTAGGCGGATTTAACTAAATCCATTATATTTCGTGTAAATAAGTGTCTGTTTATACTTAAAATATATATAATTTCATCATAAACTACAAAATAGAATGACATATGTATTATGAAGTATTGGAACATAATGAAAACATGGGGAACAAACATATAGTATGTGCTCATTTAAGTATTCAACAAGTCTCTTACAATTTATTAAAAAAATTAATGCAAATTGAAAGTTATCTATTTTCTATCTAAGTGAGTCGCAACCTAGGCAGGTGTCTAGGCGGGTTTGGGCGGGCTAGGCGGGTGCCTAGGCGGTCTAGGCGGGAGCCTCAACTGATCTAGGCGCCCTTTCCTAATTTTCAAACGCCTAGGCATTAATCGGGGCGGTGACCAGTCGCCTAGCGCCTAGGCGGGGCCTAGGCGGCTCTAGGCGGGGATTTTTAGAACAGTGCTACAAAGAATGAGGAGTGACTTCAGGGGGCCAAGTACTTTAGTGATGTCATACTGCCTTCCTTTTCTTTTTGAGCTACTCTGATGAGACGATGACTCTTTTTTTTTTCTTTTAGTTTTGGTTTTTAGTTTTTATTTTACTTTTAGTTTTAAATCTTAAAAAATAGTTTCTTATAGTTAATTCACGTGGCGTCAGATGGTATTGACAGAACTTTAATGGAATGATTAAATTAACATGTGGTATTGAAAGTCAAGGACCAAATTTATTAATTTTTAAAACTAAGGGACCAAAATAAGGAGTTTGATCAATGTCAAGGACCATTTACGATAAAAATTCTTATTTTGTGTAATTCATGTGTCACTATTTCATTGAATTTGTGGGTCTCACATACAAACTAACAGAATAGGTGACGAAATCTTAATGGAATGACCAAATTGATGTGCGGTAGTGAATGTCAGGGATGACATTGATTGATTTTGAAAGTAAGAGACCAAAATGATGAGTTTGATCAATCTCAGGAACCATTTGTGATAAAAAAAAAATAAAAAAAAATAAAAAAATAAAAAAAATAAAAAATAAAAAAACCTTTATGTATTTATTTACTTCATGTTATAGATCTTTGGCTGAAATAGATTAACACCGACATTGGCTGGCTTGTTGTGGGTATCGGAGCACTCAGTTATTGCAATTTTTTGTCAGTCCCAAGCTCTTATTTTAGGGGGATGAAGATGTATGTCTTTTAACTTTTTACTTGTTTCAAATTAGGTTAGTTTCTAAGAATTTCTGTTTTTAAGGCTTTTGTAGAAGTTTCATATTATTTTTTCTTAATGTTGGGAATGTTATAAGTTCCAAATTTAAACAAATTCTTGCCGAGTACAGGCCAACACCGTTGTGCTTACCAATTTTGATGTGCTCAACTTTCTAACGTCCAAGGGGACTTCAAAAGGTCTAGCTAGGTTCTTGCTAATGTAGCGCCATCCGAGTATAAGGTAGTAATGATATTTATGTTTCCACCACTTATTTCTTTTTAGGTAAATTACACAAAACTACTGATAGGATTTTTACCGACTACAAAAGTAGAGATAAAAACACACAAAATACTTGCAAGAATAACAAGGTTGTTGTAGTATAAACGGTTCTCGCAAGGTAGTTCTCCACAGGGATTATCAAATAATTCTAACCAAATCAAACTCCAACTAATTATTGTAAAGTAGAAATTGAGATGATTGATTTTTAAAACCTAATTTAATAAAAACGAATTTAATTAATCTAAATAAAACAATTTGCAATATTTAAACTGAAAGAAAAGGAAAAGTTTTGGAGAAATCAAATTAAGAAAGCACTAGGGTTTCACCATCACCTAGCCATCCTATGCTTTTTTTACCAATTACTTATGATCTACACATGCCACTTTGAAGGTTAGGTTTTCCTAATTTATATTCTACTTGGAACCTCCAATATAAAACATATATCTAACATGCAACCCGTCCGGACATTCCGATCAAATATGAACATGAAAGACTCATTAGGCTTTATGAAAACCCTTTGAAAAACCATGCAACCCTTAAGACGTGGTGTTCATCTTAAGTGAAATTACAATTACTAATCACAAGAAGCCAGCATCAATTTCAGGGAACCTTCCGACCAAAACTGCATCAAATTACTTTTCCAAAGATCCTAATGGTGATCAAGCATCAAGACAATTAGATAGTTTTAATCACGGTGATCAATAATTCAAAGTGCATGCAATCAATCATAAGCAATCAAATAAAAATCACATATTCATGCTAGGCTCAAGGCTTCGCCCTAGCAAAAAGAAATTAGTTACGCATAATCATAATTAAAATCATAGAAAATATCATTAAGAATAAAAGGAATAAAAACACCTTAAAGTAGAAAATCTCCAAGAACCCTAGCAATTCTCTCCAAAGTTGAATCAAAATATAATGATCAGCCCGCCAGACATTAAGCACGGCAAGCCCTTTATAATTGCCAAGCCTTCCGTCCAAAATCCATAAAACTCTAGGTTTCCTATACAATTAGGAAACTAATTAAATAATAATAAAATATCTTAAAAAGTAAAATCCTAATTAAGCTAGGGAAAACTGCACAGCAACTGTCCAGCCACGTTTTAGCCTCAGATGTCTTCCAAATCCGGCCCATAATAGCTTGTTTTGAAGATCAAGACGTTCTGAACACATCTCAAGAAGGCCACGAACCCGTTCGAGGTCATCTTGGGCTCCAAAAACGCAATTTAAGCCCATAAACGTTATTTTCCGGCACTGCGCACTGCTCCTTAATTCAATCGCCAGAAAATAACCGCTTGGTAGAAAAATCCCAAATTTTGACACGAACACGCCAAGAGACACACGAACGTCCTCCAATTGGAATCACTCCAAAATTTGTCCATTTGACCATGTTTTGCTCCAGAGGAAGTCGGATGTCCTATATTGAAAATACAATTCAAAGTATCAAAATTCTACCAAAATAATTACCAAAACATCCTAAGAATAGGGTAAAATATATAATATAAAATTGACTCATCAACTACCTTAACTATAGGTCGAACCACACTATCAAATAGATATATTTTTTTTTTATAATTTGAATTTCAAATTTTGAAATTTGAAATTTAAATTTCCCACCAAAAAGTGAGAAAAAGGTGATCTGACATTTTAAGCACAAACTATCATCCTTGACCCCAAATTTGAAAAATCTCACCCAAAAATAATGATATAACCACAACAAAACTAGCATATTCAAGCACAAACTACTCATCATTTCCAAAGAAAAATATGAAATGGGCCAAATTATGCATAAAACCTGCTTAATTAGAATTCATCTAGCATCTCCAACCAACATTACAAAACCTACTTAATTCATAAAAACCTGCTACATCATCAATTCAATTCACAAAAAACCTACTGGATGCATAAAACCTGTTCTAACATTACAATTCCTTTACAAAAAACAACCATCTATGCAAAAAACTAGTGGCTAGATTGCTTTGTATTTATGTGCTTGGTGCCTTTGGATGATTCAGTTATTGGTTTGCTTGGTCTTTCTCTGCTTTGTGCCTCTAGATAATTCAGCTATTGATTGTGATGCCTAAATCCTAAGTTCATTAAAACTATAAGAGACAAAGTAGGGTTTTTAACTAAATCCAAATGTTTTACAACTAACGAAATGGGTAGGTTTTTACCTTTGTTTTCCTTGTCCTCTTTCTAGGTGCAGCTTCGGCTGGATTTGTTGATGGTGATTGTCCTTGAGCAGACGTGGATGCCTACAAAATAATTTAAATGATTAAGAGTCTGATATAATATTAAAGGATTTAAAAAACCACATAAAGTAGAAAATGTTACCTGTGTTGTCCCTTGAAGGAAGATGTCTATGATGGGTTCTTGCATTATGTTCTTCCTTTTTGCATATGGTACATTTCAAATTACCTTGCCCTTTCCTTCCTAGCCTAAATGGTTGAATAGGACCTTGAGGATTATTGGTTGGGTTTGTGGAAGTTTGGTCACCCTCATTGTCCCTCTCAGCAGCTTCCTTGTTTCTCCTCCTCCTCGGCCTTCCAGGTTGCCTTGTATATGTTGGAGGCAATATTGGTGGGTTTTCAGTTTCCTCCCACAAAGACATCCCATTCATCGGCATTACTAAATGAGAATATACCTCCAAGTACCGTGCCTTCGAATAATAAGCATCGACATAGTCATCCAATTTTTCTTTCTTGAAATTTATGGCAGTTATTGCATGGTTGCATGAGATTCTTATCAAGTCATACTTTCTGCAAGAACATGTCTTCTCAACCAAGTCAACCACATATTGCTCCCCCTCCAGCATCAACTTAAAATTTAGTGCCCCCTGACCGTTGTGCAATGCACCTGCTACTTTGAATTTTGGCTTCCTCCAACTTCTTCTTGATTTTAAGACAAAGATCTCCAATTTTGTGTTCACCAGTATATCCCTTCTCATCTGAATTCTCTTCATCAACAGTGTGTGAATAAGGAGTAGCATAGTGATAATAGGTCCACTGAAACTTTCACAGAGATTGTTCAGTAACATGTCACAATTGGGATAGGTTTGAAAATGGGACTTACTCCATTGATGTGCATGTTTCTTCACCAACCAATTGTAGGCCTTTTCATCCAGCTTCTTCATATCTTTCATTGCTATTTTGAAATGGGGAACTATTGTTATTCTGACTATTGACCATAGAGCATCCTTCAAAGTTTTCCTCTTGAACAGATTTCTGAAGTTGATATACAAATGTCTCACACAAAATCTGTGGTGGGAATTAGGGAGGACTTTTTGAAAGGCCGGAATTAACCCTTTTTTCTTATCATTGATAAATATCCATCCATGTTGATTGACAATACCAACATCAACGACCAGTAACTCTAAGAACCAAATCCAACTGGACTTATTCTCCATTTCTACCATTACGTATTCTATAACCCATGTTTCATCTTTTGGGTCAATGCCAACAATACAAAGTAGCTGACCTCCATTTACACCCTTTAAATGGTACCCCATCTAATCTTATCAATGGTCTGCACCCTAACTTAAACCCCTATTTGCATGTTCCCAAGCACATATATATATCCTTTGGAACCTCTGGCTATCCAACTTCACTTTCACTGTGCTTCCAGGGTTAGTCTTCCTCACTTCCTCATCAAAATCCCACAACTTTGTGTATTGCTCTGCATGTTTGCCCTCAATGATCTTCAAAGATCTATCTAAAACCATGTAAGCCTTCGTTTTTGTACAACCGTGATTCCACTCTGATTCAACAGTTACTAAAAAGGAATCCAAATGCCATGTGGGATTAAGTTTTATCTTGTCCATGAACAAATCCATCAGCAAAAGGGACTTCAAGTTCTTGTTTGTCCAAGTTCTCCTACTTATGTGGTGATCAATTATGGTCTTGATCTGTATGCTATTTGAACCATGGATTTTTCCAGCACAACACTTTCAAGGGTAGCCTGTTGCACACTTTGCTGTGACTTTCAACTTCTCATTCCTAGGAAAATGGATTTCCCCATATCCATTCACTAGGGAGTACATGATGGCAGCTCGCTTGAATTGCATATGATCCCTGAAAATAAGCCCTAGTGTAAGAGTAAGATTCTTTATGGCTGTTTTCTCATTGAACTTTAGAAAGTGTTCATGTTTTTTGCGTCCTTCATCATCTTCAGAGTGTACACTCTCCAGGGCATCAGAGTTATAGTTTGGATCATCAACCACATTTTGTTCCACAATTGCAGTATCAACTTCTTCTTCCATTTGCTCTTCTTCTCTTTCGCTTTGCTCAGATTACCTTGCACTTCTTTGCTCAGAATCCATTTCATCAGTTGGCTCAGAGTTCCTTTCTTTTCTACGCTCAGATTCCCTTTCATTTTCTTCCACAATACCATCAAACTTGGAAAACACTAGGTTATCAGCATCAGTCTCATATTCACTCTCTTCAAACTCACTACCATTTTCTTCAGCAGCTTATTCATTCTCTTCTTCAACATTCCCCTCAAAACTAATAGGTACATCAAAGAAGACTTTAGCATCCTCCTTTGAACTACTTACCTCAATTACCAATTTACTTGGACCACTGACTTCCATGGACTTTAGAAACTATTTCTCTTAGGTTACGACTTCCTCTATCGTCAATTCTTCAATGTACATCTCAATTACTCTATCTTTTGGAACAAAATTGCACATCGTCTAAACATCGGAATCACTTTGAATCAGCTTCAAACCATTGCAAAGGTCCATGTTGGGAATTTTATAATAGTAGTTCATGAACCGCTCACTACATCCAACTGCTTCCACCATATCATCAATCACCAGTAGTGACATGAGGTATTTATCATAGTTATCTATATATGTCACTTTTCCCCCCATCGTAGAGGCCATAACTTATATCCCCACCATGACGCAATTCAATAGAGAATAGTTCTGGATATACTGAAATTTAAAAAAAAAAAAACCCTAATTAAAAGCCAACAACAAACAAAAGCAATTACATTTTAACCTAATCAGAAGCCAACAAAAACCAAAGCACAAGATTCTTCACAAAACAAAGCACATGACTAAGAAAAGCCAAAGTCGACACACTATATGCAAACAGCCAAAACACAGTAACCATTTCTAGACAAGAATAATCAAAGCAATAAAGCAACAAACCACCTTATCTTGACAAGAATAAACAAAGCAACAAACCCATTATCCAACAACTCAGTAACCATTTCGAATTAAGAAAGCATAAAATCACATTTTCAAACAAGAATAAATAAAGCTACAAACCAATTATACGACACTTTCAGACAAGAATGAACAAAGCTACAAACCCTTTATCCAACATCTCAGGAACCATTTCAAATTCACAAAGCATAAATCCACCTTTTCAAATAATAATAAACAAAACCCACTTTCAACCCATTCCAATAAATAACTTCAGTATGCATTTGGAATCATCACAAGCACAAAAAAAACTTACAATGGGTAGACGTCGTTTCGTTGGGATCCTCACGCACGTACTACCCCATTTCGAATCATTCGATTTTTCTTCGAAGCCAATGGAACCCAGATGAAACCCCCTTCCAACACCAATGAAGTGAGGGAAACGAGCTAACAAGATAATTTGGGGTTTTCGCTGAATTTCTAATCTGATTGTTCGAGATTTAAAGCCGCTGGTATGAGAACTAGTGGTAGACCCATCGAACCAGATATTGATCCACCTGATGTGTTCTATCCTTCCAAATTGCATCATGGAGATTTTGTTATCGCTTACTCTTGCTTCCATCATTTGATTTTGAAGGACCGAGATTGATGGATGATGCAAACCTATTAATAGGCTCAAGAGTTCGCGACCTTTTCCTTGACCCAACAACTTCAATATCTTCATCTTTTTCAATATGTGGAAGTTGAACCTCTTCCCTCACTTCCTCATAGTGCTTGTTTCTCTCTTTCGTCTTCTTTTTTGCTTATTCTAATGCAGCTTTACATTTTTCTTTATCTTCATCCGAAGACTTTGTGCATCCAGCTACATTTCCTTTGACATGGGCTATGTGTTGTTTCATTCTATAAATGCCACCATTGGGGTTTTTTTTTTTTTACATAACTTACATTGCACCTTATTCTAGTTTGAAGGATCCGCTAACACCTCATATTCCCATCCCACATCATCTGAAGCACGCTTTAATGGATTATCTGATTGGGTGGACGACATTGGATTTGATGCTCCAGATGATATAGTGCCCGCCATCTAAAAATAAAATTTCATTATCAAATTCACTACAAAGTTACAAAGAAGATTATCAAATGCACAGATACTTCATTAGTTCATCAACTGCACAAATACTTCAAATTCAATACTTCAAACATTCCATTATCAAAATTTCAAATGCACAGATATGAGATACTTCTATTCAGTACCTACTTGAGCACTACCCATAAAAATCATACCATTTGCATATCAATTCATGAGCTTGTATGTTATGCAAGTCGAAAGAAACTAAAATCCCATCCCAACCTAAAGGATTATCCCAAGCCAAAATGACTCCATTGTGATGATGGTTTCTCATGTTCCCAACAGAAATGCCAAACTATACAAGATTGTTTCATATACCTCGGTATAACATTCTATATTCACTAACTTCCTAACCAATGTAGGCGCTACCAAAACAAAGTAATCAGTTAGCTAGAAGAAAAAAAATTATGCTGCCCCGTCAAGACAACAGCAGGATTTGGAGATTGAATAGCTTCTATTTATTAAATCGCATAGTTCATTGTACTGTATTCGAGCTCCTAACCCATCTATGAAATTAGTATTCCACTATCCACAAGAAACTATAAGAGTTGTCTATATTATTAGAATTGACTCCCAGATTACAAAATCCTGCATAAAAAAATATGAAAAATTAGTGAGATTCACTTGGGCATCTCGATTCCTTGCAGAGACTTAACTCCTTGAGATTTTTTTTAATATATTATATATCAAATTATCAATGCAGAGCAGCAAATCATTACAATTGGTATCAATTAGATTTTCAAATAAAATATGGGAAATGTTAACCTGCAACTGCAAGAGGTGGAGATCGTGGAAATGACTCAAATGTGAGAGGTAGACTGTGGAAATCTGGAGAGGCAAGATGATTTGCCAGTAAAGAAGTCGAGAGACAATGCCCAGCAAAGGATTCGAAGCGCGAGACGACCGACGAAGACAAGACAGAATTGTGCAGAACTAAAGAAACTTCGAATCTTTATAAAATTAGGTTAACAGGGGATGAGCTTGTGGACACGGGAACCTTAAGTTAATTTATTTAATTTTTGGTTTAGAATTAAATAATAATAATAATAATAATAATAATAATAATAAATAAAGGGTAAATTACATGGAAACCCCTCAGGTTTGAGGTCTATTACAACCCGATACAACATCTTTCAAACATTTCACTTTCATACATCACGTACTATTTTATTTCAAAATAATACATTCGTTACATTTTCCATCCATTTATCCGTTAAGTGCTGACGTGGCTACCACATTTATGCCATGTGGCTGCCATATTTTATGCCACGTGGCCGCCAAATGTGTGCTATGTGGCAAAAAAATAATTTTTTTATTTTTTAAAATCTGAATCTTTAACAAACAAACAAAAAAAAAAGTAAAAGAAGTTTGAAAATCCAATCCCACCCTCACCCCATATCTGAACCATAATCACACCCCCCCTAGATGCCATGTCCCCCGCGTGCGAAGCCTAGATCCTGAAGAAAGGACGTACACAAAGATAGACATGGTGAAAGAGACATGGAATGTGAAATGCTAGCTGACCTTTGATGACTTGATGTAATTTGGTGATAACCCCCCTCCCCGATGCTCAGATCCCATGTCCCGCCACCTCACCCCACCACACCCGTCCTCCTCCTCTGCAGCACCCATCCCCCGCGAAGCCCATATCCCATGTCCCGCCACCCCCCACCACTTGTCCTCCACTTCATCCTCCTCACCTATCCTCCACCTCCTCCGCTCACCCATCATCCCCATCTTCCCCCCAACCTGAACCCACCCTGCAAACTAGAAAGAAGAGAGGAAAAAAAAAACGCAGCTCACCCACCCTTCACATCCACCCTCTGCACCCTCCCCACTCCTTAGATCCACACTCATTGGAAAGACAAAATCTGGTTGCAGAAAGGGAGATGGGTTTTTTTTTTTCTTTTCTTTTATGGGTTACAGATAGTGGGTGCAGAGGAGGTGGAGGATGGGTGCACTGTGGGTTTGGAGAAGACGGGAGGGGTTGCAAGGAAGGGGGGGTCTGGGAAGATGAAGATGCGTTTTTTTTTTCCTCTCTTCTTCCTCTTCCTTCCTCTTCTTCTTCTGGTTCTGGGTTACAGGTTGGGTTGGGGGTTGTCGATGATTCAGTTTTTTTTTTAAATAATTAAAAAATATTTGTTTTACCACTTGGCACACATTTGGCTGCCACGTGGCATAAATGTAGCAGCCACTTCAACACTTAACGGATCAATTGATGGAAAATGTAACGGATGTATTATTTTGAAATATGAAATAAAATAATACGTGAGGTATGAAAGTGAAATGTTTGAAAGATGTTGTATGGGGTTGTAATAGACCTCAAACCTGAGGGGTTTCTATGTAATTTACCCATAAATAAATAAATAAAATAAAAAACCGCCTAGCCACCTAGCTTCCAGCCTATTTTTCCAAACACCTTGCCCAAAATTAGGGCAGGGCTTCATTGCCCAGCGCCTAGGCGGCCACTTAGGCCGATTTTTAGAACAGTGCTCACATCAAGCCACGTCAGCATTTAACTGATAAATTCACAGACAAACTAATGGACGTATAACATTGCAACAAATTCTAAAGATGAGGTACGACATTATCATTTTTAAAAGATGAGGTATGATAGTATGATTCGACCCATAGTTGAGGTAGTCTTGTGTAAGTAATTTACCCTTTCTTTTTTTATCAGTATTGTTGTGAGAATTGACGTGTTGTTTATTAATAGAACTAAGTTTTTATTAAATAAAAATATCATGCTAGCAAACAATTTATTAATTACAACCTTACATAAGCATAATAGTCATAAATCTCCTAATTGCTAATATCATTACAACTTATAATATGTGTATAGTGAGACCTCTAAATAACCTATAATAAGTTTACATGTGTATAACAAATTAATTAATAACTAAAATATACATGGTCGGTTCGGGGTTTTGGTTGGTTTCAAAAGTGTCAAAACCAAACCAAACCAAAAGTAAATCAGTTCTGTTAAGTTTTTTAATTGTTTGACTTTTTTCTTGGTCAAGACTAAACCAAACTAACTAATACGGTTCAGACCGGTCGGTTTGGTTGGTTTGGTCCGTTTGATGCTCACCCCCATGTGCCATTGTTCTCATCGTTATGTGCATACACCCGTGTGTCATGTTTTGCATGTATGTTTTAAGAGAGATTCTTTCATGAAAACAATATTTAGTACTAGTACGTGACTATTTAGTTAATGTTTGTCATGTATCCAAAAGGTATCCATCTGATAAATGATTGGCATGTGATACAATGATGAAATGAGAGAATTTCTCATTTTCTTTTCTTTATGAAGAGAGAATCTCTGCTCCTCGAGGCCTTGTGTTCAAGTTTTCACAAAAGCATATGGGTATAGATACATCTGTCTCTTTTTCATCATCGTTATCTGGCTTGGCTGCTTTTATCAGAAATAGCCATAACTGCAATCACATAAAAGAAGCAACACCAACACTATAACGTTCTGTGCCAATCAAATAATGATATGTATATAAATCATACATACGTCGTTGTATTATTGGCACGAAAGTCTTGAGAATGAACACTCCTGAGTCCTGCTGGCTTTACCTAAGTAGAAGCCGATGTTTCTCTTATGCCCTAGGCTTTTGGACCTAAAAATAACAACAATGCGTTTGGTCTGCTCAAAAGAGAGCCACCATTTGCGAATAACAAAAGCTTTTTCAGGCTTTAACAACGCCATGAGAAATAGAACAAGGATCCTCTCCGAATCCTCTTTGTGGGGATCCGGAGGATCAATCCATATTATCTTTTTATCGTAAATCATGCGGTTAGAAATCATTTTAAATTTTAAATTAAATATAATAGTATTTAACGAAAACTGACCGCACGATATACGATGAACAAACAAGATTGATTGATCCTCTGGATCCCCACAAAAAAATCCGGAGAGGATCCTTGTTCCGAGAAATATTTGACAGTCGTACGCACCACCACCCTCTCCTTTCATTAAACCCGAAACCCATATTACTAAAGACACCAGTCACCACCACGTGCAGATTAAGTACACCACTGGTGCATTGAAAACGAGATGCATTGAACGCTAGTTTGAAAGCTAGCAAAACAGTTCGATTCTTCGTCCACTCAAAAAAACTACAAAGGAAAGGGCAAGAAAAACTACAAAAATTCCAAAACCAAGTTGAACGCTCCTCGAGAGGAAGAGTCTGTCTTCTTCAAGACAAACTATCATAAGAAGACTGGGGCAATACTAGCAAGAACACCAACCGCAAAATTTACTTTACCGTAAATAAGACAGAACAAATGTGCTGATAGTAATGACTGACAACAAATTTTTTACTTTCAATTAATTGAAGTTTGGTACAGATAGAATAGAACAAATGTGTCGGGCTTATAATTGTACCCTTTTATATGACTGAAAATGATAGAACCCACACCTAAATAATTGGGGCCAAGGACCTCCTCCATTTGTAAAAGCGACGTTACCTAAGGAGAATTCCACATAATAGGATCTCGATTGTTCGAATTGGCATAAGAGTAAATGTTGTTAACCACTCAAGCTACAAATTTATTGCAAATTTACAACAAAATATTCTTTTATCGAATGTTCCTGAAGAGACGTAGCAGCTGTAAAAATTAAGGCTTAAAAAAGTAAATTGTTAAATTTCCCATGAACCGATACTTCCAATTTCTCTTAAAACTTCTTTTAAAGAAAAACTAGCAACGAGATATCTTTTATCGAATGTCCCTGTAAAGAAAGAACAACTGTAAAAATTAAAGTGTAACAGAGAGTAAACTGTTAAATTTCCCATAAATCAATACTTCCAATTTCTCTTAAAACTTCTTGTAAAGAAAAACTAGAAACTCTTGCACATATATGTGATATGGAAGTTATTGTAGGAATTAAAGAAAGAAAATGGGGTGAGGGGAGAGAAAGTAGGTTAGTTAAATTACAATATTTTTTTTAACAAATAATATTATCTATATTAAGAGTGTCGAGAAGGGAGCTAAGTCTCACAATGGGCTAGCAATATTGTAGTTCAAATTCGTATTTGGCAAGAATAGAACCTAAGACCTCTCATTACAAGTGAAAAGAAATACCACTAGACCGTAGTATTAAGTGGCAATTACAATATCATTTTTGTAACATCCCACATCGCCCAGGGATGTGGATCCTCTATGCCTTATATGTACATTCTCATCTCTACCTAGCACGAGGCCTTTTGGGAGCTCACTGGCTTTGGGTTCCGTAGGAACTCCGAAGTTAAGCGAGTAGCGCGCGAGAGCAATCTCATGATGGGTGACCCATTGGGAAGTTCTCGTGTGAGTTCCCATAAGCAAAACCGTGAGGGCGTGGCCGGGGCCCAAAGCGGACAATATCGTGCTACGATGGAGTCGAGCCCGGAATGTGGTGGGGGCCTGGGCCGGGATATGACAATTTGGTATCAGAGCCAATCCTTGGCCGGAAGTGTGTCGACGAGGACGTCGGACCCCTAAGGGAGGTGGATTGTAACATCCCACATCGCCCAGGGATGTGGATCCTCTATGCCTTATATGTACATTCTCATCTCTACTTAGCATGAGGTCTTTTGGGAGCTCACTGGCTTTGGGTTCCGTAGGAACTCCGAAGTTAAGCGAGTAGCGCGCGGCAATCCCATGTTGGGTGACCCACTGGGAAGTTCTTGTGTGAGTTCCCAGAAACAAAACCGTGAGGGCGTGGCCAGGGCCCAAAGCGGACAATATCGTGCTACGGTGGAGTCAAGCCCGGAATGTGGTGGAGTCGAGCCCGGAATGTGGTGGGGGCCTGGGCCGGGATGTGACAATTTTTGAATGTTAAACTTCAGATTAAATTATTTTAACTTATGGAGAATATAATAGTAATTTGACAATTTTTAGTTACAAAGAGGATTTTCTTAATAATAATACCAGTAAATTATTTTAACAAGATATCTTTTATCAAATTCTTATTTAATAATATACATAATTTTCATTTTATTAATTTTTTTTTGTCAAACGATAAATTTTGTTAGATTAGTCACTCACGGGATTCTAATCCACACCGTTATACAATAGCTCAACTTATTTCTGCCACTGCGGTAAAATGTCACTTGCACGCATTTTTATTAATTGAATAATCAAAGTTATTTTATAAAGAGGGCACGCTTGTATCTTCACTCTCCTTGGTTGATAGGGAATGTCATTGGAGGTGGATTTTTCCAAATTCTCTGTAAAATTTAGCTAAGAGCTCCTTTAATCGAGATCAAATCTTCTGGGTGTGGCCTCTCTGTGGCCCCAATAAGTGTTTGACACGTATTCATTATCTTAACTTTTCTTAATTTTGTTGTCATAAATTTAATACGTGTCAAACACTTATTGGAGCCACAGAGAGGCCACACCCATTTTGGGTGCAGAAGATTTGATCTCCCTTTAATCTGCTCTAAATTTAGCTAAGAGCTCATTTAGAGAGCCCATTAAAGATGACTAATGAGATTAAATTTGATTGTAGTAACATTATGTTTGGATGAGGGAAATAAACTTGAAATTTCGGTAAAAGTCAGAATTTATAAATTGACATGCATCAATTCCTTTGTTTGGATTCATAAACATAGAAATTAAGAATTTCCGCGTAGAAAAAAAAACTTTGAATTTGGGACCTCCAATTCCCAAGTTTAAACTCCATGTAAATAGGTGTCATTTCCTAATTTCTGTGATTGAGAGTTTAAAAATAACAAATTCCGTATTCAATTCTATTGTTCTTTTAGGTTAACCAAACAAGAAAATTCACAAATTCTAGAAAATAAAATCCCGTCATTTAATTTCCATCATTTTAAAATTCCTTAATAATTTTAAATTTCTTTATCCAAACATAGTGTAAGAGTCTTGTTTTCATTTGACAATTATTCTTTACAATACTTGCAAGTGTGAGAACGATTAAATCTTGAAGCATTACAAGTCATGTTTGAGCGAAAAGAATTTACATATGATCATGATATACTCTATTTCTTTCTTTATCTTTCTTAAAGTACAGAAAGACCATATATCTCTGTTCTATGCAAACATTTTTTATAATAGAATAGTTTCGAGAACATTATATTATGAACGATCCTGATTATCTTTTGCTTGTTTCCATTTTTTTGTTAACAATAAGAATAATAACTGCATATGTGAATTTAGTGTTGAAATAGTAAATGGCAAATATGCTCTTGTGAAAAGACAGAATGTACAGTGTGTGGGTGCCTCAAAAGGAGGTGGTAGGGTTTGCACCACTTGCGTTTCGTCGTCCCTCGTGAGCCTCCTCTTCCCAGATCGGCTGGGACGAATCGTCCTCTAAATCTTCTCCTGTCTAAGGCTGCTTTACTCGTCCTGTTGGTGCTTGGTGGTGTCTTCCTAAGTTGGTGAAACCCTAGAAGCAGGGCGACGGGGGCAATTTGGATTTTGTCCGACTCTGACGGTCAGATCTGAGCTAGGCCTTGAAGTTGGGGGTCTGCATGTAGATCTTGCCGGTCGATTATAGTATGGTGAAGGCTCACCGTGGTTGATTTGATTTGTCGTTGCCCAGGGCTCGGATCTGGGGGAGGGAGTTCCCTGTGAGATAGGGCCTCAGGTACTGGAATCATCGACATCGTGATGCAATTCTGGAGTCTGTGAGGTCAGGTGTGTTTGTCATTTTTCCTGGAAATCTTACTAGGTCTGTTATCTTCTCCTCTCTGGTTGGGGGTTGTGAGGTGAAGGGATCTGTGAAGCAAGGCTCTTCGGGCTTGGTCTTAGGGTCGTTTGTGAGATCAGGTAGGGGGTGTTTAAGTTTGTGCCTCTGACTTGCTGCTCTGAGTTCTCGTGGGGTCTTGGTAGGTGTGGCAAGTTTGGCTACTGGGGTATGGCAGGGGACGGCGGAAGGGTCGACCTGGATGCCTTGGGATCCAGATTCGGCGCCAACTTGAAACTCTCTGAAAAGGAAATGGGGTGCCTCAGTATTGAGAGGAATGATGTGGAAGGCGCTTTGCTCGGATTTCAATTCACTATGGTAGCAGAGATCCTAACTACTAAGGAGGTAAATGGGGATGTGTTCATCGACCGATTCATGTCACTCTGGCGAGGGCGCGAGGGAGTGTCAATCAGGGATATTGGGAACCGTAGATTCTTAGTTCGGTTTGCAGGGAGAAGGGATTTGTTGAAGGTCACTGAAGCAGAGCAGCCGTGGACTTTCAAAAATGATCTTGTGATGGTGGAAGACCGTACGGAGGTAGGGCTAAACAGATGGGCTCCTCTATCTACGGGGCTCTTCTGGGTCCAGTTGCACAATGTTCCAGTACTCAGTATGACTCAAGCGGTGGCAGAAACTATAGGTGGATTAATTGGGACTGTCCGCACAGTAGACAAAACGGGGAGCCGGGATTGTATTGGGAGATTCCTGCGGGTGAAGGTCAGGCTCAACGTCCGCGAACCGCTCATGAGAGGTACATTTGTGAACTTTCCAGATGATGGGAAAATCTGGGTGGAGTTTAAGTACGAGTCTCTGCCGAATTACTGTCTAATCTGTGGACATCTAGGACACCCTACTAGATCTTGTAGGGAGTCGGGTGCTGTAGGGCTGGGGCAAGAGGAAAACCCAGGACTTGAGGAAGAAGGGTATGCCTTCCGTAACCTGGATGCAAAAACTGATCTACGAGGGAAACCGTTAGAGTCAGGTACTAGGAGCAGAACTTCCATGGGGTCTAATGGTGGTCGTCGAAGTTCAGAGATAGGGACTGAGAAGCGCTGTGAAGAAATGGACGGGGGAAGGAGATCAGGGAGGTCC
Organism: Cotoneaster glaucophyllus; assembly: GCA_036320875.1. Classification (NCBI taxonomy): domain Eukaryota; kingdom Viridiplantae; phylum Streptophyta; class Magnoliopsida; order Rosales; family Rosaceae; genus Cotoneaster; species Cotoneaster glaucophyllus. Next base: position 18,966,381 of record CM070069.1, on the reverse strand, counting down.
TCAACGGCCTCTAGCATAGGAAGTTATGTTAATTACTCGGCCTGCAACACCCCAAGTGGAAGTGATAGGATCGCTAGAGTAGAAGATGAAATGATTGATACGGCCACTTCACCTAACAAACCTTGGTGGTCATCAAACCGAGCTGAGCATGGGAGATCAGCTCTCGCTGATCAAATCAGGAGGCAACGACTGGAGGAGGAAGAGGCAAGAGTCGCTAGAGAACTGGCTTTTGATGCTGGGCTAATTGGACCCGGAGGTGTTGTGGCGGCTGGTGCTGAAAATGTAGTGTTACACGAAATCCAGGAAGGACAAGGTAATCTGAAAGTGGTGAAAGTGGTGGGAGAGTTTCAGGGTCTTGATCGAGGCCTAGACCTTAACCTTCTTCCCATGGCGGGTGACGGGCAAAATGAGCAAGGGATGTAAGCAACCTGGATGCTACTGGGCAGCTTTGCGAAACGCAACAGGTCACGACAAGTGTGACTACTGATGAAGATCTATTTGATCTACTGCCTATCATTGAGGCTGGAGCACGCGAGCATAAGGGGAAAAAAAGATCACACCAGGAGGTGGAATTTACCGAGGCTAACCCTTGTGAGGTTCCTAGAAGCAACAGACTAAAAAGTAACTCTTTTATCATGGCGAAGGAGACCAGCCACAAGGGGTCTCCCAGGAATCCATGAAGCTGATCATATGGAACTGTCAAGGTATCGTGGGTGCCCTGACAGTTGACAATTTTTTGGAGCAAAACCGGCTCCATACCCCCGACATAGTGATCTTGCTCGAAACAAAAAATAAGAGCAGTCGCTATGGTTATCTTAAAAAACGTCTTCGGTTGGAGCATATGCGCGCTGTTGAGCCCAGGGGCATCGGAGGAGGCCTTTGTGTTCTCTGGAACGATGTTTCCCTAGTGTCTGTGGTTAAGTCTGAGGATTTTGTGATTGAAGTAACAGTTTGGGATGAAATTAAAAAATGCCATTGGCGCCTTTTTGAGATATATGCCAGTACTGATGAGTCTAAACGAAGAGATCAGTGGAGGACCTTAAGCAGCCGAATTGAAAATGAGCTGGGAAACTGCCTCCTTATTGGGGACTTCAACGACATCCTCAGTAACGATGAAAAGAATGGTGGAAACCTTAGAACGGTGGCTAGCATGAGGGAGTTTAGAAGTTTCGTGGCGCGAAATAAGCTCGTTGACCTTGGGTATAAAGGCTACCCTTTTACCTGGCGAAACAAACAGGAGGCTTCTCCCATTCAACAGAGGCTAGATCGGGGTCTGGCCACCCTGGGCTGGCAGGAGCTTTTCCGTGATACAACTATCAAGCACGTTCTCTTGGAGGGATCCGACCACGCTATGCGCATTTTATCTACGGAGATTGAGAAAGACTGGAAAGGAAGGAAGTTCTCGTATGATACCCGTTGGAGTAAGCATGAGGACTTCCGTGAGATTGTCTCTGGAGAATGGAGATACAAATATACTGGATCTCATGCTTTCCGATTTTGTGAAAAAATCAAAGCCTTGAGAAAGAGGTTAAAAGCGTGGTATAAAGGGCATGGCAGCAACTCCTTGAAAGTTATTACTCGCTTGAAGAGCGAAATCAGAGCTGCGTATCAAACAAAGAATTTTGCAAGTAAGGACATCAGATTAAAGGAAAGAGACCTCAGGGAGGCTTAGAAGAGTGAGGAGCTTTACTGGAAGCAGAAATCTAGAAACCAGTGGCTCAGAGAGGGGGACAAGAACACAAAATTCTTTCATGCCTAGACTTTAAGGAGAAGAAGATCCAACCAAATCTGAGGTCTTGAGGATGGGACGGGAGCCTGGGTGGAAAGTGAATCTGGGATCGGTTCTATTGTTTCTCAGTACTTCACTGACCTGTTCAGGTCCAGTCGACCAAATCTATCTGATGCTCGGAGTCTCCAGTTGGAAAACCGTTTGTTCCCTGAGGATAACATGGGCTTAATTGCACCGGTCACAGATTCTGAAATTAAAGAGGCGGTTTTCCAAATCCCGGCTCTTAAAGCTCCGGGTCCGGATGGATTCTCTGGATGTTTTTATCAAGACCATTGGGACACTGTGGGGAGGGATGTCGTGATGCTTGTTAAGGCTTTTTGGCATTCCGGAATTCTGCTGCGGAAGCTAAATCACACTAATCTGGTCTTGATTGCCAAAGTGAAGTGCCCGAAGAATATGACGCAGTACCGCCCTATTGCATTATGCAACGTAATTTGCAAGGTCTTATCGAAAGTCTTGACAAATCGGCTCAAGGTGGTGATGCCCAAGATTATCAGCGAAAATCAATCTGCCTTTGTAGCTGGGAAACAAATCCAAGATAATATTCTGGTAGTGCATGAGATCCTGCATTCTCTTCTTCATCAGAAAAAGGAGGAACAAGCAGGGATGGCAATAAAACTGGATATGGCGAAGGCCTATGACAGAGTAGAATGGGACTTCCTACTCCTGATGATGGACAAAATGAGGTTCGACCTGAAATTCTGTAGGTGGATCAAGGAGTGCATCTCCTCTGTTTCCTTCAGCTTTCTCATTAATGGGAATCCAACCGGTTTTATTTCTCCTGGGAGGGGGTTGAGGCAAGGTGATTCTCTGTCACCTTTTCTATTCTTAATCTGTACTAAAGGTTTATCGATGATGATTCGACATAGCCTGGAACGGCGAGCTATCAACGGCTATCGTGTGACCTCGGGAGGTACTGCGATTACCCATTTATTCTTTGCTGATGACTTGGTCCTCTTTGGGAAGGCTACAATCTTGGAGGCGCGGGGTTTAATGGAGGTTTTGAACTCATATGCTCGGACTTCTGGTCAAGCTATTAATCTAGCAAAAAGCTCTATTTTTTTCGGCTCAAAGACTCCAAACCGTGTTAGGAGGGAGATCGGAGAAGTTTTGGGAATTCAATGCAAAGCTGGATTTGGGAAATACCTTTGGCTACAGGCTGACTTTGGCCTTTCAAAAAAAGCAGTGTTCGAGGAAATCCGGGAGAGACTTGAAACCCGTTTGATCGGGTGGGCTGAACAGTTCCTATCTCAAGAGGGTAAGGAAGTGCTTATCAAGGCGGTGGCGATGGCTATGCCGAATTACGCCATGAGTTGTTTCAAGCTCCCCATTGGAGTTTGTAAAGATATTGAAAGAGCCATTCGCAATTACTGATGGAGAAGTAATGAGCAACGAAAAGGAATACACTAGATTTCCTTGGAGCGTCTCATGAAACAAAAGAAGACTGGAGGTTTAGGGTTTAAAGATATTCAAAGCTTTAATTTGGCTTTCCTTGGTAAAATCAGTTGGCGTCTGATTCAGAATCCATGGTCCCTACTGGCCACGGTCTTAAGGGACAAGTACCATCCCGGCAAAAATCTCATGGATGCGGGCAAGGGTAGGAACACCTCGTGGGGTTGGAAGGGCATTGTTGAAGCTTGTAAAGTTCTCCAACACGGGTTGAGGTGGAGAGTTGGGGACGGCGCAAACATTAACATTCGAAAGGATCCTTGGTTTCCCAAACCAATCACCTTTAAAGTTCGGCCTACGAATCGGCTCCAAGCAACTATGGTGTCTGAGCTTATTAATCCGACCACTAAATCGTGGAAGGTTGAGCTCATCACTGAAGGCTTTAATAGGGAAGATGTGAACCCCATCCTTAGTATTCCCTTAAGCAAAATGGGCTGCCAGGACATAATGGTTTGGCACCACACGGTAAATGGTGTTTACTCGGTTCGAACAGGGTACGGCGTGGCTGTGAACCTCATGGAGAATGGAGCTTTGGGAAAGAAGGGACGTGGAAACTCAAGTAACTCGGCCAAGCACAACCAGGTATGGAATGATATTTGGAAACTAAAGATTCCCAACAAAATTAAGATCTTTATTTGGCGCTGCTGTAATAAAGCTCTGGCTGTGAGAAGTAATTTAAAAAGAAGACATATAAGGGTTGATAATGTCTGTGGTGTCTGTGGTTCAGTAGACGAATCTGAGAACCATCTCTTCTTCCACTGCGCCTTTAGTCACATATTTTGGTTTGGCTCCTCCCTACACCTAAACTCTCTTGATCTAGCTGGCGGGGACTTTCTTGCCAACTGGGAAACCCTTTACAACCGTATTAAAGCTACGGACAGGGGAGGAGACACGCTGCAGGAGCTTGCCATTGGACTATGGAGGCTGTGGGAAAATCGGAATGATATCGTGTTCAACGGAGTTCACTTGGATCCTATGGAGGTTTTGGCGATATGGAGGAAGAACATCTCGGAATTTCGAGGTGCTGTTGTCTGTCTGTCGACTGGGGAAAGGCTAGTAAGCACAACCACCTCTCATACCAGAGACAGTGAGAAGATCCGATGGAGGAAGCCTGGTTTTGGGTTTCTTAAAATTAATACCGGTGCTGCTTGGTGTAAAACGTCTCTCCGTACGGGAGTGGGTTGGGTGTGTCGGGATTTTGCAGGGGTGCTCCACGCTGCGGGAGGTTCCGGGGTTGGGCTCTGCCACTCTGCAGCCGCTGCCGAGGCTTGGGCTATTCGTGAAGCCCTTTTGGTGTGTGAGTCCCATGGGTTTGAAAATGTTATTATCGAATTCGATGCAAAGAATATCATCCAGATGCTAAGGAAGGAAGCTCCCATTGATTTCAGCTTGGAGTGCATCCTTGGTGACATTGAGGTCCTAGCTGACAATCTTACGTCTGTTTCGTTTGATTTTGTTCCTAGGATGGGTAACCTTGCTGCCCACTCTGTTGCCAAATTTTTCTTTAAGAAGGAGCAAACTCTGGTTTGGGATTGTGTTGGACCTGAGTTCCTTTTTAACACTCTTGCTCAGGATGTAAACATCTCTATTCGTATCTAATCTATTCTATCTTTGGAGAAAAAAAAAAAGAAAAAAAAAAAGACAGAATGTACACCCCTTAAAAATGCATTCAAAGACGTTTGATTAAAGTAGAAAAGATGTGTTCCTTGAATCGATTAGTCTATACTCTATACCACCAATCCATGCATTTTATGTCAAATCAACCTATCACTTCGTTTCTCTCTCTGTCTGTGCTGCTGCAGAAACCCAAACAAACAAAAGAAATTGAATATATATCATGTGCGTGGGAATGGGCAAACTGACGGGGCCTCGCTCTCCTCAGAGTGCATAGACCAGACCAGTAGCCGTAGACCTTTCGGCTAATTTGAATGTATAATTTGGAGCCACCATTCCATCCCCCCCTTCCTCTTTGTCAAATTGTCTCACCTAATCCAGCAAAAACATGAATAATAATTAACTCCGGTTTAAATAAATAAAAAAAGATTTAAAAAAGCAATGTCCATAATAGAATGTCAGAGCCTCGTGAAACGATGGATTCAGCATAATCTACGGCTTGTTTTTTTTTTTTTTTTTTTTTTTTTTGGAGAACTTCATATTCTACGGCTTTGCTCATATATATTTGTGGTGATTTTGGCGTTAACGACTAACGAGAGAGCCCAAACGACATCATTTTCCTCGGGTTACATGTTTGGGCTGGACGAAAACGATTGATCTAAGCTCTATCTTCCGGGCAAGGTATTAATTTTGATAAAAGCTCTATCTTCTTTGGCACTAAGACTCCCAACCGGGTCAGGAGGGTGATTGGGGAGGTCACGGGAATTCAATGTAAAGATGGTTTTGGGAAATACTTGGGACTCCAGGCGGACTTTGGGATGTCAAAGAAAGCTGTATTTGAGGAGACCCGTGAGAGGCTGGAAAACCGGTTGTCGGGATGGGCCGAACAGTTCCTCTCTTATGCAGGTAAGGAAGTTTTGATTAAAGCAGTGGCGATGGCTATGCCAACTTATGCAATGAGCTGCTTCAAGCTGCCTATCGGAGTTTGTAAAGACATAGAAAGGGCCATTCGTAACTTTTGGTGGAGAAGCGGCGAACAAAAGAAAGGGATCCACTGGATGTCTTGGGAGCGGCTTACGAAACAGAAAAAGACTGGGGGTCTTGGCTTCAAAGACATACAGTGCTTTAATCTGGCCTTCCTTGCCAAGATTGGTTGGCGCCTGATTCAAAACCCGTGGTCCCTCTTGGCCACGGTGTTAAGAGACAAGTACCACCCGGGGAAAAACCTTATGGATGCTAGTAAAGGTAGGAATACCTCTTGGGGATGGAAGGGTATTGTGGAAGCATGTAAGATCCTTCAACACGGGTTAAGATGGAGAGTTGGTGATGGCAAATGCATAAACATTCGAAAGGATCCTTGGTTCCCTAAGCCAACTACTTTCAAAGTTTGGCCTTTGGATCGGCTCTATGCTACCACGGTGTCCGAACTTATTAATCCTGTCTCTAAGTCATGGAACGTGGATCTTATCACTGAGGGTTTTAACAATGAGGATGTGAACTCCATTCTTAGCATTCCATTAAGTAAATTGGGTTGTCAGGATCGCCTAGTTTGGCATCACACGGTGAATGGTATTTATTCGGTCAGAACGGGCTATGGGGTTGCGATTAATCTCACGGAGAATGGGGTTCTTGGAAAAAAGGGACGCGGCAGTACTAGTAACCTGGATAATCACAACCAAGTTTGGAATGACATCTGGAAGCTGAAGATCCCAAATAAAATCAAGAATTTTATATGGCGATGCTGCAACAAAACCTTGGCCGTAAGGAGTAATCTAAAGAGAAGGAAGTTGAGGGTTGATAATGTCTGTGGAGTTTGTGGCTCTGTGGACGAGACTGAAAATCATCTCTTTTTCCACTGTGCTTTCAGTCATGTCTTTTGGTTTGGTTCTTCCCTTCATCTTAATTCCTTTGGGCTTGTTGGCGGAGACTTTCTCGCTAACTGGGAAGCCCTTCATCACCAGCTCAAGTATAAGGCCGGGGGATGCAATACTCTGCAGGAGATTGCTTTTGGTCTCTGGAGATTATGGAAAAATCGGAATGGTGTTGTCTTTAATGGGCTGGCTCCGGATCCTATGGAGACGTTGAGCATCTGGAGAACGAATCTCTCTGAATTCAGAGAGGCTGCTGCTGTTCTACCGACTGAAGCTGGGCCGGACAACTTTAATTCTCCCCCTCTTGATGGTCCTGTGGTGGACTGCTGGAAGAAGCCTGGCTATGGTTTTCTGAAAATTAATACTGACGCTGCTTGGTGTAAGTCGTCTCTCCATGCCGGGACTGGATGGGTTTGCAGGGACTTTGCTGGGGTTCTCCATGGCGCGGGGGGCTCGGGGGGCTCGGGGGAGGGGCTCTGCCATTCTGCTGCAGCTGCTGAGGCCTGGGCTATTCGGGAAGCCCTCCTGGCGTGCGACACCCATGGCTTCAACAAGGTCATTATCGAATCTGATGCAAAGAGTATCGTCCAGATGATCAGGAAGGAAGTTCCCACCGATTTTAGCATCGAGTGTATTCTTGGAGACATTGAGATCCTGGCTCGTAATCTTACGTTTGCCTCGTTTGAATTTGTTCCTAGGAAGGGTAATCTAGCTGCCCACACTGTTGCTAAATTTTTCTCTAGAAATGAGCAAACTATGGTCTGGGACTGTATTGGACCTGAGTTCCTTTTCAATGTTTTGGCTCGGGATGTAAAACTCTCTATTCGTATCTAATCTATTTTATCTTGGGAAAAAAAAAATATATATATATATATATAGATCAATATTTTTTTTAAAATGGGAACACCCTCTTGATTACAAATCAAATGATATATTACCAATAAAAATAAATACATTAATTAACGTTTAAATAATAATTCAATCATTAACTTTCATATCGTTTAGTTTATAAAATTTAGTCTACAAATTTAGTCTACCTATACATATATATGTATATATATGTCATGTTGTAAAATCTCTCTTTTCCTTACAATTTCCTTTACTCTTAAATATTGTTTCGAGTTTAACGCGCCGTTTGAAATTACTTTTTTTTTTTTACCAAAAAGCTGTCAAAACTTGTATGGCAAGTAATTAGAGGCCTGCTTATTTTTATTAGGCCTAAAAAGACCAACTTTTAAAAGCATCAATTAAGTTGCTGTCTAAAGTCACCTTTTTTTTTTAAGCAAAGAATCAAAAAACACGGAAGTTTAATGAAAATTTTCTAGGCGTAGAATACCCCCTTTATCTAAAGGACATAATCTACCCCTAAATTTTAAGCGCTAAAATTATTCCCTAATCTAATTGATACCCAAGCATATATTTATGCACGTCTCTGCACAGCCTTACCCTTAGGCCATTTCCAACCGAAGGCTGGCCAAAGGGCCCGTTTTAGCCATCTAGCCCTCCAAAACATTAATATTTTAATGAATAGTACATGACTATATTTGCCTCCATCTCCAACCGAGGGCCAAAATGGCCATAGGGCTCGTTTTAGCCCTGTCACAAAAAATTGTCTCCAACCGAAGGCCAAAGGGTCATAGGGCCAAACATAATTTATTATTTAAATTTAAAAACTACAACAACTTAAATTTAAAAACAACAACAACTTAAATTTAAAAACTACAACTTATATTTAAAAACTACAACTTAAATTTAAAACTAAAAATTAAATTTAAAAACTACAAATTAAATTTAAAAAAAAAAACATTAACTTAAATTTTTCAAATTCATAAATACAAAAAAAAAATTGAATCCAACGGTAACTAACCGTTGCATTTGAAAATTTGGCCTAGCAGTCCTATTGGATATAACCGATAGGAATATATTTATATTGTTGTCGGTTATATCCGACAAGAATACTCAAATTTCTGGCCCAACCTGGGGCTAGCTGGCTAGCTCATTTGGGCCAGCCGGTTGGCCCTTTGGCCCTTTTTTGTCCAGTGGGGCCCACAAGCTCTTTGGCCTAACCCTCGGTTGGAGACGGTTTTCGAGCGTTTTTCGGCCCTCTAGCCATCTGGACCCTTCGGTTGGAAATGGTCTTAGATTTCCATCTTTCTCATAACTTCTCCTTGTTGCTTGATGAACTGTTGATTGCTCAACAGTACAAAATTAGGCTTTGAATTATATGGTTTTCATATTAAAGTACTTATTTTTCTTTCTTTTTTGTGTATGATTTTTTTTCTTTCTTTTTTGTGGTCTTTTATAACTGACTGATGGATTTGATAATCTTGATCGATTAATTTTGATGGCTCTTCATTTTAATTTATTAGTTTTGGATTACATTGCTCTTGTCTAAACTTTCACGTAATCTTTTTCCATATGATTACTTTTATTTATGGACTCATGGCCTGGGAATTGTTCTACTATTATCAACTAAATGCTCATGTATCAAATTCGATCAAATACTAGAGTAGTCGAATTTCTGTTAGAGTTATTTGTAGTCATGCTGAATTCGCATGTTTATCTTATATTTTCTTGATGTAAACCTGGCCATTTTTTTATCTATGCATCCAGAGCAACAATCATTTGATTTCTTGACAATGAATTGGACTTAGGTTTTTTTTGCACTTTAGTTCTTTATAGTAACAAATTTGCCTGATCAATTAATTTTTTTCTTTTTGTGTATATAAAAAATATTTGTTAAAATTCTTGAGTGACTATATCAAAATATATTATATATATAGATGGTTAAGAAGGGAAGTAATGGAGCAAGTGGATCCAACCGCCGGTTGTATGGCCTGCTCACAATACATCCCTGTTTTGTGACGTGTGTGTCAAGGAAGTGGAGGCAGAAAATCGTCTTGGTACTTACTTTAAAAAAAGAGGTATGGGAAAATGTGAGGATTAACCTACATAAAGAGATTGGAGCTGAGTATAGTAAACAATAGCTGAAAAATAAGTGGGATGCACTTAGAGCAATGGGAATTATGGAAAGAACTAAAGGGAAAGGAAACTAGTCTCAGATGGAATCCCAAGCTCAACACCGTTGATGCTTCTGATGAGTGGTGGCATAATAAAGTTCATGTTTGTAAGCTTCTTGTTAGTTTTTGGACGTTGTCTGTCTATTATTTAGCATGAATGCATTTTGTCTTTAAATTGCAGATCAACAAAAAATATAAAACCCTGCATAAAAAAGGAATTAGTCTGATATGGAAGAGAAGCTAGATAGGATGTTCATGAATACTACTGCTACTGGTGATCATGCTTAGGCACCCTCGTCTAGTGTACTTCCATCTGAAAATGAATCTGATGAGGATGATGGCATTCAAACATGGCGAAGGGCTTACAAAATAGTAGCATTGCTAAAGTGATGAAGACAGTTTCATCTTTACCTGGTTCAGGGTCTATGAGCGCTTTATGATTATTTCGCAACTTGATTATTTCTAAAAAAGAGAAGAGAGAAATGTTCTTAACTATAGAAGATTCAGACATCAAGCTTCAATGGCTTAACTATGAGCAAGCTAAAAATTAAGTGCCATATGATGCATTTAGTTAGCAAAATTTTATACTTCGCGGTAGACAGTGTAGTCTAAGATATCTTAGAAGTTGAGTTTATTATTTTGATTTGTCATTTGGGATGGTTACTTGGATTTCTTTGTGTTTTACTTGGGAATATAATTGGATGGTTATGAATTCTTTATTTAAGATTTTTTTTATTATTATACTTGAGAGTCATCTTTTTAACAAAAAAGTTGATAGAAAAATATTTCTCAGAATATGACTATTTTTGTGAGTTACAAAACTTTTACATTAGTATTTACCAAACGCTTTTATACTACTTTCATACTCACAACAATTTAAAAATATAGTTTACCAAATGCTCAACTATTTCATTTTACAGCTGATTATTATTAAAGCACAGCAGAAGCTGTTGACATATATGCAACCCTCGCAAGACCCCCCCCCCCCCCCTATGGCGGGAAGAGCCCCAAGAATCCATTGTACTAATACCCGAAAGAAGTTAAGATCATATTTTAATTAGTTTTAAAAATGACAAAACTAAATTCAAGATATGTGAATAAACATCAAGTCAACCACACAACGTCAAATTAACATGCATGCTATTATATTAAAATTAACATGCATGCATGCAATTAAATATAATAGGACATATTTATCCGAGGGTTTCAGAAAAAAAAAAAAAAAAAAAAAAAAAAAAAAGTCAAACAATCTGCAGGGGAACAATTTATTTTCTATTTATCCAGAAAAAAAAAAGTTGAAAAATCATCAGGCACATATATAGCTACAGCCACGGGCGCATCGCACGGGATCGGGAAAATTATTACTTCTTGGAAACACATTGAAATTTTAGCAAATCCATATGTGGCAGAGACCCAGAGAGCATGCACACATGCATGTGTGGAGCAGAAGCATGAAAAGTGATTATTTAGGGCAGAATACTAGGAGATGAGATCTTCTGCACCCATTTTTGCATGTGGCCTCCCTGTGTACATAATTAGTTATTAGAGAATGGATCTTCATTAGTTTTAGTTTTAAATTTTGTTCAAAGCCTTATGTACACTACTGGATTTGTAGTTCAAATATCAATCCATCTTCTGGGTTTTGTTGAGTTTATCAAGTTCATGTAGGTTATTAATTGTGGAAAGAAAAACTTTTCTGATTGAAACAATTTCTCAAAATGCAATAATGGCTAATAAATGGTATTTTATACTATAAATTATAAAATACTAAGTAGGGGCGGAACATTCTGGCTTTAATGTGCTAATTTCCAGCGTGTCATGCAAAACAATAGGTGCGGATGTAAAAACAATAGGGACGGATTTAAGAAAATATTTGCCTCTAATTCTATTAACAACGTCTTTTTTAGAGGCGAATCATTTATTCTCCCCTTCTTGTTTTTAAAAGCATAAATTGATAATAAATACCCCTAATAATAGCAAATAGAGACAAATAAAATTGCCTCTAATAATTCATTTTCTTGTAGTGTAGCTGTGGAGATCTGCAGGGTCTGCAATTAAAAAATTTGGGTTGACCCACTTGGACAAAGACGACCAAGAGATGAAAGTGGAACAACTTACTTCCCAGGGAGTACTTAATTTTTCATGCTTGGAGTGTGAGTGGAGACAACGTAATTTGGTAACAAAATAAATAAGCAGCCAAGCAGGTCCGGAAAATAAAAGGTTTTTCCCATATGCTGTCGTATGCATATCCCCCCGCAACAGCCAAAGAGATTATTTATATATACCGTAGTCTTTGACTTTGAACACAGAGATCGAAAGGTAGTTTGGGTACGTACTGAGTAATGCATATGAGTAGGACTAGAAACCATCGCGCGGGGGCTGAATCTGGCCGTCGATATTTATGGATCTACAAAACATCTTCGGTCAATGTATAATGCTATTAGCGCCTAGGATGTGAAGGAAAGGGATCCGGATCTCTTTCCATCTAATTCATCAAGTTCAAGATTCAAAATGTTGAAATTTGATCCAATAACGATAATTATTATAATTTTTAAAAAGGTTCATGTTTGTAGCTATTGGATCTAATTTCAACGGTCCCGTTCACGAATTTAATGGATTCGATGGATTAGGTGCCAAAGAGATTATATCTCTCACTATCTCCGGATGTGAACTTCGAAGAAAAGACGTTTTGAATTCTTATCAGTAAATTAAACGCTAAATAGACGTCTGAACGCAGAAATAGTAGTTCCTACTTGCTGTTGTACATGATGAACGCGTAATGATGATACACATTTGATGTCTCTCTTTACAGCTGGTAGCTAAAATAATAAACCACACTGCATGGAGAAAAAACAATTAAAACCCCTTCCAAAGAAAAAGAAAAAACAATATAAAGTTGAGCAGAGTACTGTACCTCCTATTTTCCCAATTTCAACTACCTAAAATCGAACTGAAATACAGCAATAAGTGAAAAAGCCCCAGCTGCATGTCCCGTATACATTCAAAATTATATTTCAGCAAATATTCCGTACTTCAGAAATTTTTGCCTATTATTTTAGTTAATATATCATTTATTCCGGAACATAACAACTAGGGGTGGGCACGGGCCGGGCCGGGCCCATTTTTGAAGGAATCGGATTTAAAAGAAACGGGCCGGGCCGGGCCGGGTACATCATATTTCAATACAGGAATCGGACCTAACCCGGCCCGTTTCAAACGGGCCGGTCCGGGCCGAGTCCACGGGTCCTCTCCTTTTTTTTTTTCTTTCTGTTTGAGATTGATGCAGAGGTCCAGAACCCAGTTCCAAATCACCACCAAATCCAGTTCTTACCTTAATGTTCTCTCTAGATCTTCTACTTTTTGCAAAAATGGCTCAGCCTTTTTCTCCTTTTTCTCAGCATTCTTCACACTCACTTCACTCTCCCGTATCCTACGCGAATCTGACCCTTAACTCCTCCGCCTTCTCCCTCCAGCTCCACTCACACGATGCTCTCTTCAATTCCCAACACAAGGACTACAAATCCCTCACCTTAACCAGACTCGACCGTAACTCGGCCCGAGTCTACTCGCTCCACACCAAGCTCTCGTTGGCACTGTAGGGGATCAAAAATTCAGATCGCGACGGCGGTGATGTCGGGGTGGTGGAGAAGATGATTGACGGAATGTGGGTGGAACCGTAGAGGGGAGAGCACAACTCACGCGAGATGGCAAGAGATGTAACCAAGGATAGAACATTTGCATGTAGCAACCTGGGAAAACTTAGGGATCTTTATGGGTATATAAGTGACCAAAAAGGTGAAACATGTATATACAGGATTCCCAGGGGAGATGGTGGTGGTGAAGAGGTGATTAGACTTAGCGGTTCTCGTTGGAAATAGCACAGGGAGAGAGACAGAGAGACTCTGGGAAACAAAAATCCAGAGGGAAGATATTGACAATCCAGATCCAAAAGGGAGGACTGAGAAGAGGAAAGTCTTCGAGAAGGTTAGAGAAAATAGGTAATGGGCAAATGTTACAAACGGGCCGGTTCGGGTACCCGTTTTCTTACACTTTTGGAACCGGCCCGCCCCTAAAATTTCAAAGCCCCGCCCCGCCCCGCCCCGTTTCTCTTTTAAAAAAATAGGAACCGGCCCGTACCCGCCCCGAACCGCGATTACCCGCCCCGACCCGCGGTTCCTATACCCGTTTGCCCACCCCTAATAACAACAAACCGAAGAGAGAGAGAGAAAAAAAAAATCAGACCCTTTCGAAAATGGAAAAAAAAAAATCATACCCTTTTCATCTCTCAGCTAATTTTAATGGTTGGGTTAAACTCAAAATTTAAAAGGGTGCATCAATTGAAATTCTGATGAATTTTAATTCTTTTAATGAATTTAAAGGTATTCAATTAAGATTTTAAGTTATTCAGTGAAATTCAACTTATATTCAACCAGGATTTTAAGATAGTTTATTAAAATCCTTAGAAATCCAGATGTATTCAATTAGGATTTTAAAGAAGTTTATAATATTCAAGATTTATTCAATCATGAATTTATTTTAAAGAATTTTAAAAAGTTGAGGAATTTGAGAGATTTCATAGTGTATTTTAAGCATTCACAAATCTCACATCTTTCCCTGAGATTTCGAGGGAATTGAATCAAAATTTTACATGAAATCTCTACAAATCAATTAAACTCCATCTAAATCTATGGATTTATAAATCCATTAAAATCCCTCAAATTCGCAATTGAATACACCCAATTTTAAACTCGCCCGAAGCTTCTCTAATCCTTGGGCTAAAAAAGGTCAGTGGCTACGACCTAGTTACTGACGTTGTTGGCTACTTGCGGAAAGACCAACGAGTGTTTTTTTTTTACCGGACGACCCACATAGTTTGACCGTTGGTTGAACCAACAATCCATATTCAATTTTGTTTACAAACAAATTTATAAATACATTAAATCCAATGGTTGAGATCAAATATGAGCAAATCTAATAGTAAAAAGAAGATCTAACAACCCAAAATTAAATTCAACGGCTAAAAAAAGTTACCAAAAAAGTTAGGCTAAAACTATTCTTTAAAAATTTTAGACTAAAATTTTTAATCAAAACTATTGAAAAAGAAAAGTTGTTTCTGTGTTATAATCTAAATTTTTGGCACAAAATCTAGTTTTTAACTCAACCCCTGGAGTTAGTGTAAGTAGAGTACTCTAGACTCTAGAGAGAGAAAAATAAGAATAAGCTCATGGTATTGAATATTTTTTATACACTACATATCGAATACATTAAAACATAAAATTCAAATAATACTTGAATACTCAGTAGTAAGGACTTACTTTTTAACTTTGTTCAATAATAAACTAACGCATGTTTTATTATTTTACATGACCTCAACTTTATTTCTGGCCATAATAATTTAACTTGCAGCAATAATGCAAAATTAATAAAAAAAAAACAAAAATATAAATGTTACATTCTCACCACTTCATTTGTTCCCCACTTTTAGCAACAACAATACTAATCAGTATATGCAGTCAGTGACCAAGTACCGGGGAAAAAAGGTTTAATAATAATAATTACTAACAGATTTTTAAAAAGCTAAAGAAATTGGACTATACTATATACTACTAGTGTAATTAAATAAAAATTAAATTAAAAAGGTTTTAATTTAATTAATTTACTAGGGCATGAAGAGATGGTTGCCACACTTGCAGCGCCAAGCTTCGGGGTAGTACTCGAGAGGTATCGAGACACCTGGTTGGATGGGGACGTGAACTGCCTTACACGGCGAGCAGCTCCCGCACTTGGATCTGCAACTTGGTGGCGATGAACCCAGACGAATCTTCTGGTGGGTCACGACTCGCTCCAATGCTGGCCCGCTTTCACCTTGATAATGATGATGATGATGCCCACCACCTCCTGAAAATATCAGTTCATCACGAGTTCAAGCTCAACATAACCGATTCACCTACTGAACGAGTCAAAACTCAAAAGGAGGTTAGTAATTAGTTGTTTCGGTGGCGTGGTTTTGTTACTAAGTTGCTTACCGAGTTGGGTTTGACTGGTTACTTCCGTTGAGGCTGAGGTGAACAGGAGAAAAGTGAAGGCTGTGATGACAGTTGATGGCCTTATATAATGGTGGTTGTGGTGGCGGTGGCGGGGGTGGCGCAGTACGCCCATCACCTGAGGTGGAGGTTCGTAGGTTAGGAACTGGGCTACCTGGGAGAGGGATTGATATGGTGATGTAAATAAAGAGTGAGTAGGGAGATTGAAAATTCAGGGATGGAGGGAGAGATGCTTTCCCGTGCTTTTATTGTTGTTGCAGTTTTTGCCTGTGAGCGTGTGAGGAGGGATGGTCTAAGTCAAAAAACAGAGTGCCCAAAAGATCAAAGAGAGAAGCCTATGGAGAGAAAGAGAGATTTATTTGGATTTGTTTTAAGGAACTTTAATGAAAAAATTTCAGTACTATTTATTTTAACGAAAAAATAACATTTTTTTACTAAAAATTCAATCATGTTATTATTCATTTTATCTTTAAAACTCAAAATTTTCAAACTATTTTCATTAGTTTTTCTTTTGTTTTATTGTTTGGCTAAAGGGTGGAGAGTGATGGGACCCTTGTAAGGCCCTGCATGATTGGCATGAAGACGATAAGAGTCATGGTTAAAAGCCATATTCACTACAATGCCATTGAGATAGTGGGAAGGGTATGTAGCAAGAGGAACTTGGACAGGATAGTCTAATTGACCGGCTTGACGTATTGTTAGACAGCTTCACATAAAATACGTCTTACAATCACTAATAAAGAAAAACCCTTACGCAACAAAATACGCATCACTCCTCTCACAATCTCACTCACACTCAATCTCTCCTCTATCTCTCACCCTCCCTCACTCTCTCACTATCTCCTCTCACCCTCTCCTCTCTTCCTATCTCTCACTTACTCTCAATCTTGCCAAAAGATATTTTATCTTTAAATTTTAATTTTTTTCATTAATATGTGTTTGTTGAGTTAATTATGGGTCTGGGGTTGGGTATAGGGTGAGGGGTGGAGTTTGGGGTCGGATTTAGGGTATGCCTATTTTAGGGGAGATTATGCCGATTTTTTGTATTATTTTCTGTTGTTTTCTGGTTATTGGACCTTTTTTTGTGTGTAGGGAATCGTCGGGGCTTTGACGGTGAAAGTTGAGGAGTTGAGGATTAGGACGCTATCGGACTATATTCATCGCTAGCACCCGCACAATAGATTTGTATTAGGATTTTATAATTGTACTTTGTTAACTTATATATATATATATATATATATATATATACATTTTTAATGTAATATATATTATGGATAATTTGATCACTATTTTTTATACGTAATTTTATTTTGAATATGTCAATTTAAATTAAAGTAATTAAAAAAAATCATACAATTAAATTAAATTAAAAAAAAAAGTAAAAATTTGAAAAATCTTGGGTTGCAAAATATTTCGTCGCGCAAACATTAATATAATTAAATTAAAATAAGAGAAATAGTAATATAAAAAGTCAAAGATCTTGCGCGACAAAATATTTCGTTGCGCAAAATATTAAATTAACGAAAAGATTGAAAACCAAAATATTTGTGTGATGAAAACGAGCTTTGCGCGACAAACCATGCGCGACAAAAATTCCATCGCACAAGGTTTTGAGCAACGAAATCATACTTTGCGCAACAAATCTTATTTCGTCGCGCAAACTGTTTTTTGTAGTAGCGAATATTCGAGCATCATCTAAACTTGTGTTGATACAACTTCAAACACACAATTCTACTCTTTGTGAGAGTGACATTTACATGTTGAAGGATACAAGAAAGAGGAAATTGTATTAATCCAATTGGAGCGATTGTCCTCCAACTAAAAATACATGACTAGTGGTCCCTTAACTCATCAAAACGTGCAGTTATGGTCTTTTTCGTTAAAACTTTTGTCAAAATAAGTCACACGCTTATGAGGCTAAATCAAGGGGCAAATACGGAAAACCAAATGAAAAAAAATTGTAGCAATGGTCCCTCAAAATAACCCAATTGAAGAAATAGTCCCTCAACTTTAATTCAATTGTAACAATTGTCTTCCAACATAAGTCATTTTAATGGAATTCTGATAGAGTTGGCGAAAATGACCATAGCTACACATTTTAATGAGTTAAATGACCAATAGTCATGGATTTTTAGTTAAAGGATCATTGCCACTTAGATTAAAGTTGACGAACCATTGCTACAATTTCCTCTACAAGAAACGTAAGGGTTTAGTGATAAAAACCTCTAAACTTGTTTTTGCGTGGGGGTGAGATGCAAACTATGAAAATAATCTTGGTGTGGTTAGGTGTCGACCATTGTGGAATTTTATGAATCTATCATTGCTTATTCGCTTAAATGACTAATCCTGAATTGGCTGCACGTGTGTCTACTATGTGGTGCTCTCATATGAGAAAGCATATTGAAGAATACAAAAAATCTCACATATGAGGATTGACAAAATTAAATGTAACTTATATTGAATTGTTCAACTTTTTAACACCTCCAATGCATTTGTGATAAAACCATCACACTCATTATGTTTTACATGTAATAAGATCCAAGTTGAGTGACAATATCCATGTTATTTATGGACAATTGACCAGTTTATATAAAAGTAACTAGTTTTACTACAAAAAAAAGGTGAACTAGTTTTACTGTGACGACCCTGTCCTAATTTATTGTATATATTCTCTCTTAGTGATGTGGATGTACGTATTCAGTTTTAAATTATTTGTCTCGCTATCATAATTAAATAGTACTCGTCGTCACGAGAACGTTGACGTGACTTAGGGTCGAAACGGGTTCGTAACGAAAATATTACGAACAGATAGATAATTGAGTAGGATTATAAATTTGGGGTTATCCATATCCATCCTCCAACCACATTCTTTTCCTACAACCTTGGACCCAATTAGGAAGTGTAGGCTTATTTTATCCCTTTGTAGACCAAATTATTAGGCTCTAAATCCCATGGCCCAATCAGGGCTTGAGATCCCTTTTATCATGCCTAATTCCGTAAGCCCCCCCACACCCCCCCCCCCCCCCCCCCCGGGCCCCCCACACACACACGTGCAACCTTCTCTCCCTCACCCTTGTTCTCGAGTCTTCTCCCGTCCGTACAACCGTGAGCACTTACCCTCAAACTAAACCAAAACTCTACGGATCGAGCTTGATGTTTCTAATTCCTACTCCTCTCGAGCTCTAGAATCTAGTGGTACCTCTTGTTTGGTGGTTTGACTTCGAAAATCCGAGATTCCATAAACTCCGGCGAGGAGCTAAACTACTTCGACATGATTGTGGGATTCATCTAAGGATTTAAGGACTCATGGTGGTTCCCATTCAACTCCCTTAGCATCTTGGAACAATTTTGGAGTGATTTGGACTTCGGTACACTCGGGTTTATCGAGTTGCAAACTTAGTCGAAGGATTTTCCGACCACTTATAGTGGGTTTTATGACCTCTAAGAATTTGGTTGAAAAATGAAGAAGAAATTAAGATTTAAAGTTTTTCCAGCGAGTCACCGAAAAAGAAAGGAATATTCCGTCAACTTTGATGGAATATACTAATGGCGTCAGGTAACTATGTTAGTTTTTAAACGGAATATGCTTCTGGTTAACAGAATATTCCTTAGCGGTGTTAAGGTTTCCGTCAGCGTGCCAGGCATGTGCCAGCGAGTGACAGCTCGTGGGTCATCATAAAATTTTTCTAAAAATATGGGGGTGTTCGTGGTGTTGAGTAGATCACTTTGGTATATTCAAACACCCCAATTGAGCAACGTATGAGAAGTTAATCTTAGGGTTGATATATGTGCTTCATAAGTAACGTTGAAATAATTGTTTCACATATAGGTGAGACGTACCCGGAGGACGAGCGTAGCCAGACAAGACTCGGGGGTTACGACCCTGCTACATATCAGTGAGTGGGCTTTTGGTTTTCTATATATATATATATATATGTATATATATGTATATACATGTTTCCTATAAACGGTTTTAAATGGAATTTCGTTAAAATGCCATGTATTGCTTTACATATTAGTATATGCATTAGTATAGCATTGCATAATATTGCACGATGCTGCGGAGGCCAGGTAAGTTCAGGTGAGTATATATTGATGGTATGGTTGCATGGCAGTTGGTATGAGTTGATGCACGTAGAGCTCATTGTCCTACACCCCAGTGTTAGTGCTCCCGCCCGTGGCCAGGGCACAGTCCTTCATGTGATGTTCACCTCCCGCACTGCACGCTCACCTCGGATCCAAGTTTGGTGCATAGTCTTGTCGTACAAACCACAATATGTGGTTCCGACTCGTAGGTGACCCGCGATTGTTCGCACAACCTTCACGTGATCGTAGCACTTGAACATACATATTTACACCCAGCCTTGTCGTACAGACCACAATAGGTTGTTCCGACTCGTGTGCATGCATACTTGATGAGCCGTATAGGTCACATTAGGTGACTCCGGCTGTCATATCATTTTTACATTGATTTATATCACCTGACTTGCATACTTATTGCTAAGATACTTGACATGGCATATACTATGATTTATACTGCTTTGGAGCAAGATTCTTATATACGTATGTATTACTATTTATGGGAAAAATTATACGGGTTTTACGATGAGGGGTTATTATGTTTAGAAAGAGAAATGCATTTTCAAAAACTTTGTTTTTGCCTACTCACGTTTTATGTTTTGCGCCCCTCTAGGTTCTAGTTATGCGTTCGTGTTGGTGGCTTACGAGGACTCTACGACGGTTCTGACAGACTTCAAATAATGTAGGAATTTCTTTCATGCTCTGTAAAATACATGCTTGGTAGCTGGACTACACCTAGAACGCCTATGCTCTAAATATGTGTATCTTTACTTTAACACCTTCACTCGCACTTATATACCTATCTAGTGTGACTTAGATAGTTCGGTTTTTAATTATCCATATATTCATCTCACTATCACTTCTGCACTGCGTACATGGCTACATCACCCTCACGTGACGGCCAGCATGCCTCGATTCAGGTCGGGGTGTGTCATTTACCACCAAAAAAAAAGAAGGTGAACTGCCAATTTAGTTTTTGAATTATAACTTGAGTGAAAATCAGGTCCTCTAAACTTCTTTTTTTTCCAGAAAAATCAATGCTTGAATTATAAAAATCTGCCAATTATATCCCTAATATTAGATTCGAAGCTACTATATTCAATTTCCATCACTTTAAGTCACGTTACTTGCATGTGATACACATTTGAAGGTAGATTGATAATTTTTTATTAAGAAATAATGTACAGAGTTGACTTTGGAGGGTAAATTAGACGTTAGATTCACAATCTATATGAAATGTTAAGGGCTTATAGACAAGAAAATGACAGTATTACATTTTAAAGTGTGTCAAGTGATTTAAGTTGATGAAAAATTAGATAAAATAACTTTAAAAATAATAGTAGGGATGAAAAATTAGCCTTTTTTTTTTTTATGAATTTAGGAATTTTTTTATCCAAAAAATAATTCAAAGACTTAATTTTCATTGAGGTAATAATTTAATGGCTAAATCGGCATTTCGTTCAAAGAAAAAAAAAGACAAGCAAGGGTGGTAGAAATTTGATATTTGGAAAAGTACGTGGGTTTTGGGGTACATGGGTGAGAGCGCCCGTCTGGAGGAGGGTGTGAGGGATGTTGTGCCGTACGAGACGAATACGGAACATCTGAGTCAAGGTTGAACCCTAATGCCCCTCTCCTATGCACACCCCTACCCTCTTGTGCAGACCACCATTATTGCTTCCTCCCTCTCTCTCCCTCTCCCTTTATCCCTCTCTCAACATCGTTCTATTCCAATTTCTAACATGGTATGCCTATTAAATTCGCAAGAGGACCCATATTTGTACAAGGGACAGGGTCCGCAACGACACATTTTTGTTGTTTTATAATACATGGACTTTCTTTTTCTTTTTTGATAAAATAATAATTATATATAGGGTGGTATCGGCAGAAAAATAGAAAGGGAGATTTGCCCTATTCTACAATAATTTATGAGATGTGGATTTTCAAATCTCAATTTACAATCCTGAAGTTTTTTTGTTTTCAACATTTCATACATCAAGTTTTTTTCGTCCCAGTCTGGTACCTAAAGTCATAATTTTGACACTTCCATACATCCGTTAAGTTTTCCATCAAAATTTCCGTTAACTGATGACGTGGCATCCACATGGACAATGATTAAATGCTACATATTAATATGGGCCCACGTGGATATTAAAATTTTAAAATTAAAATTAAAAAAATTTCTTCTCTGCCCTCTTTGATCTCCACCATCGCCATCTCTAGGAGCTCATGCTGCTTCGTCTTCAATTCTTCATAAAACCGAGCAAATCTAATTTCACAAATTTTCAATATTTCTCAATATCCAGCAAACCCAACTTTAGAAATTCGACATTTTTCCATAACCCTGCGAACCCAACTCGACAAAATTGCAGATCGAAATTGGCATAAAAATTTGAACCTGGATTGAAGGATAAGAGACGACCCTAGACCCCTGCAATTCCCATGACCCTGCCCCTCGACCCCTGCAATTTTGAATCGGGAATCCGATTGGGATCTGGGTCGTGCAGTTGACCGTGAACCACCCAGCATTATTCGAGACTGAGCTTTCCGTTGGCCAGCCAGCCAACTAGGTTTTTCGGATTAGGCCACGGCGGCGATGGGTTGTCTTCGGATTCAGAGTTGGTGATGGCGGAGGATGCTGAATCGAAGACCCGGTGTCGTTGCTGCTGCTAATACACCTGCAACTTCTTGAGAAGCAGATGGACGAGATTCCTTCTCATTCCAGTTGGACAAAAGGTAAGGGAAGAGAGTTGGCTGCAGATATGAGGAAAGGAAAAAGGGAGTGGATTTATTCTACCGCCACCCCCATGTGCAGTCGGACTTGAGAGCTATGGTTTGGTTTCTTTTTTTTTTTTTTTTTTTTTTTTTTGAATTTTGAATTTCTATGTGGATCCTTTAATGACACATGACACCCAGTCATTGTCCACATGGGCATTACATCATCAGTTAACGGGAAACTTAACAGTCAGACTAACAGATGTATGAGACTTTCTCAAAATTAACACTTTAGGTATGATTCTGGGACAAAAAAAAAACTTCATGTACTAAATGTTGAAAACCATGAAACTTGAGGGTAGTAAACTGAGATTTACCTAAAAACTTAATAATCTATTCACTAAAAAATTAAGAGTAATGTTAGGTAAATTGAATTTTTAAACTAAATTTGCAAATCATGTGACGTGTCACCAACAGAAAATAATCACGTTAATTAATATTTAAATAATAATTCAATCGTCAATAACTATATCATATGATTTACAAAATACAATTTAAATATATGGTCTCTTTTAACATTACTAAAAAAATAAATAAAAGATGAACAATTGTATTAAATGAAACCCCACGATCTTCCTATAAGTGAGGGCCAAGGCTCGGCCAGGTCTCCAGCAGCTGGGAAAGGAGGGGCTGTGGAAAGGTCGATGAAGCTGGCACAGTGATTTGATGGGTTTTGGGTTTGGTTGCATTTTAGGCAAAAAAAAAAAAAAAAAAAACTAGCCACCACGGGGAGGGAAGTCTGAGAATAATTTGCTGGATCACTTGTTTTTGTTAAAGAAGGCAATTCACTAAGGTTTTCTTAGATCAATGTCACACATTCACAAGGCCACTCATGTGAAAATTGATCAATTTCTCCACATAAATTTCAATATGGCTCTCTGATTAGGGTAACTTTAAATGAGAAGAAATTAGTGCGGTGTTGTGTTGTGTGAGATCAAAATACAGGACAATTTTGTGTTTTGAAAAAACTGGAGCAATAGTACATGAACTTTCACTCAATTTTAAAGCTGCATGGCACAAAACAAGAAAATCAAATGTGGAGCCCACGTTAACCATGTCAGCAAACTAACCAAACACATCGATTTACATCATGGCATTTTGTAAAATGGAATTACCTATTAATTATAAGGAGTCGAGCAGTGTTAAGGCTGATTTGGTATTGCTGTGCTTTGAAAAAAAAAAAAAAAACTGCTTCTACTGTGCTGCGAGAATAAACAGATGTGAAATAAAGCAGTAGAGTTTGGTAAACATTTTTGTAAAAGTGCTTTTAGCAAAAACGAAGAATTGGGTGATATCAAATCCTATGTCCAAAAGTGTAGCACCATTATCTGATCAGCAAAAAAAGCAGTGTTAAAATGTTTGGTAAATTTTTATGTAAAACCGCTGCGATTGTGTAAAATGACTAAAAAAGATATGATGTTGAATATTATATAATAATTTTTTTTATCTTTTCTTTTATTATGAAATTTATAAAAATTTATATAAACTATTTATAAACAGTTATCAGTTTCAAAGAATGTACTTTTACCTTTTTTTTTTAATTAAGATATTTATAATTTTTTTTATTCTATTCTTTTCTCCAAGAGTAGTTTCTTCTTTACCTTGTCCCTATTTTATTTTTGCAGAACCTTTGTATATTCTATCTTCTGCTACTCACTCCTTCTCTCCCCCATCTCTTTCTGCTTGATCCTAAGGAAGGCTAGGTCATGGGGAAAGGAAGGTTGGGCCGCATCAACCGATTCGCGAAAGATGGATGAACTCCAATTTCAGGACTTACCGTCGGTGTTAGCGGCGAAGGCGACACGGCTTTCCCGTTGAGATTTTGGGTGTCAAGTAGAAGGGTGCAAATCTAGCAGTCTTTATGCAACCCAGATTTGACAAAGCCCAGAAATCCAACGAAGAGGCTCCGAATTTCGACAAAACCCAGAAATCTGACAAACCTCCCGCTGCTCCTGTCCCAGAAATTCGAAGAAGCTCAGAGTCAGAGAGGATGGAAGAGAGACATGGCGGGGTCGGAGACGAAGTCGACAGGTATAATGTATACTTAATTGCTAAAGGCCACTTTGGGTATTGAAAAATTTCATTAAAGGCCTTAGCGCCTCTTGCGAAATCGGTTTGCGTAGAAGTTAGGCAAGCCAAAAAAGCCGGTTTTTCAAAGCGGGGTTTTGCAGCTTTGTGTTTTTGGCTTTTTTTCATCCAAAACTGGAAAAAAAAAAAAAAAAAACTGAAGTTGAATGTTTACCAAACATAAAAAAGCTCTCAATTTTTTTTTATACCCACTTTTTTCTGAAACACCTAAGTATCAAACCAGGGCTTAGTTTGAGATTACCTGTTAATATTAAATTTTGAAAGATAACGTGGACTAAAAGAGGAAAATAAACTAGCTAGGCCTACAAGTCCTGTTGGGCCCTTGGATTATTTTGGGTTGGTGAGGGCCTAGGTTAACGTTTAAACAGTACTGCTGTGTCTATATATAGTCCATCAAATAGCACAAGGGATTGGGTGATGCAGGAAGCAACCCTTCTGACTCCACAATGTGTATAGTGTATACTGCACGTACAATAAGCTGAGAACGGGACGCTTCACTGCGTTAGGATATTTGGAAATCAAAACATCGCCATTGATGATTACTAGCACTTGTGTTCCTGCGACTGCCACCGATGTTTAATTATATCAACAATGAGATGTATATATGCAAATGCAGCTGCAGCAGCAGTAACCAGTTTGGACTGGCTACTTTCGGTTTATATATATATATAGTTATTGCGCAATTGTCTGCACTCATGAATATGCTATGTATAAACAGTACAGTATGTATTGTGGCCTGCACCTCTAACATTACATATCAGATAGTGCATGTGAGAAATACTTACTATCCCGACGATGTATTGCCCCTCTCTCTCTCTCACACATAACTTTGCGATATATCCTCGTTACATGAGTGTTTTTGCAATGCCAAATGTGAAGAGATATTACATACCAGATAGTGCACGTGAGAAATACTTGCTATCCCGACGATGTATCGCCTCTCTCTCTCACACACATAACTTTGCGATATATCCGCGTTACATGAGAGTTTTCGCAATGCCAGATGTGAAGAGACATTACATACCAGATAGTGCACGTGAGAAATACTTGCTATGCCGACGATGTATTGCCTCTTTCTCTCTCTCTCTCTCTCTCTCTCTCTTTCACATAACTTTGCGATATATCCTCTTTACATGACAATTTTCGCAATGCCAGATGTGAAGAGTGTTGAATTAATTAATTTAGGGTTTGTTTAGTGTTGAATTTGAAATGAATATAGTTTTCAAAATCTTTTATTTTTAAATATTTCCAAAGAAGCCTCTGTAAATTCTCTTCAGTATGAAAGATATCTGTTTAAATGTATGCATGCAGTTTCTTGATGTCAAATATATATGATCAGGAGATGAAGAGATAATTACAATATTAATTACATCGACCTCCCCAACATAACCTTGCTAATTAACTATCTTCTTCAACACCTAATTGAGCTAGTTCTGATTGTTGCCTGTATCTATACAGGTAACTGGGTGTGCTGCTATGTGCGTGTGTGTGTATATATATTGGTCTCTTGCACGAGCTGCCCTATTTTTGGTTTCTGCTGCAATGTGTGTGTGTGTATCGTGTATAAAAAAAAAAAAAAATAAAAAAAAAAATATATATATATATATACAGAACCCTTATGCAAAGGGATCCCCATTTTTTTTTATAAAAATGGGGATTAGGTGTGGGGTCTACACCACATCGAACTTTAACGATCCGAACCGTCTATTTTTCAAGTTGCACCTCATAGATCATCCTTGCAACATATTAGGCAAATCAGAAATGTTTAAGGTATCTAATTGGGTTCAAAGAAATTAACGAATACTTTGTTATATAAAAAACAATGAAATTTGATCTTGATAATTAAATAAGCAAATGGTTTCGGATTGAATTGAATTTTGCAAGGATGATCTATGAATCGAGACTAACAAAATAGACGGTTCGGATCGTTGAAATTTGATGTGGAGTGGGTCCCACACCTAATCCCTTGCATAAGGGTTATGTATATATATATATATATATATATATATATATATATATATATATATATATATATATATATATACATGTTGCTTAAGGAGAGGGATCCCCATTTTTTAAAAAAAATGGGGATTAGGTGTGGGGCCCACTCCACATAGAATTTCAACGATCCTAACCGTCTATTTTTCAAGTTACACCTCATAGATCATCCTTGCAAAAATTCAATTCAATCCGAAACCATTTGCCTATTTAATTATCAAGATAAAATTTCATTGTTTCTTATATAACAAAGTATTCGTTAATATTTTTGAACCCAATTAGATGTCTTAAATATTTCAGATTTGGCTAATATTTTGCAAGGATGATCTATGAGGTGTAACTTGAAAAATAGACGGTTCGGATCGTTGAAATTCGATGTGGAGTGGGCCCCACACCTAATCCCCATTTTTTTCAAAAAATGGGGATCCCTCTCCTTAAGCAATTCCTATATATATATATATATATATAGGAAATCCTTTCACAAGAGGGATCCCCATTTTTCTAAAAAAATGGAGACACCCTCTTGACCGTTGGATTTAACTTTAATGAAATTGTGTGGTTGAGATTGTGTGGCCTGTGTTTTAATCTCAACCACACAATTTCATTAAAGCTAATCCAACGGTCAAGAGGGTATCCCCATTTTTTTAGAAAAATAGGGATCCCTCTTGGTAAGGGGCCTGTATATATATATATATATATATGGTAGCTTAGATTTAATGTGTTGCTTTGGTTTTGCTATAGATGTCTGTCCTGAAGGAATATTACGTTCAAGAAATTAATTAAGTGGTCTTGAAAAATTGATCCTCTGGAGTTGCATAAATATTCTGGCAGTGCCCTTGAATTAAAGCTTTGTTTGCTTATATATATATATTAGCAATTGGATCCCTCACCAAAAGTTAACAATTCCTAGTAAGAATCCTACGACTCAACTAGTTAGGATAAAGGTGAAATAATATGTTGAAAATACAAATTAGTTAAGAGTTTTGTACTATGTGTAAAACAACATCCTGTAATTGAGGAAATACGTCAATTGTGCTTTTGAAATTCAAGCACTAATCAGAACTGCTCCACCACGATTGGAATTGGATGCAATGGCTGAATAACCAACTTTCACGATAGATGGAGGTTGGGTAACCTTGTTTAAGAGAATTCCCTGCTCACAGATAAAATAATTATACATTTTAGGTCTATCACCATTAGAATATAAAGGTCTCCAAGTGATCAGGAGATGCGTTCTCCTGAAACTACTGATATGGTACTGCTACGGCTGCTTCGACAGGTTTGTCTTCAACCCTTATGCATGCTTGTGATCTAGGGTTAATGTTAAATTAGAATTTGTTCCAATATTCCTCACCCACTAAACGTGTTTCAGGAAATGGTTTCACAACTTTGCTGACATTTTTCTTAACCTAAGATGCATGGAACACAGGATAAAGTTAGTTTATTTGAATCACAAGGTAACTTCAGTTACTTTTAAGCTGTAATTTGTATTCACTGTATTGTAAAAGAACTGTGGCTTAAAAAGCTACATATATACAATTACTTTGTAGCAATTTTAAATTCCTTAAACGGTTGGTGTTGGAGTAGCTTAGCTGTTGATACACTTTTCCAAGGTTTATTTATTACATTATTCCATTGTTGTTGAGTTACACTCTATATTTTCACATACTATGCTCGTGTCTGGCGATACTACTCAAGCTAAACACATAGACAGTAAATATTAGGTGACGTGGATCACGCATAACCATTAAACTTTTAGACATGAGTTAACTTGCTCTACTCTAATAAAGATAATTAGGGTTCCATCCTAAAACCAATTTATAATAGAGAGAGTGACCTAACTCTTTATAAACCTTTGTAAAATTTATTAACTTTTCAATACAAGACAACACTCCACGCATTATTGCACATCAATTGATATGAAATCTTTGGCTGCGGTGTTTTGAGAAGAAAAATGGAAAAAAATCGCCTCTATACTCAGTATACTTGAATATAGTGACCTTTTCTTTTCTAATCCAATCCTAAAGATATAATTGTGTATTATACATGTGTTGAGAGCATAAAAATCACCCTTTGTCTTCTATTTGCCCACAAGTCCCTACTAAAACTAGTTATTGATAAACCACACCCTAGAAGGCTAGGCCTAGTACCTACACTTTCCACTATCCCTCCCTCCCCTATATGGAGTCCAGATCTTCTACACCCAAAAACCTCTGTGGCCTCTCTGTGCCTTTGCTTTTTAAACTAAACATAATTAATGTTAACTTGATAATAATTAAAATAATAAAAAATAAACCAAATTCTCAACCAAAAAACAAAAGCATAGAGGGGACCACAAGGGGTTTTGGGTGAAGATCTGGACTCCCCTATATGTTCCCTTCATACCTTGTACTGTAGCATTAACCCCCTAAACAACCAATTAATCATTAACTTTTTTAATAATAATTACATAAAAATCAAAGGGTTTAGTCCAGAATCATTCAGACATAGAATTACGTGGCAGTCTAGGGTGAAACGCAGCTTCCGAAAAGCCCCTTCCCCCACAAAAGCACTTAACTCGTCACCACACGACTTATGACACTTATGAGACGCCGCGCCGACCCCTCACTCCCCACTCTCACACATTGCCCTTTGCCCTTTGCCCTTTTCCCCCCAATTCGCCCTCCCAACTCCCGCTAAATTACCCACCAGCCCAGATCGCCGTCCTACTCGTAGGGCTACTCCGCCTCCTCCGGCGGCCAAATTCCAGCCATGAACGCCGCCGCCACCACGACGTTTCCCTCCATTCTCGAGAAGCCCCTCAACCAGCTCACTGAGGATGACATTTCCCAGCTCACCCGCGAAGACTGCCGCAAGTACCTCAAAGAAAAAGGTCCTCCCTTTCTCCTCTCTCTTTTCGCTAATTTCCACTTTTGCCCCTCCGCCCCCCATCGCCATATTTTCCGGCGCGCCTAAAATCACGGGACAGCGCACTCCCCAGGGTCTATATTTAATTGTCGAAATTAATTAATTAAACGATTAGGATTTCCCCTTTTTCTTTGGTAATTTTTAAAAATGTGGCGGCCACGTGTCCGTACAGGAATGCGGCGGCCCTCTTGGAACAAATCGCAGGCGATCCAGCAGGTTATTTCCCTCAAGGCGCTGCTGGAGCCCAACGAAGATTCCGGCGCCGGAGCTCTCAGAAAGATTGTCGTTTCGGCTCAGACGACCACCGCCACCACCCAGCGTGTCAGTACTTTTTTATGTGTTTGTTTCCCGAGAAAATTACACTACTTTTTTCCTTTATGTTTAGCACTTGTTTGATTGCAAGATTTCTGTGTACAGGCGGCTTCGAATTCCGCTGATTCAGCTAAGGAAGCGAGCGCCGATGTCCAGGCTTCGGTGTCCGCAGACGAACCAGTGACGCATCCGAGAAATGAACCGCCCAAATCGGTTCCCGAGGATCCGCCGGTCGATGCGGATACCGCGGCCATCGGTCCCAGGTTCATCTTCTTCAGAACTGTTTATTGACTTGCTATAATGCATGGACATTAGCTGAGTTTTACTGATCGGTGTGGTTCGAGTATGTTAAGCACAATGTAGTAGGGAAGTATGCTACTTTATCTAGCTGAAGCAATTTTTTGGGATAAAATTCTTGAAATTAGTAGACTTTGGCGTCATAATGTTGGCTTTGTCCTTGGAGAATCCGCATCGAGTCTTGTATGATTATTTGAGCTTAGTAGATTGAGGGGGAAATGGGTTTGTGAAGGAGATTCTGAAGTGGATTTGCGTTTTCATACCTTGCTTACATGAGAAGGGTGGCACCATGTTTACCAAATTGTGGCAGGCTTATCTTTCCTCCATGGGTCATGGCTTATGCTTGAGTTGATTACATAAATTTTAAAGATTCAATTGAAGTGACATTACGATTAGGGTGCATATTCTCTGTGTTCCTTAAGACGGTTATGAAGCCAAAGTAGGTTACTTTGTTTGTTAATCATTATATGGCATTTCTTGATTACAAAACTTCGCCATTTACTATTTCAAACGATGCAAATAATTTTCTGTTTTCTGCTGAAAGATTGGAACAGTATGCTTATAATTAAGATATATCTAGGGGGTGGTGAGAACATTTCATGCAAACAATCTTGTGATATATTTATGTTAGGTTCTAAAGGAAAGTATTTGAAATTGTGGTTGCAGAAATCAGTGTACAACTGATGCATTAGTTAGGCAAATGACAATTTTCTACAGTGGCAACGTGAATGTATATGATGGAGTGCCACCTGATAAGGTAAATGAAGCTTTCTATTTGAATGGAGACCTTGAGATAAGCCTTCCAATGCAGCGATATATGGATTTGCAGGCACGGGCAATCCTGCACTTTGCAGCAGGGCCCAACCATCTGCTTCTGGACAATCAATTTGGTGGTGCTGCAGCAGAAAGGTGCGAATATCAGACTGCGGGCGATAAAGATGGCCCTTTCCCTCGTAGTGCAACAATTTCTCAATCAATGCAAACAGGTATTTGTGCAGAAGGATTTCTTAGCTTACATTCAAACTACTTTAGGTGGAATGTAGTTAGCTGTGTACTTGACTTTTAGTTAAAACTGCACATACTGAAGGGAAAATGAGATCCAAGATATGGTTCTATGCATTGCCTTCTTTCATTCACGGGACAATGTGATTTCAGTAAATTTAATTTTAAATATTGCTCAAAATTTGAGCTTGCTGAAACAAGAATTTTCTATTCAACTTCCTTAATCTTCCTACAGGTGCCGTACTAAACATAGCTTAGATCTTTGTTCAGTCTTGTGTCTTGATTAATTATGAGTCAATTTGGCTGCAGTCACAAAGAAAGGATGTTTGCTGTTGTAGTTTCTGATAGATAGAGACCTTGACGGTCAACAATGTCCTAAACCCTATGCTAGAGGACTATAGCTTTTGAGTTTCTGGTGGTTTTTCAATTGATTTCAATGGATCAATAGCTAATTAATTGATAGTTTCAGTTAACTTTACAGGGAAGATCGGCGAATATACACAGCAGTACTGGGAGAAAGGGAACAGCATTCGTGATCCTGGTAAGTTCTGTATTTGTGTACCACTGTAGAAGTTGCTTGTGTGATTTGCAAAATTTTCTCTCCTATCACGTATCTGAGTGAAAAGTTTGCAGTTCTTAAACAGAAATATGCTTATTGTTGCAAGTCATATGGTCTACAAGGATATGCATCCCAATATCCTAGATTAAAAGAAAAAAAAATATAAATCTTTATAGATGCTAGACACACATTAGTTTCAGAGAGTATGTAGAAGGTACGGGTCATATTTTCTTATGTGAAAAACTGCTCATTAGATTTTTTTTCCCCTCTCGTTGCTGTGTATGTTTCCCTTAGGAGTATTTGGGAGAAATTTTAATTATTTAAGAAAGCTGTAAAGCAAGATATGGCACTATGAAATCGTAGTTGGTGATGCGAATTTGCAGAAGCGTGGTAACTTTATGATGTATTATTTTTGTAGAAGTATTTTGGTGGAGGGTTAATGCCTTTACATATAACAAGATTCAAATCACAACCAATTTTGGTGTCACCTCAATAAAAGAAAAGAAACCGTGACTGCCAACTGTTTCGTTGTAACATCTCTAACTCCGTCTGTCACTTGCTCCTTTGAAAGACTAGTCTCTCAGCTAATTTCGAATGAGGAACTTTAATTTACGAAGGAGCTCTAGACTAAAAAAATGCACTAAAAGAACACCACCAATAAACTACTCAATCATACAAAGCTACAACTAAAACATTACAAATGCACTGCAAAGATGCTAAACAAAGGACTTTCAAATGATAACTGAAAGTTCTCCCAAATGTATTGCATCTCGTCATTTTCAACTCCATCTATCTAATTTTTGTAGTGCTATCCTAACAAATTTAGCATAGGTTTATAAAACTTTAAAGTTCGTCATCCAAACACACCATAAATGTACCTTCACTACTGATACTGATCTTAGCACTAGTTTCACTGTCAGTCTGTCACTTTCATTTCCCTTTGCTTATGCCGCAGTCACTACCTTAACATGACTCCTTTGCATGCCATGGGATTCTGATGAAAAGGTCTTATAGGCTTAACCAGTTAAAGAAGTTTCACTCTTTGCTGTATTAAATTTACTAGTTTCTTTTCATTGAAACATTTGGTGGTAATCCTTAAGATGCAGAGGGTCAGGCGAGCAGAAAAGTCTCGTTGCAGAGATACCGTGAAAAGCGAAAAGACAGGTACCTATGGGTAGAAACTATTGTTTACTACCACTAAAATCATCTGTTGCATATTAAAACTCCTTCTAAGTGTTGGATCGCATCCCATTCATTTCCTCCTTTTTTTTGCTCATGTTTCTACTAGAGAAAGATTTAAGATAAAGAAAAACAGTGGAGCGAATTCTAGCTTGGAGGTTTACTTGAATCATCAACTCAGGACACATACCTCAAATGGTAATTCAAGTCAGAGTGGCACAAGCTCTCCACCTCAACCTGGGCTGCTACAGACAGCTGAAAATCAGCCAAAGATCCGCTGTCTTCCTGTGGACCTAAACGAGAAGGGTAAGCTATAAAGTTCCTCCTTTGTATATTCCATGACATTTGATATTCATGATTCTTTGCGATTTTAACCTTTATAGTTTTCCGACCAAACGTAAATTGACTTATCAGGTAGATTGGATGTCCGAATTCTATCATGTGATGGTATTTGAAGGATTGAAGTCAGAAACAGATGCTCTTATGTGACAATATTTTGGATTATAAAATATTTACAGGTCGTTTGGTTTTGTTTTGTTTTTCCTGGTTTGACTGTTATGCAGATATCCTGGAACGCAGAGCTTGACAATTTCTAGGTCATAAAGAGTTGGGATATGATTGAGGACCCCTCACCTCCATGACAAAGCTGATGGGATGGGTAAGAAGAAACTAAATTAACCGGCTTCTAGTGACCTACGTTTTTGTATGATTGGGCTGCTCTGCGACCATGAAGTTTTTCCAGACTTTTGCCTATCAGGAGGAGGATTCTCAGTTTGGACTGGTACGACTTTGATCAGTTTTGTAATTTGTAGGATCGTATTTTCATCCTGGGGAATTTGGTTCGTTGTCGATGTTTCTAAGGGTCGAGATGTAAGCAGCAATGTCCTCTTTAACTCCGTATGTATGTAATTATTGTATGCGGTACCATTATCTGTGCCGAGAGCGTATTGTACAAGTTGGATGAGATTCTCTCCTTCAACGTTTTGTAGCTATGAAGAAGAGCTCTATGTAATTTACCGTCGCTTTTGTTTATTAGCCTACTAAAGTTGGCCAAAAATGTGTTGCAATTTGCTGAAAAATCATGGCTCAGTTGGTACATATAGCTTTATATCATGGCTCAGTTGGTGCTTGAAGTTGGCAAAATATGTGTTGCAATTAGCAAACTACAGTTTTTAGGTTTCCACTTTAGAGCATCTCCTTGATGGAGGGCAATGGCAATTGGAGAGCAAGAGCAATGAAATTGCCCTCACTATTTACTCTAAAGAGTAATTGTTTTTGTGCAAGTCCTCCCGTTTGAAAGGAGGAAGGGCAAGGTCAAAGATGTTTACTATTAACAAATATATGTTTTTTTATTTTGAATGTTTTCTTCTTATTTCCACATCACTATCAACGTAGATTTTTGGGTGATTTTAAATGTTTAATTTGTAAGTGTGTTGAATTTATTTTGAATTTTTAAATTCTTTTGGTAATTTTATAATCTTTTTGGATTTTTTTAGAGTTAAATTAATCATAGCCGTTGAATGGGGCAATTTATTTAAATCAAAGGCTCAGAAAGAGCCAAGTGGGTGGGGAAGTTGGAGAGAGGCAACAACTCAAGGGGGTTGGGGGCAGATGGGCAACATCTTTGGGCTTCACATGGGGGCCCCCTTGTCTGCTGGACTTCAACTAGGGCTCAAGCCCTTGCAATTGTTTAAGAAGGCAGTTGCCTTCAACTCAATTGTCTCTCGTTTTGTGGACTGGTGGAGGAGTTTTATTGGGGTGAAGGATAACTCGACTCAATTTTGGGGCAATTGGGTGATGGGTGGAGATGCTGTTAAAAGAGCTTATTTGGGAAGAGCCCCAACCTATAATGTCCTTTGACCAAGTTACTTATTTCTCAAACAGTACATGTAATCTGTATCAATACATATTGAAATTATTAAAAATTCCGGCTTCTTTTGCGTATATAACATTTGGTTATTGGAGTTATTTTGATTTACTAACTGTTTGGCCCCAAAATATTATTTTGGGCTGAGCTTAGAGTTGTTCGCGGCCCCAGTAATATTCATCTAGAATTGTCATGGGCCGTCCAGTTAAGGTCGGCCGAATCTTATTGCGAGGAGGATTGGTTTAGATAAGGGTAAGGTAGTCGAACCCTAGTGCAACAAGGAGTCTTAAAGCTGGAGATGTTTAGCATTAAGGGATGAATCTGGTTCGTTATGAAGCTTGGTTCAAAGTCCTATTGGAGCTAGGATTGGCGAAACCTAATCAGATTGGGTTGAGAAGTCCTAATCCGAGTACATTTCTAGTTCAGCCATGAAGGGGGTTCGTTACTATAAATAGAAAAGGAAGTGCATCATTCAAGGCCCCTCCAATTCAACACACAAATTGCCCTACGCAAAGCTTCTCAACAACATTTGAGATTTTATCCTATCCCCCTTTCTTCTTGCCAACACATCTTCAGTTTGGATAAACAGCACTGTGAAGGCAACCAGCGACATCTTCAAATTGGATAAACAGCACTAGAGCCGTCGAATCAGCTGATCCAGGAGCACCTTTAGTTTGGATAAACAGCACTGCTTCGAGACCGACTGGTTATTTATCCAAGTCTCAGTCGACAAAGATTTTTGAGTCCTTGTTGGTAGAGGTCATCTCATCAGCCTTCTCGGCGAAGTGAGGTGTTACAGATTACTAGGCTCGGCACGTTGAACATCAAGCTGTTTTATGATTGGATATTCATAAGTACACTTTAGAGTTCGACATTCCGACAACCACATTTACCATCAAGACATACATCTCTTTCGAGTATTTGTGTCCATATAGTCTGGTGCCAGTTCGGCGTGCTTATACTCTCACGAATATAATCACCGTGACCGAACCCGGAGCCGACGATTAGGGTCAACATTTTGGCACGCCCAGTGGGACCCAGTGCTAAAGCTACGAAGTTCATGATCATTGAGACACGACTAGTAAAAAAGAAAGCAGTCGTGGGAAAGTCGACGACTAATCTTCCAGTCCAAAATCCAGGACAAGATGGCTTGTTACTAGCACAGAATCCTCCTTCTGCCGTGACACCTGAAGCCACAAGTGCGACACGCTGAGAAAATGAAGTTAATATCGGTGGTCAGCCTCGTGATGCAGAAATCGCCACCAAAATGACAAAAAGCATTTTTGTTGAAGGACTAGTGGAGGATTGTGACGAGGACGGTGGTGGGGCCTCTGATCCACAAACTAGATCGTTTCTTCATTGATGACTTGAAGAACAATCCCGATAGTTTGAGCAAATGTTCAACCGAGAGGTAAAAAACATACTTGAAGAGATGCGTGATAATAGCGCTGTACACAATAGATTGCTCGATGTTCTCGTTAGTAAAGTCCATGACATTGGACCCACCGATCGATCCAGGAAGCCTCTTCTAAAGAGTATTCCCCTACCAGCGATACAGGCCGGGACAGGATCTGCTCGCCTCAAAATGATTGACTTGGAGAAAAGAGGTGGATTAAGCAGTAGAGCGGACATATTTGACCAAGGAGCAGAAGCGGCGTCTGTTGACATGGTTGAAGTCCAAAGAATGATTGATTCGGCTTTAAAAAAAGGGCCGAAGTTCCCAAAATTTATTCGCCCATATCCAGCCTTTGTAGAAAGATTTGAATATCCTAAAGGATTCAAAATTCCAGACTTTAGTCTTTTTGCTGGAGAGTCATCCTTGTCCTCGTTAGAACACATGGCTTGATTCACTGCACAATGTGGAGATGTTAACATTGATTTTCATAAACTAGGACTGTTCAATTTCTCATTAACCGGCTCAACATTCGCATGGTACATCAACCTCCCACCCAACTCCATCCAAAGCTGGGAGGAATTAGTCGAGAAGTTTCATGAGCAATTTTACCAGCCAGAGATGGAAATGTCAGTTTCTTTGTTGGCCAGGATGGCTCAAGCATCTGACGAGTCACCAATGGAGTATCATATGAGGTTTAAGTCGGCCAGAAATTGGTGCCAAGTACCTCTTCCTGAAGTCGAGTTCGTTAGGATTGCCTTGAATGACCTGGATATAGAGTACAAAAAGAAATTCTTGGGGGTAAACTTCCGAGATATGTACGAACTGGCTCAGCATGTCGAACAATATGATTATTTGCTCCAAGAGGAGAAGATCTTAAAGTCCCCCATCCCGAGGAACGATCTACAAGAACCCTAAGATCAGTTATGCATCGGCCGAAAGGGAAGAGTCCCAGTATGCCAACATAGATGCGGCCGAGATAGTAATTAACAAACCAAATGTCTGCAAAGCGTTGGCTCACGCTAACTCCAAAGATGTCAAAACTCGCCCGGCCCCTGTAGAGATTGCTGTCAAAACGTCAAAGGTCTACACCTTCGACATCACCAAGGCTGATGTCATCTTCGACCAGTTATTGCTCGTAAAAATTATCAAGCTTCGGCCAGGACATAATATTCCCAAGGCTGAAGACTTAAAAGGAAATACATATTGCAAATACCATAACCCGAACAAGCATAGGACAAATAATTGTGTCATATTTCGCGATGCTATTCAAAGCTGATTGACAATGGTAAGCTCAAGTTTCCTGAGAAACAAATGGTTGTGGACTCCGATCCTTTCCTTATGGCGACAATAAGCATGATAAATGCTCATTTACCTAGAGATAAAGGAAAAAGGGAAGCCGAGTTTGTCCCAACGTAATTCGTCCTTAAGTGGAACTCTCGTCCACGATTGAAGATTGATTTATCTTCAAACAAGTCACCGAAATACTTTTCAAACTCAACTTATGCCGAGTCAATGTCGGACTCTAGTGCAGAGGAAACTGACGAGCCAATGATTTTATGTAGTCGGTGCAAATCAAACGTCATCTAACTGAGCCAAAGGAAAAGCCACTGCTGGCTGAAATATTGCAACAGGCACCCATGGCTGCGATAACATCCCAAAAAGTGCTCGGTGCATGCCAACGCCAGAAAGTTTTTGATAGGCTCGGCCCTCACGTACATGATAACAAGCCATCTTCGGCCAGATGACGCATTGATTTTGACACGCCGTTTTACAATGAGGACTATTATGCGTGTAACTATGGCAACTCAGGTTCATCAGCGAACCAACACACCTTCAAGCCACCTGAGCCATGCGACCAGCGTTGGTACATCTACAACTCCCTTATCAGTATGTATATTGTGCTGTCCAAATCGCATAAACGTCGGAGCCAAAGAATAAACTGTATGGCTCGTCGAGGAGAAGCCCAGGCTACCTCAATTGCCAAATGGCAGCGAAAAGAAACGGTCGACAGTGAAGATGACTGACAACCTCCGACAATCATTACCGAGCTACTTCAAGGGAAGAAGGTAATTGATTTCGATTTTGAAACTACAATTAAAGAATCCGAGAAACGAATCAAACTTCTTATTCGGCCAAGGGAAATAAAAGCTCGTCTTGAGCATTTCCGGAAGGAAGCCGAAAGCAAACTTCCCCAGCTACCTCCACAAGAACCGTTGATTAAAGTCAGACGGAATCTCAACCCACCGTTTCTCGGTGAAGCTTTGGAATGCATGCAGGAATTTCACAAAAAACATTATGCGAATGACTTGTACGGCCTGGAAAAAACATTCCAAGAGGCTCTTGACCTGGCGCTAACTTGCCTCGATGCTGAATAGATCATTCAAAAGACCATGGATCAGAGAATAAAGGCTAGGTTCCAGCATATACGCGAGGCCCATTTCTCGACTTTGAGGTATACCCATATACTGATATCGACACTGCCGACCTTCCTTTCTCTCTTGACGGCCTCCAATATTTGCGGTATCATTTTGAAGTTTTCTCGGCTGTTACCCTTTTCAGTCTTACAGCCGATGAAGAAGAACGCGTGGTGCGATTAGATCCTTACCTGGACACGAGAGACGCTCGCATCGCATATCAGGAGCAGACTCGCAATGCTTCGCAAGAGCAAAACCAAGTCTCAACGCCGAGCGAGCCCAATGTCGACATTTAGAACGAAATGGGTCTGCTGGACATACCGCATGAACGTATTCTCATGGCATCAAACATATAATGCCCATGAGCAAGATACCTCGCTCGAAAATCCAGAAGACGAAGATCACGACCCAATAGGCCATTTGGTCCTCGACAACATGGAAATTAGCATGGTCTACATCTTACCTGCCGAGTTCCGGCCAACCACATCCCAACCAAATTTCTTGGACGGCGACATGGTTACTGAGGAGGTTATGCAAGTCGATTTTGTGGCCATCGAAGAGATTGAGCAAGTCAGCAGAAAAGATAAACTTAAAGAAGCTCTCGCCGAACTGTTTTCCCGTTCTTCATCTGTTAATCTTCATCATCTGAAGTTGTTGTATGTCACAGACCATATTAAAGGATACCTAATTTCTAATATTTTTGTCGACTGTGGAGCAATAGTCAACATCATGCCTGTTTCTATCATGAAAACACTAACTCTAACAACGAACTCATTCCATCAGGGGTAACCATGAGTAGCTTTGTCAACGACAAATCTCAGACTAAGGGAGTGCTTCTTTTAGAGGTGAATATCGCAGGTCGAAATCACATGACCACGTTTTTTTATAGTCGACTCAAAGATCGAGTATAATGCATTGCTAGATCGTGACTGGATTCACCAGACTAGCTGTATCATTTCATCATTATATCATGTCCTCATCTTCTGGGATGACAAATCGGTCGTAGTTCATTCGGCCGACTATCAGCCGTTCAAAGCCAATATAATTCAAGCTCGCTATTACGATGATCACGTCGGCTACATCACCCTGCAAGGTTTTAATGAAGAAGGGCAGCCGACTCAGATCTCAGTTCAGAAAACCATCAAGGTTGGTGCCGAGACTGTTCAGCAGGATTTGGCGAACCTTGGGTTGGCCCATATAATTGATGATCCTGATGTCTGATACCAAACATGATAGACACCAGACAGCAATTTCATCTATCATGGAACGCCTGCTAGCCCATTAGTATACTATTTCCAAACAACCGAATTTTGGTGTGAACTTAGTCGAGTTCCTCGTTGAAGGAGACAATGGTCCAATCCTGTCACTTGATAAAGTTCAAGCTGCCCCAGCCAAGCTTGAAGATAGTCGGCCCCAAGTCAAAGATCCACTGGATGAAATAAATGTTGGAACAGTTAATGACCCTTCGACCTTTGTTTATTAGTTGTTTGTTGCCCCAACCTATGAAAACTGAGCTTTGTAAATTACTCAAAGAATTTAAAGATTGCTTTGCTTGGAGTTACCATGAGATGCCTAGCTTGGACCGAACGCTCGTCGAGCACAAATTACGCATCAAGGTTGGTTATAAACCTTTCCGCCAACCCCTTCGACGATTCTCGACCGAAGTTCAACTCGACATAAAAGATGAACTCGTTTGACTTTTAAAAGTCGGGTTTATTCGGACAGGTCGATACGTCGAATGGTTGGCGAATATTGTCTCCGTTTTATAGAAAAGTGGTGCTCTACGTATTTGCATTGATTTTCGTAATTTAAACTTGGGAACCCCTAAAGACGAATACACCATGCAAATTTCAGACTTGTTAATGGACGCTGCAGCAAACCATGAGATGTTATCTTTCATGGACGGCCATGCTGTAAAACCAGATTTTCATTGTTGAGGTCGATGTCCACAAAACTGCTTTCCGTTGCCCAGGGGCACTCGGGACCTATAAATGGGTCTTCATGTCTTTCAGACTTAAGAATGCTAGCGCCACATATCAATGCGCTATGAGTACTATTTTTCATGACCTGATTGACACAGTCTTTGAAATATATATAGGTGATGTTGTGGTCAAATCGAAGCACCGCCGAACACATTTAGATGATCTTCGGTAGGCTTTCCTTCGAATGTGCAAACATAACCTTAAAATGAACCCCGCCAAATGCGCCTTTGGCATATCGGCAGGCAACTTCTTGGGATTTCTTGTACATCATCGTGGCATCGAGGTGGATGTGAATAAAGCCCGAGCAATCATTGATGCTCCACCCCCAACAACTAAAAAGCAATTATAATCCTTGCTCAGCAAAATTAATTTCCTCCGTCTTTTCATTTCTAACTAGGCATGGAAAATGAAGGCTTTCAATGCTCTTGAAACTTAAGGATTCTGACAAATTTGAATGGCACGAAGAGCATCATGATGCTTTCACGCAAATCAAGGTCTCCCTCACGACCCCACCTGTCCTCGTGCCACCTCAGCACAGTAAACCTCTTAAGTTGTATATCTCAGCGGTCGAGGAATCCATTGGCTCTCTTCTTGCATAAGACAATGACATTGGGCGGGAGCAAGCCATTTTTTTATCTTAGCTGGAATCTTAACTCAGCTGAGGCAAACTATTCAACTGTCGAGAAACTCTGTTTGGCTTTTTTCTTCGTTGCGTCTAAGCTTAGGCATTACATGCTCCATTCCGTTACTCAGGTCATTGCATAAACATATGTTATTCACTATATGCTTACTTGGTCGATAGTAAAAGGTCGAATTGAGAAATGAACAATGGCATTGTCCAAATTCAGTTTACAATACGTGCCCCAAAAAGCTGTCAAAGGATAGACGCTGACTGATTTCTTGGCTCAACATCCTTCTCTATACGGTTTTGGGGGCAATGACATCGAAATTGACATGATGGAAACAAGTGATAATGATTTGACGATGTATTTTGACGACTCTAGTACCTCGACCTTGGTCGGCATTGGAATCGTCATCTAGTCCCCTGATCATTACCGATGGTATTTTTCTCTCAAGTTGGATTTCGACTATACAAATAATCAGGTCAAATATGAAGCCCTCATCATCGACCTTAATGTCATTAACAACTTGAGGGAAGCTGGCATGCTCGTTCTTTGTGATTAAGAACTTGTGATTAACCAGCTCAATGAGACTTTTCGTTGGATGAGTTGTACTCTGGTGCCCTATCATATGGTTGCCAACTATTTAGTTGAATCGTTTGCAGGCATTACATTCAAGCATATCTCACTAGCTCGAAATACCACGCAGACGAGTTGGCTCAAATAGCCTCCGGACCACAACTCCTCGGAAGCGAACTAGGCCGTGTCATACCAGTGGTGCGACGCCTACACCTGGCCTTAGTTAATCAACAAGTTCTCCAACACGACCACATAATCCGTACACGAGTTATGTCCCTACCTTCATTGTTGGAACGAGAGGATCCTATAGATATCTGCATAGTCGAGACATTACCAGACGACTGGAGAAGATTAATTATGCACTATCTCGATAATCCAAGTGGCAAACACGACCGCAAGACAAAGGTACATGCCATGAATTACGTAATGTACAAAGATGAACTATACCATAAAAGGTGAAGAAGGTCTGTTGATATTGTGCCTCGGCCCAGAAGAGGCCGCCCATGCTATTACAGAAGTACACGAAGGAATATGCAAGACTCACTAATCCGGAAGCAAAACACGATGGTTGCTTCGCCAACATGGTTATTTTTGGCAAAGCATGTTAAAAGATTGCATTGAATACACGCGAGGTTGTGTACAATGTCAAATCCATGGACCCATACAAAGGGTCCCTAGTTGAATTACTTCACTCAGTCACCAAATCATGACCATTCAGAGGGTGGGCTATGGATGTAATCAGAAAAATTACGCCGTCTTCCGGATCAGCAAAGCATGCATGGATACTCGTAGCAATTGACTACTTTACCAAGTGGGTGTAGACATGTAAATTTTGTTGCATACAAATGATGCAACACTGATAGGAGCATATTTATACAACTTAGTTAGCTTGTTTCTTGGCATTTATGTAGTTAGTTATTAGTTATTTTAGTATTTTAAGCTATTTTCGTGTGTTTGTAGGTCCAAAGGGCTAAAGAGGTAAGAAAGTGCATTTTGGTGCCTTTTGGAGCAGTTTTGGGCTTGGAATGGATAGCACATGCATGGTGCAAAGTGGATGGACGAAATTGAAGACCAAAGGAAGCTAGGAATGTGCTAAAGAGATGGGAGAAATTAATTCAAGACCAAGGAAGACAAGCAACCCAGCAAGAAAGAAGGAATGTTAACTAAAGTTTCCTTATTTTGTCCTTTAACTTTCCTAATCCAAATCCACCTAAGTTCCAGCTGCAAGGAGGATCCCTAAATAATTTAGGACACTTAAATGCATGATTCTAGAAGCCTAATCCCAGCCACAAAGGGAGCCGCATCAAATCTGTCCAGAAATACCTTTCCTTGCCATGCAAGGCAATCCTTTGTTTCCTAGGATCCTGCCGCAACCACCTTTCCCTTTTCCTTCTTGGATTCTGAATTTAATTACCCTTTTTTCCTTAGGATTTGGAGTAAAAATCTGTCTTCAAATTAAATAAGGTCGTGGCCCTTTCCCTAGCCTATAAATACATGTTTTTGCTTCACCATTTATCATCCATCCTTCACCATAACTCACCTACATTCATCCACCACACACCTAAATCCATCCTTCACCATAACTCACCTACATCCATCCACCACCACAATTCACCACTCATCCCATCCTTCACCATAATTCACCTATACCCATCCACCTATCCGCACCACCATTCATCAGCCATAAACCACCACCACAACCTTGTGCCTCAGCAAAGAAGAAGAAGGAGGACCCTTGGACGTGCCTGTCATTCAAGCTTGGATTGTTGAAATGTTTTTAGGTGTAATCATTCTTTTGTTTTCAATGTTTAAGTTCAATTATCTTTGTTTTGCGAACATGAGGAGCTAAACTCGTTTTAGCTAGGGGGAAATTCAAAGCCATGAACATATTTGCAATATGAATTGATTACTTCCAGTTATTATTTCATAAATCGTGAATGCAATTTACTTAACTGCTTGATTGATAACTTATTCTTGTATGTTGATTAAGGAGGCCTACTTAGTTTGCATGCATGAATTTGATGCTAGAATATAAGGGAGTTTCACCTAATCGTTATGAACTTATATTCATAAGTAGTGAAGGTTGCTAGTCACAATCGTGTTAAGTAAATTCCTGGCAGGAATATCATGCTGTTCATAGTTACGAATGCCTTGTCAATGCTTATGATTTTCATGGAGCTTAATGATCTTTGATTGTATCTCTATTATGTTGTTCATGTAGGGAACTATTGAAGAATAATTTGGTTGCCGATGCGTTATCCGTCCAATTCAATGACTTAAGGAAAATCTGAGGGTTAATTAGTGTTGTTCACGATTAATCTGGGGCATTGAGATTCATGGTTTATTGGAAGAACAACTGGAAAACGATTCGTATGCAAGTGTGTCATGCATGGAGAAG
Source organism: Cotoneaster glaucophyllus (assembly GCA_036320875.1). Lineage (NCBI taxonomy): Eukaryota > Viridiplantae > Streptophyta > Magnoliopsida > Rosales > Rosaceae > Cotoneaster > Cotoneaster glaucophyllus. The sequence goes on along the minus strand of CM070069.1, from coordinate 18,922,144 downwards.
AACCCTCTAGCTAGCCAATCACCCATCAATTCACCCAATTTTGTGCTATCTTTGTTTAAACTTACAATCTACTTGTTTTTACCTTAATTTCGTCCAAAACCCAATCCTCTTTACTTTGTTGTGTCAATTAGTTTAGAATCTGTCCAAATTTGTGTCTTTTAGTGTTTTGAGTCAAAATCAATTCAACTTTCGTTCATAGTAATCCCTAGTGTCTAGTTTGAGTCAATTTACTTGTTTTGTGCTGTTTTGAGTCTTTAGAGTCTAGTTTTCTGTTTTTGAGTCTAGTTAAGTGTTTTTAAGTTTAGTTTTGTGTTTTTGAGTCAGTTTTGAGTAGATTAGCAATCCCTCCTAATCCCCGGCCTAGAACGATCCCTACTTACATCTTTACTACAATTGTCAACAAGAGAGTTTAATTTGTGTGCTAAGCTTTTAGCACATCAATCACAAAGCTCCACGTGGCATATCACTCATCACAAATGGACAAGTCATTAATGACATGTTGCACAAATCAAGCAAATGAAGTAGAAAACTTCCCCAAAAACTCGACAAACAAGGGAGAATCCTTTTTAAATTTGGCACGGAATCAAAATACTCTCAAAACCGGAAAGAAAGCTAAGGCATTCATAAAATAAGTAAGAATTGAAGATTGCTCACAAAATAGGCAACAAGGCCTCATAATTTCGGCCAAAGGAGTAAAGTAGCTGAAATTAAGACACAAAACATCCCTAAATTCTCCCATGAACGAACTAGGACATAAATCAAAGCCAAATCCACAAAGTCCTCCCACAAGCATAAGGGTAAAAAATTTTACACTCAGAGGAATCTATGCCAAACCTTTGAAGACTAATACGCTGCCAAAGCTTTCTTCGAAGAACATTCAACAAAAGTCGAAGCTTTTTGTCGACTGAAGCCGAAGCATTCTCTTGAAGAATCAACAAGCACTCGTGCTGATTTCTACAAGACTTTGTTGCAAGCTCATAAACTTGTAGCAAACGTTTGTTTCAAGATCAAGTCGCCAAGACCGTTCAATCGTTCGTCCAAGATCAATTCATTGCAACCCTTGGATCAACAATCAACCATCTACATAAAATTTGAAGAGTGAATCAGAGAAAAATTGTAAACAGAGATTGTAACCTACAAATTCAAATCAATACAAATGTGCTTTGTACACGTATTATCGTTTCATTCGATACAGAATTTTCATGTTTACAAATTTGGTATGCCTAGTGGGACATCTCTGCCTTCAAATCCACACAAAAAACAAATGGCACCAAAAAAGGATCGAGTTGTTATCGCTACCAACGCGAAGAACAAATGCATCACTGCTGCAAGTGGTGGCACTTTGGGCGTCACAACCTGAAGCAAGGCAAGAACTCTCTCTGTCGTGCCTTCCGCCCCTCCATCAACTCTGCCGAAAGAGCAAAAGCACCCGAGGCATGAACCTATGATCACCCTGGCCTAACTAAAAGGCGCCAAGGGAAGAAAGCCCGATGAGGTACTCTAAGTTTTTGACTTCTGACGCCGGCTCAAGTAGCTCGTGTCTTGTGGCCATGCAAGTCATGACTACTGGCGTTACTTCCTTCGAGGAGCAGCTGGCTCAAATGAGTGAAGCAATTGGAAGGCTGATAAGGACCATGGAGGAGAAGAACTTGAAAATTGCTACACTTGTTAACCGTCTGGAGATGCAGCACAACGACAAAGCTGACCCGAAGGTTGATCCACCAAAGGAGGAAATTGACGAAAAGGAATACCTCTGGTGGAGAAAGCGGAGGAGAAGCTGGACGAAGCAACAACGCTAATGAGATCTCTCTCTATCCAACAGCTGTAGGAGATGATCACGAGCACCATCAAGGCGCAGTACCAAGAAAGCTCGCATGGCTCCGTACTATACTTAAAGCCCTACTCCAAGAAGATTGACGCCTTGAGGATGCCAATGGGTTATTAGCCACCAAAGTTCATGCAATTTGATGGAAAGGGAATCCTAAACAACATATTGCCCATTTCATCAAAACTTGTAACAACTCTGGGATAGAGGGAGAGTACCTCATCAAGCAGCTCGTGCCCTCGCTGAAAGGTAATGCCTTTGATTGGTACACCAACCTTGAGCCTGAATCCATCAACAGCTGGGATCAGCTTGATTCCTTAACCTCTTCTACAACACTCGCTGCACCGTAAGTATGCTGGAGTTGACGAGTACGAAGCAATGGAAGGATGAACCTATCATCGACTACATCAATAGATGGCGTTCATTAAGTCTAGATTGCAAAGATCGGCTTTCTAAAACCTCTGCCATTGAGATGTGTGTTCAAGGCATGCACTGGGGGCTACATTACATCGTCCAAGGTATAAAGCTGAGAACATTTGAGGAACTGGCAACTCGTTCCCACGACATGGAGCTGAGTATCGCCAACCATTGGAAAAATAAGCCAATCACCGACTTCAAGAAGGACAAGGTGTTCGCTCCGAAGGTAGACAAGATTGGGAAGAAACCCACCAAGGAAGTTTTTGCCGTCAACACTATTGGCGTAAGTCTATATTTTAGGATAAAAGGAATTTAAATATTTTGTAATTATTAGAGTCATGTTTTAGGAAGGATATTGTGTCCTTTATTATTTTTTATTTCCTTTTGTAACAAGGATTGTATTTACTTTTATTCAGGATTATGGAATACAGAAAAGTTAAGCCGTAAAATTCTATTTGGCATCAGAGCCAAGTTTGCCGTAACCCTAGAAACTGTAAAACAATATTTTCTTCTGCTGCTGTGTTCGGTCCACTTGTTCCTGCACTGCTTGTTGCAGAAATAAATCATGCCGTGTATATTGGATTTGTAGCAGTGTGATCTTGTTGCTGCTGTGTGTGGTGTTGTGCTTTTGCAAGTGTACCATGTATTGACTTGCAGTGTGTAGTTGTCTGCTACTATACAAATAATTGAGGCTATTACGGTATTGCTTGTGTTCTCCAATTAGAGTTGTTGTGTGGAAAGTTATGTTGTGCTGCCACCTTATTTTGTATTGCGTGAATTTCGTGAGCGTGTTTTCTTTGCCGTGCTCTTCTGGTGCTACAGTCTGCAATTGTTTTGTAATTGCCGTGATTGGTTGTTGCTTTGTTGACCAAAACAAAACAAAACAAAAAAAGAAAAAAGAAAAAAAAAAGAAAAGGGTATTTGCTGCTAGCATTAATTCATCAAGTGGGTTGTTCCCACTCTACCTTTGGTTTTTTTTTACTGCTTGCTGTGACATGAGCAATGCTTGTGTAGTGTGGTCGTGCGTACTTGCTATTTTGTCAGTGATGTGCAGTGTGTAGAGACTGTTGTTCAGGTGTTATTACAATGACCAATATCGGTTGGATTTTAGATTCCGGTGCAACGGATCTTATGACATATGATAGAACTTTGTTTCAGTCCATGAAAGATCCCCATAGAAAGTATGTGGCAACTGCCAATGGTACTACTGCTGCTATTGTTGGAGCAGGAACAATGTCTCTTACACCCTCTCTTCCCTTACATAATTGTTTATTGGTTCCATCATTGTCCCATCACTTATTGTCTGTACCTCAAATCACTGAACAATTGGATTGTGCTGTATTAATATATCCTTCATTTTGCTTGCTTCAGGATATTCAGACTAAAGAGATCATTGGGCGTGGCACTAAGAGAGAGAGGGGCTATATTATGTGGATGATGTGGTTCCTGGAAGAGCTAATTTGGTTCATGCGCCATGTAATAGTAATCTACAGAAGGTATTGTTATTGCATCGTCGTTTGGGGCATGCATCGTTTGGTTATTTGAAACATATATTACTTGATTTGTTCAGTAGTATTGAAGACTCAGAATTGAAATGTGAAGTATGTATTTTAGCCAAAAGTCATTGTGCTTCATTCCCTCCAAGTATGAATAGAAGATATTCTTCATTTGTACTAGTACATTCTGATGTGTGGGGACCTTCCCCTATTAGTACTACTACAGGAATTAGGCGGTTTGTTACTTTCGTGGATGATTGCACTCGTATGACGTGGTTGTATGTGTTGTAAAATAAAAAGTGAGGTTTGTGATGTGTTTCGTTTGTTTCAACAGATGATTAAAACTTAGTATTCTTATGATATTAAAGTTTTGCGTTCTGACAATGGTGGAGAGTACATAAATTCTGAGTTATCTCGGTTTCTACAAGATCATGGAATATTCATCAAACTTCCAGTCCACATACTCTGCAACAAAATGGCCTAAATGGTTTTGGCATGAAGCCGTTACCTATGTTGTGTATGTGATTAACCGCATGCCATCCCGGGTTGTGGACTTTCGTACACCTCTTCAAGTGTTGACAGAATGTGTTCTTGTAGTGTCCACTAAAACTCTCACTCCTGTTGTGTTTGCATGTGTAGCCTATGTTCATATTCACAAGATTCATCATCGTAAATCAGATCCATGTGCTATTCGGTGTGTCTTTCTTGGGTTTGCTCCCCAACAGAAAAGGTATAAGTGCTACCTCTTTGAAACTCGCCACATGTATGTGACCATGGATGTTACTTTCTCAGAATCTGAGTATTTTTGTGCTTCGATTCCATCACCTTCTGATCACCAGGGGAGAATACTAGTGTCACATTCCGATCCGGGGTCCACCACATCCCGGGCCCGCTCTACCATTGTAGCACGATATTGTCCGCTTTGGGCCCTGACTACGCCCTCACGGTTTTGTTTCTAGGAACTCACACGAGAACTTCCCAGTGGGTCACCCATCATGGGAGTGCTCTCGCGCGCTACTCGCTTAACTTCGGAGTTCCTATGGAACCTGAAGCCAGTGAGCTCCCAAAAGGCCTCGCGCTAGGTAGGGATGAGAATATACATATAAGGATCACTCCCCTGGGCGATGTGGGATCTCGCAATCCACCCCTTTTAGGGGCCCGACTTCCTCGTCGACACACTTCCGACCAGGGATTGGCTCTGATACCAAATTGTCACATCCCGACCTGGGGTCCACCATATCCCGGGCCTGCTCCACTACCGTAGCACGATATTGTCCACTTTGGGCCCCGAATACGCCCTCACGGTTTTGTTTCTGGGAACTCACACGAGAACTTCCCAATGGGTCACCCATCATGGGAATGCTCTCGCTCGCTACTCGCTTAACTTCGGAGTTCCTACGGAACCCGAAGCCAGTGAGCTCCCAAAAGGCCTCGTGCTAGGTAGAGATGGGAATATACATATAAAGCTTACAGGATCCACACCCCTGGGCGATGTGGGATCTTACAATCCACCCCCCTCAAGGGCCCAACGTCCTCGTCCGCACACTTCCGGCCAGGGATTGGCTCTGATACCAAATTGTCACATCCCGACCTGAGGTCCACCAAATCCGGGCTCGCTCCACCACCGTAGCATGATATTGTCCGCTTTGGGCCCCGACTACGCCCTCACGGTTTTGTTCTAGGAACTCACACGAGAACTTCCTAGTGGGTCACCCATCATGGGAGTGACCTCGCGCGCTACTCGCTTAACTTCGGAGTTCCCATGGAACCCGAAGCCAGTGAGCTCCCAAAAGGCCTCGCGCTAGGTAGGGATGGGAATATACATATAAGGATCACTCCCCTAGGCGATGTGGGATCTCACAACTAGTGGTGATCTTGGGTGGTTGGAGATACCAGACAATGTAATATGTAGCTTAGGGGAAGCGTGTGTTGAAAACGAAAATTATGAAGGTTCTCGGCAAGACACTGTCGAGAATGAATACAGTGAAGACAGTGAGGGTTCTCGACAACAGCCTGCCGAAAATTGAACTACTGTTCAGCTTGCCAGGGCACCGAAACAGTTGATGCTTCTCGGCAACAGTTTGCCGAGTATAATGCAAAGTATCGACAGGAGTTTGCCGACCCAGCAACTACCGAACCCGAACTCGTACCCCCTCTCTCTTGAGCTCAATAGTGCAACCCAATGTGTCTTCTCTAAATATTCATGAGGTAAGTACAACTGATGCTCATGTAACTAATCCGGATAACATTATGAGTACGCATAAATTGTCGCCAAGGCAAAATCGTGGTGTTCTTCATGACAGGTTTTCTCCTGAAGGAAAAGTGAAGTATCCAGTAGCTAATTATGTGTTATGTTCTAACCTTACACCAAATCGTCAAGCTTGGGTAAATAATGTGGAAGCAATCCAAGCACCAACCCGAGTTAAGGATGCCTTAAAAGATCCTAAATGGGTTGCTGCAATAGATGAAGAAATGATGGCACTGCATAAGAATGATATGTGGGAGGTAATGAAGCTACCAAAAGGGAAACAACCGGTTGGGTGTAGATGGGTCTTTACAATCAAATACAAGGCAGACGGATCAGTGGACATGTATAAAGCAATGTTAGTAGCAAATGGTTATACATAAACTTATGGTGTTGATTATCAGGCAACTTTTTCTCCAGTACCAAAGATGAATACAGTACGAGTTCTTATTTCTTTAGCTGCAAATTTTGAATTGGTCACTGAAACAATTTGATGTAAAAAATGCTTTTCTTCATGGGCACCTGGAAGAAGAAGTATAAATGGATTTTCCTCCGGGGTATAATGCCGGAAGGAAAACCAGAGTATGTAGGTTGCGAAAGTCACTTTACGGCTTAAGCAATCACCTCGTGCATGGTTTGGTAGATTCATTCAAGTTATGAGGATGATTGGGTATTATCAAAGTCACTCTGATCACACGTTATTTATGAAACGGAGAAGTGGTAAAGTGATGGCCTTAATTATTTATGTGGATGACATGATAATAACGGGAGATGATTCAGAGGAGATGATGAAATTAGAAAAAAGTCTTGCCGTTGAATTTGAGATGAAAAATTTGGGAGATTTGAAATATTTCCTTGGAGTGGAAGTTGCCCGGTCATCTAAAGGTATTTTCTTATCTCAACATAAATATGTTTTGGATTTATTAAAGGAAACAGGCATGTTGGGATGTAAACATGTGGACACTCTTATCATAGAGAAACATTATTTGGGGATTTATCCAGATCAGGAACCGGTTGGCAAATGTAGATATCAAAGGCTAGTGGGGAGGCTGATTTATTTGTCTCACACTCGTCCGAATATTGCCTATGTCGTAAGTGTGGTTAGTCAGTTTATGCACTCACCAAGTGTGGATCATATAGCGGCACTAATGAGAATCTTGGCATATTTGAAGTCTGCCCTGAGAAAGGGAATTTTGTATGAACATCATGGACATATGAGAATTGAGGGATTTACTGAAGCTGATTGGGCAGATGATGTGATTGACAGATGGTCTACATCTAGGTATTTCACATTTGTTGGAGGTAATTTGGTTACATGGCGGAGCAAGAAGCAGAATGTGGTATCACGGTCCTCTGTTAAAGCCGAGTATAAGGGTATGGCACATGGTGTGTATGAGATCGTTTGGCTACAAAAGTTGCTTTGGGGTCTTGGTTTTAAACAGAACGAAGTGATGAAATTGTATTGTGACAATAAGTTATGCTAGAGAAATAGCTGAGAATCCGGTACATCATGACAGGACTAAGCATGTTGAGGTTGATAGACATTTTATCAAAGAAAAGCTGGAAAAGAAGATTGTGTCAATACATTTCGTGAACTCAGATGAACAACTTGTGGATATCCTTACTTATGCCTGTGTGTAGTAGGAGGTTCGATGACTCACTTATCAAGTTGGGCATGTATAACATCTATGCTCTAACTTGAGGGGGAGTATTAGCGTAAGTCTATATTTTAGGAGAAAAGGAATGTAAATATTTTGTAATTATTAGGGTCATGTTTTAGGAAGGATATTGTGTCCTTTATTATTTTTTAGTTCCTTTTGTAACAAGGATTGTACTTACTTTTATTCAAGATTATGGAATACATAAAAGTTAAGCCGTAAAATTCTATTAACACTACCCCCATCAAGACCTCCCTTGAGCCCATCAAGATTTCCTCCAAGAACAAAGCGAAGGAGATAAAAAGAGGTGAGCCTTCTTGCACCCAAGATAGGTACAAAAACATCTTGAGGGATCTGGAGCAAAAGACATACCATTTTCCAGATTTTGACGTGGCCGCAATGCTAGACGACTTATTAGAGAAAAAAGTGGTCGAGCTACCTGAGTGCAAACGCCCTGAAGAGATGAATCACATTAACGATCCTAGGTATTGCAAACACCATCGTATCATGAGCCATCCTATTGGCAAGTGCTTTGTCCTCAAGGAGCTTATCATGAAGCTGGCACAATAAGGGAAAATTGAACTTAACCTTGAAGACACGGTCGCAACACACACTACTGTGATTGTGTTTGGATCCTTCGATCCCATGCCTCTCCAAGTGATGCATGCCCACTCCCATCCCTGCTCAAGTTGCACGACACCTTCTACACAACCATTGCTAGGGGCAAGTGAGCAAAATGCACTTACCGACGATGAAGAAGGATGTACACTGGTGACCTACAAAAAGACAAGGAAGCCAAGACTCCAAGCCCCACGACCAAAGGTGGAGCAAGGGAGAAAACATTGCCGCCGCAATAATAGGAAGTCCGAAAATAAACGTCAGAGCTGCTAAGCCAACGTATGCTGGGGAACCTATGGAGCAAGAGCCACGCATTCCCGTCTCCTTGCACGAGTACTTCCCGAAGGATTTCTTCCAACAGTGCATTACCGCTGCCTGTCACATGGTTGAAATAGAGATAGAAGAGCCCTCAAAAGGCAAAGCTATCATCGACGAGGAAGAGAAAACTCCTACGCCTGAAAAAAAAAGCTTGGTGTCATACTTTAGCATCGAGGAGGCGCTGCGATTGCCCAAGGAGATGCGAAGAGCACTAGTGGCGGTCTTGGCGAGCTCCGACGTCCACGAAGCGCAAGAAAGCAATGAAGAAGGCTTGAAGCTTCGGCCACATGAATATGCCACAAGCTGTGCCGCCCATGATGCAATCAGCTTCACTGACGAAAACTTACTGCTGGGATCAAAGCCTCACAATCGTCCTTTTTTCGTCTCTGGGTATGTAAGGGAGCACAAAGTCAACTGTATGCTTATGGATGGTGGATTGGCCATAAACATCATGCCAAAGTCAACAATGACTACAATTGGCGTCAAGGTAGATGAATTATCTCGAAGCTGTCTTTTAATCCATGGAGGACAAAGAGCGATAGGCATGGTCCGAGTCAAAATGACCATTGATGAACTCAAGTCAAGCACGCTATTCCATGTTATTGATGTGAGAACTTCCTACAGCTTGCTCTTGTGAAGGCCTTGGATCCACGAGAATGGAGTAGTGCCGTTCACTCTTCACAAATGCCTACAGTTTTATCAAGAATGAGTGAAGGTGATACAAGGCAACACCAAGCCATTCACCAAAGTCGAATCACACTTTGCAGACGCAAAGTTCTACATGGATGAAGAAATGGTGCCTGAAGCTCTTCCAAAAGAGATAAGGTCCACAGGGAAAGCCGCATATAAAAGGAAGGAGTGGCAAGCCATGCCTAAAGAGTAAGAAGGGGAAGCCGTGCCCAAAGAGTAAGAAGGGGAAGCTGTGCCCAAAGAGTAAGAAGGGGAAGCCGTGCCCAAAGAGTAAGAAGGGGAAACCGTGCCATCTTCAAGCAAAAATGATAATGAGCCTGCCAAACTTGGAACAACCAAAAGGAGTTTGATGCCCTCAAAAGGGTCAAGCACACCTGTCTTCCGATACATCCCAATGTCGAGAAGAAAGAATGGACAATCCCCATTCAAAACTGGAACAAGCAAAGCCAACACACATTTGCACAAGGACGATGTAAAGCTGACAAACACAGTTTTACCTTTGACACAGCCAAACGACGCTAAAATTTCAAAACCACCGTTAGGTTTCGTAAAACCCCTGCCATAGGCGGCAGAACCAAACTCTCTTCCAAACAAGAGGACCGAAGAAGGTGTCGACCCAAACGCCTACAAACTTATGTCAAAGGCTAGGTACAATTTCGCCTCCTCTTCAAATCTTGGAAAGAATAACGCAAACACCGTCAACAACAAAGAACGTGACCTCACTCAGACTCAAAAGAAGTTGAAGGAGCATGGTTACGGAGTTGACAATAACAAATCTGGACTTGGCTTTACACCAAATACACCTGTGAAGATCTCAAGAAAAGCAAAGAACAATAACGATCAGCACATCAACGTGAACATTAAACAAAATCAAGAGGAGCCTAAACCCGCCCCTCGAACATCAGTCTTCGAAAGGCTTAACACACATTGGTGGACAAGACCGAACCTCTATCTTCAAAAGGCTTAACATGCCAACACCTCAAAGCTTTGTTTTTGAAAGGTTTTAAAACCCAAGAAACAAAACAACATGGCTATTTCTCCTCCATGACGGTCGGCCTTGGAAAGACTTGAAGAAACCAATGAGCCTTCTAGAAAGAGGAAGACAACGCTGAAGGAAGAAAAACTCGACGGTCTAGCAAAAAAAGACAATGTTCGAAGCTTGATTCATTCAAGGATGAAACGCCAAGTAACCCTGGAGGTGGACACAAAAGGACCACTGAAGGTAAGGAAATGCACCATCATCCACACAGGCCAATCTTCACGCCAACAAGCCCAAGAGGACGGCACTGAAGATGAGGTCCAAGACGTCTTCCACATCACAATCCAAGAAGACAAAGAAGACGAAGTCCCTAAGGAAGATGTCACTGCTGCACCACCACAGCTCGAGGATAGGGGGCAAGCTATGGTTGATGATCTTAAGAAGCTCAACTTAGGCACAAGTGAGGAACCGAAGCATATCTTCGTAAGCGCATCACTAAGTGTGGACGAGATCGAGGAATACTACCAACTACTCTTGGAGTACAAAGACGTCTTTACTTGGACCTACGAAGACATGCCTGGCCTTGACCCTACCATCGTCGTGCATCATCTCGCAGTCAAGCCTAGAACATGACCGATAAAGAAAACTTAAAGACGCTACCGATCCGAACTCATCCCATAAATTGAGGCCGAGATTGACAAGCTAATCGAAGCAGGCTTCATTTGAGAGGTGCAATACCCTAATTGGATCTCCAACATCATCATTGTCCTTAAGAAATTTGGACAAATAAGTGTTTGCGTAGACTTCCGAAACCTCAACGATGCTTGCCCAAAGGATGACTTTCCCTTGCCAATCATCGAAATCATGGTGGATGCGACCACTGACCACGAGGCACTATCATTCATGGATGGCTCATCTGGGTACAATCAAATTCACATGGCTTCCGAAGGCGAGGAATTAATAGCCTTCCGCACTCCAAAAGGTATCTATTGCTACAAGGTAATGCCCTTTGGCTTGAAGAATGTTGGAGCCACATATCAACGTGCAATGTAGAAAATCTTCAACGAAATGCTGCACAAAAATGTAGAATGTTTTGTAGACGATGTAGTTGTCAAAACCAAGAAGAGATCCAATCACTTGAAGGATTTACGAATGGTGTTCGACAAACTACGACACTACAACCTCAAAATGAACCCGTTGAAATGTGCACTTGGCATCATTTCTGCAAAGTTCCTCGGCTTCATTGTCAAGCACCGTGGCATTGAAGTGGACCAATTAAAGATCAAGGCCATTCAAAGCATGCCTAAGCCAAGGAATCTACACAAGCTGAAAAGTCTACAAGGATGGCTAGCCTTTATTAGGCGCTTCATCTCCAACCTTGTTGGACGCTATCAACCCTTCAGTCGATTCATGAAGAAAGACGCTACATTCATATAGGATGACACCTACCGCAACGCCTTTGGAAGCATAAAAAGGTACCTTGCAAGCCCACCTGTCTTAGGAGCCCCTATGCCTGGAAAACCATTCATACTATACATTGCTACATAAGAATATTCCATTGGAGCACTCTTAGCACAAGAAAATGAAGACCAAAAGGAAAGAGCACTCTACTACCTAAGTAGGACCCTCACTGTTGCCGAGCTCAACTACTCAACAATCGAGAAGATGTGCCTTGCCTTAGTCTTTGCCGTCCAAAAGCTTAGACACTACATGCATGCTTATACCATCCACTTGGTTGCTAAAGCTGACCTGGTCAAATACGTCATGTCTAAACCAGTTTTGACAGGGCGACTAGCTAAATGGGCGTTGCTTCTCAATCAATATGAGATCATCTACGTCCCAGCCAAAGCTGTCAAGGGATAAGCCCTAGCAGGCTTCCTTGCCGATCATCCAATCCCAGCCGATTAGAAAATCTCATACGACTTGCCTGACGAGTTGGTGTTCTATATCGACATTTTCTGGACATGGACAATGTTCTTCGACGAATCCACACGAGTAGACAGAGCGGGGGTAGAAGTAGTATTCATTTCACCACAAAGACAAATACTACCCTATTCCTTCCGACTAAGCGAGCCATATTCCAACAACATCGCTGAGTACCAAACGCTAATTATCAGACTCCAAATAGCGATCAACATGGAAATCACAATGCTATAATCAATTAACTCTTGACTCAATGTGAAGTGAGGAAAGATGATCTCGTCCCATACTTCCGGCTAGTAACTCAACTGCTATGAAATTTCGAGGTAGTGACGCTAGAACATGTGCCAAGAAAAGAAAAGAAAATGGCAGATGCTCTAGTTAACTTAGCCTCAAGTATGGTGCTAGAAGAAGACGAAGCTACAGACGTGCCAGTTTGCCAAAGATGGGTGATCTCGCTTGTCACCAAAACACTACTGGATGATACAAACGTCATCTCAGTACTTCCAGTGACACAGAAGAGTGGAGATAGTCATTGATCAACTACTTGGAGCATGGAAAGCTTCCGGACGATCCTAGACGTCGTTCTGAAGTACGTCGACGAGCACCTCACTTCCTCTACTGCAAAAGGAACACTCTGCCGACACTTTTTTGAAGGAATACTTCTAAGATGCCTAGGTGAGGAAGAAGCCAATCAAGCCATGGAAGAAGCATATTCAGGTATATGCGGAGCACATCAGTCTGGACTAAAGCTACACTTCCAGCTCAAATGAATAGGCTATTACTGGCCAAGCATGGTGAAGGATTACCTGGAGCATGCCAAAAGGTGCCAAGCCTGCCAGTTCCACGCCAACTTCATACATCAACTGCCTGAACCATTACACCATACAGTTGTTTCATGGCTATTTGATGCATGGGGATTGAACGTCGTGGGACCAATCGCACCAAAATTATTTGTCGGAGAGGCCTACATCCTAACTGCAACATATTACTTCTCCAAGTGGGCTAAAGCCGTACCCCTAAAGAAAGTCAAGAAGGAAACTGTCGTCCGCTTCATCAATGAGCATATCATCTACCGATATGGTGTGCCTCGCTACATCATCATTGACAACGAAAAACAGTTCTCTAACCAACTCGTGGACGAGCTCTACGAGAAATACAAGTTCAAGCAGCACAAGTCTTCTATGTATCATGCTCCGGCCAATGGTCTTGCAGAAGCATTCAACAAAACGTTGTGTAACCTCCTAAAGAAGGTGATCGGCCAAACAAAGAGAGACTAGCATGAAAGAATAAGTGAAGCACTTTAGGCGTATAAGATGACACATAAGACTTCTATCCAAGCTATGCCTTATTCTCTCGTATATGGCGTGGAAGCTATCCTACCACTCGAAAATCAAATCCCGTCACTAAGGATGGTTATACAAGAAGGCTTGACTGAAGAGGAAAATGCAAAGCTACGACTTTAAGAGTTGGAATGACTCGACGAAAAGAGGCTCGAAGCTCAACAACAATTGGGATGCTACCAAGCACGGCTATCCAAAGCATTCAACAAGAAGGTCCGCCCAAGGTCTTTCCAAACTGGAGATCTTATCTTGGCATTACGAAGGCCCATCATCACAACTTATAAAACAAAAAGCAAGTTCACATCAAAGTGGGATGGACTATACGTAATATAAGAGGTCTACACTAATGGTGCCTACCTAATCATGGCAGAAGACGACTTGAAGATTGGCCCATCAACGAAAGATTCTTGAAACGTTACTACCCTTAAAACAAAACAAGCAATACTTCTCGCCTGCATGAGCCTAAACTGCACAAAGCACAATGCTCCTCGCCTGAACGAGCCTAAACTGCACACGGCATAACGCTCCTTGTTTGCACGAGCTTAAAAGGCGACACTCAACGCTTCTGGCTTGCAAGAGCATAAACTGTGTACGGCAAAACAAAACAAAACAAACCAAAAACAAAAAAAAATCATCATTAAAATTGCCACAATCCATAATTCCTTAAAATACATCATGACTTGATCCCTCCTCAACTAAGGGTATGTAGGCAACTTGAAACTTCAAAACTTAAAGTACAGTCACATCATCAACAAAAACACAAACACTTTGAAGAATAAAGAATAAATTCAAAATGTGAATACTTTATTTCTTTAAAGGAAGAATTTGGCTACAAAGCCATATTACAAAATGAGCAAAAACAAAGACGGCTTCTCCAGTAGTCAAGAAAGTGTTATTCCAAGTAATAGCTCCCATGCGGATGTGATCGCCAAAAAGCTCAAACGAAGCCGATGAATTGTCTCGAATATGGTGCGAAGAATTCAAAATAAAAATCCTTGATGTACAAACTTATTCTTTGGAGTCGGTTGACCAAAATCTGTCACTTCCCAAGACACTTCAGAAGACCACGACTTGATATGCATCAAGTTGTCTTTTGCAGGAAGAACAAACGCCTGAGGGCCAGTCAAGGGCGCACAAAGCTTCAACGTCGTCCCTCTATCTTGCGAATCACCTTCCTTCGCAAGAATAGTAATGGTATTAATCTTAAAGCACTTGAAAATATCATGGCTACAACAAAATAAACAAAGCAACATAAGCACAAAAGTGGGGCGGCAAAGAAAGAAAAAAAAATCATTTCACTAAAGCAAAAGACATGTGAGACAAACCTTGTGAAGTTGAAGAATGACGATGAAAACATTGCAACAACAAGAAGAAATCATGCACGAAGCTTGATCAAGCATGGCAAAGAGGGCAGCTACAAGATGGTCCTTCAAGGCACGCTACAGTAGCAAAGAAAACCAAAACGCCACGTAATTGCACTACGTAACCCTGCAACGATTACGCAAGTAGTTTCTTGCACTGCAAGGCGAAGAGGGCAGGTACATGATGGTCTTTCAAAGTGCGCTACAATAGCAAAGAAAATGAAAACGCCACATAATCGCACTACGCAACCCCGCAGAGATTACGCAAGCAGTTTCTTGCACTGCACGGCAACGTCATCACAGAGGAAAGCTATGACCAAAAGGCACTACACAGTATAAACTCGTTGCGGTCTTTTGCACCACCCCACAGAGTAAAAGTGAAGTATTGCAACAAGCTTCAAGCAGCTACAACTCGCACCAAACATCGACAAGGGGCACGACAGCAACAGTAACAAATGCGCACGGCAACATCACTACCAAGGGAGTACTGTGACCAAAAGGCACTACACAGCGTAAACACGTTGAAGTCTTTTGCACAACACTACGTGGTAAACAATGATGCACTGCAACAAAGCTCCAAGTAGCATCAACAAGCGAAACCCACGACAAAAGCTCCAAGCAAGTCCACGGCAAGGAATTGTGTATGAAAAAAATACACACCCAATGGTCCTATATATAAGGATCATTGTGTCCAAGTTTCATAATTTTCCCTAAAGCCAAATGTTCCAGTTTTCAAAGTTATTCCCGTAGAAGTTATTTTCCCGTCAGAATTGCGCATCTGTAGGAAAATGCAAAGTTGAAGGCTTTCCTGATTTTTCCTAGTGGCATGCGATATATGCCTGAAAAGATAAGGGATACGACTATGTTTCTCATATTTTTACAGAATTTTCCAGAAAAGAAATCAACCTCAAACTGGGCGTGCAAGTCAGATGACATGTTTCCCAAAACAAAAAAGGGAAAGAAAAAATATCTCCTTGTTGTGGGAATCAAAAGAAAGAATTAAAAAAAACCCTCCTTTCTGTAGAAAAAAAAACTCCATCCTTGCCATGGGAAATAAAAAAAAGAAGGAAAGAAAGTTGTCCTTCTTGCCATGGAAATCAAAACAAGGAACAAAACATCTCCTTCCTTGCCGTGGGAAAAAGAAAAGGGGATACAAAAAAATTCCTCCTTGTCGTGGGGAAGCATCCTATTTACCTAAACCTTAAAGGAAAATGCACATCCTATTTACCTAAGGACAAGCATTAAATCTTTCCAAAACCTTAAAGGAAATCACCAAAACATTCCAACACTTTGAACGAAGTCACTCTCGTTACCAAAATTGAAGGGGATTCCTATCGAAGGAAGGAAAACATTTTTCTTGCAACCACATGGAAAAATTCAAAATGCGCCAAATGTATTTTGTCAAAGATTATGGGAAATCAAATACGCACAATAAGTACGTTCTGATTTATCCATTTTCAAAATTTCTTTCAAGATCAAGCCTCTACGACCCTTGAAGAAAAAAATTTCATTTCTTTCAAGATCAAGCCTCTACGGCTCTTGAAGAAAAGTTTCATTTCATTCAAGACCAAGCCTCAACGGCCATTGAAGAAATGTTTCGTTCAAGAAATATGCCTAATAGCCCTTGACGAAATTCATCATCTCTATTCAAGACCAAGCCTTAATGGCCCTTGAAGAAATGTTACGTTCAAGAAATACACCTCAATGATCCTTGACCAAATTCATCATTGCAATTCAAGAAATACGCCTCTATGGCCCTTGAAGAAGCAAATTATTCAAGAACAAGTCTCGACGACCCTTGAGTTAGAAAATTCACATTGCAGGACTTCAAAACACATTTCCTACAAGTGACAAGCACATGCCTACAACATGCCTTGAAGTGGGGACATTTGTAGATAAGTAAATTTCACTGCATACAAATGATGCATCACAAAGCTCCACATGGCATATGACTCATCACAAATGGACAAGTCATCAATGACATGTGGTGCAAATCAAGCAAAGGAAATAGAAAACTTCCCCAAAAACTCGGCAAACAAGGGAGAATCCTTTTTAAATTCGGCAAGGGATCAAAATACTCTCAAAATCAGAAAGAAAGTTAAGGCATCTTCATAAAACAAACAAGACTTTAACGATGTTATTCGCTATATGCTTACTCGGCCGATAGTAAAAGACCGAATCGGGAAATGGACAATGGCACTGTCCGAATTCAGTTTGCAATACGTGCCCCAAAAAGCTGTTAAAGGATATGCCTCCTTCTCCATACGGTTTTAGGGGCAATGACGTCGAAATTGGCATGATGGAAACATGTGATAATTATTGGACGATGTATTTTAACGGCTCTAGTACTTCAACCTTAGTTGGCGTTGGAATCGTCATCCAGTCCCTTGATCACTACCGATGGTATTTTTCTCTCAAGTTGGATTTCGACTGTACAAATAATCAAGCCGAATATGAAGCCCTCATCATCGGCCTTAATGTCCTTCATGACTTAAGGGTAGCTCGCGTGCTTGTCCTTGGTGATTCAGAACTTGTAATTAACCAACTCAATAGGACTTTTCGTTACATGAGTTGTACTCTGGCGCCCTATCATATGGTTACCAGCTATTTAGCCGAATCATTTTCAGGCATTACGTTTAAGCATATCTCATAAGTTGGAAATACCGACACAAACGAGTTGGCTCAAATAGCCTCCGGAGCACAACTCATGAGGGGTGAACTAGGCTAGGTCATACCAGTGGTGCGACGCCCACACTCGGCCTTAGTTAATCAACAAGTTCTCCAACATGACCACATAATTCGTACATGAGTTATGTCCCTACCTTCGTTATTGGAACGAGAGAGTCCTATAGATATCTGTGTAGTCTTAACATTAAAAGACGACTGAAGAAGATTAATTATGTAGTATCTCGATAATCCTAGTGGCAAACACGACTGCAAGATAAGGGTACAAGCCACGAATTACGTTATGTACCAGAATGAACTATACCAGAAAGGTGAAGACGGTCTGTTGTTATTGTACCTCAGCCCGGAAGAGGTCACCCATGCTATTACAGAAGTACATGAAGGAATATGCGGGGCTCATCAATCCGGATGAAAAACACAATGGTTGCTTCGCCGACACGGTTATTTTTTGCCAAGCATGTTCAAAGATTGCATTGAATATGCGTGAGGTTGTGTACAATGTCAAATCCATAGACCCATACAGAGAGTCCCGACCGAATTACTTCGCTCAGTCACCAAACCGTGGCCGTTCAGAGGGTGGGCTACGAATGTAATTGGCAAAATTACCCCGTTTTTCGGATCAGCAAAGCATGCATGGATACTCGTAACAACTGACTACTTCACCAAGTGGGTGTAGACATGTAAATTTTATTGCATACAAATGATGCATCGCAAAGCTCCACGTGGCATATGACTCATCACAAATGGACAAGTCATCAATGACTTATGGCGCAAATCAAGCAAAGGAAGTAGAAAACTTCCACAAAAACTCAGCAAACAAGGGAAAATCCCTTTTAAATTCAGCAAGGAATCAAAATACTCTCAAAACCAGAAAGAAAGTTAAGGCATCTTCATAAAACAAGCAAGAATTGAAGATTGCTCACAAAATAGGCAACAAGGCCTCATAATTTCGGCCAAAGGAGTAAAGTGGCTGAAATTAAGACACAAAACATCCCTAAATTCTCCTATGAACGAATTAGGACATAAATCAAAGCCAAATCCATCCAAAGGCAAGCCTTGAGAAGCTAATAAATACAAGTCCTACCACAAGCATAAGGGTCAAAAATTTTACACTCAGAGGAATCTCTGCCAAACCTTTGAAGACTAATACACTGCCAAAGCTCTATTCGAAAAACATTCAACAAAAGTCGAAGCTTTATGTCGACCAAAGCTGAAGCATTCTCTTGAAGAATCAACAAACATTTGTGCCTGACTCCTTCAAGACTTTGTTGCTATCTCATAAACTTGTAGCAAACATTCGTTTCAAGATCAAGTCACCAAGACCCTTGAATCAACGAAATTCTACATCAACATCATCTTTGCCGCACCTAGGGGTGAAGAACATGTTTCAAGCTCAAAACTTGAAGCAACTGTTCAATCTTTCGTTCGAGATCAAGTCATTGCGACCCTTGGATCAACAATCAACCATCTACATCAAATTTGACGACTGAATCAGAGGAAAATTGTAAATAGAGATTGTAACCTACAAATTCAAATCAATATAAATCTACTTTGTACACATGTTCTCGTTTCATTCGATACAGAATTTTCGTGTTTACAGTGGGTCAAAGCCAAATCATAAGCCGAGTTAACTTCTAAAGAAGTTTGTAATTTTGTAGGAGAAAACATCATGACAAGAATTAGCATATCGAAAACAAATATAACTGACAACGACATGATTTTTACAACCGACAAGTTTAAAGAATATACAGCAAGTTTGAAAATTCGGCTCGATCAATCCACACCGTATTACCCACAAGAAAACGGACAGGCCAAAGCAAGTAATAAAATTCTAATCTGCATCCTTGAGAAAATGATAAAAGAAAAGCCTGGTATATGGCATTTGAAGCTAAACGAAGCATTATGGGCATATCAAACTTCACTCCGACTAGCAACAGGGACGAACCATATACGTTAACTTATGGACATGACGCAATGCTACTAGTTGAACGTTCAGTGAAGGTGAGTTAGTATGGCAAACCGTGTTACCAGTTGGTATTAAAGATCCTAGATTCGGGAAATGGTCGCCGAATTAGGAAGGCCAGTTCATCGTCCACAAAGTTCTCGGCAAGGAGGCATACCACCTCAAGGATCGAACTGGTTTAATTCATAAATTACCAGTCAATGTGAAATTCTTAAAGAAATATTATCTGGTCACTTGGGAAATGCATGAGTAAAATTTTATTTCATTGATTTTAAAAAGGGCGCACAAGTTACAAAAAGTCAATCGGCCTACAACTAAAGACTAAATCCTAAGGAGTCGAAG
This sequence comes from Cotoneaster glaucophyllus, assembly GCA_036320875.1. Classification (NCBI taxonomy): domain Eukaryota; kingdom Viridiplantae; phylum Streptophyta; class Magnoliopsida; order Rosales; family Rosaceae; genus Cotoneaster; species Cotoneaster glaucophyllus. Next base: position 18,902,284 of record CM070069.1, on the reverse strand, counting down.
GAAGAAAAGCTTCAAGAGCTGCTTTCAGTTCTAGCCACCTTACTTCGCCCATCGTAACCTCTGCCTGTCTTGTTCTTTTGTCAAGTTGTAGTTGCTGTATCTGTTTCGCGCTAGCCGTGTACTCTACCAGTTGAGGTTTATTCTACTTGAAATCCTTTTAAAGCTCAGAAGCAATGGTCGACCTTTAAGGTTGAAGTTCAGTGATTTGACGGTCAAGATCAGCCAGTCGCTCATTCTTTGCCTTTATTTCCTTGAGCTCTGGTCGGATATCTTCATGAGTAACCATTGCAGCCTTGAGGTCATCCTCTACCTGAAAAGCCATCTCGAAGGTAGTGAAATATTGCAAGTTCATTCTAGGACAGTAGACAGATGAACGACATTCTCGTTGCTTAGTAGGCCGTCAATTGCAAGGTCGTTCAGACACTTTCCTATAGAGTCAAGGCCTTTGTGTTGAAGGATTTGCAAGGCCAAGGAAGACAGAAGTTCATGCAGCTTGGCGAGGGTGCTAGACTCGGCCACAACTACAAAGGGCTTGATTGCAGTAGCAGAAGGCCCAACCGTCCCCAAGTACTGGAGAGAATGACTTCGAGCTCAACCTCTCATGAACCTGCACAGAGAAGAGCTTGTTAGGAAAATGAGAATTCAAAGTACTAGCAGAAAAGGAAGTTGTGTTAGACTTGTTGAGATGAGACTTCGGCCATGTCTGCTGGTTCGTTGCTTGAACCTATAGAGCTTAATGGTTGAGCCCAGTGTTTAAGGAAGCTTTTTAATTCATGCGGTCGATGAAGGTTATCTACGTTTGATGGCCACTGAAGTGACCAATAAATATAAATAATGTCATTCGGCGTATAGAATTTTCAGTGAAATGAATGATTGGGCACCTGACATTTAATGTTTTCTTGGTTTAGAATTCTAAGGTTGGAAATTAATAAAAGAAAATGATTGAGCCTTACAAAAGTCAAAGTGGCCTCTTGAGGTGCCGCTTCATGTCCTGGACTTACTTCGGCCGTAGGAGGGTCGACTTGGCATGCTGCATCGACTGCCAGATGAGGATTGGTAGTTGGTAGTTCAGCTTGTCGAGGGCACTCACCAGGGGTACTTCGCTATCGTTCTCGTGGTCATAGAAGATGATTGTTCATTAGTCGCGAGATCTAGTTAAAATAAAAAGAGAACAGTCATTAAAGAAAATGGTTATACCTCTTCTTCCAGAACGATCACTAGAGTCTTCTTTGGATTTGGGGGAGGGTTTTTCTCGACCCTGATGGCCGTCGCCTCCAAAGTAGTAGCTGTTGGACCGACATTAGTAGGAGTAATGGCCGGTTCTGGAGGTGTAAGTCCCTCGACCATAGGGATGACGACTGGTTCGACTTCAACGGCGACCTACGTTGTGGGTCGAACCATAGCCGTCTGGCCCATAGTTAGAATTGAGGGGTTTTGAGGCACTTCTGCCGAAACTTGGTTAACGAAAAAAGGGATAGGGACACTAGGAGTAGTTTGACTCGAAATGATGTGTGTCTCCTGCTCTCATTTTTTTTCCTTCTTCTTGATGGGTTTTTGGGGCCGAGCAACGTTACCAGTCATCTCGACCTCCAGACGAGGCCGTTTGCTTAGACCGGTTGGCTCAGCAAGGGCCGCTACTAGAGTTGGTTAAGCTGAAGGATGAGCGATGGTCGCAGCCTTCTTGGGAAGAGGAACGAGTTTCTTTTTGGCTACCACCATCTCGACCACTTAGGCCCGTTTTATGGCACGACCACAAAGAAAAACTGAGTTTGAGTCATAACGAAGTTTGAATTAATATACGCCTTGAGTCATTTCTTTGGATTTTGGGGTGAGAATCTTCCTCGGTCGACCACCAAAAAGTTTCTTCGAAACTTCCTCGGCCGAGGTACCAAAGAAATCCTTTACATAAGCATCCCATCAGTCGATGAAGGTGCTGGTACAGTCGATTTTAGGGGTATATGGCCGAAGGTGAAATTTAGTACACCGCTCTTGGAATTTTCTCTCGGCCTCCTCGCATTCCCTTTCCGAGGAAACAGAGAGGCTTTCTCGGCTCAAGAGTGAGCGAGAAGTGAGGAGCAACAGAGGATAGCCCAATTGACGGGCCAAGAAGTGAGGATGGTAGACCTCCCAGCTGGCCCGCCGAGCATCGCAACTAAAGAGAAGGTCACGAGCCAGGACAAACAACCCCTAGGACTGTCGAAGGTCGGTTTCCTCTGCTTCTCCCCAAGCTGATATAGGGAGCCTGATGGAAGGTGGATATTTCTGGCGGCAGCAAACCAGAAATTCCTTGTCGGATAGATCTTCAAGGCTAAAAAAATATTTAAATATGTTTACGACCGAGTGAGCAGAAAGGGGGTGCGAGGCCAGTTGAGGACCTATCACCTCAGAAGAGTTGAAATTACGGATCTCCGGCCTCATCGTGCAGAAATAGACTTACAACTAGAGTTGAAAGACCCAGAGCGGGCCGTTCTGATGTGGATCGATCTTCCCAACAGAAGCCTCGGCCAAGCACTGGTTGAGGTAGGCAATAATGGTCGGTCTAAGGGCCAGGACATGGCCACTAGCCAAGGCTTCGGCCACCGGCTGTTCTCTGCTAAGCATTTGTTCGACTTGGTACAAAAAATAAATTTATTATACCAATAGAACAAGAAGGCCTAATGCTCTCCCTTCTTGAGAGCTTCCCCTTCCGAGCTAGCGAAATGGGTTATCAGGGTGCTATAGTTGAAGAAGTTTTTGTGCAGCATGTACATACCTTCTTTCGACGGCTCCTGACCATCTTTCATCAAAGTTTTGACAACACGCTCATTGAAAACCGCCTTTAGATCTAAGTCAAAATGATACTGAGAAAGAACGGTATCAACTAAAAGACCAGAAAAAGAAGTGACAAGTATAGTTGTGATGTTTAGCATGGTCGCGCCAATAAGGCCGAGAGGAATGACCATTGTATTAGTGGCCGAGCACCAAAAGCTCAACGCGGCCATCAAGAGCTCTCAATCCATGATGATTTCATGCGTTGAAAGTTTGATGGCATCAAAAATGTCTAGAGCCTTTCACTCATCTCCAAAGTGTGGCTCCATTCGAGTGACCCAAGTAGCCCAGGTCACAGGGGTTAAGGGCCGAGCTCCTTGGGGTTTGGCCGATTCCCATTTCGACAAATCCTACCCTTAAAATAAGGGTTCAAAGCAGTGAACCTTCTGAAGGAAAAATTTTGTCCTAGATAAGAACATTTGAACACATAAGCAAACTAATAACACTTTAAAGTAGGCATGCATTCAAAAACAATTTTAAAACCCATGACTTTCAAAGCCTAGTGAATGGTGAACCACAAAACTCTTTAACAACATTAAAAAGAAGAAAGGATTTTGAGATTCATTACCCTTGAAGCTCATCCTTGTTTACACAAGGGATTCACCCAAGTGGAGGGCCTTCAAGTCACCTCCTAGCTCCTTAGATCTCCCTTGTGATTTTCTTCCTTTTGATACTCCTTTGCTCCTTGAGGATGTAAGGAAATGATCTCCAAGAACACCAAAGGTTTGGTGTCTCTAAGTCTCCACACCAAGGATGAGGTGTGAAGATGAAATTGATGACTTAGAGGAAGGAAGATTGCTAGCTATTTTCCTCTAAGTGTGGCCGGCCTCTATAGAGAAAAAGTTTCTCTTATTTGCCTCAAGAAAACCCTAGTGAGAGAATGGCTATAAAGATGCATGTATACCACCTCACATATGACTGGTAAACTTGCAATTAACCCAAGTTCGCTACCACTCACCCTATGGCCGGTTTTGACCTTTTATTTGGGTTAATTTCCATTCAGTTTTAGTTGTCACACAACTTAAACTCAATGGACCTTGTGGACCAAAACCCTTTTGGGCCCCGAAACCAGAAACTAACTTGAAAGCCCAATGCGAACCTTTTCGTATAATTAATTAACTAATTGATTAATCTTGATCATTCTTAATTAAACCATTTAATTTCTTATCCATCTCATTTATATTTCTTCACTTTCCTCCTTACTTTGTGTACGATCCATTAGGCTCCAATTAGCAAGGCAATGGGCGATTATTACTCTTAACGATCGATTGTGAATTGAAACTACATTTCAATTCTCCATTTGATGAAGATTAGTGTTTGCTAATCTTCAGGGCTTCCACAAACCATGAGTGACACCTAGCAGTATGTCATGACTACCCAAGCTAAGTAGAAGTGGTTGAAGAACCTATCCAGTTACAATTACAATGCAATACAGTCATTCTTTAATACAGTACCCTTAATCACATTGTTTGAGTGACAGTTTGTTTCATGTCTACTATCTAATGTGATACTTCTCTATATTAGTCAATTGAATATGATTTGGAACAAACTTCCTAAGCCATATTCGTATGCTTTGGCCAAAGACTTCCGAATCATATCCTAGAGTATTCTCCCTCCACCATGGAAGGTTAGAGATCCCTTGTTGTGCATTCATATGCCTACATGACTAGATAGCTTGACCCCAACAATGTCGTGGACACTCTCGATGGAATGCCTTTGACATGATCAAAGATCAAGGACCTAACCATTAGACATCTATTATGCCTCAGGTCAAAGGACTACTTTTCATATTGCAACTTATGAGTTCTTACATGACATGTATGTTCGAACTCTCTTTTGATTGTAGTTCAGTGTACTCAATTATCTTTTGAGCACCTATGTGTTTGTCTCAGTGTCCAACACTAAATGACTTGAGACTAGACATACTCACATGTGAGTTAACATAACACATACTAACCTTGCAGATTGTCAATGCCCAATTGGCAATCCTATGGCTAGGAACATTTTAGGAATAAACATAAGAGAAAGGTCTCGTTAATCTAACTTACTTAGATCACTCCTCTCTTAGATTAAATACATTCCTTGGATTCACTTATTGCTTAAACACATAATACAATAAATAGTGATTAACAATAAGCTTTGATCTTCATTAAACATATAATAGTTCAACACAATAAGTATTCCAAAAGCAAAGCTATTACATCAAATGAGTTGCTTTGTGGGCATACTTCCAACACCTTCAGCATCGTAGTAATGGATTATGGGATGTCATCCTTGAAAAGTAGTCCCAGAGTTTGGTGGGAGGCGCTCAAATCACCCTCGAATCATAGGGTTTTGATGGCGTTCCAATCAATGAAGTCTCGGCACTTGTCACATTCATCGGCGAGCTTGGTGATGAAGGCGTTGGCAACCATTGATGAAGACTTGAAAGTTTTTTGGGTTTCAAAGTTTGGTTTCTTTTATGGGTTAAGAGCAAATGGCAAGAAGTTCTGAAAATTTGAAAGCGTAAAAGATCGTATGAAGTTGGGCTAGGTAATTATAGGCGGTTAAGGAAAAAGACCAAAGGTTTGGGTTTAAAGTGGGAAGGGTAAATCCGACCAAACGAATTTCATAATCATGACAAATCCTTTGAAATCCAGATGATGAGGCCGAAAAGCACGAGAATTTAGGTTGCACAATTGTGTTTAACGGCGAAATTTATGACGAAGAGACATTTCAGCGTCTGCACACCTCGAACGTGGGGGCACGCATGATTGAAGATGGACAGTTGTGACAAGGAGCTACCACGTGTCAAGTTGTGCATAAAGAGACAGAAGTGGGAAAACGTGGGAGCTGCCACGTGTCAAGTGGTGCAGCGTTGTTAGAAAAATTAATGGGTAAAAGACCATGCCTAATAAATGCATCTGGACATTTGGAGTTTATTCTTCGACAGAGAATCACTTCTTCAAGGTCGAGGCTTGGCCAGAGATTGTAGGCCGAAGACCTCAAAAGCAAGGGGGCAATGTTTGGGCCCAAAATATTGTTTTAGGCCGAGCTTAGAGTTGTTCTCGGCCTAGTAACATTCATCTAGAATTGTCATGGGTTGTCCAATCAAGGTCAGCCAAATCCTATTGTGAGGAAGATTAGTTTAGATAAGGGTAAGGTAGTTGAACTCTAGTGCAACAATGTGTCTTAAGGCTGGAGATGTTTAGAATTAAGGGATGAATCTGGTTTGTTATGAAGCTTGGTTCAAAGTCCTATTGGAGCTAGGATTGGTTGAAACCTAGTCAGATTGGGTTGAGGGGTCCTAATCCGAGTACATTTCTAGTTCGGCCATGAAGGGGTTTCGCTACTATAAATAGAGAAAGGAGTGCACCATTCAAGGTCCCTCCAATTCAACACACAAATTGCCCTGCGCAAAGCTTCTCAACAACCTTTGAGATTTTATCCTCTCCCCCTTTCTTCTCGCCAACACATCTTCAGTTTGGATAAGCAACATTGTGAAGGCAACTGGCGACATCTTCAGTTTGGATAAACAACACTAAAGCCGTAAAATCATCCGATCAAGGAGCACCTTCAATTTGGATAAACAACACTGCTTCGAGACCGACTAGTTATTTATCCAAGTCTCAACCGACAAAGATTTTTGAGTCCTTGTTGGTAGAGGTCATCTCATCATTCTTCTTGACGAAGTGAGGTGTTACAGGTTACTAGGCTCGGCACGTTGAACGCCGAGTTGTTTTATGATTGGATATTCACAAGTACACTTTAGAGTTCGGCATTCCAACGGTCGAACCATATTTACCATCAAGACATACATCTATTTCGAGTATTTGTGTCCACATAGTCTAGTGCCATTTCGGTGTGTGCTTATACTCTCACGATTATAATCACCGTGACTGAACCCAGCGCCGACGATTTGTGAACTTCACAGAACTGGCAGCCTTGTCTTTAAATTCTAGAACCCGAAGGCCGAGACATGTTCCTTCCTCGACCGCAGTCGCAAGATCAAGAAGTCAGCAGCGCGCTCAACGCGACATCAACATATTTTACTCCCCGGCCGAGCTTGGCCGTCGAGTTGGCATGCCCCGCACATAATCGAATGGCGTAGTTAGCTCATTAGTTACTCTGCATGCGCGCCACGTTGACTTGATAGTTTTTAGGGTCAACACTAACACATACGAAATCATAAAAATATCAAATCCCTTTAACCTTGTGTTGGTGATTTGGAAACGATACTTGAACTTTATGTGCACAAAATATTTGTGCCGTACAACTTTCGAATTTGGACCATTGGTTTTTGATATTTGATGGTCCAGTGATATACACCATAATCAAATGGTGACAAAATTTCCAAGAATAACGTCCACAAATAGCTTAAAAGGAAATCGAACCGTACACGTGGCAAAACCTTTCATGCTAAACCACAATCCTACACCCCGTAATAAACAGTGTTTGTGTTGGTATGCCATCAGAAAAACCGAGCTGGGAAGCGAGTCAGCCATGGCGATGGAGGTGAGTTCATAGTACGACGATGATTTCCATGTCTTTTTTTGATACGAAGAAGAAATGGGTTGGTGTTAAATTGTTAATTTTAATTGAAATTAAGTTAAATGGATTAATGGAAGCTGCTGCAGGCATGGTTCATGGACGACAGCGATTCAGACCCAAGGCTTCCTCACCATCGCAACCCCAAAGAGTTTGTTCCTTTGGACCATTTGGCAGGTCAGACTAAATCCCTTCCTTAATCAGTAATTATGAATTAATTAGCATCTAATCATTGATCTTAGACTAATTAAAGAAGGTTGGTGGGTGTACTGGTGTTGCAGAGCTGGGTGTGCTCCACTGGCGCTTGAACCCAACGGATTATGAAAACGATCAAGAACTGCGCAAAATTAGGGAAGCCAGGGGATATAATTACATGGTATTACTATTATTATTACATCACCATTTCTTAGTCAAAACTTCACTTCATTGTAAAAAAACACTTAAACTACCATTTAACTCTGACCGCAACCGTTATTGCACCAGACTATTATTGAACCCGACATTAACCGTTGACTTGTTAGAGCTTTTTGTGTACTTTGGAAATGTTTATGCTTACTTTTCGAAAAAGTTGATTTTTATGCTAATATGCTGTTAGGGTATCATCAAAGAAATAATCTTTCATATGGTGTGGGGATTTTGTAGGATTTGCTTGACATATGCCCAGAGAAATTGAACAATTATGAGGAGAAGTTGAAGAACTTCTACACAGAGCACATACATGCTGATGAGGAGATTCGCTACTGTTTAGAGGGAAGCGGGTACTTTGATGTTCGAGGGAAGGATGACCGTTGGATTCGAATTTGGATTAAGGCCGGTGATCTTATCATTTTGCCTGCTGGGATTTACCACAGGTTCACCCTTGATACCACCAATTATGTTAAGGTAAGAGTCCACTACCTAGTATCATGTTCATGGGGCATGTCTTGATGCACACAAAATTTTAGTTGTTAGAAAGAAATGAGATTTCACATAACACGAATTTGACCACAATGTAATGAAAGCAAGCATGATTGGTGAATGTTTTGAGTTTGATGTGATTAATTCGTATTTATGGGTATTTTGCAGTTGATGAGGCTGTTTATGGGAGAGCCTGTGTGGACTGCGTATAATCGGCCACAGGAAGAACATCCGGCCAGGAAGGAGTATGTAGAGAGCTTCACTAAGAAAGTAGGAGTGGCATTAAAAGCTCATTAAAGCGTCCTTGTCTTAATATATAGTAGAGAGTGTGGATATATGTAGTTTGAACGTTTTTATTATGTTTATATGTACTTGAAACTTGAGGTGGAAGTTTCATTCTAAATATGATAATGTATCTACTCCCTTATTATGAATTTCATAACTCGGGAGTTCTTTCTGTACTTTCATTTTCATGTTCTGCACTTCGTGCTTTTTCGACAGTCATTAGATTTAATAAATCAAATGAGAATCTAGAAACATAATTAAGGGGAGAAATACAGAAAGTGAAAACGAAAGTACGGAAATCGTGCCCCTTCAAGAATCATGCTTTTGTTGGAAGTCCTGATGTCTACGATCCCCCCCCCCCCCAGCCAATGGTTATGCTTCTAGTTTTTCTTTTGCTTCTTTTGTGAAGAAAAAGGATGAAAGAAGAAAAAGTGTGACAAGTATCGGGCCTCTTTTCTAACATAGTCTTTGAATTTGCATCAATCAACCCGACCGCAATAATATTGTGGGAGTTGAAATCTATGAACGATTTGGTTCTTCACTTGGAAAACAGGATCCTTCACCGACTTCAATATTTTTCTTATGGCAAACCGATTTCCTATTGAGAGACGAGTAAACTTCTGGTGCATGTGGAATACGGTGATACTATTCTACTTAAATTATAATATATTTTAGAATTATATTGAACATGTGGTCCATTCATATAATAATATGTAAAATAGTAACATCACGTCGCGATATTATAAATAAACAAAAAAAATACGATCATGTTATGAATACACACAAAAAATATAAAAGGCCAAAATTAGTCATAACAGCATCTTCCTGTTTAGTTTATTTTATAAGTACTTTTATGAGGCGTTGAATATTTGTAGCCAAGGATTCTTTTTCCAAGTATGGTGTAGGTTGTTTTTTTTTTATTTTATTTTTATAATGGTTGTTTTTTTTTTTTTTTTTTTTTTAATGGTTGTTTTATCCTGTCTTTTAGGATAAAACGACGACTTAAGCGTCACTCAGAAGAACGACGCGACCGAACAAATTCAAGGAACCTGGACAAAGCACAAAATTGCTGTGCGCGTAAACAACGGATGGGCATTTCCGTCATTTCCGTATATCCTCCGAGCTTCCTTCAAAGTGGGCCGAGGCGCGCGTGGTCTCAAAGCAACTCCGGAATCCAGATTTTGCAGGAATCGTATCGACAGCCAAAACGCATAGCAACACCAGCAGCAGCCATGGCTGCCACCCAAAAGGTACCTCCAAATCCCAATTATCTCTCTCGCTCGAACTTTCTTGTTTCCCAGGAAAAAAGGAGCCATCTTTTACCCGGAATAATTTTCTGTTGTTTTTGTGGATTTTGGTTTAATTATATGTTTTTTTGGTCAAAGGTTCAATCTTAACGCATCATTTGTTGATTATTTTCTGTTAATTATGTTTTTAATTGGTTTAATGGGTGATTAAGGTGATTCCAGTAGTATTGTATTGAATTTTGAGTTATTACCAATTAGCTTTGTGTGATGAGTTGTGAGAATTAAGATATTGCTTGAAAGTAATTTTGTTGAATTGTAGTACTGGAAAGGCAGCTAGATACAAGTACTAGGCTATGGCGGCGACCGCGCCAATGGGTTTGTTTTGATTATAAATAGTGATTAAAAGGGTTGGAAGTGTGATTGTCGAAGAATTACACACTTTTTCAGCTCGATGGTATTGAATCTTGGGGTTTTCTACGCTATGTTCGATGTTACTTTGTTTGTAGGAATAACCATGGAAAGAAAAAACATGCATTTTTGTGATCAGGATATCGTTCTCATAATGTTGACATATGTAGGATCCTAGAGAGGAAGTCATCCAAGCATGGTACATGGATGATAGTGATGAAGACCAGAGGCTCCCCCGTTACAAGGAGCCCAAGGAATTTGTATCCTTGGACCAACTTGCCGGTAAGCATTTTTTGGGAAACAAATATGTTTTAACATTTTGTGCTTGTTTTAGTTTTTAAAAATCAATGTATTAGAGAAACCTTGAGATTGACATCTCTTATTGATGAAATAAGATGAACTGGTCTTAGGTGGTATTGATTTATACAAAGTAGACCGGCTAGATGTGTTTTCAACCAAATGATACTAGTTAATGTAAGGGATAAAATACCAAGCATGCCGAGACTAATCTAGGAAGAGTTGGAAAAGATTCATAAAACTTAGGTTTCGCAGGAGATACCATTTATAATGTAAAACGTAGGTTGATTCCACTTGGTTGGGGCAATAAGGATGATGATAATTGTTCTAGTTATTAACTTCTTGGGAGCAATTAAGTTGATCTGCAGAGCTTGGAGTGCTCAGTTGGCGTCTAGATGCTGATAACTACGAAACAGATGAGGAGTTGAAGAAGATTTGTGAAGAACGCGGTTCCTCCTACATGGTTTGTCACACTACCTTTTGTTGTTCTTTTCTATATTTGTAACTTCTTTGTGTCATGTAACCAAACTCTTTAGTTCATTATGTCAAGGCACTGATTTACAAGAATGTCACGTTTCGTCCATTGATCTCCAATATCTTGTGAAAATGATTGTTTCTTATTGACTATTAAAATGTTGACCCTTTATGAATGCACACTTTGGAATGTTTTCAGCCTTTTTCCCCTTCCCGTTTATAGTTTGAAAACCAATAACCAGATTATGGTAACTGTGAATACGCAAATTCACAATAACTCTCTCTGCACGGTTGTACTGTATATTTAACCGGATAATGTTTTCATCTTCTAGGACTTCTTTGAGGTTTGCCCTGAAAAGCTTCCTAATTATGAGCAGAAGATAAAAAAATTCTTTGAGGAACATCTTCACACTGATGAGGAGATCTGATATGCTGTGGATGGAAGTGGTAGGATTAGTTATGCTTTATCTTAGTATGTTATCCCTTCTTTACTCACCTCTTCCGATTAGTGATTGTGTACATTTTTGTGAAGGTTATTTCGATGTTAGGGACCGCAATGAATGTTGGATTCGCGATGGGTGAAAAAGGAGGGGAATGATTGTTTTGCCTGCTGGAATTTATCACCGATTTACATTGGACACAAACAACTACATAAAGGTATTGGTTCATAGATCCAAAATGTTGCAATGTCTACTTTTTGTTTTTTCCCTCTCTTTTTTCCAGCGAGTGGAGACTAATTGTGCTTGTATGAAGACACACTTCTACATTGTGACTTCTTAAAAGCATTCTATTTCTGGGACGATGATGAAGGTTCAGGATGGGGATCTTCCATTTTTGCTTCAAATTTTTTTCCTATGTAATGAAACAAAATTTCGTCTCCATTCATCGGTGTGCACTTTGTCATCATGATTTCCCACTGAACTTTGTGACAAAAAAACACTTAAGTAGTTGAGGCACTGTGACATGACACTAAAGCAGATATCAGCACTTGATACGGCTTTTGATGGACTTGTTCATAAAAAGTGCATTAATTGTAATGTAGATGTGAATCTAATGATTTCATGTGCCTTCGATATGCTAGGCCTGAATTGTTTTTACATCTGTGTTTGTGTCGATTAAGAAGTTGCACATTTAACCTTATAGTGTTGAATTTAATAACTTTAATATTCTCAAAAACATATGTTTAATGCAGGCAATGCGTCTCTTTATTGGCGATCCAGTTTGGACACCCTTTAATCGTCCTCATTATCATCTTCCCGCAAGGTATGGTTCTGTCTCTCTCTACATTTTGGACATCCCTACTTACATTTATGCATGTGATAGAACGTCAGATAGTCTTTTGAGTCTTCTTACAAAGGGACCTTTCTTTCAGGGAAGAGTATCTTAAAGCTTTTGTGCACAAGGAAACTGGTGACCATGCAGTTAATGCTGCGGCATAAAATCTGGCTTTTGCTTCTAAATGTGGGGTTTACAGATAATGAAGTACGATTATGGCTATGCATGGCAAAGATACATATGGTTGTATTGTCTGGGATGCAACTTGTAACTTTACGGTGTCGTATGATGCTTGTTAAGCTGTGTTGTAGTAAGCTTGGCCTTTGTGTAAAGCTCCAATAATGTTTACTTGTAGTTCTTTGTGTATTGATACATAAATCAGTTAAAATTTAATAAATATTTAGTTATATCGTGTTATATAGTGAGTGCTTGTGTTTCCAGTGTAACCTTTATGCCCTGGCATGCTAGAAGGTGTTGGCTCCTTTTTGTTTCTGGCTCTGTCACCTCACTGAGATTTGGAAGCTATGACACATACTTGTTTTGTCGTTCTCAATTCTTTTAGATGATGTGGTCAAACTCGTGATGGCGGTGCGATGATTCCATTGAAAAACTTATCATCATTTTGAGTGGGTTCTTGCTGTGTACAATAGGGGTGGAATTTTTTGCCAAATTACCATACCAACCGTACCATACCAAAGTTGTACCCAAAAATTTGTACCATTGGTAACGGTACCGTACCATACATTTTTGGTATGGTAATGGTACTCAAAACTATTACCAATGGTATACCGTACTGTACCACTACTATTAATATTATATTATATTATTTATTTATTCATTCATTTATATATAATTAGGTATTATTATCATTATATATGCACTTTATATTTTTTTCTAGTCATTTATCCAATCATCTCCCACTTAGTGGGAAAAGGCTTTGTTGTTGTTGTATTTATCCAATCATCTCATCCTCTAACCTCTACTTTCCCCAAAAAAAAAAAAACATAAGCCTTCTTGCGTTGTGACTCTTCATCTTTTCACTCATCTAGCCATTGACTTCATCTCTTCTGCTCTAGTTCCGGCGACTCTCTCTCTCCAGAGTCCATCTCATCTTCTCCTTCATCAAATTGGGATGTCTTTCTCCCTAGCTTCGTCTATCAAGTTAATTTTTGTACAATTTTAAAGAATGTAGAGATGGAATTTAGGAATCTTTGTACTATTTTTTTTTATAGGGATATTGGGTTCTTTCAGCAATTCTTCTATCTACTTACTTCTAGTTTATTAAATAAATCTCTATAAAATTCTCATAATTAAATAAAAAAAAGTTTTAGAAACCCAAAGGGAGTGGCCAAAACATGTTTGGGCCTTGAATTGGGTTGGAAAAAAACTCAAATTTTGGCCCAAAACAAAGTGGTAATAACCATTACCATACCATGCCAACCGAACTATTTGGCATGCCAAAATTCAGTATACCAAAAGTTTGATAAGGTAATGGTAATAGATTTTGTTATACCAAATACGGTAATGGTAATAGATTTTGTTATACCAAAAGTTTGGTATGGTAATTGGTACATGAGTTTTGGTATGGTAATCGTACCAATACCACCCCTAGTGTACCAGGGGTTTGCTTACTTTTGGGCTTTCTACTGAGTTAAAATAGGATGGATTAGAATGGGTCAATAGACTCAATACTTGACATCCAAATTGAAACGATCCAAAACATGGCTTGATTACTATCCTTATGATTTAGCTTCTTTCAAATGCTTATACAAATTGAGGAGGCTTCACTTGGTTTCGATTCGATAACGCTAAGTGCAGCGGAATTTGAGAGTAGAGGAATGTACGAGTAATGGATTTGTAATTCAAGCAAGTAAGAGTATTTCTTTCGAGTATTGCATATGCAAAGAAACTTTTTGAATCATGCTTTACTTTGGATTCGATCCAAACACTTTTCGATTATTGTGGTAGCAAATTTCTCCTGTTTATAGTCTTGAAAAAATTGTACCTACAAAATTAATTAACATCTTTGACGATGTGGGGTGGAGTTTGGCCAATAGATATTCGAGGCTTAAGTCAGTTTCTCTAAAAAGAGAGTTTAGGGCTTAATTGCGGCATAAGCTTACCAGAAACTGGTGGAGATGAGGTATTTATAAAGTTAAGGGTGACATGGGTGTAGGGTTTTGCTACACATGGCAGCATCCGATTGGCAAAGGTGAGTCATCTGTAGGATGAATGAGGAAAGAATAATCTCAAAAATATAAATTATGAGATAATATCTTGAGATTATCGGGCAAGTATCCTTAGTTAGATGTGATTGAAATTCATTCATTGTTTGAGTTGATCTTCAATTAGAAGAGTATTAAGTATAAGATTTGGTACTTAACCCTATTCTTTGACTTTTCTCCTTGCCAATGGCAAGAGAGCTTGATGATGTCGTAGTATCGTCATCAAGGAGATTGAACTGTGCGTGTATTAAATGCACGCCTCGCAAATTTAATTAGGGTATTTGTCTTATTAAAAAAAAATCCACATGGCAGCTCGAAAATATTTAGGATTTTTTTTGGCTTGCAATTACTATTCCTAGTTGTCAATTAGAGCATCTCCAAAGGAGATGTCAAAATGTACACATCAACTATAACAGTAAAAAAGGACCACACTAATATTATCCAACTGATGTGTCAAATCTTATGTGGCGATGATATAAATTGGTAGCAAAATAGGTTGCTGTCAAATTTGACAACAGCTTCAATTTTTTTTTTTAATTATTAAATGTATTTTATTCATTTTTAATTAGTTTAATCATTTATTATAATTAATGTTGAGTTAACCGATACAATTATTCTACTTTTTTTTCTTCTTTTCAATCAAGGAAAGTGAACACATTACTGATTAAACTTTAAATGTCATTCATTAAATTTTAATTAGTTTAAAAATTTATTTTATAAAATAATTATTTAATTTGACATACTGGTTGGAAAACAAAACTTTAAAAGATGTCAAAGTGCTACATAAGCTGTCAAAATTTAAATTTTATGTTCAAAATTGAACATCTCCTCTGAAGATGTTCTTATTTCTTAGGTGATGACAAAGAACCGCATATCATTGTGGTTACCCGATCCTGGTGCAATAATTTAAGTTCAAAATTGATTCAAATTAAAGTTAGATTTGGACCCCCCCCCCCCCTAATTTGCTTTTTGAGATATATTTTTGTCGGCTATATTCCATGAGTTCTATACACATCTTCGAGCCCTTAAAATATTAGTTCTTTTAAGCACTTGTTTAATCACAATTGGTCTCCTAAACTGTTGATTTGATTGTGTTTTGGGTGACTAGCAAAAATTCCAAGCTGCAATAAAACCTTCACCATCCCTTTCAACCAAATTACATTTACACGTGTGCTGTTTTTGCACCGTGGTAAGGCCTTCAGTTACAACAATTTGAAAAAGTTTTAGATTCCAACTAGGATATCACAGTCAATTTAGTATTCTTGGATATTACTCAAATGTATGTTTAACTTCACTCATCACAACCATGTCTCATTTGATTTTGATGTGTCTCGCTTGTGATATCACTTGTTAATGATCACTTTGTGTGTTTTTCTGTATGGGTATTGTTGTATTTACCGTCTTTGTGGCAAATGTATACTAGTGGTACTCGTACTTGTAGTAGTTGTGCAGAGTCTTACAATTTATGTTTGTCTGTGCAAATTTTCTTCAGGTCAATATAATTATAAACTATGTACTCATATAACAATATAACATCTTATGTAACTGTTCTTGTTCATAGATCGTAATAAAAAGGGTTGAATTTAATTTTGATATATGATTGATATAGGTGCTTTTGAAAGGTTTCAATTTTTTTTTTGTTCTTTGAGTTATGTCTCTAAAAGCACCTTAATTTTGTGATTAACTTAAGTTTTTACGTTTTGAAGCCGAGTAGATTGGCACCTAGGAGAGAATGTTGCGTGAAGGTGATCTTGATTTTCAGGTCATTAGGATATATGTATATACACACTACTCTTTGGCACATATATTTCAAAACTCTCTAGACCTTCAACAATGTTTTAAACCCCGCAGCAATGCGCGGGTACACCTGCTCAGATTGTCTTTCTCCTTTAATACATTTGCTTATGTATAATCAATCTTGTATTTAGTTTATTAATTTACTTTCTACCGTTACTTCTAAGTTAAAACGTGATATGTACGGCAATAGTGGCAAACTTTTAACTTTTAAAACAGTGTCATTATTTTTAGAAATAGTGATCACTAATTCTATAAAAATAATTTGAAATTGTTCTTTTTTTAAAAGCATTAACAAAAAATTAAGTGTTTTTTATGAATAAAATTTCATAAAAAATATTTATAAAAATAGAAGGAGTAGATGACATGAGAGAAGAGAGAGAAAGAAAGAGAAAGGGGTGGAGCCAGGTGGAATGGGAGAGAGGGGGAGAGATTGGACATGAGGAGAGATGAGAGAGAAGAATGAGGGGTAGTGCTTGGTGGAAGAGGAGAAAGGGAGAGAAAAGAAAAGGGCATTTTTATTAGGCTGTTTAATCATTAAATATAGTTATCAGGATGCTTTTGGTGAAGGTTCCAAGTTTTGAAGCCTTTTTATTAGTTTCCTTTAAAAATCATCCTATTCTATTTTCATAGTCGAAAGAAGAAGAAAAAAAATTAAACATAAGAAAAACTAGAAGAAGACAAAACTACAAAATGAGAGGGAAAAGGAAGAGCCCAGCAAAACCCACACAACCATGAGCCACCCCCAATCCAATTTGACACCTGACTGCAACCATCCTCCACCCAGCCAAGCTTTATCTATGGATGCAAATTTTCTCCATCTGTTCCTTTGATGAAAAAATGCACCTACAAAATAATAACACCTTAGATTAAGGCCAAAAGCCTCACGCGCTCACAATGAATGGGGGGCTTTGGCCGAAGAATCTCCAATGCCAAAGTTAGAATTATGAAAAGAATGTGTTTAGGTGTTTGTGGGTAGCAAAAAGCCTCATGAATTTTAGAGATAAAAGGTGTATTTATAGGAGAGGAGATGAGTATAGGCCGGCCCTCTAGGGTTTAGGGGTGGCTGGTGAAGACAGTTGTCTCTTGATCATTGGTTATTGTGTAACCAATGCCACGTCTCCCTAAGTTGTTAGAATGTTTGTTAGTTGGTTAATTAGTTACTTTGTGGTTATTGTTCAGTATATAATGTACTTCAACTTACAAATGTAATCAGTTGTCATTTTTCCTCAAATATACAAAAATTTCATTTCTCTCTCTAGTTCTTCAATCTTTCTCAATTCTTTAATGTTCTTTGATTCTTTCTCAATGTAGTTGTATAGAGCCAATAGGCTCACGCCATGGATTCTAGTGGTTCCGTTTTCATTAGATTTCAATATCTTCTAGTTTCATTTCTCTTCCATTAAGTTATTTAGTGCTTCTGCAATCGTTCTCAATTTTTTTTTTCTCTTCATCGTTCTATAATTTCTAGGTTATTTTTCCTTCTAGATTGTGCGTAGAGATTGTTGGGGATATATGGGTTTTCAAAATTGTGGTGTAATCTGAATGTAGTTGGCTAGTGGGTTCTTGCCTATCACCTGTTTGATCTTATGAGTCAATGAAATTTAGTGTCGGAACAAGCGATCTTGCATGCCATGTGTTCAAGATCAACTATTTGATGGATTGCTCAAGTCAGAGATTTAAGAAAGGTTCTATTCTCAGTCTTTTATGATATATTTGGAGTTTGTGTATGATTCGTTTTTGAATTCTTGGTTCAATTGATATATGACCCATGTTGAAGAAATTCAAGAGATGTTCAATTATGTGAATGAAAAGCTCACATCTTTGGTTTTTGATTATGGGTTTCTTTGTGTCTGATGGAGTTGCCAAAATTTTATGGAAATTCGTGACACCCGCTAATTGTCTGTCGGGTTTGTCATCATGCCTAAGAGAACTGGGTTTTTTTGTTGGTCTTTTTCATTTTGCTGTGAAGATTTCAATGGAGTGAGAGAGTGAGATCAGAGATGTTATGGACACGATCGATTGCAGAGACCTGATGGTTCTAAGAGATGGTGTCTAATTGATTTTGGAATCAATCCATTTGGAAGTAGCGGAACAAGATGGGAAAATTCTTCCAATTGGTGATTTCTCTCTATGATCCTCTAGTGGTTGCTTCTGCATCTCCCAAGTTTGGTAACTTTCTCTTAATTCACCAAAATCCTAATTCTTGATAACTTGATGTATCTACCAGTGATTTTTGCTAGTTGGAGATATCGTCTATATATCCAATTGCTCATGTTTCTCTGCTTGAAGACTGTTTTATTCTTAATTGCTTCTTGAATCTTGAAATTACTACTGTTGACTTGTGCGAAACTGAGAAGTACAATGTCTGGGAAGATTTTTAAGAAGTATATTAAGGAGTTCGTGGAAGTATTTTTATTCCATCACAGCCTATAATATCAAGTCTAACAAGCTTAGTTGTCGCATGTATCTACTATAAGTCCTATTGTATGTTTCTTAAAGCAATGAAATTTGAAGAAGTTTTTTACGGTAAATCCCACAAAGGGTAATCCCGTGTTATGAGTAGGTAAATCCCATGAAGGGTAATCCTACATGCAATGTGAAGGCCGATGTCATTGTTAAAAGAAGTTGTTTATGGTAAAATCCATAAAGGGTGATCCCATGGTACTATAGTTAAGGCCGATGCCACACTATAGTTTGTTAATTTTCTGTTGTTATAAATATTAAAGGCTGAAGCCAATGTTGAACGAGATTGTTGATGGTAAATTCCGCGAAGGGTAATTCCAATTAGAAGCTTATATACCGACATGTGGATGTGTTCCAACTCCTTTATAGAAGGCTATTATTTGTGAAACTCTTATTAGAGGTAGAGGAATCTCTGGTAAGATGCAGAGGAATACAGGATGTCATGGTTTCTGGATATGTGCATCATAATTGTTTCAAGTCTTGGAGAATTGGTTCCTGCATTCTGTTTGTAAGGGTTTTGGTTTGCAGAAAGATTTTGTGTTCCCATAAACTACATAGAAGAAAGCTGAAAAACAGCTCGTTAAGAAATGTTTGAATTCTACTGTTGCTGCTCATTTTTCCAGCCATTTGCATGCTTAGGTTCTGTTGTAGTAGTTCTTCATGATGCTAGTGATGTGTTCCTAGAGGTAGGGAAGATGTTCAAATACAGTGGTGCTGAAAGGATACCTAGCTTGGCATTTATTCTTTTTGTATTGCCTTGGATCATACTGCAACTCATTTACTATCCACTATGGATCATTTGGAGTAAAAGTTATGGAGTCATCCTGACATTGGACAAGAGCAAACACTTAATAGATGGACCAATATTTTACTTTGTTAAATACTCTCCTATACTGCTACTTTTTCTTCACATTTTCTGGTGGATCTTGATTTATCAGACGCTTGTTAAACAAATTCAAGCAAGAGGCTAGCTTAGTGATGACCTTCGGTCAAATAAAGTCTCACACTCTTTCACCTTCCTATCAAGGACGTTGGAAATAAACTGCATATCAGCCTTTAAAGAATGAAAGTCTGAAGCAATCTTAGGCTCAACAGTTTGCTCATATTGCCGCAATCTCAGGCTTGGTACCCTAGCTAAGATTGAGGGGTGATGAAGACAGATGACTCTTGGTCATTGGTTATTATGTAACCAATGCCACATCACCCTAAGTTGTTAGAATGTTTGTTAGGTGGTTAAATCAGCTGTTAGTTGGTTAATTAGTTACTTTATGGTTATTGTTTAGTATATAATGTACTTCAACTTACAAATGTAATCAATTGTCATTCTTTCTTAAATATACATAAATTTCATTTCTCTATCTAAAGTTTCTCTCTAGTTCTTCAATCTTTCTCAATTCTTTAATGTTCTTTGATTCCTTCTCAATGTAGTTAACAGCTAGCCCTAGGTGGTATTTTGGGTGAGAATATTCCAAGATATTTGATTAAATAAATATCTTGGAGTAATTAGGTAAATATCCTAAATTGATGGGATTAGGATCACTTACTTGAAAAATGTCTTATCTGATTAGGAATGCATTTATGATAAGAATAAGGAATATCCTATCATAAATACTTTTGACTTTTCCTACAGGTAGAGGTGTCTTGAGCAATCGTTGATCTCCGTCTACTCTACCTCATCTGCGCGTGGTGACTGAGACTGCTCCCTGCTCATTTAATAGGGGCAGTCTTGTCTTTCTTGGGAAATAATACACATGTCAACTCCATGATTTTTGGGATTATTTTTAGCTCCACAAATGCCCCAACACATGCTGGCTGCTCGCAGGAAAAGGCATGAGGTGTAGGAATCCAAAGCTGCAATGGAGTTTGTGTCCCAATTTGATGTAGATTCCCTCTTTGACTTGGAATTTAAATTCTTCTAGGAAAGGGTATGTAATTGCCACCAAAACCTATTTAAGTATGCGTCAAGCAAGGTTAAATAAATTTAGAGTGCAATTAAAACCCCGCAAGAAAGTGAGAAAGCCAAAGGATATTTGTCCCCCTCCCCTGGCAATCTTCTTCGTTTGTCCGTGCAAAAAATTGAGTTCCATTGCTTTTCTTCTTCTCCAAGGTAAGAAAAAATTTAATTCTCTTTCTTCTTGATCTTTTGAAGCCTCGGGGTTTGAATTTTTGGCTCGACGGGGGTTGAGGACTTAGGAAAAAGGTGGATGCAATGCCATGGTTCCTGTTAGAGAAGTAGCTTGAGGCTGCTACTGGGCAATCAGCTCGGCGATTAGCCAATGGTTAGTGTGGCTTAGCTCGGCTGGCTGGGGCCAGGTGCGCATAGACCTGGGCGTTGAGGTGCCAGTCTTAGGTTGCTCGAGATGGGCCACTAGGCGCGGGCCCGTGTGGCTGAAGGGGTTGCTGGGCTTGGCCCTGTGCAGCGTGAGAGAATGCGAAAAAGGCGCAGGGGCACCAGCCTCCCTCAATTTGAACTTGGGTCGATGGCGATAAGAGGCAGCATATTGCCTATTTAAACCGAGATGTAGGGTCTGACATGTTAGGTTCGTGGGGCAGCTAGCTGGGCTACTGCCTGGCGCGTTGCTCCATGCAAATTTATCCTTTTTTTGGTTTCTTCTTCAAGCAGCCTTCTAATAATTTTTCCTTACGTCATTGTAGGATTTTCGAACATGTCTTCCTCGAGTCATAAGAATGATGAATTTATTCTGCCGTTGTATCGTCAGGACGGAGTAGGTTCCGATGAGCAGGTCAAAGACTTCTTCGTGAAGTAGATTAAGGATGGTAGCAGTCGTGAACCATGTGAGTCTATGAAAGCTATCAAGTTTCACTCCTACTACTTCGTATTGGGGTTTACCTTTCCTATGCCTTGATTCTTCCAAGAGGTGATTTGTTCCATGAAGTGGGCTCCTGCTAAGTGCTCTCCAAACGCGGTCAACGTGATGGTGGGGTTCCACAACTTAAGCAGGTTCTTTGACTTGGACCTGACTGCCAATGAGTTTTAGTACTTCTTTGACATAGGCCACATCGATGGTGTTAAGCAGCTGAGAACCCGCCATAGGTTTTTTCGATCACTCAAGCAAAAGGGATCTTGACTAGTCTAGAGAGACCCTAGAGATTAGCAAAGAATGGGAATCCGACTTCTCGCATGGACTGCGCGTTCTGACTTCTTTCATCGATGGTAAGTAGGCTGCTTAGTCTCTAAGCTATTTTATACTTTTGTTGAGCTGCATTCTGACTTGTCATTCTCTGTTTATGTAGATTCGAAATTCGGTTAAACTCCCAAGACTTTTCCAGACATGAAGAAGGTGCACATCGCTTTAGGGATCCTTGCTAAATATCATAAGTGGCATTGGTTGCTTAGTCCTCTTCACAGGAAGAGAGGTGGGCTGCCCCAGTTGGAAGAGATTAAGAGGATCAAGGGTAAGGCATTTGCTCATCCGATCACCACTGTGGAACTTGGTGCAAGTGAAGGCGGGAGAAAGAGATCATCATCGCCTGCTTGAGAACCGTTAGTAGAGAAAAAATTGAAGACTTCCACCACTGCTCCAAGGGTGTGTCTACTGTTACGAGGCTTGTGATTAACTTAACTTCTTCTAAGGGGAAGAAAAAGGTTGCTGGATCTGAGCATGTGAAGCATGCTGCTCTGAAGGTTACTAGAACAGTTGTTGACAAGATTCGCAGCGGATGAGTTCTGTCGTGCCCCATGTGCCTGGTTTTATTCTAAGACAACCTTCCATGCCCAAGTCCAATCTAATTCTGAAGGTGAGTGCAACGATGAAGAGTGAGGATGGCAATTCCACTGCCAAAGCGGTGCCAAGGCCAGCCATTCCTGCTGAGAAAGAAGTGTATGCTCGTATGAGCAGCTGTGAACAACTTGCGAAACCAACCCTAGAGGAGTTTTATGAGATTCGTGCGTTGTTGAAGCTCGATCTTCTTGAGGACACATAAGCATTTACCAAGTTTGTTGATGGCGTAAGCAAAGTTGTCAACTTCAGTTTCTTCGCGAGGTGTGAAGCTCACTCATGTAGGGGTTCCCTGCTTGCTATAATGCAGAAATCTGTGATCTTAGTAGCTAAGTACATGCGTATGAAGTAGGATGACGCCAAGGCTGCTAGAGAGAAAAAGGCAGCCATGGTAACAGAAGCTTGCTCGGCTACAAAGAAAATTAAAGATTTGAAGTCTGAACTTACCTTTTTGAAGGGATCAGTGACTTGAAGGCTCAGCTTGACGTGATCCGAGGGATTATGGCATTGTAGAGAAGGAAATTGAAGTCCAAGCTTTGCTAGTGCAGGACCTTGAGCTTGCCATTTTATAATTTCGGTCTGCTTATGATGCCAAGGACGTAGAGCTGCTCGCTATGGATAATGATGTTGTTCGACTTAAGAAGGCCATCAGTAGACTTAAGTCCAAGGAAGTGGAGCTACAAAGAGTGTTGTCTACCAGCGAGAACCTGAAAAAGGAACTAGATGAGTTGCAAAATGCTCGTACTGACCAGATTGAGAAGAATAAGCAGTTGATGTGTGAGAAATCCAGTCTTAAGGTTGTCCTTGCCCAAGGTTAAGCTGACTTCTACAAGCTTGGCTATATAGATAATTTCCTTAAGATGTCGTCTGACTACGCCTTCTCTGATAAGGACCTCAAGCTTTTACTATTTCTTCCAATGATCTGCTCAAGTTTTCCTTTAAGAGCGCTGTTGGCGGAGCAATTGAGGATCAAGCTACCTAGGTAGGTGCAGCAGAAGGTGGTGCCGCCCAAGCAGGGGCGGCTTACGACAGTCCTACTCAGGATGAGGCAGCTGTAGATGAAACGTGAAAGGTTAATGCTACTGGGAGCGATGGGGCTGGTGAAGATGTCTAAGCTGCTGAGGAGTAGTCTTTTTAGACAGACTTTAGGATTTACTTTCTTTTCCTTTCCTACTTTGCCTTTTCCTTTGCTTGAACTCTATTGACCTTCTCGCCAGTTTACCAATTTGCTAAAAATTAATAAACTGTTTTTCTTCGCTTTACTTCATCTTTGTCACTTTGCCTCACTTCAAGCTTTAGCCATAGAATGAACAGTTGACCAGGTTACTTTGAACAAAGCAGTCAACCCCATCTTCATTGCTTTAGGTGACAACTTCGGGTTAACGGGTGCCGACATTCGCTTGCTTGAGGCATCTTTTGAAAATTCTAACTTGCAGGGCCGAATGACCTTTGTAGTTGCATGTTTCTTAGCGGTGGTCCACTAGATCTTTAATCACAAGGTCATTAGCAAAGCACGATACTTTTTAATTAGCAGACGGGCATGCATGATCTATGTGGCTACCAATGTAGGCTTAGGACCTCTGCAAAGCTGTTAACTAGAGAGTTAGTAGCCAAACGCCTTACTTATAGAAGTAGGCGAGTCTGCATGACAGCTCAATTGTTAACTTTGATCTTCTAAGGTGTTAAATTGCTGAGCTTTATCTCACGTTGTTGACCCCTGACAATTGGTTGCTTAGCTGGTTGTCATTTTTCCAATCCTTTAAACTGCGTGGCTGATAAGCTCATATTTATATATATTTTAAATCAAATTCACTTGTATTTTCTTAGTTAGTTCCTTATATTTTTGAGCTATTTACTTTGTTTTTGTGTTTTGTAGGATTTGTCAAGCAAAGAAAATAAAAATAGCACAAGTGGGATTTTAAGTAACAAATTTGTCAAAACTGTCTGTGCGGGTCAGCTGACTTTGGAAGCAAGTTGTGGACAGCTCAGAATGAATTAGAGAATGACCCTTATATGCTTGGAAAGCTACGGATGTCTATTTTCTAGGGCATTTCACGGATTGATAATATCATTTTTCTAGAAGAAGTTATGGCCGTTTTAACACTGAAAGGTTGACAAGAGGCTGAGCAGTTTGTAACTGCAATGAAAGCAATAAACCCAATAAATCTAGCAGCCAAAACTGATGCAGTCAAGAACAAGCCACCTGACACCTATTCAAATATCAGAGGAAATGGAATTAAAGATGAGGATTAGGTGGGAGTAATTGGCATAAAGGCTACCTAAAGAGTTACAATTGTTTTACCATTTCCTCTCACTTATTGTCATCACTAAATGGCTGTTAGTGGGGTGAGTTATGGAGAAGAAACTAGGGCAGCAAGCAATAAAAACAGGCTGCAGGTTGCAGCGGCAAAAGGAAGAAAAAAATAGGGAAAAAAAAACAGAGAGAAAGTTGCAGGTTGTGGCAAAAGGAGGAAAAAAGGCAAGGAAGCAGCGGGGGAGGGAAGGAAGGAAGAAGAGACCTCACTCGATTCTTTTGGTTCTATCTTCTCAAACTTATGTCTTTATTTTGGTTTTATTTAAGAGTTATGTGTAACTGAATTTTTAATAGTTAGGGGCTGTTTTGAAGCCCCGAATATGATTGCAATTTTCTTATGACATTTTGTTTGAATTACTTTTATGAATGGATGAAAATTGCTTCACTACTTGTCTCATTGATGAATTCTTTATGTGTTTTCTACGGATGCATACTTAGTAAGCATATCTAGGATTCTAATGCTATGAATATGTGTGTGCCTGCCCTTGTCGAATGAGGACCTACATATGTTCTAGAGTAGTACTTGTTAATTGCGATTGACATGTGAACCAATTTCTAGGATAAGTAAGACAACGTCAGTACTTACGATGTCTTGTGATGATTCAAACTCTTTTCGTTCTTAATGATTTCTACTTGTTAAATCTATGAACACGCCATTCTAGATTGCATGCTAGGGACTAAGTTAAGTTGAAAACGCCATTCTCTTAACATACTACATAAGAAAGAGTAATAGGTTGAGTTCTAACATTGAGCCAACTTGAGCATCTTCATCCGGAAATAAAAGGAATTTGGATGAAACATAACATGTTTGCATGATTATTTGGTGGTGGATAGCACTTCCCCTAACTCGTTTTCTTAACTTGTGAACTACAATCTATTTTTACTATTTAAAATTTGTTTCTGTCCTGTTTTTGTTTGATTTAATTTAAATATCAAACCAACTCCAAAAATCCCAAAAATTTGCCTGAGTGTATCTCTGTGTGTCTAATATCTTCATATAAAATTTCATAGTCTTTAGTTAAGTGTAAGTTGGTCTAATAATTATTTTTCGATGGCTGGTCAGTAGGGACAGCAACCCAGTTTTTGTGACATTTTAAGTAGTTAGATAAAACAATCTTCTGCGGGAAAGACCTTTATTTTCATATGCTACAATTGACAAATCTTAGTGTTAATAAGGAAAATCAATAGGATATTTGTGTGCTACTTTGTGGTGTGCTTTTAATCTTATCAGTGGCCTGCATCACAACATACTAAAGATTGTTGGGACACAAAATTTGCTACCCTTTCGCATCAAAAGTGTGTGGTTATATGGAATTTCGTGGGCAGTGGTTCGAAAGAACGCTTTTCACTTTTGTAACCAATTATGTAGGTTGCATAGCTAGTAGCACTTTAGGAATCAGTGTGAACCTATTAACTGCTTGAAATTTCATAAAACCATGCTAGGGATTTTTTTTTGTGCTAGGCAGTGCATATGCGCGTTAACCTTTCACATGGTTAGGCAGTTGTATAGGTTTATGCGGCTAATTTCTCGAAGGGTATACCATAGGCAATCTTCTAGAAACTATAGGTTGCTTATTGAATTGGTAGCGACTTTAGGTTCCCAGGTACCTTCTAGAAACTGTAAGCTGCTCGTTGAATAGGCAACAACTTTAGGTTCCCAGGGATCTTCCAGAAATCAAAGGCTGCTCATTGAATTGGCAGTGGCTTTAGGTTTCCAAGGATACGAAAGATCGCTAGTTGGTCACGTACAAGATGCTCAGCTATTTACGCTAGCGACTCACATCAAGGATGCTTAACCGCTTGAACCTTGTGCATGTAGCCGGAGCTAGAATTTTGTATCCTCGCAGAGATCACCTATGTATTGCACCAGGGGATGCTCAGCTGCGAATGCTAGCTAGTCACATCGTGGATGCTCAAAAGGAATTCCTCTAACGGGTAAATGGAATACATTCTGTAACACGAAGATCGCTAGTTAGACACATACAGAATGCTCAGCATGGGGTTGCCAGCAGTTAGTCACATCAAGAATGCTCAATTGCGGTCCATCTTTGTAGATAGCCGTCCAAAGGGCGAGCTGCACATCGTGCCTTCTCAGTCTAGCTAAGCCTTCAAAAATACCATTATGGCTACTTCTAGGGATGCCAGCGTAGGTCATCATGCTCTAGTTACACCAGGGCAGCCCGACCCATCCACATCTGGATATTCGGAGTGCGTAGTTTACCCTCTCCTAGGGGGAGAGCATGGTTGGTCTTCAAAGGTGGTATAATTTATGAGATAATCCCTAATTGGGAGTGATCTTCAATGAGAACAGGAGTGGACAGTTGTTACAGATATGCAATTGAGCCAAGTGATGAATAACTTCAGAAATCTTCATTGAAAAATGAAAAGAAGGATATCGAACTTAGATGAAAGGTAGAAACTGCGTAACAACTAGATAGTCATCGGCTTACGAGGTAGTGCTCGTTGAGCTGCTTGAGTCTTCGAGCTTTATTTCGTCCGAACATAGCTTAGGGAGAAGTGGGAGGTCATGCGTAGTACTTCCGCAGGTTGTAGGAATTCCACAACTTGTCGATCTCTTTGTCATCCATGGTGGTGAGGGTGTAGCTACCTTTGCCGCCTGCTCTACTGACCTTGTATGGACCTTCCCAGATAGGATTAATTTTTTTGGAGCATTATCTTCAGACAGCGATGAATGCTTTTCTTAGGACTAGATCTCTAGGTTGAAACTGTCGGATTTTTGCCCTTCTGTTGTATTGATATGCTGAAATGCGGGTGATGACCTTCTCGCGTTCATCCTTTGCCATATCTAGATTAGTGGTCATCTCCTTTCTGTTCTACTCCAAAGTTGGCAGTATGATGTTGATGCTTGGCACGATGACATTGGGAATGATGATTGCTTCTGAACCGAATGCCAAGGAGAACAAAGTTTCACTGGTTGCTTGTCTTTTGGTTGTGTGATACGCTCATAGGACATTAGGAAGCTCGTTTAGCCACTTTCCTTGCTTATCTATAAGAGATTTCTTGGGGCAGTCCAGGATTTTCTTGTTGGATGCCTCCACTTTCCCGTTGCCTTGGGGATATCTAGGCGTAGACATGTGCAGCTTGTTGCCATATTTCTGGAAAAACTTCATTAAGTATTTTCCCATAAATTGTGTGCCGTTGTCGATGACGATAGATTGAGGGATGCTAAATCAGCAAATGATGTTCCTCCATATGAAGCGCTTTATGTCTGATTGAGTAATGGTTGTCATAGGCTTAGCTTCTACCCACTTGGTGAAGTAGTCGGTAGCCACGATTGGCATGCCTCTACTTCCAGTAGCGGGCATCATGGGCCCTACCAGGTCGATTGCCCCTACATGAATGGCCATGGGCTTATCTGCGGGGGAAGCTCGCTGGCAGGCAATGTGGGTACACACTTGAAGCGTTAGCAGCAGTCGACTTTTGAACAAATTCCTTAAAGTCTTAATGCACGATGGGCTAGTAGTAGTCGGCGTTGAAGACCTTCTGTGCTAAAGATCGGCCTCTTTAGTGGTTTCCACAAACTCCTTCGTGGATCGAACTTAGAACTTTCAAGTTGTCGAGTGGCGCTACACAGCGGAGATATGGGCTTAAAAAAGATCTTCGAACGAGAATGTCGTTCCACATGTAATAACGTGCCACCTTTATTTAGAGCTTTCTAGCTTCTAATCTTTCTACAAAGAGTGTCTCATTGACTAGGTAGTCGTTGATAGGATCTTGCCAGCTTGGGGTTGTATTAACTTGTAACACCTTAGCTGCTGGTTCTTCTTCTATGCTCGTCTTTCCCAAATATTCAATCGAGATGGATCGTCTGAACTGGTAGTCCAAAGCGGAGCCTAAGGCTGTCAGGGCTTCTACATAAGCATTATTTGCCCATGGCACTTGTGTGAGGGTGTAAGTCTGAAATACCTCAAGTTGCTTTCGTACATTCTCGAGGTATAGTGTCATCTTTGGATGCTTTGCTGCATACTCCTCGATGGTCTGGCTAGTGATGAGGTGAGAATCGGAATGGATTGCGAGCTTCTTGACTGCCAAATCTTGTGCCATTCGAAGCCCTGCCAATAAGGACTTATACTCTGCTTCGTTGTTTGATGCCTTGAAGTTTAGAGTGATTGCTTACTCAAGCATTGAGTCGTCTGGGGTGATGAGAACTAAGCCTACTCTAGAGCCTTTGTAGTTAGATGAACCGTCGACGTCCAAGGCGCCAAAAGCCTTTGTTAGAAAAGGTTAGTTCAGCCAAGGTGTACTCGAGGGTTTCTTTGGGCTGTGTTGTCGCGTCTTCCAAGCTAGAAGTAAACTCTGCTATGAAGTCCACCAAGGCTTGATTTTTTATCACCGTGCGAGGTCGGTAAACAAAGCCGTATTGGCCGAGTTCCAATGCCCGACTTCATCACTCGTTGAGAAGCGTCTGGACTATGTAAGATAGATTGTAAGGGATACTGAGTCAAAACGACGACCGTATATGCCTGAAAGTATGGTCTAAGCTTCCGAGCTACAACAATTAGCGCCAAAATTAGCTTTTCAATCCTCTGGTATCTTGTTTATACATCGAAGAGAGCTTTAGAAGTATAAAATACTGGCAGTTGGGCCCCCAGCTCTTCTCGTGTGAGGGCAGAGCTTACAGTTACATATGAGACTGCCAAGTAGATATATATTTCCTCTGCTGCTTTCAGCTTTGATAGTAGTAGAGGGGATGTCAAATATCTCTTCAAGTCTTGAAATACTTATCTCTTTTCGTCTTCTTAATGACCTTGAAAAAGGGCTTGCTTCGTCTTCTTAATGACCTTGAAAAAGGGCTTGCATTGATCGGTTAAGTGTGAGAGGAAACGGTAGAGCGCAATTGGGCTCAGTCGTAAACCGATTCTAGCTGTCTTCTTCGGCTACTCATGATCAAGAATGATGTATTCGGTGTCATTTTCTGGCTTCCATCATTTTTCTTCTATCCGTGTGTCTTCCTGAACGTCATCTTCTTGATCTGCCTACTATGGTTGCTATTTGGTACCAAGCTTGTCCTTCTGAGCCTTTGTGGCTTCTATGGGGCTGAAGGACTTATTCTTTGAGTCTTTCAGGATTTACACCGTGCATCATCGGGATACAGCCTGGTCAGACTTGATCTCTATTATTCTTCTTCCCAGGATGCAAAATCTAATTTTTTGGTACTTGACGAAGGTTACGGTGCCTAATTTCACTAGCCAGGGCCTTCCCAAAATCTCATTATAGGGAGACGGGTCACCAACTATTCTGAACGTCTAATATGAAACTAATGGTGGTGTTCTCACATCGAGTGTTATACTACCAATAGCAGTTGAGGTGTATCCATTGAATCCAATGAGTACCTCTGCTCAGCGTATTATCGTGTTTTCCATGCACATCTTCTGAATGACATATAGCTAAAGAAGATTTAGTAAACTGTCATCGTCCACCATTACTCTGTCGACTATGGTGCTGGCCAATTGGACAGAAGCGACCAGTGCATTGTCCTGTGGAAAGTCTATTAATTCGCCTGGACCTACGAGACCAATATGGCCTGATGGATCTTCCTCTTCTTAGAGTTGTTTGTGGCCCCCAAGTATTTGGACTCAGCGAAGATGCCGTTTATTTTAATGGTCTTGGCATGCGGCTCCTCGTTTTCGTTTGCGTTCCTTTTAGGTTGCGCATCTAGCTTGTCCAAGTATCTGTCGCATTTACCCTCATTCACCAGCTTCTCTAGGTAGTCCATCTAGGTATAGAAGTTGTCGGTTGTGTGACCAAGACCTCGGTGGAACGCGCAGTACTTGGTGTGATCTAGTTTGGAGGTGTCTCATTTAGGTTGTCTTGGCAGCTTGAACCAAGGCTCACTCTTGAGGTCGCGAAGGATCTGGATGATCGGGATCGTGAACTTGGTATAGTTCTTAGTAGCCTGACTTTCTCTTGTCGGGGACTGGTTTCTCCGCTTGGGCCCCTACCTGCTTTGGTTGTTAGACTGCCTCTTGTCCACCTTTTTCTGAGCTACCTCGGACTTCTTCTGAGGCTACTTAGGTAAGTTGTTCACTCGTCGGGCCTCATTCCAAAGTGCATGCTTCTTTGCTAGAGCGAATGGGTCTACTAGAGTGAGGTAGTCTTTCATGATCAATTCTTCGAATAGGGGATGATTTGCTCGGAGTCCCTTTTTGAAGGTTTTGCTGGCAGTCGAGCCATTGTAGTCGATTATCTTTGACTTCTACGCCTTGAACCTTTTTGCATAGTCGTGGAGCGACTCCTTCAGATTTTTCTTGATGTTGAAGAAATGATTGGACTTTTTCTTAATCGAGCAGTAGGATAAGTATTCCTTAATAAAAACTACAAAAAGCTCGTCGAAACTCCGAATGGACTGTGGAGGTAGGGTATAGAACCAATCTTGCGCCTCGCCCTGCAAAGTAGTGGTGAATATCTTGCATATTAAAGCATTGTTGGCTCTATAGAGGATCATAGCGCTGTGGTAATGCTTCAAGTGCCTTTCCGGGTCTCCATCTCTTTTAAATAGAGTGAAATGCGACTTATTGAACTTACGCATGGCTCTGTCTGCTTGATCTCATCCGTGAAAGGTGATTTATCCATGTATGCCATATCCTTACGAAGGGCCTCATCTGTGGTCTCGATGCGCTAGAATCCGCACAACCACTCAATCAAGAGTCCTTATACTTCTTCCTGAACTTGCCTCTGGCGGGGCAGTGAGGATTCCAGCTGCCCCCGATCATGACTTCCTGGTCTCGGTTGCTCTTCCCTATTCTCAGCTCATTTATGTCACGGATGCGGTGCATGTGGTACATTCCTGGCAGGCTAACGGATTATTCGTAGGCTGTCGATTAAACTTGAGCTGAATTAAGCGATTGTTTCTCTATTTCCGTCATGTTGTACTTCGCCTGGAAGTTGTCCATGTTGATCATCGGAGTGTGGCCCTAACCGTCAATGTATGCTCGTCCGGTGGACTAACTAAAAGTCCACGCTTGTTCGCGCGATAAGACGAGAGTATACGCTATCTCGGGGTCCCAGGCGAAAAGTGCCATAACGCTTAGTTTGTTACTGGTTAATGGGCTACTTACCGGGACACTCCTGGAGAGAAACATCATCGTCTGCCTTTGTCCTACTTCGGGACACCTCGTATGGGGCATAGCTGCATCTCGATGCACTGCAGGAGCTGATTCACCAAGGTAGTCTGCTACGCGAGGGCACTTGTCAGTTCAGCCACCTGTCGAGATAGGTGTTGTTTGCCATTTGAAGTGGAAAAGCTAGGACGGTAAACATCTACTTGAGTTGTGGAAGTGTAATGGACTCGGGGTACAAAACTTGAGCCAGGATGAGTCATATCTGCAGTAAGGTAAAGGTGAAAATACCCTTAGTTTAACCGTTGGCATCGAAATCTGGATCTAGGCTAGTTAAACTGGTTTGGGACCATGCTGAACAGTCTAGAAGACTACGGGAACAGGTTGGGCGCTAGGTCGTCTTAGTTTGTCCTGCTTGGCCTCAAGCTGGGTTGCAGCCTACGTCGCGGTTGACGTGGCTTGGGCTGCCTCAGTCTGGGCAGCTCGTGTCCAAGTGATGGTGGTAGGCGTCATGGGCTGCTGCCGAAAGTGAGCAGCTGCTTGGGCCTGTGTCTGCTGGCTTCTTATGTTGTCGGCCTCCTGCCTTAGGGTTTCCTGGCGATGAGTGTGGGTTACCCCTATGGGCCACTACAACAGTGGCTGCCACTGCTAGCATGGCCACAATACCCTGTGAAGGCAAAAGAGTGGTCCTTGTTGTAGAGCCACGTCGCAATCTCCATTGTTTGGTCCATGTCCTTCAACGGGGGAGGTTTCATTGGTTGTAATTTCTAAATTCCCTACCATCGTAGTCGTGGATCTACGAACAAACGAAAGCCTTCTTCGAGACTTCAGATCAGAGCTCTCAATGAAAACACCAATTTGTGGATGCAAATTTCTGCCATCTCTTCATTTGACGAAAATACACCTAAAAAATAATAACACATAATATTAAGGCCAAAAGCCTCATGCACCTACGATAAATGGGAGGGCTTTGGCCGAAGAATCTCCGATGCCAAAGTTATTCTGAAAAGAATGTGTTTGAGTGTTTGTGGGTAACAAAAAGCCTCCTGAATTATAAAGATGAAGGGTGTATTTATTAGAGAGGAGAGGAGTATGGGCCAGCCCTATAAGGTTTAAGGGTGGCCGGCTCTAGGTGGTATTTTGGGTGAGAATATTCTAAGATATTTGATTAAATAAATATCTTGGAGTAAATAGGTAAATATCCTAAATTGATGGGATTAGGATTACTTACTTAAAAAATGTATTCTCTAATTAGGAATGTATTTATAATAAGAATAAGGAATTATCATATCATAAATACCTTTGACTTTTTCTACGGACAGAAGTATCTTGAGCAGTCTTTGATCTCTGTCTGCTCTACCTCAGCTGCGCGTGGTGAATGAGACTGCTCCCTACTCATTTAATAGGGACAGTGTAGTCTTTTTTGAAAAATAATCAACGTATCAACTCGATAATTTTTTATATTAATTTTAGCTCCACGTTATCTTTTCCTCCACTCCTAATCTCATTTTTTTTCTCCATCACAAAAGAATAGGAGTTTAGCAACCCAGCGGCGCAATAATGAACAATAGCAGCTGAGCCACCACCAAACTCATCGGCCTACTCTGCTTAAACCCAGTAGTTCCCTCCCCGCCATTTTCGAAACCTCCCTCTGATTTTCCCAAACCATCAACTGGGTTATCGTTAAAAAGGCTCAACCCTTAGTGGACTGCACTGGCAAACCCATGGCTCCGGCGATGAGCTAAGAAAATGACCTGAAATTCGACTCAAGGTAGGTGTCAAAGAATTAAGGATGTCGCTCCTCCTCCTAATCAAGGTTTTCTCTTACAAATTTTATTAGAGACAAAAAGTTA
Source organism: Cotoneaster glaucophyllus (assembly GCA_036320875.1). Taxonomy (NCBI): domain Eukaryota; kingdom Viridiplantae; phylum Streptophyta; class Magnoliopsida; order Rosales; family Rosaceae; genus Cotoneaster; species Cotoneaster glaucophyllus. The sequence continues at coordinate 18,868,595 of CM070069.1, read as the reverse complement.
GTTGGCAACTTGGCAGTGAAAAGGCCGTTGGGCTCCCATTATTTATTCCACAGCCTTCAATTCCGCATTCTCTAGCTATGGGTAAAGCATTTTAGCTACAATTACAACACCCACGAACTATTATCTCTCTTCCGCCGGAATAGAAAAAAATATTAAGATCAATCGTGCATAAGTGCCCGATTATTTCTAATTGTTGATATCGTAAATCTTAGTATATTTCATAATTTCGTATACATTTGTAGTTAGAAATCATATAACTTCACTCCATTATTTTTTATTTTGAAAATTGGCCTTTAATAATAGTGTTCAACGGGTCCCACTTATACCCACCTCACCTTCCAATGGAGAACCTTCAAAACTCCCATTTTTTTATTGGTAAAACAGGAGGACCACGAAATCAAATGTCACAAATTAGTTTTTTGTTTTTTTTTTAAAAGATAAATCCCAGAACTTGTTCTCCAACCTTCTAATTTAAAATTGATAAAGTACAACTCAATTATTGTTTTGTGAACTTTTCTTTTACTTAAATGCATGCTTGGTCTCTCCATGTCACTTTATTTGTTTGGTCGTGATAGATCTAATGTGCTAAATGGCTTTCCCAAAGGGGAAAGAATACTAGGGTTTGGGACGGATTAAAATATCTTGAATTCTGATTTCCATTTTCCATTTGAAAGTGCTTTAGATTACTTTTTTTTTATATGTTTATTTTCACCACTCTCATATGAAGTGAAATTCAATGATTAAGAATCCAACTTGATCGGATTCAACTTGAAATTTGATCTCTTACAATTGATTAAGGAGAGGATGGTTGAATGCCACGGGAGTAGGCTAGATTTATAGGTTGAAACTCTTCAAGATATTTAAGTTTGTGTTGTCATAACTCATTTTTCTGCTTGTCATTACCGATGTTCTTGTTAAAACTGTGACCAACGTTGGCTGATAGAAACTTTTGACGGCTCTTGGTGCTAACCAAGGCTTATGGGTTTGTGGTGGCACTACGGCGACCATGGTGGCTCAGGCTGAGAATCCCCTTACCACCCATCTCTTTGTGCGATGTCCTACCTACAACTGGCGTCTCATGTGCCTTTGCTAGCCACACCTTCTAACCAACTCTGTACCAGCCTCTCTTATGTGGACACGTCATTGACTGTATTTTTATTTTTTAGTTTAGTTTATGTTTTTGTTTATACCACGTAGAGCGGGAGGGTCTAGGCTCGTTGCGTCTACCATCATTGTGAAAAATCTAAATCGGATCTTCTTATTCTAGTGGTATGTGTGGTGGTCGTATATGGGTTTAAAATCATTTATTTTTTGTGCGAATTACCTCTAGATCAAGAAATTGGTCACTATAAAAATGTACATATATGGCACCTCTTGTAATTGGTTGTTCTTGGTATAAAACACTCTATCGATTCTGTAAAAACAAAAGGTTTGTGCTGCCAAATTATCAATCCCAAAAGGTTGGAATTGAGTTTGAGTTGGTAGTCCAAATTTTTAGTCTTGTTTAAATTCTCCACACAAATCATCAATAACCAACTATAGATTACAATGAATCTAAATTATACATTTACACAAAAATACACTTAACCAATGATTTTATGTTGTTAGACTATTTGAAAAGACAACTTTTTTTTATCGTATGTAATAAATATTGGACAAGAAATAATATTTGTCAAACTTACATCTTTTAATTTTTTGAGTTGAACCTCATATGATCAATTGAGACAACCAAGTTTTACGAGAAACTTTTCAAGCATTGAGCTTGAATGTATTTGGTCTCCAATTAGTTTGAGCTCAAATCAAATTAACTCAATACGGTTCAAATCTCGTATTTACGTAGGAAGGGAGAATCAGACTTAACTACGAGCTTGATCACGCTCCTTTTTGGATCCGAATCCTTGCCTATTAAACCCGCCTTCACCTGCACCCCTACCCACTATATAACATTAAAGATCATTTCATAAATGAGGAAGAAATTTGGCAAAAGTAAAAATCAGAAGAGGTCTTGTATGACATGTATCATTGTTTCTCAATGAATCCAACAAATCTTTGCCTAGCCAAAAAGGAAAAAGAAAAAGGGAAGAAATGGGAAAAAAGAAAAAAGGCACTATTTATACATTGTTGGGTATAGGGGTGGATTTTTTTGCCAAATTGTCGTGCCATACCGATTTTGTGCCAAATTTTTTGCGCCAATCGGTAATGGTACGGTAATGTACCGTACCGACATTTCATGGTACGGTATTGGTAATGGATATCATTACCACGGTATTACCGTACCGTACCGAAAATAAAATAAAATTTATAATTTATAAATTATATAACATATATTTATAATATTCCAATAATTTGAAAATAAAACCGTACTTATATTAGCATTGTTGTTGGTGACTTTGATATCTTGAAATGGTGGAAATCAAATAAAAAAGAGTTCCTAATTCTTTCACAAATGGCCAAGATATCTTTGTAACCCCCACTTCTATCGTTGCTAGTGAAAATGCATTTAGCCTAGGAAGGAGGGTTGTTGACCTTTTTAGGGCATCCTTGATTTCTAAAATAGTAGAGGCACTATTGTGTACTAGTGGTTGGCTTAGGGCAGATGAAGTAAACTTCTACAAGGAACCAACTGAAGATATGCTTCAATTTTACAAGGAAATGGAAAAACAGGAAACAAGAAAGATATACTTTAATTTTTTTTAGTAAATTTGTTATTAAATGATTTTCAACTTTAATTCTTTTTGCTACTAATTAATATGTTTTATTTGTTTGTAATGTAGGCTTGACACAAGCTCAATCTTTTACAAGTTCAATGCTTCCTTCAAAAGCTTTGACATCTCAAGCTTGAATAATTGATCAATGAATTCTACTTTTGAAGTTTAGTTCCAATTTTCATTTGGTTTGAAACTTTAATTTCTATTTGGATTGTTAACTTCTATTTATTTTGGTTCTTAACTTCTATTTGGATTGCAAGCTTAATTTTCATCATGAATTTTGATGCATTATTTGAATTATTGTGTGTGTGAATTGTGAACGATGAATAATATATGAATTTAAGCTACAATGTATGAGATAAAGGTACAAAAAAAAGTTTTGCCCTTGAATTGGGTAAAAAAAAAAAAAACAAATTTTGTCCCAAAACAAAATGGCAATTACCATTGCCATACCATGCCAACCGAACTTTTGGCAATATCGAACTTCGGTATACCGAAAGTTTAGTACGGTAATGGTAATAGATTTTACCAAGCCGAAAGTTTGGTACGGTAATTGGTACAAGGGTTTTGGTACGATAACCGTACCGAACTTACCCCTGGTTGGGTACCCCCCAACTCCCAGCAGCAGCAGCCTAGTTCTTTGTTGCCTTTTGTCTTTAAACCAAAAAACCCAGCAGCAGCAGCCTTCTTGTTCCTTAGGCTCCGCAGTCTCTTGGGCTTCTTCGTCTCCATAGCAACCAGACAGCTTTCTCTTTCTCTCTCACAACCATTTCTCTGTAACTTTTCATAGTTTACCCTATTTCTTTGTTGTAATAATATTTCTACCTGCATTCCCGAAACCCATTTGAACACACACTCTATTGAGAAAGTTGACTTTGTTTTTTTTTTCAGAAGAAAAAAAGAAGAGCAAAGGACAGCAACCCGGATCAGTGATTAGTAGTTAAAGTTTACTTCACATACAAAAAATGAATCTTGATCAAGACCGAGTGAGCTTTTCGTCTTCGAGTGCGGTCCCTGATCATCCTCTGCCATTGGAGAGGCTCTATGACCAAGGTCCTCCGCCATTTCTCACCAAAACTTATGACATCGTCGATGACCCATCAACCAACCACATAGTTTCATGGAGCAGAGACAACAACAGCTTTGTTGTTTTGGATCCCAATAGCTTTGCCATGAGTCTTCTCCCCAGATATTTCAAGCACAACAATTTCTCCAGCTTTGTAAGGCAGCTCAACACCTATGTAAGCATCACTATCTAGCACCCCCCCCCCCCCCCCCCCCCCCCCTTTTATCTGAATATTATGCAAAGTTTGCAAACCCGAGCGTAGTCATGTTGGCTAGAGCACTTTACTCCCTTTTGCACCAAGTTCGAATATCACTTCCCGTAGTTAAGATTGGATTAGATTATCGCTCAAATGAAATTTGGATATCGAATACATATTGGTGGGGTTCTTTGGATGTGACTAGTTTAGTTTGTGCATTCAAGCTCTTGAAACAGCTAGAAATGTCACTTTTATTTGTTTAATTGGGTCCTTTTCGTGTTTTTTTTAATGGGGTTACTAAATGTGGACATATTGTTTGTTCAATGGCTTCAAAAGAGAAACTGCAGGAACCAATGTATAAAATATGCACGACTATTACAAAGGGAGCTGCTTTTGCTTCTTTTGTATATAAATTTTATATCTTGATGGATCAGTTTTTGTTTGTTTGATTTTTTAAATCCACTTTTCTTTTCGTTGGATGTGTCGGATTTAAAGCTTCATACGGATGATGTGATCATGGAGAAGTTCTTTGATTTGCTTAATGTAGGGATTTAGGAAGGTTGATACAGACAGATGGGAGTTTGCTAATGAAGCGTTTCTCAGAGGGCAAAAGCATCTTTTAAAGAATATCAGGAGGAGGAAGGCATCCAATCTTCCTCAGGCTTCACAGAAAACTTTGGACTCTTGTGTAGAAGTTGGGAGGTTTGGATTGGACGTAGAGATCGACCAGTTGAGGCGTGATAAACAAGTACTAATGGGGGAACTAGTGAAGCTTCGACAGCAACAGCAAGCTAATAGAGTTTACCTCCAAGGAATGGAAGATAGACTGAAGAGGACAGAGTTGAAACAGCAACATATGTTGAGTTTCTTGGCAAAGGCAATGCAGAATCCTCACTTTGTACAACAATTGTCGCAGCAGAAGGACTTAAGGAAGGAACTGGAGGAAGCAGTTACTAAGAAGAGAAGGCGGACTATTGAGCAAGGGCCTAGTAATGTTGAGGTGGATGAATTAGGCCAAGTTGGAGTAGAGACTTTTGTTAAAGTTGAACCGCAAGAATATGGTGACATTTCTGATCAGTTTGAAGTTTCAGAGTTGGACCAATTTGCTATAGACATGCCGGGGGTAAGCGGAAGCCATAATGTTCATGGTGAAGAAGAATGGATAGAGAAAGACGAAGAACATGAAGGTAGAGGCAAAGACGTAGATAAGGGTTTTTGGCAAGACTTGTTCAATGAGAATGTTGATGAAGAAATTGATTTGCTTGGTGTTCAAGAAGATGAGGAAGATGTCAATGTGTTAATTGAGGAGCTTGGTTTTCTAGCTTCCAGTCCCAAGTAAAGAAGACGATGAGCTTCTTATACATACTTTCTTCAAGGTTTGGGTTTGAGACCCTCATCATTCAAGAAATCTTGAAGTTCCTTGCTCGGTTCTAAGTTGGCATTGACGAGTGAACCAACACATGACTACTGAGAAGTTACACTGTTCCACTGCAAACAGCTACCTGTGGTTAGGTTCCTTTTAGGATCTATTGAATTTCTTGGTTTTCTTGCATCTCCGCTTTCCATTCGTTTGTCGTCTAAACTCTGATTGTATTCTAGCCAGTGTTTGAAAATCAAAGGTATGTATTTATCCTGAACAATCATTAATCTTGACATGACTTTAGAAATTCAGTTATCCAAACAATAATTTGTACCAATTCTATGTTTTTTTTCTTTCCCCTAAGAGTATAATTTGTCATTAATCATTCGATGAAGGCGGTTCATACATCAGACATGGTGGTCTCACCAAAATGATTAGAAGCTCGGAATCTATATTGCATCCTGAAGGATGGATGCCATGTTTCAGGTTTATGTTTCAGTGTTTCCACACTTGATAAAATGACTGCTTCTTGTGTTAATTACCTGCGTTAGATCACTTATGGTTTTATAAAAAATATTGGGTCTACGAGCTATCAAGTTCAACCATGACATGTTAAAGATTAACTGAGGGAATGAATGTAGGTTTAGGTGTTAGATGCTGGTGAATGTATAACTTTTAATTTGGACTTGTTGGTCAAGTGGTTAAAAGCGTTTACATCTACATACGAAAACGAGGTTCTATGTTGGATCCCCCAAGCGACTATCTCTTGTAATACGTTATATGGTTTTGATCTTTTCTTAAAGCTTGGGGACCAACAGCCTAACATAATAACAAAGCATACTATACATGTGCAGCTGTTAAAATACGGGCTGGCAGTATACCTCTTTTTCTCTTTCCAGGCCAAGGGGAAATTTTTCTTTCGAATATTAGCTTATTTTAACTGACGAAAAATGTTGTGGTGCAACATCTGCAATTGAGTTGGAAGACACAGAAATGCTTGTCTGCTGAAAGCGATAAGGTTGCACATGATGTTCATGAGGAGTGCTGTGGCTGCCATTATCGAGGGAGTAATTTTTCCTGAGTTCGTAACACCTCCATGTAGATTAGTAACATTACCTATAGCTGCCATAACCTAGCAGTTTTTATAGAATAGTAATATTACGTAACATGTGTTCATGAGGAATCTAGCTGCCATTCTCTCTCCCCTCGGCCCCCTCCCCCCACCAATTCCTGCGACCTATTTTATTTACAGAAAGAGGTAAAAGGGTGGTGTGGATGCAGGAGGCTGGATGTAGGGGGCGGGGCGGATGGTTGGAGGTAGGGGGCTCAGGTGGTTGCGGGTGGCTAGAGGTAAAGCTTGGTTTAATTTTTTATAACAAAAAGCTAGATCCAATGCTCTACATTAAAGAAAATTTAGGAATTTTAGTTCAAGATGAAATCTAAACTATAGTGAAAGTTCAAGGACCAAGTTTACTCAATTCACAATTGACGAATTTCCCACATTTCCTACCTTGGGGTCTCTATGCTATTATTTGTACGTGCCATATAATGTGAATGGCGACACAATAAATCATTATCATCATCATCATCATCATGCCAGAGCCCTAGACATGGGAATGAATGTGATGGTTTTGAAGTTGGATGATCTCACTCAGACATTGGAATGGCAGGATCCCTTCAAAAATGTATTTGAGATTGGATGCATGGGGGGATGTTCTAGTTTCTAGAGACGGCTAGTTATGAAGAATAAGTAGAGGGTTTGAAATCAGAGTTTGGGGAAGCCCCACCCATTCGGCCATTTGGAATTTAGTTTTCGGTCAATCTTCTAAGCTTTTTTTTTTAATTTCTTTTTTTATGAACAAATGATATTATCTACGGAGAAGCGGGTGGGCTTAGACTCATAATGAGTTAGTGATAATGTGGTTTAAATTCGCTTTTGGCAAAAATTAAACTTAAGATGTCTCACTTACAAGTGAAGATGAATATCACTAGACTACTAAGTGGCTCTTCTGACCTATTTAACAAACTAATATTTGGTGATTAGAAATTTAATTAGCAGTGACAATTGTTAGCACTAGTAGGGGAATGTTCACTTATTAGAACAATATATATACAAACAATGCACCACTTGTGCGATTGTTGTCTATTTGAATTTCTTTCAATGTATGTTCGGCTAAATCTACTTTGGATTGACAGGTTTCAAAAGACTTTTTCAGAAAAAAAAAAAAAACAGAAAGATTTTGAAACGAGGAAAATAGAAAATTAAAAATAACAATCTGACAACTATAAGTTCTATAAGCAAAAAATCCTCATTTTTCACTTGGATAAAATATTGATCGTCGTTTCACTTGTCATGCTCTAAATGATTCTTGTTGTGAAAATTTTAGTGTTACAAAGTACGTTTCTTTCGAAAAAAACAAAGTAAGTTTTTTTTTAATTGAAAGAAAAAACACAAAGTGAATTGAATTTGAATTTTTATTCTCTAAAATGTAACTTTTATGTGAAAAGATCATTGAAAAAAGTCAAACAAAATTCTAGCACTATCATAGTTATACATATGTATACATGAACAACTTATCAAAATTTAAAAAATTAATTACATTTATTCGCGCATGTCAAACTGCAACAGATTTGTAATATCATATTTTCGTTTGTATTATTATGCTATTCTAAAAAGAGTTTCAAGATATTATGTGTACCTAAAAAAATAAAACCAAAAGCACAAGAAAATTTGAATAAAGATGTTAATGAAATGCTTTGGAAAGCACCAACTTTTTGTTTTGTTTATTTGGTTGGGGTTGAGATTTCATTTTCTGTTGGTGGATATACCAAAGTTTCCCTAAACACCAAAACAAGACCCTATAGTGACATGATAGTAGAAACTAGAAAGCTCGTCCAAGGCCACCGACACCCCCAACCATATCCTCCTCTATCCACTGGTTTAATTTGTCTCTGTTAAATTGTCAATCCCTACCATTTGATCAACATTTTCCAACACATATTATGACTGGTATAAACCATTCCTCAATAACCATCAAGATAATGCCAATTCATCAATAAAATTACCTACTTATGTTGAAGAACATGAAAAAGTCTTACGTCGGAAACCTAACAAAATTAAGTATCAGTTATATTGAGCCCTGGTTTGGTACTGAGGTGATTCTGAAAAAAATGGCTCTAAAAAAAGCTGTGAGCTTTTTTATGTTTGGTAAACATTCAGTTTCAGTTTTTTTTTCACAGTTTTGGGTGAAAAAAGCCAAAAACACAAAGTTGCGAAACCCAGCTTTGAAAAACCAGCTTTTTCACATCTGTTTTACATAAAAGTTTATCAAACACTATAATCCTGCTTTTTTTTTTCAAAAGCACTTTTACAAAAAAGTTTACCAAACACTTTGCTGCTTTATTTTACAGCCGCTTATTCTCACAGCACAGCAGAAGCAATTTTTTTTCAAAGCACAACAATACCAAACCAGCCCTGAGTGCTTTTTATAATATGAGTTATGACACAGAGTGAAAGTCACATTGAATAATGACTCGTCAAAAAAATATTTATATGCTAACTCTGATACGCGTGTATAGACAAGAAATATCCAAATCTATAGTGTAATAATATAAAAGTGTGGCAATTATTAAGATTTCAAAGAGGGAATCAACATGCCAGTGCCACTGTTAATAACTCCAACTTAACTCGTGAATGTCGTCCTTTAGAAATTGGGACATCTAAGGCCTGATCAAACTTAACGAGGATATTGATAAATTTTAACTGAATAATTGAAATGATTTACGGTGGACAGATTTAAGGATCATTTCTATTGATTTTTGTTGTTAGGGACCTGTTGACCCTAAAAACTACCAAGCCTACGTGGCGCGCAGGCCGAGTAATCTATGAGCTAACTATGTTCTTCAATTGTGTGCGGGGCGTGCCAACTCGACGGCCGAGCTCGGCCGGTGAGTAAAATTTGTTGGTGCTGCGTTGTGTGCGCGACTAACTTCTCGATCTTGCGACTGCGGCCGAGGAAGGAACACGCCTCGGCCTTTGGATTCTAGAGCCTGAAGACAAGGCTGCTAATTTGCAAAGTTCACGAATCGTCGCCGCCGGGTTCGGTCACAGTGATTATATTTGTAAGAGTATAAGCACGCCGAATCGACACCAGAGTATAGGGGCACATATACTCAAAGGAGATGTATGTCTTGATGGTGAATGTGGTTCGGCTGTCAGAATGCCGAACTCTGAAACTAACTCGCGAATATCCAATTATAAAATAACTCGGCGTTCAATGTGCCGAGCCCAGTAACTCGTAACACCTCACTTCACCGAGAGGCTGATGAGATGACCTCTGCCGATAAGAACTCGGAAGTCCTTCTCGACCGAGACTTGGATAGGTAACCAGTCGGCCTCGACACAGTGCTGTTTATCCAAACTGAAGATACTCCTCGATCGGCTGGTTCTACGGCGATAGTGTTGTTTATCCAAACTGAAGATATCACCGGTTGCCTTCACAGTGCTGTTTATCCAAACTGAAGATGTGTTGGCGAAAAGGAAAATAAAAATCTCAAAGTTGAGAGGTTTCGCGTAGAGCGAGGGTTTGCGCAGGGCAGTTTGTGTGTTGAGTTGGGAGGGCTTGAATGTTACGCTCCTCCCTCTATTTATAGTAGTGCAAATACTCCAAATCGTTCTTGGATAGAAATCCTTTTCCTAGTCCAACTCTACCTCGGCCGATACTAATCCAACTCTATCTCGGCCGATCCTAATCCAATTAGCTCTTTGAACCTTCCTCCAATCGTGGGCTTGATTCACTTCTGTATCATAATCTATCTGAGACTCCTTTTCCTAATAGGTCTCGGCCTCTATCCTATCCTCATACTTATGTGCATCCTTCCTTTTCCAAATAGGACTCGATCCTTCTAACGCCGTGGGCCACGACACCATTCTACTGCTTCCGAGAAGGCGCTGGGCCGAAAGTGGTCCGAGCTCAACCCATCGTTATTTTGGGCCCAAACAGGACCAAAATGAGGAATGATGTCAATCTTAAAGACCATTTAAAAATCGACAAAGGTAAGATCCCCAACTAAGCTTCAATTACCATCAAACCCATGAAGCCTAAAGTATGAAATGTTTGTTGATTAGTCAAAAATATGACTGAGACTTGGATCTCCCCAAGTCAATGGTGATGGAAAGCCATGGTGCACGTGAAGTTGGTGGCACGTTGCGCACCCCGTATCAAAGTTTTGGCTTAATCGAAGTGTGGTTAACAGACTCGCACGCACAAAGCATGTAAAACTTCGTGCGGCTAACACGTGTTGTCATCGGATGGTCCTTTATCAATTAATTCAAATAAGAATTGTTTGGGGAGATTTTCAATGTATAGTACGGTCCGATACATTAAATTTTATAATACCACACATTTATATTATAATACTTAGTGCTGAACAAAAAGTATGCTGATCGACAGAGAAAGACATTTAAAGTAGAAATGTGATATCTACACATTCTATTTTACTTTTTATATATTATTTTACTTTTCGATCGTCGGATCGGATGAATTGAAGATGATCAACGAACAGAAATTATCAAGAGGTATGTGAGAAGTAAAATAAGGTGTGTGAATAACACATCCCCTAAAGTAAGTTTTCAACAAAATATTGCCTAAAACAAAACCTTCGTAAACGTGGTGCTTTGCCAACGGCGCCAATCATGAAACCTGGAACAAGCAATTTTAGTGAAAAAAGTGTTTTTTGCTATATATAGGATGACTAAAATGCCATTGCAGTTGACTGCTTGAATTTTATTTCTAACGCCTATTTCAGAAAATTCAAACAAGACAATACTCTCAATAATCAATTTGGATTACTCTTTAAAAAAAAAAGGTTAATTTATGGGAAGAATTATATCATGTTACGTTGTATTAAATGTTATGAGTATTGAATAATTTGAATTAATTTGGATTATTGTTTATTATGATCATGTGAATTTAAACCATTAAAGTTTCTTTTGGCAGCTACGGACTGTATTGACTATTTCTGTCGAATAGGATAAATAGTCATCGGATCGTACTGACTAAATTAGTCATGCGTCTGATGCGTTATTGGACTAATGACCGTATCATTTATACTGTGTTTGACACTGTATTGGATGAGAGAGCTTCAAAGAGAAAAAAAAAATAATGATTAATGAAAAAAGAGAAGAAGAAACATCAACTTCAAACCATATGAATACTGGATTTACCTTAGGATTTATGGTTCAAAGTTAAAAACTTTTGTTAAGTCTGCTAACAATTTAGAAATTTTATTTTATTTTATTTTTGTAGGTACCTTCCTACATAATCTGGCAAAATTAACGAGCATCAAGGATTTTGTAAACAAATAGTGGCATCCCAACATGTTCTAATTAACAAAAATGGAATGGCAACGCCTGGTTCCCCTGATGCTCAGCAACCCAGATGAAAACCAGGAAATAAAGGGAAGTCAACTAGTTTCTGAGAAATTTTCCAACTTGATTTTTCAAATTGAGTTCAACAACCCATATGAAACCCCAAGAAAAAAAAAAGGACGGCGTGCGTGGTCGGAGAAAATGGTCAGAGTGCAACCCAGATGAAACCAACGAACACCCAATTCTTGAAACCAACCAAAACTTGAAACCCCATTCTTGAAATCTTCACAAAGAAATTAAAACCAATCGAAATTGTTGAAATCTTGAACACGATGGAGATTTGATTTTTGCTGCCATCGCCATAGATACCTGATTTGTGCTGCCATTGCCATAGATACCGAGGAAATCATCATTGCGGACATGACTGAGAATGCAGAACATGTTATGGAGGTTGAGGGAAATCCCTAGACGAGACAATTGCCAAAGCAGAACGAAATTTGCAAAACCCAGGACCAGACGATGAGCGTGTTTTGATAACATCTCACCCGACTAATTATACCGAGCTTTTGGGTGGGAAAAGGAAGCGGGTATGAGTTGCACTAAACAGGTGGGGCCGGACAAATTAGTCTGAGTACTATTACTACAGAAGTGTACCAAAAGCCTGGATCCGTATTATTAATCATATCTGGTCCCTTATACGAGTTGCGAAATGAGGCATAAGTAACAATAATATACTTAAGAATGAAGACTCTCTCGTTAAATATTTGTTCAATGCAAAAAAAAAATTGTAAATAAAGGTGGTGATTGTTACGTAGTACTACATTTTAATGACATTTCTCCTCACTTGTAAGTAAGAAGTCTTAGGTTTAAATCTTTGAAATGATGAGTTTTTACAAATATATTCATCATGAACTTTAATTTTAGACGATTACCTCCACGAACTTTAATTTTAGTTGATTACCTCGTAAACTTTTATACAGCCAATTTCCCCCAAGACGTTATATTTTAAAAAATTTCATCATTCTTGATCACGCAGACAACACATGGTAACGGCATGAGGGCAAAAAGGTAATTTTATTTTGGTAAACTGTTAATTAAACTCCCATGGCTAATTCAAACAGAAGAAGGTGTATAGAGTCGAGTAACGGAAAATAAGAAGAAGAAAAAAGCGATATGTTGTTTACATTAGAAATAAAATTACTTCATTACCCTTAAACATTTGCCAAGTGATCAAAATGGATAGAAAATTAGATGAAAAATTCCAAAATTTAATGTTAGGGGAAATTGTCTAATTATAAAAGTTCGGAAGATAACCGACTAAATTAAAGTTTAGAGGGGAAATTGGTAACTTTATACAGGTAGGAGAGAAAATTGAGAAATACCTGAAAATTATCATAGAGGGTAAAAAGGGAAATTAAATAAGGGAGTACAATGAAATGAAATTTGGACTACTCATTGTCGTTTTTTTCAAAACCGACAAATGAATCGTAGACTCGCAGAAGTACCTCTTTGGAATGTGCTAGAAACACACCTTCCTTTTCAAGCATCCCATTCTTTCTTCGTCTTCTCCACCGCTGCGACCAAACGCCTCAAATCTCGATTTCAATCTCCGCCGAAGCTCCAAACCCCCAAACCCCAAACACTCTCTGTAATTCCATCGCCATTGACGACCTCCTCCAATTGCACCTCCGAGATCCCCTCGCCGGCCCTCTTATCCTAGTCGTCGTCGGTTCAATTTCTTCACTCGGTGCATTCGAAACGACTTTTCTGCATTTTTTGAAATGGGGGCCGTGCCTTCTACGCCGCGCTGGGGCAGCAGAAGTAGCTTCGCCGCGCGCCCACTTGACACGGCGGAGTACCTTATTACTAACTTCATCGGCGACGAGTCGTTTCCGATATCCTCCGATTTCTGGAATAAACTCCTCGAACTCCCTCTCAATCTCCAGTGGCAGCCTGACCGCGTTCATCAAGCTTGCCAGACTCTCGGTTCGTCAATCTCTCTCTCTCTCTCTCTCTCTCTCTCTCTCTCTCTCTCTCTCTCTCTCTATATATATATATAGCAAAACGCTCCCTTTATATTACTGCGCACCAAAAATGCAATAAGGGTTCTGTTATCTGCGGCATTGGCATTATTACTGATGAAATCGAACCATGACTGTGTCGGTGTGTTGTTTTGGATATTGATTATGAATGTTCTAATAAGGATTAGGATCAACGTAGGTTAACAGATTTTGATTGTTAGAGTGTAAACCGTTGTTAGAGGCAGTTAATTGTCCCCCGATGGACCCAAAATTACTTAATCCACTGCACACAGCACAATAATTAATTAAATAACTAAACAAAAAAAAAGCAACTATCTTGGGGCAGAAATTAGTGGAGAAAAACTTGTGCCATGCGGAATTTTTTTTTTTTTTTTTTTCATACATTGAATACATTCATGTACAAAATACCTCTTGGTTCGAGATTCGGTCTTTAAAGACTTCCTACGCTTACCTAACTGCTTAATTCTGAGCTTGTGTAAAACCAAGGCCATAGGATCTTTCTACAAGAGGTTTTCTGTTGGACTGGTTGTCAGAACCGTCTGTGGGTTACTGAGATCCCCCAATTGATGTAGGGTAGTATAAATAGATAGGAATCTAGAAGAAGATACGGACTCACTTTGGCCTTTGGCATCACACCAAAGGTGCATTGGAATCACTCCAGTAGAGAAATTAGAAAAATTTTGGCATCACCCTGAAGGTACCTTGGAATCACTACAAGGTTGCTGTGCCTCACACATAAGAAAGTAGAAAGACTCTAATTTATTGAATGCTCCTTCATCACCGATGCTCTTCGATATGTAGTTGAATTCTGGAGGACTGTTGCCGAAAGCTATTGTTCATTTTATTTAAATTTTTTTCTTTCTGGGAGCCTTATTTTCAAAGCATTTAAGCTTTCTATCTATTTCACTCTTCCACAGTAGATACAAATAAGGACTATCAAGTTTTGAGCAAAGGAATATCTAGCTCCAGTTCAATAGCATTTAGCAATACGACCAATCACTCTTATCAATTAGTAAGTGAAGAATAAAATTGTCCAAACTTCTGCCCGAGTGTATATAGAAATATTGGGGTAGATTAAATCATAGTATTTATTTTAGAGCAGCCATAGTGATGCTCACTTCCTGAGTGTTTTCTGGTCAGATTGTCAAAGTACCCTATGTCATCAAATTAGATTCACATCTCTCCTTATGAAAGTTAAATATCTACAATGGAACCTAAAACTGTTATGGGATGAACTCCTCGAAATATTAGATGTTGGTTAATAAGTTGAGCAGTGACTTAAAACACTTTTTCAGATGACTTTCTAAATAACCCAGCCAAAAGAATGAACTCTTGTGAATCCAAACCCATAACCCATTTGTGGGAACACGAGATTTTTCAGAATTCAAACCCTGTAAGTATTTCCAAATTGGCAAATATATCACAAACTCAGCCATGACTGTTTAAGGTTACCGCAAAATGTGAAAAATTGTGATTTGCTTCTGGGTATTGAATGATTTGTTTGCTGAGCTTCCCCTTTTTCCAAAAGGGTTATGTAAAGTTTTGATGATATTATTTGGTCATGTTTCTTGAATCTTGAGATTGGTAACTCTGTTTGTACCGAACATATTCTTGTAAGTTCTAGAAATGTGCATGAGAATCCATTTTAAAGACATTTCCAGTTGACCATCTGTTAGCTTATATGCATGTGCTTGTCTGGCTCTTTGTTTTATACATACATAAATATATCTCATTTTCCCTCATTTGCAGCACAAAACAACTATCATACCAGGCATCTTGCAAAGATTTTGATCCACATGGCATGGTGTTTGCAAGAATTGATTTCAACTTCTTCTGGTGCACCTTCTCTTGTTTATATGAAGGCTGTAAATGCAGTGTACATCTCATCCATTTTTCTAAAGTACTTAATTGAAAATGCAAAGGATGAGAAGATTGAAGAGTTGCATTTATCCCTTGATGAAAGTGAGCCAATGCCAACAGATATTTCAAAAGGTACTTCACTTGTATTCTGTTGACTATAATTAATATCAATCCAAGAATGAGTTTCTGTCAAAGCCCGTTTATGATTTTCTTATGAAATCTTCACGAAATCTGAATGATCAACTTAAATTCCGTCATAAATTTTTTTATTCAATATGTCTTGAGACTTGGTAGTTGAAAGGGTTGTTTACTCCCTTTCCTAGTATAACTGTGGTCTTGCGAATCAATTAGAACCTACTTCTATGCAGATTGGTTAGTAGTTGTTAGTATTTTAGACATTTTATGTTGGAAAGTAGAAAAGTGAATGGTTCATTTGTTCAATTTGGTTTGTATTTTGTATTCTATAAATACCTCCATATGGAGAAGATTTTTGAGGTGTGTGGAATTCTAAAATACTTTGTTTAACTTGGCATCAGAGCCGAATTTGGTCCTTGATTGAACGCTATTGTGCTTGCTTCCTTGTGGGTGTGCGAAGCTAAATATCTTCGTGCACCCACAGGCCATACACCTGCCGATGATTATGTTGTTGATGAAGTTCACGCACAAGTACCTGGATGTCATATGCATGATGATGTGATAAGATGATGCTTCCACTACTTTGTCCTTCCTTTGCTTTGTGTTGCCTTACCTTGCCTTACTTTGCCTTAATTGGTTTTATCTTGCCTTTGCCTTGCTTTTCCCTTGACTTTACTTTTGCCTTGCTTTGCCCTTGACTTCGCCCTTGACTTTGCCTTTGCCTTTGCCTTGCTTTGCCCTTGCCTTTGCCTTGCTTTGCCCTTGCCTTTGCCTTTGAATTTAACTTGCCTTCCCTTGCCTTAATTGGTCTTTGTCTTGCCTTGCCTTGTCTTGCCTTAATTGGTCTTGCTTTTGCCTTAATCTTTAAGGGTTTTGCCTTTTCCTTGTCTTGCCCTAAAATTAGGGTTTTATCATGCCTTTGTCATGTTGATTCTGGACATGGAGATCTCGTTCTCTTAGTGACAGGGACTGAAGAGAAGATTGGTTTGAATGAAGCTGATGACGACTGTTGTCTACATGCTGCTGAAGACTTTGTTTTTCTTCTGCAAACTCATTCCTTCTCTACCATCCTTCCGAGTTCAATTATGTCCGTGTTTCATCTTTTATTTGGTTTGGTTATCTTTGAAGTTTTTGCCTTCCTTCTCTACCATCTTTCTGAGTTCAACTATGTGTTTCATCTTTTATTTGGTTTGGTTATCTTTATTACCTGGGTACTCCACCATCTTTCTGAGTTCAATTATGTTTATGTTCCTTTTTTTGTTGGCTTATTTATCTTTATTACCTGAGTTAGGCGTCATTTGATTTTAAAATATGATATATTTGACCACAACATAAATCTATAGTTATTTTTGTTTATCAATTTTGCAGATTTAAACATTCAGGAATTTGTTATGCATAGTGTGCTTAGCTTTATTGGGTCAATAGATGTAAGGTACATCCTCAAGCACCCACTTGTTCCTTTTCACTGAGATTATGTTGTGTTTTTTCTAATTATGTATCATCTTTGTCACAAGTCCTGATACGTACCTCCTTCATTGGGAGCTGCTTAACTTCATGCTGGTTGTGATGTCAACTCAGCTTCTTTCTGGGCCGTCTCCAGGACCGGAAAATGTGAACCCATTTATCGATGCAGCAATGTCTCAGGTTACTTGATGAAACTCTTGGGTTGCGTTTCATCCAAATATTCCGTTGTTTCGATTATCTTACACCACTTCTGCAATGCTTAGGAAAGTTCTTTGGTTCTCTTGGTTGTCCGTAGACTGCTCCTCAGTTACATTACGGGACCTTCCATATCCCTAAATAGTGCATCTTATTCTGTATATTCTGAAGGAAGTCAGCCTGGTGTTTTACAAAGAGTTGGTTCTGCAGCTGGTATGGCGGTATCCTTGACGCATTATTAAAACTTATTGTTTGCTTATAGAAAGATTGTTTACCTGGGCAGTATTGAAACTTCAATTTCTCAAGGAGTTGTTGACATCAATTTTTGATATGCAGCAAATTTCATGTTATTGCCATTCAACTTTCTTGTCAGTTCAAGTGGTGAAGGCTCAAGAAGTCTGTTGGCAGACAGCAGTCTCCACGTGCTACTTATTCTCATTCATTATCGTAAATGTGTTGTGGGAAATGAACCAATTACAGATAAAAGTAATGATACAACTGCTTCAGACTCCCTTTTGAAAGGGAGTACGCATTTTTCTGATAACCCTTACTGCAAGGCGTTGGAACATGCAACAGATGTTGAATGTGAGATACTTTCTTGTCCGTCTCTTTACGTAATCTTATTTCGAAGGTATATTCACATAACTTGAGTGGATATGTTCCTTGCTTGCAGTTGATCGAGCAGATACTGAGGGTAATGCGCATATTGGTTCAGTTTTGTGGTTACCTTTTGCTTCTCTGTTTGATGCTTTTGGGATGTGAGTGGCTTACTTTCCTTTTATTCTTTTATTTTTAGATTAGATTTACTATTTATCAAGTATAGGCTAACTCTTTGTCTGCATCATTATGTAGACAATAAGATTGTTGACACAAATTAGGGTTTAATAAGATCTTAGTGGTGTGGGAGAGGAAAAATATTTTGTTAGACCATCTCCAAAGGAGATGTCAAAAATGCCACATAGGCATATAATAGTGACAAATGACGTACCATTTACTCTAACCGAGGTAAAATGAATATTGTTTTGTAATTTGTATACAGTTGACAAATTAGTTCAACGTGGTATTCATGTGCATAGCTCTTTTATCTTTTTCTTTTGGTTACACATAACTTTTATATCTTTGATTCCTACATAATCGATGGATTACCTATTTATCAATAGGTTGTTGCCTAGATTCAAATGCCTTGGTGGTTTCATCTTGATTTATATGGGTACGATATGTTATCCTTGTTCAACCTCCAAGTTGCAATTCAAGAGCGAAAATAGAAATCTCTAATTCTTAATTCAAACAGATATAATCTCTATTCCTTATTTCAATCTTGCTCCAAGTTTGTTTCCTGTTTTTGTTTTTTGAGTATCAGCAAACAGTTTTGTTGTGTTTTCTGCAGGTACTTGGCTGATGAGGCTGCTGCTCTTTTACTTTACTCTTTGTTGCAAGGGAATGCCGCCTTTCTGGAGTATGTCTTGGTGCGAACTGATTTAGATACACTGGTATGGAACGTACGCCTATCTTGTCATGAAAAAATGTTATTAAGATGCATATTGTTTTTCTGCCTTATTGTGTGCTCGAGTGTTAGTCTTTGGATATATTTCATAGGTAGTGATTTACCAATTTTTTGTTTCATGTTATTTTGGACTAGTCATTTCTGTTTGCTTCTAAATTGATATGAAAACTTGATGCTAATATGTTTTATGAAATAAACAGTTGATGCCTATTCTGGAAGCTTTATACAATGCTCCAAAGAGGACACCTAATCAAATCTACATGTTGCTGATTATTCTTCTCATACTTAGTCAGGATTCTTCTTTTAATGCCAGCATTCACAAATTGGTAAGGATCACCTGTGGTAGCCAGCACAAATTTTTTATACATAAGGCTCCTATTAATGTATTTATCACATCAACAGATAGTTGCTAGTGTGCCATGGTATAAAGAACGTCTCCTCCATCAGACATCTCTTGGTTCCTTAATGGTCATTACTCTGATACGGACAGTGCAGTATAACCTATCTAAGTTGCGGGTATCCATCTTTCCATTTTCACTGTGAACTTTCATTAATTTTCTTGCGAGTGTTATTGTCAGATTGCTTATATGACTTGATATTTATATCAATTGGATGTAAAACCTCGAGATTAAGCTTTTAAATACTTTAACAAAGTCATGACAATAATTTTTGGGTGGTATGTTCATGTGCATCATTTCTTTGAAGATTTGTAACTTACCTCATTATCATGTCTGGTTTGTTAAATTGTTATAGGATGTTTATCTCCATACAACTTGTCTGGCAACTTTGGCGAACATGGCACCTCACGTCCACCGTTTGAGTGCATATGCATCCCAGAGATTGGTCAGCCTTTTTGATATGCTCTCTCGAAAGTATGCCCTTTTATGTCTATGGTGTTTTCCATGAGCTTTATATTTTTCATTTCTATTTGTTTTGTAGTTTACAATGTTATCCTTTCATACACTTGTGGCATGAGTTTTTGTTAACATATTTAAAAATATTTCTCTGTGTAACATTTGATTTAGGTATAACAAATTAGCAGAATTGCGAGATAAGCAGATGCGATTAGCCAAAGGCAACCCATTTGAAGGAAATTATCTTGCAGATGATACAGTAATGACAGCATTCCTTGACTTATCATTGTCATCCTTTCACATTCGTTTGTCGACTCAGCTAGAATTTTTCCAATTGCAGTCAACGGAGATGCATATATATACCGACTTCTTGAGACTAGTCCTTGAAATATTAAATGCAATTTTGACTTACGCCCTGCCACGAAATCCTGAGGTACTATCATGTACACTAGCAGGGGTCTGTGTGTGTAGTGTTATATTGTTCATACAAAATTACTAATGCTATCACATTGTAAAGTTTTGTGTTTTCCGTATACCTCACTGTATGCAGTGGACAGGTTGTATATGCAATAATGCACAGGCAGGAGGTTTTTCAGCCTTTCAGGAATCATCCACGCTTCAGCGAGCTGCTTGAAAACATTTACACTGTATGTTACAGAACTTGTAGCATATCCTGTTTTTATATAAATGGGCAAGTTTTGGCGAATACTTGGACCATTTTTTCTTAGTGTATTTGAATTGTATTGTTTGTTTGTTTGGCATTGTAGGTATTAGATTTTTTCAATGGTCGCATGGATGCCCAGAGAACGGATGGTGAATGGTCAGTAGAGAAAGTACTCCAAGTCATAATAATTAATTGCAGATCATGGCGGGGTGAAGGGATGAAGGTAAAAAAGGAAAAGAAATGAAAAAAATGAATTTTCATTTGGCCTGAGCGCAGTTGCTACCTGGAGATTGTTTATAATGTCATGAAAATCTTGTTTTCTCAGATGTTTACTCAGTTGCGGTTCACATATGAACAAGAGAGTCATCCGGAGGAGTTCTTTATTCCGTACCTGTGGCAGCTAGTTCTATCCCACTGGTAAACTGTCTTCTCTCCTTGTAGAGAGGAAAAAAGAAGAAGCAACAATGTGCTCATTTTTCCCCCTTATGTCCTTATTTGAAATAGGTTATATAGTAGTCAATTTTGCAGAGTGCAGAACTTCCCGTGTTAATATTGAACATGTTGGATGTTCATCGATTCAATTATGAATCTTATTATCCATTTTGCATCCCTTTGCGGGTTGAGTGCAGTTGCGATCAGGTGCTGTCTTTGGGTCATATTTTTAACTGGCATCTGTTTTCTTTCATGTGTTTTCAGCACACTCGATTTCAATCCTCGATCCATAAATTTGTTTCCAGTTGATCCTCCTTCCGAAGTATGTACATATCTGCAAGCATCATATGCTGGCAAAGGCATATATGCATATATTTTTATGCTTGAAATTTGATTTGCATAGTCCCGTCTTTAGTTGACTTAGTCTCTTAATATTCTCTCCGTCAGCATGTTTGATTATTGTTCTAGTAACAATTATTTGGTGTTGTGCAGAAACAGAGTGATTATGAACTGGAGTCCAACGATCACGTAAATGGGGAGTCGACCAAGCAAGCAGTCTTTCTTGATCCGTAAATGCAACAGTTAAAGATGAAGCAAGACGAGACATTGAGGTTTGTCGGTGGATGTGTAAATACGTGAATAGTAGCAAAGATGTATTCTTGTCATTCTTTTCTTGTTTATATGTTTGCAACGCTACACGAGTAGGTCTTTCACGAAAATGTATTCCAAATCCAAATCTCCTTTGTAATGGTGAATAAAGAGAAGATGCTCATTTTCCATCTTCCATATCTCCACAATATTTCGGACGATGAATGCGATGAACAAATAAATGTGGCAGCGGTTGCTGCGGGGACGGCATTGTTGGTGGCCCATGCTAACAAACGCTTGAAACATGGTGGTTCGGTTGCAGGTGGTGATCGTGACGGCCAACAATGGCAAGCCATTTGCTCAAAGGCCAAGGATGACGGTAAGAAGCTTCCTTCTGCGTCGGGCAAGTTTGGAGAAAAAATTGAGAGAATTATGGTGAGGGGTTTCAGGTCGAATTCGAGCCCTTCCGCGACCATGCAAAGTTAGTAGCACCAACGGCTGCCTATTGGGATGATGTTACCCTTGCTATGGCATTGCAGAAACTATGAATTTGAATCGTGCTGTTATTTGTTCTTAGTTTCAATGTTTGTTGTGGTCGTTTAGTTTCAAAGAAATGACAATAATTTTCTGGAATTTACGGCTCGTCTAGTATCTTTCTTGGATTCAATTTCTTCGTTTTAAAAAACTAATGAGTACTAGTTACATTCGTTGTTTTAAAAAACTAGTGGTAATTTTCAAATCGAATAGCAAACAACTCCTACGCTTCTTTCCAATTACATTGGAGATACTTATACAAAAGCTAATCAAACAAGAGTCCCTCCCTTCACATACTCGGTGAAGGCCAAAGCAACCAAACCTAACATGGCCAACCTTCCGTTCCAGAGCTCGGCATCTGACGTCATGATCCCATTTGATTTGGACTCCACGCTGACTCCTTTGAAAAGAGGAATCACGGATGCGACTGAGAGCAAAATACTGGTTCCAAGGAACAACGAGACTCCGCCGTCGGAGATCTGAGAAAACACATCCTGGCCCTTGGATAGCTCCACCGCCAAAGCTGAAACAAACCCTACCATTGCAAGTCTGCCGTTGATTCTCTCCGGGGCTGGCCCACTGAATGCAAACACATCTGAGAACTTAGTGCTGGCCTTCTTTGGACGAGGAGGAAAAGGAGCAGGTGTAGGAGGCGGTGGTGGGATTTTGGATGCCTCTGGTATTGTAGAAGATGGTTGCTCCTCCTCCTGACCATTCTGCCAATGAAACACGATTAATCAAATTAAGTACATGGTTAACTAGGCAAACTAGACATGCAAAGACGTAGTAGTTACCTCGGCCGTGGAGCGGACAACCATGTGGCGGAACCTATTAGCAGGAACAAGGTGGCTAACTCTCACTGATCTGCTCTTTCCAGCCGCATAAACTACCGAGCTAGCTAGAAGCGATTGCATGGAAGCTGATGCTGCCATTATAATTTGCAGTATGCTGTGAAATTCTTAAGCACTAATGCAAGCAATTCAGATTCAAAAACGAAACTAGTGCTTTGTTGAAGATGCTTGTTCTTGATCGATGTTATCTAAGTTTGCGAGCCTTGTGTAGGGTTTTATAGTGCAGTGGCCAAAAGAATGGGAAACAAATGGACGGTGGATATTTTGGCAACCGTGTCTCGTTAATTTGCTTACTCAGTAACATTGTGACACGCGTTCTCTTGTCCACACTCGGTGGTCTGAGAGACGTGGCTCAAGCACACACCACAATGTGCTAGGCAGTGATTTATGAGGTCACATAGTTCAAATGTTTCAACTAAAGTTTTGACTACCCTCTCCGAAAGAGGGGTTTGTGGAAAGAAATTAATGTGTTATTGCATCATATTGACACGGGATGTTACTGTAATGATATGTCTTTGTGAAACAAGTCTATCCCTCTCTCACAGTCATTACTTGCATTTGTTTGATTTGTGGGCATTTGTTGTTGTCTTGTCCACACACATACATGGTGGTTTAAGAGACGTGGCTTCCCAAACACAGCACAAAGAGCAAGTCATAAATCTTATCACAAATTTTTTTCAAGGTTTAACTTCTCTAATATTTTCAGTAATGCAGCTAGATTATTGCATGCCCAACACAAAGAAATTCTAATTAGCACAAAGTTGAGCTTTATGTTGCTGTGTTATGATTGTATATATATGTGTATATTTTGGCACTTTGTTCTATATATCAGATTAATTAATATGTTTTAAAACATTATGGCAGTTGAGTGAAAATTGAAGCATAATTTTCATCAGCTTCCTTGTTATAGGTTTTGTTAGAAGTGGTTTTGATTCGTTCATATAGCAGTTTAAGGTCCCTCTTGACATATGTATTTTTGTTGTTCTTTTAATAAGTTTTTTTTTGGAGAACTTCTTTTAATAAGTTTACCTCATAGTTTCTTCACATGATAACACTGCTGGAATGAGATTGATTGTGTGATTTTTACTAGAACAAATTAAAAATTAAGGCATCAATCATTGATAAATAAGAAAAAGATGATTTTATTTTATTTTTTAATGATGAGAAGAGGATAGTCCGGAATACATCTTTACAAATAGAGCTTATTTTATACTGTAGCTTGATGTACAGTACTGTTTTGCTTACAAACTAAACTCACTCACCACTTATTAACCAGCTTATTTAGTTACATATATATCGTAAGCGACAAACATGGGGAGAAGTAAAGTCAAAACCCATTCTAAATATAGAATGACACACCCTAACCCAGAATGTCTATTTTGACTCCGAATCGAGCTGTGCTGGTTGACACCAGGAGGGTAACGAAGCCATAAAGTGTAGTGATGTGGAAAATTTAAGTAAATTTAAACCTAAAAGTGCCTAAGTATAAGAGTGCACTAGTGAGCGGGAATGAATCCATATCACACATGATGTCAGAGCATAAATAAAGTACAGTGGAGTGGATTGAGAGTGATACCATTGGAGGTAATCTCCAATACCAGATTTGTCAAGAATCCTCATCGATACGAAAGTTCAGCTATTAAAACCTGGAGGGGCGAAAAACAAGGGTGAGTGGGCCTAAAAATAGAGCTTTATAAAAACATTTTCGAAAACATAATAACCCCTCGCTGTAAAACAAGTATAGTTTCCAAAATATACATACTACTTATAGTAAGAAAATACTTACAATAGCCTGCAAAATCTCAAGAATTCAATACGGCACAATATTTCGTAAGTAAGCACATGACGTCCGTAATCACATAATCTCGCATAAGCAAACATATCATATCGAGTGGTCATCGACACATGCTGACACACGAGTTCATGCATAGATACTCTGACATGAACAGAACAGGGTGTAACAATTATATACACTATAGTATTACAATCACATGAAGACTGGTGCTATGCGCAGCACATACGAGTCCTAATTGCCTATAGCAATCTAGGATAGGACTGGCACCTACAATGGATCCAAAGTGAATGTACGGTGCGATGTGCACATACACGTGAAAGATTGGTCATGGCCCGAGCGAGTACTAACACCAGTGCAGCAACGATGAGCAGATAACATAAATATAGTCATGCCACAGTGATTCGATAATTCTAATTAACATAATATTATTCATGTCCAATAATATAATTAAGGCATCAATAATAATACGCATACCTATGCATCCCGTAGTATGTAGCATAACGTCATAATTTCTATCTATGCGCTAAAACTTATAAATGTCATGCTAATCTAGGCGTATTGTAGAAAACTCTTTATGAAATGTATAAATGGAAACTAACAATTCTATATATACTATATAAAAGAAAAGACCCACTCACAGGTACTTGTGATGTCACATCCGTTCGAGGTAGGAAGGCTGAAGTCTCTAATAGTAATTGCACCTAAGCATAATATTGGGATCCATTAGTAAAAGTCAATTAAAATGTTTGAATTTGGAGAAACAGACAGCAGATTCGGAATCAGCGCATCAAAATACACTAAGAAGGATATGGGCAATTTTCGTAAAAAGTTTACGAAAAGTCAACGGTCAACCATAAAAAGTCAACTGAGACGCCCCGGTGGTCAACTACGTTAAAACTTTAGAATTTCACTAAATGGATGCCAAAAACGGACTCAGGACGTCGAAATTAGTCTAGGAGGGGTTCCAACCGAAACTTGAAAAAGTCAACCCAAAAGTCAACGTTGACAGTCAACGATCAACGCTGACCAGAAGTCAATGGCTGACTTAGCCGAGCCGAGCCAAGCTGCCGGAGCTCGCCTGAAACTGGAATTTTTGTGATAGTCGTCCCATATATTGTATGTTTATTTTTCCTCGAGGACGTGAATGGACGATTTTACCCTTGAACGTTGGTTTGTAGTTATATTTTTGGGCAAAATTTAAAAGGCCCAAAGCTTTATTTTGGACCAATTGCCTTATTTCCAAGTTAGTGGGAACCAATTAGAATTAGAGTTAGAATATTAGGGTTTTAGTTAGTTAGGCTGTAGTAGTTTAGTTTTGGACCAATTAAAACTAGTTTTAGGTTTTGGTTGGCAAATGAGACACAGGTACACCTCACACATACCAACTGAAACCCTTTCTTTCTCTCATTTCTCTCGAACTCACTCTCTCTCTCTCTCTCTTCAACTCGTACGGACGAGCGGCGTTGACCCTCAAACCTTCACAGATCGAAGGTGTTGAGGCCATATCTAAGACCCTTACAAGCCTACGAACACAACTATACCTTTGGTTGGTCGTGGCACCGTCGAAAACCCTGAGAACCCGAAGGCTCCGTCGAGGGTACAGTGACCCCAAGTTGATCGTCGAGGTTTCACACTGTTTTGAGGTCAAAAAGGTACCTGCACTTGTTCTTTAGTGCTTTAAGTTGTTTTTGACAAAGTTTAACGTAGGAAAACCTAAGAACTGGAAATCCCCAAATTGGTCACTATTCATCAACTTTTAATCGGGGATGTTTCTTTGAATTTTAATGTTATAGGGAGCTTAAGGACGTCCTCACAAAGCTCGGAGTGTGTCGTTGGTGTGTTTTGGACGTCGGGAAGTCCAGATTCGAAGTTTCACAAAGGTGGCCAGATTTTCGAGGTTTCTCAGGCGAGATCCCGTGGGTTTTGGGACCCAACTCAGGTATAGTATTGTTCTTCTCACTAAGAGCTTTCATTTGGTGCAAGTTTGGTGAAAAATGGTGCAAAAACGGAGAAGTTATAGGGTTTAGAACTTTTTCTAGAAACCGGCGAACAGTCGGCGAATTGTCGGAGATGAAGACAAATATTTCATCAAGTTTGACGGAATATTCCTAACGGCAGTGAACGACGTCAGTTAGTTTAGAAGGAATATTACATATTTTTGAAGGAATATTCCCTAACTCTGTTAGGGTTCCGTCCCCCTGTGCCAGGCACTTGCCGGGCGTGGGTGGCGCGTCTGGCCGTGCCTTGGCCGGCGCGTGGGTGGTCAGAAAATTGTTCTAAAAATATGGGGTTGTTCCTGAGGTTGTGTAGATCACTTTGGTATATTCAAACACCCCATTTGAGCATTGTATGAGAGGTTATTACCTAGTTCTTGGTTATGTGCGTTTAATTAATGTTTATTTAGTTGTTTCGCATATAGGTGAGACCTACGCAGAGGACGAGCGTAGCCAGGCGAGGCTTGGGGGTTACGACCCTTCTACTAATCAGTGAGTGGGCATTTGTTTTTATTATAAACGTATTTTTATATGGTTTTATTCGTTAATTTGCCATAATGCATATTCATTAATTTAGCAAATGCATTCCATATTATATTGTGTTACTATTGGCGCGGTGGAAGCTAAGGTAAGCCTCGGGTAAGTGATTATGCATTGATTGGTAAGTTATATAATGATGATTACATTGTACACGCACTTAGAACTCATTAACCTGCACCCCGGTGTTAGTGCTTCCGCCCGTGGCCAGCGCATAGTCCTTTACTTGATGTTCACCTCCCGCACCACACGCTCATCTTGGATCCAAGTTAGGTGCACAGTCTTGTCGTATAGACCACATTAGGTGGTTCTGACATGTAGGTGACCCGTGAGTTATCACACAGCCTTCACGTGATCGTAGCACTTGAGCGTATATGTATTACACCTAGCCCTATCGTACAGACCACATTAGGTTGTTCTAACTCGTGTGCAGGCATATCAGATGAGTTATAGGTTCAGCCGTACAGGCCACCTTAGGTGGATCCTGCTGGCTCGTATTCATTTATTGTTGGTGCATTCTCTTTCATACGGGTTATTCATTTGTGGAATGTGATTATCTTGTTGGCATATTATCTGGCACCTTATTTTGATATTGATCTGATGTTGGTTTTGAGGTACTTATATATTCATATATGTTCTATTTTCTGGGAAAACTATACAGGATTTACAGCGACGGGTTAGAACTTTTGAGAAGTAATGTTTTTGGAAAACCTTTGTTTTTGCCCACTCACGCTTTTTGTTTTGGGCCCCTCCAGGTACTAGGTAGGAGTACTTCTGGTGGTTCACGAGGATTCGGCGGTTTTGACAAACTCTAGTAGTTGTAGGTTACTCTTTTGGTACTGTATAACTAGTATTCGTCCTGTTGGACTGCACCTAGGTTTTTATGCTCTGATTGTGTTGTTACACTTATTTCTTAACACTTACACTTCCTTGTTATTTAGTAAGTTTTCTAGGTTGTTGGTTTTTATTCACTCACATTCTTACCTTATTTTCACTTCCGCACTACTCACATGGCTACGTCACCCTCACATGACGGCCAACACACCTTGATTTAGGTTGGGGTGTGTCAATTTTCGCTGGAAAGTTTGGGCAAATTTCAAAGCTTTGTAACTTCAAAATTTGACCCATAATATATCAAAATGAAGATAGAAAAGTGTAGAATAAGATTATACTTATTTGGAAGTCCAGTGGTGGCTAGAGATGGCTAGAAAATGGCTTGAAAGGGGACTGGTCTGCAGGGAAAACCGGGGAAATCGCTGGAAAAATGAAAAACTTTAAACGTCCATAACTTTGTCAATACTCAACTAAATTGAGTGATTCAAAAACAAAAATCATACCTCTCGACGAGACAAAGAGATTGGTACCCTCCTAGATATCTAACTCACCGTGGTTTGGCTAAAAAATACATCGAAAGCCTCGGAGGTCGCCGAAAACTGGATAAACGAAAATCATATTTCTCTACGAGATGAAGAGAATGGTACCTTTGTTGATGGTTAGCTCACCGTGGTTTGAGCAAAAAATGGCCTGAAAGGTCACGGCCTGACTTGGGTTTCGATCCCGACAATCCGGAAGGAAGTTCAAGATAAGGTTGGGTGTTCTGGGTTTGTGAGGACGAGATGAAGCTCGTGGTGCTCTTGGTTTGGGCGGTGGTGGGAATGTTGTCATTGTTGGTTGCAGGGTCGTCTCTGAGATTTCGGGGGCCCTGTGCGAATTTATAAAAGGGGCTCTTCTTAAGACAATCTTAAAAAAAAAAATTGAACTTCGTTGGTTCTTTTTCTTTAACAAAAAACCTATCAATAACTCGTTTTTCAGATGAGTCAGTTGTTCAACTTTTTTTCTTTGGCGTTTCAAGTAGCCACATGAATATTTTTTAGTAGGTGTCATCTTTTATATCTCAAACAATATCACAATTAAATTATACTAAGTCTAAACAATAAAACCTGATAGTTCGGAATGCATGTGTGTCTAGTGGTTTTTGTTTACTGCTTTGCCCTAAAAAGTACAAAAGGAAAAAAAATCATTGTTAATAAAATTACCTAAATTTTCTAATTCCAACTTAACACACTTGAACTAGTAAATACCTTACTTTAATCGAAGTCTACACCACACCACTTCAATTGTCTTTGTGATTTGGAAAATTTTCTTCAATGACATGAAATTCTAAATTTAGGTTTAATGGTTTGTGTAAAAAAAAAATAGTGAAGAGGGGAGATACAGAAGAAGAAGAAGGAAAGGGGGCGTATGGGGTGATAGAGAGAGAGAAGTGGACCATGACTCTTGGAGTGAGAATTGAGAAACATTGTGAGGAATATCATTATTTTATAATTTTTATAAAATTTCTAACAATTTGGTGGCTTATGTAGGCATTTATATAGCTTGTGGGCCCACTAGGATTTTTATATCTTTTCTTTGGTTCTGATTAGTATTTTTATTTATATAAATAATATAATATTATTTCATAGGATACCCGATTAGATAGAAAACTATTTTGGGGGCCTACCAAAATTTTGGGGCCCTATGCCATGGAACCGGTAGCTCCCCCTCAATGCTAGCTCTGGTTGGTTGTGTGTTGCCTTCCCGGAGATGGAAGGTTAGAGAGAGAGAGAGAGGAGAAATGAGAGTCGAGAGAGAGAGAGAGAGAGAGAGAGAGAGAGAGAGAGAGAGAGAGAGTGAATGTTTCCCGAAAATGGGGAAAAGAAAGGGAGACATTGGGTGAGGGAAAGGAGTGGGGTGTGGGGCCCACGTGGAACATAGCCCAAGACCAAAAAGGTAATCAAATTATCTCCCATAATCGTGAAATTACTAAAACGCCCTTTATGAACGTAAGTTCGTAAAATCTTCATCGTAGCTTCGAATTCGATTCCGCTTGCGCTTACGCGTTCGTATTGTCGAATACTTCAATGTTGCGGTAAAATAACAATTCATATAGCGTCCCGAAATGACGTTCAACGAAAGTCAACAATCTCGTCTCTAGGGCATTTTCGTCAATTCACTCTCTTAAAATTTATAAAATCGTAAAGTTAGGGACGGGGTGTTACATAGAAAACTTCATTTTAATCCTTAAAAAAGATGAGTTTTAGACTATAACCTTGTGTAAGATTAAAATCTAATTTTAGTCGCTAGTACATTTAATCATCTCATTCATTAGTTATTTTTTGATGTTTTACTTATCTTTTTATTTTTATGTTAATGTATTAATTACATTTAAATTTAATTTTTATTTCATTCATCATAATATATTTTAATGTCTACATATTTAGGCAACTAATATTTTTTTTTTATAATAAATATTCAGATAACAATTTTGTATGTTCTTCATTTAAGTACATTAATACATTTGAATATTTCGGTATATCCATCGATACAAACATATAGGTACATTAATTCAATATAATGCATTTCGGTACATATATTTTAGTGCACACATTTGAGTATTGGCTTTTAGGTACATTAATTCAAAATACTATATTTCGGTACGTATATTTTAGTACATACATTTCGGTATTGACATTTAGGTACATTAATTCAATATAATACATTTTGGTACATACATTTAGGTTCATTATAATATATTTCGGTACAAAAAAAAATCAATTTTATATATTTCGGCACAGTCATTTCTGTACACTTATGTATTTATATATTTTTGTATCATAAATTTCTTTTAATATTTTCTCATTTATGTTCATTTATAAGTAAATAAATAAATATGTTCATATTAATAAAATAAAAATTTAATGTGGAGAGATTAAATAAAAATACATTAAATAACAAAAATTGAATATGAATTTTGATAAAAGTACATTTCAAGGGATTAAATTGAATATGTAATCTAGTACCAGTTTTTTTTTTAATTTTTTTTTAATTTTTTTAATTTTTTGCAAGGACTAATGACACACCCCGACCGAGATCGAGGCATGCTGGCCGTCACGTGAAGGTGACGTAGCCAGCATGCCTCGATCTCGGTCGGGGTGTGTCAGTTTGGTATCAGAGCCTAACCCTGGCCGTGGTGTGCCGACGAGGACGTCGGGCCCCTAAGGGGGGTGGATTGTGAGATCCCACATCGCCCAGGGGAGTGATCCTTATATGTACATTCCCATCCCTACTTAGCGCGAGGCCTTTTGGGAGCTCACTGGCTTCGGGTTCCATTGGAACTCCGAAGTTAAGCGAGTAGCGCGCGAGAGCACTCCCATGATGGGTGACCCACTGGGAAGTTCTCGTGTGAGTTCCCAGAAACAAAACCGTGAGGGTGTAGTCGGGGCCCAAAGCGGACAATATCGTGCTACGGTAGTGGAGCGGGCCCGGAAAGTGATCCGCCCCGGGTCGGGATGTGACAACTAATGTTCAAAAACCCCATATAGATACTTGTTTCTTGAGTGATAAACTGGATTAGT
This sequence comes from Cotoneaster glaucophyllus, assembly GCA_036320875.1. Lineage (NCBI taxonomy): Eukaryota > Viridiplantae > Streptophyta > Magnoliopsida > Rosales > Rosaceae > Cotoneaster > Cotoneaster glaucophyllus. The sequence goes on along the minus strand of CM070069.1, from coordinate 18,837,052 downwards.
ACTCAAGACAATTGGAATAAAGACGGTACCCGTGCTTTGGCATTGGAGAAAACCATAGTGAACTCAAATCATGTAGTAATATGCGATCCCTCTGTGGTTGTTCACCTTCTCTCTTTAATTCTGCCTTCTGTGATGTCAGTGCCTTGGAGATTTTTGGTTCGTTGGCATAATTATCGAGCTTTGTTATTCTCTATACATGAAGGTTTAGTATTCTCTTGTTTCTAGGGACAGTAATCTCATTGCGGACTATTTGGCTAGTTATAGTGTCGATATCCATGGTATTCATGCTTTACTTGTGCTGCAAACTACTTTTTCTTAAGTTTTTAAAGTTCCTTGTGTTTCTTTGTTTTGTTATTATTGAGGGTTTTGGTTTATGCCCTTTGAATAATTGTGTACATTTCTCTATCCTATGAACAAGATAAGGAGTGTGATTACTGTCCTATGAGCAAAATAAAGAGTGTGATTGCAGATTTATTCTTTTATCTCTAGGAGCTCTTTTCACTGTCTAGATTTATGAGCCTCTACAGGTTTTGCTATCCGATGAGCAAGATAGGAGTGTGATTACATATTAATTCTTCTAAACCCTAAAATCTAACTAAGCCTTTGCGTGAAGAGGACTTTTATGATTTGTTGGGCAAGATTTCACACACTACGCGCCATTTTTCTCTTGGCACCAAATGTTTGCCCGACGAAAACTTTCTTGCCTGAACAATTGTCTCCATCGCGCAATGCCTCTAACAAAACCCTAAACGTTGATCAGTTTTGCTCAACCAACTGAAATATTCGTTGTGTAAAATCAATTTACCTTACGAATTTTGGTTTGTAGAACCACATTTTTTATGGAAAATAGTAATTTCTGATAGTGATAAGCCAAGGAATTAGCTAGGAATGTGGATTGCATCGAAGTTGCTGATGCATCCATAGAATAGAAAATGACAACGTTAATTGTAATCATATAACGAATCAAACAGATATAGAGAGGTATACGTCCTCTTGGTGGAATGAGAGTAGACGACTTACGTGCATGGCGCAGAACATACTACATTACTATCCACTTAGTCATGAGTACCAACAATTAATTCTGAGGTCACATTAATTTGTTGGGTTTTTACCCCTTTTTTTTTAAACATCTAAATTTGAAGTAGCCTGCCATGTAAATAAATAAATACCTATTATTTTCAAACTATTTACAATTGTGCCACAACACTCTAATTATGTTAATTAATTTAATTATCCACCATAATTGTGGGAAATAAGTGCCTTATTATTATAAAATTATTTACTTTATACTTCTCTTACCATCATATGTTTCATTTCTTTTATTTGTTTGATAATCATTGTAGGTAAATTATTTTGTATGTATGTATTAGGCACATTTTATTAAAATTATATATATGTGTGCAAATAATTTATCTATAATTTTATGTAAAATAATATGTAATTAATTAATTTTGAATCAATTGGCTAAAAACATTTATTTATTTTGTAGGTAAATTATTTTTCATGTGATATTACATATATACTAGCCACATTTTGTTATTATTATATAGGGTATGCAATCAATTGACATTCTTTTATTTGGTACGTAAATTAGTTTGCATGTAGGTAAATTGTTTTATATTTATTTATTTTTGCAAAATATTGGTATTTAATTAATTTTGAATAAAAATATTTTTTTTTGTAGGTAAATTATTTTGCATGCATCATTAATAATTTATAAGATGTTGTGCAAAATAATTTACCTATGTTATATTTAAAATATTGATAATTTTGAATAAAATAACCTTTTTTTTTTTTTTTTTTTTTTTATGTTTGTAGGATATACTAATTTACCATCATGTGAAAATAACTATATAAGGAACACTGGTATTATGTAAATTTTTGTTATTAAGTGCATAGGAATCATGACATTTAAATTTTTTTCCAAATCCCCATAAGGTATTTGCAGACATTTAAGTGAATGAAATAATGTAAATTTAATGTAGATAATAAGTGAGAGACCCAAAGTCAGTGTTATTAGGGGCAATGACTAGGCTCCAACTAAAATACAAATTTTGCCAAGTCAAACTTAATTTTGTTAGAGAAACCCAATTAAGTTTGACTTGGCACGCCCAAGGAATCTACATGAGCTAAAAAGTCTATAAGGACGACTAGCCTTCATTAGGCACTTCATCTCTAACCTTGCTGGACAATGTTAACCCTGCAGTCGACTCATGAAGAAGGACACTTCATTCATATGGGATGACCCCTGTTGCAATGCCTTCGAAAGCATAAAAAGGTACCTAGCAAGCCCACCTATCTTAGGAACGTCCGTGCCTGGAAAGCCGTTGATCCTATACATTGCCACACAAGAGGGTTCCATTGGAGCACTATTGGCACAAGAAAATGAAGACCAAAAGGAAAGAGCACTCTACTACCTAAGTAGAACTCTCACTGTTGCCGAGCTCAACTACTCACCAATTGAGAAAATGTGCCATGCCCTAGTCTTCGCCGTCCAAAAGCTAAGACACTACATCCATGCTTACACCATCCACTTGGTTGCTAAAGCCAACCCAGTCAAGTACATTATGTCCAAACCCGTTCTGACAGGGCGACTAGCTAAATGGGCTTTGCTTCTCAATCAATATGAGATCACCTACGTCCCAGCTAAAGCCATAAAGGGACAAGCCTTAGCAGATTTCCTTGCCGGCCATTTAATCCCAACCGATTGGAAAATCTCAGACGACTTGCGTAACGAGGAGGTGTTCTACATCAACATCTTCCCGACATGGACAATGTTCTTCGACGGATCTGCACGAATGGACAGAGCAGGGGCATGAGTAGTATTCATGTCACCATAAACATAAATACTACCCTATTCCTTTCGACTAAGCGAGCTATGCTCCAACAACATCGCTGAGTACCAAGCACTGATCATTGGACTCTAAATGGCGATCGACATGGAAATCACAACGCTAGAAGTGTATGGCGACTCCAAGCTCATAATCAATCAACTCTTGACTGAATATGAAGTGAGGAAAGATGATCTCATCCCATACTTTCAGCTAACAACTCAACTGCTACAAAAGTTCGAGGTCGTGACGCTAGAACATGTGCCAAGAAAAGAAAATCAGATGGTGGATTCTCTCGCTAACCTAGCCTCAAATATAGCGCTAGGAGAAGACGATGCTGCAGACGTGCCAATTTGCCAAAGATGGGTGATCTCACTCGTCACTGAAATGCTACTAGATGATACAAACGTCATCTCAGTACTTCCAGTCGACACTGAAGAGTGGAGACAGCCGCTGATTGACTACTTGGAGCATGGAAAGCTTCCAGATGATCCTAGACACCACTTTGAAATACGTCGACGAGCACCTCGCTTCCTCTACTACAAAGGAACACTCTACCGACTCTCTTTTGAAGGAGTACTTCTGAGATGCCTAGGTGAGGAAGAAGCCAATCAAGCATGGTGAAGGATTGCCTAGAGTACGCCAAAAGGTGTCAAGTCTGCCAATTCCACGCCAACTTTATACATCAACCGCCTGAACCATTACACCCTACAGTTGCTTCATGGTCGTGCGTGGGGATTGGACGTGGTATGACCAATCACACTAAAGTCATCTGCAGGAGAAGCCTACATCCTAGCCATAACAGATTACTTTTCCAAGTGGGCTGAAGTTGTACCTCTAAGGGAAATCAAGAAGAAAATTGTTGTCTGTTTCATCAAAGAGCATATTATCCATCGATATAATGTGCCTTGTTACATCATCACCGACAGCGAAAAACAGTTCTCCAACCGACTTATGGACGGGCTCTATGAGAAATACAAATTCAAGCAGCACAAGTCTTCCATGTATCATACTCCGACCAATGGTCTTGCATAAGCATTCAACAAAACTCTGTGCAACCTCCTGAAGAAAGTGATTGACCGAACAAAGAGAGACTGGCACGAAAGAATAAGTGAAGCACTTTGGGCATATAGGACGACACATAGGACTCCTGCCCAAGCTACACCTTATTCTCTCGTATATGGCATAGAAGTTGTTTTGCAGCTCGAAAGTCAAATCCCCTCACTAAGGATGGCTATACAAGAAGGCTTGACTGAAGAGGAAAACACAAAGCTACGACTTCAAAAGTTAGAAGCACTCGACGAAGGAAGGCTCGAAGCTCAACAACACTTGGAATGCTACCAAGCACGGCTATCCTAGGCATTCAACAAGAAGGTCCGCCTAAGGTATTTCCAAACTTGAGATCTTGTCTTGGCACTACGAAGGCCCATCATCACAACTCACAAAACAAAAAGCAAGTTCACATCAAAGTGGGATGGACCTTACGTAATACAAGAGGTCTACACCAATGGCATCTGCCTAATCATGGCAGAAGATGGCTTAAAGATCAGCCCCATCAATGGCAGGTTCTTGAAGCGTTACTACCCCTAAACCGAGCTCAATGCTCCTCTCTTGCACGAGCCAAAACTGCACACGGCATAAAGCTCATCGCCTGCACGAGCCTAAACTGCACATTGTACAAAGCTCCTCACCTGCACGAGCCTAAATTGCATACAACAAAGATGCTCTTTGTTCGCACGAGCTTAAAAGGCGACACCCAATGCTCCTTGTTCGCACGAGCTTAAAAGGCAACACTAGACACTTCTTGTTCGCACGAGTTTAAAAGGCGACACTCAATGCTTCTCGCTTGCATGAGCCTAAACTGCATACGGCACAAAGCTCCTCGCCTGCACGAGCCTAAACTGCACATGGCACGAAGCTTCTCGCCTGCACAGCCTAAACTGCACATGGCAAATATGCTCCTTGTTCGCAAGAGCTTAAAAGGCAACGCCCAATGCTCCTTGTTCGCACGAGTTTAAAAGGCGACACTCAACACTCCTTGTTCGCACGAGTTTAAAAGGCGACACTCAATGCTCTTCGCTTGCACGAGCCTAAATTGCACACGGCACAAAGCTCCTCGCCTACACGAGCCTAAATTGTACATGACAACGATGCTACTTGTTCGCATGAGCTTAAAAGGCGACACTCAATGCTCCTTGTTCGCACGAGTTTAAAAGGCGACATTCGACGCTCCTTGTTCGCACGAGCTTAAAAGGTGACATAAACTCTCATTGTTCGCACGAGTTTAAAAGGCGACACTCAACACTCCTTGTTCACACGAGCTCAAAAGGCGACACCCAACGTTCCTGGCCAGCAAGAGCATAAACTGTGTATGGCAAAATCAAAAATTAAAATTATCATCAAAATCACCACCAAAATCGTCAAAAACAATCCATCACTCCTTTGAACTACGTCATGACTTGATCCCTCCTTAATCGAGGTTACGTAGACAACTTGAAACTTTAAAACTTCAAGTACAATCACATCATCAACAAAAACGCAAACACTTTGAGGAATAATGAGCAAATTCAAGAATGTGAATACTTTATTTCTTTAAAGGAAGAATTCGACTACAAAGCCGCATTACAAAATGAGCAAAACACAAAGATGACTTCTCCAATAAAAATCCTCGATGTGCACGCCTTCTAGGGGTGGGTTCAAAAAACTGAAAACCGAAAAAAACCGAACCGAACACCGAACCGAAACCTAATACAATATTTAACTAAGTGTAGTGGATTTAGGTTGCTTCAAGAACTCAAGTGTGAGTGCTTCGGGACTACGAAAGGTAGTCAACTTTTCAAAGAAAAGCAATAAAATACTAAATCGTTAATGTCCAAAAGTGGGCTTCAGGCCAATAATTTTGGATGTCTTGTTAGATTAATGGATTGCTGGTCACTTTTAATTAATTCAATAGATCGGGACCATTTAGGGTCGATCGTAAAAGCAAAAATAATAATAACATTCGGGTTACAATTATTTAGAATGCCAAAAATTAGCATTGGGTCGAAAAAGTATAGCCCAAAACAGGTTTGGGCTAGGTACCGATAGTAGGGCAAAACCCTGAGGGTAAATGGGCTCAATTTTGGCTGTAAACGCAACCCATATGTGGCTACAGGCCACAAGCTGAGACAGGTAAGCCTAGTAGTAGTAGCTACTGGCTTTTGGGCCAAATAGGGGGCACGAGTCAGTCCTAGCAGAGCGCTGGCCTTGGGTTGGCGTGGGAAGCCCAGCCGAGGCTGGGTCTAGGTCGAGGAAATCCAAGCCCAGCAGTAAAGCCTGCGGGCGAGTGGGCCGGGGCTTCATGGCACAACCCAAATGACTAGGGACTCACGGGACATTGAACCAAAAGGTTGTGGGCTTTTGGTTGGGCTAAGGGACTTCAGGCCCATTAGTTTAATCAGGCCAAAGGCCTTGGGATGTCTTGGTCAGTGCAGCAAGCCCAAAAGCTGCTGCCGTGTGGTCCACACAACTAGTCTTTAGGCTAGTGATGGTTCAATGGTGCCACGATGGTGCCGCACAGTGCCCAACACAATTTTTTTTTATGTGGACAGAATTAGGGTTTGAAAAACCCTATAATTGCTTCTAATTTATTTATATGCTTCGACTCACAAATTCCACATGGCAAAATAATTACGTAATGCATGAACATATATATATTGACAAATATATGAACATATACAATATATATCGGAAGGAAAATATAAATATAGAGGGGTTCATGCATCATGGGGAATGTTTTCATGCTTCAAGGTAAGGCCGTTTCAAATATCTTAATTTATTTTAAGCGTACCTGATTGGCAGAAAACTACGAAAGCCTTTGAATTTGTAGAAGATCCTTCTCAGAAAGCCGAAATTTCATCTCCAATGCGTTGTATCACGTTCAACAAAGAAAAATTAAATTGAATCAATAGCATGTAGATCAATTCAATAAAATAATAAATTAATCATAAAAAGAATGATTAAAACATAATACTCCCCTGATTGAAGATCAAACTCTCTTTAGCGCAACGTCAAGAACACGCTGATAACGTGTTGTAAGCATATTTGACTGAACTGTATAAAGGACAGAGAGGGAGAGAGGCCGGTGGTAACAGAGAAAGAAGAGAGATTTGTAATTCTAAGGTGTGTTCTATTCCACCCTATTGTGCCTTTATTTATTTATAGTAGTAGGATACGTAGAATCCTTACCCTTTTAGGATTACATCTCTTAATAGGTAATCAACTCTTAATAGGAATATACAAGATACTCCTAGATACACTAGGATTTACACAATCACATTCCTAATCCAATAGGACTGCAACATGAGGGTTATATTTAGTGTTTTTTTTTTTAAATTTTTTTTTAACTTTAATCCTTAAAAAAATTGAAATTTAATAAAAACCTAGTGCTAGATTACCTATTGATTATAGTCCCTTAATGTGTCCTTAATTCAAATTAATTAAGGCTTATTATATTAACACCCCACAAATTATTGAATAAACCTCACATACTTAATACACCTTATATTTACTTTTTCAATGAAAAATTATCTTAATACACCTCACTTACTTCCCCATAATACCCTCACACCTCACATTCTCAATATATACCTTACATTTTCTACATGCACCCCATATTTTCTATACACCCCACATTTCTCAAATCTTATAAAGCTTTAATTTGGACAAAAAATGCCGACTGGAATTTTAACAAAAGATGCCGCCTAGAATTTAAAGCATATGTGGGTTGTTTTCAATTCCACCATTAAAACCCATGTCTTCTGTTTTTAATATTTGGTGGTAATTTTAGGTGTTTAATTCTTCATGTAATTCCTGTGATTCCTAAAAGATGAATGCGAACATATAAGCTTTAATAACGCAGCAAAAGCAAGATTAAATAATTATCGATGTCATCAAAATCACTAAAACAATAGAAAATATGAAGTCTTACCTCATGTGAAGCTTCCGAGACATCGATTTCGTGTTTCATTCGTCAAAAATAATTTTTCTCAATCAACATGTTTGCAGTTTCATTGGTTAGGGGTTTGTTTAACAATGGAGGGTCGGAGGGATTTTGATAGTTGAAGAAGATAAATAATACGTTAAAAGTGATTTGGGGTGTATTTAGAAATTTTTTATTTTTTTTAACCTAATAAGGTCAAAATTGCCATTGCATAGTAAGGTAAATAAATCATTTAATATTAAATTTTAATGTGGGGTGCATTCAACATTTTGTGGGGTGCTAATATAAAAAACCTTAATTAATGTGTATATTCAATGTCTCCCATTAAATATTTGAATTTATTAATATACACATTTTAATGTATTTCTGACTAATTTTTTTAATTTATTAATTTTAGTTAACATTCTTCAAACTTGAAAGACTCAATGTATGTACCGAAATGTTAGTACTGAAATGTATTATATTAAATTAATGTACCTAAATGTTAGTACCAAAATGTATTACATTGAATTAATGTACTTAAATGCTTGTACCGAAATATATGTACCCAAATATATTATATTAAATTAATGTACCTAAATGTGTGTACCAAAATAGATATACTAAAATACATTAATTGAATAGTGTACCTAAATGAAGAAGACAAAGTATACAAAAATATATTGTATAACAAGAATGAAATGAAAATTATAATTATAATGAAATATAATTAATATATTAAAATTAGGAAGAAAATGAGAAATAATTAAAACATCAAAATCTAATTAATAATTGAGGTGATTAATGTATCAAGGGACTAAAATTAGATTCTGCTCTTACTCATGGTTTTAGTCTAAAAGTCATCTTGATGAAAGATTAAAATGAAGTTTTTATGCATCATAATATTAAGTGTGTGTAGACATGTAAATTTCGTTGCATATAAATGATGTATCACAAAGCTCAACGTGGCATATGAGTCATCACAAATGGACAAGTCATCAATGACATGTGGCACAAATCAAGCAAAGGAAGCTCAAAACTTCCCCAAAATTCGGCAAAATCGGGGAATCTCTCCTTAAAATCGGCAAGGGGTCCAAATTGCTCACAAAACCGGAAAGAAAGCTAAAGTATCTTCACAAAACAGGCAATAATTGAATATTGTTCATAAAATAGGCAACAAGGCCTATCACTACTACAAAATTGGCTTATTGTGTCGGTTAGTGGTGGCGGTTTTATATTGTTACTGTCGGATAAAATGTTTTCTGACAACATGTTTAAAAAAGTCGGAAAATAAAGTATTACTGTCGGTTATATCCGACAAGAATAATGAAGTGGGCCCTTAACTCCATTAGATACATTTTTTTAAATAATTTTAACCAATTTTGGCGGATATATCTGACATGAGTAAGTAATGTGTCAAATTCGTAAATTATTGTTGAATTTTTTATACTAACTCTGGCGGTTATAACCGACACAAATATTTTCAAATTTTTTATACTAATTCTGGCGGTTATATCCGACACAAATTGTGTCAAAATATTATATTACTTTCAATTTTTTTTAAACCATTACTTTTGATTAAACTTTCTTAAAAACTATTATATTAAACAAATAGTGATTTTATTGTTTATAACCGTAGAAATTTTGGTTCCCGTTACCTAATCTTTGATTTTTTTATTTTTTATTTTTTTTTTGCGATTTTTTACACTTGCTATCTCGGAGTATATACAAACATATTTGACGGTTGGATTGTTGAAACTAGTTTCGTAGAATGCATATCCTATCAAATTGATAGATTTAACAAACACTTCAGAGTTAATGTTAAACTTCCATTAAGTATAAAATAAGATTTATCCACCAGTGTAAATATTTTAAATTGAAGATCGAATTCATTCATTGCATTCTTATAGGGTCGAGGAGTTTAGCTGTAAAAAATCATCAAAATCGGAGCTAAAATAACCGTTAAATTGCGATTTTTCGTTTATAACCATTGAAAACTTTTGTTCCATTACCTAATCTATGAATGTTTATTTTTTGCGAGTTTTTACGTATGCGATCTCGGAGTATGTACAAACAAGTTTGACGGTTGGATAGTTGAAAAACGTTTCATAGAATGCGTATCGCATCAAAACGGTAGATTAAACAAACACTTAAGAGTTAATGTTATACTTCCCCATCAAGTATAAAATAAGATTTTGTTGTATCCACTAGTGTAGTTATTTTAAATTAAAGATCGAATGCATTCATTGCATTCTTATAGGGTTGAGGAGTGTAGCTGTAAAAAAAATCATCAAAATCGGAGCTAAAATAACTATTAAATTGTGATTTTTCTTTTATAACCGTCGAAACCTTTTGTTCTGTTACCTAATCTCTGAACGTTTATTTTTTGTAATTTTTTACATATCCGATCTCAGAGTGTGTACAAACAATTTTGACGGTTAGATCATTGAAAAAGGTTTCGTAGAAGGAGAAATTAGGTTCTCATCCTTTTTTTTGCTCCTTTATTGATTAAAATCCTATTCCTTTTCAATTTTTGATCAAGGTCCTTAGGTATTAATAACATTATTAATTATTTCAATAATAAAATATTTTTTTATTTCTAAATATATTCATTTAATGTTAAAAATGTTACAATTAGATATTTATATTTATGACTAAATTTTTTATCATATAGTTTTAGTTTTAGCTTGTACCCATTTTTAATTTGTAATTCTTTTTTAATTTGTACCAATTTTCTTTTTAGTTTTAATTTGTACCCATATATTAATTTCTTTTTGTGCCCATAGTTTTTAAAGTTTATTTGTATTTGTACCCATATTTTTTTTTATTTGTACTTTTTATTTTGCTAAATGTACCCATACTAATTATATGTACCCATTCATGTAAAACTTTTTAATCTTAAAATGTACTCATTATTAAATATACCAATTTGTTATATGTAAAATGTACCTTTTTTTAATATAAAATCTATTCAATTTTTTTCTAATCCATTTTTAAACTTATATGGGTACATTCTGTTTTCTTTGATTTTAAAATGTATCCATGTCAAGTTTAATCGAAGAAATTTACTAATGTTATTAAGCCTAATATCTTCTTCTTTTTTTTGTGATTTTGAAGAATGTACCCATGTTTTGACACAATAATTTTTTTGGTTAATTTTGATGAATGTACCCATGTTTACACACACACACACACACACAATAGTATATTTATATTTTAATATTTTTAATCCCACAAATTATGGTTTTTTATTTAAAATCTCATTTATATAAACAACTAAATTTCTAATTTTTAATTTAAAAAAATATAGTAACGTACATAGAAATAAATTATCACATTAATTTTAGGGACGTCGATCAAAAATTAAAAACCAACAAGGTTTCAATCAAAAAATGTTCATAACTAAGGACTGCATCCAAAGTCTCCCTTCGTAGAATGTGTATGCGCGTCAAAACGGTAGATTAAATAAACCCTTAAGAGTTAATGTTATACTTCCATTAAGTCGAGGAGTGTAGCTGTAAAAAAATCATTAAAATCAGAGCTAAAATAACCGTTAAATTGTGATTTTTCGTTGATAATCGTCGCAAACTTTTGTTCCGTTACGTAATCTCTGAATGTTTGTTTTTTACGTATTCAATCTCAGAGTGTGTTCAAATAAGTTTGACGGTTGGGTCGTTGAAAAAAGTTTCGTAGAATGCATATTGCGTCAAAACGGTAGATTAAACAAACACTGAGTTAATATTAAACTTCCATTAAGTATAAAATAAGATTTTGTGGTATCCACTAGTGTAAATATTTTAAATAAGGGTAAATCTTAGTTTACTACCCTCATGTTTTGTGGTTTTCAACATTTAGTACATCAAGTTTTTTCTGTCCTAGAGTCATACATAAAGTGTTAATTTTGGGACAGTCTCATACATCCGTTAATCACACTGTTAAGTCTGCCGTTAATTGATGATGTGGCACCTATGTGGACAATGACTGGGTGCCATGTGTCATTAAGGGGTCCACGTGGATTTTTTGGTTGGAGAAGGGGTTAAAAAAAAACCCTGTATTCTACCTCCCCTAACCCCCTGCACCCTCTCCCTCCCTCATCCCCCTGCACCCTCTGCAACCCCCACCCATCATCTCTCCCTTCTCTCCTCTGCAACCCTCATCTCCTCTGATCCATAGCCTGCCTCAGCTCCCCTAAATTGTAAAACACTTGTATCCCAGTCCCCACCTAGGCCTGGTTCAAACCCTTCATCCCTCTCTCCTCCGTACACAACTTGTCTTCGGTCTCTTTGACCCACTCGAGTTCGGAATCAACCACATCAATGCCTGCAAGGTCGTATTCATTGTAGAGAGCTAAGATCTCGCAATGGAGCTGAACGGCCTTGGCGAGATCGAGGTGCTCCGGGTCGTCGAATGCGAGGGATCCAAGCTTAATAGAGAGGCGGATGGCTCAGATGGAGTGGTGGAGAAGATCGGGGGAGGCATGAAGATTTTGGAGCTGATGGAATGGTGGAAAAGATTCGGGCCCTAGCTGGATCTGACATCAAGGTCACCTTCGACCTCCTCTCCTCCACCGCCAAGTCTTAGTTTTTCGCTACCAACTGGGTTCGTCACTTACCACCCCAACCCCCAGATCAAAGTTATCGGCGTCGGTAATGAGGTCTTTGTTGACACCCACAACACCACCAAGTTCCTCTTTCGTAGAGTATTGACCGGCCGGGGAACCCCCTTGAGACCTAAAGCAGATCTGGTGTGGTTTGCAGAGGTGAAAATGGAGGGTCTTGCGGGTTGCAGAGAGAATGGAGGGATAAGGGAGGAAAGAGGGGAGAAGGGAGGGTGGTGTAGGTTGTAGAAGAGAGAATTGAGGGAAAGGGTGCGGGTTGCAGAAAAGTGTAGGGAGGGAGAGGGTGCGCCCAGTCATTATCCACATAGGCACCACGTCATCAGTTAACGGCAAACTTAACAATTTGACTAACGGATGTATGAGACTGTCCCAAAATTAACACTTTAGGTATGACTCTAGGACGAAAAAAACTTGATGTACTAAATGTTGAAAACCACGAAACATGAGGGTAGTAAACTAAGATTTACCCGTATTTAAAATATTTACACTAGTGGATACCACAAAATCTTATTTTATACTTAATGGAAGTTTAATATTAACTCAGTGTTTGTTTAATCTACCGTTTTGACGCAATATGCATTCAACGGTTTTTCCCATTCAAACCACCAAGATTCTCAAAAACCATCATTCATATGTACATTAAAAACTAGGGCTAGTGGGACACAGTTCGGTCGAAGCCTACAGAAGCAATCAAACAGGAAGTGGGCCCCCCAAAGCAGATTAACCAAGAAGAGCCACCCCTGAGAAAATAACCAAGTAGGCAGTGACCCCCCCAATGCGGATTAACCAAGCAGAGTCACTCCTACAACTGTTAGGAAGTGATCACCCAACGCGGATTAACCAAGCATGATCACTCCTAAGCATATATGGCCATAAGGATCGCCCAACGCGGATTAACCAAGCACGATCCATATATAGTATGGTCCCCCAATGCAGATTAACCAAGCAGGACCACTTGTGACCACCCCCAATGCGGATTAACCAAGCAGGGTCAAGATAATCAGGTAGGTAGTGATCACCCAAAGTAGATATACCAAGCGTGATCACTCCTAGAATGCGTATGGTCCCCCAATGCGAATATACCAAGCAGAACCATCAATGTACAACTGTTACATGGTGCAGTAAATTCAACACCTCAACCCCTATGAGTTACAACATAGTCACCTACACCATCAACTTCTCGGTTCCTCCATCGCCTCAATTTCTCACCGATTCAACTGGATCTCGCGCTTTGAATCCAGCATATGTTACCTGGTTTGAGAATGATCAGAATATTCTCATTTGGATCAACTCTACGCTCTCTGATTCACTTATTCCCTACACTGTTGGAGTCACCTCTTCCAGAGAACTGTGGGCAAAATTTGAATCAAGGCTTGCGACTGTTTCTCAATCGCATAATCATGAACTCATATCTCATCTTCGAAGTCTGACTAAGGGCGATTCTTCTGCTGCACGATTCCTTCAACAAATTGAAGAAATTGCTGATGCTTTTACCAGTGCCGGAGCTCCGATTGAAGATTCTGAGCTAATTTCTGTCATTCTTCATGGACTTCCACCTGAATATGACTCATTTGTTGATGTGATTTATTCGCCTCGATTCCACAACAATTGATGAACTTCATGGCCTTCTTCTTAGTAAGGAGATTCAATTGACGAATCGGAAGAAAACATCTCTGTCTTCGCCATTTCAGGCCTTAAATTCCTCTGCTGGTCTTCTTCCTACGCCTCCTTCTCAAGCTCTTATGGTGGCTCAAGACTTTAATTCTCAAGGTCGTGGTCCAGATCGCAACAGTTCTCAAGCTCGAGGTTCAGTCTCCAATCTTCGCAATTTTCAAGGTCGTGGTAATTTTCGACCTAACAATTTTCGATAGAATTCCAATCGCCAAGGCTATCAAAGGTATAATTGCGGTGGTCGCTCCAATTTCTCCTTCTCTGGCAAGAAGATTCCCTGTCAAATTTGTCTACAATTTGGCCATGAAGAATTTGCTTGTCCTTAGCGAATGAATCCACATTTTTCTGGTCATTCTTTTCCCTCTGCTATGGTTGCCAGTACAACTTCTTATTCTCCAACTTGGCTTGTGGACTCTGGTGCTAGCACTCATATGACAAATTCGTATACCAATCTCCAGAATCCAGAACCTTACACAGGCCCTGAGCAAGTTTATATTGGCGATGTCAAAGGTTTGCCAATTCGTCACTCTGGATCTTCTCAATTACCTACTTCTCAATACAATTTTCAGCTTCGTAATGTGTTACATCTCCTTGCATTGAAACACAATTTGCTTTCTGCAAATCAATTTCTCATTGATAATTGGTGTTCTATGCATCTTTATCCCTTTCACTTCATTGTGAAGGATATTTCTTCAGGGAAGATGCTCTTTAAAAGACCAGTGAGAAATGGTTTCTATCCTTTTCAACCTCGCAACTCTGATTTGGTGATTGATCCTCATCATGCATTTGCTGCTTCTGTCAAGGCTTCCAATGATGTTTGGCATCAACGATTAGGCCACTCATCTACTAAGATCCTAAATAAGTTGAAATCTAAATCTTGTATTTATGTTTCTGGTAATACTCATACTACTTTCTGTAATGGTTGTGCATTAAGCAAGATTTATAGGCTACCATTTGTTATTGTGCCAAGTCGGACAAGTAAACCTTTAGAACTACTTCACACAGATGTTTGGGGTTAGCATATGTATCTTTTGTATATCATCACAAGTATTATGTCATCTTTGTGGATGATTTTACCAAATATTGTTGGTTCTTTCCTATGCAATACAAATCTGATGTTTTTAGTATCTTTGTGAAGTTCAAAGCTCATGTTGAGAATCTGTTGTGCACCAACATTATCACTCTGCATTCAGATTCTGGTGGTGAATATTTGAGTTCTCAATTTTCTAATTTTCTTGTTGAGCATGGCACTCACCATCAACTAAGTTGCCCTCATACCCCAGAGCAAAATGGTTGCTCTGAGCGTAAACATCGCCACTTATTAGAGACCGCCAGGACATTATTGACAGTTTCTCAAGTTCCTCACATCTATTGGGATCATGCTTTTGCTAGTGCAATTTATTTGATCAATAGAATGCCTACTGCATCCAAGGCTTCTCCATGGGAATTGCTATTCAACAAAACCCCATCTTATCACACACTGAAAATATTTGGTTGTAGTTGCTTTCCTTGGTTGCAGCCCTATTCTATATCAAAATTGGATCCTAAAAGCAAACAGTGCATCTTTCTGGGTTACAGTCTTAACCACAAGGGTTATAAATGTCTTGATCTCACCTCTCAAATGATCTATGTGTCCAGACATGTCACCTTCGATGAGTCAAGCTTTCCCTTTCACAAGCAAGTCTCTACACCATCCTTCCCATCATCGACTGTTACTTACAATCACTCTATTCCATCTCAATTAACATTTTCAACCACCACAGTCAACCCAAGTACCTCCACTCAAGAGCATTCTCCAGTTTCTCAGTCTCCTACTGTCTCTCCAACTCCATCATCTCCTATCAGTGCCTCTTCATCACCTTCACAATCACATCTTCCCACCAATATCCATCCTATGCAAACTCGATCTAAATCTGGCATCTACAAGCCTAAGGCCTTAACTGCAACCAAGCATCATCTTCCCTCTCATCTTTCTCATAATTTTGTTCCTACTATAGGCCTCTAAATATCCCCACTGGGTTAAAGCTATGCAAGATGAGTTTCTTGCCCTCAAGCAAACTGGAACCTGGTCCTTGGTTCCTCCATCTCCCTCCACCAATGTAGTAGGATGCAAGTGGGTTTTTCGAATCAAAAGGAAACCCGATGGTACGATTGACAGGTACAAGGCACGTCTAGTTGCAAAAGGTTTTCACCAGCAAGAAGGATTAGACTATATAGAGACTTTTAGTCCGGTTGCTAAACCGGTCACTATTCGACTTCTCCTCACTTTGGCAGCTCAATATGACTGGTTTCTTAATCAGCTTGATGTAAGCAATGCATTCCTGCATGGTAATCTGTTTGAATAAGTGTTTATGCAACAGCCACCTGGCTTTGAAGA
The DNA here is from genome assembly GCA_036320875.1 of Cotoneaster glaucophyllus. Taxonomy (NCBI): domain Eukaryota; kingdom Viridiplantae; phylum Streptophyta; class Magnoliopsida; order Rosales; family Rosaceae; genus Cotoneaster; species Cotoneaster glaucophyllus. The sequence goes on along the minus strand of CM070069.1, from coordinate 18,820,595 downwards.
CTCTATTCATCCCAATCACATCTGTCATCTCCACAAGTCTTTCTATGGCCTCAAACAAGCTCCCCGAGCTTGGTATGAAAAACTTCATGGAGCACTTACCTCTTTGGGATTTACTGGTTCTCAAACCGATCACACTTTGTTTGTCAAGACAGATCCAATAGTGTTCATCTTAGTTTATGTTGATGACATTATTGCTACTGGACCATCTGCTTCAGCCTGTCAACAAGTTATAACTCGGCTTAGTTCTATGTTCCCTATCAAGGATCTCGGTGCACTACACTATTTCCTTGGTATTGAGGTAAAAAGATCCTCCAAGGGCATTTACATATCACAAACAAAATACTACTAGATTTGTTAAAGAAAGATCAAATAGATGTGGCAAAACCTTGTGTCACTCCTCTGAGTACATCAAAGCTCGATCATACACCACCTTTACTGGACAATGTTGAAGACTATCGATCTCTCGCGGGAGCCCTTCAATACTTAACCTGGACCCAACCTGATCTTTCCTTTGCTGTGAATTTAGTCTGCCAATATATGCATAGTCCACGCCATTCTCATTTTCAAGCTGTCAAACGCATATTCTGGTATCTTAAGGGTTCTATTGATCTGGGATTATGGTTTCCTAAAAGTTCCTCTACTCCATCACTCACAACATTCTCTGATGCTGATTGGGCAGGTTGTCCCCTTGACAGAAAGTCTACTGGAGGTTTCTGCATTTTCCTTGGCTCCTCCCTTATTAGCTGGAGTGCTAAAAAGCAACCTACTGTTGCTCGCTCATCCACTGAAGCCAAGTATCGGTCACTTGCCAATACTGCTGCAGAAATCACTTGGATATGTAAACTTTTAGTGGATATTGCCTACAAATCACCCTCTGTTCCACAACTGTGGTGTGATAATGTCTCTACTCTTTCTCTGGCAAAAAATCCATTGTTCCATGCTCGTACCAAGCATGTTGAGATCGGTTACCATTACATTCGAGAGAAGGTTTTAGCCAAAGAAGTCTCTGTTCATTATATTTGCACCCAGCAACAGATTGCAGATATTTGTACTAAGGCTCTTGCTAAGGACCGGTTTACAACTCTCAGACACAAACTTTCCCTTCGAACTCCTCAGCTCAGTTTGAGGGGGGATATTAAGGATACTTATGTAAATAAAATAGCTGGTTAATACTTAGAGATATAGTTCAATATTTGTTAATTTGTTGAGATGTGTAGTTAGTTAGTTGGAGAGTGGTTAACAGTGACATGTGTAAATGAGTTGTATATATACAACTATCTTGTAATTTTATGAGTTGAATGAAAAGTTATTCTTTTCCAAACAATTTCATCAACTCCTCTTTATTTATATACATCACATGTATTGGAGTTTTACGTAATTCTTGATATATATCAACTCCTCTTTACATATTGTTTGAACCTAAATTTACACCATCGGCCCGCGTAATCAAGGCCGTTGAGTGAGCATAATTCTCAACTGTCGAATGGAAAAGTGGAGATAATTTTTGTTATTGTTAAAGGATAATATTATGGTTTTTATCGTAATATTTATCTTTTAATGCGAATTATCTTAGCATCTTCTTCGACCAGATAAATAAGATGTGAATTATATCTCAAACAAGTAGTACAGTTTGAATTGGTTTGGGATGTCTTTGGTCAGGATGCATGCATGGATGGGTTTTGAAATTATGATGATGTGATAAGCATGGGATTTAATAATGGTGAAATAGGAAACCTAGGTAGGCTAGGTTATTAGAGTAGTGATGAGCGTCAGATGAATTGGTGATGTTCTTGGCCTACATGCCGTGTGAAAGACTACCATGTGATTATATATATATATATATATATATATATATATATATATATATATATATATATATATATAAAATTGGTGGCTGTTTAGATAAATCTTGGGATTCGATATGATAAGACTAAGCATAAGGATCAGATTTGGTTGTAGAGTCTTGAGAGCAGTGGGACTTATCCGAAGCTTAAGTTAGCAGAAAAGTTTTAATAGCATTGTAGTTTTTATCAGCTTATCAACCAGCGCGTACTCATCCCTATAAATACAAGACACCGTGCATCATTTGGAGGATCTCCAACTCAACACACAAAACTGCCCTGCGCAAATTCTCGCTCTACCCGAAACCTCTCAACTTTGAGATTTTTATTTTCTTTCGCCAACACATCTTTAGTTTGGATAAACAACACTGTGAAGGCAACCGGTGGTATCTTCAGTTTGGATAAACAGCACTATCGCCGTAGAACCAGCCGATCGCGGAGCACCTTCAGTTTGGATAAATAGCACTGCGTCGAGGCCGACTGGTTACCTATCCAAGTCTCGGTCGAGAAGAGCTTTCGAGATCTTATCAACAGAGGTCATCTCATCAGCCTTCTCGGCGAAGTGAGGTGTTACGAATTACCAAGCTCGGCACATCGAACGCTGAGTTGTTTTATGATTGGATACTCACAAGTTGGTTTTAGAGTTCGGTATTTTGACGGTCGAACCACTTTCACCGTCAAGACATATATCTGTTTTGAGTATCTGTGCCCCTATAATTTGGTGTCGATTCGGCGTGCTTATACCTTTACGAATATAATCACTGTGACCGAATCCGGCGCCGACGATTCGTGAACTTCGCAAGACTAGTAGCCTTGTCTTCAGGCTCTAGAACCCAAAGGCCGAGGCGTGTTCCTTCCTCGGCCGCAGTCGCAAGATTAAGAAGTCAGCTGCGCACACAACGCAACATCAACATTTTACTCACCAGCCGAGTTCAGCCGTCGAGTTGGCACGCCCCGCATTCAACCGAATGACGTAGTTAGCTCATAGATTATTCGGCATGTGCGCCACGTAGGCTTGGTAGTTTTTAGGGTTAATATATATCACATATATTGGAGTTTTACGTAATTCTTGATATATATGTAGACCGATTATAACATGTTTTTTTTAAACGACTTGGATCAAAACGACGTCTTTTGACCCAAGTCATTTAATACAAAATAGATTCTTTTTCGTTATTCTTTTGCTGCACAAACTCTGTAGCCACCGCAGCATCTGCACTCCTCTCCTCCGCCACATGCCCAGACTGGGGTGCTCCTCAGAGGTCCTCGGAGGTCCCACTGCTACTACTCCAGGATTCTGAGGGGTTCCGGGACCACCCCAGTCCCTAAATGAATCCACCTCTGCTTGTATTGTCTCACACTTGAAGTTGTAGGAGTTGACACGTGTCGCGCTGAGTGTAGGAGAATGGGACATCGCACGCCCCCTTGGTTTCTAGCAGACTCACCTTTACCTTAGACATTGGTGGCACAATGACCTTGTACACAGTTTGCACCTCACTTTCCGATGTCTCAGTTTCCCCTCACTGGAATGCTGCCCCAAACTCAGCCGACACTACGATTTTTCCATTTTCAATTAGAGGAACTCCAGCTTCAACAGTGGTCTTGATGCCTAACTTGAGTGACACGTTTGTGTTCCAAACACTGCTCCTTGTCTTCTTATACGAGAGCTTCATGTCTACGGTGCTTTGTTCTTTTGTTCGGTTAATGGCCTCTCCGGTGGCCATGGTGATGACTCTTTGGTTATAGACCCTCGCATCCAAGACGCAGAAGTTGACATTGTAGATGCTTCTCGACACAACCACCTCTACCAGTTCCAAGGGTGCCTATTGGGTAATGGTGGGGACAGCAGCGTTGAGACAATTATATTTCCCCTCGGTGGTGAGCCTCTTGCAAAAAAAAGTTGTTACCCAAGTTGCGGAGAGCCAAGAACTTACCGTCAAGCTTGACAGGCCAAAACAACATGTCCTTGTTGTTCTCATTGTTATGACGCTCTGAGTCTGCCCATATCCAGTTAGGGCTTCGCCTCCAGAATTTTCCATGGTAATCGGATTTAATGCGAATGCTTCCATCCCCAGTTTGGAAGACCTCATTCCCCACCGTGGGATCTCCAATGTCATAGGACGAGAACCGTAAGTAAGGGTGCCCCTCAATACACTGCGCGCTGAGGTACTTCCCGTTGTTGCCCTTGAGGGCTATATGTTTGGGCAAAACCAACAGTGACTCCCAATCAACGATCAAGCACAACTCGCTGTTGGGTGTTTCACTTGCTGCACGTAAGCAGGACTCATAGGGCGGGCCACAGCGCCATAAGCATGCATAGTTCCTTAGCTGGACGTGAAGTAAACGGATGCCTTGAGCAGGATGGTGTTCGTCCACAGAGACTGGCTCGAACAAGGTGCACGACCATTTGGATTCATCCTCCTGGGGTTCGTCAGCGACGGCAGCAATCCAATGATGGGTTTGCGACCACCTGACCCAGTATTTATTGTTGTAGCAGCACCTTATGTGCACCAGTCCCTTGCTAGCTCCACTACTCTTTGCCATCTCCACTTGAAGCTTTGCGTACGGACTCACAACCTCTTGTCCGGAGAATTTGAGAAAGCCATGGATCTGTACATCTTCCTTTACGTAGCTCAAGTATTTGGCGTTGTACCTTGATTGCAACACCACATACCTTGGCAATTCTGGCGCCATTATTATTATTATTATTATTATTATTATTATTTTCTCTTTCTTTCTTTAACTAGCTTGCTTGCTGTGATTTGTTTGAGAGAGTATGCATGCTAAAGATCGATGCCTTTCACTTATAATATCCGTAGCTGCTACCTTGCTTGCATTGGGCTTTAAACCTTGCTTGCAAACACTGTCAGTAGAGAGTAAAGGGGCTTTGCCTCTCTCTGTCACCATTCTAAATCTCTTTTCACCTTTACGGCTTTACGGAACGTTAAGTTTCAAACATTCTTACTCCAGGAATATCTTTTCAATTACTGGCATCATGACACACATGTTACTGTGTTCATTACTTTAGACGGTTCGAAGTTGATCACCATAATATAGTTGATTTCATAGGAATTGATGTGAGATGAAAACATGCTTACATCCAATCCTTGACTGCCTAGTTTAACTAAAGGGATTTGAAACTTTTCTTCCATCTTTCACTAATCAGCTATGATGCACGGATACTTCTGTTTGGTCCCGTATCCCGTATCCGATACTTGATCGGATACGATACTTACCCGATACTATCGAATACTCGTCCGACATGTATCCTGATTGATGGACACGAATTTGACATGATGGATACGCGTATCCTACATTAAGATACACATATCCAGCTTTTAGGATACATTTACACTTTCAAAAAAAGGTAATGAGGAGGAGAAAATTAATAGGAGATATCTATAATTGAGATATCTATAATTGAAATGTGATGAATACAAAGAGCTTCCCTTTGATTAAAACCATGAACACGACTCTCACACTTCTTCTTCTGTTGTTTGGACCCAATTTTACACTATCGGCCCGATTAATCGAGGCCGTTGATTGAGTAAAGTTTAGACCGTTGGCTAACAAGGTGGTTAAGATGATTTTCAATTATTATTAAGAAATGATATTGTGGTTTCAATCGTAATATTATCTCTTAATATGTATTAGATTATCTGAGCCTCATATTGGCTATATCCAGTTAGTTGTTTGAAGATAAGTGATGAGACAAATCATATTTTTCAACTTGGAAGTACAGTTCGAACGGATTTGGGATGCTTGGTATGACTCACGCGGCAATGCAACTACAAATGGATTAAATTTCATTTCAAATTAATGTATGTATTGGATAAAAGCCAAATGGTGCAGCAGAGGCCAACGATTTACAAATGGCAAAGAAGAATCAATCCATCAGGATCAGGACGATGTATTGGATAAAGGTAATTTGATGGTGATCAAGGCTAGAGTCAGTTTTGGATAATGGCTGCAATTGATTTGTAAATGGATAAGACAAGCATGAAAAGGGAGCTTTTTATGGTCTCCACGTGGAAGTTTACTGCAAATACATTAAGATTATCTGAAATGGTAATTTTAAATGCACGCATTTTAGGGACGTGTGGAAGAAGGTTACTACATTGATTCGGCTAGCATCAGCTGTTATTCCGCGAGTCAGACTCTATTGTAGTGCGTCGCATCATAATTCAATAGTTCTATAAATACAGAGCTGCACGCATCATTCGGGACCTCCAACTCAACACACAAATCTGCCCTGCGCAAACCCTCTTAACCTTGAGATTTTTTTATTTTCTTTTTCGCCAACACATCTTCAGCTTGGATAAACAGCACTGTGGAGGCAACCGGTAAACATCTTCAGTTTGGATAAACAGCACTGTTGCCGTAGAATCAGCCGACCGCAGAGCACCTTCAGTTTGGATAAACAGCACTGCGTCGGGGCCGACTGGTTATCTATCCAAGTCTCGGCCTAGAAGGATTTTCGAATCCTTATTGGCAGAGGTCATCTCATCAGCCTTCTCGGCTAAGTGAGGTGTTACAGGTTACTACATTCGGCACATTGAAAGCCGAATTTGATATTGAACTTCGCAGAACTAGCAGCCTTGTCTTCAGGCTCTAGAACCCAAAGGCCGAGGCGTGTTCCTTCCTCGGCCGCAGTCGCAAGATCGAGAAGTCAGCCGCGCACACAACGCAACATCAACATTTTACTCACCGGCCGAGCTCGGCCGTCGAGTTGGCACGCCCCGCATTCAACCGAAGGACGTAGTTAGCTTATTAATTATTCGGCCTGCGCGCCACGTAGGCTTGGTAGTTTTTAGGGTCAACAACTGTATAAAGAGGATTAGATTTCAAATGTTTATTCTCTAACAACTCAAATATACTTGAATTTGAATGATGAATTATGTTTTAAAATTATAGTTTTGTTGCTATATACATTTTTATTTGCCGTATCCATAGCGTATCATATCTTAATTTTTAGAGATTTTCCGTATCGCCATGTTATGTCGTGTCGTGTCGTATCGGCGTATCCGTATTCGTATCCATGCTTCATAGCTAATCAGAAATACTTGTGCAATGAAAAGCTAAACCAACTGATAGCATCGTCATGACAGTTCACCTTCTGGGACCGAAAAACTTACATAGGCATACTTGGCTATTGAATATAGTAATGAAAGATGGAACCCAACCCGTAGAATAACCTCTAGTCAACTCGAACTTATTCAAAACTCGACTCAAACTTGGGTTGGGTTCGACTAAATTCGATGCAGACGACATACAGCATGTTAACTGGCCCAAAACTTACAACCAAAGGCCAATCCACAAAGAAAAAATTTCACGTGATAATACTAAAAAATCTCTCCTGCCTCACTCTGCTTCTCCGTCGTCGTCTTCTTCTTCAACTTCAAGCTGTCGTCATCGAGTTTGAATCTCTCAGACCCCAAAACTGAAAAGATAAAAAAATGGAGGGAAGCCCGAAGAGTTTGATGCTGATTGGTCTTCTTCTCGTGAGCTTCGTCGGAAAGATCGCATCGCTATCGGTGACAGTGAACGATGTCGAATGCTTGTACGAGTATGTGCTCTACGAAGGCGACACCGTTTCGGGCAACTTCGTGGTCGTCGATCACGAAATTTTCTGGGGCGCGGATCATCCTGGCCTCGACTTAATCGTGAGTTGTGTTTTTATCCTTTTCACTTTTTATTCCCAAACCGCAATTGCTTCGAAATTTTGCCAAATTGGGTTTTAGGGTTTATGCAGGGGACTAATTTTGGGGGGTTTTGTGAGTTGTGGAATGGATCTGCTTTAGATTGTAGATTTTAAATTGTTTGGTATTAAAATTTGTTAGAATTTTTTGAAGATATCGATTTTTGAACTAAAATTGGTAATTGAAGCTGCAATGTTGATGCTTGTAAGTCAAAGCCAGTAGTGAAGGCTATTTGATATTCTTAGTTTATTGGTTTCGAAATTCAATCCCCCGAATCGGAAATATTGATAACTGATAAGATTATTAAGCAAAGGTGTGCTCTTTTTCAAGTGTTTGTAGCAGCATCAAGGAAGTAGAAATAGTTCAAGTAGGTGGGAACTGATGAGAACCTAGGGAAGGTCTTGGAGAAATTGTCAAAAATAGGGCTACATTGGCTGTCTGTGCTTCAAAAAGAATAGAAGAAGTAGTGGATCGTAATGCAGACGGTCTCAAGCACTAATCCTTACAGGTGTGCTTAGTAGGGAGAACCCGTTTCAGATAGTCACGCCTCTGTCCATCTTGCACAAATTTTTTAAACAACCTTGTCTGTGATTTTAGTAAAACTACTGCTCAAGATTTCCACTTTGTTTCCTCCCTGTATTAATAATATTTTGTGGTAATTCATAAAATTGGTAAGTTAAAATTCGGTTTGATTGTGTCATTCAAGTTGAAATTTATGTTAAATTTTAGGGTAATTCCTTACAACATCCTTAAAACATTTCAATTTCATATGTTTACTTATCATTTTATTTCAATTTCATACATCCATTAGAAAATCTGTTAAGTAAACCGTTAAGTGATGACGTGGCAAATATAGGATCCACATTTGTGCTGACGTGGCTGCCAAATTTGTGCCGTGTGGCAAAAAAAAAAATTTTTTATGCATTTAAAATATTATAATATTTATCCTATAAAAAAAAAAACAAAAAACCAACCAAACCCAGAAACCATTCCCCCGACCCACTCCCTCTCCTCCGCCCCACCACATCCCAACCCCTTTCCCTTTCCCCTTCTGCCATCACCACCCACTTCCCCCTTCCCCCTTCCCTCCTTACTAACGCCCCTCTTCTCCAACCTAAATCCCAAATTCCTTATTTATGCATCCAATTTTATCCAAGTTTCACATTTGCAATTAAACCCTAAATCCCTAATCCAAGGATTATCTATCTTTCCATCCTCTTCTAGAGATTTTGTTTTCGTAACAACCTTGATTTTTGTTATTGTATGCTTCTTATCTGCATTGGCTGCACCTATTCTTTCAAATAAACATTTACTTGTTGAAAAAATTCCTAATGGTTGTATTTTGTGCAGGTGACATCTCCTGGTGGTAATACGGTGCACACTTCGAAGGGAACATCTGGGGATAAGTTCGAGTTTAAAGCCCCAAGAAGTGGGATGTACAAATTTTGTTTCCACAATCCTTACTCAACACCAGAGACTGTTTCCTTTAACATTCATGTTGGACATATTCCCAACGAGCACAATATTGCAAAAGATGGTTTGTGAAATTCTCTGTCAATGTGTTTTCATTGTGTTATTTTCTTTTCAACTTTCGATATGCAATTTGAGTAATTGTTGTCCTGAATGGCCAAAAGGAAAATACTTTTCCCCTTTGACTGTCAACTACTATGAATTGCTTGCTGAAGTATGTTAGTCTCAGTAGCACATATGAGACTGATTTCAGTTTTATCTCTGCCCCCCTTTGATTTTCTTTAACCTTTAGATGTTCATTTGTTGCAGAGCATCTAGACCCTATAAATGTTAAAATTGCTGAGCTTAGAGAGGCGTTGGAATCAGTTACATTAGAGCAGAAGTACTTGAAAGCACGTGATGTTCGACATCGTCATAGTAAGTTTTGGTCTCTCTTTACCAAGAAAATTGTCAATGTTGCAGTCATGCTATATCAATATAGTGTACTGCAATTAGATCTATGCCTTATTTGTTAACGGGGCCCTTGGTCCCCTCTTTGTGTGAGCGTATGGGAATTTCTTGAATTTTAATCTCTGTGTCCTCATTAGCATATGTATCTGTGTTTACAATATCTTCTGTTTGATTTTTTTTATTATTTCCTTTGCAATTCTATACTCACATGTTATGATGCTTATAGTAATACTATAACTGAAAATATATCTTTGCTGATAACTATCTACTAAATGTGTAGTACTGTACAACTTGCGTTTAGCTAACTTTTCAAATATTAGTTCATTAGATCAAAATTTTCGACAGCTTATTTTTGGTATTAACTGAGATGGCGATAAAACGTTGACTCATGTGCAAGTGTTAAAATTAATGCTAGACCGATATGTACTACTTGGTTACTTTTGTGATACTCCAATGTTGTTGATTGTGTGCATATGTTATGAAGTCAAGAACTCTCATGACAACCATTTTTCAGTGGCTACCCACATATCATTAACCTGCTTCTTGTTAGCTCATCCCAGTACTAAGTAACGAAATAATGCGATAGATAATACATCCACGTTTTAGAACTTGGTAACATCTTGTGATTCTGATCACATTCTTTTTTTGGCCTGCCACAGCAAACGAGAGCACAAGGAGACGGGTTGTGTTGTATACAGTGGCTGAGTATCTTGCGCTGGCTGCTGCGAGTGCTTTACAAGTCGTATACATTCGCAAACTTTTCAGCAAATCGGTTGCATACAATCGGGTTTGAGCTGCTTGGGTCGTGTCATTGTCTATTTTAACAACAGGATGAACCTCATAGATTATTTCAGATACGTCCTTTGTGTAACAAGTTATGAAAAGTTAATACTATTTTGGTTGACTGGCACTTTGAAATCTCATGGAATTATTTAACTGCAAAATGACAAGAATAGCGTGTTTACTGATTATCCCAAGGAGCTTCTTATTGTTTTGCCATACAATAAAAGGGAAATGAGCTTCTTAATGCATGCAAGAGAATTTCCCAGAATAACACTTACGCAAATGTTTCCAACAAAAAATAAATAAATAAATAAATAAATAAAATTGTTATTAGCATTCTAGAAATCTCATTATGTAATTCAAACTTTCTATAATTAGAAAGAAAAATACACTTGTAAGGAGTGCAGAATAAGATTTTTGGAATACTAATGACAGTTCCCAAAAATATTGGTTTTAAAATCAATACCAAACGGACCCAAAGCTATCACTGCATGTGGTTAGTTTTAACTAGATATTGAACTTATTACAAATACAACATAGTTGGTTCTAACTAGATTTTTTTTTTTTTTTTTTTTTTTTGAACAAGCGATATTATTTACACTAAAAAGGTGAGGGAGTGAGCTGAACTTCGCAATGGACTAGCAATAATGTAATTCAAATTCGTTTTTTGCGAGAATCGAATCTAAAACCTCTCATTTACAAGCAAAATCTAAATTTGTTTTCCTTTCCTCACAAACAAAATCTAGATTTGGAAAAAGTTTACGAATCTCATTTCTCATTTGGTAGCAAACAATGTGGCAGGTGACTAATTATTTGGAAAAAAATCCACCCCTAATACATTCTTTTTTTTTAAAAAAAAAAAGATACGGTAGCAATTTTATTTATAGATCAAGGAAGCATACAATAAAAAAGGAGGGTGTCCCGAATTGAATCCAGAGGCTCCTCGAAACCAGTTTGAACATTTTAATGTTTGTGCTACGCATAACTATGCCAAATAAAATTTTTCTTTAAAATTAAAGTAGTGCTCGAAAGGTTATATTTGTAGGAACCAGATCCCCTCCGGAGTAATATATGCTGACCATGTTGAGGTGGCCATCCGATCCGTTGAAATTTGATCCAACGGCTACAAACAGAGGAGCCCTCTAAAAGTTATAATAATTGTAGTTGTTGGATCAAATTTCAATGGGCCGGATGGCCTGCTCAGCACGCTCAGATTATATTGCTCCAGAGGGGATCCGGTTCCATATTTCTATATTGATTGATATGGTGAATAATACATACATGCATACTATTGAAATAAATAAAATAATAATATAGTTTTTGTTGTAAAATTAATTCTGAGAGTAGGTGATACTTGAGACAGAGAGGAACGACAAATAGGGAAAGAATGATTCAGGTGTACGAGAATTGTATGTTCAATCTCTGATTTTATATTTTTATTTATACTAATCATGATCGGCCTTTGTACCTTTTAAGTAACCAAATTTATGAGAATTTGATCTCCAAATTCTATTGAAATTCTATGTTAAATTCACACAATTATATTTTTAAAAACACACTAATTACCCTGGTGTGTTTAATATATACATATACATATATATATATATACATATATACATATATATATACATATATACATATATATATATATATAGGGATAGGATCAAATGACAAAGATTTTGACAAATATTTTTACACTTCTTCTCAACCTTTAGATCTAGTTTAATCTAGCGGTCCCTAAGTAAAACTTAAATTGTTCTCGTTGACATGGCAGTGACATGGAAATAGTGAAATAAACTAATTTAAGTAATTTTATTTTTACCAAAAATAAAAAGAAAAAGAATCATGTAAAGAGAAAAAAAATCGACAATCCTTCTTCTTCCTCTTCATCTTTCAATCTCCATTTTTCTGAAACCCTCTATGCCGTGCGTAGATTATATTTGATTAATATATATATGCGCAATGAAACCAACAAATTTTTCTTAAGAAAATGTAAGAGTAGAATTTAATTATTGAAGTGCTTATGGTTTTATCTCTTGAATTGCAAAAGCACCGTCCAAAAATTACTGAGGATACAACTCGTTCATCAAAACCCGAATCCCAATGTCATGATAAACAAGTTTACAATGCCTTCATTACAAGCTACTTTAATTAGATTTATACAATATTCGAAAGCACACAAAACATATAAATCTATCACTCGATCTCTTGAATCTTTTGTTAAATAAACAAAATTAAACCCTAGTCTTAGTATCTTTGGGTGAGAATTGGTTATGGCAAAACTTTGATATCTTAAATTTTGGATGGTTCTTAAGTTGTAATTATCCCTCTTTATTTCTTTTGGTCAAATTGTCAGGAAGACATACCAAATTTGGTTGTTCTGGGCAATCACGAAATGAATGGAGTTCTTCATCCCTCCCTCCCACGTTTTGCAGATTTTATTGATTTATGATGATTTATATTCCATGTCATCATTCACGTTATTTATTGATTCAAATCCTCCACATCACTTTTAATTAGGACCATTGGATGATATAAAATCTAAAGGTTAAAAAGAAGTGTAAAAATCTTTGTCCCTTATATATATATATATATGGGATATGATCAAGGGACAAATATTTTTAAAAATACTTTTACACTCTTTTTAAGCCTTTTGATTACACACATCCAATGGATTGTTCTTATTTATTCATTAAATGACATGGATGCTTATGTGGATTTTAACTAATATTAAAGATAAAATAAAACTGAAAAAAAAAAGCATATATATATATATATATATATATATCCGTGTGTGTGTATACAATGTTGAGGGATTGTAAGGTTTTGCAAGCAGAGAATTTTCGAGCAGTACTAGTTGTGGGAATGGACAGAAGATCGGCAGCCATCCAGGAATCCTTCATCAGGCTTTCTCTTATGGAAGGTGAAGTTCGAATAATTCTCAGAGTGCAAAAACAGCATGAACAAAACACATGTACTACAGGACTGATGGCACTGTGCCGCTCCAATATCTGATGCGAGATTATTTTGAACGTAAAAATCTTATTGTTTGGGCCCAAAATAATATTATTGGGCCGAGCTTAGGGTTGTATTCGGCCCAAGTTGTCATAGGCCGCCCAATCAGGTCAACCAGGTCTTATTGCAAGAAGAATTGATTCGGATGAGAGTAAAGAAGTCGAGTCCTGGTATAACAAGGGGGTTTCAAAGTTAAAGGCGCTTAGAATTCGGGAGTGGATCTGGATTATTATGGGGCTTAATTCAGGAACCCATTAGAAGTAGGATTAGCCGAATTATTATCAGATTGGGATGATGAGTTCTAGTTTAAGTACACCTCTGGTTCGGCCAGGAGTAGGTTCATTGCTATAAATATAAGAGGATATGCGACATGGAAGCCTCCTCCAATTCAACACAAGAACTGTCCTGTGCAAACTCGCTCTACGCGAACTCCTCAACAACCTTGAGAAATCTTTCCTTTTCCCCTTTCTTGCCAACACATCTTCAGTTTGGATAAACAGCACTGTGAAGGCAACCGGTGACACCTTCAGTTTGGATAAACAACATTGTTGTCGTAGAATCAGCCGACCGCGGAGCACCTTCAGCTTGGATAAACAGCACTGCGTCGAGGCCAACTGGTTATCTATCCAAGTCTCGATCGAGAAGGATTTTCGAATCCTTATAGGCAGAGGTCATCTCATTAGCCTTTTCGGCGAAGTGAGGTGTTACAGGTTACTATATTCGGCACATTGACAGCCGAATTTGATATTGAACTTCGCAGAACTAGCAGCCTTATCTTCAGGCTCTAGAACTCGAAGGCCGAGACGTGTTCTTTCCTCGGCCGCAGTCGCGAGATCAAAAAAGTCAGCAGCGCGCCCAACGTGACATCACCACATTTCACTCCCCGACCAAGCTCGACCGACGAGTTGGCACGCCCCGCACATAACCAAATGACGTAGTTAGCTCATTAGTTACTTGGTTTGCGCGCCACGTAGGCTTAGTAGTTTTTAGGGTGAACATTTTGGCACGCCTGGTGGGACCTTGTGCTAAAACTACGAAGTTTATGCCCGTTGAAATGCGGTCAATAAAGAAGAAAAAGGTATGGGAAAATCGACCGCTAACCCTACAGCCCAGAACTCAGGGCCAGAAAACTTGTTACAGACACAGATTACTGCTGGTGCGACGCCCTGAACACTGAGCGCGACACGTCGAGAAAAGGAAGTTAATCTCGGTGAGCCGTTTCATGATACATGGATCCTCACTAAGACGACGAAAGGACTTTTAGTAGAAGGAATAGCGGAAGATTATGACGAAGACGGTGGTAATTCCTCTGACCCACCAACCAGGTCATTTTTTCGACGACGGCTCGATGAGCAAACTCGGCAATTTGAGCATTGGTTCAGCCGACAAACAAACATACTAACAGAAATACGAGATGCCCTAGTCAGCAAGGGCCACGACAATGGATTCACCGATCAGACAGGATTTTCATAAACAACTCATTACCAGTGACGCAGGCCAAACCATGATCCGCTCGGCTGAAAATGGTCGATTTGGAAAAAGTTGGTGGATCAATTTACATGAATAACGACTTCAATCCAATGACAGAGACACTTGTTGATATGATTGAAGTTCAGAGAATGATCGCTTCTGCTTTGAAAAATGGGTCGAAGTTTCCTAAATTCATCCATCCATATCCGAGCTATGTGGAAAAAATCGAATACCCCAAGGGATTTAAGATCCCGGATTTCAGCCTTTTCGCCGGAGAATCGTCCCTGTCATCATTAGAACACGTGGCTCGATTCACTGCTCAATGTGGAGACATTAACAGTGACTTCCACAAATTGAAATTGTTCAACTTTTCATTAACAGGCTCAGCATTTACATGGTATATCAATCTCTCACGCAACTCTATCCAAAGTTGGGAGGAACTGGTCGATAAATTCCATGAGCAATTTTACCGACCCGGGATGAATGTGTCAATAGTCTCTTTGGCCAGAATAGGCCAAGCATCTGACGAGTCACCAATGGAGTTCCTTACGATGTTCAAGTTGGCCAGAAACTGGTGCCGAGTACCTCTCCCTGAAGTTGAATTTGTTAGACTTGCTCTAAACGACCTGGATGTAGAGTATAAAAAGAAATTCATGAGGGCAAACTTCCAAGATATGTATGAATTGGCTCAGTGTGTCGAGCAATATGATTACTTGCTTCGAGAAGAGAAGATCTCGAAGTCCCCATCCCGAGGAATGATTTACAAGAATCCCACAGTTAGTTATGCATCGGCCGAATGTGAAGATCCCTAATATGCCAGTGTGGACGCGGCCGAAATTGTAATAGAGAAGCCATACATATGCAAGGCATTGGCTCAAATCAACTCCAAGGATACCAAAACTCGCTCGACCTCTGAAGAAACAGTTAAAACAAAGGTTTACACTTTTGACATCACCAAGGCTGAGGCAATTTTTGACCAGTTGTTGCTAGCAAAGATTATCAAACTTCGGCCATGGCATAACATTCCTAAGGCCAAAGAGTTGAAAGGTAAAACATATTGCAAGTACCATAACTCGAATAAGCATACAACAAACAATTGTGTCGTCTTCCGCGATGCCATTCAAAGCTGGATTGATAAGGGCAAACTAAAATTTCTTGAGAAACAGATGATTGTTGATGCCGATCTTTTCCCTTTGGCGACAGTTGGTATGGTAGATGCTCATCTGCCTAAAAGTAGAGGAAAAGGGAAGGCCGAGTTCATTCCAATACAGTATATCCCAAAGCAGAACTCTCAGCCACGACAAAAGAAGTTTGCTTGACTCAAAATCCTTTGCGAGATCGGAGGTAATGGTGGACCGCTGATGTTGGAGTTTGGCAATTTTACGGTTGAGATCAGCAATTTGTCGGTCGAGGTCGGCCAGAGTTTCGTTCTTCTCTTTTATCGCTTCAACCTTTGGACAAAGAGCCTCTTGAGCGATCAATGCAGCCTTAAAGTCCTCTTCTGCCCAGAGAGCTCTTTCGAAGATAGACAAGTAACAGTTTCATTGCTCAATTGGCCGTCAACGGCAAGGTCATTCAGGCATTCTCCTACAGAGTCAAGCCCTTTGTGCTCGAGGATTTGAGATGCCGAAAGAGACAAAAGTCCCTGCAACTTAGCAAGGGCATTCGATTCGGCTACTGATGCAGAAGGCTTTGCTGTGGTGGTAGAAGGGTCGGCCGCCCCGAAGGGCTGGAAAGAAGAGCTTTGAGTTCAATTTCCCACGAAGGCTACATATATAAAAAATATTTTTAAAGAAGCCAAGTCAGAAAGGCAAAAAACAGGAAGGTTTGTTTTAAGACCTATTAGGAAACTTCGGCCGTGTCTTCTGGTTTGTTGCTCGAACCTAGAGAACTTAGTGGTCGAGCCCAGTGTTTAAGGAAGCCTCTTAATTCACGCGCCCGATGGAGGCTGTCCACATTTGATGGCCACTGAGGCGGCCAGGAAATGTAGATAACACCTTTCGGCACGTAGAATTTTCGGTGAAATGAATAATTAGGCACCTGACATTTAATGTTTTTCTTGGTTTAGATTTGTTACAGTAAAAAATTAACAAAAGATAGTAACCAGGCCTTACAAAATATGAAGTGACTTCCTGATGATGGATGCCAAGGTTTTGTTCCTGAGGGTGAACTGGGGTCTCTGATGTTGCTTCCGGTTTGACCAACGGTGCCACCATAGGTTCAGGACCGGCTTCGGTCAAGGGAGGTTCAACTCGACTACTAGCCTCGACCACCGGCTAAGGATTAGGAGTTGCGTTCTCGGCCGGTCGAGACCTCCTCACCAATTGGGGGCCTGTACTCTCATCCTCCTAGACAAAAGAGTCAATCATTAGACAGAGTTTTAGATGAAAGAACGTTATAGAATTTTATACCTCTTATTCTAGGATGATCACTGCAGCCCTCTTTTGATTAGGGAGGGGTTTTCCTCGACCGGAAAAATTGCTCCCTCCGGGGTAGCAACCACCGAGCTGGCTTCGACGTGAGCAGTTGTCGGTGTTGAAGTTGCAAGACGTTCAACAACTGGATTAATAACCGGCTCAGTCACCAGGTCTGGCTGTACAACGGCCGAGGCCTCGACGACAAGGGAGAGAGAGAAATGCTAGGAGCGGTTACTCTCGTAGTTTGGCTGGAGATGACATGAATCTCCATCTCCCCCTTCTTAGCTAACTTCTTGACGCGTTTTTTGGGCCGGGGAGAGTCTTCTGCCGTTTTGGTCTCCGGACGAGGTCGTTTGCTCGGCGGAGTTGGCACAGCAGCTGCCACCATTTTCGCAGCAGGGACAACCTTCTTCTTAGTCACGGTCATTGCCACCACCTCAGCCTTCTTAATGGTACGGTTGCCTGACAACACTGAACTCGAGTCAAAATAAAGTTTAAAGAAAAATAGATGAACAAAAAAAAGGTAGAAGGTATATACCTTGGGCCGTTTCTTTGGATTTTGGAGCAAGGACTTTCTTCAGACGACCATCGAAGAGTTTCTTTATGATTTCTTCGGTCGGCGTATGAAATAAGTCCTTGTTATAGGCATCTCACCACTCGGAGAAAGTGTTGGCGCATCAAGATTCTAGGTTTCTCGACCGAAGGCGGAATTTGGAACATCGTTCGGCAAATTCCTTCTTGGCTTTGTTGCATTCCCGGTCTGAGGAACCAGAAAGGCGTTCTCTGCTCAAAAGAGAGCGAGACGAAAGGAATGGCAAAGGGCACCCTTAGAGATAGCCCAGTTGAAGAGCTAGGAAGTTGGGGTGGTAGACTTCCCAACTACCTCGTCGAGCTTCGCAGCCATAAGGCAGGTCGCGAGTCATGATGAATGATCCTCAGGTCTCCCGAAGATCAGCATCCTCGGCTGCTCCCACGCCGATTGAGGAAGAATGATAGAAGGTGGGTATGTCCGACAACAGCTGATTTGGAATTCATTGTCGGGCAAGTCTTCTATGCAGAAGAAATATTTGAAAATCTCTTCGGCCGAGTGAGCAGGGATGGGGGCGGGAAGCCAGCTCCAGACCTATAGCTGTCAAGGGACTAAGGTTTGGGATTTCAGGCCGCAGGGTCGAGAAGTAGACTTGCAGCAAGAGTTAGAAAACCCAAAGTGAGCCGTTTTGATATGGGTCGATTTTGCCCTAAGGTTGTTTCAGCCAAACACCGGGTAAGGCTGGCAAGGACAATTGGACTGAAAGCCAAAATGTGACCGCTAGCCAGGGCGTCGACGACAGGCATGTTCTCGACCAAGCATTTATTCGACTTGGCGCAAAAGAGATATTTGTTATACCAGTAGTATAAGAAGGCCCCGTGTTCTCCCTTCTTGAGTTTTCCTCTTCAGAACCGGTGAAGTGGGTGATCAAGGTGTTGTAGTTGAAGAAGTTTTTATACAATTTTTGTACTTCTTCTTTTGGCAGCCTTTGATCTCATTTTGTCAGCACTTAGATGACTAGTTCTTCAAAAATCGTTTTCAAGTCCAAATCAAAATCATACCCGACGAGAGAATCATCGACCGAGAGACCGGTTGGAGAAGTGCCGAGTATGACAGTCATGTCTAGAACCGTCGGGCCAAGGGGGTCGAGAGGGAGAACCATCGTGTTGGTGGCCAAGCACCAGAGGCTTAATCCAGCCATTACGAGCTCTCGATCTAAGCTTATCTCGATGGTCGAGAGTTTGATAGCGTCAAAAATACAAAGAGTCCTCCATTCGTCACCAAAATATGATTCCATCCAGGTGATCCAAGCGGCCCAGCCCGCGGTGGTCGAGGGCCAAACTCCCTAGGGTCTGGTCGATTGCCATTTCGACCAGTCGTACCCTTGAACAAGGGTTTTAGGCAGTGCTCTTTAAGCATTTCGTTGATTGCTTCTGGAACACTGTCATTGAACAAGGGGCCTAAGGTTTGGTGGGAGGTGTTTGGTTCATCCTCAAACCGGATGGTTTTGATTGTGTTGCGGTCAATGATGTTTTGACATTTGTTGCATTCCTCGACCAACTTGTTGATGAAAGCATTGGCGGCCATTGGAGAAGATGAAGTTTTTTTTTCTGGGTATTGGTGTTTAGCTTTCTGGTTTTCGAGAAAATGGCGAAGAGATTTGAGAGAATGGCAAAGGGATTTGAGGTTTCTGAATGAAAACCATAAAAGTTGAATGAAGAAAGTTGAGTATTTATAGGCGTTTTGGGAGGAAGATCAACTGTTTGAAGTTTAAATTGAGGGATAAAATCGATCGAGGAATTTAGTAATCATGATGAATATTCAAAGAATCTAGGTGAAAAGATAAAAAAACTCGCAAATCAAGACTACACGATGGCGTGTAGCGGCGAGTTCGATAATGAGAAGACGTTTGAGTATTTACACGTCTCAAAAAAATTGGAAAAATTCGCAGATCGAGGTTAAAATGATAGCGTGTGGTGGAGAGTTTTAGGGTTTGAGAGGGCGTTTCAACGTCAAGGACAAACGTGCCAAGAAGATGCCACGTGGCGGGGTGTCTTACAAAATTAAGATCGTGCAGTCGTGCTTCATAAATGTGCTTGGTAGGCAGAATATTCGAGACCTTTCATTGTCTTCTAATGATACCTTAAGGGTTTGGTTTCACTTCTTCAAGGTCGAGACTCGGCTAAGGAGTGCCAAGCCTAAAACCTCAGAAGCGAAGGGGCAATGTATGGACCCAAAATAATATTATTGGGCCAAGCTTAAGGTTGTATTTGCCCAAGCTGTTATAGGCCGCCCAATCAGGTCAGCCGGGTCCTAATGTAAGAAGAATTGATTCAGATGAGAGTAAAGAAGTCGAGTCCTGGTATAACAAGGGGGTTTCAGAGTTAAAAGCGCTTAGAATTCGGGAGTGGATCTGGCTTATTATGGGGCTTAATTCAGGAACCCTTTAGAAGTAGGATTAGCCAAATTAGTATCATATTGGGATAAGGATTTCTAGTTCGAGTACACCTCTGGTTCAGCCAGGAGTAGGTTCATTGCTATAAATAGAAGAGGATGTGGGACATGGAAGCCTCCTCCAATTCAACACAAGAACTACCCTGCGCAAACTCGCTCTACGTGAACTTCTCAACAACCTTGAGAAATCTTTCCTTTTCCCCTTTCTCGCCAACACATCTTCAGTTTGGATAAACAGCACTGTGAAGGCAACCGGTGACACCTTCAGTTTGGATAAACAGCATTGTTGCCATAGAATCAGCTGACCTCGAAGCACCTTCAGTTTGGATAAACAGCATTGCGTCAAGGCCAACTGGTTATCTATCCAAGTCTCGGTCGAGAAGGATTTTTGAATCCTTATTGGCAGAGGTCATCTCATTAGCCTTTTCGGCGAAGTGAGGTGTTACAGGTTACTATATTCGAAACAATGACAACCGAATTTGATATTAAACTTCGCAGTACTAGCAGCCTTGTCTTCAGGCTCTAAAACCCGAAGGCCGAGACGTGTTCCTTCCTAGGCCGCAGTCGCAAGATCAAAGAAGTCAGCAGGGTGCCCAACGTGACATCAGCACATTTCACTCCCCGGCCAAGCTCGACCGACGAGTTGGCACGCCCTGCACATAACTGAAGGACATAGTTAGCTCATTAGTTACTCGACCTGCGCACCACGTAGGCTTAGTAGTTTTTAGGTTGAACACTCATGTTCGAAGTAATGTGTTTCACTTTCGATAGAAATAAGATCAGGGAAGATTAAACTCTTAAACAACGCAAAATTAAAACTAAAATTAAAAAAGAAAAAACTTTAACTGAAATTGGTTCTCGCCCATTACCATTTCGATCAAGATTTAGATTCAGACTTTGAAACCCTAATAAAAAAATCATTAACTGATGTTTTTTTTTTTCAAACTTTGATTCAGACTTGAATTCAGACTTTGGATTCATGAAACATCATTTAACTGACGTTTTTTTTTCCTTCTTCCAACCAGGTACGGATGGAGCCGGCTGAGATTATTCTTATTTTTTGCTGGGAAAATTAAAAATAAAATTAAAAAAAAAAAAGGAAGATAATTTAACTGAAATTAGTTATCCCATTCCCATTTTGATCAAGACTTGGATTCAGACTTTGAACCCTAGTAAAAAAATCATGAAACTTCTTCTTTGCTGATGAGGAAGCTTGATGACACACCCCAACCTAAATCAAGGCGTGATGGCCATCACGTGAGGGACTGTGCCATGGCCACGAGCGGGAGCACTAACACCGGGGTGCAGGTTAATGAGCTCTAACTACCTCTAAGTGTAACCATAATCATGCAACTTACCATCAACAATATATAAACTCACCTGAGCGTCCGCAGCGTCAACAATAACATATGCAACTATTAAATGCATATTCAAAAATATAAAGCATTTGGCATGGCATTTTAAAACATAAACCATTTAAAGAAGTTTTCTGGGAAACCGTAACATATATATATATATATATATATATATATATAGAAAACTAAAAGCCCACTCACTGATATGTGGAAGGGTCGTAACCCCCGAGTCTCGCTTGACTGCGCTCGTCCTTTGGAAACGTCCCACCTATATGCGAAACAACTATTTTAACGTTATTTATAAGCACATAACCAAAACTATGTAATAACTTCTCATACGTTGCTCAATTGAGGTATTTGAATATACCATCGTGGCCTACTCAACCCCACGAACATCCCCATATTTTTAGAAAATTTTTCCAATGATCCCACGCGCCGGCCACACGCAGGCACGTGCCTAGCACATGGACGGAACAGTTAACGCCCTTAGAGAATATTCCGTCAAATAATAGAATATTTCGTTAAAGATACCAGACGCCGTTAGTCGTCGTTAGGTATATTCCGTCAAAGTTAACAGAATATTCCCCCTTCTTCTCCAGCAGTTCGCCAGATTCTGTCGCCGGCCGCCGTCTGTATCGCCGGTTTCTAGAAACACTTCAAACCTTAATTTCTCTTTCGTTTTTCAACCAAATTTCATGAAATTTACACCAATTTGAAGCTCTCATAGAGTAGAACATTTTCTTACCTTTCAAAGGTCCTAAAAACGACGGGATATGGTCTAAAAAACCTTCGATGGTCCGGCCAAGTCTGCAACTCACTAAACCCTAGTGTTTTGACGTTAAAACTACTCCAAAATTGTTCCAACATACTAGGGAAGTTAGAAAAGTACCTTCTTGAGTCTCAAAACTAGGTAAAAGCTTCGCGATCACATCGGAGAAAAATGCACCCTTGCCGGAGCTTAGGTATCTCGAGTTCTCGTGGTCCTTACGTCAAACCATTGGTACCAATAGAACCGTGAGCTTACGAGGAACACGACAGAGGTCCTTAAAAGTTCGATCTGCAACGTTTTGAGGATGGTTGGTGAATGATCGTACAGATTGTACGGAAAGGGAAAGTTCAAGAAGGAAGAGAGAGAAGGGAAGAGGTTGCACGTGTGTGTGTGTGTTGATTCGGATTGGGCACACAAATAAACCAACCTAAATTCTAATTGGGCTATCAAATTTAGTCCTAACAACCCTACAAACTTTTCATTGGGTCCAAAGAAGTAGGACCTAATATAATTGGTACATTTTTCTTAGCCTGCTATACATTCACAACACATCGTTTCAAGGGTAAATTCATCATTTCTACGCTTTCGAGGACACGATATATTAAAATTAGGGACGGGTCGTCACAACCTACCCCTTAAGAAAATTTCGTCCCCGAAATTTCATACAATAACATACAAACCACTAATATCCATAAAATAAACGCGGGTACATATCTCGCATACGATCCTCTGTCTCCCAGGTGGCTTCCTCTACCGAGTGATTCCTCCACAGAACTTTTACTAAGCGCACCGTTTTATTCCTTAGGACCTTATCCTTCCAATCTAAAATCGTCACTGGCTCCTCATCATAAGTCAAATCTGGATTAATTTCCAGTGGTTGAGGAGGTATCACGTGTGATGGATCTGAGACATAATGGCGAAGCATAGAAACATGAAAAACATCATGCACCTTGGATAATTCAGTAGGCAACTCTAGCCTGTAAGTGACTTCACCGACTCGTTCGGTGATTTGGTACTGTCTGATGTACCTAGGACTTAACTTCCCCATTTTCTCGAATCGTACTACCCTTTTCCACGGTGATAGTTTCAAAAATACCCAATCACCAACTTTATACACTCTATCAGTGGCATGTTTGTCTGCTAAACTCTTTTGTCGATCATGGGCCGCTTTCAGGTTAGTTTTAATTACCTGAATATTCTGTGTAGTCTCCTCTACAATCTCAGGGCCCACCAATACTCTTTCACCAACCTCTGACCAGCATAAAGGAGTACGACAAGACTTACCATAGAGTGCCTCAAAATGTGACATACCAATGCTCGAATGATAGCTATTATTATAGGCAAACTTCATCCAATCTAAATGCCTATGTCATGCATCACCAAACTGTAATACAGAAGCTCTTAACATATCCTCCAACGTCTGAATAGTCCTTTCAGATTGACCATCTGTCTGAGGATGATATGTCGTACTATAGAGTAACCTCGAACCAAGAGCCTCCTGAAATGCCACCCAGAACTTTGAAGTAAATTTAAGATCTCGATCAGTGCTGATTTAGTAAGCCGATCCACTATCACCCAAATGCCATCATAACCATTCTGTGTACGAGGAAGCTTGTACACAAATCCATGGTAATATCTTCCCATTTCCACTGTGGAACGGGAAGTGGCTGCATCAATCCAAATGGCTTTTTCCTTTTCGCTTTGACTTGCTGACAAATTGCACATCTACTCACATATTCTGCAATTTCTCTTTTCATACCAGGCCAATAATAAAATGGTCTAATGGTATGATACATTTTAGTACTCCCATGATGCATCGCATATGCCGATACATGTGCTTCATCAAGAATTTCTTTCTTTAATTCTGCATTATTCAGCACATACATATGTTTCTCCTGCATAAGCATACCATCAGATTCCCGAATTCTGAGATCTTTCTTTTTCCCCCACGATCTTGCCTGAATTAGCTCATGAGTTTCCCCATCATTCATCTGAGCCTCGAGCACACGATCAATTAAAATTGGTCTGACTTGGAAACTGGCAAGTAAAGCTTCTTCTGGATCTTCCACACCTAGCTTCACTTCAGTGGATCCTAAATTTGTAAGAAGAGGAATGCGACAAGCGTATAAAGCATTGATTCGGCCTTGAGATTTCCTACTAAGTGCGTATGCCACCACATTTGCACGACCAGGATGATACTCAATCGTGCAATCATAATCACTAAGTAATTCTATCCACCTACGCTGGCAAAGATTGAGATCTCTTTGGGTGAAAAGATACAGAAGACTTTTATGATCCATGAAAATCTTACATTTTTCTCCATAAAGATAATGCCTCTAAATCTTCAATGCAAAAATAATAGATGTTAACTCAAGATCATAAGTAGGATAATTCATCTCATGAGGATTCAACTATCGTGAAGCATAAGCAATCACCTTACCATGCTGCATCAACACACATCCTAGACCATTCAAGGAAGCATCACTATAAATCTCGAAATTACCACTATCATCTGGAAGCGCCAAAACAGGTGCATGAGTGAGACAATACTTTAGTTGCTGGAAACTCTGCTCACAATTATCGTCCTACTCAAATCTCACATTCTTCCTCGTCAACCTCGTCAGTGGTAATGTTATGACTGAAAAATCTTTAACAAACCGTCGATAATAACCTGCTAGGCTAAGGAAACTTCGTACCTCGATGACGGTTCGTGGCTGTTCCCAATTCTCAACGACCGCTACCTTCTGAAGGTCCACTTGAATACCTTGGGCTGATATAACATGCCCCCAAAATGCCACTTGATCTAACCAAAACTAGCATTTGTTAAACTTAGCATATAATTGGTGTTCCCTCAATTTCTTCAGCACCAAAGTGAGATGTCGAACATGCTCTGCTTTAGACTTAGAGTACACCAAAATATCGTCAATAAAGACAATAACAAACATGTCTAGATATGGCTGGAATACTCGATTCATCAAGTCCATAAAAGCCGCAGGTGCATTAGTTAACCCAAATGGCATCACAAGAAACTCATAATGACCATATCGAGTCCTAAAAGCTGTCTTAGGAACATCTTCACTTCTAATCTTCAATTGATAATAACCAGACCTCAAATAAATCTTAAAAAACACACAGGCGCCTCAAAGTCCCGATTCAACTGCCGATAGTCAATACACAATCTCAAAGTCCCGTCTTTCTTTCGTACGAATAAAACTGGAGCCCCCCAGGGTGAAGTACTAGGCTGAATAAAACCTTTATCAACCAATTCATGTAACTGAGTTTTTAATTCCCTCAATTCAGCAAGAACCATTCGACATGGAGTTAAGGAAATAGGATTTGTACCTGGAAGTAAATCAATGGTGAACTCCACTTCTCTGTCTGGCGGCAATCCAAGTAAATCATCAGGGAAAACATCAGGGAAATGTCTGACCACCCGCACATCCTCCACACTGCTAGGAGTATTGTCATTCAACACCACATGAGCCAAATACCCCTGACAACCTTTCTTTAATAACCTTTTAGCTCTCACGGCGGAAATAACACCGTGTTTCAACCCACTACGTATCCCCACAAAGGTAACCACATGCAAACCCGGCCGATAGAAAGTGACTACCTTCTCGTAACAATGCAGTTTGGCACGATTGTAATCTAACCAATCCCTGCCTAGAATAACGTCAAAATCAACGATATCTAGTAGAACCAGATTAGCTGGCATAACGATGTCCTCTACCAGCACGGGACATCCTCGGTATACCCAGCTAACAATACATGTTTCTCATCTAGGCATCGAAAATTCTATATCATAAGAGTGTAGGATGAGGTTGTGCCGTCTGAACAAACGTATGAGAAATAACAGAATGTGTAGCACCAGAATCAATTAATACACTAGCAGAATGGCCAAGAATATTCAACGTACCTATAATCAAATATGGGTTGTGCTGAGCATCTTGCGGAGTGATATGATGAACACAGCCTTGCATCTGATGTCTACCTCCGCGACCACTGTTACCTTGATTTCCACGTCCCTTCATACCTCGACTGGGCTGGTTAGGCTGCCTCGACGATCCTATGCTACTAAAAGCAACCTCTAAATTCTGGGACTGTGTTCCGGAATACCACTGTGATCCACCCGCCTAATATAGCTGATATGGCGTATAACCTCCTGGATACTGAGCATAACCACTATGCTGATACGAATCCTGTGGATACTGATACTGTCTTCCAGAATATGGAGCTATATCACCCTGATAGTGGTATGCTCCACCATAACCCTTCTGAGTATGACCACCAGTCCCTGGAACTTGCTAAATCGAAACTAGTGGTGGTAAGAAAGGTGGCTGGGACTTCTGCTGGTTCTAAGGGCACTGAATAGCTCGATGTCCCATCTGGCCACAAGCGAAGCATCCGCTACTACCTCGCCTACATTCCCCAAAATGCCGATTATTGCACCTACGACATAAGGGAGCACCTGCACTGCTAGAATCCCTCTGTATCTGGAACCGAGAACCTCCTGAAAACCTGCCACCTCTCCTCGGTGCAGTAGCACTCAAACCTCCACTAGAAGAACTAGAACTAGTACCACTCATCTTAAAACTCTGGGTCTTGCGAGGTCCCTATGATGACTGGCCTTTATCTCTATTATATTTCTTCTGGCTACCATCTTTTTCTTCTTCTTCCTCACTGTCACTGGGCATGTTCTTAGAATCCTCGACTCGCAGTAGAATCTCATTAAACTCCTGGTAAGTAGCACAAGGAGTCGTGGTCGCTATGGAACGCCACTTCTTTCTAGTACCCAATCTAAAACGACGAAGCATCTCTACAGGATTAGTGGCAATCTCAGGGCAATAACGAGACAAATCAGTGAACCTCCTGTAATACTCATTAGCTGACATCTTCCCCTGCTCAAGTGTGTGAACTCTTGCTTTTTACGATCTATATACTCCGGATGTATGAATCTTTTCTGAAATAACTGCTTGAAAACTTCCCAATCAGCAGCTTTCTCTTGTGATAACTGATAAGACTACTGTCTCCACCAAGATGCAGGCTCTTCACCTAAAAACCAAGTGGTCATCTCAACCCATCTATCCTCAGGAAGATTTCCCTGTCTCTGCATTAATCGAAAAAGTTTTCTCAAGATGATTGAGCCAACGCTCAGCTCCTTCGTGCCCCTCATTACCCACAAAGTTATTCAACTTCAGATTATACACAGTCTCCAGGGGAGTTCTCTTGGGAGGATGAAGTGAAGACTGAATGGCATTGGCAGTAGCTTCCCCTAACTGAGCAATATCGGGGAAAGTTGACTCAGCTGAAGGACGTGGCTCCCTACGAGGCGACATGGTTCTGACAGAAGATACCAAAATAATTAGAATACTCACAAAATATGCAGGACTACCAACCCTGGCTCTGATATCAAATTGACACACCCAACCTAAATCAAGGTGTGTTGGCCGTCACGTGAGGGACTGTGCCCTGGCCACGGGCGGGAGCACTAACACCGCGGTGCAGGTTAATGAGCTCTAACTACCTCTAAGTGTAACCATAATCATGCAACTTACCATCAACAATATATAAACTCACCTGAGCGTCCGCAGCGTCAACTATAACATATGCATCTATTAAATGCATATTCAAAAATATAAAGCATTTGGCATGGCATTTTAAAACATAAACCATTTAAAGAAGTTTTCTGGGAAAACGTAACACATATATATATATATATAGAAAACCAAAAGCCCACTCACTGATATGTGGAAGGGTCGTAACTCCCGAGTCTCGCTTGACTGTGCTCGTCCTCTGGAAACATCTCACCTATATGTGAAACAACTATTTTAACGTTATTTATAAGCACATAACCAAACTATGTAATAACTTCTCATACGTTGCTCAATTGGGGTATTTGAATATACCATCGTGGCCTACTCAACCCCACGAACATCCCCATATTTTTAGAAAAAATTTCCGATGTCCCATGCGCCGTCACGCGCCGGCCACGCGCAGGCATATGCCTGGCACACGGACGGAACATTTAACACCCTTAGAGAATATTCCGTCAAATAATAAAATATTTCGTTAAAGATACATGTCACCGTTAGGTATATTCCGTCAAAGTTGTCGGAATATTCCGCTTTCTTCTCTGGCAATTCGCCGGATTCCGTCGCCGGCCGCCGTCTCTATCGTCAGTTTCTAGAAAAACTTCAAACCTTAATTTCTCCTTCGTTTTTCAACCAAATTTCATGAAATTTACAACTTGAAGCTCTCAGAGAGTAGAACATTTTCTTACCTTTCAAAGGTCCTAAAAACGACGGGATATGGTCTAAAAAACCTTCGATGGTCCGGCCAAGTCTGCAACTCACTAAACCCGAGTGTTCCGACGTTAAAACTACTCCAAAATTGTTCCAACATACTAGGGAAGTTAGAAAAGTACCTTCTTGATTCTCAAAACTAGGTAAAAGCTTCGCGATCACGTCGGAGAAAAATGCACCCTTGCCGGAGCTCGGGTATCTCGAGTTACCGTGGTCCTTACTTCAAACCATTGGTGCCAATAGAACTGTGAGCTTACGAGGAACACGACAAAGGTCCTTAAAAGTTTGATCTGCAACGTTTTGAGGATGGTTGGTGAATGATTGTACAGATTGTACGAAAAGGGAGAGTTCTAGAAGGAAGAGAGAGAAGGGAAGAGGTTGCACGTGTGTGTGTGTGTGTGTGTTGGTCCGGATTGGGCACACAAATAAACTAACTTAAATTCTAATTGGGCTATCAAATTTAGTCCTAACAACCCTACAAACTTTTCATTGGGTCCAAAGAAGTAGGATCTAATATAATTGGTCCATTTTTCTTAGCCCGCTATACATTCACAACACATCGTTTCAAGGGTAAATTCGTCATTTCTACGCCTCGAGGACACGATATATTAAAATTTGGTACGGGTCGTCACACTTGATGGAATCTCTTCTTTCATTTTATAAAAAATAAACCCTAATAATAACAAAACTTTTTTTTTTTTTTTTTTTTTTTTTGCAAAACCTAATTTAATCACCCCACATATATAAACAATAATATAGAATTTAAGGTTTCAAAAGATTCAAGAGAATAATAACTTGAATCCTTGTAGAAGGCATCCAAATTTCGTATCAATCCAAGACATGAAGTTGCAAAACCACATCAGCAAAGAGGGAGACGGATGACTGCGTACAACTAGGGTTTCTTCCCTTTTTATTTTAGTTTTAATTTTCCAGATTTTATGTTTTTTTTCATCTTTAATATTAGTTAAAATCTACATAAGCATCTATGTCATTTAATGAATAAATCAGAATCATTGAATGTCATGTAATCAAAAGACTTAAAAAAGTGTAAAAGCATTTGTAAAAATATTTGTTCCTTGATCCTATCCAAGGTCTAAAATATCGATGATATCGGAAATATCAGTAGTCCAAAAACACGGAAATTTCGATAGAAATATCGGGATATTATCGATATCGATAAAAATTAAATAAAAACCACGGAAATTGTAAGAAAAACTTTGAAATTTTTATTGAAACTTTACAGGATGTTTATTTAGTCAATTATCTATTAGTTTATCACAAAAAAATTTGGAAGGAAATGCATTGCATGATAGATTTAACTGATTTAAGTTGATTATATAGCGAGCTGGCAAACATTGTGAGTGTAGAAAATATGTAGTAATTAATGAAAGAAGTTTAAACACACCATAATCATTTATATATAATGAATTAGTACAATATTTTACACTTTATACATTGCATGGTAAGATACATGAGTGACTTAGTAAGGTCTAAAATATCGATGATATCGGAAATATCGGTAGTCCAAAAAAATATCGGCAGTCCAAAAACACGGAAATTTCGATGGAAATATCGGGATATTATGGATATTTTAAACCATGATCCTATCTACATATATATTACAAATTATAGCTTAATACAAGTAATTATTTGATATGACAAGTAATACTTCATGGGATCTTTCCTTTTTAGTGAAAAATAGTCAACTCAACTTAAATGTGTTCAACCCAAATCCAAATTCCAAGGTGGTAAGTCGTGGAAATGGATCCCCGCCGGATCCTTTTCCTAGGGATCCTAGGGATCCATCAATCTCAACCGTTTATCGTATATCGTGCGGTCAGTTTTTGTTGGGTACTATTCATATTTAATTTTAAATTTTAAATTTTGAAATGATTTCTGACCTCACGATATACGATACACGGTTCATATTAATTGATCCCTAGGATCCTTAGGAAAAGGATCCGGCGAGGATCCTTTTCCGTAAGTCGTGACCACGAATAAAGTGAAATTTCTCGTAATCTTTCCAAATCTTAAAAGGACGTATAACCGGTACTTGTCAACAGTCATGACTTTTAAAAATAAAATTACAAATTTGTGTTCATGAACATTGATATGTAGCAACTAAAATATTACAACTTAAAAGAACAAAGAAAGAAGATTATTATTACAGAACCTGTGTGACACTAATCATCGCAAAAATTTACTTTCTCGTTTACTTGTAAATGCAATTGTAACCAATTTTTCTCGGTTTTGGCAAAACCAATTATAGTCAATAGCAAAGATATTTACTGGCAAGATAGGAACAAATAGTTGTAATTTGTAGAAAGTAGTAAGGGCAATATTGGACCACCAAAAGTGCTTTCTAAAAGATTATAATATTTAATCCGTGATTACCCATCTTCTACAGGGAGAAATTATCCATTTTAGATCGTACACCCAACTCTCTCTCTCTGTGCTTTTATCCGCCATTTCTTTGTGTGTGTGTGACTCATCGATAAACTGAGCGATCCAGAAAATGTTGGCAGTGTTCGACAAATCGGTCGCCAAATGCCCGGAGGCGCTGCAGAGCCCTCAGTCCGGATCAGCCTCCGCCCTGAAAGATGGGTTTCTGGCGCAGCAGTTTGCTTCTGTGCATCCTTCCTCCGTCACTGTCAATCTTGGCCCTTCTGGTCTAATCGCCTACTCTCTCGACAAACAGAACCCTCTCCTTCCAAGGTACAACATCATCGAAAGATCATCTCTCTTTTTGGGAAACTTAGTGAAATGGATAATACCCTTTAAAGAAAACAACAAATTAAGACTGCCCATTTCTTTGTTTTGGTAGTTTTTGGTTGATCCGAACTATACGATTTGTGGGTCGTTGATTTTTTGGGTAAAAATAAACAAAATGGAAGATACTCTTTAAAGAAAGCAATAGATTATGATTGTCCATTTCTTTGTTTTCGATCGTTTTTGTAGTTTTTGGTTGATCTGAGCTTTTAGATTCGTGGGTCGTTGGGTTTTTTCTGTGTTTGTGTTTGTTGATTTTAGTTTTGGTACAGATAGATATCAGTTTTTTGACGATCGGAGAACGCTGGGTTGGATTAAATCTGTTCCAGAGTGTTTTCATGGAGTTTGACAAACAAATATTCTGTTTGATCATATGTATTTAGGCCGTATTTGTAAGAAATCGTGAGATTGGCCATTCAATTTAATTTGTTTATCTGCTTTTATTATTTTTGAATTTTGTAAAGGGCTTATAGAGCATGATCTGCATAAATTTGGTGATGTAGTTTTACCTCCTGTAAATTCTTTGTTTTTCTTGATAAGGATAAAGAACATATGGTTTGTTTGGTGGAGATTTGGAACAACAAGACAGATAAACTCCTTGGCAATATCCTCCTAGTAATTTAAGTATAATTTCATATATTAATTGGAGTGAGATCAGTAGCTTTGGATTTGTTTTGTAGTGCAGAAGATTGAATCTTATGATTTTGTTGTGGTTAAGGATCAGTAGCTTTGGATTGCATTGAGAAATTAACTCCGACTTTGTTCCAGAATCAATTTTCTCACAAATATAAAAAGAAGGAACCAAATTTTCTGTTGTTGTAGCTCTTAGTTTTCTGTTTGTCCTGTCAGCACTTCAATTTAATGTTTGACGTGTTCATTGTATGTTGTTAGGTTGTTTGCGGTTGTGGACGACATTTTCTGCCTGTTCCAAGGCCACATCGAGAATATTGCGCTTCTTAAGCAACAATATGGTTTGAACAAGACAGCCAATGAGGTGATCATTGTTATTGAAGCTTTCAGGACTCTGAGAGACCGAGGTCCTTATCCTGCCGACCAGGTTGTGAGAGATATCCAAGGGAAGTTTGCATTTGTTCTCTTTGACAGTGCTTCCAAAGCCGCTTTTGTAGCTACTGTAAGTAAACCTCTTTTTGTAGAATGTGTCCTCAATCGTCACTTGTCCTTCCTTGTTTATTTTCAAGTTCTTGTGATCTCTTTCTTTCCACTGGTCATTTGGTTTTTTAGTTGAGCCGATTCCTTTTCTTGTGCAGAACCCTGATGGGAATGTTCCGTTCTTCTGGGGAACTGATTCTGAAGGCCATCTTGTTCTTTCAGATGATTCAGAAGTTGTGAAGAAGGGCTGCGGGAATTCTTTTGCACCATTTCCTAAAGGTATATAACTATAACCAAATGTATTAGGCCTGATAGGATAAAAAGTTTAGCATTTTTCGTTGTGTCCTTTCTGCGTTGTATAATCTTTCGGCTGTATCTCAATCATGGAAGAATATGATGGCACAAATGTAGTATGGAATCCATAGTATGGTGTATCAGAATTTGGAATTGATTCACATGTAAACATGCAATGGATCTCTCATCTTGTTCATTGGGATAATCTAGGTCTTTTGTCTGCTTCCGTTTCTTGTTTCACATGGCATTGCTTTCCTTTGAATCATCGGTATGAGAGGTAGACTGCTAATAACTATGTCGGTACTGTTCTCTCAGGTTGTTTTTTCACTTCCTCTGGAGGCTTGAGGAGTTACGAGCATCCCCACAATGAGTTGAAGGCAGTGCCACGTGTGGATAGCTCAGGTGAAATGTGCGGTGCAAATTTCAAGGTCGATGCTGATACTAAGAAGGAATCGAGTGGCATCCCAAGAGTCGGGAGTGCTGCCAACTGGTCATCAAATTACTAAGTTGGTAACTAATTTCACTGGGAAGGCTTTTGCTATTAAGTAGGCCTCGAATTAGTTCTGATCTGACTTTTCTCTATCGTTTTTCTGTATTGGTGACTCCGTTTGCCTAAATGTGGCTAGTTGGCAACCAAAGTTTATATGGTTATTGAAAATTTGAAAGACATGATTATGTAATTGCTTACGGTCAAAACTAAGCTGTAACGGCCCTTCGAACCTTCTGGCATAGAACATCAAATAATACTGCTTTCTAGATGAAATTGTCTCCAAAGATTCTGAGTTGATTCGGGAGAAAGAAACACAAGAGATGCGTATAATGGAACCATGGTAAAGTGAAGTTGATGTTTTGATATTCAACTAGTAATTTCGATCATATGTTGCTGCTGCATTATGTTTATGCTCAACGAAAGTAGGCTATACTCAGAGCACAAGCAAGATTGAGTATGCTCTTGGGCACCGACAACTCCAAAGAAAGTTACGTTGCATATGATTGAAGTTTTGAACCAAATTACAATTATATAGATAGCATGAAATTGAAAATTATCCGGCATCTCCTAGCCTCTTGTCGAAGAAGGCCTTCGACTTCAGTCCTTTGCATCACCAATACCTCCTGCAGTTATCTGAAAAACGTGCATTTCTGTCAAGAATAACAACGAATGAATATGGGCAGTTCCTGCAATTTTTCGTCATCTCGGATTTACGATCATATTCTTGCTATAGATGATGAGGACAATCAGAAAATTCAAAGTGTAACAAGTATGTAAACTCTGAAGGATATTGCTTCAGCCTCGGGCAGGTTTGGGGCGTCGAACACCTTGCAGACGCGCTGTTCGCCTTTGCCTTTCCTAAACATCAGCCGGATTGTTGCAGCATGGGCAAGCACATGTCCTCCTGCTGGTTTCTTTGGGTCTGATATGAACACTCCCCCACCGGGGTCGGCTATCACTGCACAATCATATGACTCACCAGTAAGCACTGAAATTTTTTATTGATTTGAAAACGATTGAGCATAGAAAAATCTTCAAAAGTCGGACATTACCTTGGTTGGTCATGTAGACAGCAACGTTGAACTCCTCGGCTATCTTCGTTAGTCGGGAAAGCATCTGAGCTAGTTTTTGCTGCATATAAAAGTTTTCTCATGTCAGAACAACACAAAATCTAAATCTAAGGCATTGCAGGGAATCTATGGAGTAGACCTGGCGGTCTGCAAGCTCTCCTCGTCCTGTAAAATCAACTCGAAAGAGGGCAATCACCGAATCCACAATCTGAAAAAACATGACGACATGAATCAATATTCCTGGACTGTTGATATTTGTCCGTAAAAGAGTTTCGGTCAGTGATGTCTTACCAGAAGTCTGAAAGGCTCTTCAGACATTTTTGCAGCCAGACCAAGAAGCAGGTTATACTGATGCTCATATGTATATGCACGAGCATAAATGATCTTTGCAGCAGAAGAAAATGACACGGTTAGTTCCAAAATATAATTGCTCGCAGCTTTAACTGCTGTATATGGAGAAAATGAAAGCTTACATTGTCCAGGACAGCTCCTGGATCCAAGCCAAATCTTTCAGCTATTGGCACAATTCGATCAGGTCGGCTGCAGGTGCATATAGTTAAGAAGACAACATTCTTGAATTGAACTAAGTGGGATTTGTTTAAGCTATTTCTAATTTTGTTCATCCTTCCATCCAAATTTTGCTGCACGAAATATTAAATGAGATGGACAAACCAAAAGGATACAAGGTTCCTTCAGTATCAATGTAAGCAACTTTTCCATTCCCTCCCTTCATGTTGGTGGGAAGCTGCAAAGTAATAGACAATCTCAATCAGCAAGGCTTGATGCATATCTTGTGATATTCGAGTCAAACTTCATATTCCAATATGTGAAATCCTGGCTTTACACTTTAGAATGTTTGGCGTGCAGCAGTTTGAAAACTAACGCAAGGAAAACTGTGAATTGCATTCGACATACGCAGACATTTCAACACTCTACTCAAATCCCAGACTTCTTTTCGAGTTAGTAAAAGAACACGACAGAGTTCTACACAAAGGCTAAATGATCTCCCTGTATGATAGGACATAACTCAGGAGAGAGAGGAACCTGTGTAGAAACGCAGAGAGTATGAGCAAGCTGTGTTTTCCCACACCTGATATCAACGTTTTATATGGCAGTAAAGAAGTTTATTAGAATTGCAATTGCAAATAAACGCTTCCTAGTTTCGATACAAGCAATGGACGGCAATAATGCATCAAAGAAACAGTGCTATATATGTCTAATGTCCTCACCTGAATTCTCCAAACGCTTCTGTGATTGACATAGTTTCAACTCCACCTTCATCGTATTTAAACACAAATTAACTCAAACAAACAAGTAATCACAATAAATCATACCAGATTGAATAACTAAGAGCACGAGATTACCGCCTAGAAGTTCATCAAGGGCATGGCTTCCAGTTGTAATCTTAATCACCGACTTTCTCTGTACACAAACAAAATTCAACTTCTCAGTTTCACATTAGAGCATGACCTCTGCTCTTGATAAATCTGTGCGACAGAGAACTTAATCTGACGGCTCAGATCTACTGGATTTGCATAGAGCCAAATCACAACTATAGCAACTATGAACTTACTCTGATCAGAGCGTCACTTCCAGTAATATATCCAAAGTTCTGAAAAGCAAAAACATAAACAAAAAAATTAAATTACGAAAAACGAAACTGAGGCTAGCAATTGCTGAAATTCAAAGAAAATCACACATAAATGTTTCAAAATATGAAAAATCCGGAGTGCTAAGTGCTAACCACTATCTTTTCAGCAGCTTCGCATATCTTATCAACTTTTGCCTCTGATAGTCCTTTGATTCCAGTCAAGTTCTGCCAAACAGAAATCGGAGTAAGGAAATAGAACTTTAACATGCACAGATTAAGAAATCGGAACTGAAATTCGTTTTACCTTCTTCGTATGCATCATCAAGCCATTGCAGGTGTAGATCCCTGCATCCTGAAGCTTCTTAATATCTCCGGCATTGATTCCCTGAGCAATCACTGCACAAAACTCGCTCAAAATTTACGTCTACTGTGAAAATCGTATGAAACTAATTCTATTTCACCGAGAAATTAAACTTAATTACTTAAACGAAGTGATACTCCTAGGATTTGAGGAGTTTTTGAGAGAAATAAAGCAAATCCAACAGAAATTAACAAATGAGAGGCAAAAAAGTGAAAATGGAATTCAATAACAGAAACCGATCAAGCTAGAAACAATAAATATTCAAATAAATCGAGAAAATTAGTTTTATGATTTCGATTTTCCTAAAATTAAACGAGAACACTGTTGAAACGGTAGAAATCGAGAATTGAAGTACGTAATCGGAAAGTGAACGGAAGAGAAGGTCGTGAGGAAGCTTACACTTGTCGATCGCTTCGAACAGGTCCTCTTCATCCTCAATGTCTTCGCGCTCGACGAGCTGCAGCTGCTGGCTCTGCTCTTCGGCCCTGAGCATCATCGCAGATAAAGTTAAGTTTCAATTTCAGAGAAGAACATTCGGTGACTCGAGCTGAAAGGAAGAAAATGGAGCTTTCAGATCTGCGATTTACTTGAGAGTGGCGAGCATCTTTGTTGTGGTTGAACGTTTGAGTGAGTGTTTGGCTTCTGGGAAACGAGAGAGAGAGAGGTGTGGATTTTTGAAATATGGAGGGATGTGAGGGAGGGGCTCTATTTAAAGGGCGGGAAGAAGGGAAGCGAAGAGGCGTCCCTTTTTTTATTTTTAATTTTGGTCTTTATGTTTTGATAACTCATCAATTTAGTCCTTTATAATTCAAACTCGTACTTTTGCCACATCATCATAAGTGGGCCATAATTATGCCACAAAACTTAATGGTTAACTACATAATACATAAAAACAAGAGAGTGGAGTAAATAGTAAGTTTTCAGGAATAAGGCTGGTGACTTTTAAGTTTCAGGAGCAATTGAGAGCGAAATCAAGTTTTAGGAAGTAAAGTGGCTATTTTTGAATTTCAGATGGAAAAGTGGGTTCAAAATCGAATGTTAGGGTGCAAAGTGGTGATTTTTCAATTTCAGAGAGCAAAATAGAGCAAAATAAGATCAAAATTAAGTTCTAGAGAGTGTAGCTAAAAATAAACCAAAAAAAATCTAATTTTGATTGAAGTTTTGTAAAAATATTTTGTGTATTTCTTTAGTTCATTTTTCTACCTTCAACACTTAGAATATAACTGCTCAAGTGAAGTTCAACCCGAAAGGTGTGATAGAGCGCTCAAGGGGGCTTCCTCTAGCTAAACAGAAACAAATTACAAATTTTTTAAAAACAAAAGTTTGTTTCCTTTGATTATTATTTCATTTTTTGTTGTTAGTTTTTTAAAAACTGAAATTTTGTTTGGTAATTATTTCATTTTTCAATATTTAGAGAAAGAGATTGAAAAATAATTTCTTGATTTTTTAAAATTTGACTTTGAGTTTTCACTATTTTATTTTCAGTTTTTTCAATTTTTTTGAAAACTCAAAGTAGTTATAAATTTATTTTTTTCCAGTTTTCAAAAAAAGTAAAAAGTAAAACCCAAAATCTGAAAAAATGAAATGGTTAACAAACG
The DNA here is from genome assembly GCA_036320875.1 of Cotoneaster glaucophyllus. Classification (NCBI taxonomy): domain Eukaryota; kingdom Viridiplantae; phylum Streptophyta; class Magnoliopsida; order Rosales; family Rosaceae; genus Cotoneaster; species Cotoneaster glaucophyllus. The sequence goes on along the minus strand of CM070069.1, from coordinate 18,782,758 downwards.
GTTAAATCAAATGACTAAAAAGTTTTAACAGTTTCCTCCTTGCTCATGTTAATTTTACCACTCATTTGAATTGTTTGCATTTGATTTTTATATATAGAAATTAGACAATCTAAGTTTGATTTTTATAGTACAAATTGATACAATGAGGTGAGTTTGATAGATATTTCTCAAAAAGTGAGTCATTTATTGTATCAAACTCACGGTTCAATATATTGAACTCAATAATTGGAATCACCCTCATAAACTCAAATTTTCTAGTTTATTATAGGAGTTTGATTCATATTGCTGTGGAAGTAATTCTCCTCATAAGTATTTTTGTTAAAATTTCTTTCACTATAAACATGTTGAAATTTTTACTAAATACAAGTCTTTTTTTTTTAAATACTTATGACTACTTCTTAAAAGATAACTAAAAAGTGCTTACATAGAAAGTTTGCAATGACCTATAAACACTTTTACAATTTTATGCAAAACTCAGTTAGAAGCGCAATCGCTTTTGGTTGTCAGAACTAGGGGTGGGCACGGTGCGGTTCGATGCGGTTCCACCCCTAAACTGCACCGGAACCGGAATATATCAACAGTTCGGTTCGGTGCGGTTCCGCTTAAATTTATTACTAGAACCTTACGGTTCGGTCTACACCGGTTCCGATTCGGTTCTTGCCGGTTCACGGTTCCGAATACTAAATTATTTGAACACCAAATCATCATGCATTCAAATACATCTTCTAAAACTGATTATATAAAGTTGCATACAACACATCTTTTTTAATGCAAATGTCTTTGGTAGTGGCACCAAGTCAACAAAAAGATACAACTAAAATACATATGCATTGGTCAATCAGTTAACAAACAAAAAAATGATGAAGCAATCTGTAGGTTTTCAGACTTCATAGAGCAAGCAGGAAGCAGCAGCTCCTGTACCCAATCAGCAGCTCCTGTACACAATCAATTAATCAAACAACATATAATCAAATCAAACAACTTATTCCAGAGAGCAAGCATCAAGAAAAAAACCTCAAGAAAAATAAAAACCATCTCATGCTCATCTCAGAATGCATAAGTATAATTACTTTCTACCACAACCGTAAAACACTATCTACTTGAAAAGTTTATCCCTTTAATAAGCAATGATTGTTGCATTAAGCCAAAACAACATTCTAAAGGTTTATGCGAAAATAAAACTACATTCTATCAAATGCAACTCCAATCGTTTCACCATAAGTAAGGTCCGTCATGCATCGCATGTAGGTACTTCATCATTCGAGAGAGAGTTTTCAAATGTCAATTAGACATAGTTGTAAGAGTCTACAGAAAATCTCTCCCATTCTTTATATATATCACAAAGATAAGAGCTGTCATCGTTGCGCACAACTTTGGTCATCACTTCTTTAGTTTCATCATCACTATATAAAATGATTAGTAATTTTAGAAGCGGTTTAGATTCTGAATAAAATTACCCATACCAAGCAAAGAGTTAGAAGATGCGATAACCATCGACTTCATGTTCCAAACTCTTAGTTGGTATGAGTAATGATATTATTAGTGATACCCCAGAAGATATTTCAAAGATAATGCAGCCAAAAGAATGCTTTCACAATTTTGACTCTTTGAGACTGCTCCCATGGCAAGCAACAACTGGCATATGTATGTACATTCTTACAAGCTCCAAATAAATCCATAAATTAGTCATAACCCACCTTTCCTACACATTTTATGCATTTGCAGTGTTCTTTTCTAGTTATACCAACAAATGTTATACCTACTCAATCCAAATTTTAAAGCATTTAAACACATTTTGACTGCCATTATGCTCCAAATTTCAACTTGCTGCCACTGATTTAAACAGAATCTGCTGACAAATTTCAAGCTGCTGCCACACACAGATTTAAACAAAATCTTATGCATTTTGACTGCCATCTGCAGGTTTAAAGTATGCATTTTGACTGTCACTAATTGAAAAGTAAATTATAAATTCCACTAACTATCAATAGTAACAAAAGGGAACATATAAAAGTGAAAGATTAAGGAGAAAAGGTGATAAGGAATGTGCTAAAAAACTAAAGTTACATACCATCACTAGTAAAAGGTGATAAGTTAGGACTGAATATATGAGCCCATGCCATTACAAAACCTCATATTTAGCGGCAGAGACGTCAAGAAGCAATTCGAAAGAAAATATGAGCCCATGCCATTGCACATTACAAGCAGAGAGCATCAACATTTCTCAACCAGAAAACCAAAAATGTAGAATCTTGGCCTAAATGGTCACATAGGAAGCTAGCAAAAGAAACTACCATTACTATAGACAAATAACCCACATCTCAAATAGCAGTAACACAAATGGCATCACAACACTCTCTTCCAAATGCAAATGCTCTAACATCGTCAACAAACATTAGCTCATAGGATATGACAGGTTACACATTCGCATGTGGGCATGTAATGTAAGAGAAAAAGTAGATAACCAATGAAGATTTATTACTTCATATACACAGATGACCCAGAAACACACATGATATTTGCAATTTCACCAAGTATTTTAAGCATGTACAGTTAGATATAGATAGAGAAATTACCAAGGAGGAAGCACGGAGGTCGCAGTTGAGGAAGCGCAAAAGCTCGAATCTATGGACTCCTCAAAGCAGAACCTAAAAAATGGACTCCTAAAAATGTTCGTCCTTCAGTATTGCTTTTTGCAAGCGCAGAAGCTCGAATCTATGGACTCCTCAAAGCCTTTTGTCCATCTTTCTGCAGCACAAAGGACTCCGGTATCCGCCCAATCCAGCAACCCGCCGCCGCACAAGCTTGCTATTTCCCGCACCTCTTCACTATCAGGTTCTCTCTCTATCTGAGCTCCTCCTACCCCTGATTCCGATTCTGATTACAATTCTCAGCTCCAAGAATTGGGTTATAGCTCGTGAGTGGGGGTCGCGGGGGTCGATTGTGTCTGTGAAATGAGGGGGAATCAAGATTCAGGAATGGGGTGGTGTGTGTGTGTGTGAAGTGAAGCGCCGTGTGTGTGAGTGACCTAATTGGGATAGGATTCTCTGCTTTGCAATTTAGTGAAACCAATTTGTCAACCTATTATACCATGACATGTGTGTATATATATATATAATTAATTTATTATTAATAAAACGGTTCGGTTCGGTTCGGTTCGGACGGTTCTTGGTCATTCGAAACCGGAACCAGAACCGGTTTGAAAGGTTCGGTCCGGTTTTTCACTCAAAGTTGACTTTTCCGGTCAACACGGTTTTTTTCGGTTTTTTTTCATACGGTTCGATGCGGTTTTGCGGTTTGGCGGTTTTTATGCCCACCCCTAGTCAGAACCACTCATTCAAACACAGTCTCAAGCATACCCCTTTTTGGTGTACATGTCACATGCTCCTAGACTACTTAAAAATGACTTAAAGGAGTGACTCAAAAAAATTCTCATCAACTGCAATTAAGGGAAATTTTTATTCCATGGCCACTTCGCACCATGTTTAGGGACACCACACCGTGCTTTAGCTCCCTTTTTTTCAACAATTTACTTTTTTCATGCGTCTAGGGAAAGGTTCGCATAGAGCGTTTGTTTGTGTAAAACTAATTATATGGCACAGATACTGAGTACTTAAAAACTAAATATGACCTTTCGTGGCTTGAACGTTGATGCGAGCATGCCAATTCGTCGCCAGAGCTCGATCGGGCGAATAACTTTGATGTGGTGGTGGTGTGGATGCACTACTATTAACAACTTAATCAAGAACTAAGGCTAAGGAAATAACCTCTTTGCCTTGAGTTCTACAACCTAAAGGCAAAGTTATGAAAATCATTGTGAAGCTTTAGGTCTTGTACATCGAGTTTGGTGTCTTTAACTATATTTGTAAAAATATGGGTTCTCCAAACTGGTATCAAACTGTATGGGCAAAGATACTCAAAGAAAATGTCTTAACCATGAATGTGGTTTAGTCGTCTGCATGGCACATAAATAGTCAAGCATAGAATGCCTCACTCACCGAGAAGACTAATGAAGCGACCTATTTCGAAAGAAATATCAAAGATACTTCGTTGTTCGAGAATGAGGTTAAATAGCCAACCACAGACTCATAAAGAATCCCTATATATCCAGTTGGTTGAAATTCCTCACACAATCTAACAGCTCCAGCCTAGCCGGTCGCCTTCACTGGTTGCTTTTGGAAAATTATAGACATAGTAATTTATAATTTAATAATATTATTAAATATGCAATTCTAATTATTATAGGTCGTTGGATTTGGTTGAGATTTAATCTCAACCGTTCATTCATAACTAAAAACTCTCTTCGGTCACTCTTGAGTCTCAACCTCCCCTCTCGCTCTATCTTTCTTTTTAATCATCTTCACTCCTCTTCGCCCAAACCCAAAACTCTCTCTTGACTCATCTCCTTCTCAGTCCTCACACACACCCAAATCCTCGCCTAAATTGCGACTCCACCACCCACACCAGTCACACACTCTAATTCTGTCTCTCGAAAGTCCAAAATGAACTCAGTCTCGGTCTGAATCTAGACGTCGTGTTCATGGAGAGGCATCATTTTGCGTCGCGTCATAAACGATTTATAGGGTTTGATTTCTACGATTCAAATGATTTTTATGTGGTTGATTTCTAGTGTTTGTGAAAATTGGGGTTTCTGCAATTTTGTTTGTTATGGAAATGGATTTATGCCATTGGATTTGAATTTGGATTGTCAAGTTGAATAACTTGAATTTCTGAGCATGCATGTAAGGGTGGGCAAGGTCTAGTTCAGCCCGGTTGAACCCTTACATTGGAACTGGAATAAAAAAGTATCAGTTCGGTGCGGTTTCGTTTAAATTTATTAGTAAAACTCTACTGTTCAGTTCAAGATGGTTTCAATTGAGTTTCTACTGGTTTATAGTTCTAACCAAAATTATATGTATATCTTTTAAAATCTTCTACTTCCTTGATTTTTGTGCCCCTAAGCTAGTTTTACACCCCAACACCCAGCTAGACCATGCTATACATACACAAATCTGTGCCAGCAAGAAACATAAATCCAAATAATGACTAACAATACTACTTCCTGCAACACTCTTAAATAAAATAAATTCTAATATTGTTAAACCATAACATCAAGCAAAGCACATAGGGAAGAAAACTTATGTTTGGGGTATTATGAGATGGAGGTTGCGTGTTGGTATAATGGATGAGGAGAAGAACTGAAGAAAAGAAATGAAAAGAGAAAAACTGAAGAAAAATGGGAAAGTGGTGTGGCGCAAAAGAAGAAGAGAGGAAGATAAGAGGAAAAAAAACGATAATGTCAGCTTTAAACATTAGGGGTTTAGGCTTTTAGGCTTGGACTTAATTAAATTTCATTTGGGCCTAAATATAAAACGGGCTAAGATGAGTTTGACGTTAAAAAAAAAAAAAAAAACAGTTAGGTCCGTTTTTGACGTTTCTGCCAAAATAAAAATAGGAATCGGAACCGGTTAGAACGGTTTGGTTCGGTTGTTGAATTTATGTTGATTTTTTTTTGTTAACATGGTTTTAACGGTTTATTTTGTCGCAACTTGATTCGGTTTCGTAGTACCATGATTTTTATGTCACCCCTACATGCATGTCAATTAATCTTGTCGGAGGAGGAATGAAGCAATCTTCTATGTATGAGTATGAACCACTCTGTGAAAGGAGGAGAACACCCATACTTCGTAGTTCATCTATTTCCTGAATGGTATTAAAATACCGATTTTTTTTTTTAAATTCTAGAATTCGGAAATATCGAGGTTTGGTTTCACTTTTCGAAATCTTGTCCCAAAAAGAATCGGTTCGAGATTCAGTATAACGTTTTCATATTGGTTCTCGCCCCGAAATACCCCTGGTTCAGAGAGTTAAACGGTTTTACTCCTAAAAACAATATGTAAATGTCATTTCCTTTTGCCAAGTGCTATTTAATGCACAATTTTTTTCCCCCAAAAATTTCATTACTAAAAATCCAATACGGCTGTCGTTTTAGGCACATCCTCCAAACAAAGGTAACATATTTTATTCAGGATTCTGCACAACTTGTGAAAGAAGGTCGCCGTGCCGCCGCGGAGTGTTCTAATATGGTATTCATTTTAAATCAAATTGAATGCTACAGTTTGGTGTTAAATAATAGTTATTAGATTTGAATTTCGTAAATGATAATTTCGATATTAAATTAAATTTTTCATTGTATCGCGTGCTAAAAAAAAATCAAATTGAATGAAAAGAAATGAAGCATCGACCATTTATATATATAACTATATATAACAGTGCGGCCGATGCAAAGGGCTCCTTTCGCTTCGTGGAAACTACAGTGAGAACGACTCGTTTGTAAAAGCTCCAGAGTTTTCTAGGGTTTTTCTCTCTATAAATTATTCACCAAAGGAGCGGTCCGTCTACTTCCCCGCTCCTCTTTCGATTTTCCCTCTCATTTCTTTTCCTCCAATGCCATTAATCCTATATTTTCTCGCCTCCCAAACAGATCTCTCAGCCTGTCCGCTTCAGAAATTCGGGTTTTTTCCCCGGATTCCGGCTCCAATTTTCAATGCAAGTCCCCAATTCTGACGAAGCTGCCCCCGAAAGCACTAAGGTACCTGAGCAATCAGAAGCTGAAGCCTCCAATCCGACTGTCGAAGATGAAGACGGCGGTGCCGCTGCTGACGGCGACGACGACCCTAGGGTTGTCGACATATCCGGCAAAAGCTTGGACTTTTCGGTTAGGGAGAATTCTGAGGATGCCGGGGCTTTGTATTTGTACAAAAACGTGTTTAATTTATTGCCTAAGTCGATTGGCTCTCAAAAGCGGTTGAGGACGCTGAAGTTCTTTGGGAATGAGATTAATTTATTTTCGCCGTCAGCGGCAATGGAGTTTGAGAGCTTGGAATGCTTGCAAGTGAGGATGTCGTCGCCGGAGTTTGGTGGGTTGCCGTTGGATAAATTGAGTGGCTTGAAGGAGCTTGAGCTTTCCAAAGTGCCGACGAGGCCTTCGGGGTTTCAGATATTGAGCGAGATTGCTCGGCTCAAGTGCCTCACCAAGCTCTCTGTTTGTCACTTCTCCATAAGGTAAAGCTTTTTTTTTTCTGCTCAAATACAACGCTGATTGCTGTGTTTTTCATTTGAGTGCTTTCGATTCAAGTTTTTATGTAGTGAAGTAGACTGCATGGGCAATGAGATTGTTCATATGTTATCAAAGGTTTTCTTTGGAGCTGTTTTGACTAGTAAAAGATGAACCCACATGAATTTGAACTCTTAAATGGTTTCAGCATTTGTGTGTTTTGGCTAGTGAGTGAGCTTGAATGCGTTCGGAAGGAGTGAAGGTCGAGCTGCAAGGATCATAGGCTAGATGATGTAGTAGGATGACTTCATTAGTTACCGGGGTTTTTACCCCTAGACGTTTCGTCTCTCTCTCTTAAGAGATAATATAAAGTTTTTAACTTTGTATGTGATCGACGTTTCACCATTCTGATGGTTATACAACTCCGTTTCTGCAAACTCTCTGATATGGAACTGCTAACAAACACTCAGAAAAGTAACATAAAGAAGAGAAATCATAATTAATGGGATTGTAAAGTGAGACCTTTGTATTGGTGAAAGATATAATATTAATATGTAGTAGAGGTGTTTCTATGCAAGTTTAATGTACCGGTAACATGATGTCTTCAAGAACATTTTTTATTCAATAATCGATCTTTCTGATAAAACACTGATGGGAGTTTTGTTTGTGGTCTGAAACTTAAGGATCTGGTAATCTTGTTGTTAATTATTGCTATTTGGTTAGCTATTGAGTGAAATTCTGTTTTTTATCATTGTAATAACCATTAAAATGGTTGGCTATGTTCGTGTATTTTAGGCATCTAGTAAATCATAAAGAATGGTTTTTTTTTTTTTTTTCATGAAAAAAATAGTTACCTACTTTAACTTATCCATTTTATGGTGTGTTTACTGCAGATACCTCCCTCCAGAAATTGGCTGCTTAAACACTTTGGAATATCTAGATCTTTCATTCAACAAGATGAAGAATTTGCCTGCTGAAATCAGTAATTTAAATGCCTTGATATCGTTAAAAGTTGCTAATAATAAATTGGTGGAATTACCTTCGACTTTGTCCTCTTTGCAAAGGTTGGAGATCATGGACCTGTCAAATAATAGGTTGACATCACTAGGGTCTCTTGAACTTGACTTGATGCACAACCTCCAGATTTTAAATCTTCAGGTACTTACATACTACCACAAACTAGGATTATTATAGTCAAGTATTCCTTTTCAGGGTTTGTATTCTTCTATCTGTTATTTACAGTGATGACATTCCAACACTTAATTCATTGGATCAAGATTTTATTTTATTCCCATACTATCCGTTATAACCTGCTGAAAATCATATTCTGCTGCTACTCTCTTCATGATGGCTGTGTGCTTATTCTTTTTGTGCTGAACCACTTAAAAACCTTGACATAAACTTTAAAGTTTTAGGCGATCATGTTTCTTACAACCATGGTGCATATGCTTTTTTAATTCATTTTGTTTCTACTTCTGCAAACAGTAAGTTCAGTTGCAAAGCCATGGTTTATTAATTAGGTTTTTGGTTTCTTTTATTTTTGAATTGTATTATGTATAGTCTTTAACTTTCTTTTAGAGTAGTTGTTATTTAGTTATTTTTTTAATATGGTATGTAAACCTAACGTGGTTTGTTTCATGATCTTCTATGGTTCAGTACAACAAGCTTCTCACTTTCTGTCAAATACCCTCATGGATATGTTGCAATTTGGAAGGAAGTGGGAAGGACACACACAGTGATGATATTACCATTTCCTCTGTTGAAATGGATGTATATGAAACCCCCCTTCAGAAAAATAATGAAAGCCATTTTCGTAGAGGTAAGGCTGCGGAATTACATATGTACTTTATTTAGTTTTCAGTTTTAGGTAGTCAACGCGCTCTCCTTGATTCTCTCTATTATATATATTAGTATGTGATATCATACTGTTAATGTATTTACAGGCTTTCATCATAACTCAGCAAGCCTAATTTTCACGCATTCATCTACCAGTAGGTGCTGTGCAACTCGGAGGTCAGGTAGGTGGAGGAAGCAAGGGTATAGGTTGCAGCAGAGAGCTCGTCAAGAACGCTTAAACAACAGCAGGAAGTTGAAAGGTCTTGATCTTTCCAAGCAGTTACACGTGAAGGAAGATGGAGAATGTAAACCAGGCAACCCTGATCTTCTTGCTTCTGAATCTTACCCTGAAGGTGCATCAGACATTATCAATCTGATTGATGATGGTGAGAAAGATTTACTATCTAGGGAAGTGCAAAGTGAAAATGTTGTGTGCCATGATATGAGTTCGAAGGAGCATTTTGTAGGAAATTCCTCATCAGTGAGTTTGATGAAAGTGATGAAAAGTGATGACTCTAGTGCAGACTCTAGTGCAGTAGATGAAAGTGATGAAAAAGATTGTTTTGAGTTTGATGCATCGTCTGCCCCCAATCAACGGGTTTATGGTGAGGAAGATGAAGGTTCATCTTCAGATACATCAAAAAGTATTTGTCAACCCAAAAGGCACCCTGATGGGCACCTTGATAATCCGAGACGGCCCAAACATCCTAGATACAGTCCTAATAGTTCAAACTTGTCTCAGAAATATAATGACATCTCGGTTTGCAGCACTGAGGACCATCTTTCAGATGGCTTTTATGATGCAGGGCGTGACAGGCCATTCATGCCTCTAGAACTTTATGATGAAAAGTTTCGTCTTGACTCACGTGAAGTCATTCTCGTGGACAGGTTATTATTTATGCAAGTCGTTTATGTTGACACGTATTTGCTGTCCTCTTGGTTTTCTACTGATAATGGTCGTATCGTTTAATTTATCTCCAGGCAATGGGATAAAGAGTTGGATGTAATTTTACGTTCTGCCCAAGAATTGGTGAATCGTTTAAATACGGATGGAAATAAGGCTGATATGCTGCAGATTGCATCATTGCTTGCTCTGTTTGTATCAGATCACTTTGGGGGGAGTGATAGGAGTGCTCTTGTTGAATGGTCACGAAAAGCTAATCCTCTTTCAGACTACAAGAAGCCTTTTGTTTGCACCTGCCCAACTGGAAACAAGGGCTTTATTAGTTTGTCCACTAAACCAGTTGTAAAGAATGTTGAAGATATCGTTTTTTCTGATGTCTGTGAGAAATCTCTTCATTCTATCAAAGCACAACGAAATTCCGTTGTAGTTCCCATTGGAACCTTGCAGTTTGGTGTGTGTCGGCATAGAGCATTGCTATTGAAGGTTATTCTTGTATTAAATTGATCATTTATTATTTGTACCGATGTCTATTATTTGCAATAGGTTTTAATTTGGTATTCTAATCTGATGAAACTTTATTTCTGTAGTATCTTTGTGATTGGGTGGAGCCTCGAGTACCTTGTGAGCTTATTAGGGGTTATTTGGATTTCATGCCACATGCGTGGAATATTGTATTAATCAAGAGAGGTGCCAAAGAGATTCGAATGTTAGTTGATGCATGTCGTCCGCGTGATATAAGTGCGGAGACAGATCCTGAATATTATTGCAGGTCAGTATATCATGTAAATGATCTTGGTAATTGTTCACTATTGAAGATGCTCTGAATACAGTAAAATGTTTTTTTAGAGCTTATTCATGTTCTGGGTCACTGTATTTGCAATGCCAAACTAATTTTGCCTGCTTGGGTGGTAAACAAATGGTGATTTTTTCGAATATAAATTTTATTACATACCAAAAACATGGCATAATATGTTTATTTCTTAGAGGATATTTATTGCTGAGACTTTGTGTATAATTTCAATTTGTGATGGCAGGTATATTCCTCTCAGTCGGACCAAAGTTTATCTTCCAATTCGAAACAGCCCTGCTCCTACCTCCTTCCCTTCTATGCCCTCTTGTGATGAAACTCTGAAAAACTCTGTTACTTCTCTCGTCCGGTGCAAATATGGATCAAATGAGGCAGCAGGAAAGGTATGTTTCCTGAAGTTTAATCCGTTGTCTGGCTGGAAAACTTAGGAGCTATTTTCAGGCCTTAAGTAGTTGGCTGTGCTGGCAATTATTTGATAGGTCTGAAAATTCCCAGGCTTGTTACTACAATTAATGATCTAAATCTTGCTTTTGTTTGCTTGTGGATGCTGCAGATGCGTACTTCCGTGGTATATGGAACTTCAACGGATGAAATTAGGAACTTTGACTACAACTGCTTAGGGGAAATAAGGATTTTAGGTGCTTTGAAACACCCTTGCATAGTGGAAATGTATGGACATCAGATATCTTCCGAGTGGGTTCCTCCTGGAGATGGTAGTTGTGAGCATCGTATATTGCAGTCTATAATTTGGATGGAGGACATAAAAGGGGGTTCCTTACAGGTGAATTTAATTGTAGATAGTAAAGTTTCAGGTTTCATTTTGCTAGGGTCGATTTGTATTTTTTTTTTTTAATATTTTCATCCCCATCATCTGACAGAATTATATAGAAAAGTTATCAAAAGCTGGTGAGAAGCATCTCCCAGTGGAGTTAGCTTTGCGCATTGCTAAAAATGTTGCATGTGCACTGGTGGAGCTGCATTCAAAGCACATTATGCATCGGGACATAAAAAGTGCAAACATATTGATTGATCTGGATAGAAAGAGAGCTGATGGAACACCTGTGGTGAAGCTCTGTGATTTTGATAGGGCGATTCCCCTTCGATCTTACTTGCATACATGCTGCATTGCGCATGTTGGAATACCTCCTGCTAATGTTTGTGCTGGAACACCTCGCTGGATGGCCCCAGAGGTTTTGCGAGCAGTGCATGAACAAAATATTTATGGATTGGTAAGTTCCTCCGCTGGTCAGTTTGTCACATATCCCTAATCGTTGATTTATTCTCTGATCTATACCTCTTTTACATCTGTTTGGTAGGGAACTATTTGTGTACAAAATGGTATAGATATGCATTGAAGTGTTCACTAAGTTATAGACAAGTTTTGTTTTGAAATATGTTAGAATAGGATCTAGTTAGTATAATCGAGCATATCTTTTGTTGACAAACAACTGTATTAAAGCTAGGACAACCACAAATAGCACTGCATGAAATCAATCTATCTAAGAAAAAACGTTCCCATTGGAGTCCGAGATGGTTCCAAAGGTTCCAACACCAATATTGTAGCTTTTTTCTATCTTAAATTTGTGTCGCTTTGCTTTTTTGTGCTGATAAGTTTGTTTCCCTTTTGGTAACAGGAAATTGATATCTGGTCATTTGGGTGCTTGCTGTTGGAAATGTTGACTTTGCAAATTCCGTACTTCGGAGTACCTGACTTGGAGATTCATGAACTTCTGACGGTACTACTCCTTCTCTTGTTCTATCTCTATTTTATGGACAATTTTGTATGGATTGTTAGAGAATGTGTAATATGAATGAGTAGTGGGATTTATTTGTAAGATTTTGAGGTCTCCATACTTTGGTTGATTTGAATTCGTACATGCTGCATACGTGGAATACATCAGTAGTTGTTTGTTGAACCAGAATTCTATTCCTGTCAGTGAAGTGAGAAAGTGAAAATGTTATTCTCATATGATATCGCTTCATTATTCCACAGCCTAAGTTGGCATGGCATTAAGACTCAATGAAGCATGTAGACTGTCGAGAGTGTTAGCAAATTTTTATAGGTTGCCTCTGTTTATCTTTTAATGAAATTGTACATTGAATGTTTTGTTACCTCTGAAGTAATCTGCTGCTGCTTGTTTGTTGCGTGCAGAAGGGAAAACGACCAAATTTAACTGATGACTTGGAGGCGTTTCGGTCGTTGAATGAGCCAGTAATGACTCAAGCAGGCGCAGAACTTGATGGAAGAGAGGCTGACTTAGACACACTGAGATTTCTTGTTGACTTGTTTTACCAATGTACGGAGGAGAATCCGGAGAATCGTCCCATGGCTGACAACCTCTACGAATTGATACTGGAGCACAGAAAAACTCATACAAACTCCGAAACTTAGAAATCCTAGGTTGAACTTTTGAGTAATCATAATCTATAGCAAACCCCATAATTTTATGTCCCAATGATGTATTCCCAAGTTATTTTATTTCTTTTGGGCCAAAGTGTTTGGGATTGTCCTGGAATCATTGTAGCCGGTTGTATGAGTGGGGTTTGTAATTTTCTCGGTAGCTATTTCTGCGATACGAACAGGTGACTCAAAAAAGCCTCCAAATTATTATTCTATATGTTAGGAGTTAGGTGTTGGGGCTGCCCATGTTTACTGGTTAGAAATTTACTTGTTCAGGGTATCTGCAACTAGTTAGCACTAGGTTCTGAACATGTACGGTACCAGAGATCGTTTGTTGGTTTGGAATGCTTTTGTAAAAGGCACTAGTCATTTATGCCCGTGACAAGTCTACCACTGCCAAATATTTTATTAGAAATTCATAATTCTTGTTGAAAAAGCACTTTAAAATGCTCTCGTCAAGTTCACTTCTTAGGGGAAGCACTTTTCCAAGAGTTATTGTCGGAGGGTCCAAGAATGATGAATCACACTCCCAAATTGGCCCCAAGCTTCGTCGGAAAGCATCCTAAAGTGCTTTTAGTTTTCAAAAACACACTAAACACTACTGCAATCGCCTTTGATTATCTGGCAACAATTAAGACTTCAATTTTGTGTATGTTAGTGTAAAATGTCATTATACAAAATATAAAAACTAATTTGTACATAAACAATAGTGTGATAAAATAAAGGGGAAGAGGGAATTCATTTAAATAATTTAGGGTCTGTTTGGTAAATGATTTTGATCATTCTTAAAAATAACTTTGATTGACTTCTCTTAAGGGGGAGACATAAAACCTAACCCCTCTAAAGCCGAACCTAAGGGTCTAAACCTGCAAAATAGAACAAGGAACATCACAAGGTTAAGAAAAAATAAAACAAGAAAGTTGGACAAACCTGTACGCCAAGAAGCACATTAATTTGAGAAGTGGAAACCAGGAAAACCAACATAGTCTGAAGAAAAAAAAAGCGGCACGAAGCTCCATCCGAGGGGAATCATGCTATACCAAAGTTGGAGAAAACAAGCCCATGTTAGCAAAATTGTCTACAACTACATTTCCTTCGCGATATATGTGAGAGGCATAGAAAGTCATCTTTTATGTCCACATTACCACCAATTGCCTTTTTATCCTTAAAATTGAACCCTTATGAAACTAGGCCAATGCAATCAGAAATATGTCAACCCTTAAAAAATGCCAATTGATGAGAAGAAATATGCGAGTGGCAACAGGGCCATGTCAATCAGCGAGAATCTTGGGAATAATTTTGAACAAAAAGTTAGCAAGAGCAATTGGTCGATACTGAGCAATGGTGGTAGCCCCTTCTACTTTAGGGATAAGGACCACAAAGTTGCAATTAGCATTTGGATAAAATCAGCCCGCTTAAAAAAAACTTGTACGAATGCAATAACATCTAAATCAACAATATCCCAACATGACTGATAGAAAGAACCTGGAAAGCCATCAGGTATCCTATACTGCCAATGTAGGGCATGATCTTTTGCTGAGATTATTATGGACTGGTTGGTAGTTGGTACCCAAAAACCAATTCATGGACATCATTGTCAATCGAACCGACCTATCCATATGTAGCTACCACCAATACCACCGGATGAATAAACTTACCAACCAGAAATAAATGTTATGGCGTCTTGATTATGTACTTGTAATGTCTGATGAAGGGCCAGCGGCCTTGAGGTACCACAGATGCATCAACTCGGATTTCGCATCGCTTAAGGTTTCATGTGGGAGTTATCGCTATGTAATCTATATATGTAGCGGTAGTGCATGGTGCCTGAAGAGATTGAAGGTTTTGATCTTGTGGGTTGATGGGCTGAAGCTGCAAACCAGCTGAAGCCTCCTCCTTTACACCATTGTGACACGAAGCTTCTATGCGAAAGCTCCAAACTTTAAACGGCAGAGTGAAGTTATAGTTGGTGAAGGAGTGTGTCTCTTTCCTACCACGTAGTTAACAAACAAATTGATAGACAATAAAAATGACCCGTGCTAGTTTCTATTTCCCTTTCCATAATATTCATTTAGGGAAAGAAAAATAGCTACATGCTCCTAGAATTGTTACCAAAAACCTTTGTCTTCGAAATAAAAACAGTGAGAGTAACATGCGCTATTCCAAATTGATATCTAAAGAAAGGAAAAAATCACCCTTCCTCTTGCTTGTATTTTGACTTGGTGTGGGACATGCATGCAGCTAGTGCAGTAATAAATAATAATTAACCATTCTTTCCCAAAAGAAAAAAAAGCCCATTAGGCATTAGCATTGAGCTTGAGGGATAGAGCATAAAAACACAGAGATTTGCACTCCAAAAATATGTCAAGTTATCAGAGAGAAGAGCTAAAAACTCAGTTTCAAAACACTGATATCGTCCTCAACTTGTTAATTATCACCTGCATAGTCAAATAGATGCAAGATTGTAGCCCAAAAGGCCTCGGTAATGGGGTTGAGATATTTAAACTCCTCTTTCATGTCTCTGGCCGATGTGGGATATTTCAATAAAATAATCAACAACCACGTGGAGCCAAGGGAACTCATCCAACACACGGGGCCAATGGACTCACCATCATCTTGCGGGGCCAAGGGACCCACACATCACGTGACAGTACGAGCTTGCTTTATGGTTCTGATACTTTGTCAGATTATCAAAGAGACGAGCCAAAGGCCCACTTCCAACCATACCGATATTTCCCCTGATAACTCATATATTTCATGCATCTATACCATTCATTCCTAGTCTCTTTGTGATATTTTTGAGTTAAACTGGTTGCCTTTACCCTCGTTTGTTAATGTGCAGTTGATTGTATTTTAAACTCCATTTGAGGGCAAATGAGGCAAAATGGTGCTGAAAGTGGAGAATTCAATAAGGATTCTGTTGTAGAGAGATTCAAAGTGAACAATTGAATATGGTGAAGAATATGGCCCTTTAAGAGACCAATAACAGTAAAATAAAAAAAAAAAAAAAAAAAAAACGTTTGAAATAAAGGCTCAATTACTGAGATTTGTTGACATTCTGTAACAGCCACTTTTACCTTATAAAATCTAGCTTTCATCCACTTTTACACAAGCCCCATCTTGAGGATGCCCAGAGCTCTCTCTTCTCTTTCTTTGGCCTTTCTTCCAAAAACAAAACCTTATTTCTCTTCACCATATGCTGCCATCAAAGAACGTTTGAATAAAGATTCTGCTGTAGAGAGAGATTCAAAGTGAACAATTGAATATGATGATGAAATGACCCTTTAAGCAGTGTTCTAAAAAACGCCCTAGACAGTCGCCTAGGCGCTGGGCGGTGGAGTGCCGCCGGGATTTATGCCAAATCGTTCATAAAATTGGGTACGGGTTAGTCAGCCGCCTAGGCGCTATCTAGGCAGTGGTAGGTTTGTCTAGGCGGCCTCGTCAGAGCCTCGGCGGTTCTCCGTTTTGCTGTGATCTGACGAGAAGATAGAGATTGGACTGGAAATCTATGGAATACATACAAACTCCACTTGATCGTTGAAAGAACACACCCCAGATTACTTCATAAACTGCTGATCGTTGAAAGAACACACCCCAGATTACTTCATAAACTGCTCTTTGACAAGTGGGCCGCACCGATGTTGCTTGATAGTTGGGTATTTTGGAATTCTTTCGGGTTTTTGGGTTGAAGGTTGGGGGTTTGAAGTAGATTTTAAAGGTGGTGGGAGAGGTCTGATGATGGGAGAGAATAGAGGAGAAGAAGCAACGCCTTTTCTTGAAGACAGAGATGAGGCGATGGAACTGAAGCTGGTTATAATAATATAGAGAGATGTGTTTACCAAAAAGTAGAGAGAGAGGTGCATGATTTGGTTATTTTAATTAGTTGATGGAAATGAAGAGTCTTATAATATAAAAAGTGGTATGATGTGGCAGAAGACATGAGAAAAGAAAAAGAAAAGAAAGTGTGGCGTGGGGTGGGGTGGGGTGGGGTGGGGTGGGTTGGGTTAGGTTGGGCTGGGCCATTTTATATGCTTACAATCTTAATAACTTTTAAATTGGGGTTAATAATAACAGCCTTTAAGTATAACTAGCTTTTGTTATGATAAATTTAATTAAATTAATAAAAATTATAAAATCCGCCTAGTCTGCCTAGGCGCTGGCCTAGGCGTCTAGGCGTTAACCCCTAGGCAGCTGCCCTACTAGCGTCTAGCGTCTTTTAGAACCATGCTTTTAAGAGACCAATAAAAGAAAGAAAAAAAAAATTGAAATAAAGGCTCAATTACTGAGATGTGTTGACATTCTGTAACAACCACTTTTACCTTATAAAATCTAGCTTTTAGCCACTTTTACACAAGCCCCATCTTGGAGGTTCCCAGAGCACTCTCTTCACTTTCTTTGGCTTTTCTTCCATAAACAAAACTCTATTTCCCTTCACCATCTGTTGCCATCAAAGAAACCACGCAACCACACTGTTCTTGAAGGAGTTCCACATGAGAATTGCTTCAGGAGGTTTCTTCTATGAACTTTAATTTCACTCATATTGTTCTTCATATTTATATATTTTGTAATCATGTTGTACAATTAAGTTCATAGCTGGGGATTTAGATGTAGCCTTGCAAAACTACTCTATGTTATTAAGTTGAAGTATTCAATTACCAATATGTTTTCTTGTTTAATTCACTAATTTTATAGTTTAATTTGTTTGTTTATCTTAATGTTTGATCACCATTAGGGTTTCCCACAGATTATTTGATCAAGGTTATAGTACACATCATGCTTAATCTTGGTGGACATGTGAATGAATGAAGAAACTGCCATGCAAACATCTCGCCATATGATTTCTTTGGTTCTTTGAAGTTTTATTGTTCTTAATGGATTCTTAATTGGTAATCTAAGTTGAACATCACAACTAGGTTGCAGATTAGGAGTACTTAATCACAACCACACATCAAATGGATGATCATAAATAAGTAAAACGAACCCTAGTTTCATATTGGTGAGTTAAGTACGTTTGACTTAATTTTCATGGAATTGGCTTGTAAAGGTGAAATCGGTATCCCTAGTTCTATCAATCTATCATTCATATTTACATTATTTTACATTTTAAGTTACTTTACTTTTCAAACAAAAATCAAAATCAATTTATTAATTTCATTGTTTAGTTAGGGTTCACATAAAGCTAGTAACTTATAGAGGTCTAATCAGTCCTTGTGGTTTGACACCCTTACTTGTGCCATTATATTATCCTTATATCTGCAATTGAAAGGAACACAACAAAATTTTGGCGTTTAGTCTCCTATAATTGCTTGCTTTATAAACTCCATCTGTTTTTGTTTTATTAGTTTAGATTTTTATTTTTATTTTTTTCAATTTAGTTTGTTTTGATTTCAAGTGGTATAACAAGAGGTATGGTGTATGTCCTTTATGTGGTCAGACCAGCCATCCTCTTCAATTATGTCCACGGAGAGATGAATTTCCTACGTTTGTCCGAAAGCACTCACACCTTATGAGTTTCTCTAACTAAGGGCCACTGCAACCATTGTCAAACACATATAGACCTGTATGGAGAAACCTTTATCATGACCCTTGGAACAACATGGAAGCTCCAAATCAAGAATTTGCACCTCCACCACGGCAGGGCTCCTTTTACACTTCTTTAGAGGATACTTTTGAAGCTACTTGCGCAAAACAATTTGCAATTTCAACACTCAACGAGTAGCACTATTCATAACCACTTCATAGCACTAACTAAGTTGAAAATTCAAGTTGATCAGATTTTTCAAGCTTTAAATGAACAACAATCCGGTGGTGATTATCAAGAAGAAAAAGAGGAACAACCAAAGGAAGCTTGCTGTGCATATTTTCATAGTGAGGTTCTTGAGTTTTATGAAGATGAAGAGCCTTACACTCCTCCTAAGCCATATGTTCCACCAGTTCCTTTTCCAAGGAGATTTGTCAAACAAAAGCATGATGAGCCACCCATAGATGTGCTTGGAGAAACTGTGCCAGACATAGTGTTTGAAGTTCTTCCTTAGTCTTCTAATTCAATTGAATGTTTTTCAAATTATGTGTCAGATTCTCCATGTTGTTTTACATCTTTTTAGGTGCCATATTTGTAGTCTTTGGAAGATGATTTGTTGCCATATCAAGAGGAAAACGAATTGAAGTTAGACGACGACGAATCATTGCTGCCTATTCACTATAAGAAAGAAGATTCAAAGCTGGATGATGAGATTGTTGCTTTGAATGAATTTCGTTCATCCTTAGTAGCCAAGAACTCATCCATTGAAACCATTGCTCCAGCCACATCTTCAACAATTTTTGAGGAAATGGTTCTTCACAAGGAGAGACTAAAACACCATCACAATAGAGTTCTTGTGGAAATTCAACGCACTAATTCAAAGTCCCTTGAAAGAAACCACTTCTTCCAACCAAGGTTGGGAGGTACCTTGATTTCCTGCCACCCTGGGCGTTCATCTATCATGGTACCATGTCACGCCTAGACATTTAATAAAGAGCTTGCTAGGAGGCAACCTAGTTGGGTTTGTGTTCTTTCTTTTATTTGTTTTCTTTTAGTTTTCATTTTACTTTAATTCTTTGCACTCTCTGCCTTGCTGCCTTGCTGCATTACTGCATTCCATTCATTTTTTACGCATCGAGAACAATGCTTAGTGTAGGTTTGGCTGTGTAGGGTTGAAAATTTCTGTTTGGTTTTAGTTTTTAGCTAACATTTGCTTTTGCTTACTAATGTGAACGTATATGAGGGCTATGTTTACAATCAGGACTATGGTGTTGTCATGAAAATGTTTCGTATCATAATTTTTTTTCACAAGGCTAGTACTCTTTGATTTATTATGGTTAAAATATCATGCTCAAATTTTGGAAGAAGAATAGTGAAGACTACCCTAGTGAGCTATTTTGAACCTATTTGCTTTTTTGAGAGGGTTTAAAGTGTTTCTGCTCCCATCTATTTATTTCAGTTTCACTTCAAATGATCTAATTATTTCTTTTTGAATCAATGCTAAGAATAATCCTATGTTGCAGATGCCATGTGCATGTTATCGCCTAATGAAATTGAGACGATGTTAGGCTTTGCATGTTTTAACCACTACAAGGCCTAATTCCCATCCCTTTGTGTGCTCCATTCACCCTTGTTGCAGCCAAATACTTTTAACCTGATTCTTTTATCACCCACACCAAACTCTACCCATCTTAGCCCATTATAGCCATACCTTATAGTTTGGGGAATACCAAAGTGATGAAGACAAAGATAGATTGAGCTCTAGATCAAGAATGTGGTGTGTACCAAGGTAACATGTGTTGGAATTGCAAATAAAAAGAAAAAAAAATAAAAGAAACAAAATAAAAGATGTAATTTCCAAATCTTTTCACTACCACACATGGGTCATGGACACCAAGAACAAATAACAAAGACCAATTCAATTGAAGAGCCTGCTTATTTCACAACAAAGACACTTTCGTATGTCCCAAGCTCTAGTATTTCCTATCTAGTCTTTCATAGCCCCTAGGCTAAGCCTTACATTAAAACCTTGTGCAAGACCTAGCTGATCTTTGGGATGTATTCATGGGTGCTAGTAAGTATGTGTGCTATCCATATTCTTAGTATTTGATTCCTTTCATGAGACTTGTTCATAAATCGTGCTTTTATTTCATATTTCCTATATGAGCATTTTGATTCACTTTTACATAACTCCACTCACATATGTTTGTTGAGATACTACACATTAGGATCTGTGTAAATTTTTTGAGTGATATCTGTGAGGACTAGAGTTGAGGCAAATTCTATCTTAGGCATTTGAGTATGGTGTCTTTGAAATCATGAGTCATAGAGTTATATTTTTACACTATACACATGATACGATTCATTGGAGTGGCAGACTTTTAGTTTAAATGTATGACTAAGCTTTCATTGATTAGTATTAGTTTGTTTCAAGTATGCTTTAACCAATTTGTTTGTAGAGTCTATAAATGTTTGTGGACATCATCATTGTAAATCCTCAGGAGACACAACTCCTCCTACTAGGGACACCTAGAGGTTTAAAGGCTTGTTTTACTTGCTCAGTGCAATCATTTAACCATCGAACGTGGTCTATCTAGATTTTTCTTTGTTTTGTTTATTTTTAGTTCTAGTTTTGCTCGAGAACTAGCAAAAACCAGGTTTGGGGGTATTTGATAACTCATATATTTCATGCATCTATACCATCCATTCCTAGTCTCTTTGTGATATTTTTGAGTTAAATTGATTGTGTTTTACCCTCTTTTGTGTTAATGTGCAGTTAATTGTATTTTAGAGTCCATTTGAGGGCAAATAAGGCAAAATAGTGCTGAAGTGGAGAATTCAATAAGGATTCTGCTGTAGAGAGAGATTCAAAGTGAACAATTGAATATGGTGATGAATATGGCCTTTTAAGAGACCAATAACAGAAAACAAAAAAAAGGTTTGAAATAAAGGCTCAATTATTGAGATGTGTTGGTATTCTGTAACAGCTGCTTTTACTTATAAAATCTAGCTTTTCAGCCACTTTTACACAAGCTCCTTCTTGTGGATGCACCAAGCTCTCGCTCTTCTCTTTTTTTTTTGGCCTTTCTTCTAGAAACAAAACCCTGTTTCCCTTCACCATCTGCCGCCATCAAAGGAACCACGCAACCATGTTGTTCTTAAAGGAGTTCCACATTAGAATTGCTTCAAAGGTTTCTTCTATAAACTTTAATTTCACTCATGTTTTTCTTCATATTTATATATTCTATAATCATGTATGTAATTAAGTTCATAGCTAGGGATTTCGATCACTAGTACAAAAAAACACTTTGCACGACGACAATACCATTTCACTCATGTTGTTTTTCATATTTATATATTTTATAATCATGTATGTAATTAAGTTCATAGCTAGGGATTTCGATCACTAGTACAAAAAAATACTTTGCGCAACGCAGGTACTGTCATCGCGCAAAGTCAAAAAACGTTGCCTGAAAATTAGCCCAACGACAACTTCGTCGTGCCCAAACCGTCGCGCAAAGGCAGTGAAAGTAGGGTTTGCGCAATGAAGAAATAACCCGCATCGCGCAAAGACCTTTTGTGTGACGACAATACTTATGTTGCGCAAAAGGTCTTTGCAAGACGACAGTACCTGCATCACACAAAGACCTTTTGCGCGACGTAGATTACACCTTCGTTGCGCAAACCCCTTTTTTTTTACAAATTATTTTTTGTTTAATTTTTTATAAATATTGTAATTAAATGATAAACAATAATTAATAAACCAAGAAAAATTATTTAATTATAAAATATATGAAAATGTACATACAAAATGTCAACATAAAAGAAAAAACTACAACAAGTAGTCGTCTAGGTTTGATGCATCAAGCTACTAGTATTGGCTGGGCGATGTGGCTGAAAGGTCAAAGATGGAGCAAGATCAGGTGCTGGCATTGGGATTTAAAGGCCGGACATCTGTAAGGCCCGTAAGATCATACTCGTCTTCTCGTCTTGTGCCGATAACTGGGCTGTAATCTGGGCTTCTCGGGCTACAACTTGGGCCGCAATCTGGGACGCCGTAGGAGTAGCCTCAGTAAGGGGGTGTAGGCTCCCCAATCAATGGAGCACTCACTGTTGAACAGTAGCTGCTGAAAATGCGGAAAACGCATTGGTCACACTCCGACGACGAGTGATCAACTGTGACATCTATACACTTTTTGAACCATAAAAATATAACATTAGAAACTAATCATTTCTTGCATTTGAAACTAATCATTTTAGAAAGAAAAAAAAAAAAAAAGGTAACGGGTATTCGATTCAATCAATACAAAGTAATATTCTAGGTCTTTGCATTCATATTTTTTCCAACCTACAATGTTTTGTCTGTTTGTCTCATACACAAAGAAAATCCTAGTATTCTAGTAAATGAATCATGTGGAATGATCCATGTGATTGTGATGGCATGAGGTCTAGGTTTGAAAATTACACAGAACAAACAGATAGAGGTAGTAGTACTTGAAGAAAATCAATCAAAAGAGGTTCTTGTAAAGTTCACACAAGAAACATGTGGAAAGAAGAAAATAGTAAAAAAGATGCCACCCAACAAATTCCTTTTCGACTCACATACAAGACAGAAGTTGGATGTCAACAAGGGCATCAACCAGTCTGAACCAGTTAGTAGCAAAATGTAGAGAGGTATCTGATTTTTTAGAGTGGGGAAACAGAAAGGAGATGTATGCATATGGAATCCTTATCAATAAATTAGCTCAAAATGCATAAGGGAAGTTATGGTCTGCACTGTGTTAACCAATCCCAATCCACTATATCTACTAACCAACAAAAAAAAACATAAGTAGAGCAAACCAGAATAGAAAATGGGACCAAGTGACATCTAGTAAACCACATGTCACAAACAAGTATTAAATAGCAATTATATTTCATCCTCACATTTGCTTTGCTCCCATCAATCACAATACCATATCATTGAAAAGCAACAAGTTCTTCTCAAAAAGAGAAAGCATGGTGTGATGAATAGGCATGAGCATAGAGTAAGTATCAAGCTTAATCACCATGGCATGGTGTGTTTATAAATATATTCCTCATTGATCCCGCGCCTTGGCATGTGTTTGGGCTTGAATGTAGGCTTTGCATGACAATTGGGCTTTGAGACTTGGTTGGATTGGTGTGTGATATTTTTAGGCTCCAACAGTTCTTAATGGAATCTTAATTGGTAATCTAAGTTGAACGTCACAACTAGGTTGTAGATTGGGAGTACTTAATCACAACCACACATCAAATGGATGATCATAAATAAGTAAAATGAACCCTAGTTGTAAATTGGATAGCTGAATACGTGTGACTTACTTTTCATGGAATTGACTTGTAATGGTGAAATCGGTATCTCTAGTTCCAACAATCTATCATTCATATTCACATTCTCTTGCATTTTAAGTTACTTTACTTTTCAAACAAAAATCCAAACTCAATTTATCAATTTCATTGTTTAGTTAGGGTTCACATAAAGCTAGTAAGTCATAGAGATCTAATCAGTTCATGTGGTTCGACACCTTTACTTGTGCCATTATACTATCCTTATATTTGCACTTGAAAGGAACACAACAATCTCCAACTTGTTAATTATAACCTACACAATCCAACAGGTGTAGGGTTTTATAACAAAAGGTTTCGATATTAGTTGAAGTGAGATTTGGATACTTAAACTTTTCTTTTTCTATGTCGACCAATGTGGGATATTCCAACAAAATAATCATGCATTTTTCTATATTTGATGTTCTTTTTTGTTTTTATATTAGAGGACTGCATGATGAATTTTATTAAAATGCAACTATAAATTTATTTTACAAAATGAGCTATATAGATATAATTTTAATCATGAGTTGTGCGTATTCTATAGAATCGAAATACTTTCTGAAATGATCGGAAGATATTTTCAATTGACTAGAATCCGTTACTTAAGCAAAATTAAATCTTATGGAATCATATTGAATATTTGACAATACATTCCGTATCTTGCTAAAAAATCAATCATTATACAACACGTACACATTGTCTAACCAATTATGTCTCGACCTGACAATGCATGTTTGTATGGTTTATGGGCTGGGCTGCTGCAATAGTCTGCTGCTTTATCCTTACTTTACAACTCTAGTGATCTAGTCTCTCTAGCCCATTGCCATCTACTTATTTTAAAACTCTGCCATCCTACAATTAAGACCAGATTTCTTAATAACCTAGGACTTTAGCCTACACTGGAGCTCGATGGACCGGCGATCAAACAGGGTCAAATCGCCCCAGCAAGCAAGTCCAGCCCATGATGGTGATTGAGCTCGAGGGGGCCTGAGGGAGAAGCCCGACACAAGTAGCTGGCCCACTGGCCAAGTGACGCAAGGCTGACGTCAGGGCGACGTTAGCCACGATTTTGTGTTTTTTGGGTCAGGCGCATGCACTTCAAGCACGTGTGGTGGCGCGTCTCCGATACGTTTTCATACGTGGGGCTCGACGGCGCAGTTTCTGAACGTTACCGTTGGGGAGGCCACGTGGCTTCTTCACGTCCGTTGAATTTTCAACGGTAAAAAAAAAATTCAAACCTTCATTAATTTCAGCCGTTGGATTTGAGATCAACGGTCCACGTTATTCGCCTTTATAAATTAAAAAAATGTAAAAAAATATGAAATTTTACCGTTGTGCCACATGGCACAATCTGGAGGGTTGGAATTCAATTTTTTTTTAATCCAACGACAGGGATTAATTATGTGAATAAAAAATTAAAAAAATTGTAAAAAATTAATAAAAAATCCAAAAAAAAAAAAAATTGATTTTACTTTTCTATAAATACCTTCTCATTATATTCTACCTTACACCACAATTTCATATTTTCTCAACTACTTTCAACCACATTCCTATCTTTCTCTCAAAGTTTCAATCCAGTTTTTTTCCAACAAAATGGCTAATGATGCAGGTACGAATTGGACGCTTATTGAAGATGTTACGTTGTGTACTAGTTGGGTTGAAGTTACTCATGATCCGATTACGGGTAATGAGATGTAGTTGCGAGAAATATGGAGTCTTATTCATACCAATTATCTTGAGAAAATTGGTGGGAAAAGAACCAAAGAATCGTCGTTGGAGAATACTCAGCCAATCGTTTAGTATGTGGAGAGGCGCCTTGGAACAAGCTAGTAGTAATCTTCGAAGTGGGGAAAATTTAGCGGATCAGGTAACAATATGTTATTTATTTGCTTGTACTATACCCAAATTTACATTAGCTATTTTGATTATAATTATTTCTTCTCCCTCATTGTGTAGACACTTCAAGCACAAGCTTGGTATAATGCCAAAACCAAAAGCAAAAACAAATCATTCAACCAGTGGGAATGTTGGAATATTTTAGAAGTTGTCATGAACAGCACCCCTCAACACTCTACGCCCGATCATGCCTCACATGTTCACGAAGATGACGCATAAGAAGTGCCAGAAACGCCCCCCTGAACAAGCGTCGGGGTCGACCCGTTATCCAATTAGGCCTCAAGGTAAGAAGGCTTCAAAGAGAAAAGGGAGTGCTTCCAAGAATGATTATGGAAAATATATGGAAGAACTTGCTCGCCAAGGTGAATTGACTTTGGCGCGGGAAATGGTTAAATTTAAGGCTGATAAGGCTAGAGAGTAGGCAAAAGCTGCAGTTGCTGAGAGATTATTTCAAGCTAATGAGAGAGAAAGAGAGATACTTAGGCAAGAAAGGGAAGAGATTAAAGAAGAAAGAAGGGCTCAACAAGGTCGTGACATTATGAAGGAGCCTTTAGGGGGGAAGTCACCGAATTCTAAATATTTTTGGAATTTGGAGAAAGCGGACGTGGTGCGAAGGAGGCGTGCAAGGGAAGCGAGAGCAAGAGTAGATGGTCCTAGCACCACAAAAGGAGATGGTCCTAGCACAACAAGAGGAGATGGTCCTAGCACCACAAATTGGTTAGGTGATGATTTTCAATTCACGAGGGACTAGGGAATTTGTTTTTAATTGGAGCCCATAATTTTCCAATCATTTTGGGTTGTAATTTCTTATTTATTGAATAGAGTACTTTATGTTGTTTCCAATTTATTGAATTTAGTACTTTATTTAAACTAAGAGTATATTTATTTAATTTGGTAATTTTTTATTTAATTTAGTAATTTATTTAAACTAAGAGAATCTTTATTCAAAGGACATAAACACACCAAATAAAATTGTATAAACATACCAAATAAAATTACAAACACACCAAATAAAAAAAAACTCACCAAATGAACTTAAAAAACACACCAAATAAAATTAAATAAACACACCAAATAAAAACAAACGCACCAAATGAACTTAAGTTTCTTGAGCTTGTTTCAATTCCCACTTGTGCTCTGTTAAGTCAATTTGCCGGGCATTGTGCATATATGGGTCCTGAATCACAGTATATCGTTGAATGAGCCTTTCATTGTAACGTCCATCCCTTTGTAATGGCTCGTGCTGCACGGGTTCTTTGGTGGCTGGCTCATATTAATCAATGGCATCATAATCGTACTCATCTTCCACAATCATGTTGTGAAGAATGATGCACGTCATCATGATGATCGAAGAGACTCTAAATTAAACATTCTGGCAGCACCCCAGACAATCGCCCAACGAGCTTGGAGGATACCAAAACAACGCTCCACATTCTTCCTACACCTTTCTTGATAGCTTGCAAACGATGACCACCTCGGGTAAATGCCATCTGCTAGGTAGTATGGCCCGTGGTACTTATGTCTGTTGACCCAGTACGTGACTCTTGGTGCCTTTCCTTGCAGGACATCGTTGACCACTGGGGATTGGGTAAGGACATTGAGGTCATTTTGATCCCCCGGAACATCGAAAAAAAGCGTGCCAAATCCATGTATCAAATGATGCCACCACCTCCAAAATGATACTTTTTGCTCATTTTCTGTCCCTATAAGCTCCTTGCCATGCCCTGTGACAGTTTTTCCAGGTCCAATGGATACAGTCGATGCTTCCAATCATCCCTAGAAAACCTCGCATCTCAACCTTCTTCAGAAGCCTTTGCAAGTCCATCTCAGTAGGTTTCTGAAGGTACTATGCAGTGTAGAGAGTTTCGATTGCGGAGCAAAACCTCATCAGGGACTCAATAATGGTTGATTTCCCTATCCTCGCCATCTCATCCACTTGGTCTGCAGATGCGCTATATGCAAGCATCCGCAAGACAACAGTAATTTTTTGCTCAGGAAGGAGACCGATAACACCAAAAGCATCCTTATTTTGCACAAAGTAAGAATCATGGTTGCAAACATCAATCATGATTTTGTTGAACAAGTGTCATTCCATTCTAAAACGACATCTAAAGTACGTATCAGGGAATGCACTGTTACGGACAAAATAATCGTCCAAGAGATCTATACCTCGTCGTTGCCTACTTCTATCAAGGTTTGCGAAACGGCTGGGCCTGCAGATCTGAGCCACAACTTGGATGACTCGACGGGAATGCAAGGCTCTTTGGCTTCTTGCTTCGTCATCTCTCCTTCTACGTTCCTCATCCTCTTCGTCTTCTAACTCATTTTGGGCCACCTGGAGATTGAACATTTCTTCCCCTTACTTAAACAATAATTTCTCTTGCTCCTCGATTTCCCACAACATCCTTGAAGAAGAAGATATTGTAAGAAGGAAGTAGAAACTATGAATAATGATAGAGATTTTGATTTTGATGTGTGATTTATGGTTCTCGATGGTGGGTTATATGGAGAAAAAAGAAAGGATTAGGTTGTAGATAATGCCACGCGGCATGCCGTCATTCGTTAAAAATCTGATCGAAATCTATCCTCAAAGATTGTCTTAAGATTGTGACACGTGGCGCGACTTGATTGGTTAAAAATCTTATCGAAAATCTATCCTCAACGATTCTGAAAAGGTAACAACATGTGACATGACGACATTGGATAAATATCTTATCGAAATTTATCACCAAAAATTGTCTTCTCGAATAATGACACGTGGCGCAACGAGAACAATTAAAAATCTTATCCGAAATTACAAATAAAATTATTTTGTATTATTTTATAAAATAAAAAATACTAATATTTTATTGCCTATTGCCATGGCTATTCAGTGTAGGGGTGGAGATGCAAAAGGCAGTTACTGTTCATTGGAGGCTATTCAATAGTGACTTGCCCTAGGGAGCCTTTGCAACGCTGGAGTTGCTCTTAGGGATCACGCTCCAAAGAAAACTGTAAACCCATCTCCTTCTCTCTCTAGACATCAGTGGTAATAGGGAGAAATGCACAAAGTGTTCTGATCATGTTATTTGTAAAACACCTTATTCAAAAGTATAAGCCTTATATTTTAGTTTCATCCTACTAGTACTATATGTATATAGTATCTAGTTGGGTAGTTGTAGGAAGAAAAAAAAACCTTGTACATGAGTGTTTAGATAATATTTTTTAAGGAAAACTAATGAAAAAACTCGAAAATTTTGAGTTTTAACGATAAAGACAAAATAAAGGGTAAAGTGAATAGTATAATGATTGACTTTTTAGTGTAAAAATATGGTTTTTCATTAAAATAAATAGTACCGGGAGCTTTTCGTTAAAGTTCCCTATTTTTTATTGAACACTTTATTCAAAAATACAAGACATCCTATTTTTATTCCATCCTAACTTTCCCACTCACTAGAAGACTTGTTCTTGTCAAGTAACTCTTCGTAGTAGGGATGAGTTTGGTTTCAATGGGTACGAACTCACCTCTACTTCGTAGTATATAGGAGTGCATGTGACTTGTGAGCACCCAAAAGCGTGATCATCCATCTTCTAATTCTGACTTGTTCGTTGTGTCCTAATGTTTGAAAGGATCTCTCTGTGCTTGTGCTTGGAAAATTATTTCAGTCCAAGATTTAAATAAAAAAAGTACCAGTTTTGAGGAACAGTATATAATATGCCAATTGTACAGAAACCAATGCCACCCACATTGCATGCATTTTTGAGGTCGTAACTGTTGGAGAGTTGACTATTTTGTGATTATTTTAGTTACCTTTTCTAGGACCTTGTAATCAGTAATTATTTTATTTGTATTTCTTTCCTTGTAATCCTCTTGTACATTATATATTTTCCTCCTTGGTGAGAAGAATAATATCAGGAAATTAAACCCCAAATTGACATGGTATCAGAGCAGAGATCCTAGGGTTTCTGCTCTGCCTGTTCCCTCAAGCAAACTCGGCCCTCCCATGGAGAACCTACCACCACTCCACGGTGAAAACAACCTCATCCTAACCGATTCTACTCCTACACTAAACACTACAACCCTAAACACTACTACCCTGATCGACCCTACCATGAATCCCCTACCATGAATCCTATCCCACCTATACCGCAAGTTGTTACACAGATTGTCCATCATGATTCTTCTACTGCTTCAATTGGCATCAAACTCAATGGTGCCAATTATGGAGTTTGGTCTCAGATTGTTGAGATGTTTGTTGCTGGAAAAGACAAGTTGGGCTACTTGTTTGGGAGTAATCCCCAACCACCTATCGACGATCCGGCCTTCACCAAATGGCGTACGGAGAACGCTATTGTAAAGGGTTGGCTCATCAACTCTATGGAACCCAATTTGATTGGGTACTTTCTTCGACTACCAACGGCAAATGAAGTGTGGGACGCGGTTGCTCGCACGTATTATGATGGCTCCGATATATCTCAAGTCTATGATCTTACCTGCAAGGCCTCTCGTATGAGGCAAGATGGACGACCGGTGGAGACATACTATAATGATCTTCAATCTTTGTGGCAGGAGATTGATTATCGTCGACCTAATCCGATGAAGTGCAGTACTGATATTGAAATTTTTAATAAAATTGTTCAAACGGATCGTGTGTACACTTTGCTTGCAGGATTGGATGAGATGTTTGATAAAATTCGTAGTGATATTCTACGAACTGAGCCCCTTCCTTCCGTCGAACAAAATTTTGCCTATGTTCGCCGAGAGGGAATGCGACAAGCTATGATGAGTACCGGAGGACAGCTGCTGAGTGGGGCGGCCATGGTGGCTCGGCCTACCATGGCGACTCGGCCTGCCACACGAGCCGTAGCTCCATCTCGACCCCGGGCCCCTGATAAGTTACCTGCACTGAGCCCAGGACTGCAACCCCATGCTACTGCGTTGAGCTCGGCACAGGGCTCGCTCTTTGCTGCTAGGACAGCCTCACGGCCCACCACGGGTCCCCGTCCTCCTCGACCTAAACCACCTGTCCCGGCTGGTGGTTGTACTTACTGCGGTAGTGAGAAGCATGGCCGTGATAATTGCTTCCAATTGCATGGTTATCCTGACTGGTGGGAACCGTTGAAGCTTTAGAAACAACGAGAACGAGACGAGCAAGCCAATCTCGCCACCTCCATGTCCCAATTATCTTTGATATCTCAAGATGATCCTCCTCCGGTTTCGAGTCCTTCCGACATGTCTCCGGAGTCTTCAGGTAACTGTGGTTATGTCTTTAATGTGAATAATGATGCTACTCCATCCGGATGGATCATTGACTCCGGTGCCACATACCATATGACTTATGATCCCACTGATTTAGCTTGTGATATTGTTCCACTTCGACGTAATATTACTAATGCTAATGAAGTCACCTCACCGGTAACCGGCGCTGGCACCGTACGCCTCACGTCTACTCTCTCTTTGCTTCATACATTACTTGTACCTTCACTAAAGCATAAATTGATGTCTCCTGGCCAAGCTACTGAACAATTGAACTGTTGTGTGCTAATGTATCCAAAGTTTTGTCTTATATAGGATATTCTCACGAATGAGATAATTGGCCGTGGTACTAAGAGGGGGGATCTCTATTTTGTGGATGATGTCAGTACAGAACAGGGTCAATCTCGCCCAAGGAGCTGTTGATCACAAAAGGAGTCAGATATGGTTATGGCATCATCGTTTGGGTCATCCATCTTTCAGTTATTTGCAGCATATGTTTCCGGATTTATTTGTTGGTTGTTTAGTTTCAGACTTTAAATGTGACACTTGCATACTCGCCAAGAGTCACCGTGTTTCTTATCCGTTGAATTCTAATAAAAGTATTATTCCTTTTGGTCTTGTTCATTCGGATGTTTGGGGACCATCTCCGATTACTACTTCCTCGGGTATTCGATGGTTTGTAACGTTCATAGATGATTGTACACGGATGACATGGTTATATCTTCTCAAGCATAAAAGTGATGTGTTTTCGGTTTTTAAGACCTTCCACACCATGGTTCAGACACAGTTTTCTACTGACATACGGATTTTACGTTCCGATAATGGTGGTGAATATGTTAATAATGATTTCTCCCATTATTTAACGAATTATGGAATTCTTCAAGAAACTACATGTCCTCAGACTCCTCAACAGAACGGGGTGGCTGAGCGCAAAAATCGTCATCTCTTAGAAACGGCTCGGTCACTCTTGATTGGGGCGTCTGTTCCCCGCTCTTCTTGGGATGTTGCTCTTCAGATCGCCACTTATCTTATCAACCGTCTGCCATCCAAAGTCCTGGATTTTCGTACTCCCTTACAAGTCCTTGCTACCTTTGTGCATCTACCGTCGGTTTTAGTACTCCTACCTCAGATTTTTGGATGTGTTGCATTTGTTCATCTCCATAAAAATCAACGAACGAAACTTGACCCTGTGTGCTCTTCGTTGTATTTTTATGGGGTACGAACTCCATCAGAAAGGGTACCGTTGCTACCACCCTCATTCCCGTCGACTGTATGTTACCATGGATGTCACTTTTTCTGAGTCTGAGATGTATTAGCCTTCGGCTTCTTCCAATCCTCCTCCTCAGGGGGAGACACGGCATGACGAGAAGGATTGGACCATTGCCGAGACTCGGCCAGCTATCCTTGCCGAGATTCGGCCAACTACCGTCGAGGGAAATCCAAGTGCCTTTGCCGAGATTCGGCCAGCTACCCTCGCCGAGACTCGGCCAGCTGCCCTTGCCGAGATTCGGCTAGCTACCTCTGCAGAGATTCGGCCAGCTACCCTCGTCGGGACTCAGCTAGCTGCCTTTGCCGAGCCTACTCCCCCCTCGTCTCCAAATATAGTACCACCAGATGACCATACTCCTGAGAATATTCCTGAAGTAAACTCGACTATCCCTGTTCATGATACCGTTGTTCCGAATTATCAATTACCTTTCAGGCACAACTGAGGAAAGCCACCTAATCGATATTCACCAGACACAACGAAAGACTCTAAATACCCCATTGCCAACTATGTGTCATCACAGAAGTTATCAGAACCCGGCAAAGCTTTTGTACAACAAATATCCAATGATAGCACACCAAGTTCATTGAAAGAAGCACTATCAGACGATCGATGGACCAAGGCAATGGAGGAAGAAATGGCTGCACTCTAGAAAAATCAAACGTGGGATTTAGTTTCACTTCCCTGAGGAAATAAGAGAGTTGGGTGTCGTTGGGTGTACACCATCAAGTACAAAGCTGATGGGTCCGTTGAACGATACAAAGCACGATTAGTGGCCAAGGGCTACACTCAAACGTATGGTGTTGATTATACAGAGACATTTGCCCCGGTAGCAAAGATTAATACGGTAAGAGTATTGCTTTCATTGGCGGCCAACTTAGATTGGCCATTACAGCAATTTGATGTGAAAAATGCTTTCTTACATGGTAATCTTGACGAAGAAGTGTATATGGATATTCCACCTGGTTATGCATCAGTTTTACAACCTGGAGTAGTCTGCAAGTTGAATAAAGCGTTGTATGGGTTGAAACAATCACCTCGAGCATGGTTTGGTAGGTTCCGGACGGCTATGAGGAAATATGGGTTCAGGCAGAGCAATTCCGATCGTACACTTTTCTTGAAACGTCGAATGGGGAAATTGACGGCACTTATCATCTATGTGGATGATATGATTGTTACAGGTGACGACAAAGAGGAAATCTCAAGGCTCAAAGATTACCTAGCAACCGAGTTCGAGATGAAAGATCTTGGTGGCTTGAAATATTTCTTAGGGATAGAAGTAGCTCGATCTAAACAGGGTATATTTCTGTCTCAAAGAAAATATGTTCTAGACTTATTAGCTGAAACCGGAATGCTTGATTGTAAACCGGCTGACACTCCCATAGTCCAAAATCACCATCTTGCCGTGCACCCTGATCAAGTTCCCACTAACAGAGATCGTTATCAAAGGTTAGTTGGGAGGTTAATTTATCTATCTCACACCAGGCCTGATATTGCATACGCAGTAAGTATTGTTAGTCAATTTATGCATTCTCCGAGTGAGGCACATATGGGTGCGGTTGAACGCATCCTACGGTACCTGAAGTCCTCACCGGGTAGAGGCATCATGTTTTCTAAGAATGATCATTGCCGAATAGAGGGTTACACCGATGCAGATTGGGCAGGCAACGTTATTGATCGTCGGTCCACATCTGGTTACTTTAAATTTGTGGAAGGAAACTTAGTCACTTAGCGGAGTAAGAAACAGAAAGTGGTTGCTTTATCACGTGCAGAGGCTGAATACAGGGGTATGGCAAAAGGAGTATATGAACTATTATGGCTTCGGAGGTTACTTGGTGAACTCGGGTATCCTTCGAACTCAGCCTCGAATTTATTTTGTGATAATAAAGCAGCTATCGATATCTCACACAACCCAATTCAACATGATCACACAAAACATGTGGAAGTTGACAGACACTTCATAAAGGAGAAGTTGGATGGGGATATTATTCAATTCCCGTTTGTAAAGTCAGAGGATCAATTGGCTGATATCTTAACTAAAGCTGTTGCAAGTCAAGCGTTCTACAACTCTCTTGTCAAGTTGGGCATGAACGACATTTATGCACCAACTTGAGGGGGAGTGTTGGAGAATTGACTCTTTTGTGATTATTTTAGTTACATTTTCTAGGTCCTTGTAATCAGTAATTATTTTATTTGTATTTCTTTCCTTGTAAATCCTCTTGTACATTATATATTTTCCTCCTTGGTGAGAAGAATAATATCAGGAAATTAAACCCCAAATTGACAGTAACAAATAGTGAAGGGTTTGCTTTTTCCATTCATACGTAAGAGTAAGTGTAAGAGGTCGTTTTTGTACGTATTATCTTACTGCAATTGTTTTCTTTTACTCCTTTTCTTCTTTGGGGGCAGGGTAACTACAGGCTACAGCACCAGTGGTTTACAAACTAGTGAAAGTGACGAAATTAGGTCACTTTCTGGGCAAAATTGGGAGTGATACTGGCCACCTTTGGTTGCTAAGATTGGCAGATATTGCTCAAAGCATAGCTGCAAAGTTTCCCATTAGTAGTAGAATTCAGATATTTATAAATGAGATCACACTTTGATAAATCATTTAACCAGTTTGTTTTTAATTTTTAGTTTTTATTTTAATTACTAAAATGTGGCTTGAAAGACACTGATCCATATATATATATATATATATATATATATATATCAGTCCATATATCTCAAATACCAGTCCCTATTTGAAATAGTTGGCACGTATGACAGTCTTCATTGACCAATAGACCCATTTATCATGTCACTAAAGGGGTTATCTATTGATGTTTTCTGCTTAAGTTATAGTTGGAGAAAGTATACGAAAGAAATGAGAAAATAATAAGAGTGGAGAAAAATGGTGGAAGAGATGTAAAAAAAAATGTGCAAGTAAATGTGACAACAAAAATTAGAACACAGAAGCTAAAATAATTTTAAGTTGTTTTCCACTTTTAAGATTTTGTTTTCATTAATTCTTCTTTATTTCTTCCCATTATCTCAACATCCTTCTTCATAACTCATTTTCGTCATATATTTTCTCAAACTCTCAAGCACAAAAAGATAAAAACCGAAAAAAATCAAACAGACCTTGAGTCACATGTGAATTTTACACTAGCAATATATAAAGATTCATATATTAATGTTAAGTAAATTTAACTATGCACACTTTAATAATATTTCCAAGTCCGGGATCTTGCTTGGTAATTGGTATGTCAGTCATGTACAAATTAGGGTAGGTGCATGATGCTAATCTTGCAAACATCATCACCCTAGAAAGTTAAAACATTCCACAACATGATGGAATGATAGTAGTAAGTTTTAACATCGCATATGGTAACTATACGCTATCGAGTGGATTGTTGTGCAACGTATGCATGGCAGTGAATTTCAAATCAAGGAATGAACTTGATGTTAATCAACTTTGTGTGGTTATTTGATTACAAGTTATTCAAATTTTTTTTAAAATTTTTTTATCAATATTTTTTTTAAAATTTTTTTATCAAGAGCTCTTGTTCTATGTGATAGCAAGACCTTCACTTAGAAACAAAAGCTTTTGGATAAATAAACGCTTCATTTTTTCTTGTATTGAATTAAATTGGACGATTTACTGTATATTGATGCAAGTAATGAATGCTTTGTTTTGTAAGTTGGCATCTATTCTTTGCTTATATTGGTTTTTTTTTTTTTTTTTTTTTGTTGTTGAACAACCAACATATAGTGGTTAAATATACTATTCAATTGTAAGTGAAATGTTTTAGGTTCGATTCTCATCAATGACGAGTTTGAACCACATTATTGCTAATCCATTGTGACCCTAATCTCACCTCCTCCCTCTTAGTGTAGGTAATATTGTTTGTTCAAAAAAGAAAAAAGTATACTATTCAATTCAATACAAGTCACCAAATGAAGCCATCTAATACAATTTTTGTGTGTTGTTGGTATGCTTTGGGATATTCAGAGACTGCAATTCAAGTTCTATTTTGCGGTTTTGTTTTCCTATGGATTTAGAAACAGCAATGCAATTTCTATTTGATTAGTAATTGACTCTTATAATTAGCATAAATATTGTTTGATGTATTGTTAGTATTGTAATATTTTGTTGATTTAATTTTTTTTTACGGAATATACATAAAAACCGAAGGAATATATTCATTTTCTTTGTACGAAAAAATTTCTAAATTAAACAAATGTATTCCAGTGTTTTTGTTTGCTTATACGAAAACGAAAGCAGGGGTTTTCAAAATCATAACAGGAGAAGAAAAAAAATCCCAAAAAAGTATTTTGAAAATGAAACTCTAGATTTCTACCAACAAAATATCATTAGATCAAATGATCGTGGGCAAAAATCTCGAAAAGGTTGGGCATATTTACTCAGCGATTTTAGACCAATTAACATCTAGCTAGTTTCTGCTATTCATATTTTTAATCCAAAGGGTGGTTGCATACATTGGTCTCATCATCACGCCTAGTGTCTATAAAAGAAAAGGAACAGCACTTTTAAACAACCAGGGCTTTTTCTTAACAGTAGTCATTTTCCAAAATGTCTGTATCAGATTTCATTTTTCTTGATGATATTTTTTTTCCTTCTGTAATTTGAAGGGTATCAAATGTTTCCAATAACTAGTATTTTGCAGCTGGCATCAATCAGATGCAGAAGTACCAAATAGTCAACAAATGGCAATTTTACAAAGAAAATGGCTATTATCAATAAAATGAGAAAAATACTTAAATGGAATGGATTTAATGCAATAAACATATATATTTGAAATTAATTAGAGAGAGAGAGAGAGAGAGAGAGAGAGAGAGATCATTTTCTTGGGATGGGAATTGAGATGCTTTCTTCTTTCACCTTTATGTGTGAAACATTATGCAATACCTATATTTAGGTAATTGTAACCATGCAAAATGGTCCCAAAATTTAAACACACTAGTCACCTCTCCTTTTCCTTTGGCCTCATGGTCATGGTTGATACTTTTGCCTTGTTGCAGTTGCACAGTGTGAGAGAGAGTTGTGAATTTAGGGTCCCCTCTGTCTGCAAACTGCATGCGGTTTAGTCTTGGAGTGATTTTTTTTTTTTTTGGGGCGTTTTGATATAGTCACCTCGTTTTTTGAATTTTTTAGACTAAACATACACTCCTTTTAAAAATTTGATCAAACATTTTCTTAAAATTTTGGTTAATAATTTCAGTTTTTCACATAAGTTCAATTTTGTTTAGAATTTTAGTTTTTCACGACTTCTCCAGGACATTTCGTTTTTTTTTCTTTCTTTACCTATTATCCCTATATGCATTTATTATCCATCTCTATGCATTTTTTTAATTGTTTGTTATAATTTTTATTTTTTTGTGAATATAGTAGAATATTTATAAAAAAAAATTGTCATATTTCATTATTTGAAAAGACCCAGCACATAATAAAGATTTGTTTGATTATATAGCTACGTCTAGTTACCTATAATATGGACACTTTTAGTTTTATAGTGGATTTGATTTTTTGTATTTCTCAGTACATTTGGAATGTAAATATACCAAAAGGGTTATATGATAGAGACATTTAGTTTTGTGGTACATTTGAGATTTTTTGTACATTTAGTATTTTGGTACATTTGGAATCTAAACGTACCAGAAAGGTTACCTGACAATGGACACATTTGGTTTTATGGTACATTTAGTTTCTTCGGACATTTGAAATCTAAACGTACCGAATGAGTTACATAACAATGGGTACATTTGGTTTCTCGGTACATTTGAAATCTAAACGTACCAAAGGTCGATACTTTTGTTCTCAAATGTACCATAAGTTTTAAGTATAATTGTTATATATCTATACGTGAAATTTAATAAGTTAATGTAGTTTTCTTAGGAAAAAAAAAAGTATTGGACTTTTTACTGAGACGTTTTTAATAGAAGGTGAACTTTTTTTTTAATATTAATAATGAGGAACTGAGGAATTAGTTGATTAATTATTTTTTTTAATTGTATTAAAAATGTCATTTAATGTGTAGAAGGGGATTGACAAAAGTAAATTCCTATATCATAAGCAATTAGTTGCTAAGCTACCTTATGCCTCTATATAAATGCATTTAAACTAATGACATGGAAATTAAATAAATAGAAATTTATTGAGGTGACAATCATTCAAAGCACCTTAATCAAATCTTTATAAGGAGAGATTTTTCAGTGTTCTCGTCACACGAGGCGGTACACCACGTGTCTATATGTAAATGGTTGGATATGTGTGTTAAAAGATTAATAACTTAAAAATTAAAATTTTCCACCACTTACATAAAAACACGTGGTGTACCATCCGTGTTCCCGTCACAACTAAAAATTTTCCCTTTATAAGGGATGAATATTTAATCTAAAAACTATAGAAAAAAATGTAGGGCATTTTAATTTTTTTTTTTTTTTTTTTTGACAAACGATAAAGTTAGTGGTTTAATTGTTAGTTATTAGGGGATGAAGATCGAAGGAAATCGAGTTCGTACCAACTTGCATACGCATGATTGCTGGTAAAACGCCATCTCCGCACGATAATATTCAATGCGCAAACATCGGGACCACCCTCCTCTCTTACATCTTTTGATTTTGTTTTTATTATTAACTTTTTTGGCTTTGCAGTCCCTCTAATATTAAAATGATTATTCCACCTTCTGGCTCTATTAATACCCTCCTTCCATCCTCTTTCTTTTCCACCAAACCCTAGCTCACTAGCTCTCTCTCTCTCTCTCTCTCTCTCTCTCTCCCCGATGAAAGGAGTTTGCAGTGTGTGCATGCATATGTTCTTATCATGCACCGGTAGCAGTTGAAGCTGCCAGCATGATCTTATAACTCCCTACTTCGTTTAGGGAAGATCAGATCATCTGGCAGTTTCACCTGTTATTGGTAGCATGAGATCATCAAAACCCTAATTCCCACATAACACCATATAATCCCTAGCTACTGGAAATAAAAAGGTATTGTTTCATGACCTTTAATTCAGCTTGTCAATATGTAATTCATTAGTATATATTTGTTTCGGGTTTTGTTGCAGTGATTTAGCTGGTGTATCGATAAATTGTTTTCATAATTTATCTATTCTTCTATTTTTTTTTTGCAAAACTTGCACGGAAATGTCAGATATTTAGGGGTTTTAGGGTTTTTTAATGACACAACACAGTACGATGATTTCTTGCTCCTCAACAGACACTTTGGTGATCGAGCCAATACCTAGCCGTAGTCTTTTAGATAAATAGTAGTTATACGGCCGGCCGTACTCAAATCTGCCAATATCTTAAGATTTCATATATTCGTATTATCTCATCATGATTAATTCAGTGAAGGGTTTCCATTAAATACTATATGGGGTGAAATTTGTCATCTGATTATCTGAACCTTTTGTCTGGATTATAATTTTCAATTGGAGGTTCCTATAATTGTTCTGTGTTTGTTGATTCGGAATCAAGCCTTAGCTTGATTCTTACATAGTTAATGGTTAGTTTTCAAGAGAGAGAGAGAGAGAGAGAGAGAGAGATGATACATAGTTAATGGTTAGCATGGTTCTTACATAGGTAATGTTGCAGGACTAACTATTTCTTGAGGGCTTTTGTATATAGATGGTCTGAACTTATAAATGTATGATGGTCAGATATGTATATATTTCAACTGCGACTGGGTCCAATTATGTACACATCTCTCAGAACAATTTATAGTTCTTATGAAATTCACTGGAAATTAAACAAAAGAAAGAAAAAAAGTTTCTTTGTTAAGCTACTTGTTGGTCTTGTTTCAGTGGTTGGATATATCATCCTTTTGAGCATAGTTTCTTTGTTATACTTTCTTGCCGTACATTTCTGTTATTGTTTCAAGGTTAGCTTACTTCCTCCAAATTAATCTAATGTAGATGAGAAGAAAGGAGAGGAAAATTGGGGATGTGATTACAGTGGCCCTTCGGGGATGTCCTATGAGACAAAGTTGTTTGTATATATGCTGGCTATATTGCAGCCAAAACTTGAGTACAGGCTGCAGTCATTTTAGTGCTCATCTTCTCAAATTGAGAAATAGCGTATGCAGCCACATATGGCATGCATAAATACCACCTTAGGAGCACTTACATGACATTGATACACTGCCGTCCAATGTCAATAGTACAACGACGTGTAAATTTCTCTTTACATGATGTTGTATTATTGGCACGACGTTGACATCACAATGGCAATGTATCTGTGCTATGTAATTTGCTCTCCACCCTTAGGATTCAAAATGAAAATAAGTATCATATATTTTAGTCACTTCATCACAATGCAAACGAGACACAAAATTAGTTCTACCAAGTTTTACTTCTGAGTAGATAACCTGTTAAATTGGCTGTATTTTCGTAAATGTGCAACGGGATAGCAGTGATG
Source organism: Cotoneaster glaucophyllus (assembly GCA_036320875.1). Classification (NCBI taxonomy): domain Eukaryota; kingdom Viridiplantae; phylum Streptophyta; class Magnoliopsida; order Rosales; family Rosaceae; genus Cotoneaster; species Cotoneaster glaucophyllus. Next base: position 18,742,063 of record CM070069.1, on the reverse strand, counting down.
ATGTAATTTCTCTACTGTGAGCCCATGTGAATAATGTAATGAACCTCTCTCTCTCTCTCTCACTTAAGAGTTTCTCTGCATGTTGGTTGTTGAACTTTGGGCCCTCTCTTTTGGTAGAATGTATAAATGGAAAAGATTCCATGGAGTTTTCAGATTTCCCTGGAGAACCAAATAATCTAAAACGTCACTTGTTTGATTCTCCCAACTCTTTCTACACCTCTCATCTGTCAATTACCGTTCATGAGAAGGACATTATTTAAATATGAGGTCATGTATATATGATGGATGATGACAATGGCTAATTAATATGCCCAGCACAGCTTGCTTCAGAATTCAGATGGGCATGCAGTAAAATAAATGTTACACTGATTAATCTCTACCCGTGAGAAGATTAATACCTTAGAACTTTAACCAGGGAAGAAAGAATCCAAAGAAATTAATTGCCAGAATAAGAAGTCGAATCTGGAACTGGGAAAAAGATGGAAGCATCATACCTAGGGTTATAACTTATAAGTGTAGAGGACACCAAAATCTCTACAGTAGTGGTTGGATGAATATTCTCATATAATAAAAAAGACAAAAATGATGACTGAATGTACAAAACTACTACTGATATACCTGACACGATATGCATAATGCAAGCTAAGTTTACAACAAAAAATATTAACTTGAAAGTGGGAATCGTATTTGCATTTCGTCCAATATTAGAAACCAAGTTACATCCCCGATCCATCCTTTCAAATGTATCTGGAAATTTACTTCCGACTTGAAATCAAATTAAAATTATCAGCATAAGATAGTGTTTGGGCCCAAAATGACATTGGGCCGAGCTCGGACTATCCTCGGCCTAGAACCTGCGTCGAAGGCGGTGAGTCGGCGCTATGGGCCACGGATTAGGAGGAATCCTATCTGGAGAGGGAAGGAGGAACAGATAAGTATAAGAATGTGATAGAGGCCGAGACCTATTAGGAGAAGGAGTCCTGAGGAGGCCGAAGTAAAAGTGAATCGAGCTCGCAATTGGAGGCAGGTTCAGAGTCCTAGTTGGATTGGGATCGGCCGAGATGAAACTGGATTAGTATCGGCTGAGGTAGAGTTAGACTAGGAAGAGGACGTCCAATCCGAGGACGGATTGGAGTATTCGCGGTACTATAAATAAAGGGGAGAGCATAACATTCAGCCTCTCCAACTCAACACACAAAACTGCCCTGCGCAAACTCTCTAAACCCTTTGAGATTTTTATTTTCTTGTCTGCCAACACATCTTCAGTTTGGATAAACAGCACTGTGAAGGCAACCGGTGATATCTTCAGTTTGGATAAACAGCACTATCGCCGTAGAACCAGTCGATCACGAAGCACCTTCAGTTTGGATAAACAGCACTGCGTCGAGGCCGGTTGGTTACCTATCCAAGTCTCGGTCGAGAAGGATTTTCGAATCCCTATTGGCAGAGGTTATCTCACCAGCCTTCTCGGCGAAGTGAGGTATTACGAACTACCGAGCTCGGCACATCGAACGCCGAGTTGTTTTATGATTGGATACTCACAGGTTGGTTTCAGAGTTCGGCATTCAGACGGCCGAACCACTTTTACAATCAAGACCTACATCTGTTTCGAGTATCTGTGCCCCTATACTTTGGTGTCGATTCAGCGTGCTTATACCTTTACAAATATAGTCATTGTGACCGAATCCGGCGCCGACGAGTCGTGAACTTCGCAAGACTAGTAGCCTTGTCTTCAGGCTCTAGAACCCAAAGGCCGAGGCGTGTTCCTTCCTCGGCTGTAGTCGCAAGATTCAGAAGTCAGCCGCGCACACAACGCAACATCAACATTTTACTCACTGGCCGAGCTCGGCCGTCGAGTTGGCACGCCCCGCATTCAACGAAGGACGTAGTTAGCTCATAGATTATTCGGCCTGCGCGCCACATAGGCTTGGTAGTTTTTAGGGTCAACAGATAGTGAATGCTAGGGTGTCACATAACTCAAAATGAATATTGATGAGGCAATATTATACTATATATTTTATCCTTATCTCAGTTATAATTTATTGGTTATTTTGGTAGAATTTTGATACTTTGATTTATATTTCTATCATAAGACATTTGACTTCTTCCTGAGTAAAAAGTGATCAAATGGACGAATTTTAGAGTGATTCCAATTATGGATGAATTTTAGAGTGATTCCAATTAGAGGATGTTCGTGTGTCTCTCAACTTGTTCGTATCAAAGTTTCAAATTTTTATACCAAACGGTTTATTTATGGTAATGAAAAAAAGGAGCAGCGCGCAGTGCTGTCAAAGTAACGTTTTGGGCTTCTTTGGGCTTTTTGGCGTCAAAGATTGTGTCTTTTGAGTTTGAGGCCTTGTGCAATTATGTTTGGGACATCTCAAGCTTTAATTCTAGTCGTTTTGGGCCTGTTTTGAAGCCCTGAAAGTCCAAAAACATGGCTGGGCAGATTTTCCATATTTGATTAGGATTATGTTTCCTAATTTCTTTCAAGTTATTATGTTTCCTAGTTTTTAGAAGACCTTTTCTGGGTAGGGTTTTATTTTGTAGTATTATAAGTAAGGCTATTTAGCCATTAGGGAGAAGAAGAGGAGAACGCATGCACTATTTTGGAGAATTTCAGACTTTTTATTTACATGGTGTTTTCTATCCATGTTTTTTAATAATATTTTATTTTATGATTGTTCGTAACTAAGTTCGTTTGCTAGGGCAAGGCCACGAGCCTTAGCAAGAATATGTAGTTTCTTTTCAATTTGCTTATGATATTATGCATGCAAGTTTTGAATTGTTAATCACCGGTTAAAACTATCTAATTGTCTTGATGATTGGCCACCATTAGGATATTTAGAAAAGTAATTTGATGCAATTTTGGCGAAAGGCTGTCCTTAGAATTGATTAAGGCTTCTTGTGGTTAATATGTGTAACTTCTTAGGATGGACGATACGTCTCAAGGGTTATATGGTTTTTCAAAAGATTTTCACAAAACTTAATGATTTCACAAAACTTAATGAGTCTTGCATGTTTACATTCGATCTGGACGCTACGGACGAGTTGCATGTTAGATATACGTTCTATGTTGAAGGTTCCAAGTAGGATTTATATTAGGAAACCTAACATTCAAATATGCATGTGTAAGTCATAAGTAATTGGAAGAATTACGTAGGATTGTTAAGATGACGGCGGAACCCTGCTCAAATAGATTTTTAAACTATTTTCTTTTGTTTTATTTACTTTGCCAATTTATTTAATTATTTTTAATTAAATTCGTTTTTAATATTTTATGTCATAAAATCATTTTTTTCCAAACTTCGCTTTAAATAATTAATTAAGATTTGGTTTAACATAAATTATTCATTCAATCCCTGTAAAGAACGACTTTGTTAAAGTCATCTATACTACGATTACCTTGTACTCTTGTAAGTATTTAAGAGGTTTTATCCTTACTTTTGCAGGTGATAAAAATCCTATCAAATATTCCATGTTCACCTAACAAATATACAGATCCTACATGCAATTAATTAAGATGACAATGTATCAGTATCACAAATGAATCATGCCGTAACGTGTTAAAACACAAATAGGTGTGTGATAGACAGGTGGAGCTGAAGATGCTTTGGCCCCTTCTTTTTTTTTGAAAAAAAAAAAAAAAAAAAAAGGGGCCAAAGCATCTCCAGGCCCCAGTTTTTAACATTATGGAGTAATAGCGATAGATTGGGAGCAAAATCCTATAATTTAAAATTTGTGTCCCCCAGTTTTTTTTTTTTTCACAGTCAAAGTCGAATTCGTTAAAACAGAAAGTTAATACAAAGATAAGGACCCTCTAAAAAAGAGTTTAAAACAGTCAAGCAAAATCCAACTTCACACAAATAAATTACAATGAAATAGGCCCAAAAGAGGCAACTCATATTAACACAATAGCAAAAAAATCCTAGAACTAAAAATAGCAAACAACTGCACCACCACCTAGAAGACAAACCAACGAACCAGATAGATCAATGAAAAATGGGGTAGACTAGTGCAAAAAGAACTTTAAAAGCTACTAACCACCGAGGAGTGCTACTAGAGAAGATCCATGAAGGAAACATCCAAAGAGTTTAATAGCTGAGGTAGATGATATAGGATATGTGGTGAGGAATGATATTTGGAGAGGAAAATGGCAAATCTAAGACAAACTCAGGGTAGACTGAAACATAGCCCAGGGAACACTAAGATAGAAGCTCAAACCAAATACAACCGAGAAAAATAGACAAAGCAAGTTAAAGAAAAAGGAAGAAAAGGTTGGGGAAAGAGAGAAGAGGATTGAGAATTGAAAGGATTTGGCTGCCACCAACCCTAGCCAAAGAGGGGTCGACGGCTGAAAAGAAGTGTTTTTAGCGTTGGTTGAGAGAGAGGAGAGCTTTTAAGGAGAAAACATGATAGACTTGAGATATCGTCATCTTGATTCTTAAACAAATAGTAATTTTATAATTGGTTCTAAAACTAAAAATTCATAAATTGATGTCCTTATATATATATATATATATATATATATTTTTTTTTGGATCATTGATGTCCTTATATTTTGCAAAACATTTACCTTTAGTTCTTTAGTAAAAAAATTCATCAATTTGATTACATGGCGTGACATAAAACCAACAATTGATTCTTGAATTCTACCCTTGCTTAGATTTTTTTTTTATTGAAAGGTAGAAATAGATTAAAGCCGAATATAAAGTTTTACATCCTGGGCCAAAATATTAAACAAAAAGTCAGGCCCAATACAATCCCAAGCATAGACCTTGCCTTTCTGGAAAACATACTTGGCCACCGAGTGGGCAGCACGGTTGCATGCACAGGGAGCATAGTCAAAAGTCACCGCCATCAAGCCGTACGCAAGGTTTTTGATATCTCCAAGAATACATTCCAGATTGCAGTTGAGGGTGATTTCCTTCTTAATCATTTGGATGATGGATTTAGCATCAGACTCCACAATGATTTTGCTGAAGCCAAGTTTGCTGCAGCATTCTAAGGCAGAATGGATTGCAAGCGCCTCAACCGCTGCAGCGCTTTGGCAGAAGAGGTTTCCCGCTCCTCCCGCAGCTTGCAGGATTCCGGCAAAGTCATGGGCAACCCAGCCGACACCAGCTTTCAAAGACTCCTTGCACCAGGCACCATCAGTGTTAATCTTAATAATCCCGAAATCCGGTTTCTGCCAATGCTCCTTTCGTATCATATGAGGTAGGTCCGAAGACCCACCAGGAGGTTTTAAACACCCCTCACGTTGTCGGTTCGCGTCCCGGAACTCAGCAAGGTTGGCTTTCCAAATATCCAATAGTTCTAAAGGCTGGCGAAACACCCCTTTAAACACCATCTCATTCCTGTTTTTCCATAGGCGCCATAGACCAAACACAAATTCGTGTAATAATTCAGATTTGTTTGCCTTCCCTTTGACCCGGTTACAGAAGTTCACCCACGTAGCCAGGAAGTCGGACCCTTCCAGAGCAAAAGAGTCGATTTGAAGGGGAGAACAAAACCAAAATAGGTGACTAACCTGGCAGCGGAAGAAGATGTGGTTCTCGGTTTCGTTGATCTGTTTGCAGATCTCACAGATATTTTCGACCCTTATTTTTCTTCTTTTCAGATTCCTGCGAACAGGAAGCGCGTTGTTGCAGCATTTCCACAAGAGAAACTTTAATTTGTTTAGCACATCCAGGCTCCAAATCTTATTCCAGACAAGATTGTGGCTGGTAGTTGAGCTTGGAACACCGCAACCTTTCTTGCCCAGGTCGCCGTTTTCCATGAGCCCGAGGGCCACTCGATAGCCGGATTTTACAGTATATTCTCCATTTTTTGAATAGTGCCAAATCAGTTTATCTCCTAGTCCACTCCTGCTTATAGGGATGCTAAGAATTGGGACCGCATCATCTTCAACAAACCCATCCATAATGAGGTCAGACTTCCACATACCCAAATCCGGGTCAATAAGGTCACTAACCGATTTTGCAGTCAGTCCCTCTCGGGTTTGGACTTTGAAAGTGGAAGGCCTTGGGAGCCAGGGGTCGTCCTTTATGTTAATACTTTTACCATCACCCACTCGCCATCTAATGCCCTTATCCAAAACCTTCCGAGCTTCGAAAATTCCCTTCCATCCCCATGACGTTCCTTTACCACAAACAACATTCCTGAAAGTCTTCCCTGGGAAGTACTTGTCTCGCAAAAGATTAGCAAGAATGGAGTCCGAGTTTTGAATGATTCTCCATCCAATTTTTGCAAGGAAGGCAAGATTGAAACACTGGAAGTCCTTAAACCCCAGCCCCCAATACATTTCTGTTTCCTTAGCCATTCCCACGCCACCCAGTTAACTCCCTTCTTGTCTCCATTCCCCCGCCACCAGTAGTTTCTGACAGCATTTTCAATGTCTTTACAGACCCCGATTGGAATTTTGAAACAGCTCATGGCATGGTTGGGCATAGCCATTGCCACATCTTTTATAAGAATCTCCCTCCCCTGCCTGGGATAGAAATTGTTCCGCCCATCCAGTCATGCGTTGCTCAATTCTTTCTCGAACCAATTCAAACACAGCCTTCTTAGAATGCCCAAAATCTGCCTGTAAGCTGAGGTATTTCCCGAAGCCGGCCTGACTTTGGATGTTTAGAATTTCCACGATCTTCTGCCTTGCCTGTTTTTTGGTTTTGGAGCTGAAAAAATGGGAGCTTTTTGATAGATTGATTTCTTGCCCCGAGCCGCAAGCATAAACCTTTAGAATCTCATTCACACCCTTCGCATCCTCAGCCGAGGTATTGCAAAATAACACCTGAATCATCAACGAAGAAGAGGTGAGAGATGGCCTTCCCCGTGGGAGATGCTCTGAACCCGTACAGGGCGTTGTTCTCCAGTCCACTCCGGAGAAGGGCCGAGAAGCCTTCAGTGCAAAGGAGAAATAAGTAGGGAGATACCCTTGCTTAGATTTGATCTCTTAACTTTCACTATTCAGGGTTGGACATGTGAGACCAAAGGGTGCGCGTTTCATTCTTTGACTCCAAAACGCACCGCCAATCCGAAATCTCTCTCCTCCGTGAGAGTCCCTCTCTCCTTAGTGAGAGTCCCCCCGCAGTGGGGGTTTTCTTTCCGTTTCACTCTTTCCATTTCCCTCCGTTCTGTTGTGTTTCTTGTTGACTTCCCGATTTACTTCTCCTCTGACCTCATTAAAAGAACCCCCACCAACTTTCCCTTTCCCTTTCACCTTTCCTTCCTGCACTTCTTTACTGTTTTTGTCAGCTTCTCCCCTTTAATGGCTCAGATCTGGAATGGTGGGCCGAAGGAGAAAGAGATAAATCGAATGAAGGCAGTTCTCCACCTACCAGACACAAATGAGATAGGCATTCTGAAGGAAAAATTAGGCCATTCTCACAGAGAGGGGGCCCCACTCTTAACTTCAATCGTCCCAGCCCAGGTGAGCAAATGGAAAAAAATTACCTTCTTTCTCTTTCTACTTCATTACATCGAGCCACCTTGCACAACTTATTTATTGTTCAGCAATAAAGATGCGATTTATGATCTTGGATGGGGAAGATCTCTGGTTGGTGAAAGGAGGTTTTGGTGGTTTGATAATAAAGCCTCAAAGAAATGGAAGATCAAGGAGAGAGACAAAAAGAAGGAAAGTCGAATTTGGGGAGCAAACCAAAGCTGTCAGCGTTCTTTCCCTTTCCAACTCAAAAATGGCAGGGCAGGAGATTGATGAGTTAGTGGTACACTTGGAAAGAAACTTGGATTTATCAACAATGGAGCAGGGAATAAGGCTGGTGGGCATAGTTCTGGCTAATAAAACTCTGAACAAGTGGGGCACTAGAAACATTCTCAGATCTGCTTGGAAGGAGCTGGGGAAGATCGATATTAAATGGGTAAAGGATAATACCTTCATCATCATAGTTTCAGATGAAAGCACGGCCATGAAGATCCTTGAACAGGTCCCCTGGGGAGTTATGAACCAAAATTTCTCTATAAAGATGTGGCCGCATGAGTTAGCTCTGGAGGAGATTAATATGGAAGTTGTCCTGTTCTGGATACAAATAAGGGGTGTCCCGCCTTATTTGTGTTCAGAGGGCAATATCAGGTGTCTAGCGTCCAAGGTTGGAAAAGTGGAGGAAATAGAGGATCCGTACAAGTTTAGGGGTTTCTTAAGAGCAAAAGTTGCAGTGGACACTACAAAACCCCTCATTACTGGTTGCTGGTTACCAAGAGAAGACAACGATGAGACTTGGGTAGAATTTCGATATGAAAGATTACAAGATTTTTGCTATCGTTGTGGGAGAATTGGCCATGGTAATTTAGAATGTTCGTTTGAAGCAGTAAGGGGAGGAATGGCAGGATTTGGGGAATGGACCAAAGCAGCTCCAGTAAGGGATCAGATCGAAATGCCAAAACCTTTGGCAGTGACGTTGGGGGATCGTAGGAAAGCTGGTGCAAGAAGAGTGAGGCAAAACACTACTACGATGTTGCAGGGAGAGGAAAATAGAGGAGTTCAGAAAGAAGCAATTGGGTCCAAAGAGGGCGATCCCAAAAACCCGGTTCTGAGACAGGGAATCGAGAGCAGCTCAAAGAAGTGGCATAGGGTACAAAGGAAAGGAGCAAAGCATATTCCCAACCCAGGCAGTTGGATCTTCGACAGCAGCGATTTAAGGGGGAAGAATCAGTTAGTTATGGATTTTGATGAGGGAATAATTCCTAATGTGTTTTGAAGACATCATTCGGTGTTAATTGAGGAAATCCAGGATTTTACTCCCCCCTTCATGAGGGTAGTTTGGTTGTCTCTAATAACCAAAACCAAAGCTCGCAATCTCCTCAGGCGGTGATGGAGGATTATTCGCCATTGGAGTTGAGAGGCAAGAGCAAGCGGGAGCTGGAAGGAATGATCAATGTGGATCATTCCCTGATGAAGAAAGCTAAGATAGCTGGAGAGAAGAATGAGGTGATAGAGAGAAAACTAAGAGCCGCAGAGATACTGGGAAATATGACTATCAGAGAGAGATGTTCTATGATGGTAAAAGCTTTAGATGCAGAGGAAGATTCTCAGGAGATACCAACAGAATTTCAGGATATGTGGGAGTATATGGAATTTGTTTCAGCAAAAGAGAAGGATGCTATGATGGCAAAAATAACGGGGGTTTCCTCCCGAGGTGGTGACGGCTGGCCTTCAACAGCCGCACGATCGCCATGACACATCTCTTTTGGAACAGCCGTGGTCTGGGGTCGGACACGGTGGTTCGTGCCCTTCATGGGCTAATCAGGGAACACAGACCCTCTATGATCTTTCTCTCGGAGACTAAAATGAAAGATCATAGATTAATAGGAGTGAGAAGTCGGATGGGGTATGCAAATGGTTATAACGTCGCACCAATTGGTAGAGCCGGGGGACTCAGTATTTGGTGGGATGATTCGGTTCTTGTGGAGGTTACTGATTCGTCAAAGCATTAGATTGATGCGAGGTGCAGTTTGATGGAATCGCAGACTTGTTTTTGCTTCGCTGGGGTTTACGATACGGCTTATAAGACAGAGAAAGAGGATTTCTTGAGGGGAATGATTCAGAATTTCAAGCCAGATAATACCCCTTGGATTTGCGGAGGAGACTTTAACGAATTCTTATGGGACCATGAAAAATCTGGAGGAACAGAGGTTAGATACAACAGGCCGAGGTATTTGGAGGATTTCATGTGTAAGATTGAGGCTATGGATCTGGGCTTCAATGGGCCGAAATTCACATGAAGAGGGACAAGGAATGGGCAGTTGGTCGAGGCTCGGTTGGATAGGGGAATGGTGAACGAAAGCTGGCATTCTTTGTGGCCGCACTCGTCGGTCTTGATTGGTATGTGCTTGGGTTCCGACCATTGTCCAGTGGTCGTGAAATCTATGCCGAAGAAGGAGAAAAGGAAAAACTTATTCCGTTTTGAGGCATTTTGGGCAAAGGAATGGGACTGCAAGGCAATTGTGGAGAAGCTTGGAATATTGATAGAGAGGGGAACTCTCTTCAGAAATGGAATTGGAAGATGAATAATTGCAGGTCAAAACTAATCACATGGAGCTCAGAGAAGTTCAAAAAAAGAGGGAGGCATTTAAAAGATTTGATTGATCAGCTGGGCCGTCTACAATGCAACTGGAGAGACAATGAGGAGGAAATTAAGTCTCTTACGTATGATGTGGATCAATTATGGAGACAATAAGAAAGCTACTGGCTTCAAAGATCTAGGGTGCAGTGGCTTAAAGAAGGTGACACCAACACAAGATTCTTCCACCAATCTACTATCCAGAGAAGAAGAAGAAACAAGATGGTGACTCTCAAGAATGTCGAAGGGTTTGGGTTGAAAATCCTCAGTTGGTTAAGAGGATGGTGGACGAACATTTTATGGATCTTTTCAAATCTTCAGATTCTTGGGATTGGGAGGAAGTTCTCTCTTGTGTTTCTCCAAAAGTTTCTATTGAACTGAACGCTTCCCTATCGGCCTTGGTTTCGATTGAGGAAGTGAAGAATGTAGCTATGCAGATGGGAGGTTTGAAGGCTCCTGGACCGGATGGTTTTTGGGGGATTTTTTACCAGACTCACTGGGACATCCTTGCTGCTGATGTTAATGATATTATGAAGGATATGTTGCTAGGGTCGGACAATCCCGGGAGAATAAATGCGACTCATTTAATTATGATTCCAAAGGTGCAGAATCCTGAATCGGTGTCTCAATTTAGGCCCATTAGCTTATGCAACTATTCTTATAAGATCTTTTCAAAAGTGTTAGCAAATTGCCTCAAATCCTTACTGCTTGCTTTAATTTCTCCCAACCAGAATGCTTTTGTTGCAGGTAGGCAAATCCAAGATAATATTGGTATAGCTCATGAACTATTCCATTTTCTCAAAACAAGGAGAACGAAATGCAAGTTTGAATTGGGTATTAAATTGGATATGCATAAGGCCTATGATCATGTGGAATGGGACTTTTTGCTGGCTGTTATGGAGAAGATGGGATTTGACAGTAAGTGGATGAGCCTGATCCTAGGTTGTATTTCGACTGTGAGATTTGCTATCCTGTTGAATGGTCAACCTGGGGAAAAATTCGCTCCCTCTAGAGGGCTAAGACAGGGTGATCCACTTTCCCCTTATCTTTTTTTGCTAGTCAGCGAGGTGCTCTCCCTTCTTATTCAACAATTAAGTGATCGGGGATTCATTGAAGGAATTCAAATGAATAAGTCGGGTCCTATGATCTCCCACATTTTCTTTGCAAATGATACCTTGATTTTTTTAAGGGCGGAGGAGAGGAATTGTCGGCATCTTTCTAGTATTATTGATAGCTACTGCTTGGCCTCGGGACAAAAAGTTAATAAATCCAAGTCAAGTGTCTTTTTCGGCTTAAATGTTCCAGCGTCTTTTGGAGATCAGCTAACTAATATCCTTGGGATGGAAAGGACCGTTGATGTGGGTGTGTATCTGGGTGTGCCCGCCACTTGGGGACGCTCAAAAAGAGGGGACTTTCCTACGTCAAAGGAAGATTGTTGGGGAAACTTCAAGGTTGGAAGAAGGCATTTTTATCCCAAGCGGGGAGGGAAGTTCTTATAAAGGCTGTGGCACAAGCAATTCCGGCTTATCCCATGAACCTTTTTAAGTTTTCTGCTTCCTTTTGTAGTGACCTAGATGCCATGATTTCTTCCTTTTGGTGGGGGCAAAAGGAGGAGGAGAGAAGAATACATTGGGTGGCTAGAGAAAAACTGGAGTGGCCGAAGGACAAAGGGGGGATGGGTTTTAGAAACTTTCAGACGTTTAATGATGCGTTGTTGGTGAAGCAATGCTGGAGATTAATTACGGAACCGAACTCTCTTTGGGCGTTGGTTCTCAAGGCCCGTTACTTTCCTAATTGCTCATTCTTTGATGCGAGGAGGGGCGGGAGAGCCTCTTGGGCGTGGTCTAGTCTCCTAGCTGGTAGGGATATGTTATGTAAAGGTGCTCATTGGCAGATTATGTGTGGAAATGAGGTTAGAGTGTGGAAGGATCGTTGGATCCCTTTTATTCCCGCGGGTATTCCTTCCCCGTTAGGCTCGGTCCAAGTGTCTAATAACCTAAGGGTGGATTCCCTCATCTGTAAAGACTCTGGAGAGTGGGACATTGACTTCTTGGAGCCGTTTTTGGACAGGTCTGAGTTCGATGCTATTTTGGGTGTTCAAATTGGTGATATCTTGGAGAGAGATCGGTTGATTTGGCCTTTTGAGAAAAAAGGAGTTTACTCCGTTAAGTCTGGTTATCGATGGGCTTTAGCACGAGGCCACCCTCCTATCTACCACTTGCCGGCCTCAATCCCCGATTTTTTGTGGAAGTTAGTTTGGAGTATGGAGGCTCCCCCGAAAATTAGAAGTTTTATGTGGAAGACTCTGCATGGGGCACTGGCAACGATGGCAAATCTTTTTAAAAGAAAATCCTCCCCTTCTCCTTTGTGCCCTATCTGCAAGTCTCATGAAGAGACAATTGAACACCTTTTCCTGAATTGTCCTTGGGTGGAAACGGTTTGGTTCGGGGGAAACTATAGCCTTCGGATTAGCAGGACAGATGTTACTACTTGGCCAAGCTGGTTGAGGCAGACGCTTGCCACGGTTACTGGTCCTAAGGAGGTGAGGACTAATATCCTTTCTCACATTGCCTTTACTTGTTGGAATATATGGAAATCAAGATGCAATTTTCAGTTCAACAACCAACAAATCCAACCAAGGCATGTGATTGTTACGAGCTCTCTATCTGCCAATGCTTTCAAAGAATCTAGATCGTTGCTCTCCCCCCTGCCTAACCTTTCTTCGCCAGTTAGTTCAAATGGGTGTAGGTGGAATCCCCCGTGCCCTCGTCTTATCAAAATCAATGTGGATGCTAGTTGGTGCCGTGAGGGGGGGGATTTACGGGGGTTGTGGCTCGGGATGAAAGGGGCCGATTATTAGCTGCAGGAAGGTTCAGAGGAAAGGCTACAAGTGTAGCAATGATGGAGGCGTTGGCTATTCTACATGGATGCCAACTCGGGAAAAATCAGGGTTGGAGATCAATAATTATTGAATCAGACTCTTTGGAATCAATCTCTTGCTTGAAGGATTCGGCTTTGAGAGGTAGTTGGGATGCCTTCCCCATTCTTCGGAAGTGCTTCAGAATGGGGCAAGTTTTACTTGATTGCCGCTGGTCTTGGGTTCCAAGACTGGCCAATTCGGCGGCGGACCTTTTGGCGTCGCGTTGTTGCAGGGAAGTATGTGACCAGGTTTGGGTTGATAGACCCCCATCTTCTCTTGTCCATGTCTTATGTAACGATGGCCTTCCTTGTCCTCCTTAAGTTTTTTTGTGAGAGGTGGACGCTTTAGCATTAGATGCGGCGTCTTTGTTTTCTCAACCTCGTTTTATTAGCTCTTGTTTGTTTGGTTGGTTGCCTCTGGGTAGGCCTTCTTGTATCTCTTTGGCATCTTTGCCCGGTTAATTCTATTACTGGTTGTCCAAAAAAATAAAAAAAATAAAAAGAAAAGAGGGTGCGCGTTTCATTAAATTCAGAGACTTTAGCTAACGATTGTAAACTCGAGCGAAAGTTCATACAGACCGATTTTAAATTTTTCGATTACAAAATCAAAAAGCTGGCAAGAAATGACCTCTCTCTCGTTTCTTGTAAGACAACAAGAGCAGAGCCCCCAATTACTGAGAAATTGCAAGGAAACAAGCTCGACAGCAGAGGCAACAAAGCAATAAGCCTACAAGACTAAAAGGAAACCAACAGCCTAGCCTGCAGAGATTCAGACAAGTCTGGACGCAGAGCCAGGAATAATTAGCACTTTAACCCTGCAGATTATGATTGACGAGTGACAACCCATCTTTGTTTACTTTTACTTTTGTTGTTAGATTAGCTAGCACTTTAACGTTCAACAGAAACTAGTATGTAAAACTTTTTTCGTTTTCGTTTGCCTTCTGACCGCATTATTTGTCATTTCCCAACATGTTTAACTGTTTAACGAAAGACACCCAAATAGAACCAATTATAAACCTTTAATAAATAAAATAAAAATATAAAAAACACTAAATCGACATTAAAGTGTATACACTCAGATGAATTTGAACTACATTATTGTTAGCCTATTATGAGGCTTACCCAACTTTCTCAATCCCTTAGTGTAGACAATATAGTTTATAAAAAAATAAAAAAAAATTTAAAAAATAATAATAATAAATGTCTCTCTTAATCCATTTTTTTTATAAGTTTGTACATAGTTCCACTGGATATTTAGTGGTTTTTCTACATTAAACTTATAGCCACTACTAGCAATAAGTTATAACCGTACTCATCTCCTCACCTCCTGTAAGTAAGTGAAAGCATAATTGTTATGGATTATCAATTGTGCATCTTCACCCGAATCCCCTTCCCTCCCCCATCTAGAGTAGAGAATATTATTTCAAGAGATTGTGGTTGGAAATCTTTCTTCACCATTCTAAGATATAGGCTTTTAGTAAAATTCATATTAGGCAATAAATATTACTTTATTTGGAGATGAGAACAGCTTATTGGGTTGACAAGTAACTGGTGACTTGCAGAAGCAATTGCAGGTAGTAATGACTTGCAATTCTTCTCATTTATGCTGAGAGATTACTTGCCAAGAAAACACCCACTGGTAGTTTTGAGAGAGCATTTTTGAAGCCCGACTCAAAAATTTCCTAGATGTAAATTAGATTTAATAACTAACATTTCTTTACAAAGCCTACAACGGATAAACTCCCCCTAAGTGGAACTGGAAGACCTCGAACCATGGATGAACGGTTTGTATGCGAACAGCGAACAATCATCTTGTGGTTGCAGCGTCTTTTCTGGCTAATCTCGTTTCAGTGACGACCAAACCATGGACCCTCTTCCACTTCTAACAATAAAACATTACTCTCTTTACATTCTCCTTCAAGGCTGGTAATGGTCGGACTCCAGACTCTCCAGTAGCGCGTGTACCCTTAGCAGTGTGACCAGTAGAACCACTCTCTTGCATATCTGGCTCCAGATAGAATCGAGCACGGAAAGCCGCCAAATGTGCATAATATGCCGGAGGTACTGCAAAAGGATATAGCAAATAATTCAAAAACTTTTTGCAGGCAGTATCGTCGTCTATCATGGCTTTTTTACAGAACTGACTATGAATGAGCAGAAAATTATCTGGCAACGTTACAAGGAAGAACAATGGCTTACCAACAGAGACGGAGCGCGTGCACCTTGCATATGTGTAACAAAGGTTGTTTGTCAATGACTGGATTCCATCAGCAGTAAAGTTATTCTCGTCCCAGAGAACATGGTAGTGAGCTGGGCGACTTGTCCCCTGTCATATAAGATAAATATCCATACATTCAACTGTCAAAAGACAATAAGAAAATACAAAGCAAAATAAATGAAAATTGCATTTCAACTTTTGTTTAAAAGACCACTATGCGGTTATAGCCATTCGTTATTTGTAAACTTAAGATCATCATAAAAGGCGAAATTTTTGGAACATGATTGTTTCAGATTTTATGGAATATGGTTTCAATGAGATTCCAGGGCAGAACTGCAGAGATAAAAAGTGAATACAGCTACCTGAATACCAGCATGACTGCAGAGATAAAAATCATGTTCGGTTGGATGACAAATCTTAGTATCAACCACGGTGCCTGAAAACAGTACAACGATAAACATTAGAGCACAAAACACTGTGTAGTAGTCAATAAGTAAGGTGGAACATGACTGAATGATGCAAGTTTTCAAGATAGGTTAATTTTACCAGGTAATATGTTCCCACTCTTGTCTATGCTGCTCCTGTCCCTATGGTTATTAGCAAATAATCGTGTGTGATGCCGTTTTTGAACTACAATGAAAGTCACTGGTGGTTGATAGTTTGGTTCCAGAGAAGCGCATGCCTGTACGAAAATTACTTGTCAATGTAATTTCCACCACCATCTCCAATATACTGATAACAGCGAAAATGAAACAAAAATATCAATTCTCACCTTCCGGATTGCATCGAGCTCGTATAGTAAGACTTGATAAAATTGACCTTCACTTACGCCATCCCTGCTCAGAATCATTTCCATTAAATTTAAGAACACAGCAAAGAATGAAAAACAATGCACAGACAAATAACGAGTTGACACGAAGGAAATCTAGTTGATGGACAATCAAACTACTCATTATAACCACAAAGTGCCAAATCAAATTAAGTTGCATACAATGGCACTAGAAATACAAACATTTACCTGTAAAATATAATCCTTAGTGGCTTCTGTCCTGTTGCTTTCCTAAAGGAAACCAGAAGATCCCTGGACAAAACAGAGTAATATTAAAGATGGAAGATTAGAACCTAAGCATTGAGAGCATTATATGCAAGCAGAAGGTGAAGATCCAAGGAACAAATTGGGTTTCCATGAGTAGTAGGGGCGGAATGCATTCAAGATTAACAAAAGAACTGCGTGTTAAGAGTTCTCATACCGGATCATTCCACCGCTGACCGTGCCACGAACAGGGTCTTGCCATGTTTTATACAAATCTTGTATGAGTTCTTGTCTGTGAGCTTGAGCACAAACTAATCCAGCATACTTGGTCACTTCAGGCCAGTCCTGGGAAGCCACGACCTGCACAGTACAAACACCATTAGCAACGAAGGTTTCAACACATACTGCAGAAAGAAGTTCCAGGTAATAAGGGATTTTACAGCAGCAATTGAGGGACTGGAATCTTCTCCATTTTCAGGGTGAGTCACATCGGCTCCAAAGATTATGGTTGGAATATCACTGACCAAAGGTATCCTGCAGCTGATAGCATCCAAAAGAACAGTGTTTCTGCCACCCATCTGCACCATGCATTGGTCAAAAAAGCATCAGGACCTCGAAATTATTGGGACCGAAAATGATAGTAACCATTACAAAAAGAAGAGAAAAGGTTTGCAATGACCGCAAAAGAGGCAATTATCTTTACCGTAAATAAAGAAAAAGGATGTCATCAGTCTCAACAACTTTGTCTCAAGTCATTTATCGTAAAATCAGTTTATTCACAGTTCTTGTAGTATTATGCAAGATTGTGTGAGGAATTATACACACCTTAACATTTATCTTTAGGGAGACATTAGCCAAGTACTGTTTGCTTATCTTGAAAACATACTTTGTGAGACAGCATTGTGATATTAAACCGAGATCTGTTTCACATATTCGCTTGATATCACCTAAAACAGCAGAATCAGGTTAGAACTAAATATACAATTCCAGATCAAATTGTAAGTGTAAAGGTTATTTTTAATTTTATCAAGGTCAAAGATTAACGCAATACTCTTTGTGAAATCACTGGCATGTATTACATACCATACAGGGACCCGTTGTTGTCAGGCAAAATGGCTAACAAGAGCTCTAAATCTTTTCCTTTGGTCTTGTTCATGGATGCATGATAAACATGCTTCAAAGCTCTCTCTACTTGCTCAGGCCTAGCATTGTGGATTGGAATTACAGGTTCTGGATTAAATTCCTACAGAATAGCAAAAAAACATTTATAGCCCAAATTTTGAAATAACAGGAGAAAACATTTTACATAAGAAATTGATAGAAATAATACCATGCCAGATACTTGACACATTTGAGCAAGTTCACTGCAAAACCCACGCGCGACACTCTCTTGCACACCCCGTGAAAAATTAATACAAGCCCACCGGCTGACGGTCATTCCATTAATCATTTTCTGCATTACAAGAAGAGCCGGCAGCCTAAGTATCAGTAGTGTAGATTGTAATATAATTTCGGGGGTGAAAATGTAGATTGTACTATAATTTCAGGGGTGATTAGGTTATATATGTTGAATTGTAATTATTTATTGAAACTGAAAATTACCATTATGGTTCAATGGGCAATTTGACACTCATTTACATACAAAAATAGAGTTATTACATTTATAAAATCGGAAAGGTAACCTAGAAAAATATAAACAATTTGCCAATTGACATCTGTGGTACCTTGTTCATCATATTCCACTGACCAACTTGAGGCAAACAATTCTTTTCTTTTCCAGTTTCATGATACTTCAACTGCAGGTAAGGCCGTGAGATGGTCAACATATATTTTCAAAACTGCTAAGAAAAATGAGAATATGCATTGAATCAAACATTTCAGAGGAAAAAGCATAAAGAGGAGAAGCATTACCCAAGGCGCAGGAAGAATTCGAGCTTCAACCGAAGCTAGTTTTTCACTGATTTTGATTCCAAACTCCTTCGCGTAAGGATCTTGGTCATAAGCATTGTGTTGAACAGTCTGCTCGCGGTTTAATATAAAAAAGAAAATTACATTTTATTAGCATTATGGCATGATAAACTTGATATATTTACTTTAACCATCATTTCCCAAGTTGGTCATACATCAAACTATCAGCCAGTTTCACTATTCCTACTCCTGAAAACCCCCACTGATTACAGAAATTCTGTATTTCCTTGGGAAGAAAGCAAGGAGAGAACAAACAACTTAACCATGTTATAATTTTCGCTCTGGAAAATTTGGAGTATGCAATTAAAATATAAAAGATCACCTGCAGGATGTCATTTTCACGATCCCTAGGTCTTTGACATGTAACCTTTAAGAGAGCAGTAATTTGCTTCTCATTCAACCTTTTTGTATACCGCTGCCCCTCAACAATTTTGCAGGCCTGCAAAAGTTTAATGCGGGTAGATTTCACATAAGACTTATGAAAAAGAAATTGTAATAATCATTGGGAGGGTGAGCTTTTTCTACGGACAATTACTCACCTCCATGGGTAAATAGTTTGCCTTCTTCTGATTACCAACTTGAAGGCAAGGAAGATGCCCGTGTTGAATGGCAAACCCATACATCTCCTGGAAGTATTCAATTACGGACTTCATGGTCAAGTTCTCATCAACAGGAAACCTGAACAAAGATCGCATTAGCATATAAACCATGCAACTTTCTGGCTTTACTCGAAGGAGGGAGGATCCTCAGAAAACAAAAGAACTAATATGAAAATGGGGAAATATACACATCCTTGTAGTAATACAAGAACCAATAAACCTGACAGAAAACCTAAGCTAGAGCTACTTCGAACTTACACTAGTTCTCTTGTAGGTTGAGATGTCAATCCTGAAACTCGATACTTTCTTCGAACACTCCCTCTGTGTGTAACTTCAACTTTCACACCTCTAAGAGCCTTTTTAATCTGGTAGACATTTAAATTTGCGCTCTAGATTAGATTCGATAATATGGGAACAGAAACATATCACACCAAAAATTTAAGAATTAAATACCTTTACACGGTCAGCATCAGACAATGTCCTAGACAATACATCTTTGCCTAGAAGCTGCGCTACAAACTCTATTACAGGGAGAGGCTCAATAAATGCAGCTGAAGCCATATCTGCAAAATGTGACAAATGAGAAACAATATGTGAGAGATCATTTGAGACAAACCATAAGTGAGTTCCTTTCGAAATTCAAGTAACCTTAAATAACTAACCAATATTGAGGGAAAGACCCATTTGGGTAGGTCTTATACTTTGATAAAAGCCGCACCATGATTCCAACCCTTCACCAAGCCGTTGTGGTGTTCTGATATCAGGTGAAAAGAAGGATCTCCCGATGGGGCAGTACCTTCACCAAATGAAGACCCGGTGAGATTAATAAAAACAATCTCAGCAGCCGCATAACATAGTGCAGTTACAGATTGATACCTCTTGTTCGAGAGCTCTCTTAATACAATGTCAAGAATTTGGAGCGCTTCTTGTGGAGCATCAGCACACTTACCGGCCAGAAACTGACCCAGATGATGCATGTTTGCTCGTGCAACAAATTTAATCACCACATTATATACTCTTTCTCTTCTGAAATATTAGGTAGTCCGAAATTAGTTCCATTTTGTGATTATAACGACAAAGTCCAATTACTCGTCGCATATTCAAAGCATAGAAAACAAAAAAAGACCCGTTCGTGTTTAGATATTATTGTAGTCCAACTAAGAATATATACAAGTCTACACTGAAACGGAAGGAAAATAGGAGGCGATGTCCTTACGTTCGGCCAACGATTCCATCCTGTTCATCAACAAGCTTAATGTTGAACTCCTTCCAAGCAAAGGGCAGCTCACCAGCAGTGTACAGACTCTTCCTACCATCATAAGCAGGCAGTCTCGTTCCTAAGTCAGATTCCTTGTACAACCTCACCAGTTCTGCCATGATAGCTCTGTTCACAGCTGTCGATTCAACTTGGGGAGTTATTCTAACCTGCAAGAGTCAGATCGCCAATGGGGAAAAGACAACCAGACATTAAGAACAAGATTTAAGTCCAAGTTCAAATCTCGTAAATGCCATTAGAAGAAAAGGACGCTGAAAACAGTTTTTTTTTTTTTTTTTTTTTTTTTTCAATTTTCTTCTGCAATGCAACAGAAATTATGAAAAGAAAAAACACCATCAACATATTGAGCAGAAACATCAATTTAATTTTTACTACAGACCTTTAACAGATAGATTTGTTGTGGGTAAAAAAACAAAAAAAAAAATCAAGGAAAAGAGGTTACATCATAATGGTTCAAGTCCTTCTCTGGTAACTCTGCAAAGAAATGGTTGGCCTTCACAACACACTTGATCCCAACTTGTCCATAACCAGGCCGAGGAGCAAAGTTCAATGACTTGCTTGAAGTCGGAAACCCCATCTCCATGGAAACTGAGTTGCCGCCATTTTCCACATACCCATTTGGAGCATTAGCTACAGAAGCAGCAGCACCCAAGCTTGGTGAGGCAGGCAGATGAGCCACCGCGCAGTGCCGCGAACTAGGCCTCATACAAACATCGCCTTGATCAGACTTCCGACCACCTCTGCCCCTTCTTCTTCCTCTGTTTTTTGTTGGGGGTGAAGTTTGGTTATGGGGTTTGGCTTTTTGGGATTCCTGGGGTGGTGGACCTTTGCCATTTTGGGCAGTTTTCGGTGCCTCCTGAACCGGGTTCACTGGGTTCTGCAAGTGGGGTTTGATCACAAGGTGTTGCTCCGAGCTCTCTTTCTTTCTTATAGGCATGTTTGCAGAAGCACTCGTTCAAAACGATGAAGCTTTCGCCAGATTGCACAGAAACACAATGCTTTACTTCCCTTCTAGTTTTTCACTCAATTTCCAAAAGATTTAAACACTAATTCCACTGGAAAAAAAAATGAAAACAGGAAAAATGGCATGTCAGATCAAAACGACATAAATTTCCAAAACTATGAAGAAATGGCAAAAGAAAAAAATATATTATTTCAATTTCATCAGAGTCTTATACGCAAGATAAAACAGTAGGGGTAAATAAACGACAAGCATTACTATTCCTTTGCAAAAAACCGAAACTTCAACTATTCAACTCTGTTTCTGCACACTTTGACATCTTAGAATTTACACGTACATACAAAACTGAATACCAAAACCCAGAAATCTGTAAGAGCTACAGCTTCCTCTGACTTGTAATTTGCAGAGTTATTCAGTAAATACAAACAGTAATAAAAGAACAAATTAAATAAACAACCCCAAAGAAACTCCAAGCAGAAAAATAAATTAAAATCATAAATGCAGAGACAAAACAGACTATTACCCAAAACCCCAAGTGTTCCTCACAGATGCTTCTATGAGCAGTCCAATGGCCATGAAACCTCTTGAGACAAATAAAAAATAATAATAATATTCTTATGGTGAACAGAAACTTGAAAAAATGGAAATACCCAGGAGGCAAAACCAGTGTCTTGAGCCTGTCTGGTCCTCAAAACTGAAATTTTGTCAAACTATCACATAACAAGGAATAAGGCCAAGCAGATAAAAACACAAGAAAAAACATTTATAAATATATATACATACATATTGAAAGGAAATATAAAAAAATATTATTAAATTTTTGTAGGAAGATTTGAGACCTTGTGAGTTGTGACTGCTCAAAGAAGTAGAATAAAACAGTGAGAAGAAAACAAAAATCAAGAACATATCCAAGGGGAAGGAATAAACATTGAAAAGGGGAGTAAAATCACTATCCAAATTATGCCACACACAGAAATTAAACAAAATAAATAAATAAAAAATGAGTCCATTAAATACACCCACGAAGTCCAAGAGAAACCCAAAAGAAACAAAGCTGGAGACTACTTACCAACAGCCAACCAGCCATTTAAACTCACTGAACAGCAGCAGCAAGCAATTAACTCACTGAGTCACTCGAGAAACAAATAAATCAGTGATCTTTGGATTGAAAACAAAAAATAAATAAAAACTGGGGGTTTGAAAGTTTTAAGCATGGGATGGAAGGGGGACCAAAAGGGGAGAGATTTAAAAGATGGGTTGTGTGGGGGATTCAGATTCAGAGAGAGAGAGAGAGTTTAGAGAGAGAGAGGAGTTTTTTTAGAGTGAGAGAGAGAAGATGATGATGAATCTTTATACACGCATGCAAGTGCTTTTGGTGTTTTCTTTATCACGTGTAAAAGGCTTATTAGGACCTGCCCTCTTTTTGCTTTTAAATATGGCTTCTTCCTCTCTCTCTTCAGTTTGGGTTGTGTTCTGAACCAACAGCGAAATACCATTTATTATAAAAAGAAAATCCAGAAGAGAGAGGTGGAGGGAAATTGGATGGAAGGAAATGGGTATGCGTCCAAAAGAGCACTTAGTATTTATAAAAGCAATCACACACTCGAAGAAGAATAATTCGAACTTGCAGTCCTCTATTCTCCTCCTCTCTCTCTTCTCAGTTCCCAGTACCCACTGTCTAGTCCCTATTTCATATTTTCTGAAGACACCCCACAATTTCTTTCTTTCCTTTTATTTATTAATCTCCTTTTAGTCTTTTTTTTTTTTTTTTTGAACGAGAACAATATATTGAAACCAAAGGCACAATACAACAAGAGCAGGAAACGCTCCATTCTATGTATACATATATATCTATAGTGATGAGATGAGACGAGTCTTGGGTCCACCCAGTTTCTTTCTTTTTCCTGCTTTAAATTTTCTGCGGTTTGGAATTTGGAACTATTGCTCTGGTTCACTGCACTGCATTTACCATATTTATGTGTTAGATTTTGATTTTCATAATACGACTACATTTTTATGATGATATATAATATCATTTGTTTCTTAAATTTTACATCACTTAATAGCGGCTCCAGTAAAGTAGGCAAATAGATAGTTAAACCCATTTTAATGAGTCATTTCAGTAAAGACATGCTCTAATGGTTCAGTCAAATTTGGACAATGTTACCGACTTTCAACATTGATACTATATTTTGTAAATTATATGACGTAATTGTTGGTGATTAAATTATTATTTAAGTATTAATTAACATGCTTATTTCGTGACAATGTGATTTACAAATTTAAAAAAGGGAGCATTAATAAAAAGGGCTTGAACTAAGTTTATTTTAACCAAAAACCATCCTATAACTTTTTTTAACCAAAAATCATCCTAGAACAAGGTAAAACCCACCAAACCAACAGACAGCTCGACCACCAGCCAGTCACTCATGGGCTCTCCTTATGCCCTCATCCTCCTCCTCCTCTTCGTCTCGCTGAGTACTACAACTTTCCTTTTTGAATCACCGTATTTCGTTGAGTATTGAAGAAGTTATATCTATTTGAATCTTACCCAGTTTTCGGCGACCTCCGAGGCTTTCGAGGCATTTTCCGACCAAACCACAACGAGTTAGCCACCGTGAAAGATACCATTCTCTTCGTCTCTTCGAGAACTATGATTTTCGTTTTTGAATCACTCGATTTCGTTGAGTATTGACAAAGTTATGAGCGTTTAAAGTTTGTCCAACCCAGTTTCCGGCGACCTCCGAGGCTTTCGAGGCGTTTTCCAGCCAAACCACAACGAGTTAGCTATCGTGCAAGGTACCATTCTCTTCGTCTCTGCGAGAACTACAATTTTTGTTTTTGAATCACTTGATTTCATTGAGTATTGACAAAGTTATGAGCGTTTAAAGTTTGTCAAACTTTCCGGCCGAAATCCGGCCTTCCCTTCCGTTTAGCTCCGGCGAGCAGCAACCACACCAAGCCCATGCACAAACAAACACTGTATCTGGAAAGAAAATGAACATTAACACTGTCCCTGGAAAAACATAACACTGTCGTTGGAAAAACTAACACTGTCGCTGGAAAAACTAACATTGTCGCTGGAAAAAAAAAAAAACTAACACTGTCGCTGGAAAAAATAACACTGTCGCTGGAAATAAACTAATAGTGCAGTGACTTAAATTCCAGAAACAGTGTTACTTAAAATCCAGAAACAGTGACTTAAATTCCAGAAACAGTGACTTAACTTATAACATGGTTTTTGATTAAACAAAACTTATAACATGGTTTTTTATTAAACAAAACTTATAACATGGTTTTTTATTAAAACTAAAACTTATAACATGGTTTTTTATTAAACAAAACTTATAACATGGCTTTTTATTAAAACTAAAACTTTTCAAGCCATTTTCATTAATTTTCCTTTTAAAAAATTGATCTACCCAGCATTATCTTTTTTATTTATAATAAACTATTTCATATCAGACAAACATAAAGAATAAAGGGGTATTTTGATATGGGTCCAAAGTCCCTAAAAATTGGACCTATTTCAAATTTTCTCAAGAATAAAAGTAGATGTTAAAGATAAAATAAAATTTTGCA
This sequence comes from Cotoneaster glaucophyllus, assembly GCA_036320875.1. NCBI lineage: Eukaryota > Viridiplantae > Streptophyta > Magnoliopsida > Rosales > Rosaceae > Cotoneaster > Cotoneaster glaucophyllus. The sequence goes on along the minus strand of CM070069.1, from coordinate 18,717,428 downwards.
TACTTAGTTTGGCTATTTTATTGAAGCGACATTTTTTTATAAGATAATTGAGTAGGCAATTTGCCAGTTCAATTATTATGGTACAATTTTGCCTATTTTATTTGCTTACTTCATTAAAAAATAGTTTAATATTAGTACAAAATAGGTATTTTTTTATTTTTTTATTTTATTTAAAAAAAAAGAAAGATAACTGGTGGCTTATCCATCCTTTTCGGGGGTCGATAAGACTCACATACCACAAGTTTGGCTTCCACATCAATAGCGGGATTCGAACTCGAGACCTCCAATTTTTAGTTTGGAAAAAGCCTCGCAATCAATCATTTATCATTGGATCATCAACTCGTGATTCAAAATAGATAGTTGTGTTAAATAAGTTGTTCTCATTAAACAAAATTTTCTTTCTTTTATTTTTCTCTTTACTAAAAAGTGTGATATGATTTGGCAACTACCGTTATATGTTCCCTATCAACGTATTCACTGCTCATGTATAAAGTATGATCTTGAACTCTACGTATTTTTAAATGCATGTAAAGTATAAAGCGCATCAATTCCGAAAAAAGAAAGTTTCAGGCGTTATTGGCATTTTCCAGTAATTTTCCCTCAATCAACTTTAAGATATTATGTCAATCTATACAAATTTTTCCGTAAGTGATGGATTATCTTGATTAATAAAGTTTTTAATTTATAGCATCTTGAATTCAGACAGTTTTTGTTCTAATCTATATATACAGTCAATATAAAAGATGAATAGTAATTTTGGTGTCATCACGTTTCAACAAAAATATCCCAAGACAAAAAACTTCAAAGGCATCCCAAAATAATGCATCAAATAAGGCAGGGACATTTTTGTCATTTTAACAGAATTTTTTTAATAATGATTTTTTTGTCTCTTTTTTTTATTAGTACATCACAATATGTTAGCAATAATGTGATTCAATTTCTCTATTTTTAAACACGTTCAAAACATCCTAAAAGACAAGTAATGCCAGTTATAAAAATGATCATTCACATGCGAATAATAATGTGATTAATTTAGTTGTCAAATGATTGTTTTTTTTTTTTTAACAAACGATATTATCTATACTAAAAGGGAGGGGATGAGCTTAGCCTCACAATGGGCTAGCAATAATATAATTCAATCAGCTGTTTATTAAATATTATTTTTGTTATTTTAAACACATTCAAAACATCTTAAAAGGCGTGTAGTGCCGATTATAAAAAAGTATTTCGCACGCGGATAATAATGTGATTAAATTAGCTATCAAATAATTGTTTTTTTTAAAAAACGAAATTATTTACACTAAGGGGAAGGGGGTGGACTTAGTCTCACAATGGGCTAGCAATAATGTGATTCAATTAGTTTTTTTTATCAAATATTATTTTCTCTATTTTTAAACACGTTCAAAACATCTTAAGAAGAGTGTAATGCCAGTTATAAAAAATAAAAATAAAAAAAATAAAAAAGGAGTATTTCACACGTTGATAATAATGTGATTAAATTACATTAAATTAGTTGTCGAATGATCTTTTTTTTTAACACTAAATTAGTCTCACAATGGGCTAGCAATAATGTGATTCAATCAATTATTTATTAAATATTATTTTCTATATGCTTAATGTAAATTCTAAGAGACCGATCTTATTATGTGAATTTAGCTGCTTTAATTGATTTATGAGGGGTTTCTTCTAGCATGATATAAAATTATTCATTTACTTCAAATATTTTACTTTCCTTTTGTCAATTTACGTATATAAATACATTTAAAACATGTAAGCCGCGTGCAGCATGCCGTGATGCAAAAAATATCTTCTGCACGCGCGTGACAACTTTTATTAAATAATTTACAATAATAAAGTGAAAACTTCCAACAGATAACCAAAACACCAAGTTTAAACACAACAACAAAGCCAACAAGCTATTGATTTTGAGAAAACCCCTTCCTCTCTTAAGAAAGCACAAAAAACCTGGTTCCCCTTGTCACCAACTCTTATTTTTGGATGGGGTCAGTGACAACCCCATTTCAGCCTTCCTTACCAATCCCAACTTCTCTTATCTCTCTTACCATTTTACCTTCTGTGTTTTTACTTTGGCCCTTGTTTTTTATTTCCTTAAGCTTTTCTCTCAATTTCTCTAAACTTGTCTCAGATCTGGGTTTTCATGTCTCTCTCTTGCTCAAATGTTGCTTTCTGTTGCGAGTCTTCAACCACCATTCTCTGCTACTCAGCTTGCGTGCTTCTCCTTAGCTGCCCACATTGGTGTTGGGTAGCTGTTAAAATGTTCTTAGCATTATTTAGTTGGACTCTGGGAGTGCTTTTGTGCGGGTGGCTCACTCATCCCTGTTTTTCATTCATCTAGTCATTTCGTGGGTACTTCTTGGTGATGGTGGTGGCTTTGTGATGGGAGTGCAACTGTTTGGTGGAGGCACACTATGTTCCGAGATCTAGGGTTTTGCTTGTTGTGGGTCAGCTTCTTTCGAGATCTAGGTCTTCAAAACACACCTCCACACCCCCAAACATGCCCACGCCCCCCCCCCCCCCCCCCCCCCCCCCCCCCCCCCCCCAAAACAACCACATTGTTGACATATTATAAGAGCAAAAATTCAAAATCCACCTCCACCGCGGGGAAATAATTAGTCACAGCAGAACAACATAAGGAAATGACCTGGCATGGGTTTACTTTAAGAGTAACTTCTTTCCAAGTCTAAGTACCAGTTTGGTACTGCTGAAATTTAAAAAAACATAAAAGTGGATACCAAAAAAAATTAGGGCCTTGTTAGTGTTTGGTAACACTCTATAACTAGTTTTTCACCATTTTAGGTGAAAAAAAAAACTCCGTCACAGACAATTACCATGATGCGCCATTAGTAGCCCAACAATTGGGAAACCTTAATCACTCATATTATTCCAATCCTTATGTCAAATCGGTTGATCGACATAATGAGTTGAATATTAAGTGTCAAATATGCCTAGTAGACTATTGGTAACGACATAAAGGATCATTATCTTCTTTTTCAAAAAACTGTTGAGTCAGGGATCAAAGGGTCTTTTTTAATATATCAGTGTAACTCAAGTATCAAAGAGTCTTTGACTTGCACCGTAGTAGCACTAAGGACTCGGTTGCTCCATTTTTCTTAATTTTGGAGCAAGCAAGATCAAGAATTTGGTATTTATATCTATCTGATAATCAAAGACCTTACAAATGTGAATAATATACATCTACGATAAAGGATCTTTATAGTATAAAAAGAAGATGCAAATGCAAAACAAAAAAAAAAGGAAGGGTGACCCAAATACACCCATGGGTTTCAACTTTGAATCATGACTACCAAGTGCACGGGTAGCCAGGTTCGTGGTTTTGAATCTTTGATGTGTTGGGGATATATGGTGGTGTTGGATTTGTGGGCCAGCAGAAAAAAGGGCAAAACAGAGGAGCAGTGATTGTCTATGATGGTATCCTGGACTTGGAGGAGAGTTGGGTCCCAAACTCTAGTAATATCATATCATGCATGATGGTGATGATGGAAAATCACCAACTCACTCGTTAATCATTATATTTTGGATGGTTGTGATTGGTGGGTTGGACTTGGTTATTACTGATCATCATTACCAGTTGACCTAAACCTAGAAAGATTGATCATCATACTCTCACGGTCTCCCCCAAATCCATTCGGCTTTGCTTACGAGATCAACATCATACTAAACGGTCGAGTCGATGACATCTCTTTTCAAAACGTACCTTAAACTAGATTCATGGTAAATCCACGTACTTGATTTCTGTCTCTTCTTTCCATTTTATGTTTATGTACGACAACTTTTAATTTTTCCAAACCAATATCACTTTAAAGTTCCAAACCAAGAAAATGTTTGAGAATCAAACTTGTTGTGAGTCTGCGAGTGTGCAGTGGTGAATTTATGATTCTAATTTTGGGGGATCTCAATGTAAAGAATTCAAAAACTTTCAAACAGATATAGTGTGTAGCTCGCATAATTTTTCAATGAGGCTTTTAAAAAAAAAAATTAGCTCGCAATTTTTGGTGGGCTTGTAGTCAATCAGCTGCTCATCCTTGTTGTGCACATGTTGATAGATGTCAACAACTTACAAGAGAGTCTGTCGACATATGCTGACAACTACTTGGAGAGTCTGTCGACATATAATGAGCCTCCCTGAGCCATGTTGAGTGATGTTGACCCACGTAGACGAGATATATTGCATGAGTATTTCATCGAACACTTGGTGAACACTCTAGGTCTTGTACCAGACATTCAGAGGATCCCAAAGGACATTTCTAGTGTTTTCTCAGCCTCTAACTAGTCCGGAGATTACCCTGATCCCTTAGTGAATCCACTCCTATGAGTGCGCGAAGGAATAAAATGATGTACCATTAAATGGATTTTGCTACAATGCATTGGTATATGTTTAAGTACCAATGTTTAAATGGTTTAATTAAGATGTCAAAATCCAACCTCCGGTGCACCGACGTCACACGAACATAGGTGCATTTGTAGAAGAAAAAAAAAGTAAAAAATGTACATGAGAAATTATGGCGATATCAATAAATTATTTTCTTTAAATAAGACTTTCAACCTTTATTAACAATTAAATGTTGGAACAATCTCACTTTTACTCAATTTGACTTGATTTCACACGATTAATTATTTTAGAATTTAAACGCACTATTTAAAATTATGTCCTGCACAAAAAATTTATGATCACTTCAAAAATGAACAAACAAAAGTAACATATTTTTCTACGGGGAAAAAAAAATTTGTAACCTTTGTTAACTACATTGGAAAAATCAAAGAGCAGTGAAGAATTGAGAGGATGAAGATCTAGAGAGCAAAACAGAGAAGAAAGGAAGTGATCTTTATTATCAAAAGACTTGAATGGATTACAATATAATTTTTCACTCAGTTATATAGAGTACAAAGTTTAGCTCCAAAGCTAACAGATATAACAAGCATAACAGCAATAACCAACTCTATCTAACAACCTTTCGACACGTGGATACTGTCAACAACCTTCACCTCATAAAGATATTATTATCCTAACGTTGATAACCCAAACACTAAAAAATGTATTCTTGTTAGTAAATTTTGAATTATGATTTGGGCTAAACGAAACAATTTAAAATCTTCACCTCCACATACAATTGTAAGCTTGCACGCCATATCTGCATGAGACACGTACCAAGCAAAAACCCAAACTTAAAGGCCAGAGGAGGACCACTTGCACCTGCCTTGGATTTTCAGTCATGAACTCATCAGAAGATCTCGTGATGTTATAAGTACCCTGATCCCACTCCTCATGGATGATGATCAGTCGCATGCTCGCTAAAATCCATAATACAATAAATGCACCAAATCATTGCTCTCCCATGCAAAAGGATATAATGATTTCATCTAGAAAATAATAAAAATTAAAAAATGAATCAAGTATCAGAAACTGTTCAACTTTGATATCACTTCAAATTGATTTCAACTTCTTTAAACGTTTCAAATAGGTACTCAATTTATTAAAAATGTCACATTTATTAAATCACAGTTAAACTAACTAAGGCTTACTTTATCTCCAAAATCAATAGAAGATTATGGAAGCATGGCCTCCACTAACTAACGGTCACCATCTCCTCGTCAGGCCATTACATTCGAAGTCAACGCACAACCATCAACTCCACCTTACAATTGAAGCCACCAATATCGAAAAGAGGTAATGGAGGTTGCTGAAAAAAGTATGGGCTGCTATGATGCGACCATCACCATTTTCACCAGCCACAAAGAACAACTAGAAGTTTAACCAATTGGTGGGTTTTGAATATAAAGGTTGTGACAGGGTTTCAATGGTCGTAGGTTGAGTTTGGAGGTGTCGGGGGCTTGATATTTCCCAATCTTCATTTTTGCTTTTCATTTTATTTGTGAATTTATTTATTTTTCATTTCCATCTTCATGTTTTTTTAAATTTTTATTATTATTATTTTAATGTCCAAGTAAGCTACACAATGGGACTAAAAGATTGGAGAATTTTAAGTACTTAATCCTTATAAAATTGAGATATGGGTTTTGTGGCTGTGGGTTTGTAAGAGCATGGGCTTGTTTTGTTTTGTTTTGTTTTCGTATTGGTAGGTTTTGGAATTTTCCCATTTTTCAATGGTAACAAAAAAAAAAACACAGAGTAAATTAATAGGGACAAGGTGTACTATCATAGATGGGCAAACTTTGTTTTGTTTTGGGATCCGTATCTGTTTTTTGGGCATATTCACATTTCGCCATCACTATGTGGTGTTTTGTTGCGTTTGTGGACAAGAAAAAGGGATATTTGAGAATAGAAGAAGAGGAGGTGGTGGTGGAGGTGGTGGTGGTGGGGATGTGTAGGGGGTGTTTCCCGAATAAAATGTTTGGACGAATGGAGGAGGATAGTGCTGTGGTGGGGGGCCAACTCCAGGATTACACATTTTTTTGCACTGCTCCATTGCTGCCTGTAATTCCACCTATCTCAATGTTAAGTGCTTTGTTGGGGACATTATGTTTCTTTCAAAGACCTACACCAATTGCCTTTTTCTTTAGCCTGCATCAGGAGCACATTTAGGCTGTGTCATCTTCATCATCAGCTTCATACTTGAGTGTTCATGTTTGTGAGAGGAGATGTTATTGACCTTTTTTAGTTGGTTGCACGATGTTCGGGATCGTTTATATTTTCTAAGTCATTCTCTAATATTTTTCTACTCTTTCTCATACTGCAACGCGATGATCGAAACCATCTACTTTCTAATACACCTTTTAAAAATCAAACTCTACAAAAAGCAACCAAATTAGAACTTGTTGAACCATTCAATTAACAATGTGTAACTTAAGTGTCAAACTAAATATCATAATTTGTTTGTTTATTTAAATAATGATTAGACGACTAAAGGATTTCAAATTTAAACCGGTTCTAAATCTCGTTCAAAACCCAAGAGGGTCGTGGTTTTTCTTTCACCCAAGAGGGTTCGTGGGTTTTTTTCATTCCCCCATTTTATAGGTATCTGATTCCCATGCAAAAGCTACTCAGTCGTTTATCAAAAAAAAAAAGCTACTCAGTCTCAACTCTTAAGGCATGTTATATGTACAAGATATGAGAAATGAATCTCATAGATGAGATCACTCTACAAATATTCCATAAGGATATTCTTATTTCAAAGGTTCTTTGCTCAACAGATTCCCTCCAATGTATTTCATTTTTTTCCTTTCCAGCTATATATATATATATAACTAAAAGGTATGCAACAATACTAGTGCTATATAAACCCTAAGTTCTTGCAACTTAAAGTTCTTTATTTCATGAATGTTCTCTACTTAACCCTTTCTTTATTTTTTTAGAAGACAAGGGGTTCTCACATCAATTGTTTGCTCTTTTGTTTATTTCCACACATAGACACACACACACATATAGACAATTTATCTTTTGCTAAATAATTAAACATGTTATGTTGTTCGAGAATCAGACTAAATGTCTTTATATATATATATATATATATATATGGGATAGGATCAAGGGACAAATAATTTTACAAGTACTTTTACACTCCTTGTTAGTCTTTAGATCTATTTGAATCCAATGATCCTGAATAAAACTAATACGACTCATCTAAACTATTAATTTATGTGGCATTGATGACATGGAAATAAAAAGACTTTAATAAATTAAAAAAATTTACGGAAAAATTATTAGGTTATGGAAACTTAAACACTTCAGAGCCTCCATCTTCATCTAACTCCCGATGCCATTGTTAATTAAGATTACAAGAACTCAATCATGGATATATCAATCTCGCTCCATACAACCTAACTGACTTTTTCACTTTCTTCTTTTTATTCTCTCCCCTCTCTCGAATCCTACAGTACCAAAACTATATTTTCATGGGTTGCCTGTAAATGATGGGAAGGTATAAAAAGTGGGCTGAAGAAGATAGATTCAGAACTCTTGCCCCGTTAATTTTTTTTTTTCATGTTTTGTTTGGTTCAATCACTGAAGATCCTCCGGTTTCTTAGCCTAGAATTTGAATCTGGATATAGTCGGGGAAACAAAATTGAATTTTCCAGGAAAGGGATGAGGTTTTAACCCTAAAACTGATTTACATCAAATCTCTTAAGTATGTCCTTGATTGACAAGAAAGCTTTCTAGTGGTTGGTTATTGATAATATAAACAAAAGAATTAATCAGACTCAACAACAATTTTTATTTGATGCGCAACACAATGGCATGAAGGAAGATGGTGTTCACCAAGGAAGATGAATGGTTTGGGTGCAACAGGACTCTTTTCAAAATATTTTAAATTTTTAGTAGAGGTTTATGTTAATTTATTCCAAGTCATCGCCACATCACCTACTAAATTAATGAAAATAATCTTAACTTTTAATTATGACCATTAGATTAGAAGAGATCCAAGGGCTAATAAGGAGTGTAAAGATATTTGTAAAAATATTTGTTCCTTGATCTTATCCCTATATATATATAACTTGACTTGAGTATCAATTTGAGATACTCGTTATAATTAAAAAAAATTAATTTAAAATAATCTAACATAAGATGCTTATGTTATTAAAACTTTTATTAGTTTGAATGTATATTTTCCAATCGCGTGCTAGTATAAACATGTTATGTTGATGGATTACATAATCCACTTCCAAATGTGTGAAAATACATTCTTTAAATAATAATTTTTTATCATTTTCATGCATGATGACCATGCTCAGTGAAAGATTTTTTGTATTTTTGAGGCGATGGATGGTAGGGGTGGGTTCGGTTCTAATCGGTTCGGTTTTTTGCCAAAATCGAAACCGAATCAAAATTTCGATTCGGTTTCGGTTTTTTTTTTTTTTTTTTTTCAAAAAATGAAAAAAATTGAAATCTTAAATTTTAACATCTCCAACACAATCATAACATAAATATTCCAACTAGAATCAAAGACAATGAAAGTAAACATTTAAAGTTCAACTAGAATTATACCTTTTTATAATATTTTGGGTTTAAAGTTTAACTATAAATAGATTTTTTTTTTTAGAAAAGTAAAATTTTCTACCATTTTCTTCACACCTCAACTCTTAACTATGAATAATATAAAGAGCTAGTATAGATTGGTGGACGTGAGATGAATTATTTTATCATGATAGTACGTACAATGAGAGCATTAGGCTTACAAATTGGGTTTAAAAAATAATACCCAAAACAAATAATTAAATAAATAAAATTAAAAGATATTAATTTAATTAATTCGGTTCGGTTCGGTTTCTAAACCACTAAAACCAAACCGAACCAAAAGAATTCTGTTCGGTTCGGTTTGGTTTTTTCGGTTTCGGTTCGGTTCGATTTTCGGTTTTTTGAACCCACCCCTAATGGATGGTCAGTGAAAGATTGATAGTTGAGATTAGCAGTCTACCTTCAAAGTTGAATTATTCAGAATCAGAACAGAAAAGACTACATAAGGAAATTCTGTCCTTTTCTTAATTTGGGCATGCATACAAGATTTTATATTTATAGGAAAACTAATGAAAAGTCTAAAAAAACTTCTCTTTTAACGAAAAGTTCTTTTTAAAGATATAGTGAATAGTGTCAGTTAAAGGTAAAAAAGTTATTTTTCGTTAAAAGTGAACAGTACCGGGACCTTTTCATTAAACCTCCTTATATTTATTGGGAGAGATGGATATTGGGAGGGGGATGGCTCAGAATTTACTAGGTATGGTTAAATGAATTAAATAAAGAGTCTTCTGACATTAACTATCTAGGCATCTATAGCAATGACATATGCCCAAGCACCAGTATGTTTAGTTTTCGGTTTTCTTATTTGCTTAGGCGACCCTAAGCAGTTTGGTCATCTAACTACTATTATATTCTCTGTCTATTCTCATCCGGGATAGTATTCGGAAAAGTAAAAGAACCAAATTTTTTAGAGTTCGATTGTCGCTCAACCTTTGTACCATTCATTTTTTTATTAGTTTTTTTAGCTAAAATGGTTTATCAGATTGTCATAATTTTTTATTTTGGTTTATGAGATTTAAAACGTTTGGATGAAGGATTGATGTCGCGATCGAGCTGGTCAAAGTGAAGGAGCATGCTTAGAGTGGAGACGTTGTTGTCTCAGACCCAGATTTAGATAGTAAGAGCTTATTGGGTAATAGGGTTAATATAAAGGATTAAATGTCAAAATGGTCCTTGTGTTATAGTCATATGACTAATTTAGTCCCCGTGTTTTCGATTTGGTTAATTTAGTCATCGTGTTTGTCTCTGTTAACCAATTAAGGACATTTCATTCAATTTCTTTTAAAAATTCATAAGAAATAATTATCCTTTCTCTTTACAAAAAATAAATAAATGAAATCAATGAGAAATAACATATATAAGAAATAAAACTTTCAATCTGGAAAATTATTAAGGTTGTGACATAGAAAAGAGAGTGGATAATGATAGGGAGGATGTTGGAGAGTTGGGAGAAGAATAATTTTTCTTTTAATTTTAATTTTATTTCATTTGAAATATTTTAAATCAAATAAAGTATAATTTTTATAAAGTATAATTTTTATAAAGAATATTATAATAATTTATAAAAAAAATTATAGGAATTAAATGGAAATGTCCTTAATTGGCTAACGGAGATAAACACAAGGACCAAATTGGCTAAATTGAAAACACAAGGACTAAATTGACCTAATGACTAAAACACAGGGAACATTTCAACATGTAAACCTAATATTAAACGACGTTGTTTTAGGTGTAATCGATTCGATTTTGTTTCTAAACAACTGAAACCAAAATCGAACCAACCACTTTCAGTTCGTTTTGATTTTTTTAAATTCGGTTTGGTTTTTTTCGACATCAGTTCGGCGTTCGGTTTGGTTTTTGATTGTTGAATCCACCCTTTATACCTTATAACCGTTGAGTCTCTCAATTTGTGTTTGTGACAACAATGCCTCTACTCCAAGCCTCCTCCCTCATTCTCACCAGCTCGACCGCGACATCAACCCCTCATCTACATGTTTTCCGACTCGCCTTACGCAAACCTTCACTGTTGATATCTCCGCCAACCTTTAAAGCATTTTTCTGCTTGTGCATGAAGTTTTGTTTGGTCAGGGGACTTGGTTTCATGAAAGTTAGTAATTGTTGCTTGGAGTATGGTGTGTATACCTAAGCATGAAGGTGGGCTTGGTCTTTGTGATTTGGTTGCTTTGAACTTGACGACTTTGATTAGTTTTGGTTGGGATGCTTTACAAACCTCTTCCCAGTAGGGTTTTCCCTCGTCAACGTTTTCCTCTTGAGTCATATAAAAAACCAAGATATCTATTTACGATCTTCTATGTGGCACAGTTCGAAGCGTGCTTTGCCTATTCTAAATAATAATAGTTATTGGATTATTGTGATGGGAAGTCAGTTTCCTTTTGGTTCGACAAATAGTCGGATGGCCTGATTATTGGCCCTTCATTATCTTCTTTCATTTCACCTACAGTTCTTCCTGCGGTTTCAAATGTTATTGAAGCTCAAAGTTGGTCGTTACTAGATTATTTTTGTAGATTTATTCCCTTAGACCATCTCTAACTCTTGGCCTAAAACCTAAAATTTTTAACCCGAAAAATTTAGGTTTTAACCCAGAAACAGCTTTTCTGCTCCAGCATCCTACCATAAAATTTTAGCCCCACATTATTAAAGAATAAATTTAGGTTAATTTATTTTTTAAAATTAACTTTAAATTTTTTTTATGTAGACTATCCTAAATTAATTTTATGAACATTTTAACCTAAAAATATTTAAATTCCGATAAATATTGAAAAATCACTAAATTGATACATGAAACTCATGAAACACTATGGAAGAATATGAAAATTATGATAGAGATGTATAAACACAAAATACATGAAACATACAAGACACACAGAACACATATGAAACACATACAAAACACATGATTGAGATGTATAACACACCAAACATGTGAAACACATGACACACATGAAACAAATATCAAATACATACAAAACACATGAAACGCAAACCTTCAATCATCCTCAATATAAGCATATTTTGAATATCTAATCATTACACGACATATTCACCAATCTTCCTCAAAGGTCCAATTACGACCTTTGATATGCTCTTTTGCCATCTTGAAAAATTTGGAATGGGAAGAAATGGTAGAAAGAAAAATTGGAAGAATTGTAGGAGAAAAGTGAGTTTTGTATGGATGTTTGAACAAATACATAGGTACTTATAGAGTTTTTAGGTGAATTTTGAGTTAATTTTTTTTTAATTATTTTAGCCGTTGGATTTAAATTTGGGCCGTTATATCTTTTTTTTACAGTTAGATCTGATTATATTCGATTTCAGCCGTTGGATTCATTGTCAACGAAAAATATTAATGTGATTTAATCGTGAGCGTTTAAATAGAAAATATTTGAAAGGGAAGAAAAAAGAAATAGGGGAGAATCTGGATCTTAAATTTAATATATATATGGAATCCTTTCACAAGAGGGATCCCCATTTTTTTAGAAAAATGGGGACACACTCTTGACCGTTGGATTTGACTTTAATGAAATTGTGTGGTTGAGATTGTGTGACATGTGTTTTGATCTCAACCACACAATTTCATTAAAGCCAATCCAACGGTCAAGATGATGTCCCCATTTTTTTAGAAAAATGGGGATCCCTCTTGGTAAGGGGCTTGATATATATATGAATGTAGGCCATTGGATCAACCAATGACCTGTTTATTTAAGCCATTGGATTAAAACAAAGTCATTGGCTCTCTGGTGCAAGTGACCGACATGCCCACGTGGGTGAGGACATGTAGGTCTCAGCCTTGGCGCGTCGCCCGCGTGTGCGCGTCTCCTAGGGGCGGCTGGCGCTTAAGCGCCGAGTTTCACTCGCACTGGTAGGATCCACACCATTTTCTGGGCTAAATCTATGCTGGTTTCTGGCTTTTTTTTAGGTTTTAGGTTTTAGATTTTAGGTCCAAATTAGAACTTTGGTTGGAATGGATTGGGAGGGGAATAGAAGGGAAATTATAGGTTTTAGGCCATGGGTTGGAGTTGGCCTTATGTGGTGCAACAGATTTTACGTTTACCTTTGCCTTTAAATGTAGAGGATGACAAATTGATCTGGAAGCCTAAGTCTATTGGAAAATTTTTCCTTTTCTTCTGGCTATCATCTTATTCAATGAAAACATAGAGATTGTGCTTAGGGTAAAGTTATTTCACCTTGACTATCTATTTTGGCTTGGCAACTTCTTTGTGATAAACTTCCTATCAAAGCTGCACTACAACGACATGGTATTTCTTTGGCGTCCATTTGTTGTTTATGTTATAATTATGAGGAATCTATTGTTCATCTTTTCTTTGGTTGTCGGATATCTAGGCAGCTTTGAAGGTCGTTAGAATGTCAATTTGGTACCTTTTTGTCTTTTTTTCTAGTCTTTATGTCTGTTTCTCTTTGGGATGCCTATGTACGTAAGCCTTTTCCCCAACAGTTGCATAATCTCTAAATTTTTGCGAATCTTTCTACTTTTCGACTATTTAGAAATCTCAAAATAAGTTTATTTTTTAGTGTCGTCTAATATATTTCCATCAATTTTGCATGACTATCAATTCTTGTTTTTTTTCTTAATCTCATGATGTTGTTCAATTTATTTTGCAAGTTTAGACCTTTAGGTTTGGTGATACACCCCGACTCGGAATGTCCACTAGGACTCCAAATCGAGCTGTGCTGGCCGACACTTGGAAGGTGACGAAGCCATAAAGTGTGATAATGTGTAAAATGTGAATAAATTTAAACCTAAAAGTGCCTAAGTGTACGAGTGAGCGGTGAGCGGTGAGCGGGTAGGGACTCGTTCCACGTGTGATTACAGAGCATAAGTAAAGTACAGTAAGGTAAGATAATGATTATGCCGTCATAAGAAGGCACCTATGTTAGAATATGCCACGAATCCTCGTCGATACAGAAACTTGCTACTAGAACCTGGAGGGGCGCAAAACAGAAAACATGAGTGGGCAAAAATAAAGCTTTTCAAAAACCGTTTCTCTTTCCAAAAATAGTAACCCCTCACCGTAAAACCCGTATAATTTCCCAGAAAATATAATAATACGTATAAATAGAAATCATACTCGAGAGTAGTGAAAAATCAAGTGTATGTCATGTCAAGTATGTCAGAAATGCAATAGGTAAGCCAAGTAAAATAAATCAATATAAAATGATGTGCCAGCCGGAGTCACCTAACGTGACCTGTACGACTGAGTCTATATCTCAAATCAATTCCTGCACACGAGTCAGAACTACCTAAGGTGGTATGTATGACAGGCTGGGTGTATATAAATACGCTCGAGTGCTACGATCACGTGAAGGTTGTGCAAAGTATCACAAGTCACCTACGAGTCGGAACCACCTAAGGTGGTCTGTACGACAGGCTGGTACCTGCCTTGGATCCAAGGCGATAATGTGGTGCGGGAGGTGAACGATCACGTGAAGGTTAGGCCCTGGCCTCGGGCGGAGCACTAACACTGGGGTGCAGGATATTAAGCATTAAGTGCAACCCAACATAACCATACACACTATCATCACTATACACTCACCTGAAGCTTACCTGAGCATCCACAACATCAAGCAACAATATGCATAACTATATTAATGCATATTCAAAAATGTAATGCAATTGACATGGCATTTAAATCGTAAAACCGTTTAAAATAATTTCTGGGAAAACATAAAACATATATATACGTTACGTATATATGTAGAAAACCAAAAGCCCACTCACCTAGAGTCCGTGCTACAACTTCCTAACACGAATATTGAGGCGTTCCGAACGATCGGCGCCTATAACAATTATCAAACCACATCTCAGAATCCTTATCGATAGAACATGTAACTTACATAAAACACATCCCTAAGGACATTCTAAAATGATTTGAGACCCATTGACCAAAAGTCAATCGTCGATCAAAGTTCGACGGTAGGGTCCACAACACTACATAACTCGATCCGGAAAATCCGTATATCAGATTTCTGATCCGTAACTTCCAAAGATCAACATTATGCTTCTAAAACATCATCCTAAAATTTCATTATGATCCAACGGTTGGATCTCCGCCAATTACGAATTTAAGTGGCGAACTTACAATTCCAATTCGGGAAGATCCGCATGTCGGATTCCCGATCCGTCAGTTCATGTGATACTCAAATATTATGAATAAAAATCTATTAAAGTTTGATGACGATCCAACTGTCGGATCGTCGATTCATATAATAACCTATTAACGCATCGTAGAGAATTTAGGTTCTAACGATCAACCTACGCCATACGATTATCAGAACTGAACTCAAGGCATCTAATTTAGCCTAAATATAGCATCGACGGCCCTTGGCCACGTGCCACCGTGGGTGGCGGTCAGCCGCCCCGACTTGCCGGAAAATTCAATTATTTTTAAAAATTACCAAAATTTACAAGAATGAATATCTCAATGAGATGAACAACTTTCATACCTGTAACTAAGGCCAATTTAGCCTGGAAACACCTCAATTTCATGAAAACATGTCGGCACCCTTAACTTGGGTGTGCTTGATTCAACCTTGATTCGAACTCCGACGCCCCCAAACCTGTTTGGGCTTTGTTCCTGGGATCAAGAGGAAGCTAATGGTGGTGGTGGTGGTGGTGGTGGTGGTAGTTGCAGCTTTCAAATTTGGCAGATCGTTGCCTAGCTACCCACGGCGTCGTCGCCGCTATCCCCCTTGAAACTAGCTCAAATCTCGTTAAATCTTTGGTGATCAATGAAGGGGAAGAGGTGTAAAGGTTGTTATAGGTGACGGGGTATCCTAATTCACCGATAAAATGGTGAAATTTCGTCGGAAAAACTCGGGAAGGTCCGGGTCTGAGCCAGGTCGAAAGGGAATCCGGCCTGATCCCCTTCTTCTCACTTCCCTCATTTCCATCCTTTCTTCTTTCTCTCATTGGTCACTCTCATTTTCCCTCTCTTCCTATTGGTCCGGTTCCTCCCTCATTTCTCTTCTTTATATTCCATCTCCACCGCCCATCACTCTTTCCTTTTAATCTAAGCCACACACGTGGCCTTCCTTATTTGGCTCCTGAAATCTGGAGTATTCCAGATTTTAATGATTTTACAATTTTGCCCTCGACTTTAAACGTTAATAACTCCAAATCACGAACGGTTTGCGCCTACGAGGTCGAGCTCTATCCAAATATGTCAAGAAACATGACAAAATATACAAGAATCACATACCTCCTCGAAAAATCACGTTTTGCCCCTAGAGCATTTCCGTAATTTTACGTATTAAAATTATAAAAACCATAACTTTTAGGGACGAGCTGTTACATTTGGCTTTAGAGGGGTTAGATTTTATGTTCCCTTTCTTTTCTTTGTATCTTTATTGTTTTCGTTTCTAGAAAGGTAAGATTTATGTCTCTCTTCTTTTTATGTACTTTTTATTCTTTTTCTTGTATTATGAAAGGTTAGATTTATATTCTTTGACTCTGTGTAACTTTTTAAAATTTTTTTTCATAATCTCTCACTTTACCGACAAGGTTTAAAAAAAAAAAGAAGAAAAAAAAAGCCTATTCCTTTCTGCTGGGATATTTGTGTGCGTCAAGACTCACGGCAGCGTGCAAATCAGAATAGAAAAAGAAAACACATGCGTGCAGTTCCGTCCACAGTGCTCGTGCTCCATAGCTACTATTTAAATCGCATCCCTTGTAGTTTAGAAAAAAGTTCCTCAAAAGGAGGGGTAGTGGTGCTGCGTCGAAAACGGGGTTTGTATGGTCTGTGTCTTTCCCGGAGCTTGAGATCTGTCAGATAGGGGTCACCACCGTGTTCCCTATTTCAGTGGGCTTCGACTCTTCTGTCCGATCTGTAAGTTGCGAAGTTTGGCTGAGTTCAGGAGGTTTTCTTTAGGTGTGGAGCTGTATTGTTTTGTTGGCAAGTCTTGGATATAGAGGTTTTTGAAGGGAAACTTTGGTCCTCGGAATGAGGTGGTAATGGTGCCTAGATTGGCTCAGATCTGTCGATTCGGGAGTCACTGCCTTTGCAATTTAAGTCCCTAGAAGTCGGTGCTCGTTGGTGTGCTATGGAGGAGGTTCGCAGGAGAAGAGAAGTTGGGGGTGCTCTCTAGTTTGTTTCGGGGTTCCGAGAGCTTCGGCGAGAGTCTTTACGGGAGTGAGGGGATGGCTTATTGGAGACTTTGGTTTAGCAGACAGGGGCAAGCCAAGCAGATCCACTGGGTTCATGTGAGAAAGGCCTGAGGAAGTAAGGTGAGGATTTGTGAGGCCTTAATCCGGCCATGTCGGTGGAACAAGATAAAAGAGAGATTGAGGTTCTGGGCTCACGCTTTGGATTTAAACTGAAATTGTCTGAGAATGAGCGAGATGGGATCAACATTGAAAATAAAGATGTTGATGGAGCTTTGCTAGGATTTCAATACACTCTGATAGGAGAAGTACTCACTACCAAGGAGATTAATGGCGAAGCCTTCATTGACTGCTTCATGTCGCTATAGAGGGGAAGAGAAGGAGTCTCTATCAGGGACATCGGGGAGTGCAGGTTCCTGGCACGGTTTGCGGGACAACGCGACCTGCAAAGAGTGATGGATGCAGACCAGCCTTGGACTTTCAGGAATGACCTGGTCTTAGTGGCGGACCGAACGGAGTCTGGACTCAATAAATGGGCCCCTATCTATGGGTACGTTCTTGGTCCAGATCCACAATGTTCCGCCGCTTAGTATGACCATGGCGGTTGCGGAATCAATTGGGGGATTGATGGGTTCTATTCAGAAGGTAGATATTGTGGGGAGTCGCGACTGTATAAGAAGATTCCTCCGTGCAAAAATCAATTTCAATGTTCGGGAACCCCTTATGATGGAAAGGTATGGGTTGATTTCAAATATGAATCGTTACCAAAATATTGCCTAATCTGTGGAATGTTGGGTTATGCAACGAGAGTTTGTAAGAGTCTTCAGAGCGATGGAGGAGGACAAAACGAAGGCTTAGGGGACTGGGAAGATGCATACGCTTTCCGAGGTTTGGATGCGATGACTGACCTTTGGGGCAACCCTTTGATTACAGGCTCACATAGTAAAGACTCTGTGAGATCTAATGGTGGGCGAAGAAGCTCCAAAAGATGGAAGGACGAATGGAGTGATGAACATGAGGGGGTGAGGAAATCAGGCCGATCCTCAACGGCATCAGGGATTGGGCAACGAACACCATCCGGGGGTGGGATATCACAGAGTGAGGAAGCGAGCTCAGCTAAAGAGGATGAGGAAGTGATTGACACAACTATCTCACCAAGAAAGCCCCGATGGTCGTCAAACAAGCAGGAAAAGGGGGACTCATCCCTTGTAAGCAAAATTCAGCGCCAAAGGATGAAGGAAGAGGATGTTAGAAGGGCTAGAGAGCTAGCCTTTGATGCATGCTTAATTGGCCCGGGGGGAGTAGTTGTTGCTGGTGTTAAGCATGTTGAGCTTAAGGAATTATGCGAAAATGATGAAGGGGATGTGCTGGCAGGTGTACCACCGGAATGTGACAAAGGCTTTGACCTAAATGTTGGAATGCAATCTCCAGATGAGGCAGAACGTGTTAATCCTATATGGGTGGGTGACCTAGCTCTGCAGATTACGGAAGAGAACATGGACGGGGGAACAACCTTATGAGTGATGATCCGTTTGAATTGATACCCATTATTGAGCTGGTGACGACCGAGCAAAAAAGAAAGAATTGCTCATACCAAGAGGTGATGTATGTTGAGCCAGAGGAAGGCTTAGAACCGGAGCGCAATCGCCCATGAAAGTGTCCAGTTTATGAGGCGGAGGAGACCAGCCTTGAGAGGTCTCCCAAGTCTCCATGAAGCTACTAGCATGGAACTGTCAGGGTATCAGGGCTGACCTGACGGTGGACAACCTGTTGGAACAGAATAGGATTCACACCCCCGACATAGTGATTCTGCTGGAAACAAAAAACAAAAGCAGTCGCTATGGTTTTCTGAAGAAAAAAAAGTTAGGGTTGGAGTTCATGCACGCTGTGGAGCCTAGGGGAATTGGATGAGGTTTATGTGTGATGTGGAAAGATGCTTCTCAGGTGGTATGGATCAAGTCCAGAGACTTCATGATTGAGGTGGAAATCTGGGATGACAGAAAACAGTGTGTCTGGCACCTGTTTACTATCTACGCTAGCACGGATGAGAAAAAACGAAGGGACCAATGGATGTCGTTAAGTCATCGGATTATCAGAGCCGGAGAGAGATGCCTCCTAATTGGGGATTTTAACGATATACTGAGCAACGATGAAAATGAGAGAGGCAACTACAGAACGGTGGCCAGCCTGAGACACTTCAGAAAGTTTGTGCCAAGGAATGAACTTATGGATTTAGGTTATGAGGGCTACCCTTTCACATGGAGGAACAATAAAGAAGCTGGGCCAATTCAATAACGCCTTGATAGCGGTTTGGCTAGTATGGGCTGGCAAAACATGTACTAGACACAAAAATTGTGCATTTGGTTTTAGAAGGGTCGGACCACGCTATGCTTGGACTATCAACGGAAAAAGCCAGGGTTATGAAAGGGAAAAGATTCATGTATGATGCAAGATGGAGCAAGCAACCTGAGTGCCGAGATTTGGTATGTGGGGAGTGGCGTGTGAACTACAATGGCTCGCACGGCTTCCAGCTCAGTGAAAAGCTAAAATCCCTTGGGCGAAGCCTGAAAGTGTGGTACAAAGGAAGATCAAGGAACTCGAAGCAGTCGATTGATCGACTAAAAGGAGAGATCCGAGCGGCCTACATGTCAAAAAAAATTTCTTTTAAGGAGGTGCGACTTAAGGAGAGGGAGCTAAGAGAAGCAAATAAGGAAGAAGAGATGTTCTGGCGCGTGAAATCTAGAGTTCAATGGCTTAATGAGGGTGATAAGAGCACAAAGTTTTTTCACGCCCAAACACTGAAACGGAGGAGATTCCATCAAAATTGGGGGTTAGAAGATGATCACGGAAAATGGCATGAAAGTGAAGAGGAGATGCCGGAGATTGCGGTGGAGCATTTCTCCAATTTGTTTCGATCCTGTCGGCCAAGTCAAGTTGAGCACATTGCGAATCGTTTGGGCGCAAGGGTGACTCAAGATGATAACTTGATGCTTGTGGCCCCGGTGACGGAAGGTGAGATACATGAGGCTGCCTTCCAAATTCCCCCTACAAGAGCCCCTAGGCCCACGGGTTCTCTGGTAGTTTTTACCAAGACCATTGGGAGGTGGTTGGAAAGGACGTGATTAACATGATTAAGGCATTCTGGCACTCGGGTAAGCTTATAAGGAAACTAAACCACACCAACCTGGTTCTTATCCCAGAAGTGTCGTGCCCTAAGAATTTGAAGCAATACCGCCCCATTGCTTTATGTAATGTTAGCTATAAGATTCTTGCTAAGGTTTTAACGAACCGTTTGAAAAGAGTTATGCCGATGGTAATAAGTGATAATCAATCGGCCTTTGTTGCGGGGAAGCAAATACAGGACAATATCCTTGTTGTGCATGAGATCATTCTTTCCCTCATGCATCAGAAAAAGGCGGAAACGGCGGGTATGGCAATAAAACTGGATATGGCGAAGGCTTACGATCGGGTGGAATGGAATTTCCTTCTTGCCATGATGGGGAAATTGGGCTTTGATCCGTTGTTCTGTAGATGGATCAAAGGGTGAATCTCCACGGTGCCTTTCAGTATCTTAATGAATGGAAACCCAACTGGGTACATACTGCCACAGATGATGCTGCGGCAAGGCGACCCTTTATCCCCATATTTATTTCTCCTTTGTACTGAGGGTTTCTCTGCTTTAATTAGGTGTGGACTGGAAAATGATGCTTTGCACGGATTCAAGGTCTCTACCAAGGGGAGACCTATTCTTCGCAGACGACTCGGTGCTGTTTTGTAACGCTACGACTGAGGATGCGCAGGGTGTGAGAGAGGTTTTAAGGGTCTATGCTTGTGGGTCGGGGCAAGAAATAAATTTGTCAAAAAGCTCCATCTTCTTTAGCCCAAAGACCAAAAAATGTGCCAAGCAGGAGATTGTAAAAATTCTAAATATCCAAAGTAAGGAAGGCTTCAGAAAATACCTTGGATTACAGGCTGATTTTGGTCATTCCAAGAAAGATGTGTTTGAGAATGTCCGTGAACGAGTCCAAACCCGCATGGCGGGTTGGGCGGAGCAATTTCTTTCTCGGGCGGGGAAGGAAATCCTCATAAAGGCAGTGGCCATGGGTATGTCCAACCATGCCATGAGCTGTTTTAAACTTCCCATCTGTGTGTGCAAAGATATTGAGAAAGCTGTTAGGAATTATTGGTGGAGGGGGAAAGGCTGCAGGAAGGACGTCCATTGGGTTGCCTGTGAACGACTAAGATCGCAAAAACGCAATGGTGGACTGGGGTTCAAGGACATCCAGTGTTTCAACCTCGCCCTCCTGGCTAAGATTGGATGAAGACTCATTCATAAGCCTGATTCCCTTCTTGCTAATGTGTTGAGAGACAAATACTTCCCGAGTAAGACTTTCAGAGAAGCTTGTTGTGGAAGAGGAACGTCCTGGGGCTGGAAAGGTATCTTTGAAGCACGAAAGGTGTTGGATAATGGCATCAGATGTCGATTGGGTGATGGAACCTGCATTAATATCAGGGATGACCCATGGTTCCTAAAACCCTCCACCTTCAAAGCTCGGACCCGTGCGGGCCTGCAAGCAACTCTGGTTAGTGATCTTATTGATCCAATCTTGGTCGCGTGGAAGACTGACCTTATTGCTGGAGGTTTTATAAAGATGATGTGGCATCGATTCTCAGTATTCCTCTAAGTAGGAGTAGGCAAGGGGATAGATTGGTTTGGCATCACTCAAAGAAAGGGGAGTATACTGTTAGAATCAGATACGGGGTGGCCTTGGGGCTTATGGAAAATGGCGACTTGGGGAGAAAAGAGCATGGTGCACTGAGTTCAAACTCAAGCCTCAACCAAGTCTGGAACAAGATATGGAGTTTGGAGGTCCCTAATAAAATGAAGTTCTTTGTCTGGAAATGCTGTAATAATGCCTTGGCGGTCCGAAGGAATCTGAAAAGAAGACATATGAAAGTCGACAATGTTTGTGAGATGTGTAAGCAGTTCGATGAGACGGAGAACCATATTTTCTTCCCACGTGAAATCAGTCATATTTTCTGGTTCTGTTGCCCCCTTCAGATTAATTCTTTTGAGCTGGAGGGGGCCGATTTCCTTGCAACCTGGGTGAAGTACTGTAACCGGGTCAAATGAAAAATTAACGAACTTGAATTGCTACAAGAATTTGTGTTTGGTCTTTGGCATCTCTGGAAAAACAGAAATGAGATGGTGTGCAAGGATGTGCATCTTCAACCTTTAGAAATCCTGGAGCTATGGAAAAGGAACCTCGCCGAATTTCGGGATGCAAGTGTACAATGGGCTGCGGGTGTAAAACCTCTTGATGGCACTTCTGTCTCAAATCCTGGAAGACGAAGGGAGCATTGGCAGAAGCCGGGGTTCGGGACAATTAAGGTAAACACTGATGCCGCTTGGTGTAAAGAGACTTTGTGTGCTAGTGTGGGCTGGGTTGCCCGTGATTTTGCTGGCATCTTGCAAGCAGCGGGGGGCTCGGGCGGTTTCTTCTGCCACAGTGTTGCAGCGGCTGAGGCCATTGCAATCCGTAATGCCTTAGAGTTCTGCATTAAGCTTGGCTTTAGTACAATGATTGTGGCATCTGACGCCAAGGCTCTCATCCAAATGATTAGGAAGGAGATTACCCTTGATTTCAGTCTGGAATGTACTCTTGGTGACATGGAGATTCTAGCATGTGGCATGGAGTCGGTGACTTTCGATTTCGTTTCCAGGGAAAGTGACTGTGCGGCTCACTCGGTGGCTAAGTTTGTATTCCAGGAGGGTAAGGACTTTGTTTAGGACTGTATTGGGCTTGAATTTCTGTTTATTATTCTGGCACAGGATGTAAAACTCTCTATTCGTCTTTAATTTTAGTTCTAACTTTTGATAAAAAAAAAAAAAAAAAAATCGCATCCCTTGTGTACTTCTATTTCCTGCACAATTGTTTTGGTCAAGATTTTCTGCATCATTAATCATTACTTCTACTATTTGTTGTATAAACTAGGGCTGGGCACGGGCCGGGCCTGGCCGGGTAGAGAGATTTTAAGTTTGAGAACCGAACCTAACCCGGCCTGTTTCAAACGGGCCGGTTCGGGACGGGTCCACAGGTCCAATTACTTTTTCTTTTTTTTTTTTTGGGTCTGGTATTGGGCTCCTTTATTATTAACAACAACTCACATATTTACATTACAAGAGAGGCCCAACAGAAAAAACCAAGCCCAACAGAAAAAACCCTATCAGCCTATCAGGCTGCATCCTCCGCCGCTGCTGCATACAAAAAGCGCTTTTCCAATTGGCACTCCACCTTGTAAGACTGAGCCTTGTTCTACAATCG
Organism: Cotoneaster glaucophyllus; assembly: GCA_036320875.1. Classification (NCBI taxonomy): domain Eukaryota; kingdom Viridiplantae; phylum Streptophyta; class Magnoliopsida; order Rosales; family Rosaceae; genus Cotoneaster; species Cotoneaster glaucophyllus. The sequence goes on along the minus strand of CM070069.1, from coordinate 18,693,949 downwards.
AAAACTAAATTCAAAAGACAAAGCTTGAGCAATCAAATTTACAATACAAACAAAAAATGACAAAGCTTGAACAAATAAACAAATCTCAACCAAAATTAAATTGTCGGTCATATAAATTCTAAATTACTGAATGATTAGCAGATTACTGAAAGCTTAAGCTTGCCAACTTCATCTTCATATGCAGATTAATGAAAGATTCAAAATTTATGCAACTTCATCCGATTTCCCCACCAACCCAGAAAATAAAAAATTCGAATACTCCCCATAACCTAGAAAATTCAAAAATCCTAAATCCCTGAACTCAAAAACCCAGATAATTCAAAAACCCTAATCTAGAAATTACCTTAATTTGAGAGAAGATGACATGATATTTCGAATTGCAGGCATAACTAATACCGTTGAAGGAACAAACAAACTCCGAGCATTTAGAAAAAATTACAGTACATGGTAAGTTGAAAATAATAAACAAAATAACAATACAGATGCATGTTGAACTATTTTACCAGGTAGAACAGCAAGATAAGACGGGCTGTTGGATACTGCCAGAGAAATCTTGTGGCTCTGACAGCTCCTGAATCTAATAGTTTAGCCGCCTTCTGCAACTGCATGAGATGAGGTGAAACTTAGAGTAAGAAACGGAGATCTAGAGTTGTCATAGGTAAGAAAGAGGTTTACCTGAATGCTTGCCCCAGCCATATGACGGTGATGGACTGAGAATCGAGAGGGACGACTCTGGGAGAGAGAGAAGGACGAACGAGAGATCGAGAGGGAAAGAGAGGGAAGGACGAACGAGAGGGGACTGAGAATCGAGAGGGACGAATCTGGGAAAGAGAGATCGAGATGGAGGGCTCGGGAGTCTTCGAGAAAGATGTGTGAGATTTGAGTGTGTGTGTGTGTGAGAGAGAGAGATTTGAGTGTGTGGGTGTGTGTGATACGGTTTGGGCCGGGGGCCCGTCACTTTGAAAAATTGGAACCGGCCCGCCCCTTTGTTTACTTGGACCCGCCCCGCCCCGCCCCGTTTTGTACATAAAATATTATGGACCCGCCCCGTACCCGCCCCGAACCGTCTATACCCGCCCCTACCCACGGGCCTAGGGCCCGTTTGCCCAGCCCTAGTATAAACGCTTTTAGTACGTTGTTACCAATAGATTATTAAGGATGATGTAAACAAAGTCCAAATGCAAAAATGAATAAAAAAAACTAAAAGCAAATCGGAAAAGAAAACACAAACAAAGATTTATCAAGGGATCGTACATATATGCACCTCTAAATCTAATGATCTTGAAGGATAACAATTTTTCTCTAGGTGTTTAGATAATAGTTGGCAAACATACATATTCGTATCAAATTTATGGACAATAAAATGTCTTAATTAGTGTTTTAGATTTACAGTCTAATAACATATTAGACTATCGGACTAATGACACTCGTTTTTTCAATGTGCTTGAAAAAACATTTAATGTCAAATTTCATAAACCAAAATTAAAAATAACATTCCTAATGCAACCCTAAACCATCTTAATGTGAGTCAATAAAGTTAAAAACCAATCTTTGAACGGTTACTTTTTAGTTTTTTGAAACAATGCTTTGTCCTTGTGTACAGAATTCCTCAAACAGTACTATTCTTAATTTAAAGAAAAACACTGTTTTAATTATCATCTGCTGTACAAAATACACTATATATACAGCGCGTGCTTAACTATGCATGCTGCTGAGAGTAAAGATGTAGCAGACACGCAGGATTTGAACTGTGTCTGTGTACAATATTTTTCCATATAGTGATATTCACGTATTTCTTTTTTATTTTTTAAACAACTTCTTGATTTTAGACCTTTGAATTGAACGAATTGATTCAATTAAAGAAAATTAAATGATAAAAATTAAAAAAAATGCGTGAAAAGTAAAAATGAAAATGTAGATAGTATCGTGCCCAATTTTGTGAGTACATTACATCTATGAGTAGGGCGTACAGTGGATCAAGACAAGAGCCAGCTGAGGATTGTCAAAACAAACCATATCAGGGGCAAGGCTGGCTTTTGGCTTTGTGAGGATCCCAGAGATTCGTCAATTTTGTCTGTTAATCGTATATCGTACATCAGAAATTATTTTAAATATTTTTATTTAAAATTAAACACAAACAATATTTGACAAAAATTGACTGCACGATATACAATAAATAGGTACAATTTACGAATAAAACACATCCAAAATAATGGAATACATAATTATATTAGGCTGGCTTTTTGTGCGTTTATTAAGAGAAGGCAGAGTTATACGGAAATCGTAAGACCGGAAAATTGCGAAAGAGGAAAAATCTATGGCAATTTGGTAGTGTCAGATTTCCCTAAAAACAGCTACACAACAAACTGCAGGGAGCTGTCACACAAAGCTTTGTCTCTCCTTGGGTGAATAAAAGTACATTTTCTTGGCCAAACTAAAATGTGAGTTAGAAAAGAACTTTATATGATATGAGCATATCGTTATAATGTTATTGTGTTAGTGTGTCATGTTGTGTTAATAAAATAATGTTATATATAAGTTTTTTTTCTTATTTCACGTAACATTATGTCATTCTAGTAAAATGTTACAATGACTGAGTACTTGTATTATGAAAGTTGTTCTAGTGTGCCACTGGAATTGTGAATTTTGATTGGTTGATCATACAATTGCTCAAATCATAACAAAGAGAAGAAAAAGTGGTGGTGGTGGTGGTCATGGCGGTGCACCATGCACTATAATCTGCAAGTTCATAATAATGGGGCATGGTGGTGGTGACCCTCAAGGCAGAGATTCAATTGAGCTGACTGCAATTAACTTGAAAGGCTCTTCATTGTGTTTGGACTTGGTCCACATTCATAAATCACCCAAAAAGATTGCAATAATTAGCCAAAGTGTGTACAAAGATTCAAAATGATGGGAATCATTATATGAATCCATGCACATTATCCATAAAGACCCTCATCATTCAAAGGAGCATTGCATTATTCCATAGTAAAAAATTAAGAATCATAGCAAAAGAAGGAGAGGGAAAAGAAGCATTTGAGTTTCGGTACAGATCAAGCGAAAACTTTTAATCATTTAAGTTACAAGTTTTTTTGTTGTAAAAGTTAAGTTCAAAGATGAATAAGATGTTATGAAGTGGACTTGGTTATCTTCGAATATCTCTCTGAAGCAATATATCATAATCCAACTGCTCAAAATTTCAATAATTTATTTTTATATTTTCTTATTGAAATGATGTTAATAGATTAGCGAGTTGAAGTACGTATAAAGTTTAGTCATCAGATTATAATATTTTATTCTTTAAACCCGCACAAAATATAAATAACAAATTCAAAACTCTGAGATTAGCTATCATTAAGCATCGAGAATCTTTTGTCATTTTTCATTTCTATGGCCATTGCACTCTCTTCTGTAAACTTCACCTTTTTCCTGCTTTGAACAAAAACACATGTCGGTATCAAAAGGCACCATAAACTTTCATCATCCACCCAAAAGCAAAACCTCATAAATTAAAACAATCGCAAAGTACTTCACATCTCCCTTTAATCATCACCTATACTTACACTCCTATGCTTTTTCTTTTCCCTTCGCGCACAAAAAATAAGCACTAAAGGGCAGTTTCATCACAGAAAAACCGACAAGTTAATTAAAGGACCCTTTATTAAAATAGGGGGTGCTAGCAAAGATGGACCTTCATTCTCTTTTTATTTTTTATTCTTTCATTCTTATCTTGCAATATTACACGATACCAAAATTGTTTAATTTTTATTGCACATTTTAAAAACCAACCCTGCAAAGCTAATAAGAAATAAGAAATTATATCAAGGGATCCCTTAATTAACGATTTAGTTAATGTCTTTGCCACTTAGTATTACAGTTTAATGATATTTCTCTTTACTTGTAAGTGATAGGTCTTAGATTTGATTTTCGCCAAATGCCAATTTGAACCACTTTATTATTAATCCATTGTGAGCCTTAGCTCGCTCATCTAACCCAATTTCCCAAAATTTTACGTAAACCTCTATGAGATAAATATTCTTAAAAATTAACGTGGTCAAAATTTTAGTTTTAACTAAACAATATGGTTTGTCTATTTGTTAAATAGTCATTAGATAATTAACCAATTTTAGATTTAATTGATTGTTGATAACACTGATCTTCTAGTAAAAAATTGACGGCTTCTGATCATCGTGTAGTGGTTGCAAAATCAGAATGAAAGATAAAAAGGATTGTAACAAATGAAAAGATTACTACAAATGATTTGGATAAAAAAGTAAAAACATTAACCTTGTCTTTTAGGTGTCTTATTGGACCCCACAATCGTTCAAAGTCCAAGGGGCCCATGAATATCTCATTCGGGGCCATCCGTACACTGTTGATGGGCTTCTAAGCAGGCCTAGCCTACCATACTTTCTCATTCGAAAGTAAGTGGCCCAGCAATAAGAGTGTGGACTGTGGTTCAACAAAAAAAAAAAAGAGAGGTTCTGAGTTTGATGTTCCGAGTTGGTAAGTCTACTTGATTATGGCCACGGATAGAGTAAATTTCCTCATAGTCTTTCCGGGCTCGAAATGGATGAATAACCATTGTTTACCACAAGTTATTCCTTTTTTTTTTAATAAAAAAATTGCATAATCAAATTGAAAGCGAAATTATGAAATATTCTTATGAAGCTTGGAATGGATATGCGTTTGCTTAATCTCCTCAATCATGGAGGGGGGGGGGGGGTAGCAAAATTAAAAGATTGTAACATCATTTTCGTCAAAAGTGCATCAAACTAGGGCTTCGCTTTCACTTTATGTTTTTATTTTTTATTTTTTTCTTGGAGGTGACAAAAGGAAAAGGCTTTGATTGTTGGGACCAAAAGAGCAAATACGTACATATATATATATATATATATATAGATGTTATAATGAAAAGACTCTGGCCAAACATTATCCTTAGGCTTTCTTTGACCGGTAACCATCCACAATATTATATGGCTGCATTAGCCTTTGGCTTTCCTTGACTGGTCATCACGATATTATATGGTTGCAGATAACGTTTTATCGCTCAGTGGTTGAAAGTAATTATGCATATTTATAATTGTGCGGGTTTGATCCTATTGATCAGCCTTTTTTTTTTTGATAATGTAACATACTAACGTTATCGTTTGTCAATAAAAAAAAATTAAATGGTTCCTAAGCATAATGAATCAGAGAATCACTTTGTTTTGCTTTTCTGAGTGCAAAATGTATCCCTTTGCATTCAAAAATGGGTTACAAAAGATTAAGAACTGTGGTTACCTGGATATTTCACCTTTTTTATTCTCAATAAAGATAGATTAGTATTTAGATTTGTGATCGATAGGGTGAGAGCGATTCGAGTTTATCGGGCACAAGTTCTGAAGTTCCTAAGAGGTATCAAAGGGTTTGATCCAAAACGGTGTGTGAGAGATTAAGACCTTGAATCATCGGAGTGGAGATCGGCATGATTGACAATGTCTTGTATGGTTGTAACTTTTGCTTGCGTGATTTTTTATTTCCTTTGTGGGAGGGCAGAGCCAGGATTTTTTTCTTGGATAGGCTCGTTGAAATTAGTATCATAAAATCATATGTTTATTTTTGTTTTATATAAAATTATATAATAATCAATATAAAAGAACAACAATGGAATATAAACAATTTTCAAAATCATAACCCTAACCGATAACTTCAAGGACCATATAAATAATTAACTTACTAAATAAATCAAGCATAAGTAAATAAAAAGATTAAGAACGTACTAAAGGTTCCATTCATTAGAAAATCGGAACAAAAAGTAAGGAATTGCGGAGATAGATATTTAATTGTGAACTAAACGACAATTCTTTTTCTTTTCTTGAGTAAGAAGTACAAAGGCTAAATTGCATAAGATAAATGATTTTTTTCTTTAACGAATATGTTAGAGGGGGAAGGGAGATAGAACTAATTTATTATTATTAGCATAAAAAGTATTATTTATTATATATCCTCTACTAAATATACATGAAATAATAACCTGTATTAGAGATGAGTGGTGTGACGACCCCTCCCTAATTTTACATTTTTATAAATTAACTGACACACCTCGACCCATACTGTCAACCAGGACTCCGAATCAAACTGTGTTTGCCGACACCTGGAAGGAGACGAAGCCATAAAGTGTAGTGATGTGGAAAATGGGAATAAATTTAAACCTAAAAGTGCCTAAATACAAAAGTGCGGTGTGAGCGGGAATGAACCCAATTCACACGTGATGATAGAGCATAAGTACATAACAGTAAAATAGGGTGAGAATTATACAATCGATGGTAATCGTCTACACCAAGATTTGCCAATAATCCCCGTCGGTACGAAAACTCTGCTACTAGAACCTGGAGGGGCGAAAAACAAGGGTGAGTGGGCATGAAAATAAAGTTTTAATAAAACCTTTTGAAAACGTTATAAACCCCCGCCGTAAAACCAGTATAGTTTCCAGAAAATCATACTACGTAAGTATGAAAAACCAATGCATAAAAGCAGTGACAACAAAAACATGCCATGTCACAATATCTCAGCAAAAATAAATGTAAGTCAGGTGTGAATAATCAACTAGCGTGCCAGTCGGAGTCACCTAATGTGACCTGTACGACTGGACCTATTGTTCATCAGTTTATACTAGCACACGAGTCGGAGTCACCTAATTTGACCTATACGACAGGGCTGGGTGTAAATATGTACGCTCTAGTGCTACGATCACATTAAGGCTAGCGATAAATTGCGGGTCACCTACGAGTCGGAGTCACCTAATGTGACCTGTACGACAGGGTTGGCACCAAACTTGGATCCAAGGCGAGCGTGCGGTGCGGGAGGTGAACACCACGTGAAGGACTGGCCTTGGCCCGGGGTGGGAGCACTAACACCGATGTGCAGCAATGATAAGCATTAAATGAATATATGCATGCCAGTATGATACAACAATTCCAATCACAAAGTAAACTCACCTGAACTTACTTGCGCATCCCGTAGGATCGTTTGGCATTTCACAATTTCATAACAATGCAACATTTTAAATATAACATTATTTAATCATGGCATGATATGCATAAATCAGTTCAAAACATTTTTGGAAACTATAAAGTTTATATATATATATATATATATATATATATATATATACACTATAAAAAGAAAAAGACCCACTCACCTGAGGTTCTCCTTAGCATGAATATCGAGGCGCCACGAACAATCGTTGCCTATATCAAATATCCAGTCATGTCTTAGAATTCTTATCGATAGAACACGTAACTTACATAAAATACATCCCCAAGAACGTTCTAAAATGATTTGAGACCCATTGACCAAAAGTCAACCGTCGATGAAAGATCGACGGTAGGGTCCACAACCCTACGTAACTCGATCTTGAAGATCCGCATTTTAGATTTCCAATCCGTAACTTCCAAAGATCCACATTATGCTTCTAAAATATCATACTAAAGTTTCATTACGATCCAACGGTTGGATTTCTGTTAATTGCAAGTTCAAGTGTCGGTTAACGTTTTATTTTATGAACTTACAAATCCAATTTGGGAAGATCTATGCATTGGATTCCCACTCCATAAATTCCTATGGTCCTCATATATTATGTACTATAATGTATTAAAGTTTGGTGACGATCCAACGGTTGGATCGTTGGTTGCTATAATAATCAAGTGGCGGACCTTAATGGAACTAGGTTCAAACGATGGAAATTCGTCAATCGGACTTCACATATGGAATTGGAGAATCAAATTTAGCCTAGGAAGGTCAGGGGGTGCCACGACACGCCGTCGCACATGGCAGTCGGTCGCCCCGACTCGCCGGAAAAATCAATTATTTCTAAAAATTCTCAAACTTCACAGAAATGAAGATCTCAGTGAGTAGAGTAAGTTTTATACCTATGGTCAAGTCCAATTTAGCCGGGAAAAGCCTCAAATCGCCATGGACTCGCCGAAACCCTAGAATTTGGGTAAGCTTCGATTCGACTTCATTGATGTTCCGATACCCTAGCTAGAGTTTGGGCCTTGCTCCTGGGCTCAAGGGAGGTCAACTGGAGGTGGTGGCCGTAGAAAATTGTTACAGGAACGGCGGCTTCGCCACCGTGCACTCACAAACCCATACGGTTCGTTCTCCACAATACGGGGCCAATTTCACTAGGGTTTGAGGTGGAACTTGAAGAAGGAAGGTCGTGAAGTTATTTTTGGGTAGTGGCGACGGTCATTTCGCTGGGAAAACGCTGGAATCGGCGTAAGGGTACGTCGAACGCGGGTCGGGTCGACAGGAAGGAAACCGGGTTAGTGATCCCGTGCCCTTTCTCTCCCTCATTTCCCCTCCTTGATTCGTCAGCCTTCATCCTCTCTCCTCTTCTGATTCGGCCTCACTCTCGTCCTTTCTCTCTTCTGATTGGGCAACAACCATCTTCTGCTTCTTTCTTCAGTCCAATTTTCTTCTTCTTCTTCTTTTTCTATTAACTAATATTAAAATAATAAAAATATAATTATGAGGGATGTATAAAATAATAAATAGTAGTCCTTACAAGCTTACTTTTCAGATTTGTAGTTCCGTAGAATCTTAATCGTAGCTCAGAAATCGCTTCTGCATGCGCCCACGCGTCCGTATCCTCGAGTACTTTAGTAATACACTAAAAGAATATTTCGTACGTCTCACTATACGTTGGTCAACGAAAGTCAATACCTTTACCTCTAAGGGCATTTTCATAAAATCACGCTTTTAAAATATATAAGAACGTAAAATTAAGGACGGCTCGTCACAAGTGGGCTATATAGGCTACATGCATTAACACAAGCCATTAAAGCATGGGTTTAAAAAAGGATAATGTTATTCACACACCCTTATTGATTTTGTTGCCATTGATCTTCATCAGTTCATTCAATTCGAAAGCCGAAAACTGAGAGGGATGTGTGAGAAATAAAAATAGATGTGTAGATAGCACTACACTTACAGAAAACCTCCTTGGATTACAACCCACCTTAGCCTTGTGGGTGGCTCTGCCGGTACCTTTGTGATTAGGTGAGTTGCATAGTCGTAAATAATCCATTAATAACAAAAACTTATTGGAAAATTTCCATGGCGATATTAATCATCTGCAAACTACATGTATCATGTAATTTTAAGTGTTTATGTACATATTATGTGGCATATGCATTACAATTTTATCATATTTATTCAAGTCTTGCTCTTCTACTCTCTTGATTTGCAAGAAAAAGAAATTGTTGTAAGAACATCTCAAACAGCCTAGCTAAATACTAGCTATCTTAAATTTGTAAACAGTAATTAGTTAAACGTAGCTAAAAGGACATTAAAAGTTAAATTTTTGATAAATACTAAAATTTATAATTTTACATTGTTTGTGAGCTGCAAGAGAAGAAAAAAACTTGGGTCGTTAAGTTTAGGAAAAAATGATATTAAAATATTTTAACTTAAGCTAAAATAGTGAGTATTGTTTACAAAAAAAAAAAAAAAAAAAAAAAAAGTTGGTATTGTTAAAACGGACTAGAGAAGGTAAAAAGTGTCCGCCAATGCCCAAGTCTATAAGATGCAACGAACCAAAAAATTTGTTCCAGGACGACAGATTCATGATAATATTTTGGTGGTACATGAAATCCTACATTCTTTAAAGCAAGGGTGAATGGGGTGGATGGTCGGATGACGATTAAATTGGACATGGCGAAAGCGTATGATCGGGTAGAATGGGGTTTTTTGATTGCAGTTATGACCAAGTTGGGATTTCATCCTTCATTCTGTAAGTGGATTCATGAATGCATTTCCACGGTGTCCTATAGTGTCATGGTGAACGGAGTTCCCTCAGGGTATTTCTGACCTGAGAGGGGGTTACGACAAGGGGACCCAATGTCTCCCTTCTTGTTGCTTTTATGTGCGGAAGCTTTGTCGGCATATATCCGTAAGTGTGAAATGGCGGGATTGATTAGTGGGGTGCGGGTGGTAGGGCATGCGGTGTCTATTAGTCATTTGTTTTTTGCGGATGACTCCGTGGTTTTCTGTAAATCTGACGAGATGGAAGCAGGACAAGTGGTTAAAATTTTAGAGGAGTATGGGAAAGAATCTGGTCAGATTATAAACTTGGAGAAAAGCTCTATATTTTTTGGAAAGGGTTGTCTGAAGAAGGTGAAAAAACGTATTGTTAAGAGGATGAATATACAAGCTAAAGATGGATTCGGCAAATACTTGGGGATTCAAGCTGATTTCGGGCATTCAAAGAAGGCGGTATTTGAATCGGTTCGTCGAGGTATTGAGAGTCGGATTGATGGGTGGGCTGAGCATTTTTTGTCTCCAGCGGGGAAGGAAGTGTTGATTAAATCAGTTGCCATGGCGATGCCGAATCATGCTATGACATGTTTTAGATTGCTGGTGAGTACCTGTAAGGAAATGGAGCGGGTTATCTCTCAATTTTGGTGGCGAGGGCAGTCGAAGGCTAAGGGATGTCATTGGGTAGTGTGGGAGAAGATGACTATGAGTAAGAAGGATGATGGGTTGGGTTTTCGGGATTTAATTGGCTTTAATTTGGCCATGCTTGCCAAAGTAAGTTGAAGGGTATTACATATGCCGGATTCGATGCTTGGGATGGTGCTTAGGGATAAATATTTCCCTCATTCTTCCTTCCTTGAGGCCAACAAACAAAACAAATCGTCGTGGGGATGGAAGGGTATTCTTTTGGGACGACAACTTTTGAACCGTGGTCTTCGGTGGCAGGTGGGGGATGGGGAGTCTATTAGAGTGGTGACTGATCCTTAGATACCTAAGCCTCATTCTTTTAAACCGATGATGCAGATTGGGGCCCCTAATGTAAAGGTATGTGATTTATTTTCTCTGGATAAGCATGGGTGGAATATGGAGACTATTGGGAACATGGTGGAACGAGTGGATATGGAATTGATCCAAACCATTCCGATTAGTAGACGTGGCTGTAGTGATTAGCGAATATGACATTATACTAAGAATGGGATCTATTTGGTTCGTTCGGGATATTATGTAGCAATGGACATGATGAAAAATGGGGAATTTGGGCGTAAGGGGGGGGGGGATGTCGAGTTCGGCAGGATTGGGGGGAGGGGTGTGGAAATCAATTTGGTCTCTGCTTGTGCTAAATAAGATTCGGTTATTTATTTGGAGGCATGTCGTAAGGCGTTGGCGGTGAGGCATAATTTGGAGCGGCGGAGGATCCGGGTGATGAACAAGTATGAGCTTTGTGGCTCACCAGATGAGACCGAAGGCCTCCTATTTTTTGGGTGCGACTTTAGTCGCGCATTTTGGTTCGGGATGGCGGTACAAATTGATATGGCGAGAATGGGAATGGTGGATTTTTTGGAGCAGTGGCAGAGGTTAGTGATGAGATTGGGGAATGAGAAGGATGCAGAAATATTACTGCAGCAGATGGTGTTTGGCTTTTGGCGAATTTAGAAATGTAGGAATGAAGCGGTATTTCATGGGAATCGAATCATGCCGCATAGTGCAGTGGAGTTGTAGCGGAATCAGGTGGATGAGTTTAGGGAAGCTGCGGTAGGGGAAAGGGTGGAACTTCGAAATGGGAAGGTGATAGGGGTAGGGGTAGTGGGTGCGGATGAAGGTGGGGGGAACGGGTTCAGTGGTCAAAACCTAGCTTTGGAATGTTGAAATTTAACTGCAATGCAGCCTGGAGGAAGGAGACAAAGATGGGTGGGGTAGGATGGGTACTTAGAGATTTTGCAGGGCTTCCTAAGGTTGTGGGAGGGGTGGGTGGTGAAAGGTTTGCAGCTGCAGTAATGGCAGATGCGGAGGCGATCAGGCAGGGATTAGATATGGTAATTAGTAGTGGTGTTATGGAACCTGAGGGTAGTTTGGTGGTAGAATCGAACTCCAAAAGTTTGATTCAAATGCTTAATCAAGAGTTGACGACCGATGTGGCTCTTGATGTTTATCTCCAAGACATTTGGAGAATGGTGAATTGGTTTCAGTTGGTGAGGTTTTGCTTCACCCCTCGGCAATGCAATCATGCAGCTCATTCGGTGGCCGCGCACGCTGTTAAGCAAGGCGGGAGATTTGGCTGGAATGAGTTAGATCCAGAATTTTTGTTTAATATTTTAGCAGAAGATGCAAATGTAACCGTTCGTATTTAATCTTAATAAAGTTCTATCTTTTGAAGAAAAAAAACACTTATCCATAAAAATTGTATTTGAAGTATCCATTTGAGCTTAGGAAGAAAAGGAAAAGAGAAAAGGACATCCATGTTCAATCACACTTTAATGATTTCTTAATCATCATGTTTTTCTTAATACAACAATAATTTTATATTTAGATATTGTTGATTTGGATTGAGCCTAATGAAATAATTACAATAATTTGGTATTAAAATCATCATTCAAGATTGTCAATCTTAGACCTTTTCGTTATAACTTTAAAAAAAAAATTTGTTAGATTGTTGCATTCATATTTAATATAAGAAAGTGATTGTGTAAATCCTAGTATATCTAGGGATATCTTGGAATATTCTCTAAGTTAGATATTATCCGATAAGAGTTGTAATCTTATTAGGGTAAGGAATTAACCTTCTCTACTACTATAAATAAAGGCACAATGGGGGGGGGGGGGGGTAAAATAGAAAACACCTTACAATTAAATCTCTCTCTTGCCGTCGGCCTTCCCCTCTCTATTCCTTAGAATAGTTCAGTAAATTAGGCCTACAACATGTTATTAGCACGTTCTTGCCAGAAGCTAAGGAACTAAAGGAACGTTATCAGGATGCTCTTGCCATGCTCTTGCCAAAAGCTAAGGAACTGAAGGATCGGGGAGGAGGCTTTCTTCTACAAAATTCAAAGGCTTTTATTTGTTTTCTACCAATCAGGTACGCTTAAAATAAAGTAAGATGAAATGTCCACGAAGCATGAAAACATCCCCTATGATGCATGAATCCCCTATATTTGTATTTACCTTATATAAAAGTTATGGGATAAATTAGAAGCAATTTAGGGTATTTCAAACCCTAGAAAAGTTGAAAAATAAAATAAAAGTTATGGGATTTTTTGCAGCATAAGTCGCGGCTCCCACCCCGCCACTGATGGCATCACTGTCGCTGTGCCCCGTCGCTGGCTTGCAGCCCAGCCGCGTAGAGCATCTTGGGCTTTGCTGCGCACGCATGACACCCCAGGCCCTCGCCCTGGTAGGGTTTCCTCGGACCTGTAGCCCAGCCCAACTTAAAAAGGCATGCAGCTCTTCTTGGAGCAAAACCAGCAGCCCCATGAAACTAGAAAGTCTTATGTATACAGTAAATCAGTGTTATCTTTATTTGTCGGAAAAAGGCCAACCAAGTTTTGTTCTGTGCCCTAAGCTTGCCTATAACAAGCTCACGCTGCTTGGTGGGATTCGCCTACCACTCGGCCCAATTGCCTTGACCCGGCCCAAACCCGAAAGCCAGCTTCGGTTGAGCTTTCAACGCACAAACCCGCAAGCCAGCCTTCGGTTAGGCCTGCCTCTATGCCTTGTTTTGGCCCAAAACCAGCAATTTTTGCTGATGAGCTCATCCTAGAACTGGCCCAATGGCCTACAACCATAACTGGGTTGCTTCCGCAGCCCTCCCTGAGACCCAACCACCTGCAGCTTTCCTGCAGGGCTTAGTCCCGCACTACAGCTAGCCTACTTTTGGTTGGGCCAGGATATTTTTTCGACCCAATGCCAATTTTTTAGCATTCCCGCGTTATAAATCGTACCTAATTATTTTATTTGGAGTACTTTGGTTTACGCTAATTAATTTTAATTTAATTATCACTTGGCCCATCGCCAAACGAAGCTAATATGACCCATTTGTCATTGTTTTGCTTCCACGATTGATCCCGTTTGATCCCGATCTATTGAATTAATTAAAAATGTCCAGCAGTCCATTAATCTAATAATTAATCCAAAATTATTGACATGAAGATCACTTTTGGATATTAACGCTTCAATTATTTATTTTTCTACTTTGAACCGTTGACATCATTTCGTAGTCCCGAAGCTCTCACACTTGAGTTCCTGAAGCAACTCAAATTCACTACACTTAAATCATCATATTGTATTCTGTGTTCTTGCAGGAACCTCTCCTTTATAAACTAATTGTTCATAAAACTAAATTGAACCTGTAGTTTCATATTTAGTGTCTTTAAAAGCCGCATTATTCATTCAAAACTTACCATATGAAACCTATAACTTTCATGTTTAAATTAAACCTTTACATGTTTATAGAACCTGAATGTTCTACAATGTATGTGTATGAATTACCATATGACTAACCACGTTTTTATTATACCCTTTGTTTTAGGGACATGTCGAACTTGAACAAGCTCGATTTCACCGCTCTAGAAGAAACTTGAAGAAACTACCTGAAGTGGGTTCTAGTTGTGAAGCTTCATTTTACCTTAAAGAGTCTTTGAGCCACCATCGAGGAACCTACCGACGACCTAGTCGACAAAGCTCAAAAAGCTACTACTATGATCTTCATCCGAAGACACATCCATGATGCACTGTAGACCGAGTACCTCGCTGAGGATGACCCACACACCCTCTGGTTTGCTTTGGCAGATCGTTTTGATCACCAGAATGATATTTACTTACTGAAGAAAGACACGACTGTTAGCATTTACGCTTCGAAGACTTTAAGTTTGTGAATGAATACAACTATGAAGTTTGTAGAATCTAATCACTGCTTAAGTTTTGTAAAGATGACTTAATAGAGGAGGATCTCCTGGAGGAAACCTATTCGACCTTCAATGCCACTAATATTGTCATACAGCAACAATATAGGGCACATAAGTTCACCAAATTTTTGGATTTGATCTCTGTTTTACTTCTCGCCGAAAAGCAGAACCAACTTTTGATGAAGAATCATCAAGCTCGACCCACTGGCTCGAACGCTCCACCTGAAGCGCATGCGATTAATTCTAGCAGCCACAAACGATGAAAGAACCATCTTGGCCTTGGAAATGTGCAGCAAGCCTAGCCACGGGCCCGAGGTCAACATAGTAGAGGCCCACCAATGGGAGAAAATTTGACTAGAAGTGCCAACCCCTTACCCCTAAGGCCCCAAACTTTAAGAATAAGGGAAAGCTACCGTTCAATTGGTTTCAATTGAATTGAACATGTGACATCGTTGTGGATCAAAGGATCAATGGTCACGCGTATGCCGAGCTACCCTCGAGACCATTACTAAGTATTATTCCCGTTGTGAGTCTAACTTTGCCATGTGGATCATCCCAAAGATGCTACTACATCTATGGAGATTTCAGATTTTCAGGAACCATCAGCTCCTATGGAAGAATAAAGTTTTAATTTTCTAGACATGTTTTTAGGGTGTTTTACCCCTATTGGCACCCACCAGGTGTGGCTGAACCCCCCTTATTTTCTAGGTTTATGGTTTAATTTTTGGACAATTTTTCTAAGTCTTTGGAATAATTTGTTTGATTGGTTTATTTTGAATTATGGATAATTATTTTTCTATTGATATTATTTCTCGATTGATTAATTGAATGAATGGAATTATATTTATGCATGTAACTAATTCAATTAATTTATTTCTAGGTATGACTAATAGGGAAGTTAGTTGTCTGGCTGATAGTGTTACCACACACACTATCTTGCATGAGAAACACTATTTTACTAACTTCGTACCGAAAAATGCAACTCTGACAACCCTCATAGGCTTATCCAACCTGATAAAAGGATACGGAAAGACACGTATGATGTTGTCTAATGGTACTATTTTAACCATTAAAAATACCGTTTATTCTCCACATTCCGGAAGAACGTTGCTGAGTTTTAGAGATATTTGAGATAATCAATATCATGTTGAAACCACTGAAGAGAATGGTTTCGAATTTCTTTGTATCACTTCTTACGAGTATGGCCAGAAACGTATTCACGAGAAGTTGGAACGTCTCCTGAAAGGGTTGTACATCACAACCATTCGCGGTATAGAGACCCACCATGTGGCCGGCCTTGTGCCTGGGTTCCAGAGCACTTTGCTGCTTTGGTATGACCGTATGTGACATCCTGAACGTGACTTGATGCGTTATATCCTCAAATCATCACATAGGCATCATTTACCTCATTATGTTGGATTTCTGCCATGCAAAGCTTGTTTTTTGGGGAAGTTGAACACTCAACCCTCAATTACAAAGATTATTCACAACCCTCCTTAGTTTCTTTAGATGATTCAAGGGGATATTAGTAGACCTGTCCAACCAACATGCGGCCAATTTGGATACTTTATGGTGTTGGTTGATGCATCGACATGTTAGTCATATGTCTGCTTAGTGTCTACACGCAATTCTGCATTTGCGAAACTCCTAGCTCAAATAGTTAAGCTTAGGGCTCACCACCCTGATTATCTGATTAAGTCAATTCGACTGGATAATGCAGGAGAGTTTACGTCACATACTTTTGACGATTATTGCACGTCTTTTGGGATTGAAGTTGAACATCCTGTACCCCATGTTTACACCCAAAACGGCCTAGGCAGAAGCTTTCATAAAGTGCCTTCAATTGATAGCTTAGACTTTGGTTATGCAAAACAAATTGCTGGTATCTGCTTGGGGCTATGAAATATTGCACACGGCTATGTTAGTCCGTCAAAGGCCCGCAGCTACTCAACCTCATTCACCGTTACAGTTGGTTACTGGATACGAGCCTAACGTCTCTCATTTATGTGTGTTTGGGTGCGCAGTTTATGTGCCAATAGCGCCACCACTATGTACCAAAATGGGTCCTCAGAGAAGAATGAGAATCTATGTCGGTTATGATTCACCATCAATTATTTACTACTTAGAGCCCTTAACATGAGATCTCTTTACCGCATGTTTTGTGGATTGTCACTTTAATGAGACAATCTTTCCGTCGTTAGGGGAGATAAGAACCTAATGTTCTTGTAGAACGTCGCGAATTGTTGTGGTATGCTCCCACTATGTCTTATTTAGATCCCCGCACTTCCCAGTCTGAAATTGAAGTGTGTTGTATTCTAGATCTTCAGAGCATTGCTTAAGCATGCAGAAAACTTTTACTGATCTAGCAAAGGTGACGAGATCACATATACCTGCTGCAAACGCACCTGCAATGAATGACGTACCTAGAGTACGGTGTAATAACGCCCTGGAAGGCCGAACCGTCCTCGAAGGTGGGGCGACGGCACTTCCACGCGCCCGATACATTAGTGGCTAGCCAATTATCTACTCCTACCCTAAAGCGTGGCAGACCCCCTGGTTTAAAGGATTCACAACCCTGGAAGAGGAAAACGGCACAAACTAGTGACATTAGTGTAAATCCAACCATTGCTTACTCATCTGTTCCAACGCATGAGGTTATTCTAGATTACGGTGATGCCTTAGATGAGGCAACCCGGCCTCCCAAGAATTGTGAGATTTTGGTCCACTACGTAGTTTTGGATGAGGTTTGGAATCATAATAAGATGATCATCGACGATGCATTTGTGTACACAGTAGCCATCATGCTTAGCGATGACATTGAATCACGTTTAGTTGATAAATGTCGACGTAGAATCGATTCGTCAAACTGGAAACAAGCAATCCAGGTTAACCTCGATTCACTTGTGAAATGTAAGGTGTTTGGGCCCATAGCTCTTACTTCACCACATGTGAAGCTCGTGGGCTATAAGTCGGTTTTCGTAAAGAAGCGTAATGAAAAGAATGAAATAGTGCGATACAAAGCACACCTTGTAGCGCAAGTCTTCTCTCAACGTCCTGTGATTGTTTACGAGGAGACATATTCTCCCGTAATAGATGTCATAACGTTCCGCTACCTTATCAGTTTGGTAGTTTTTGAAAAACTGAATATGCAGCTTATGGACATGGTAACCGTGTATCTCTATGGGGATTTAGATATGGAAATCTACATGAAAGTTCCAACAGGACTTCCATTGACTGGTTTAAATAGTTCTACACCTCAAAACACTCTCTCGATTAGATTAAGAAGACCACTCTACGAATTGAAACAATTTGGGCGGTTGTGGTATAACCGTCTGAGTGAATATTTGACAAAATAGGATTTTGTGAACAATGAACTATGCCCATGCGTGTTCATTAAGAAGTCACATTCCGAATTTGTGAGCGTTGTAGTTATGTCGACAACATGAACCTCATCGGAGCTCTCGCAGAGCTTGAGGAAATTGCCGTTAACTTGAAATCAGAATTTGAGATGAATGATCTTGGAAAAACTCAATATTGTCTTGGCCAGGAGATCGTGCATTGTTTGGATGGAATCCTAGTACATAAATCGAATTACACCCAAAAAAGTGTTACGACGTTTTAATGAGGATAAAGCGAAGCCTTCGAGTACTTTTATGGTCATCCGGACTCTAGATGCTAAACAAGATCCCTTCTGTCCCAAAGAGGATGAGGAAGAAATTTTGGAGCTTGAAGTTCCATACCTAAGTGTAATTGGCGCTTTATTGTACTTGGCTCAATGCACTAGACCTGACATCTCATTTGTTGTTAATCTTTTGGAAAGATACATCAATGCGCCTACACGCATACACTAGAATGGTGTTAAAGACATTTTCGGCTACCTCAAAGGTATGATAGATTTGGGCTTGTTCTACACCTACGAATCCTCGAGAGAAGCCGTTGGCCCCTCAATCCTCGGGTTGATTCACGACTCATTGGTTAAGCAGATGCTGGTTATTTATTTGACACACATAGGGCACGTTCTTAAACGCGTTATGTCTTTACCATTAGAGGCACTGCAATATCTTGAAGGTCTACCAAGTAAACGCTAGTTACGACTTCTTTGAACCATGCTAAGATTCTTGCCTTGCATGAAGCCTCGCGTGAGTGCTTTTGGTTGAGAACAGTCATGGAACATATTCGAAGCACTAGTGGTCTTACTTTCGTCGTTCACCTTCCTATGACGATCTTTGAAGACAATGCAGCATGTATCGAGTAGTTAAAGAAATGATACATCAAGGAAGACAACACCAAGCACATTGCGCCGAAGTTCTTTTACTCTCCCTAGCAACAACAGCATCAGAACATTGATGTCAAGCAAATTTGTTCCCCAGACAACCTGGCCAATCTCTTCACCAAGTCATTGCCTGGGTTTATTTTTCAGAAGCTCGTCCAAGGAATCGGTATGCGTAAATTATCTGAGTTGAATTGCTTGTAGTTCTCTTATTTGGAAGTTATGTTTTACTCAGGAGGAGTATCCAGAAGCATACTCACTTGATCTTAATGTACTCTTTTTCCTACTATTAGAAGCATTTTTCCCACTAGATTTTTGCTATCTAACGAGGTTTTGATGAGACACCCATCCTGGGATGATCATACTCTGTTGAGTTCACTACTTTCGTCCTGTATGATGTTTGTTTTAGACATTATGCATACTTCTCACTTTTCTCCTTAGTCTATGGGGTTTTTACTTACCTTAGGTTTTACCATAGCGAGGTTTTGTGAGTTTTACTACCAATGCATACTTTCTTTAATTTGAGACTTGCATTCGCCCGTTGTGCCGGCGACTTCATCAACTGTTATACCTTATCTGCTGAAAACGTGAGGCGATGTTTTGTTTAAGTATTTACACTCAAGGGAGAGTGTTGTAGTCATATTTAATATAGGAATGTGATTTTGTAAATCCTAGTATATCTAGGGATATATTGGAATATTCTCTAAGTTAGATATTATCCTATTAGAATTGTCATCCTATTAGGGTAAAGAATTAACCTTGCATACTACTATAAATAAAGGCCCAATAGGGTAAAATACAACACACCTCACAATTGAATCTCTCTCTTCTCTCTCTTGCCGCGGACCTCCCCTTCTCTATTCCCTTAGAATAGTTCAGTAAACTAGCCTACAACATAGACCATATAATACCAGTTATTTTCATGTAATTGCGCATTACAAAGATCTTTGTCCTCTTTTTTGACAGTTTATGTACTCCAAGTCCAAACTGAAAGTCCAGCTTAGGTGGATCACTGGGTTCTTGTTTATTATTGGGCTGACTGTCTACGGAAACTAGGGACTGGTGCTTTTTTCTTCTTTGGATGTAGATGATAACATTTTGTTTTGTTTGCTGAGAAAAAGATAGATGATGGTAAATTTGAAAATTCCTTGTAGCTTATCATTAACTAAAAGTAATTGAAAAGAGGAAGAAAAGTTGACGAAACTCAAAGTTTTGAATTTTATAGAAATCGTCTTCATCTCTTCTGTCAAGCTGTCGTGGTTATCACTATCAATATATAATAGTAGGCAAAGTCAAACCATAAAGCCTCAAGAGTGTTTTTTTTTTTTTTTTTATTGGCTGCGAAATGTCTGATTTCACAAGTTATGAAATAGGGAAGTTGTTATGCAATTTGCAAGTGCATTTTGTGGGGCAAATTGTAATATCCCTCGTTTAATTAAGAGTGAAGTGTGATTATAATTGTTTCTATACAAAATTTTAGTCTACTTAGTTTTTATTTGTTTAGTAGCTTTTAATACTATACTTTTTATTTATCTATTTTTATTGTTATTATTATTATTGTCTTAAGGCAAATAAGGATTTTTTATTTTTGGGTACAATAATGAAGTAGCATTTAAAAATAATAAAAAAAAGAAAAAAAAAAAAGAAACAGTTTCGTAGAAAGCAAACAGGAGGGGAAAGGAAAGTCATTTCTTCCTTCCTGGGCGATAGAAACAAGGAAGAAAGTTCTTGAGTCTTCCATAGCTTTAGGAAAAAAATCTTCTTTCCTCACACTTAAATCGGGTAGAAATTAGGATTTAGTGTGATGGGTCAACGTTTGATTGATCTAAGGAGTGTGTTTAGGGAGCTGTTCATCTCCTGTTTCACCAAGGAGTGTGTTCGACAGAGGGTGAACGGAGAAGAGCCACAGAGGTCTACAAGCAGGAGGTGGATGGCCTAGGAAGCTAGTTTTCATCATGACTCTGATAGGATTGGGTAGGATTAGAGAAACTATAAAAAAGGGTTGCAGAGAAGTGGGAAAAGCCTCAGAAATCGAAAAGGGCAGAAAAATTGAGAGTTAGAGAACGTGATTTGGGAGGAAGGATTCGGAGTTTTAAAGGGTTCTTCAGGAGAGCAAAATTAATCGAATTCAAGGTAGGGGGTTCTGGGAAACCTTCTATATGTATTAATCTGATTATTTCTTACTTAAGTACACATACAAGTTTGATATTCATATTGAATTCCAATTGAATGCTGATTCTGATGACTGTTTGAGTATAAATGTTTGAAATGAAATTCAGATTTGTGATATGGGAGTAAAGTAGGATTGTCTTTGGGAATTTAAGGTAGTGGCTATTAGTTTTTGTGTAGTTGAGCCAAACTCTTAGTAGGCACCAGGTCTCAGGCGAGCCCACAATGCACAGATTCTTTAAGGGTAATTCGGGACTGGAGACGAAGAGTTTAGGCAAGATGACTAACAAAAAGGGAAGTTCAGGGTTGTTTAGGGATGGGGGTTAGTTCATATACTTAAATACTCGGGATCAAGTGGTATAAGTACGGAATGGGACGTACGAGGTCTGGGTGTTTACTTATGTGGATTAACGGGTACAGTTAAGGCATTTGCATTGCATTCTCATGCCTCATTCTGATTTTAGTCTAAATTCTGCTATGTTAACTATTCTCTGATATTTTAGTAATGAAGGTATAGGTCCCTACTGAGCTTTTTTAAGCTCACCCTAACTAAATTTTGCAGGTACAGAACCAGAAACTTAAAGTCTGCTTGCTGTCCGTTGTGTAAATATGTATAAAGAAATAAAAATATGAACTTGTTGGCTTTTGCTTTCTTGTTTGAATAAAGAACTACTTTTGTGTGAACTTTGAATAGTTCATAAGTTGTAATCTTGGCAGAAATTTTAAATAATGATATGTTGTTCAGTTGAATTATATTCCAAGTGAGTTAAACCTGTTTTTATTTCAAGTCACACACTTAGTTATATTAGTTAAGTTATAATTAAGGTGTGACTCACGTCCTAACCCAAGGTTTACCTGTTTTTATTCTCAATTGCATTGCGCCCCTGGTTTCAGATTCGATGAATGCTGATCTTACCATGCATGTTGCTGATGTTGAGATTAAGGCTGCGGTTCAATAGATGGGTGGATTAAAGACCCCAGGACCGAATGGATTTCAAGGTATTTTTTACCATTCTTACTAGGACATTATTTTGGAAGAGGTGAATGGTTTAGTGAAGGAGTTCATGATGGGGGTGGGTAACACTCGGAGCATTAATTCTACTCACATTGTGTTGATTCCTAAAGCCACAAGTCCTGAATCGGTGTCTCAATACCGTCATATCAGCCTTTGCAATTTCTCTTTTAAGATCTTTTCCAAGGTTTTGGCGAATTGATTGAAATCGTTGCTGCCTCATTTAATTTTGCCTATGCAGAATGCCTTTGTTGCGGATAGGCAAATTCAGGAGAACTTAGGGATTGCTCATGAATTGTTCCACTTTTTGAAACTGCGAAAAGCTAAGTGGAAGTATGAAATATGTATAAAGCTGGACATGCATAAGGCTTATGATCGAGTTAAATGGGATTTCTTGGAAGCGGTTTTGCTTAAGTTGGGTTTTTGTAGGCAGTGGTCCAATTTGATTATGAACTGTGTGTGTACTGTGGAGTTCGCGGTTTTGCTTAATGGACAGCCTGGGAATCGATTTTCCCCTTCTTGTGGAATTCGTCAAGGTGACCTTCTCTCTCCTTATTTGTTTCTATTTGTTAGCGATGTCCTCTCCCGGCTTATTCAGAGTGGCGTTGATGAAGGGCTCCTTAATGGTATTCAATTGAATCCTCATGGTCCAAGTTTATCACATCTGTTTTTTTGCGGATGACACTCTCATTTTCCTCCAGGCGAATAGTCGAAATTGTGAAAATATTTTGCAAATCCTTAATAGATATTGTTTGGCCTCGGGGCAGCTGGTGAGTCTTAACAAATCTAGTGTTTACTTTGGTAGGAATGCTCCTACTCAGTTGCAGTCAAAACTTTGCTCCATTTTGGGCATGTCGCAGGTGTCTGGCCCGACGATTTATCTCCGGCTGCCTGCCATTTGGGGGAAATCTAAGCATCAAAGTCTTGCCTATGTGAAGGGGAGAGTTTTGGGAAAGATTTAGGGGTGGAAGCAGTCTGCTCTTTCACTAGCGGGGAAGGAAGTTTTAATCAAGGCTATGGTTCAAGCTATACCAACCTACCCCATGAATCTTTTCAAATTCCCTACTGCTGTTTGTAAAGACCTTGATTCGCTGTCTGCGGGATTTTGGTGGGGCGATACTGTTGGTCATGGAAGGATCCATTGGGTGAGTTGGGATAAATTAGGGCTTCCAAAATGTGCGGGGGGTCTAGGATTTCGAAATTTCCAGGACTTCAATGATGCTTTGCTTATTAAACAGTGTTGGCGTCTAATCCATAACCCTAATTCCATGTGGGCTCAGACTCTTAAAGTGCGTTATTTTCCTCATTCATCCTTCTTTGACGCTAAATTGGGGAGTCAAGCCTCGTGGGCTTGGGCTAGCCTTCTTGTGGGTCGGGATATTCTCAAAGCTAGTGCCCATTGGCAAATCCTGGATGGCAGGGACACTCGGCTCTGGATTGATAGGTGGTTGCCTTTGCTTCCTCTTGGTCATCCTACTCCCCGATACCCCACTCATATTACTATGAATACAAGGGTTTCCTCCTTTATTTGTCCGAGTACTAGAACTTGGGACATTGATTTTTTACGTCCATTCATTTCGGAGGAGGAGGTCAAAGCCATTTGTGATACTCCATTGGGAAATTGTTCTCGCATGGACCGTTTGATTTGGTCTTCGAGTAGAAGTGGGCAGTATTCGGTTAGGTTAGGTTATCACTGGGTTCATTCCTCGCGCGTGTTGGGGGGGGGTACCTCACTTTTTGGTTCCTAACAATCCGGAGTAATTGATTTGGAAAGCTATGTGGGCAATTAAAGCTCCACAAAATCTGAAATTTCATTTGGCGGGCTGCGAGAGAGGCTTTGGGAATGATGAGGGGTTTATTCTTGCGCAGGTCCGTTTCATCTCTTTCGTGTCCAATTTGTCAGCATCAGGAGGAATCTGTTCTGCATATGCTTTTATGGTGTCCTTGGGTAGAGACTATTTGGTTTGGCGGTTTGCTTTGTCTTCGGATGGTTGGCGGTGGGATTTCTTCATTTAAGCTGTGGCTCCAAGATATGATCAATGTGACTTCTCACCCACAGGATAACTCAAGGATTCTCACAGTTATTGTTTTTTCTTGCTGGCACATCTGGAAAGCCAGGTGTAATTATGTCTTTAATGATTCATCTATTGTTCTTTCCCAGGTGTTACATGTTATTTCCTTCTCCTTAGGTTCTTTTTCGGAGGCACAGATCCCAAGGTCCCTATCTATCCATGTTTCCTCCAGACCGGATCATTGTTGGTACCCCCTACCGCTCCCTACATTAAAATTCTCTTGAGGTAGTCTCTTCCTTGAAGGGTGATATTTCTAATGGCAGCTGGGAAGTGTTTCCAATCTTAGAAAATATTTTGAGTTTGGGGAACTCTTTTCAGGGTTGTTGCTTGTCTTGGGTTCCAAGATTGGCCAATCAGTAGGCGGACCATTTGGCGTCGAGGAAAAACATGGAGATGTGCGGCAACACTTGGGTCAGACGACCCCCATCTTCTTTGATTCACATTCTCAATAAGGATGGGCTCCCTTGCCTTCAGTGGGTGGTTTTTGTTTTATGGGTGTGAGTTGGGATGACGTCTTGCCTTTGTGGCAGCGTTCTTATGCTGTTATCCCTCTCACAACCCTTATGTCTGTTTTGTTGTGCTTGCCCCTCTTGTCGGTTTTCTTTGTTCTATTAGCTTTTTCCCTGGTTATGCATATTTCCAATTTTCCAAAAAAAAAAAAAATTCAATAAAATTTTATACGCAGACACTAGACATACAGAGGTACACTAACACAAATTTTTGGGATTTGTGGAGTTGATTTGCTATTTTAATTAAATCAAACAAAAACAGGACATAAGCAAATTTTAAATAATAAAAATAGACTGTAGTTCACAAGTTAAGAAAACAAGTTAAGGGGAATTGCTATCCATGACACACCCTAACCCGGAATGTCAACTAAGACTCTGAATCGAGCTGTGCTGGCCGACACCTGACAGGTGACGAAGCCATAAAGTGTAGTGATGTGGAAAATGTGAATAAATTTAAACCTAAAAGTGCTTAAATACAAGAGTGTGTTATGAGCGGGAATGAACCCAATTCACACGTGATGACAGAGCATAAGTACAGTACAGTAAAATAGGGTGAGAATTATACCATCCATGGCAATCGTCTACACCAAGATTTGCCAATAATCCTTGTCGGTATGAAAACTCTGTTACTAGAACCTGGAGGGGCAAAAAACAAGGGTAAGTGGGCCTGAAAATAAAGTTTTAATAAAAATCTTTTGAAAACATTATAACCCCTTGCCGTAAAACCTGTATAGTTTCCAGAAAATAATACTACGTAGGTATGAAACCAATGCACAAGAGCAGCGAAAACTGAAGTATGCCATGTCAGAACATTTAAGCACGAAAAGTTGTAAACCAGATGTGAAACCAATATAAAATAGTATGCCAGTCAGAGTCACGTAAGGTGACCTGTACGACTGGAATGATAGCTCATCAATCTAGGCTAGCACACGAGTCGGAGTCACCTAGTGTGACTTGTGCGACAGGCTGGGTATAAATATGTACGCTCAAGTGCTACGATCACGTGAAGGCTGTGCGATAAATCGTGGGTCACCTACGAGTCGGAACCACCTATTGTGGTCTGTACGACAGGCTGGCACCAGACTTGGATCCAAGGTGAGCGTGCGGTGCGGGAGGTGAACAATCACGTAAAGGCTGGCCCTAGTCCCGGGCGGGAGCACTAATACCGGGGTGCAACCATGATGAGCTCTAAATAAATGTGTGCATACCAATGCAATACAACCCATTCCAACACATAATACTCACCTGAAGCTTACCTGAGTCTCCGCATCATCACACAATACAATTCACAAGTATAACCATGCCATATTTAAAATGTAACTTATTTACGACATGGCAAG
This sequence comes from Cotoneaster glaucophyllus, assembly GCA_036320875.1. Classification (NCBI taxonomy): domain Eukaryota; kingdom Viridiplantae; phylum Streptophyta; class Magnoliopsida; order Rosales; family Rosaceae; genus Cotoneaster; species Cotoneaster glaucophyllus. Next base: position 18,667,875 of record CM070069.1, on the reverse strand, counting down.
CAAAGCATAATTCCATATTATATATATATGTATATATATATATATGTATATATATATAACAAATGCCCACTCACCTGGAGTCCGCGCTACAACTCCCTAACACGAATATCAAGGCGTCACGAACGATCGTCGCGTAGAACAATTATCAGATCACGTCTCAGAATTCTTATCGTATCGATAGAACACGTAACTTACATAAAACACATCCCCAAGGACATTCTAGAATGATTGGTAACCTATTTACCAAAAGTCAACCGTCGGTCAAAGATCGACGGTAGGGTCCATAACCCTACGTAACCCGATTTGGAAGATGGCCGCCGATGTTTTATTTTACAAACTTACAAATCCAATTCGGGAAGATCCATAAGTCAGATTCCCGATCTGTCAGTTCCTAATTTCCTTAAATATTATGTACTATAATGTATTAAGGTTTGGTGATGATCTAATGGTCGGATCGTCGATTCATATAAGGGTCAAGTGGCGGTCTCTATCAAAACTATGTTCAAACAATGAGATTTCATCAATCAGACTTCACATATGGAATTGGGGTATCAAATTTAGCCTAGGAAGGTCAGGTAGGGTCTCGGCCCACGCGCCGTTGCACACGGCAGCCGACCGCCTTGAGTCGCTGAAAAATTCTCAAACTTCACAGAGATGAAGATCTCAGTTAGTAGAGCAAGTTTTATACCTGTGGCCAAGTCCAATTTGGACAGGAAAAGCCTCAAATCGTCATGAACTCACTGGAACCCTAGAATTTGGGTGAGCTTCGATTCGCCAAATTTTCAACTCCGCTGTCCCCAAACTTGTTTGGGCTTTGTTCCTAACCTCTAAAGGAGTGCTTTGATTGTGAAGATCGAGTGTATTTCATTCGGAATTGGCGGATTGCCACTAAGAGTCCCATGGCACCGTCGCCACCGTACACCATGAAAAGGCCTCATTTGCTTCGAATTTTTGGGTGATCAACTAAGGAGGAGGGGCGTGATGATGTTTGCAGGTGATGGGGGTGGGGGGGGGGGTCCTAATTCGCAGGAAAAAATGGTGGGAATGCGTCGAAATTCACTCGGGGTGACTGGGTTTTGAAACGGGTCACGGGTCAAGGGGATGAGGACCGGGTTCCTCTCCTTCTCTCATCCCTCATTTCCTTCCTTTCTTCTCCTCTTGATTGTTCACTCTTGCCCTCCTTCTTCCTGGTTGGGCAAAAGCCCCTTCCTTTTCTCTCATCCAATTGGGTAGCAGCCCTCCTTTTCCTCTGTCCCATTTTTTTTTTCTTCTTCTTTTTCCCCGATTCCCTTCTCATCTTGTTTCCATCCCAGCCACACACGTGGCTCCCTAAAACAAGTCACAAAAAAATATGCATCAATTATGAAATTTATCAATTTGTCTTCAGTATTCGATGTTTCGTAAAATTTTAACCGTAGCTCCGATTTCGATTTCGATTCCGATTGCACCTCCGCGTTTGTATCGTCGAGTACTTCAGGAATACGCCAAAAGAATATTTCGTACGTCTCACTATACGTTGGTCAACGAAAGTAAATATCCTCGCCTCTAAGGGCATTTTCGTAAAATCATGCTTATAAAATTTATAAAAACGTAAAATTAGGGACGGGTCGTCACAATCCACCACCAAATAATCATGCAAACATGTTATGCTTCATTCAAGTTCCTTTTATTTCCAGATGAAGATGCTCAAGTTGGCTCAATGTTAGAACTCAACCTATTACTCTTTCTTCCGTAGTATGTTAAGAGAATGGCGTTTTCAACGTAACTTAGTCCCTAGCATGCAATCTAGAATGACGTGTTCATAGATTTAGCAAGTAGAAACCATTAAGAATGAAATGAGTTTTAGTCATCACAAGGCATCGTAAGTATTAGCGTTGTCTTACTTATCCTAGAAATCGATTCACATGTTAATCGCAATCAATAAGCACTACTCTATAACATATGTGGGTCCTCATTCAATAAGGGCAGACACACACATATTCATAGCATTAGAATCCTAGATATGCTTACTAAGTATGCATCCATAGAAAACACATAAAGAATTCATCACTGACATAAGTAGTGAATCAATTTTCATCATTTCATTAAAGAAATTGAAACGAAATGTCATAACATATTTGCAATCATATTCGGGGCTTCAAAACAGCCCCTAACTTCTGAAAATTTAGCTATACATAATTTTTAAATTAAACCAAAAGAAAGACATGAGTTGAGAAGATAAAACTGAAAGAAGAGAATGCCAAGATTTCCTCCTTCCTCCTTCCTCCTCTATTCCTTCCTCTCCCAATTACCATGCCACCTTGCCGCTGGGCATTCTTTACCTCTCCCATAACTCACCAAACTTAATAGCCACTTTATTGTCATAAAGGAGAGGAAATGGAAATACAATGTTAACTCCTTGCTAGCCTCTTAGTATTTTACCTTCCAAAGCCTTTATGTCAATCAATCCTCATCTTTATTTCCAATTTAACTTTGATATTTGAAGCAGTGCGCTAATTAGCTGGGGGGAGTACAAAGAGAAAGCAAAGCTTCTATTTCTCATGAAAAAGAAAGACTAAGGCCATTCTACACGTGGTGACCAACTTTCCTGCTTAACAAGAAAAATTAAATGTATCAATTAAACCCAACGGCACACAGAAATGCAAGTAAAAAATATGCAAGATAATTCCCAATTCAATTGACTAGCCCAGCTTAAGAATTATAATATAATTCCTTAAACTGTTACTCCTTCACAAAAAACACCTTAATTAAGGGCAAACTTATCATTAGAAAATGTTTTAGGGATAAAATAAATAGTAAATATGCACTCATCAGCTATAACTTTTTCTTCATATATATGATAAATAGTTTACTGTTATACATTCCATTAACTCAGATTCGGGGTTTTGGGGTGGGGTTATTTTATTAGTCATTTTCAACAAATGTCAAGTTTTCTTTTTATAGTTTTTTGTCATGCAAATTAAAAGAAAATAAGAACTACCATCTTAACTTTAAGCTACAACGGTTATTCAAAAATATGAATTTAATCAATAAGACATAAATGTTATAAAATGCTATCTTTAATAAAACGAGAAAGCGAGAAAGCGACCACGATCACAAAACCTCTAAGTTAACAATTGAACTAAAAGAATGCAACTGAAGATTAATAAAAAGAAAGAAAAAGGAAGAAAAGTTGGTCTTCAACACTTGCTTATGAGCTGACGCATGAATGTGGCCTTGAATTGGGACATGTTCAAAACTTGGTGCAACTACACACGCACACTTTTCAAAGTATAAGAAAGCAGGCACAGTTTGACCAACTATGTGTTTAGTGCGTCTTTGAATTTCAAAGGAAGTAAGTTCGCGGAAAGTAGAAGCACCATGGCATTACAGAAGCCCATACGTCAGACACAAAACTAAGCAATGCCAAACATATAGTCGGCACTGAGACTTGTTTATTTGAACCCGAAAGGTTATTTGATATTAGAATTTAGAATCACAAATTGAAAACCATAATTTGTGATTAGGACAAGAAATACTGGTTCAAACCCCTATTATTCATCCCTTTTAGGTCTAGAAAATTTCATTATGTTCGTGGTCACAGTTAAGTAGACTCATCAGCGCGGAGCATTGGAGAAAAACTGGTTCAAGCCACTATTATTCACTCCTCCGAGTCCGGAGAGGTTATAGAAAATTTCATCATGCTCGTGACCATAGTTAAGCAGACTTACTAGTTTGGGGCATTGAACCCCAGAGTTTATGTCACTTCCCGACCCGGGGTCCACCACATCCCGGGACCGCTCCACCACCGTAGCACGATATTGTCCGCTTTGGGCCCCGACTACGCCCTCACGGTTTTGTTTCTGGGAACTCACACGAGAACTTCCTAGTGGGTCACCCATCCTGGGATTGCTCTCGCGCGAACTCACTTAACTTCGGAGTTCCTACAGAACCCGAAGCCAGTGAGCTCCCAAAAGGCCTCGTGCTAGGTAGGGATGAGAATATACATATAAGGATCACTCCCCTGGGCGATGTGGGATCTCACAATCCACCCTCCTTAGGGGCCTGACGTCCTCGTCGGCACACCACGGCCAGGGTTAGGCTCTGATACCAAATTGTCACATCCCGGCCCGGGGTCCACCACATCTTGGGCCCATTCCACCACCGTAGCACGATATTGTCCGCTTTGGGCCCCGACTACGCCCTCACGGTTTTGTTTCTGGGAACTCACACGAAAACTTCCCAGTGGGTCACCCATCATGGGAGTGCTCTCGCGCTCTACTCACTTAACTTCGGAGTTCCTACGGAACCCGAAGCCAATGAGCTCCCAAAAGACCTTGCGCTAGGTAGAGATGAGAATATACATTTAAGGCTTACAGGATCCACACCCCTGGACGATGCGGGATCTCACAGTTTATCTAGTTACACGTCAACAACCCCACTCTTTCCTTGCCACAGCGCTTATCAGTATTTGCTGATTTCAAAAGTTTTTATCAATTTAAGTTTTTATTAAAAAAAAAAAATGAAGGTGGGGGAGAGAAAGGGCTACAGTGAGGGGCTCTTCAAGTCAAACAATAGATTTTGCTAATTTAGGATGTTAGATTAGTTACCGGTAAGATTTAAATTTACGTCGTCATATAAGGTCTCAACATTCATTTTTCTATCATTATGGTAGAGGGCCACTTACGCTCTTCAATAATTCAATTTGGCTTTTTAGTTGAAGAATGAGAGGAAGTTGGAGACGGAGGGTACGGCTTGTGGCCCTGTGCATTTGTATTTTTCTCTGTCTTTTGCTTTTTAATTTTTTTTTTGGTAAGGATAAAATTGTGTTTTAAAAAATAAAATAAATTAATAGGGTGAACTCAGACAGAAAATGATACTTAAATAGAAAAACACTCTTGATTACTATGTCTTTTCATTTCAAGAGGCTAATTGAGTCGATGTGGTGCTTGACAACGATTCATACAATAACTAATAAAGCATGCACCACGGGTAACTTTACAAGCAATGATCGACCCCATGTAAAGCAAATTACCTTTTTAATCTGTGAATTATCAATTTTTCAATTACTTTTTAAAATTAAATACCACCTTCTTTATATTTCAACCAAACCATTTATACGTTGCAGTTAGTTTGTTAAACTTCTATGAGATCATTTGGATTGAAAACAAACGATACCCAATCCAAAGAGAGGATCAGAATTGAAAATGCTTACAACAAATCAAATAGGATGAAGAATAGGAAGGGTACTGGAATGGAAAGTAGGAGTATGGTGTCTGATCGTGTTTGGCAAGATGTATGGAGGCTAAGAGTGCCAAATAAATTGAAGTTTTTTATAGGGTAAATTACCAAAAACTACCTCTACTATTGGGTCATTAACAGTTTCATACCTCGTTTTTAAAAAGTTTCAATGTTATACCTTATCTTCGAATTTGTTGCAATGTCATACCTCCCGTCAGTTGTCTGTCAATTATTCTGTTAAAATTCTGACGTGGCATGCCACGTGGCACATTTTATATTAAAAAATTATTAAAAACTAAAAAAAATAAATTAAATAAAAAAAAATAATTAAATATTAAAAAAATTAATTAAATATTAAAAAATTAATTTTTTTTCCTTCTCTCTTTTTTTTTTTTCTTTCTTCTTCTCCTTCTCTCTCCTTCTCTCTCCTTCTTCTTCTTCTTCTTCTTCTTCTTCTGGGCACGTTCGGCCCTATTTTTTATTTTTTTTTTTTTTTATTTTTTCTCTTCTTCTTCTCTCTCCTTCTCTCTCCTTCTTCTTCTTCTTCTGGGCACGTTCGCCCCTTCTTTTTTTTTTTTTTTTTTTCTCTTCTTCTTCTCTCTCCTTCTCTCTCTTCTTCTTCTTCTTCTTCTTCTGGGCACGTTCGGCCCTTTTTTTTTTTTTTTTTTTTTTTTTTTTTCTTCTTCTCTTTCTCTTCTTCTTCTCTCTCCTTCTTCTTCTTCTGGGCACGTTCGGCCCCTTTTTTTTTTTTTTTTTTTTTTTTCTCTCTTCTTCTTCTCTTTCTCTTCTTCTTCTCTCTCCTTCTCTCTCCTTCTTCTTCTTCTCTTCTTCTTCTTCTTCTTCTTCTCTGGGCACGGGTTCGGCCCTTTTTTGTTTTTTTTTTCTTTTTCTCTTCTTCTTCTTCTTCCTCTTCCTCCTTCTTCTTCTTTCTGGGTTTGCAGGGGATTGGGATGGGGGGGACGGACGAAGAAGAAGAAGCAGCTGGGATGGTGGTCGGACGAAGAAGCAGCGGGCGGAGAAGGAGGAGGAGGAGGAGAGAGAAGAAGAGAAAAAAAAAAAAGAGAGAGAGAAGGAAAAATAATAATTTTTAATTAATTTTTTAATATTTAAATTTTTTTTTTAGTTTTTAATAATTTTTTATTAATTTTTTAATATAAAAATGTGCCACGTGGCATGCCACGTCAGCAATAACGGATGAATTGACGGAAGGCTGACGGAAGGTATGACATTGCAACAAATCCGAAGATAAGGTATAACATTGAAATTTTTTAAAGACGAGGTATGAAAATGTTCAGACCTAATAGTCGAGGTAGTTTTTGGTAATTTACCCTTTTTTATATGGAGGTGTGCAACAATACTTTGGCGGTGCGGAGGAATCTAGCTCGAAGGAGGATGCGAGTGGAGACGACATGCGTTTTGTATGGTTCATTTAAGGAAACGAAGGAGCATCTGTTCTTTGGGTGTGAATTTAGCCGGGTCTTTTGGTATTGCTGCCCTTTACAGATTGATGTGGATGCCGTCAAAGGGGTGGATTTTCTGGAAAGTTGGAAGAAGATTGAAGCACGGTTTAAGGATGAAGCGGTAAGAGACGAGCTGCTACAGGAAGTTGTTTTCGGCCTTTGGAGAATATGGAAATGTTGGAATGCATTGGCTTTTAAAGGTACATATTAAACTCCAAAGGATGCGATCGATTTATCACGAAGCCATATTCGAGAGTTTCGAGATGCCCAGCCAGTAAAGACAAGAGAGAAGGAGCGTTGTGGGAAACCTTCAATGTCGGTTTTTGCTGGGCAACACGTTCGATGGAAACGTCCTAGTTTTGGGACTTTGAAAATTAACTGCGATGGGGCATGGCGTGGGAAATCAATGTTAGGTGGCTATGGGTGGGTGGTGCGAGGTTTTGCGTGACTTTTGTAGATGGCTGGTGGGGTGGGAGGTGAATTTTTCAACGATGCAGCTATGGTGGAAGGGGCTGCAATTCGTGCAGCGTTGGTGATGTGTAGGGACATGCATTATGAGATGGTAGAGATAGAGTCTAATGCTCTATCTCTTATCATGGGGAATGCTCAATTGATGCAAACTTGGAATGCTTCATTTTTGATATTCAGAATTTGGCATCTCAGATTAGGGAGGTGAAGTTCATGTATGTTCAGTGGAGTGGCAACCTCGCTGCCCATGCAATGGCTTCCTATGCTACCTCGCGTGGTGGTTCATTCCCGTGGGGGTGCTTATGGTCTTGAATTTTTTTTTAATATTCTCGCAGAAAATGTAAACGGTTATATTAGAATTTAATAAAATTTATCATTTGATTAAAAAAAAAATACGAAGAAGAATAACATTCATTGTTTTTTGGCTTTTTAGCCAAAATGGTCATTGAGATTTGCATAACACATCACTTTGATCTCTGAGATTGAAAATCAATAGAAATGGTACCTGAGATTGTCCACCATCCTTTATTTTGGTCATTCCGTTAAAAACTCCATTAAGTGTCCCGGAACTCTTGGTTGAAAGTTTGGGCAATTTTCAAAGCTTCGAAACTCAATTGTTTCTTAACCAAATTCGACCCTTAATATATCAAAATGAAGATAGGAAAGTGTAGAACAAGATTATACCTATTTGGAAGCTCAATGATTGCTGGAGATGACCGGAAAATAGCCTGAAAGGTGATTGGTCAGCTGAAAAATTGGAAAATTCGCCGGAAACTGGGTAAACTTTAAACGTTCATAATTAGCAGTTGACGGCTAAATCGCATATTGGTTGGCCAGAAAACGGCTCGAAAGTGGTTGTCTTGGTCTCTAGTTAGCCACTTTCGAGTCACTTTTCGACCAAACCACGACGATTTAGCCGTCGAGAAAGGTACCATTCTCTTCGTTTCGTTGAGAAGTATGATTTTCATTTTTGAATCACTCGATTTCATTGAGTATTAAAAAAGTTATGAACGTTTAAAGTTTACCCAGTTTTTGACGAGTTTTTCAGTTTTCCCTCGGACCAGTCATCTTTCAGGCTATTTTCTGGCCATATCCGGCAACAATTGGGCTTCCAAATAGGTATAATCTTGTTCTGCACTTTCCTATCTTCATTTTGATATATTATGGGTCAAATTTGGTTAAGAAACGATTGAGTTACAAAGCTTTGAAAATGCATAAACTTCCAGCCAAGAACTCCGGACACTTAACGGAGTTTTTATCGGAATGATCAAAATAATGGATGGTGGATAATTTCAGAGATAATTTTAACTAAAAAAACATTGTTTTTTATTAATAAAGGCAAACTCACCTCACCTCACCTCATCAGTTACATACGACTCCGAAACTGCAAAGCAATTACAACAAAAAAATTCAAAAGAAGCCGGCAAAAAACTCCCATATCCAATAAGGCGTCCAGGTTCTTCCTCTGCTAAATACCAAGATTCGTACCTAATCCCTCCTTATAAATTAAAGCCCTAAATCCATACTTTCCCACTCAAATCGCACCATTCCTGAATTTGATAATCCCTGCCCGTCATCAGATTACACTTTGATTCATTCATTTTTTAATCCACAAAATAATCCTTCATTATTATCTACTTAATTATAAACCCCTAACTAATATCTGCTCCTTTGAAGCACAAGGCCTTCCGACCTTGGTCACCTCCTTCAATGGCGTCCATGGCCACCCTTTTCGTCAAAACCCCCTACCCCTCTCACTCTTTCCGCAAAGCTTCAACTACCCATTTCTTCCCGGCCCTCAAGCTCTCAACCCATCTCGGGTCCAAGCCGAGGATCCCCCAGAGGCTCCGAATTTCAAACGGGTTGATCGAGCCGGACGGCGGGAAGCTCGTCGAGCTCTTCGTCCATGAGTCGAAGAAGGGCGAGACGAAGAAAGAGGCGGCGGCGCTGCCCAGGATCAAGCTTTCAAGGATCGACCTCCAATGGGTTCACGTGATCAGCGAAGGCTGGTCGAGCCCTCTCCGCGGATTCATGAGAGAATCCGAGTTCCTCCAAACTCTTCATTTCAATTCGCTCCGACTCGATGACGGGTCGGTAGTGAATATGTCCGTGCCGATCGTTCTGGCCATCGACGACGCGCAGAAACGCCGGATTGGCGAGTCGACCAGAGTCGCGCTTGTCGACTCGGATGATAATCTGATCGCTACTTTGAAAGAGTAAGATGATCTTCCTCTCCCTATTTCCCTTCAAAGCTTGTTAATATTTTCACTTTAGATAGCATGTTTTGATTGTAAATATCATTTTCTTTTTGCCAAAGTAATTTTTTTCTTTCTACGGTTACAATCTTAAAATCATCTTCAACCCTTAGCCTACAACTTAAAATTTTTAGCTCAGAAAATTTAGGTTTTAACTCATAAATATTTTTATCCTCCAATCCTTCAACCTAAAATTTTATCCTCATATTATTAAAGAATGAATTTAGGCTAATTTTATTTTTCAAATTAATTTTTTAAAGAAAATTATGTAAATTGTCCTAAATGAATTTTATGCACATTTTAATCTAAAAATATTTAAATTCCAATAAATATTAAAAAATCGCTAAAGCGATACATGAAAAGTGAGTATTGTATATATGTTTGAACAAATACATAAGTATTTATAGAGTTTTGGAGTGAATTTTGAGTTAAATAATTTTGTTTTAATTATTTTAGCCGTTGAATTTAAATTTGGACCGTTAGATTTTTTTTTTGTACCGTTAAATTTGATTATATTTGATTTCAGTCGTTAGATTCAATAAATATATAAATATAAAACTAAAAAAAATTTGAATGTATATCGTTGGATTAACCAACGGCCAGCTGAGAGCTGATCTCAGCTGTTGCTCGTGAAACTAGCCGTGGGATCAATGACGCAGGTGGCCGACATGCCCACATGGGTGGGGCCATGCCGGTTTCTGCCTTGTGTGCATTGCTCACGTGCGTCGCAAGCAGGCGTCTGCCTTCCTTGCCTAGTTTCACTCGCGCTAGTGGGGCCCACACAATTTTCTGGGCTAAATCCTGGTTGGTTTTTGACTTTTCTTCTTCTTCTTCAGGTTTTAGGCCCAAATTAGAACTAGGGTTGGAGTGGATTTTTTTTGTTTTGGGGGGGGGGGGAATAGAAGGAAAATTATAGATTTTAGGTCATGGGTTAGAGTTGGCCTAAAGGAGGGAATCTTTTCTTTTGTTTGTTTGTTTTGTTTTTGTTTTTTCAAGCGTTCCTCTACTTTTATAATGACAGATGATTTAAGTGGCCGTAATCTGAACACATTGAAAAAATCTCATCCAAATGGTCTATATGCCTTTCCACTCAACAATATTATTGATTGTGACTAGGAATTTTGGATCTCTATCACATACATGTCAATATATCACGTGATGAGAAAAAACGATAATTATATGTTTTTTAATGTTTATTTTTGAAGTTTTAGTATTAAACTTAAAAGTGAGTGATCATGCATTTTCGAACATTTTGTGTTACATGATTTCGATTTTGAAAAGCAAGATTTTTCTTATTTCCTAGTAGTTAGAGGGTGGTAAAAATAGGAACTCAACTATAAAAGTGGAGCTTTAGAAATATTATGAATTCTTTTCTCTTATCATATTAGCTGTACACATTTCTAAAGAACAATTGTGAAATTATTCAAATTGAAATCCTAGATCATCATATATTTATCGATGCAGTGCATTTGATTTTGTTAGACTTCAAACATTTGAAATAAAATTCGTATATAAGTTGAGTTGCCAACAAGATTTTTAAACTCTTTGTGTTCATCTTTGAATATATGCAAATATTATCGATGCCACATTGCATCCAGTCATTTTCTTAAGAGGAATATTCAATTTAATGTCTTCAAGCATTTGCTGATTGGAGAGTTGTACATGTCCCACGTTTTCTTTTGCAACTTTTGTCCCAACCATCGTGGCATTATCACGTTGGGTTCTACAACATGGTTGCGTTTTCATTGCAATGATGTAGTTCACTTATCAAATTTTTTCTGGCCTGCAACTGGTTATATATGTATATTTATGTCATCATGTGATGTATACCATGTTGTAGAACAGAGTGTGATAATGCCATGGTGGCAAGGGAAAAAGTTGGGAAGTGGAGTAGCGTACTTTCTCGTTTATGTGTCTGATGATAAAACCTTAGTATAAGAACATGTTCTGCTCCTTTTGGGTTCAAAATGAAGTTACAATATGAAAATTGCATGTCTTATCCCATGACTTGCCATGGTTTCTAATGCCTAGCTATTTTATTTATTTGGCAGTATCGAGATCTATAAGCACCATAAGGAAGAACGGATTGCCCGCACATGGGGAACAACTGCCCCTGGTTTGCCTTATGTTGATCAAGCCATAACCAATGCTGGAAATTGGCTGATTGGAGGTGACCTAGAGGTTCTAGAACCTATAAAGTACAATGATGGCCTTGATCGCTTCCGATTGTCTCCTGCACAACTCCGTGAAGAATTCACAAAGCGCAATGCTGACGCTGTATTTGCGTTTCAGCTGAGAAATCCTGTCCACAATGGACATGCTTTGCTGATGACTGATACCCGTCGTCGGCTTCTTGAGATGGGCTACAAGAACCCCATTCTGTTGCTTCATCCATTGGGAGGCTATACAAAGGCAGATGACGTTCCACTTAGTTGGCGAATGAAACAACATGAGAAGGTATAGAAACTTTTTGTTTGCTGAAAGCCGTAACTAAATTGCGTGCTGCTTGTCCTTGGCCAAATACTGATTCTGTTCGATATTGTTCTAATGTTTCGTCAGGTTCTTGAGGATGGTGTCCTTGATCCCGAGACGACTGTTGTTTCCATTTTTCCCTCTCCCATGCACTACGCTGGCCCAACTGAGGTGCAGTGGCATGCAAAGGCCAGGATCAATGCAGGGGCCGACTTTTACATTGTTGGTCGGGATCCTGCAGGTATGGGTCATCCAACTGAGAAGAAAGATCTGTATGATGCTGATCATGGCAAGAAAGTGTTAAGCATGGCACCTGGACTGGAGCGACTTAACATCCTTCCCTTCAAGGTATGTCAATTATCTGGCAGTGATACTATTTGCCCTTCTTGTATGATATCTTCCGTCATCTAAGTTATTCCTTTGCAGGTTGCTGCTTATGATAAAACTCAAGGAAAAATGGCATTTTTTGATCCCTCGAGGCCTCAGGACTTCCTTTTCATATCTGGCACAAAGGTACGAGCTCTTTCGATGTTGTTTCCGACATGTTTTTTCTTTACTGTTATAATCAACCTTTCAAAGTAGTATTTAAAGAAAAACACGTTGAGTTTAAGTGCATAAACTAAGTTAGAGTTTATCTAAAACACATTGCAAATTACTATGACAGATGCGAACACTTGCAAGGAACAAAGAGAACCCTCCCGAAGGATTCATGTGCCCTAGTGGCTGGAAGGTGCTAGTTGACTACTATGACAGTTTGGCTCCTGCGGACAACGGTAAAGTCCCAGAAGCAGTTCCAGCCTAGGTGGAGTTGATGCATCATATTGTACTTGCACTGTTTGGGAGATAGCTAATCTAGTCTCCTCTGTGTGATCAAGATTGCCTGATTAGTCTCCTTTGTGTGATCAAGATTTCCTAAGAATCTCTCACCTGTTTCGAATAAAACCATGTGAGGCACTGGTGCAGAGAAACGATACTCGCCTCAACTGTAATTAGCGCCCTGTAATTGCATCTTGCATCACTGCATTTGTGCACTTGCGCGGTGCATTGTATCGTATGTGGTTTTCTTTTGTAGAACATTAGATTGTGCTATGCCCTTAATATGGCAAAATATTCCTCTATGGTATGCACTGGTTCTGATTTAAGATGCTGGATCCAAGAGAAAAGCATGATCAAATTCTCTCAATTTCTTGTCTTGGAGCACAGATTTAGTTTGGAACATTTTTAGATTTGACAACCAGCGTCCAATTGCTCCATACTGTTAGGTGGAGGTTCGAACTTGGGTGCAATACTACGGGGACTCTACCTTGGCCAACTACTCTAGCCCGTGTTTGCTATCCCTCCTTTGACATCTGAATATGGGCTTATCGGGAACTGGTATGAACTTGAAAACCCGACTTATGGGCCAAGATATGGCTGCACACCCTATGCATGCACTCCATTGTCTCCAACTTAATCGTTATGTATCCGCAAACCTGTCCAGAAGTTCCACCATAACCCCACCCCGAAACAATTCGTTCATCTGACTTCCCCTGAAGACATTAATCCTCTCCAAATCCCTTGAATTAGACTCATTAAACACAAATATATTGAAGATGAACGTGTTGTGCCTTCTAACACCAAAATATTTGTCTGTCCCTGAACTGTAAGAGCAAGAGCACAGCTATCTGGAACAAAGCTTGGGGTAGAAGGTTCGTCCATAGGATGTTGGTGATCACCGTTCTACCCACGGGCAGCCTCTCCATGAGCTCTTTGGTAGGCTTATCGGTGGCGAGAGCCAGAGCAGCCATTGTGTCCATAATTAGATTCACCAACAGCAGCTGGACCGCTGTTAAAGTACTTCATTGGCCGAGGCGGCTGCACAAAGTTGATCACAAGAGCTGCAACATTTATTGTGAGCTGGAATTGGACAAACTTTTGGATGTTGGCAGAATCTCCTCTTCCCCATCTTAAAACAGTTACCAAAATTGCAAAATTGTCATCTAAAATGATAATGTTTGAGCTCTCCTTGGCAACTTCGGTGCCCTGAATCCCCATCGATAGTCCTATGTCTGCTTCTTTGAGTGTGGGTGCATCATTCATGCCATCGCCTGTCACAGCAACTACATGGCCTTTCTGTTTCAAGCCCTGCACCATCAGAAGCCTATCAAATGGCGAAGACCTCGCCGTCACGTGAATTCCATCAACTTTCTGCATTCTTTGCTTTAGTATGTAGTTGCGAAATTCTACACCTTCTACCACCGCTTCCTTGGCTTCCTCCTGGTCAGGCTGGAGTATGCCACACTTGCCAGCTATTGCTTTCGCGGTGAAAACATTGTTGCCAGTGATCAATTCCACCAGCACCTTGGCAAACTGGCAAGCTTCTACTGCCTCCCTCACTCTTGGCCTATATGGATCCTTTAGACCTACCAATCCTAATAGGATCAAGCTGCTTTCTTCGAGCTTTCTGTATTTCTTTTCGTCATTAATGTGCTTATCCTGAACTTGTTTGTGTGTCAAAGCAATGCATCAGAGACTGCTTGTTGCCATGGCTAATCTGCTCAATCTTCAACCTTTCATCATCATTAAGATCTTTTGTGACACAAACATATCGCTGTAACTTGAGCATATTTCTAGTATCATTTCTGCAGTTTCTTTCCAATGCACATGGGTAGCATTGTCTGCCTTCCTTCTCATCAAAACCCCGCTTCGTTTCTTATATGAATTGAAGGCTTCAACATGATGGATGACACATTTCTTTCAATTCCTCCATGTCCATGTGCAGCTCTAGAGTAGCCCATGAAAGAATGGCTTTTTCAGTACGACTGCTCGAAAACTCAAATCCCGATCCTGAACTAGGCCTATACACACTACCGGTCGTGTTAAATGCTACTCCTCGGATTAAATCAAGAAGATAATGAGAAATTGATGAATAAGAAGCATCATCTTCTACAGATTTCTGTCCAAGCCAAAAATTTGTAATCTTCATCTCATTGAACGTCAACGTGGTAGTTTTGTCTGTACAAATTACGGTGGCACATCCCATAATCTCGCAAGCAGAGAGCCTCCGCACCAGAGTGTGCTCCACAATCATCCTCTTCATTGAAGTGACAGCAAATGGGAGGCCTTCAAGAATTGGAATCACAACAACTACTGCAACTGCTACCATGTCGACCGCAGCATTCACCACATCATCAATCTTCACCTTGCTGCCCTCAAACTTGCCAAATTCATTCTCGATCTTCTGTTGTTTGTAACGCGCTACCAAGACCTAAACCATGAATGCAACACCCAAGCCAATCTTCGCCATTAGCTGGTTTAGTTTACTTAGCCGCTCTTGTCATGGTGTCTGCCGATCACTCGTGTCACGGATGACCAAGCTCATCATTTCACCCCACGTCGAGTTCATGCCAACTGAAGCCACAAGCATTTGTCCATATCCATCGACCACCTTGGTTCTGGAATACAAGAACGGATTTTGGCCTCCATTAACTTCCACATGCTCACTCTCCCCCGTCATGCTTGATTTGTCCATCCATAAACAAATGTTGATAAGATTTCTACCACCTGTGAAAATATAATTAAAAACGTCTAAAATACTTGCAAGAGAACAATGTTATTGTACTATAGATAACTCAAGTAAGATTGTTTTCGACAAGAATTGATATGAATAATTTGTATTTAAAATCAATTCTTAGTTAACTATTTAACACAAGATTTAGAAAAAGATTGAAATTGTGAATAGAAATAACAAAAACAAGTAATAAAAATAAGGGTAAATTACACAAAACTATCTTGACTATGAGTCGCATAACAATTTCATACCTCATGTTTTAAAGATTGCAATGTCATACCTCATCTTATGAATTTGTTACAATGTCATGCCTTCGTTAACTTTTCTGTTAATTTTTCTTTTAAATGCTGACGTAGCATGAACAAGGCCCACTCTTTTGCTGATTGGAATAAAAAATTTAATTAATTAACAATAAATTAAATATTAATTATAAATAAATAATTTTATGGGCCCCCTCATCCTAATCTCTCTCTTCCTCAAACTCTACCAAAGAGCCCCAGAAAAAGGGCACTGGCCAGCCGAAAATATTTATGCTTCGTTCACCCTAAAATCTCTACCAAAACACACAAAATTTATCTCAAAACGAAGATCACAAATCAAACAGTAGAAATATACCCTTTTTACGCCAAGTCGTGGTCGGATAATGGCCTGAGAACGGCCTGAGGTTGTCAGCCCAAAACTGGGCCTTTGGTTTCTCGCGAAATTGAGGCAGATTCGAGTCTCCCATGCTCGAATCCGAACCTCAGGATGAAGGGGAAGTGACCCGTGGTCCAAGTCTCGTCCAATCTGACGAGGAATTGACGGAATTTTCATTGGAAAACTGCGAGGTGGTGGTGGAGTCCATCTATGTTGTTGTACAGAGAAGATGAGAGGTTAGAGAAAATGGGGAGTTGAGCGTTGAGGGAGAAAAGAAGAGAGAGTGACACAGTTGTGGTGGTGGTCTAGTGATGGCAGTTCTCTGGTGCTCGGCTTCTCTGTGAACACAGAGAAGAAAAGATGGTGAGTGTTGGGAGAGAAGGGAGAGTTTGAGGGAGAAATAGAGATTGGGATGGGGGACCATAAAATTAATTTTTTATAACTAAATATTAATTTTAAATAAATAACAACTAATTTATTATTAATTAATTAATGTTTTATTCTAATTAGAAAAAGTGGGCTCTGCTTAGGCCATGTCAGCATTTAACAGAAAAATTAACAGAAAAGTTGATGGAGGTATGACATTGCAACAAATTCATAAGATGAGGTATGACATTGGAATATTTAAAATATGATGCAAGAACTTCCTACAGCTTTCTCTTAGGAAGGCCTTGGATCCACGAGAATGGAGTAGTGTCGTCCATCCTTCATCAATGCTTAAAGTTCTACCGAGAAGGAGTAAAGGTGATACAAGGCGACACCAAGCCATTCACCAAAGCCGAATCACACTTCACGAACGCCAAGTTCTACATGGATGAAGACATGGTGCTCGAAGCTCTTCCAAAAGAAATCAAATCCACAGGTAAAGCCGAACTTGTGCCCAAGAAACAAGAAGGGGAAGCCGTGCCATTTTCAAGCAAAAACGATGATGAGCCTATTAAGCCCACAACAATCAAAGGGAGTGTGATGCCCTCAAAAAGACCAAACACAATCGTCTTTCGATACATCCCAATGTCGAGAAGAAAGAATGGGCAATCCCCATTAGAAATTGGAACAAGCAAAGCCAACACACAGCTGCACAAGGACGATGTAAAGCTGCTCAAGATAAATGCAGTTTTACCTCTGACAAAGCTAGGCAACGCTAAAGGTTCAAAACTACCACAAGGTTTTGTAAAACCTTGCCAAAGGGGGCAAAACCAAGCTCTCTTCCAACCAAGAGAACTGAAGAAGGTTTTTACCAAACTTCGTCTCCTCTTCAAATCTTGGAAAAAAGGTTTCAAACACCATTAACGACAAAGAATGTGACCTCACGAGACTCAAAAGAAGTTGAATGAGCATGGTTACGGAGTTGACAACAACAAAGCTGGACTTGGCTTCACACCAAATACACCCGGGCAAATTTCAAGCAAAGCGAAAAACGCTAGCGCTCAGCACATCAGCGTGAGCATTGAACAAGATGAAGATGAGCCTAAACCCGTCCCTCGAACATCAGTCTTCGATAGGCTGAATTGTTCAAAACCCAGAACTTTGGAACTTGATCGCATTGGTGGTCAAGACGTAACCTCCGTCTTTAAGAGCCTTAACACACCAACACCCCAAAGCTCTGTTTTCTAAAGGTTATCAAAACCTAAGAAACAAAGCAACGCGGCTAGCTCTCCTCCATGATGGTCGGCTTTGGAAAGACTTGCAAAAACCAAGAAGCCTTCTAGAAAGAGGAAGACAACGCCAAAGGAAGAAAAGCTCGACGGTCTAGCAGAAAAAGACGACGTTCGAAACTCGATTCCTTCAAGGATGAAGCGCCAAGCAACCTTGGAGGTTGACTTAAAAGGACCACTGAAGGTAAGAAGGCACACCATTGTCCATACTAGCCAATCTTCACGCCAACAAGCCCAAGAGGATGACACTGAGGAAGAGGTCCAAGACGTCTTCCACATCACGATCCAAGAAGAAAAAGAAGATGAAATCCCCGAGGAAGATGTCACTGCTGCACCACCACAACTCGAGGATGGGGGGCAAGCCACGGTCGATGATCTCAATGAGTTCAACTTAGGCACAAGCGAAGAACCGAAGCCTATCTTCGTAAGTGTACTACTAAGCGCGGATGAGATCGAGGAGTACTACCAACTGCTAATAGAGTACAAAGACGTCTTTGCGTGAACCTATAAAGAAATGCCCGGCCTTGACCCTATCATCGTCGTGCATCGTCTTACAGTCAAGCCTGGAATGCGATTGATAAAGCAAACTCAAAGACGTTATCAATCCAAGCTCATCCCATAAATTGAGGCCAAGATTGACAAGCTAATTGAAGTAGGCTTCATTCGAGATGTGCAATACCCTAAATGGATTTTCAACATCGTCATTGTCCTTAAGAAATCTGGACAAATGACTTTCACTTGCCAATCATTGAAATCATGGTGGATGCAACCACTGGCCACGAGGTACTATCATTCATGGATGACTCCTTTGGATACAATCAAATCCGTATGGCTCCTGGAGACGAGGAACTAACAGCCTTCCGCACTCCAAAAGGTATCTACTACTACAAGGTAATGCCCTTTGGCTTGAAGAATGCTGGAGCTACATATCAACGCGCAATGCAGAAGATCTTCAACAAGCTACACAGAAACGTAGAATGTTACGTGAACGACGTAGTTGTCAAGACCAAAAAGAGATCCGATCACTTAAAGGATTTACGAATGGTGTTTAATAGACTACGACACTACAACCTCAAAATGAACCTGTTGAATTGTGCATTTGGCGTCACTTCTGGGAAGTTCCTCGGCTTCATTGTCAAGCACTGTGGCATTGAAGTAGACCAATCGAAGATCAAGGCCATCCAAAGCAAGCCTGAACCAAGGAACTTACACGAGCTGAAAAGTCTACAAGGGCGGCTAACCTTCATTAGACGCTTCATCTCCAACCTCGCTAGACGCTATCAACCCTTCAATCGACTTATGAAGAAGGACGTTCCGTTCATATAGGATGATGTATGTCGTAATGCCTTTGAGAACATAAAAAGGTACCTGGTAAGCCTACCTGTCTTAGGAGTTCCAGTGCCTGGAAAGCCGCTCATCCTATACATTACTGCACAAGAGGTTCCATTGGAGCACTCTTGGCACAAGAAAATGAAGACCAAAAGGAAAGAGCACTCTACTACCTAAGTAGAACTCTCACTGGTGCAAAGCTTAACTACTCACCGATCGAGAAGATGTGCCTTGCCCTAGTCTTTGCCGTCCAAAATCTAAGACACTACATGCATGCTTAGTGCTTACATCATCCACTTGGTTGCTAAAGTCGACCCAGTCAAGTATGTTATGTCTAAACTCATTCTGACAGGGTAACTAGCTAAATGGGCGTTGCTTCTCAATCAATACGAGATTATCTATGTCCTAGCTAAAGTCGTTAAGGGACAAGAACTAGCAGACTTTCTTGCCGATCATCCAATCTCAATCGATTGGAAAATCTCAGACAACTTGCCTGACGATGAGGTGTTCTACATCGACATCTTCCTGATATGGACAATGTTCTTCGACGGATCTGCACGAACGGATAAAGCGGGGGCAGGAGTAGTATTCATGTCGCCACAAAGAAAAGTAACATTGCTGAGTACCAAGCACTGATCATTGGACTCCAAATGGCGATCAACATGGAAATCACAACGCTAAAACTGCACGACGAATCCAAGCTCATAATCATTCAACTCTGGATTAAATATGAAGTGAGGAAAGATGACCTCGTCCTATACTTTCGGCTAGCAACTCAACTGCTACAAAAATTCGAGGTCATGACACTAGAACATGTGCCAAGAAAAGAAAATCAAATGGCGGACGCTCTCGCTAACCTAGCCTTAAGTATGACGTTAGGAGAAAATGAAGCTGCAGACGTGACATAAATTGAGACGAAGCTCCCAACATAACTCTGCACTAGCCGTCGTCAAAACACGTGTGAAATTAGTCAACATTAGGAAAATAAGACGAGGAAAACAATCAAGTACCCTAGGTCCTTACCTTTTGGTCAGAATCGTGAAATCTCGCCGTGAAATATGGTGATAGTAGCTACCATTGCTGCATCTGTGCAGCAAGCACACAGACAGAGAGAGCCTAGCATTTGAAACAAGAAGGAAAGGGAGAAGTGCACGGTGAGGTGGTGGTTGTTAATGGCCATGAAGTTTGCCGGAGTGGCGAGTTGTATGGTCTCGGTGTTCGCAAATTTCAAGATGATGGAGGCCGAGAGAGCGAGAGAGTTAGGTGAAAGATGGAGAAGATAGAGAGAGAAGTGAGGTGTTAGTCATCTAGTGGGTGATGAGATTAAGGGATTTGAAAAGTGAAAGAAGGTGTCCCAAGAGATAGGGAGACATGAGAGTGGTGAAGGAATGGGCATGGGCCTCACATGTCTCACAAAACCATACAAAATCTCTCTAAATATGAAATTACCAATTTACCATCGGTATTTGATGTTTCGTAAAACCTTAACCGTAACTCCGATTTCAATTTTTCTTGCGCTTATGTGTTCGTGGTGACGATTACTTCGAGGATACGTTAAAAGAATGTTTCATACGTTTCCCAATACGTAGGTCAACGAAAGTCAACACCCTCACCTTTAGGGACATTTTCGTCAATTCACTCATTTAAAATAAATAAAATCGTAAAATTAGGGACGGGTTGTCACAATCTACTCACCTTAAAAAAAATTTCGTCCCTGAAATTTGAAATCACTTGTTATACATAAAATACTCCAAAAGATAGCATAGATATAAGGGAGAAGTCAAGTTAAAGCGGTTGCATAAAAGAGAATGCCATTCTGTCACGATCGGATTGTAGTGATTCCTTTTTCATGCTTCCAACTCACACTTTCCTTCTCATTCAGTACAATACTACAATATAATACTTCTTATAAAAACAATAAGTTGAAAGTATTTGTATATGTATAATAACCTCCCGTCAAAATACATATACATAATAATGTAAAGTTAAAATAATTGCACTGAAATTTAAACTGAACATAGAACAATTTCACCTACACACTTGTAACGTCATGTAGTCCAAGAATAAGTGTAACATCTTTTGGTCAAGCACAAACAATAAATATAACTAAAAATGCTAACATAAACAGACCTACTTGTCCGCTTACTTGACGAATCTAACGAATAAGTTATCGATATTACGGTTAGATACAGTAGTGACATCTGTGGGGTGGTTGGATTAGTCCCAAAATTTCCCTTTGCATTCTTTGCATCAGTAGTAATTTTTGTAGGGGATGGTCTAATGTTCAATTTCCCCAAAGACCAAGATTGACATGGTGTGCTAGTAGGCACAACATCCTTACCTTGAGTAAAAGGGTGTTGTGTGAAGAACCACGCATATGGTGCATCATACTATGACCTAGGTATCACAAAAGGTCATGTAAAAGCAAGGAAAGAGTCGGGAATTGATGGGTAGAGGCGACTACATAGTGGTCCTCTACGGATGGAATGTTTATTAAGTACAACCTATTGGAAAGGCATTCGAACTTTTCTAGAGTACGCTTATTGTCATATTCATGGGAAGGTAAGCAAAGTATATGAAGTTATACAAATATAATCCACTGTATTCTCTTTAATGATTTCGGCATGATAACCATTATCTCGAATATCCTTAAAGCTCCACACCATTCTACTAGAACGAGGAGAATCAAGTGCCTTTTTAATAGTGAATTCAGAACCATTGGACAACTTTAGGAGAGTAGTGCCACGGCTCTCAATCAGGTTGGATGGACCTGAGAGCGTTGTCAAATGTGTCAACTTAGGTACGAAGTTAATAAAGTACTTATGCTCACACATTATGGTATGTGTCGTAGCACTTAACTAGACAAATAACGTCCCCACAAGTCGTACCTAAGAAAAATTAAATCAGTCATGAACAAGAAATTGAAACTTTGATATTCGATCAATCACATTTTTGAGAAAAATTCCATTCTTTTAATATCGAAACTCAAAACCAAAAGAAACAGTCACCAATTCAAAATCTGAAACATAAAAGTTGTTCACAAATTAAACCAAAATAACTAGCTAAATTCGGCCACCATAAGGCTCTATGTCCTTAGTACACAACTTCAAGCATTCGCCACTAGCTCTAGAAGTCAGATGTCTCCAATGTCGTATCTCTAGGATTCTCGACTTGGAGTTTGTCTCCTATGCAAAGTTAGCCTCTTTAGCTTTCTTCTTCGCATAATATTCCTCCATGGACTTCCTAGGAGCATGACACACATGGCCCCAATGTTCTGGCGCCCCACAGAGGTAACACATGTCAAGGTCTGAATGATCTTTCACAGCTTTAGGTGTACTTCTGAAGTTCTGGGTTTTGGAGCAAGGGAATCACGCATAGGTCAATCATCCCTCCTTTATTGGCTAGAGTTCTGTCCCCCTTGATCGTAGCTTTGAATTTCTAGTTCTTGTTGCTTCCCATGCGCCTCCGACAGTGTTTCTTGCTAGGGGGAAGCTATCGCATGTGCTTCCGAATCAGCTCTAGTGCCAGTGGGTCGAGACTCGAGACTGATGATTCCTCATCAATAGTTTATTGTTCTTCTCAATAATTAACAAGACATATATGAGATGAAAAAATTTGGTGGACATTTTGTGTTTTATATTGCTGCAAAACAATGTTCATAGCATGAAAGTTTGAGCATATATTTTCCAAAAGATCATCTCTAGTCAACTCAACTACACAATACTTGTGCAATAATCGAATTATGCATACTTTAGAGTTATACTTATTCACGGACTTATGTTCCTTGAATCTCAAATTAATCTAGTCATGCCTAGCTTCAGGCAAATTGATCGACTTTTAGTGAACAAATCAATCGGCTAATGCTTCCTAGAGAGTTAAGGGGATTTTTCCTCAATAAATATTTGATCTGTAATGCATCATGCATGTGGCAGCGGATAAAGATCATAGCATTCACCTTCTCATCATCACTTAAATCTTTTTTGAAAATCACTCTCTAGACAAGGCACAAGCACATGCTAAATGCGGCACAAGCAACACGACTACACTAATACAAGAAGGTTCCCACCGTTTGGCTAATCTCAACGACGAGGATTTGGATACCTAAGCTAAGACCATTCGTGATCATACTTGTTCTAGTGAGATCCGTATCTACCATGAGCCAAGGCAAATACCTTAAGAGGAATTGTGAGGTAGGCTTCCATGAAAAATAGGAAAATCGAGAGAAGGAAAAGAAAAAGGGGGAGACAATAAGGGGAAGGGAAGGGAAAATGAAAGAGTGCATGGCAGTGGGACTGAGGTATGACGCAGTAGGTGTGCGAGGAAGTAAGAGATGAGAGGTGAAGGGGGTAGGGAAGACTACAAAAGAGGGAGAAGATGAACTGTCCCCAGCCCCAAGCCGAAGCAAGGGGTTGACGGTTGAAGGTTTTGCAGATCTAGGGCTTGAAGGAAGACGAAAGACTAGAGAAAGAGTCGGAAAAAGATAAAATAACATAAACATATATATAGGCTTCAATTTTGTTTCATAATGAGTCTTCTTTCTTCAGAAGGTATGAATCTAAATAAGGCAAAGACATTTTTTATACTTTGAAGAAGGCTAAATAAGAATTAGCAACATTACATTATTGGAACTAAAGTTTAATTACATTATCAACTAAACAGATGTTGAACATACTTCCATCCTACAAGCGTATGATGTACTACAAAGTTTAAATACATAATTTTAAAATAATTGAAAAATATAAAACATACTTAAACAAAAATTCATATCAAACTGTGATTTACACATACCAGCAGTATCGCTACCGAATTGGGTCTTCAGTCCTTCAAAAATCAAAAGTACTTTAAATAGAGTTCTTCTTCGACTTCTTCATCTTGAGATAGCTGAAAATAGGAGTCTCAGGAACAGGAATAAACTTCACAATCGAACCAAGTGGCCAAGAGACTACTGCAATACCAATACTAGCACCTCATTGCCCCCAGTTCAACCTCTCTATATCTGCAAACTACTTCAAAACCTCCACCATCACCACCTGTAGCAAAATTGTGACAGCAATAATTCCCAAAAACAACTTGTTGGTGTGGATTCCTCCGAATACATTCTTATTCTTAAGCTTCCTTGCATTGAACTCATTGAACACCTGGCACAGCACAAATGTGTTGAAGATCAGTGTGTCTTTCACCTTGTCTTCCACATCGAAGATCGATTTTCCTTTGAACTACAATGTCAGGAAGATTGCCATCTGGTAGAGTGCTTGAGGCAGAAGGTTCCTCCACATTATGTTGGTGATCAGAGGCTCCGTCCTCCTGACCGGCTTTTTCTTCATGAGCTCTTTTGTTGGCTTGTCTATGGCGAGAGCTAGAGCACCTAGTGTGTCCATGATCAAATTCACCCACAGTAACTGAACAACTATTAACGGCACTTCACTAGCGAAAATTGCTGCTACAAAGTTGATCACCAATGCTGCGACAATGACAGTGAGTTGGAATTGGAAGAAATTTTGGATGTTTTCGTAAACACATCTTCCCTACCTTAAAACTGTGGCCACCGATAAAAAGTTGTCGTCTATGATCACAATATCCGAGCTCTCTTTCGCAACTTCTGTACCTTGAATCCCCATGGAAAGTCTAATGTTAGCTTCTTTCAATGAAGGCGCATCGTTCATGACATCCCCTGTTACTGCCACCACATGGCCTAGCTATTTCAAGCACTGCACCATGAGAAGCTTGTCAAAAGGGGAGGACCTTGCCATCACACAGATTTTGTCCACCTTCTCCATTCTTTCTTCAAGTGTGTAGTTGTGAAATTGCAGGCCTTCTATCATTGCGCCACTGAAGAACATGTCCTAATTGGGCTTGAGTATCCCGCATTCTGTGGCTATTGCTTTTGCAATGAACACATTATCACATGTGATCATTTTAACATTTAACCCTACACGTTGACAGTCTTTAACAACTTTCTTCACCCTCGGGCGGCATGGATCTTTTAACCCAACAAGGTCTAATAGTGTCAATCCATCTTATTTTAGCAAATTTTTATGTTCTTGATCATCCACTTGCTTTTGTACCTCAATTTCTGAGTGAGCAAAAGCAATGCGTCTGAGGCTGCTCGCCGCTAGACCTTGGATAATCTGCTCAAATTTCAATTTCACGTTCTCATCCATATCTTTAACAAGTCAAGATGCATTGTAGTAACTTGTGCACATTACTAATACCATCTCTGCAGCTCCTTTCCAATGTACTTGCACAAAATCATCCAATTTCTGCTTCATCAAAACCCCGCTTCGTTTTCTGCGAATTGAAGGCCTCGACATAAAGAATGATGCAAGCTGTCACCACTTTCTGCATATCCATCTTCGCCCATGCACTACCCACAAAAGAATCGCCTTCTCAGTAAGACTGCCTGAGATTTCAAATTTTCGAACCCGGATTAGGCTGGAACACACTCCCAGTTGTGTTCAGAGCAACCCCTTCATGAATCAAGTTATGAAAAAAATGAGATATGGAAGAATACGCCTCTTATTCCACGATTTCGTCGCCTAGCCAAAACTTGGTCACCTTCATTTGATTCATGGTGAGAGTGCCTGTTTTATAGGTACAAATGACGGTGGCAGACCCATCGTCTCACAAGCAGAAAGCTTCATCACCATTGCCTTATCTGCCATCATTCTCTTCATCAAATACGCTAGCGTTAGAGTCACAGCCAGAGGCAAGCCTTCCGGAATTGCCACCACAACAATTGTAACCACAGCCGCCACAATCCCTACGACCGCGTTTAATATGTCGTCAACTTTATTCTTGTTGCCATTATACTCCTAGTTTCCATTCTTGTCCTCTGTATTTCCAGTGAAGTACCTAACCATCAAGACAATCAGGACTAAAAATGTAACTACCAAACTGACTTTACCAATTGATGACGTTAGCTTGTTGAGCCGAGCTTGTAGATGCGTCTCTTCACCATTATCGCAGCTGATTTGGCTTATCATTTTGTCCCATGTCGTGTTCATTCCAACAGAGGTAACAAGCATCCAGGCGTAGCCATCAACCACTTTTGTGCCAGAAAAAAAGTAAGGATTCTGATGGTGACTAATTTTGACATGATCACTCTCCCTATCATGCTCGATTCGTTTACTTGTAACGAATGGCCGTCTAGAAACAATCCATCGACCGAAACTTGGTCTCCGATCTTTAAACAAATAACATCACAATTACAATTTTGAATATCGAAATCTGCTGGCACCTGCCGTTTCTCATGGCTTCGATTTGGACATTGTCCCTGACTTTAGAAAACTTACTAAACTATTTGCTCTGTCTAAAATTACTCACAGTAGAAACAGAAATTACCATAATTATTGCGAGAAATATGCTTCTGCTATCGATCCATCCTTCTTTTAGACCGTGCACTTTGATTCCCATGCCGAGAGAAAACGCAGTGCAGCCTAAGAGGATGAGAATTGTGAGGTCTTTGAAGGCCACCCACACAAAGTAGAAGAACCCTTTTATTGGTGGCTTCTTGTACGTGTTCGAGTTGAATGCTTTGAGTCTTTTTGCAATGTCGTCTTCAAGATCATCGCCGCCATGGACTCCTTGCTCTGTGTCGATTTTGAGAGCGGAAACAATTTCTTCAACCCCTCCCAGCTCCTGAAGCTAGTTGAGGTTTTTCTTCTTGACAAGGTTAGTGAGGGTAATTTGATCAATTTGGAATAAGCTATCTGATGACTCAATAGTAATGGCGGCATAAGAAGGTGATCGAGATATTTTGGTAGAGAAAGTTTGAAGGCTCTGGAGCAGTATATTTTGGCAAAAGCCGAACACTAATTTCTTGGATCTTTGCTAAGAGTGCTTTTCTGAACATCAAAAGCAGCATGATTTCAATGCAACCTAATTTTGCATGCAGGGTGGTAGACATGCTTAACTGGAAAGTTCTTTAAAGTTTAGAAATAATAAGTGATGAAAAGACTGCTTAAGTGAAAATTGCTACAAATTTGGGGATTGTTATGGATGAAAAGACTGCTTAATTGAAAAGTACTGCGAAGTTTAGAGATTGTTAAGAATGCAGTATGCGGTATGCATGCTTGGATTAGCTCTGTGTATGTGTGTGTGTGTCAAAATACCTTTGCATCATGCAGTACTTATAGTGGCTACTCGTTTCCTACAGAGGAGAATAAGTGCTTTCTTCTTCTTAGCCGGTACTTTTGCAAACTTAAGCGTGTTAACAAGACAAGTCAAAAGCTTAAACGCATTGCCAAACAAAAGCGATGAGTTTGCTTGGTAATGGATGTAAATTGAAGGCTCCATGAAACAAAGAAGTAGGATCCAAGATACCTATACGTGAGAACGTGAAGGTAAAAGAGTCCTACATTGGTGAAAAAAAAAACCTTGCATGGACTTATAGTGGAACCTCAACTTTCTTCATGGTATTAGAGTCAGGGAGCGGGCTCGTACTAGCACGTGATGGGTGGGTCTCTTAACCTTGCATGATGATAGCACGTCTCTTGGCCCGCGTGCAGGGTGAGTCCCCTTGGTTCCACGTGGTTGTCGATGAGTGGAACTCCCACGTGTGACCCACTAATTGGGTCCCACATGAGTCGGCGCCGTGACATGGGATACATAGACCGTATCTATGAGAAAATAAGAGTTTAAATATTCTAACCTCACTCCAATTACTACCGAGGCCTACCTAATGCATTGCGCATGTAGTAATTAACAAGTTGGGGACAATATGTGTTATTGGAAGTGGGCATTCGGCCCGTCTCTATGATAGTTCTACATGGTATCAAAGCATGTTAGTCCACGTGTGAAGCCAAACAGCGACACGTGCTCCACACCACCCCATTCGTATTGTTCACGTGTTTGGCTTGAAAATTCGTCTCAGGTGAGAGTGCATGTGAGAATGGGAAAGTAAAAGAGTCCCATGTTGGTTTCTCACGTTCATGTTGTTTATATGTTTGGTTTGAAAATTTGCCACACATGAGGAGACGTGTGAGAATATGAAGTAAAAGAGTCTCACATTAGTGAAAGGAGAAACCTTACAAGGATTTGTAAGAGGTTGAACTACTTTCACATTGCTAATTGATTTTATACTACATGATACATATACAGATATATATCGTTGAGAAATAGAATTACTTTAGTTTAAAGTAAAGTTTGAAATTGGCACTATTTAAATGAATAGTGTTTTGATCCGAATTTCAGGTTAATTACAACCATGCCATGGTATTTCTATTGGTTTTGGGTCAGCGGCCCGGCCCTCAGCCAGACCCAAATGTGTTGGCTTTAGCTGGGAAGTTCGACCCTCAGTAAGGCCCAAATTATTTAGTTACGTTTTTGCCCATCAAACATTACAATTCAATGGTGGGGATGGTCGATTATGAAGGGCAATTTTATCCTATCCATTTTAGGTGAGATAGGGGGTCAGCGGGCAGCTATCATTTGCTGCCATTCAATTAGGGTTTCGAGGAGGGTCTGCGAGAGAGAGGTGGGGGGAGAAAGAGATAGAAGCGTAGAGACAGAGATGGATAAGAAGGTAGAGATAGATAGAGAGAGGAGAAAGTATGGCTGTGTGCATTTTTTTTGGGATTAATTAATGGCTTAGTGCGCAGGGTTAGTGAAGAGAGAGTCATAGAGGGGTATATGGCAGGGTATGGGTTTTCGGTTTTTCCCTTTTAATTCAAAGGAAAACTAATGAAAAGTCCCAAAAAAACTTCTCTTTTAACGAAAAGTCCCTTTTTTACCTTTAACTGACACTATTCACTATACCTTTAAAAAGGACTTTTCATTAAAAGTGAACAGTACCGAGACCTTTTTATTAAACCTCCCTTTATTCAATAGGTTATGCACTGTTTCAAAATAATTGTTTATTGTTTTGTTTTCCTTTTGCTTTGTTAGAACTATCATTCGATTTTTGGGTTTCATTGTGCTCATTTCTGTGCTTCTTAAAAAAATTTATGACGTTTGCTTCTCATTCCTCTGTTGGTTGATTTTGTTTTTCCCATTTCTTGGTTCCTTATGTATTCCTTGGTTCTGTCTAATTTTTTATTATGGGTTGATGCTGGCAGATGAACTATGTGCACAGTTTTTTGGGATGAGTTAGGAATTAGATCCACATGAAAACAACATACAAGATAGAGAACTAGTATGCTGTTTTGTCTTTCTATTTGATTTTTATGTTTATGTTTTGCTGCTAAGAGGATTTTAAAATGTTCTAAATCTGTTTTGTAAATGTGCTTAAAGATTGGACATGTTATTGAATATTAGCATGTTGTTTGGATTGAATATTGGAGAAGATACCATCTTGCTTGATTTCAATTAAAGACTACTAATTTTATCGGCTTATATAAAGTATCTTTATGTTGAAGATGTGTTTTGTTCGAATCTCTAAACTGAACAGTGCATCCATAACCTCTAGGTCTGTATCATGCCTGGTAGGTTACTTGTAAGCACCATTCTAATTTATATATGGACTTATATAAGGAGTAGTTAGGTAATTAAGCTTCACACAGTGATTAGCGATGTTAACAGTGAATAAAACCTGATCAATCTACTTCCTCTCAAACAAGTTTCTCAGTAGAAACCCTTCTTTCTCATAGATGATAAGCTCATATTTATATATATTTTATATCAAATTCACTTGTCTTTTCTTAGTTAGTTCCTTATATTTTTGAGCTATTTACTTTGTTTTTGTGTTTTGTAGGATTTGTCAAGCAAATAAAATAAAAATAGCATATGTGGAATTTTAAGTAACAAATTCGTCAAAACTGTCTGTGCAGGTCAGCTGACTTTGGAAGCAAGTTACGGACAGCTCAGAATGAATTAGAGAATGAGCCTTATATGCCTGGAAAGCTACGGATGTCTATTTTCTGGAGCATTTCGCGGATTGATAATATCATTTTTCTAGAAGAAGTTATGGCCGTTTTAACACTGAAAGGTTGACAAGAGGCTGAGCAGTTTGTAACTGAAATGAAAGCAATAAACCCAATCAATCTAGTAGCCAAAACTGATGCAGTAAAGAACAAGCCAGCTGACCACTATTCAAATATAAGAGGAAATGGAATTAAAGATGAGGGTTAAGTGGGAGTAATGTGCATAAAGGCTACCTAAAGAGTTACAATTGTTTTACCATTTCATCTCACTTATTGTCAACACTAAATGGCTATTAGTGGGTGAGTTAAGAAGAAGAAAATGGGGCAGCAAGTTAAAAAGGGAGAAGGCTGCAAGTTGCAGCGTAAGCAAAGAAAACAAATTAGAAAAAAAAAAAGCAAAGGAAAAGATTAGACAAAAGAAAAAAAAAAACAAGCTGCAAAAGGCAGCTGCAGAAAGGAAGGACAAAAAAAGGGCAGCGGCAGCAGAGGTTGGACGAGGAAGAGGGAAGCAATAGAGGAAAGAGGAAATCTTGGCGTTCTCTTCTTTTGGTTTTATCTTCTCAAACTCATGTCTATCATTCAATGGATACTTCTGCTTCAAGAGTTTGACTTGGAGATCAAGGATAAGAAAGGGAGTGAGAATGTTGTAGCAGATCATCTTAGCAGACTTGTGCATTCAAACACAGAGGAAGATCTTATCCCTTTACGTGAGAGTTTTTCGGATGAACAATTGTTTTCGTTAAATGATACTGACCCTTGGTATGCAGATATTATCAATTACAAGGTCACCAAAAAGATTCCGGATGATTTTACACGTGCTCAGAAAGATAAGCTTGTCAAAATTGCCAAATACTACGAGTGGGATGATCCTTATTTGTGGAAATATTGCCCTAATCAACTGATTAGAAGGTGTGTCCCCGAATCTGAGTTTAAATCTATTCTCACTTTTTGTCATTCTTATGCATGTGGCGGCCATTTTGGAGCAAAGAGGACAGCCCTTAAGGTGCTAGAGAGTGGTTTTTATTGGCCTAGTTTGTTTAAGGATGCGTACGAGTTTTGTGCCACATATGATCGTTGCCAACGAACAGGTAACTTGGGCGCAAGAAATCAAATGCCACAAACCCCTATTTTGATTGTTGAGATCTTTGATATGTGGGGCATTGATTTCATGGGACCTTTTCCATCTTCACATGGTTTTCTTTACTTTTGATTGGCTGTTGATTATGTTTCTAAATGGGTGGAAGCGAAAGCCACCAAAACTAATGATTCAAAAGTTGTTTCAGATTTTATTAAGACTAATATCTTTGCAAGATTTGGGACACCTAGAGCAATCATCAGCGATGGAGGGACTCACTTTTGCAATAGAACATTTGAAGCATTGCTTAGGAAGTACAATGTCACACATAAGGTGTCTACACCTTATCATCCGCAAACTAGTGGTCAAGCAGAAGTATCAAACCGTGAGGTGAAGCAAATTTTGGAGAAAACTATGAGTCCTAGTAGGAAGGATTGGAGCATGCGCTTGAACGATGCATTGTGGGCTTATAGGACTGCCTATAAGACTCCTATTGGAATGTCCCCATTTCGGTTAGTTTATGGGAAACCATGTCGTCTTCCAGTAGAGTTAGAGCACAAAGCTTATTGGGCGATCAAAGCCTACAACATGGACATGAGTGTTGCTGGAAAGCAGAGGAAGCTTCAATTGAATGAGTTAGACGAAATCCGGAATGATGCATACGAGTCTAGTCGAATATACAAGGAGAAATCAAAGGCATTTCATGACAAGATGATCTTAAGGAAGAGCTTTGTCATTGGACAGAAAGTTCTTCTATTTAATTCTCGCCTTCGGTTATTTCCAGGTAAGCTTCGTTCTCGATGGGTTGGTCCATTTGTTATAACTAATATTTTTCCTCATGGTGCAGTGGAAATCCAAAGTGCAAAGGCCGGAAACGTGTTCAAAGTGAATGGACATAGACTCAAGCCATATTATGAGTCTTTTGTGGAGCATGATGTGGAGGTTGTACCCCTCCAAGAACCAGCTTCCCTTGGATGATTACTCTTGGTACCGTCCGGGTGTGGACGTAAAAGCAAGCGCTTATTGGGAGGCAACCCAATATTTCTATTCATTGTCTTTTTCTCTCATTTTCAATTTTCCGTTTGCTTTTTCTGAATTTTCTTGAGTGCTAAACTGAATTATTTCTTTTCTTTGTAGGAACATTTGGTTATGTCCACCCTTGGAGTTGATTGCTGAATTGAAGTTTGGGGGTCATCACTTGATTTCACTGCAAATTGGGGAAGTTTTCAGTCCAAATGCTTCATTTTTTTTCTTCTTATTATTTTATTTTATTTTGTTTTATGCATTATTGTGTTTTCTGACATTGGGGACAATGTCCAGTTTAAGTTTGGGGGTAAGGATTGAAAAAATGACCAAACTGAAAATTTTTGTATCTTCGACTAAGAATTGGTTTGATTTGTGTCTGTGTTATTTCTTTTTGTTTTCTTAATTAGTTTTGTTTACTCTAACAAAAACCCAAAAAAAAATTTATAAAAAAATTCGGAAGATTTGAAAATCCAAAAATATTGTCTTATTTTCTTTATTGTTTTGAAGTAGTTTTTTTTTTTTTGTTAGTTTCTCGACCCAATGATATAATTGGATTGAATTTGAACCACAGTGATCAAGAACTTAGTAAGCATGTGTTGTGTGAAATTCCTGATTCTCTTGTTAGTTTTGTACATGTTTAATCATCTTTGAAAAACCAAATGCACATAGCCTTGTTGATGTGAGACTTAAAGCTTTGCATGTGAATATAGTGACCATATACATCCTATGTGAGTTTTTGAGCCTATTGAAAGTGTGCATTTTTCATACACTCATATTCTTTCATGTGTGATAAACTTATGTGACTTACATCTCTAGAACTTGCGTAACGATCTTTCGAAATGTTTGTCATTGATTGCATGAACTTGAAAATGATAGAGGCGTTAGGTTTATCACCATGGCCCAAATAAGCATGTTTCCTAAAGAAAAATGATATCATTAGATTGCCAATTTGAGCCGTATATGTTGAGCCTTTTTATTTCTTATCACCAGATATGTCTACCCTTATACCTTAAACATTTTTCCTTACCCTTTCCAAGCTAGCTAGTGAGGAATGCGAGATTGTCTTATGAGAAATGTTTGTGAAGTACTTTGAAAGAGTTTGGCAAAAGAATAAGTGTGGGGGTGTTTCATGTTTGTATTTAGTTATGCTTCAAAAAAAAAAAAAAAAAAAAAAAAAAAAAAAGGGAAAAGAAGAAAAAGAAAAATTGTATACAAAGCAAATTTTTAAGTTTCAGTTTAGGGGTGTGGTTGGAGGTATTAGCAGAGTGATTGGAGAGCTTGAGTTCTTATAAATCTCAACAAGAGAATTGCTTGCAATGTAGCTTGGAAGTTGTGTTTACCTATCCTTTCATTTCAATAACCCTCTCCCTAAGCCTCATTACAACCAATAAAAGTCCTCTTGATTTAAGTTTTGCATTTATGATTTTGGAGATGTGATCTTTATGCAAGCTTATGGTAGATCTTTCACATTTGATTCTTTGAGCGAAACACGTTAAACTAAACATATGTGTGATTGAGTGTATGTCCCGTGAGAAGGTCTTAGTTTGCATGTGGTGTTTTAAGAAAACTTGAAATTGCATTAGCATGGCTATTCCACACACTACACTTCAAGGATGATTAAAAGGTTATTGCTAACATTTGAATAGGAAGATGAGCTTGGATTAGCTTGTTTGGTGCTAGCTAAGGTTCTTGATGATTTGTTTCTTCAATGAAATTCTATGAGGGTCACATAGGGGGAAGCTAATGTTTTTCATGTTTTCTTTGTTTTGCTCGAGGACTAGCAAAAGCTAAGTGTGGAGGTATTTGATAAGCTCATATTTATATATATTTAACATCAAATTCACTTGTCTTTTCTTAGTTAGTTCCTTATATTTTTGAGCTATTTACTTTGTTTTTGTGTTTT
Organism: Cotoneaster glaucophyllus; assembly: GCA_036320875.1. Taxonomy (NCBI): domain Eukaryota; kingdom Viridiplantae; phylum Streptophyta; class Magnoliopsida; order Rosales; family Rosaceae; genus Cotoneaster; species Cotoneaster glaucophyllus. The sequence goes on along the minus strand of CM070069.1, from coordinate 18,633,967 downwards.
GTAGGATTTGTCAAGCAAATAAAATAAAAATAGCATATGTGGAATTTTAAGTAACAAATTCGTCAAAACTGTCTGTGCAGGTCAGCTGACTTTGGAAGCAAGTTACGGACAGCTCAGAATGAATTAGAGAATGAGCCTTATATGCCTGGAAAGCTACGGATGTCTATTTTCTGGAGCATTTCGTGGATTGATAATATCATTTTTCTAGAAGAAGGTATGGCCGTTTTAACACTGAAAGGTTGACAAGAGGCTGAGCAGTTTGTAACTGAAATGAAAGCAATAAACCCAATCAATCTAGTAGCCAAAACTGATGCAGTAAAGAACAAGCCAGCTGACCACTATTCAAATATCAGAGGAAATGGAATTAAAGATGAGGGTTAAGTGGGAGTAATGTGCATAAAGGCTACCTAAAGAGTTACAATTGTTTTACCATTTCATCTCACTTATTGTCAACACTAAATGGCTATTAGTGGGTGAGTTAAGAAGAAGAAAATGGGGCAGCAAGTTAAAAAGGGAGAAGGCTGCAAGTTGCAGCGTAAGCAAAGAAAACAAATTAGAAAAAAAAAAAAGCAAAGGAAAAGATTAGACAAAAGAAAAAAAAAAACAAGCTGCAAAAGGCAGCGGCAGAAAGGAAGGACAAAAAAAGGGCAGCGGCAGCAGAGGTTGGACGAGGAAGAGGGAAGCAATAGAGGAAAGAGGAAATCTTGGCGTTCTCTTCTTTTGGTTTTATCTTCTCAAACTCATGTCTATCTTTGGTTTTAATTTAAGAATTATGTGTAACTAAATTTTAGTAGTTAGGGGCTGTTTTGAAGCCCCGAATATGATTGCAAATGTGCTATGACATTTCGTTTCAATTTCTTTTATGAATGGATGAAAATTGGTTCACTACTTGTCTCATTGATGAATTATTTATGTGTTTTCTATGGATGCATACTTAGTAAGCATATCTAAGATTCTAATGCTATGAATATGTGTATGCCTGCCCTTGTCGAATGAGGACCTACATATGTTCTAGAGTAGTACTTGTTAATTGCGATTAAAATGTGAACCAATTTCTAGGATAAGTAAGACAACACCAGTACTTACGATGCCTTGTGATGACTCAAACTCTTTTCGTCGTTAATGATTCTACTTGTTAAATCTATGAACACGCCATTCTAGATTGCATGCTAGGGACTAAGTTAAGTTGAAAACGCCATTCTCTTAACATACCACATAAGAAAGAGTAATAGGTTGAGTTCTAACATTGAGCCAACTTGAGCATCTTCATCCGGAAATAAAAGGAATTTGAATGAAACATAACATGTTTGCATGATTATTTGGTGGTGGATAGCACTTCCCCTAACTCGTTTTCTTAACTTGTGAACTACAATCTATTTTTACTACTTAAAATTTGTTTCTGTCCTGTTTTTGTTCGATTTAATTTAAATATCAAATCAACTTCAAAAATCCCAAAAATTTGTGTGAGTGTAGTTCCATGTGTCTAGTATCTGCATATAAAATTTCGTAGACTTTAGATAAGTGTAAGTTGGTCTAATAATTATTTTTCGGTGGCTGGTCAGTAAGGACAGCAACCCAATTTTTGTGACATTTTAAGTAGTTAGATAAAACAATCTTCTGCGGGAAAGACCCTTATTTTCATATGCTACAATTGACAAATCTTAGTGTGAATAAGGAAAATCAATAGGATATTTGTGTGCTACTTTGTGGTGTGCTTTTAATCCTATCAATAGACAAATACAAATGGAAGCAGCATCAATGGGTAGTTGTTGTGTTGCCCTAAGATAAAATTAGTTGTGTGTTTTGGAAATAAAAGGAATTCATTTCACAGACCTGTACGTTCACATACGAACTATGCAAACAAAGCCTTTTTTGTGAGATTTTGGGAACTGTATAGGTGCAAATATCAATTCTTTTCATAGGTAGCAGTGTTGGGCATTGTCCTAACCATTAAATAAAGTTATTACATGTTTTTGTTAATATTCAAAGTTTTCAGACGCAAATTTATAAGTTTTCTCTTTTTCGGGTTACTTTATGTTTCGAATTAGTTGGATTTAGCATTCTTCACAAGCTTTGATAATTGTTTAATTTCTATGTTTTGTTCCATGCATGATTGATTTACAGTTTGACATTCTCGACGATGATGATAATGGAATTCAGGATTATGATTCACCCCAAACAACAAGGACGGATATGCTGTCTATGCCAACAACGGGGTAAGGTGAGATATAGATTTCGTCATGTCTTTATAGTAGCTTGGCATTTTCCAAGGACTTTTAATTGTTGCTGCATTGTTTGTTAGAACCAAGAAATCACAGAAAACTTATGTAACGCGAAGCTTGAAAGCTTACATAAACCAGGGAGAATTCTTATTGAATGAAAAAACAACTAACATGGCTATTAAATAGCCTTACACTTGAATTGAAAGAAAGAGCAATTGCCCACGATTTTACAGGTCCTATAATCGTGGTTTAGATTACGTCAAAAAAGAAAAATACATGCTTATCCTTCAAGTATAGGGATTATTGGACTCCTACGTGATTAACAACCCTAAAAACTAGGAACCTTAGCAGTAAACCCTATCAATTAACGGCTAGAAATCCCAACAACTTCAGCATCCTCCCTTAAACTGAATACCACAGCCATTCAGTTTACTCCTGGAAACTTGCAAACACCCAACAAATCTCGCATCTTCAGAAATGCATCAACCTTCAATGGTTTTGTTAATACATCTGCGTTTTTTTCCCGAGTTGAACATTGCACCAACTCCAAAACTCCACTCTTGACCTAGTCTCGAGGAAAATGAAACCTTACATCAACATGCTTGCTGTGATCATGTATCACAGGATTCCTTGAGAGCTTGATCGTCAAAACATTATTACAATACACCAAGGTTGAACTACATTGCTCTTGATTAAGACTCTTTAAGATCCTTCTTAACCACACAACTTGGCATGCACTCGATGTTGCTGCTATGAACTCTGCTTCAGTGGTAGATAAAGTGACAATTGGCTGTTTCTTTGAGGACCAAGAAACAGTACCTGAACTCATTATAATCACGTAACCTGAGGTACTATTCCTATCATCTTGATCACCAGCATAGTCACTATATGTATACCCAATAAGTTCCTCAATTCCTCCCTTCTTGTAGAATATCCCCAAATTGATAGTCTCTTTTACGTACCTTAGAGCCCACTTTGCTGCCTGCAAGTGAGCCTCAGTTGGACACTCCATGTATCGACTGATCAAACTAACAATAAACATTAAATCGAGACGTGAGGCTGTTAAATACATGAGGCTTCCAACCATCTGTTTGTAAACAATGCGATTAACTTCGACTCCTCATTCATCCTTTGCGATTTTAAAACCAGGAACGACATGATTGAGTACTGAGTTACATTGATCCATGTTGAATCTCTCCAAGACCTCTTGAGCATACTTTCGTTGATTGATAAAGATCCCATCAGAACCTTGTATTACTTCAACACCAAGGAAATATCTCATTTTTCCAAGGTCAGTCATGTCGAACTCAACCATCATAGACTTTTTAAATTGTTCAAACGTTGTTTCGTCATTACCAGTAAAAATGAGATCATCGACAAAAAGACACACTATCAAGAACTTACCTCATTTCGCTGTCTTAATGAATAAGGTATGCTCATAAGGGCACTTGTTGAATCCCTCCTTGATGAAATATGACTCTATACGATTATACCATGCTCGGAGGGCATGTTTAAGTCCATAGAAAGCCTTTTTGAGTCGATAAACCATTGACTCATGCCCATTCTATTCATATGCATATGGTTGATCAACAAACACCTCTTCATTAACCTCCCCATGGAAAAATGCAGACTTGACATCAAGCTGGTAGATCACTCAATTCTTTTGAGCAGCAAGGGAAATGACAATTCGAATGGTGTCTAAATGAGCCACTGGTGTGAATACCTCTACATAATCGATCCCATATTGTTGACAGTAACCCTTAGCAACTAGTCGTGCCTTGTACTTGTCCACTTCCTCATTCTCATTAAGCTTTGTTTTAAACACCTACTTCACTTCAATGGTTTTCCCTCCTGGTGGCAGCTCCATTAATTACTATGTATTGTTCTTCTTGATGGATTGTATCTCTTGATCTATAGGTTGTCTCCATTTTTGGACTTCACAACATCTTCAAAGGTTGTGGGATCTTGATCAATTAATAATGCCAGGTGAGCAATGCTAGCACTCTCCTCATTAGATAGGCCCTGACCTGTTTCAGGCAAGTGAACATGAGCAATGCAACCAAAAGTCCTGAAATGATCCACAAATGGTTTGTGTCCATTCAAAGCCTCCTCAAGTGTCTTGTTCTTCATGGCAAAGGTAGGGAATCGATTCAACACATGTCCAATTTACTGCTTCAGGCCATAAAGTTTTGGGAATTCGTTTTGTTGAGGAGTATATGCTACAGTTAGTTGCCCATGAATCCCATTCTCAAGACAGAAATTTGTAAACTCATGCGAGGTGAACTCTCCTCCTTGATCTGTCCTTAGACTTCTTATAAATGCCTCAGTTTCTTTCTCTACCTATGCTTTGTAGGATTTGAATATACCAAATGTTTCTAACTTTTCTACTAAAAAATAAACCCATGTTTTTCTGCTGAAATCATCTATAAAGGTGATGAGATACCTTTTATTGATGTTCGAAGTAGGGTTAATTGGTCTGCATATGTCATCATGCACCAACTGAAGTACCTTGGAGGCTCTCTGTAAGCTTTCTTTGGGAAATGGATCTCGGTGCTGCCTTCCTACCAAGCAATCTTCACACACCCTTTGAGAGGCTGTGAATTGAGGCAATCCTTCCACCATTCTAATTAAGATGCCCACAACGACAGTGCCAAAGTTGTGCTTGATCTGTGGTGAGGGAGGAAAAACATTTTTGTTCCTTTGGTGGACAGTGAGCCAACACTGCAAACATTATATTGTGACTCATCTTGGTCTTCATGATTAGACCTCTCTCAAATTGAAAGACCTTGCACCTTCCATGTTGGATGAGTACTGTAAGTCCTTTATCTTGCTGTGACCAATGCTTAACAAATTATTTTTCAAATCTGGCATGTAGAAAACACCTGTGATCACATGTATAATGCCATTCACCTCTATTCGCACATTTCCCTTGCCTTGCACAGTCAAACTCGAATTGTTTCCCAGCTTCACTAATTCTTTGAAACTGCTATCAAGCTCACAAAACATGTCCTTCTTACCACACATATGATTGTTGCACCCAGAGTCGAGAAACCATATGTGCTTCATTGTTGCCTCCTTGAACTCCACAAGTGCCATTAATACAGCATCTCTTCCTTTGTCTCCACATAGTTTGCTTTTTCTTCCTTAGGTTTCCTGGGACACTCTCACTGAAAGTGCCCTAGTTCATGGCAATTATAGCATTCTAGGGTTGACTTGTCGAACCCTAGCCTACCCCATCCTCTTCCTCTTCCTCGATAAGTTCCTCGACCTTGTCTTCCTTGCTGGACTCCATGAGTGACTTGGAGTGCTTATTCATCCACCACATGTCGACTTATCCTTTGCTCGTGCACCAAAAGGCTACTTTGGAGTTCATCTATAGATAGGGTGTCCAGATCAGTAGATTCCTCAATCGAATAGACAACATAATCGTATTTCGAAGTCATGGACCTTAAAATTTTCTCGATGATCACCACATCATCCATCTTCTCCCCGTGAGTTCTCATCTTATTGGCTATGACAAGTGTTCTCCCAAAATAGTCATTGACTGTTTCTCCATTCTTCATGTGTAGCACCTTGAATTCCTTGCGAAGAGCCTGCAATTGAGCACGTTTTACACATGCAGTTACTTGATATTTCTGTTTCAAGAAGTCCCATATATCCTTCGCATTATCCTTCTTCAGAATGATCTTTAATATTAACCGATCTATGGCTTGGAACAAATAGTTCTTGGCCTTCAAATCCTTCAACTTCAGTTCATCTTAAGTTTTCTTCTGCACTTCAATGGAATCTGATCCCCCTGCTGCAGCAGTGATCCTAATCTCCACTAAGTTCCAATACTCTTTGGAACGAAGAAAGTTCTCCATTAGCATACTCCAATGGTCGTAATGTCCATCAAACCTTGGAATGACTGGTTGCACGAAACTATCCTCAGATGCCATGTCTTTGTTTCTTCACTCTAGCACCTAGGTTGCAAGCTTTTGATCAGACCCCATAGCGAGGCTCTGATACCAGGTGTTAGAACCAAGAAATCGCAGAAAACTTCTGTAATGCAAAGCTTGAAAGCTTACATAAACCAGGGAGAATTCTGATTGAATGAAAAAACAACTAACATGGCTATTAAATAGCCTTACACTTGAACTGAAAGAAAGAGCAATTGCTCACAATTTTATAGGTCCTATAATCGTGGTAAAGACTACGTCAAAACAGAAAAATACATGCTTATCCCTCAAGTATAGGGATTATTGGACTTCTATGGGATTAACAACCCTAAAAACTAGGAACCCTAGTAGTAAACCCTATCAGTTAACGGTTAGAAATCCTAACACCTTCAACATTGTTGAATACATTAAGAATGATGCGGTAAACCGGAGAGGGAGTCATTAGCTTATGGATGTGTTAACACATCCAATGTGTTGTAATCTTTTCGCTACTTAAACATGTTAAGACATCAATTCTTAAAAAAAGTTGGTCTGCTACTTTACTTATGGTGTTGTTGGTTTACTCCAACGATAATACCTAGCTAGGATAGCCTTTCTTTATGTATTAATTATTGATAGTGCTATCATCATTGTAGGCTATGTTGGAGCAAAAACTATGCAGGCAAAGACATAAGAGTGATGGATTTTGGAATGAAATGCAGAGGATATCATTTTGTGCTGCTTAAGTCAAAGTTTCCTCTTCTGTTATGTTTGTGTGTTGGATATTGTAGAAAATTAATATAAGTTGTATATTCATGATAACTGACTATATTCACGATAATTGACTGATTAAGATTACTTACAAGGGGTATATATGCACAGGAGAGCTCAGCATGAGGGTACTGTTGGTTTACCTTGCCTGGATGTGTTGAGGGCAGGGTTGTTCAAGAAAATAGGTTTTAAAGGATCCTTTGCAGATGCAGGCACTACTAGAATTTTGGCCAATAGCTACCCTTTTCCATTGGTGGCTATTGTCAAAAGTTGCCACTGATATCAGTGGCAAACCACAATAGCCACCAAGCAGCCACCAAATAGAGAGTGTGGCATATGTAGAGGACTCTATTGTAACAATGGCTACTCTTAATACATTGGTGGCATCTAAAAACAATGCCACCCTAATTCACATTGGTGGCAAAGTTGCAAAATAATATTTAAAAAAAGGATGCCCTTTGTGGGCACCCAAATTGGAGTATCATATTTCTTTTTCTATTTTTTGTGAGAAAACAAATTGGAGTATCATATTTCAGTTATTAAAATATAAGAATATAACTATAAATTTGAATAACTGAATAATATTAAATTACTGAAAAATTTACTGAAAATGCCACAGCAATATAATCACAATATTAAATTAACAATTCAGAGAACACATGTTTTACATGAGTAACGCTCACAAAACCATACATTTACACAATCATCTCCAAATGAAGATACGTGAATTGATCCATAAAATAAGTAGTTTAATTTACATTGCTACTCTATTAAGCCGCCATCAAATAGAAGCTTCACAGCACAATAATTAATATTCTTTACTCATTCCATATTGGGCAGGAAATCGTTCGACCACAATCCTCTATTTTTCTAAGTGCAAATAGAAAAACGGAATCAAAGTATTCAACCCAAAATCTTTACATTAGCTCAAGAATTATATTGTTTCCAGAGCTTTCCAATTTCCCAGCACAGAACGACAGACATAAAAGCATTAAAATAGCTATAAATTACAACAATAGGATGAACTACAAAATGATAGAGGAAAGATTAAGAGCTTACCCTCGCAAAATCAAAGCTCACCAAAATTCTTACCCTAACCAGAGAATCATAGAGAATAAATCTGCATCAACATGTAATCATAGAGAAAAAAAATTAAAATTTATAAATACCATCATTTCACTACTAATTTGAATAAATCCAAAAACAATACATTGGAATAATCTTTTAGGTCTTCCAATATTAATAGGTTAGAAATTCAGAAGACAAAACACCACAATTCATTAAATTCAAAGTTGCACATATTTCTTCTATATCTTGTATATCATGTTTTTTTATATGATTGTGACTAAGACCTGATTTCTCTTTCTAGTGAAGTTGTTGAAGATAATACTCAAAAGTCCCACTGCAGCATCAAATGATAGAAGCACGACTTGTGTTAAAAGTCATATGATGTGTGCATTTGCAGACATCAAGATTTTCCATGCGCAAGAAAGGGAATCACTCCATTAAAAAGAGAGGAACTACTGATACTGCAGGTACATTAACCGAACCTCTAATTTTAAATAACAGCATATGCTCGAGTAAGCGAAAGACTAAAAGAAGAAAAGAAGAGGATTATATACCGGTTTCAATGTCATAGTCGGGCCCTCTTAAACCTGGTTCCAGAATGAGGATAGTCTAACACTCTCGTAGTGACTAATACTTATTGTGACCTTCACCCAGTTTGTGAATTAGAAGCTTGAAATGCAGGGAAAATTATATTAATTGAGTAACAAAATTGGAGCCATTCCCCTAATTTTAACTATTAACAGCGTAAAAAATTGGAAATTACAATTAAGACCAATGTTTTCCCCCTTTTTTTCATTGCCATAAAAGGCAGAAAAACAAAGGCTTCTAAAACTCAAACCAACCGTCTCATTTCTTCCCAAAAACAACACATTTTTAAGAAAACATTCATACATGCATGGTCAAACAGGGGAAAAGATTATGTTAATTTGGGTTTCAGATATACAAACAGAACTGTTTACAATAAGCATATATAACATGATTTGCTCTGCAGTGCTTCCACCAATAGTTATAAAAAAAAAACAAAGATTCTAAAGATATGCTTGCAATAGAATGACTATTACCTCCAAGTAAGCAGTTGCACGGTTGCACGATTGCAATCTAAGTTACACACATCATGTTCAATCTGATAGCTTCAATATAGCACTTGACAACATTATTTCAGTCTTTTCCTTAAATGAAGTATTTCCCTAGGAAAAGATTAGTAAACATAGAAATTGAAACAATACACATTAGTACATTGGTATCCAAGTTCTTTGCTAATAGAAAATGAAATTAAGGGGATGGAGAGATCTAATTTCAATTTTTTGAAGGAGAACACCATACTTCATTCATATCAAAGAATAGCATGATTCCAATTTCAATTTTGAACATAATAAAACATATAGCATTCATATATTACTTAAACTTCTTTCAAATTTACTTTTATATTTAATGATCGTATATTTTAATGAGTTTAAATTGACTTTATATATAAACTATACCTTTTTATATTTAAATAATAGTGTACATTGTATAATTACAGTTATAGTCCATGAATACAATTAGAGGCCTTTGAATTTCTTTGCAATGGAAGATTTATACGGAAAAGCAACTGCAAATATACAGACGGAGGGAATTTGAGGTTTGTAGTTCATCTACTCATCAATTTCTTACTATAGATACAACTGAGTAGTGAGAAAGCTTTAGCTAATACTATTCAATTCCATAGGTAATTATAAAAAAAAAATACTATTCAGTTAGCAGCAAGAGACCAACATGGCAATGGGAGTCTACAAAAAGGAAAAAGAACAGAAGATAGAAAATAGTAGACAAATGGTCATAGTTATATTAATTGAAATTGTTCAGAAAAAACAATGTTGAATACATACTTCCTTAGAATAAAAAAAATTGATTAATTCATTATAATGGTTTTTTTGTAACCCAAGTAGAAAAGGACACAACTTAATAACGATGGAAGCCACAGACCTATGTCATTTCTTATTCGGGATCAAATAGAGCATATTTCTTATTCGAGACCTGTGTCATTTCTTATTTGGGATCAAACAGAGCATATTTCATATTCGGGACCAATCAAAAGCAGATGAAATTTCAAACAAAACCCATAAAGCAAAAGCAGACGATGCAAGCTGAGAAGCTCAAAAATCAGAGGGAGGAGGCCTTACCATGAGTCATGACTGTGACGTGGTTGTACTTGGCAAGACACCCTGACCTGCAGGGAGCTCGTCTTGATTTATCCCTGCAAAAAAAAATAAAAAATAAAAAATAAAAAACACATAAAGATTCATGACAAATCAAATGGGGGTTTGGAGAAAACTGAGGGATAACATAACAGAACATAAATAACTTCAAAAAACATGGTGCAAAAAGGGACATGTATTTTCTATCCATCAAGCTCTTTGTGATTGTCTTGGGTATAGACTACACAATACATGTAAGTATATTGAATATTCATATATATGCAAATCAGGTAGGAATTAATTTCAATCTCACATAAACTATACCGAGTTTTCCGAGGCTAAGAGAGAAACCTGGAGAAGCCGATTCTATTGCAGAGATGGGCTCAGTTTTGGGTTCTGGAGGATCGGCTAGAGTTGGTGTTGTGGCTGCTAGGGTTTGAGAAAGGGTAAATGAAGGTCAAATGGGTGTGTTTCTGTCTCTCTCCCATCCCTCTCAATCTCTCAATCACCGACACCAATAATTGATTTGAGGAGAAAAAATCAACCCTAACCCCCTTTTTGGCAGCCTCACTCCTCCCTCTCCCTTCCCCTCCCTGCCATCCCACGCCTCTCTCCCTGAAATCTGTCCACAAATCCTCCTATATATCTCTCTCTCAGCCTAATCCGTGAGTTTTGGCTGAAGCATAGCCACATCAAACCCTAATTTCCAGAATAATGAATAAAATCGACAAAAACTATATACAATTGACATGTTACCATTGATTCAAGTTCTAGTAAGGAGTGCGACGGCGAGAAGGCGACGGTGTGCGACGGTAAGGCGCCGAATCGACTTTGTCGTTGAAGAGCTCTGGAGCAAAATGGGTTTGTCGTCGAAGAGATCTCTGGAACAAAATCGAACTTGTCGTTCAAGACCTCCCACTCCTCTCTCTCTGTCTCTCTGAGGCGGCATGTGCTCCCATCCCCGAAACCCTCACCGAATGACAACAAACCTAAACCCATACCGAAAAAGAAAGAAAAAAAAACAGGTCCCAAAGTTGAAAAAATATGTAAAAAGTCTGTGGTGTAATTTTAAGAAATAAAGTTAGTTAACAGACACCAATCATTGGTGGCTGATTTTTGAAGGCCACTGATATCAGTGGCAACCCACTGTAAAGGCACCAAAAAATAGTAAGAGTGGGTGCTTTATATCTATGGCCACCAATTGCAAAGGGTGTGCAAAAAATGGTAGGCAATGGTCATAATTCTAGTAGTGAGGATCTTCTGCTAAGGTATGAAAATTCCTATTATTAAATGATAGCATTGCAATCCGAGTGTAATTAGTGTTTTTTTTTTTTTTGGTGAAATGCTATTTACAAATGTCAGAATGTTTCTGTAATGATAAATTTTATTTGAATCTATGTAACATCTTTCTACACCCAACTTACTCTCTGCACCTATATTATTATTATTATTATTATTTTTTTTTTTTTTTGAGGAAGGACGATATGTATATTTCAAAAGAAGCCAGAAGGCTAATTAGTACAAGGTGAGGAAATATCCTCTATCAGAAGATTACTAATGATGAGAGGAGTTACATCAAACCAAGTACTATTTCCTTCCGTTAGTAGGGCATAACGAGTGAGACGATGTGCAACCGAGTTTGCTTGATGGCGGATGTGGGCAACAGAAGCTTCAGCGACCAGGGACAGCAGGGACTTGATGTCTTTGATGATAGGTCCCAGAGGGGATTGGTTCACCGAGGACTCTAGTACCGCTGAAACGATCTGAAGCGCATCACTTTCAATATCCATCTTCATTAAACCCCGCCTAAACCCTCTGCACCTATATTATTATTAACTAAACTATCAATATCTTTTAAACCCAAATTTAATACCTAAACTACCCTCAGAAACCCAATTTAATATGTAAATTTATCTTTAGACCCATTTAGAAAACAAAAACTCTAAATCACTGTTCTACAATTCATTCAAAGTGTGCTTTATCTGAATTGGATCCCATTGTTCATCCCATTGCTGCTTCACTCACTCCCATTGCCACAATAATTAAACTCTACTCCATAACTCAAAATCATTTTATAAATACACACACAGTAGTAATAATAATTATATAGAACGATTAATGTCTGGTTTGTAATGTTTATTAAGCTAGCCCCCTCATCTTTATGAAGATGTAAATTTTTATTTTTTATTCTTCTGGAAAGTGGGTAGAAGTGGGTTAAGGCCGGCAAGAGTGATTTCTCTAGCCGTTGAGATCTGTCCTCGATTTTAACCTCATTGACATTGTTTTGGTAGAAGAGAGAGTGATGATTTTAAGGTTGCGGGGAGTAGGAGAGGATGGTATTATGCTTGTCCAAATTCTTAAATCCAAGTTCTTTATTCCTGATTCCCCAATTCGAAGGAGCCTCAGACCCTCAGTTATCTTTAGAATCAATAGTGTGTTTATTAATAAATTTTAGTTTTATTTTTAATTTCACCTTGTATTTGATGATAATTATGCAATAGGATAAAAAAGACAGTTCACATTTAAAATTTAAGTTGGATGTAGAGAGAAGTTATATGTGTTGAAATAAAATTTCCCAACTTTAATTCAGTTGTTTAGGTTTCTTTCTATATTTTTTTCTTTTTAGACATTTGCAGTTTTGTCCGGGGTGTGTGAGACGTTGCTTCAGCCGCTCTCTCCATTTTTCATCTCTTCCACCTCTCTCTCCCACACATAAGCAAACTCCATCTGAAAGCCGAAGAATCCAAAGGTAAATCCCTTCGAACTCTTCGATTATCAACCAGATTTCAGACTGTTTTTGGGATATACACTGCTATTTCATATAGTGTTATTTCAATAGTTTAATCGTAAGACCTAGCTCATGAGACATCAGAATTTCGATTGATTTAGCTTTTGTATCCTATGCCTTTTTTGTAGGCACAACAAGGATTGTAGACTACACAAACTGAGAAGATATGAAGTATGCGGTAAGTCCTTTTACTTTCTCACTCCAGAGTCCAGACATTCATATTTTCTGTAACCTTCTATGGAGCATGGGTACTAGGTTGTTGAATATTGCTTTTACTTGGTTTTGGTTTGGGTTGGTGCCGGCAAAGAAGAACAAGATAAGGACTTGGATGCACGTCCATGCTTTTAATTGCATACCAATTGCTGCATGACATATTTTGCCATATTGGCAAGATATTGTGCGAACGACTATCTATCTTTTAAAATTGGTACAAGTTAAATTTAGAGTTATCTTGAAAATATTTGTAGTATCTTAAGCAGTCTTGAATATACCCATAACTTGGCTGTTTAATTCCTGTTTGGCTGAACGTAGGCGCCACGACTGCCACTCAAATACGTTTTTCTATTCGTGTAAGCCTTTTCACTTTTTCTGAAATCAAATTTCTTTCTATGTAATTTGCATGTTAGGTGGGAGACTTGGTATTTGAAAAATTTCTGTTTTCCAATTGTGTTTCTTGCTGGAATTTGAATGCCGATATGGTTATTTGTAGAGATTTTTTTGGTATTTATAGGATACTGATTGTATTATGTAATGGGTATAAGATACAGGAAAACTAGACGTTTTCAATTTTTGGTCAAACTGATCTACTAGAGGGAGACCAGTTGTTTGACTAAACACATTTTTTTTTTTGTAATACTGCTTTTACATGTTTTTAAGGTGTATTGTTTCTAACCTCGGATTCTATATCTTTGTGTTTATTTTGATTTTGTTTTCAGACTCGGAAGACTTTTTTTTTCCTTCAGATTTTGGGGCTTTTGCTCTCTGTACTCAAGGTAACATTGGCCTCGAGGTGACATCTATGAATCTGACATATTGCTATTTAAATAAAATGAAAAGAATATTATGCTTGGTTCGAGCAATGAGGAAATTAACAAGACTGCTGTTTTCCTTTATTAGCTTTCTGTTGAAAGGTTGGGTTCAATGAAGAAGTATGTACCTGTTGTGTCATTGCCTTCAAAGTCACTTTTCAGAAAGTGAATATACTTTCTTCTTATACACTTCCATTTCTATTAATCAGTAACTATGTTTTATGCCTGACAGCTTCAATCCTCTTGATTCCCACGTATGGCTTGAATTCTAAGGATCCCGAGCTGATCGCAATGTCGATCTCTTCGGACATTTATATCCGTCCACCTGCTTCCTTTATGTATTTTCGACATTCAACATCCAACGCTCTTCTATTATTTTGACTAATCTGTAGGTTTATTGGGATATTTGTGCAGGTTATTCAGTCAGTGTGTGTCATGGGATGCGTGGGTGCATATATTGTTAGTCCCGAGTGATTCTGCCTAATTGGTGATCCCTAGATACATATGAATAGTCATTCGTGGTTGATTTTGCCAAGTATATACATTTGAATCGAACCATAAGGTAATCGTGTTGTAATTAGTGACTCGAATTGTTTTGCTTCTGTCGTCAAATTATGTAGCAGTAGCCAAATATAAACATTTGAAATAACATTGCTTAAAAGAGCAGTTTTAATCTGAACTCAATTCTTTTCGGGGACATATTGTAGGTTGATTCACATTCTGGGATGTAATATAGTTGGCGTGTTGGGGCTGATCGTGGAGATTCTATTTACACTGTAATTGTTGTTGTAAAGAGTCCCTATATGTTGCTTAAAGGCTGGTAGCGACTGATTCATGATCTGATTACTCGAGAGGTCCATTTCTTGAAATAGCTTGCATCCTTATTGCTGGTTTGACAATCATTCTGTGGCTAATTGTGGTTGTTTCAAGTATCGTTTTGGCAGTTTTCATGAACATTTTAATTGGATTGTATGCATCAGTTGTAGTATATCAGGTTTGCTTACACCAGACTATAATCATTTTAATCTCCTTGGCCTTTCAGGACACATTATATGTGTGAACTACATGTTTCTTCTGTTTCTCAAGGAAACAAAATTTTTTTGGAAACCATCTCTTTCTAATCAAAGACGTTCAGTTTCTTCCCACTCATTGTACAATGTGTTGATATGCCAGCTTACTTAAATGTATGTAAAAGCAAAACTTGATTATGTTATCGACCTCATTCGCTCATGTATCCCTTTGTTTGTTCATAATTGTGTTGAATTTGTTCAACTTAAATGTGTTTTATTCATCTAATTTCGCCTAAAATAGCTGGTTCCCGCAACAATGTGTGGCCGTAATTTCTAGTATATACCTATATTTAGGACGGACAACAATGCAATTGAATTAATTAATGAACAAATCCAGGTGTTGAAGATGATACATTATGGTATCAATAAGCAATGTGAAAGTAGTCCAACCTCTCATAAATCTTTGTAAGGTTTCTCCTTTCACTAATGTGAGACTCTTTTACTTCATATTCTCACACGTCTTCTCAGGCATGGTTCCGATATGAACAAGTATGAGAGAGAAATGGTATGGGGACTCGCTCAAAAAGTGAGTCTCCCCGAACTCGCTAGACACGTACAAATTAGCATAAGAAAATAAGAGCGAGTCTTCATGAACTCGCTAGACAAGTAGTAACTGTTAAGGAGTAGGATTCTCTTCCCTCCTAATCTCTCTCCCCTTCCATCCCCTCCTATTTAAACGGTTACAATTACGCCTCGTCTGCATCTTGTTTTGAAATTTTTATATAGAGAATAAGACAAAAAGAAGAGTGTGAGAGGAAGGGATGGAAGGGGATGGTAATAGGCATTGTTCTAAAAATCCCCACCTAGTGCCGCCTAGGTGCTAGGCAGCTGGTCACAGCTCCGATTAGTGCTTAGGCGTTTGAAAATTTAGAAAGAGTGCCTAGACCAGCTGAGGCGGGTGCCTAGGCGGCCCGCCTAGACCGCCTAGGCATCCATCTAGCCCGTCCAGACCTACCTAGGCATCTGCCTACCGCCTAGGCATCCATCTAGCCCGTCCAGACCTACCTAGGCATCTGCCTAGGTTGCGACTTACTTAAACAAAAAATAGAAAGCTTACAATTGCATTTAATTTTTTTTCATGTTTTCATTATATTCCAATACTTCATAATACATATGTCATTCTATTTTGTAGTTTATGATGAAATTATATATATTTTAAGTATATACAGACGTTTATTTACACGAAATATAGTGGATTTACATAAATCCGTCTAGTCCGCCTAGGCGCCTAGGCAATAGACCCCAGCCCGCCGTCCGACTAGCACCTAGCGTCTTTTAGAACTTTGGTAATATGAGAGGAGAGAATCTTACACCAACTGTTAATGGATCCACTAAGAAAAACAACGGAAAAATCAAAATAACGGGAAGTTGAAATAAAAAATTAAACTCTCTTCCTCACCCTTTCCTCTTATGTTTTCCGATTACCACCGTGCATCTTTTTCTCTTTTTCCCTTCTCGGTGAGAAACCAAAAGACACACCTACCCATCCTTTTCTCAGTCAGCCGCATTTGACAGCATTTCCACCATGAACGAGCTCCCTATTTTCCTGAAATCTCCAATCCTGAAACGTTTCGGTTTTAATTTCTTGGAACTTGTTGAAACTGGTGCAGAAAATCTGGACTCCCAATCAACACCCAGTGCTGAAGCTTTAGCATTCCTTCCCCGTTCCCATTTCCCACAATTAAATTATTGAATTAAAACTGAAATTGTGAAAATTAGACAAGTATTTCAGCCTTGGTTTGTGTCGTTGTGTTGCGATGCTCGGATTAAATTAAAGCTTTTATGCATGGTGGGTTTTTTACGATTTTTTACATATGCGATCTTGTTTTTGTGCTAAATTTTGAAGTGGGAAAAGTAATTTGTGCTAAATTTTTATTTATGTTTTTCAAGTATTGATTAGACAATATTTAGTATGTGTGATGACATTTTCATTGTACAATTCTCTTTTTATTTCTTTATCGCATATTTTACATAGATTATTATCTATTAAACCAAAAATGTAAAAATTATCTATTAAACCAAACAATTATTTATTTAATTTTTAAAAACATATTCTATTTAAATACATATTATTTATTTATTTATTAAAGCAAGCAATTATTATTTTATTTTTTAAAATCGTAACAAAATTTTGGGGGAAAATTTAAAATTTTCAAAGGGAATTTTGGCGGGATTTTTGCCGCCATTTTGTTTCTGTCGGTTTTAACCGACATTAAATGTCGGTTTTTATTTAAAAAAATGTTTCTGTCGGTTTTAACCGACAGTAATGAAATTTTTCAAAATAAAACCCCTTCATCTCTTCCTTGCGCCGGTGCTTCTCCCTTCCTCATTTTCTCCTCTCCTCATTTCCTTCTCCTTCTATTCTCTCCTCATTTACTTCCAGTTCGTACACCTAAGTTTAACTATATCGAATATGGTGAAGAAGAAGGTAACACTCTTTCTCTTTCTCTGTGTGTCTCTGTGTGTGTGTGTGTGTGTCTCTCTCTCTCTCTCTCTCTCTCTCTCTCTCCCCCCTCTGTCTCTCTGACTTGAATAATTTTGTGTTGTTTGTTTCAGTGGGTTGGATGATGTTGGTGGTGGTGCTACGAGCGGATGTCATCGCTCAGAATGGTTAGTACAACAATCTGTGTGTGTGTGTGTGTCTCTCTCTCTCTCTCTCTCTCTCTCTCTCTGACTTGAATAATTTTGTGTTGTTTGTTTCAGTGGGTTAGATGCTGTTGGTGGTGGTGCTACGAGCGGATGTCATAGCTCAGAATGGTTAGTACATCATTATGGTGCTGATGCTGCTCGAGGAGACACCTTAAATACGGGGCAGTAAGGAACAACCCATCCCATGAACTCGTCGGACTCGAACGACCCCATGATGGAGGGTAGAAATGGGTGAGGGCTCGAGCTGGATATTTTGAGGTTTTTTAGATCGAGCTCCGGCGGGGTTTCGGATGGTGAATGGGGGTATATGAAAAATGCAGAATTTTTTTTTTTAATAATATATTTTCTGTCGATTTTATCCGACAAGAATGCTATTATTTATTCTTATTAATAAACTCTCTGGCGCTTATAGCCGACATAATTTTGTAGTAGTGTACAAAGTTTAAATACATAATTTGAGAATAATTGAAAAATATAAAACATAATTAAACAAAAATTCATATCAAACTGTGATTTACACACACCAGTAGTGTCGTTACCGAATTGGGTCTTTAGTCTTTCAAAATTAAAAGTACTTCAAATAGAGTTCTTCGACTTCTTCATTATGAGATGGCTGAAAATAAAAGTCTCAGGAACATGAATAGACTTGACAATCCAACCAGGTGGCCAAGAGACTGCTGCAATAACAATACAAGCACCTTATTGCCCCCAATTCAATCTCTCTGTATCTGCAAACTTCTTCAAAACCTCCACCATCACCACCTGCAACAAAACTGTGACAGCAATAATTCCTAAAAACAACTTGTTGGTGTGGATTCCTCTGAATAAATTCTTCTTGTCAAGCTTCCTTGCATTGAACTCATTGAACACCCGACACATCATAAATGTGTTGAAGATCAGTGTGTCCTTCACCTTGTCCTCCACACCGAAGATCGATTTTCCTTTGAACTGCAATGTTAGGAGGATTGCAATCTGGTAATGTGCTTGAGGCAGAAGGTTCATCCACATTATGTTGGTGATCAGAGGCTCCGTCCGCCCGGCCGATTTTTTCTTCATGAGCTCTTTCGTTGGCTTCTCGGTGGTGAAACCCAGAGCACCTAGTGTGTCCATGATCCAATTCACCCACAGTAACTGAACAGCTGTTAACGGAACTTCACCAAAAACTGCCGCTACAAAGTTGATCACTAGTGCTGCGACATTGACGGTGAGTTGGAATTGGATGAACTTCTGGATGTTTTCATAAACCCATCTTCCCCACCTCAAAACTGTGGCCACCGACGAAAAGTTGTCGTCCATGATCACAATATACGAGCTCTCTTTTGCGAATTTTGTACCTTGAATCCCCATGGAAAGTCCGATGTCAGGTTCTTTCAATGCAGGCTCATCATTCGTGCCATCCCCGGTCACTGCCACCATATGGCCTAGCTGTTTCAAGCACTGGACCATGAGAAGTTTTTCAAAGGTGGAGGACCTTGCCATCACACAGATTTTGTCCACCTACTCCATTCTTTCTTCTAGTGTGTAGTTGCGAAATTACACGCTTTCTACTGCGCCGCTGAAGAACATGTCCTGATCGGGCTTGAGTATCTCGCATTCTATGGCTATTGCTTTTGCAGTGAACACATTGTCGCCTGTGATCATTTTAACATTCACCCATGCACGTTGACAATTTTCAACAACTTTCTTCACCCTCGGACGACATGGATCTTTTAACCCAACAAGGCCTAATAGTGTCAATCCATCTTCTTTTAGCAAATTTTTATGTTCTTGATCATCCATTTGCTCTTGTACCTCAATTTCTGTGTGAGCAAAAGCAATGCATCTGAGGCTGCTCGCCGCCATACCTTGGATAATCTGCTCAAATTTCAATTTCGCGTTCTCATCCATATCTTTAACAACTCCAGATGCATTGTAGTAATTTGTGCACATTGCTAATACCATCTTTGCAGCTCCTTTCCAATGTGCTTTCACAGAATTTTCCATCTTCCGCTTCATCGAAACCCCACTTAGTTTCTTTTGCGAATTGAAGGCCTCAACATAGAGAATGTTGCAACTTTTCACCACTTTATGCGTATCCATCTTAGCCCCATGTATCGCCCATGAAAGAATTGCCTTCTCAGTAGGACTGCCCGAGATTTCAATTTCCGAACCCGAATTAGGCCTGAACACACTCCCGGTTGTGTTCAGAGCAACCCCTTCATGAATTAAGTTATGAACAAAAGGAGATATAGACGAATATGCCTCTTCTTCCACGGGTTCCTTACCTAGCCAAAACTAAGTCACCTTCATTTGATTCATGGTGAGAGTGCTTGTTTTGTCGGTACAAATGACAGTGGCAGACCCCATCGTCTCACAAGCAGAGAGCTTCCTCACCATCGCCTTGTCTGCCATCACTCTCTTCATCGAATACGCAAGCGTTAGCGTCATAGCTAGAGGCAGGCCTTCCAGAATTGCCACCACAACAATTGTAACCACAGCCGCCACAATCCCTACGACCGCGTTTAATATGTCGTCAACTTTAGTCTTGCTGCCATTATACTCCAGTTTCCATTCTCGTCCTCTGTATTTCCAGTGAAGTACCTAACCATCAAGACAATTAGCACTAAAAATGCAACTACCAAACCGACTTTACCAATCGATGACTTTAGCTTGTTGAGCCGAGCTTGCAAATGGGGTCTCTTCACCATTGTCGCGACTGATTTGGCTCTTCATTTCGCCCCATGTCGTGTTCATTTTAACAGAAGTGACAAACATCCGAGGCATCAGCCACTTTTGTTCCGGAAACAAGAAAGAATTCTGGTGGTGACTAATTTCGACTTGATCACTCTCCCCTGTCATGCTCAATTCGTCTACTTGCAACGAATGGCCGTCTAGAAACAATCCATTGGCCGGAACTTGGTCTCCGATCTTTAAACAAATGACATCATCAACTACAATTTCGACTATCGAAATCCGCTGGCGCCTGCCTCCTCTTACGGCTTCGATTTGGACATTGTCGCTGACTTTAGACAACTTATCAAACTGTCTGTTCTGTCTAAAATTACTCACAGCAAAAATAGAAATTACCAGAAAGATTGCGAGAAATATGCTTCCGCCATCGATTCATCCTTCTTTTAAACCGTGCACTTTGATTCCCAAGCCGAGAGAAAGTGCAGCGCAGCCTAAGAGAATGAGAATTGTGAGGTCTTTGAAGGCCTCCGACACAAAGTGGAAGAACCCTTTTGTTGGTGGCTTCTTGTACGTATTCGAGCTGAATGCTTTGAGTCTTTTCGCAATGTCGTCTTCAGATCATCACTGGCATGGACTCCGTGCTCTGTGTCGGTTTTGAGACCCCTCCCAGCTCCTGAAGCTGGTTGAGATTTTTTTGCTTGACAAGGTTAGTGAGGGTAGTTTGATCAATTTGGAATAAGCTATATGATGGCTCAATAATAATGGCGGTATAAGAAGGAGATGGAGATATTTTGATGTTTTTGTATTTTGGTAGTGAAAGGTTGAAGGCTCTGGAGCAGTAGATTGTGGCAAAAGCAGAACGCCATTTTCTTTGGTGTTTGCTAAGAGTGCTTTTTGGAACATCAAAAAGCAGCTCGATTTCAATGCAAGCCAACTTTGCATGCAGTACGGTAGACATGCTTAAATGAAAAGTGCTTCTAAGTTTAGAAATCGCAATGAAGGCGGCAGCCGCAGCGAGAGATGAAGACTGCTGTGGCCAAATATTAGGCACGTAACGATTACTCAGTAGCTAATCTCGTCTAATTTAAACAACTATCGACCAGAATACTATCCCAAATTCCCAATAGAGCTAGAGAAAAAGCTTCGGAGATGAACGAAATATATCTCAAATGGCAAACAAATAAATGGAAGCAATTGTTGTTCCTCATAAGTTTGCGTGAGTACCTACTTATAGCCAGTTAGTTAATTAGAGAGGACGAGAAGTTCAGCAGAGACGTGCGTGTTACCGACGGCATAAAGTTTCCCGCGTTAAGTATTAATTCTTTCCCAATTCAAAGCCAATGACGGTAGCTTTCGTAAACCAAGCAGAAGCAGCAGAGGGCATCAGGACACAAGTTCGTAAGTCCAGATAAGTATAAAAAAGAAGACGAACCGCCATGGTATAATGGGAATTAAGGTCGCTTTACAAAACAAAATGATGAATATCTTGAGCGCACAAACTGATGTTGACACCTGTATTTTTGGGCAAGATGAGAACAATGTTATATTCGGGAAGGGGCTTTGGTTTGAAAGTATGAAGTTTTATTGAAGGAAAATCACCATAACATTACAAGCAAAGAGTCGGCGCGTATGAAACGATGAAACATGGTCTCTAAAAAAACCTTGACAATTTCACGTGAGAACAATTATGAAGAAGGAGAAAAGGACCTCACATGCCAATACAACTAATCAAACTAACTACAACGATCAAAATAGATGATCTTCGTCTGTTACGAATATGTTAAATTTAAACTATTATGTATTACATTATTTACTTTTCATAATTGTAATAAGTATTTCTAAAAAAAAAGATAATAAAAATGATGAAAAACATTTATTAATCCCTAAATAGATTTGAAGTTGCTGTCAAATTTGATAGTAGTTAACTTTGTTGTCAATCCACATCATGCCATATAGAAATTGGCATTTCGATCGGAAAATAATATTGTTTTATTTTTTACTATTATTGTTGATGTGAACTTTTTAACTCTTCCTTTAAAGAGTTGGCTCCACGGGCTAAAGGATGAGTATGGGGATTGGCATGACAACAAACTTGGTATGGAACGTGTGGTGGTGGATTATTTCACTAAGTTATTTGATTCAAATGGTGGGGAAAATTTAAATATGGTGTTGGACCACATTACACCTAGAGTTACCGATGCGATGAATGCTGATCTTCTACGTATTGTCTCCAATGAGGAAGTTAAGGAGGCACTGTTTCAAATGCATCCGACCAAGTCCCCGGGTCCGGATGGTATGTCTCCTAGATTGTACCAGAAACATTGGGATGTGGCAGGTGCTGATGTTTGTGATGGCGTTCGTTCGATGTTGCAGTCAGGTTGCATGCTCTGCAAAATTAACTATATTCTGAAAGTAAAGAATCCAACGGAGATGTCTCAAATGCGTCCCATCAGTTTGTGCAATGTACTTTACAAGATTGTTGCAAAGGTTCTCACAAATAGGCTTAGGAGTATCATGCCAAAAATTATTAGTCCTAGTCAAAGTGCTTTCATACAAGGAAGGTTAATTTCTGATAATACTTTAGTGGCAACAGAAATAGCACATCACATGCATAAAAGTAGCTCGGGCTGGAACAGAGTTATGGCTTTAAAGCTAGATATTAGTATAAGGCATACGATCGGTTAGAATAGAATTTTTTGGAGTCTATAATGAAATGCATGGGTTTCTCTGAGGAGTGGATTCGATTGGTGATGATTTGTGTGTCCACGGTCACTTATTCTTTTAAAGTAAATGGTGAACTAGTGGGTTTTGTATCTCCTAAACGTGGTATTCGACAAGGAGATCCGTTTTCTCCTTACTTATTTGTGTTGTGTGCCGAAGGTCTCTCGGCGGTCTTACGAAATGCGGAGGAAATAAGACTTATTAAGGGTGTTGCGATTTGTAAAAATGCTCCAAGTATAAGCCATCTCTTGTTCGCATATGACATCTTTCTATTTGCTAGGGGCACTCTGGATGAATGTCAAATATAAATTTAGTTTTGACGAAGTATGAGCTTGCATCGGGACAAGCAGTTAATTTTATCAAGAGTTGTGTGCTTTTAGCCCTAATCTCACGGAGTGTGATCAACAACTATTGGCAGTTTGCTTGGGTGTTTGAAGGGTGCAGGCCCATGATAGGTATCTCGGGCTACCGATTTTTGTGGGTAAATCTAAAAATGAGACTTTCACCTATGTTAAAGAGAGATTATGGAAAAAACTGCAGGGGTGGCGTGGAGGCCTTTTGAGTAGTGCAGGGAAAGAATTGCTAGTCAAGACCGTGGCTCAGGAATTACCAATGTATACTATGCAGTGTTTCCTTCTTCCAAAATCTTTCTGTGAGGAATTGAATATGATGATAGCCAAGTTTTGGTGGAGCGGAGAACCCGGGAAGCGCAAAATTCATTGGGTGAACTGGCGAACCTTATGTAAATCAAAAGAGGAAGGGGGTTTGGGTTTCAGAGATCTCTATGCTTTTAACATTGCTCTTCTTGCGAAATAGGTGTGGAGATTTATCATTCAGCCTCATTCGTTAGTTTTCACTCTTTTCAAAGCACGGTACTTTCCTTCCACAGATTTCTTGAATGCACCGGTGAAGACAAACGCATCGTTTGTATGGCGTAGTATTGCAGCCACACGTCCAGTGATCTCATAAGATCTACGTTGGCCAGTGGGAGATGGTTCGTGTATAAAAATTTGGGGCGATAATTGGTTGCCGAGAGAGAATTATTTCAAAGTTTTCACTCCCCCTCCATTGCCGCAACTACTTGAGGCCACGGTGGAGAGTTTGTTTTTGGATGGGGCACGAACTTGGAACAAAAACCTGCTTCATCAATTGTTTAGCTTAGAAGAAGTGGAAGTTATTCAGAGCATTCCTCTCAGTATTCGACGTATGTCTGATATACAAGTTTGGCATTACGAACGGAGTGGTATTTTCTTAGTGAAGAGTTCTTATTACTTGGCAAAGAGAGAGGTGGATGCTGGAACGTCGGGTTCAAATTCCCAAGATTCGTTAATCAGGAAGAGATTATGGAATGCTTGTGTTCCTGGTAAGGTAAAAATATGTGTTTGGCGGAGGTGCTTGGATTCTTTACCTACTAGAACAAAACTTGCTAGAAAACGTATTATCAAGGAAACAGAGTGTTTATTTTGCTCTGGGCAGCCAGAAACTATCGAGCATGTGTTGAGAGATTGCTCGATGGCTCGGGCAATATGGTTCACAAGTTTGGGCTTAGAGGCCGAGATAATTCATTAGTATGTTTAAGAGATTGGGTAACTAAGCTTGCTCATGATTCCTCCAAGTTGACTTTTGACTTGGTGTTGACAACTATATGGAGCATTTGGAGAGCTCGTAATGATCTTTTGTGGAAAGGTACAATCCCTCATCCGTGTGATGTGGCTTTGAGAGCCGAGAAAGGATGCTTGCTTTTAGGCACTATCACTCCCCTAGCAAAATGGTATTGATGCAAACCATACAAAAGTGGTCCCTCCTGACACAGGTTTCTTAAAATGTAACTTCGACGGTGCTTAGGATGAGAGATCAAGGAAAGGTGCCGTTGGAGTGATTATTCGCAACTGTAGTGGTGAATTTTTGGCGGGTCTCGCGGCTTTTGAGGAAGATGTCGGTTCAGTGCTACAAGCAGAGCTCTTGGCAGCTCGACGAGCCTTGCAATTTGCTCAAGAAATAGTTTCATGCAGCTTAGGGATCTCTTTCGAAGGGAATTCCAGCTTGACCCTTAAGGCAACGAATGGGGAGGGCGAAGATCACTCCATTTTGGGTCCTATCATCAATGATAATCATATTCTCCCGCGTAATTTTGTTCATGCAACGACAAGCTTCATTCGACGTGAGAGGTACAGTGCAGCCCATCGTTTGGCTCAGGCATGTTTGCGAGGAACATGGGAGTCGATCTGGGCTGAGAACCCTCCTGATATGCTTGCTGATGTCTTGATTGAGGAGAGTTCTCTTCGCAACCTTAGTTGATGTTGATGTAATTTTAATGCTTTCTGAGGATAGCTAACTATAGTTAAGTTGTTTGGTGCGGGGCACTCTTTTTCCTTCGATCAGGTGAAAATCCCGGCAAGGTTTTTTATCGAGGCCTTTTTATGCACACTATTCTCTTGCTTTGTACATTTTCTCCTTTTTAATGAATATCGTACTTCTTTCAAAAGATGCTCTTAGTTGTTTAACTAATCACAATGTAACAATTTGATTAAACACACAAAATATTTTTTTTTTCTCCTTGATTTCTTTTCTTATAATATTTTTGCAATTATATGAGCTTGACTCGTAAGAGTTCGCATAAAAAAAATTTAAGAATTAGATTTGATTAAGGGCAGTTAATTAATCTCACGCGCATTCCTTAAGTCGCTCATTCTTAACTTTTTTATTTTGGTTCATAATTTCTCAAATTTCAAATAAGTATATGCATGATATGAATTTATTTGCTACTCATCTCCTCCAAACACAACCTAGAAGTAACCAGTGGCAGAAGAAGTGGCAGAAGCATGATTTCTTGTGAGGAGGGGCCTCACACAAGTATAGAAGAAAAAAAAATGTATAGTATTTATAAAATCACTAAGATAAAACATCATAATATATATCTAAATATTTACATATGCATAGATAATTTTATCTATTTATATACAGTTATCATAATTATTCTCGACGAGTTTTCATATTTCAAATCCGTTCCATGATGTCATCTATATTATTGAAAAAATTATTAAACTCAAGAGAAATAATTACTAAAAAATTTGCAAGCCCTAAATAAAAGTGTATAGAGAATAACAGGGTTTTACAAACCTTATTGTTCTTTGCTCAATAAATTCGGCATTTAAAATGGCTAAATACATGAAATTTAAGAAGAGAGGGGATAGCTCTATCAGTGCACTAGTGAAAAACGATTTTTTTTAATTAAAAATGAATGATGAGTTTTAATTTAAAGGTTATTGATTTGTGATAAATGACCATTTAAAACAAAATACTTAAATTTTGAGATGGGAACTGTTGGATGAAAGAAAAGATTGTTGGAAATTATATATTATAATTAATATTATAATTTTTAATTTTTATATGAATGAAAAATAAAAGTCATGTGTCATAGTTAAATTCAAATTCATGAGTTACGTCTGTTCGTTGCAACTTTAGGCAACGGTCATAATGTTTCCAAAAGGATGGTTTGAGTTCTATATAAACTCAAGCATCTCACTTGTCTAAGAGAATTAAGAGAAGAGTTTCCTCCAATGTCTTAGTAAAAATCAGAGTCGTGTCTTGAGAGTACGGAATATATGAAGTTCGCCAGAGTCCGAAGATTGAAGTGCTTTGACTTCGGATTATAGATTGTTGAATCCTGTGAGATGGACGCCTATCGAACTACAAGCACAAGAGTAGGGGTGAAATTCTATCTTTAGGACATTGCATTTATGCAAGCCTCAATCTCCAAGTTTGTCAGTTTTTCTAACTTTATATCTAGTTGTTTATATTAATCTCATATAGATAATTGATGTTGTGAATTTCTTTATGATTATTATTATTGGAATTCTTTTCTTAAATTTCATATTTTCTATTATTGCTCCAACAATCTAAAGATAGAAATTGTTTTAATTATTATGCAATAATTGGAAGATATGGTTGTGAGAATTAAATTGAGAAAAACAAAGAAAGCGGCAAGGAAGTTGAGTATTTCTTGATGAGTCTGGCATTAGATCATTTGGCAAGATGCACGTTGCTTGTTGTATATTCAGTATACAGAACAGCGAAAGATCAATTAGCAGTGAGGGATTGATTTTGAATTGAAGAAAAATTGCAATTGATAAGTGATCAGTACGCAAATTGACGGTGCTATTTGGGGTAAAGTGGAGTTCCAAATTCTGAAAAAATTGCTTTGCCTTGAGTCAGTTATATCACTTTGATAATATAACCAGTCATCACTTTATAATTTGTGATGGATTATAATAATCTTGTGTGGGTTATGAATACAACACATGATAAAATGTGTGTATTTCAATTCAAAGCCTCTCAATGCAGAATGATTCACCAAAACTTTACACTGGCATATTGGAAATAATTTCTCTTGCTTTTCAGAACCACATATGTATTGTAGGATTATATTTCGTTATTACGAGTCTCTGCTGACAATAATTTTCTAGGTTTACAGGTACCTGACTTATGTCATGCTATCATTTAATCACATATATATGTTATATCGTATCTGTTTATTCGAAGAACATTGTGGAGTTGTGTATTACTTCCGTTGTGGAGCATCATGGGCAGTTTGTAAGTCTATACTCAATCATGTCTTTGGTTTGAAGGATCTGATGCACTTGGATTAGACCTTGCATGATTGTAGACAATTGAAGTGTGATTTTGAGATATATGCATTTCTCTGAATTACATGGCTGCTTCCATCTTCATGTTTAATTCATTTATTACTTGCATTATATATGCCACCCTGTGTGGGATGGGTTGTGACAAGGATAAGGCAAGTTCTTGGTCTTCGACATGCGAAAAGATTACAGGAAGGAACCGATAAGTATGCTTGTGGGCACTGCATGTATTTATAAGTATGCATGCATGTTTCTTTCCTGGGTTTGCCTTAAAGGCGCTCGTTTAATTGGATTGGGTGTTTAATTTTTCCGGAACACAATTTCATGAAGAGGCATTTCGGTGCTTTTAACCAACACAATCAGTTATGATTGGTGAGGTTTGGTAGTGAACCGAGAAACATACATGGGTCTCCATTTGAATGGATGTATCTGTTGCGAAGTAGTATCCTGCTTTCGCTGACAAGATCAGAAAACTTATTATTTGGAACAATTAGAAATATGAAAGTATGCAATTTAATAGATAGAGATGTAGCGTTAACCCTATAGAGTGATTATCATAAAACTGCGGTAATGATATTTACCTCTCTTTCACTCATGTCAGGTTAGACATGAAGCGGTGCATAGGGTTTTCTTGACTGTAATTTCCAAATGTTTGTTTTGTGTTTGATAATCTTAAGAATTTTACGATTGTCTTCACTTTTCTTAAATGCATATGGCTGAATTTACGTGGGAGTCAATGACTTTTGCAATACAGTATATAAATTTATGATATACTTGTGTTAGTTGGTATTTAAACTGGGATGAACATTCATTTGAAAATTTGATATAAACATAGAAATTAAATTATTTCACGAGTTAATGATATAAGTGGCCTGGACAACTTCATGAGACAGCATTCGGTGCTTTAACCAATCGGTTTGGTAGAAGTGGTGATAAATAATGAATGTGCGCAGAATGTGCATGGAAACCGTTTAGCAGTTCTTGATTGTATTGCCGACTCATTAACCATTGTAATGTCTGCAACGAAAGGGTAATACCGTTTCGATTCGGCACCACAACCCTCTAGACTTTGATTCTGTGAGTAGAAGCAGATATATGTATGTGGGCTGAAACCAGAGATGGCTATCGTTTGAATGGAGTTCTCCATTTGCAGTGGCAAATCCAAATCTTATTTGGATTTTAGATGATGCTTGAATATATGTCAAGTATGCAACATATTGAAATTTCTCAGCCAAAATAAAAACTTGGATGGATCACTGCATTGCGCCTGGATTTAATATTCTCAATGGCATGTGGGCTTTAATCAAATACATGTGAAATAAAATGAGCATGACGATATCAATAGATGAGATCACATGCCAAAGTATAATTGGAAGGCCTAACCATGTCTGTAAAACAGATTGATCCATGCATTATTTAAGAACCAAAGATACATGGTTTTTATTACATTTGGGCAAAAGACAACAAAAAGAATTTTGCCATGGCTCATGATTTAGTCATGTTTGGCAATGAATTTTACACTGTTGTCCATAGCCAAATCTTAGCGTGTAAACTCATTTAGGATGAGTTATCTTTGTCTTAAAAAGAAGACGATCAGTTTTATGAGAAGTATCATAAAAGGAATCTTAAGGTGCCTATGTTAGTCATGGATGAAATCAAAGGAAATTCCTTGAGAGGAATTATACACTGGAAGTGTGGGGGTATTTGGAAAAGGAAAAGACTAGACAGAAGTGTGGGGGTCTTTGGGAAAAGAAATGACTAGACACTAAAATGTGGGTTATTTGGAAAAATGTATTATACCTGATGATGCTTATTAAGTAAGTAATGAATGGTCATGCATGTATTATGATGGCTTGTCAAATAAGGCAAAGAACAATATCTAAATTAGGAAGAGTAATTTGCATTTAAAAGAGATAACAAGCAATATCTCTTATTATGGATAACTTGTTTAAGGTATGGCAAGGTTAGAGATCTTCTTACAAATACCTTAAATGTGGGGGAGTTTACCCAAGTGCTTAGTGTTAGCAAATTACTTGGTAATTAAGTCCTAATATAATTTTGAGGACTTGACGTTTCAAACAATGTCAAACAACTACTCTCGTATGAAATATAATTTCATAAGATGGATTGTGTACACTATCAAAGATAGTCAACCTAGTAGTGGATCCAATTATTAAAGGTTACACTAGAGAGTAAGTTGATCATCAAGGGGAATAAGGCTAAAGCCAACATAAATAATGAATCAGCCAAGCGGAAACCTAACTTAGTTGATTGGAGATCCCATGGTCTAAGTTCAATAAGCAAACTGGTTGGGCATGATTCAAAGAAGTTAACGCACTATATACCTCATTCCTATGATGGAAGAAGTGTGTTGTCTGCAGAAGTTTTAGGTTGTATATTTATACTTAATGACAGTGATATCTTATAAATAAGAGGAATAGAGCAGACTATTCTTAATCAGTGGTCATCTATGTGAGAGTAGAAATGGGTCACTTCTATGAGAATGAGATGGCTAAATTCTCTAAAGCTCTCATGAATCTGGGATTTGTTCAGGACCAAAATGAACACAACCGTATGAACCGTAATATATTAGGATTAGTGATGTGTGTTGCTTATTGTCTCGGTTTACTACTGCGGTGAACAGTTCAAGATTCTATATTCACTGCGTCACCAAGTAAATCCGATAAGTATTCACTAGGGTAGGTTCAAGTCCAAAAGACACCTCTCCCCATGCATCCCTTGTCCGCCTGTACTCTCAAATTCTTCCTAATTTTTCATTCATGTGGGGGATTGTTGGAAATTATATATTATAATTAATATTATAATATTTAATTTTTATATGAATGAAAAATAAAAGTCATGTGTCATAGTTAAATTCAAATTCATGAGTTACGTCTGTTTGTTGCAACTTTAGGCAACGGTCATAATGTTTCCAAAAGGGTGGTTTGAGTTCTATATAAACTCAAGCATCCCACTTGTCTAAGAGAATTAAGAGAAGAGTTTCCTCCAATGTCTTAGTAAAAATCAGAGTCGTGTCTTGAGAGTACGGAATATACGAAGTTCGCCAGAGTCCGAAGATTGAAGTGCTTTGACTTCGGATTATAGATTGTTAAATCCTGGGAGATTGACGCCTATCGAACTACAAGCACAAGAGTAGGGGCGAAAATCTATCTTTAGGACATTGCATTTATGAAAGCCTCAATCTCCAAGTTTGTCAGTTTTTCCAACTTCATATCTAGTTGTTTATATTAATCTCATATAGATAATTGATGTTGTGAATTTCTCTATGATTATTATTATTGGAATTCTTTTCTTAAATTTCATATTTTCTATTATTGCTCCAACAAAGATAATGATCGAATTTGTTTAAAGTGATGAGATGGGTTGCCAAGCAATAAAAATAAGTGTAATACTAATCTTATGTTTTCAAGTCAGGATAAATCTAACTGTCTATGACTACTCTAATTTTTATGTTCGTCCACGGAAGTACATGAGCCTTGAGTGGGTCCTGTTCCCAACCCCACGGCATCCAAATTCCAATTGGAGTGGCCAATGGGTTTTCGTCGACAGAGAATCAAAATGTTGACTCTTTAAATTCATGCACAACTTAATTGGAAACTTTCATATGTTAGTGCTGCACAACACGATTCCAATATTCTTTTTTTTTTTCCTTTTTTTTTTTTTTGTCAAACACGACTACAACCTAGGGGTGGGCACGGGCCGGGCCGGGCCGAAAATTGAAGGGACCGGACCAGACCCACTCGAAAATACAACGGGCCGGGTCAGATTTTACTATTTTCAAACTAAGAACCGAACCTAACCCGGCCCGTATAAAACGGGCCGGTTCCTACGAGTCCAACGGGTACCCTGTTTTTTTTTTTTTTTTTTTTCTTTTTTTTCCACAGATTCCCAATCAAATTTGCAATCGACCGAGTTCGGATTCGAGTTTGAAATCAAATCGAATAAGGGTATAAAACAGAAATTAAATTATGGCCTAAAACAGACAAATAAATTAGGAAAACAAACTATCCAGAAATTAAAAACCTTCAATTTGCAGCTAAAGCACTAGCAATTCTACATCCACACAAAAAAAAAAAAATTATGGGTTTGAATCTGTAACCTGTTAATTACCTCTTTGTTAATATTTGGGTGATACTTGAGAGCAAGTTTGCGATAAGCCCCTTTGATCTCGACATAGACACGCCCAGAACATGGTATGGAGACTCTCTACGACTCGCTCTCAAAACGGTAGCAAAACGCCGCCGTTTCTGGTTCAAATTCGAGAAGCTGGTTACGGGTTCCGAGGCATATCTGAAAATGGGTTTCAAAGATTCGGGTCGGGTTTGCAGGAAAATCAGAGATCTTGAGGTTGAAGAAGAAGAAGAAGAGAGGTTGAAGAAACAAAGGGTGTGTGGAGGAGTTAGAGGCAGAAGAGCCAATCCATGCATCGTTCGTTGGGGGAAGAATTTGTGAGGCGGCGGCAACATATCATTTCTCGGTGGGGTGTGGGTGTGGGTGTGGATGTGGTGTGTCTGTGCTCCGGGAAGGAGAGTTGTAGAGATGGAGAGAGAAGAAACAAACAAGAGGAATGAGGGAGGAGGTTCGAGAGATTGGGGGAGGGGGAAGCACGGGGAAGTGGGGTGTGTGTGTGTGGAGTGTTCTCGAGAGTGAGAACTGTCACGGCCCACGGGGAGGAACAAAAAGAAGTGAACTGTCACGGCCCACGGGAAGGAACAAAAAGAAGTGAGCCTGGAGACAGTAACAGTACCAACACGAGGTATTTTTGCAAACGGGCCGGTCCGAGTACCCGTTTTTCTATACTTTTGGAACCGGCCCGAACCTAAAATTTCAAAGGCCCGCCCCGCCCCACCCCGTTTCTCTTTTTTTAAATTAGGACCCGCCCCATACCCGTCCCGAACCGCTAATACCCGCCCCTACCTGCGGGCCCAAGACCCGTTTGCCCACCCCAACTACAACCCGCGTACACTGTCGGAGAAAGGAACAACGCAAGAACTTAAGCTGGTTGCGGAAGAAGTCTCGCAGGAATATTCCATCCTTGATTAATTACCCAAAATGTATACAATTAAATTAAGAATTTCAAGTTATTTTTTTATTTCTATTTTTTTACCAAATTTTTTTTAAAGCTAGATTGATATTTTTTACGAAGCTGATTAGACATGCATGATGGAAACTTTTTGGTCCCGTACAGTGGCGGAGCCAGAAAATCAGACTAGGAGGGGCCTTTGAAGCCCTACAAAAAAAAATTAGAAAAATTAATTACAATACAATTAATGAGAGGCAAATTAAAGTCTTTGTTTTTTGTATTGGCATGGAAAATTTTAATCAAACAATAATGGTGGAGCCTTAATTTTGTAAGAAAATCTTAGTATTGAAATGATTACATAATAAGAACAAAATTTCTTTACGAGTTTTAATATAAAAATTTTAACACATTAAATGCAAACTAAATTTAAGGTTATGGTTTTTATAGTTAAAACATAAGGCCAATTAAAAAAAAAAGGTTAGCTTTAATATGGTAAAAATATAAGATAAATTATAAGGATTTTTTTTTCTTTCTTTCAGCTAAAAAAAATCTAAAAGTCTTAGCATACCAAAAAATCCCGAACCATGGCCTTTTGGAAGTGCAAAACACCACTAACAAATGGGGCACACGCTAGTTTTTGTAAACAGCTACGTTGTTAGCCCAACTATCGTTTTGATATGGTTTTATATCCTTGTTTGTATTTTTATCTTGAGGTTTTGGCTAGTTGTCCCCTTGGTGTACTTTTTTTCTTTTCTAATAAATTTTGGTAGACTTGGGTGTTTGAGGATCGTCCACCGGTCCATGCCTATGTCAAATTTAAAAAATAAAAAAAATAAAAAATTAGACAGGGTGGATAGTTTCAGGTCCCCCAATGAATTAATGAATATACGTACATTAGTTGTTTGGGTTGTAGAGTCAGCTCAACTAAATTTCAATCCTACAACCACTTAGTACTACAAAAGTGTCATGGAGTCAACTTATAAGTAAGATGTCTTATCTTCGAATATCATAAATACCGAGTTTGTTACTAATTTATTCATCAAACTTTCAGTTTAAACATATCATTGTATTAAAAAAAAAATCCCATAAAGTGCCATGGGGTCAACTTAATTAACTTATAGTGGCTTAATTTCCTATCAAATCATTAACAACCTCCACCTTATGTGTGTGGTAATGTAATGGTTTGATGACCCCGAATGTGGAGTCAGTTCAACTAATTTTGTAAGTTTACAAGACTCGTTGGGGTCAAGTTGTCGATAAATTTCTTAACAATTCATCAACAACGCGTCCTTCACCTCAAGTTTTGTAAGTAATAGAAAATTTAATTTATGTCAAGTTTAATAAGTAATAAGAAATTTGGTTTAGGTCAGAAAATAATTTTGACATTAGGGAATGCAATAATCCTATCTTCTTGAGTATAGGTCACAAAATATCGAAAATTCCGAATGTCGAACATATAGATTTATATAGACTCTAAATATTTTCGATATTTGCAGAAGTGCCGGCCTTTTGTACAAGTTTTGCAGTAATTTTGGGTTTTTTTTTTTTTTTTTTTTTTTTTGGTCCAAACTATAGATTTGTTAGATTAGATGTTAGACTAAGGAGCTAACGGGGTTGAAACCCACACTGTAGTGCAAAGACAACACTATTCTCCACCACTGTGGTAGGGGCCACTTGCAAGTCATTTTGGTGGTTTAATTTGATCACTTCCTACATTGACCTAAAGTTAAATTCATTAAACACTTTTGACCAATTCCCATGTTAAAAAAAGGGAAAAAAACCCTTTTGACTAAAATGATATCAAACCCTAAAATATTCTCAAAAAAATAAGTCGTAATGGTTGAGAAAGAATGGTGTAGCTACTTTACTTAATGTTATATAAATTATTTATGTCGAATGTTATGAGTTTCTCTGTCAGCGGGACAATTATATTGCTTTTGCTTTCAACCTTCGGCAGGACTTGGGTATTTGCATAAGTTAACGCAGAATTAACATTAAATTCTACAAAAACGAAAAGATAGGGTAAAAGTTTTGAATATGTGGATCAAGTCGTTTGAATTGACCCCAAATATGAAAGGCTTCACGCAAACAATGGATGAATAACCTTATGTTATAGGGCCAACCAGTGGCGAAGCCAGGATTTGGTAAGGGGAGGGGCGAAATTCAAAAGAGTGCAACGTTCAATCGAAGCAGTTACTTTCACATTATAAAGTGCAAAGTTTTGAGTCAATATTCATAACAGAAAACAATCTCTCCACCAAAGCGGTTGTAAGCGGTAATATCAAAGTCATGTAAGAAGCTTAAATTGGTTAGGATTATATTCTAAAAATGTTAGACGCTAGTCAGGTAGCTGACTAAGGCCTAGCAGCTAGGCGCCTATGCGACATTTAGGCATGAGCCTAGATGGATTTAAATGAATTTCTTTTATTGTAAAATAAGCATTAAATAATATTTACATTATTTTTTAAAAAGTAATACAATATTTATAGATAATATGAGAGTTTAAGATAAATATGTTGGGGTATTAAAAAGAGGAAAAAAAATACATACAAAAATAATTAAAAAGAAAAGAAGAGAGAATGGGTTAACAAACCACAAAAAAAGGTATCAGAAGAGAAAAAAAAAGGGCGAGGGGGAATGGGTAAACAAAGTGGTGGGTCAGTACAGTTAGTACTGGTGGGTTAGTAAGTCAGTTTTAAAAGAGAAAAAAATGTAAACAAAGCATTGCCAAACGACACCGTTTGGTATAGGGAATATCAAACTCATAAGTCTTCATCTTCTTCCCGAGTTCTGCAGCTCTGCAACTACTTTTTTTTTTCTTTCCTCAGATTTCGTTCTCCAGAAACAAATCCCTCTTTGCTGCGCAGCAGCAGAAACCAAATCACCGGAACAGGAATCCTCATTTTCGACGAGAGCGGAGGGGCTAAACTAGGGCTCCTAGGCATGTTTTCCGGCGAGGGGAGGGGCGGCTGCCACTCCTCGCCCTCACGTAGCTTCGCCACTGGGGCCAACAGTAGTAACAGAGCCAGAAATCGAAACTAGAAGGGGATTCTAAATTATAAGAAAGAAATTGAAAAAATAATAATAATATAACTAGTGGAAAGAAAATGTTCAGTTTTTGAAGTGGAATGAAAAATTTTAATCAGAAGAGGGTAATGAAGTCACAATTTTTTTTTTTTTTGGAGATAATTTCCTTGTAAGCACATGAACTTCTTTATAAGTTCCTATAATAAAGTTGAACAAAATTAATAAATATGGCTCAAAACTGGAGCTATGAAAATTGTCTTTGAAGATGAATTCTTCCTCTATTCCATATATGCGTGGTTTCACTGTAAAACAACAGTGTATCATGCAAAATAGTGAACTAACTAAGAAAGACTAGTTGATATATGTCTTTGGTTTCATAACAATACTATTGTAAAACATATTTTTTTTGTCAATTAGAGAAACACAATAAAACTAGCTGAGAGCAAACACACATAAGTCAAAGAATACGAGGGTAGGCCAAGACCTCTCCCCGTCCTTTAAGTGGCTCCGCCACGCCCAACGGCAACAATATACATGTTGTTTTGTTGTACTACTCTTCTAAGACAATTTGGGATGACATTAATTAACTAATAAGACCACTTTTATCATTTTTTTTTCTGTCAGAATGAGATAGTTGCATATAACAGAGCAAAAGCTCCAAGAAACGGAACAAAATACTGACAATGATATCCCATGCTGAAGGAGTTAATACATAAAACTCCCACGAAGGAAGAAATCGTAACCTAGCCTGGAAAAGGCATAAAAGGATAGCGCAAAGCCATCCAGTAAAAAAACTAATAACAAGAACCAACAAGGGAGGGGGTTGTGACGCCCATCTGTACTCTATCAAATTCTTGGGATGAGAGTAATACGAAATGAGCATAGCATCTTCATCAACTAAAAGAAGTATGTTTTTGCACTCTTTGACAAGTTTGACGTAAGGGATTGCAAACCTGTTAGTATACCATTGGCAGTAAATAAGAAGCTGAATAAGGAAGATGGGAGTGAACCTGCAGCTGAAGCTTTATACAGACTAATGGTTGGCAATTTGTTGTATTTGACTGCTACTAGACTTGATATAATGTTTGCTGCTAGTCTACTTTCAATGTTTATGCACAATCCCATAAAGAAACACTTTGGCACAGCAAAGAGAGTACGAGAATCTTGGATTATGGAATTGGGTATGTCAAAGGCAGGGAGGCAATGCTAATTGCCTGGTGTGACAGTGACTGGAATGGTGATGAGAATGACTTAAAAGTACATCAGGCTATGCTTTTTCGTTTGGCAGTAGTATCTTCTCATGGGCTTCAATGAAACAACAGTGTGGCACTATCTTTTGCAAAAGCAGAGAGTGTGTGTGTGTGTGTGTGTGTGTGTGTGTGTGTAAGTGCGATCTGAAGCCACTACTCAAGCAATTTGTGCGATCTGAAGCCACTACTCAAGCAATTTGGCTTAGGTTTGTCTTGGAAGATTTTGGATAATTGTAGTCTGCGGCAACACCTTTGTACTGTGACAATAACTCTACCATAGCCATGAAAAAGAATCCAATGTTCCATTAGAGATAAAAACATATAAACATGAGATGTCATTTCATGAGGAAGGCATTGCAGAATAACATCATTAATTTGGTGTATTGCAAATGAGGAACAACTTGCTGATATTTTTACAAAAGCTTTACCAAAGGATCAATTGGTGTCAAAGCTACAACAACCTTAGAAGAGAGTGTTGAGGTATAAGGATTGTTGTAGAGTCTGCTCAATGGTTGCAGCGATGAAGGATTGATTGTAGGTTGAATTGGGATGAAGAATGTCAGCCCTTGTTCTTTGTTCTTGTTTCGAATGTAAATGAACGGTCAAGATTAGACTAGCTCGTAGGCTAGGATTAAGACATCTGTCATAACAAATGTTGTTTTAAGTTGGTCCTATGTAGTGCACGTGAGTTTGTTTACACGAGCAAACTGTGTGAAGACTAATGCTAACTTTTTGTACTATTCACTCCATCAGAACTTTTGTGTGAATGAGTGTGTGATTGTGTGTAATCGAATCCAAGAAAATAGAGATAGTGCAACGAACTCTCCATTTTTAGAGCTCCATTGTTCTTCTTGTTTTCAATTTTCCAGAAACAACATATAAGAAACTATACAGAAATACAGAAATCAACAATCGGCACCATTAATAAGTCAAAAATACAGTTGCTTGATGATACAAAAATTCTTCATCCTGCATTCACTCCATCAAGTTTTATTTTATTTTTTATTTTTGGGTAAAGAAACCCTAAACAACCTAACTTAAAACATAAGAGCAAGCTTCAATCCTCCAATAACACCCCTTGAGATTTATCTTGTTTTCAAAAAACTCCCTCACGTTTGAAACATTACACAAACACTCTCTAAGGTTGAGCAAATAGGTGTTGACTTAGTTTCTTTTGCAGTTGATTCTAAAATCACGATGTTGATCCGATACAATTTACCATTGATAGTCGCAACACCAAGAGCTTTCAAGGGAGGCAGACATGTATAGAAGCTGATAGCGGCATACCTTCTCAATCGAGGGTCCTATCTGGTAAACACCATACAGGCAAAAGTCCAGCGCCATAGGGGGGGGGGTGAGATCCAATAATCTAAGCACCAGAAGAAATTCCAATAGTTGAATAGGCCTCGTTTGATAAGTTCAATCTTTTCAATATGTTATCTTTTGCTTAGTCTCGCAAAGTAGGGGATTCCTGAATAGATACGATAAGAACAAAATGTAGAATAGCACGTCACGTTCCACATAAACTTTGTCTAGACACCTCTTCATAAGCTTAGCTTGAGCCATGGAGGCTCCCCTAAACAAAATGAACAAAAACCCTCAAGGATATTTTTTTACCCTTTAAATTAATTTTTTATAAAACAATAAATCTTCATGAATAAAAGGAAAAAAAAAATAAAAATCATAGGCATCGCCTTGTCTTGCATCATCTTCCTCTCCTCCCATATTTTCCCAACAACTATCCCCCAAATTTTTGCATCGTGATTATTAACCTAAATTGGCTAGCCAAGATGATTCACTCTATTTTCCTAAAATGACACACTTTGACCCGAAATGTCTACCTAGACTCCGAATCAAGCTGTGTTGGTCGACACTAGGGAGGTGATGAAGCCAGGAAGTGTAGTGATGAGGAAAATGTGAGTAAATTTAAACCTATAAGTGACTAAATGCAAGAGTGCGCATGTGAGCGGAATTGAACCTAATTCACACGTGATGTCAGAGCAAAAGTAAAGTACAGTAAAGGTAGGATAAGAATTATGCCATCGAAGGTAATCTCCTAAAGCAACATTTGCCAGGAATCCTCATTGACACAAAAAATCCACCACTAAAACCTGGAGAGGCGAAAAACAAGGGTGAGTGGTCCTAAAAATAAAGCTTTGTAAAACTTTTTCCAAAACGTAATAACCCCTCACCGTAAAACGAGTATAGTTTCCAAAATAGTATACTACGTATAGTATGAAAATACTTATTGTAAACCGTAATATCTCGAGAATGCAATACTTCACAATATTTTGTAACAAACACATAACATCCGGTAATCACAATATCTCGCATAAACGAATATATCATAACGAGTGCTCATCGACATATGTTGACACACAAGTTCATACAGAGATATTCTAACATGATAAAGACTAGTGTAATAATGATTTACGCTTTAGCACTACAATCACATGAAGACGCGCTACGCATCACATACAAGTCCTAATTGCCTATAGCAATCTAGGACAGGACTGGCACCAACAATGGATCCAAAGTGAGCGTACGGTGCGATGTAAACATACATGTGAAGACTGGCCCTAGCCCGAGCGAGTACTAACACCAGTGTGGTACACGATGAGCAGATAATGTAAATATGATCATGCAATGGTAAATTGGTAAGTCTAGTCGACATAATACTATTCATGACCGTAAATATAATTAAGGCGTCTCATAGGATTTATAATGATCTAATAATTACAGTATTTCTTATAAATGTTAGTTTATGTATGGCATCACGCAGAAAATGCATTATTAATATGTATGGAAACTAAATAAATATATATACTATATAAAAGAAAAGACCCATTCACAGATACTTGTAAGATCACATCTGTTCAAGCTAGGAAAGTCGGAATCTCCGATAGTAATCGCACTTAAGCATAATATTGGGTCCCATTAGTAGAACTCAATTAAAATGTTTCAACTTGAAAAAAAACGGATAGCTGATTTGGAATTAGGGTGTCAAAATACACTAAGAAGGGTCCCGATAAAATTTTGTAAAAAGTCAACGAGAAAGTCAACCGAGCTGCCCAGGCGGTCAACTATGTTAAAACTTTAGAATTTCACTAAATGGATGCAAAAAATGGAGTTGGGGCATCGAAATTAGCCTAGGAGGGTTTCTGAGAAAATTTCAAAAAAGCCAAAAAAAGTCAATTGATGGTCAACAGTTAACTTTAATGGAATATTTCATCCTTAAACAGAATATTATGTTAAAGTTAACTGGGAGTTAACAGGTCCGAGTTTGGTCCGGGTCAATAGGTCGGATCCCGTATTGGATCCGGATTTTGGACTCTTGGGTCAGGTCGACTCGTTTGGGCTCGCATGTTGCACCTGCCATACCCAACAAAGAAGAAGATTAGATTTCATATGGATTTGGCAAGGAAACTTCTCAAGCTCCGTTATGGGTCCAAATCTCAACCTTTTTCAAAATACTATATATGTATTTGAAGCTATGGAAGAGTAGATTAGGAATTTACTAATATGGAAACGAGTAATGGCCAGAAACAGCTGGGAAATGGCTTGCAAAACTCGTGGACTTTGCTGGAATCTAGGAAATAGTTTCCCCGAGTTGGTTATGCTTTCAAACATCACTAAAAATTCTTATAGATACTAGAAACGTACACTGATTTAGGTTAGTTTCGAGGCTCACCATTATCGAAAACTCGAGAACTCGATGGAAGAAAATATGAACAGTGGTGGTGCCACTGTACAGAGAGAGAAGGAAAAAAAGACACCTCAGCCTGATCTGGGATCGTGACTAGGAGGGTCTTAAGGTAGTGGTTGCTGGTGAAGGTGCTCGCTGGAGTGGCGAGTAAGGTTAGAGGTGATGCTGCTAGTGTTGCAGCAAGGGGCATTTTCGTCGTTTCACACTTTTAATATTAAAACATCATAAAAATGAGGGACGGGTCCTAACAATCTACCCCGCTGAAATTTGCCATAACTTGTTGTATGTATAATACTCAAGAGGTATGAAGAAATATATATGAAGAAGAGATCGAGTTAGAGCGGTTGCATAAAAGATAATGCCACTCTGTCACGATCGGATTGCAATTTTGTTTTTTAATACAATTATTAAAAAACTATTCTTCTATTCCTATGCTATAACGGGCTTGGACCATGGTCAATGATTCTCTTTCATGCCTCCAAACTCAAACTTTCCTTCTCCTTCAGTACAATACTATAAAATAATACCTTTATAAAAACATAAAGTCGAAAATAGACATATATATATATATATATATATAAAATATAACATCAAAATACATATATAATAACATAAAATTAAATAACTATACTGAAATTAAAACCGAAAATAGAAATGATTTTCACGTACGCACTTGTAGCGTCACGTACTCAAAGGATATGTGTGTAGTACCTTTGGGTCAACCCCAAAAAATAAATAAATAAAAATACTAACGTAGACGGGCCTACTTGTCTACTTGCTTTATGAACCCAACAAATAAGTCATCTATATTACAGTCTGCAATCCGTAATACCGACAACTCACTATTGTCTCGATAAGCAAGTAATAAATTCTCGAGAGTGCAATATTACCATCTTGCCCTTCATTGGGAATACACATAAATCGTTAGATTAATGCCTCAATTGTGCTCACATATTACCCTTTCGGGCGATATCATCAATAGTACATAATTTACTACATCGTATGACACGCCCGACCCTGATATCCTCCAAACACCAGGGTAGGCACATGCTGGCTGACACCCGAAGGTGACGAAGCCATACTAACATGCATTAGAAGTAACGAACATAAATAAAAGTTATAAATTTAACTATAGTGAATATGCAATTAAGGAATGTGTTCAGAGCATACAACTAATCTGAGACACCAAAAATGAATAATATAAAATTGAATGAACAAAAGGATGGGTCCTACACCGAGAGGACTCGAAGATGCTGATGCGGGAGTGCCTTGATACCGGGATTGTAAGCCTCGATTCTAAGTCCTGAGGGAGCGCAAAACAAAACATGAGTGGACCAAGTTGATATATAAGTAATACTAAAACAGTTATTCATCAATGTACTAACTCCCAAAGTTTATGAAAACTCATATAGCATAATAAGTAATAGGTTTTTTTAAAACCCTAGCATGCCATAAAACCTTCATAAAACATATATCATATATAGTTCTTAATAATGTTATCATAATCGGCCGAAGTCACGAACCCACACCCGACTGAAGCCATATCTTATATCTCTTGGCCGAAGCCACCAACCTGCGCCCGGCTGAAGCCATCTACAAACGCCCGACCGAAGCCAATATAACTATCTTCCGGCCAAAGCCATCCACAAATGTCCGGCTGAGGCCAATATAAGTATCATTCGCCCGTAGGCGGTATCGTATGAACAACCACTAAGTAAGCACTTAAAAGCATTAACATAATATTTCTATTATATATATATATATATATATATATATATATATATATATCTCAAATTGGAGCTCAGTAACTAAAATGCCATATCATAAAACCACGTTCATAAGTAGGTATATAGTCATCAATCATATATACCACAAAGAACGTAAATTCGATCAAGCATGATAATTCATAAAGTGTAAAACCAATTTACTCATAAATGTTTCATAAAATGTAGCCATTAATAATAAAATCATGCATTTTAGAAGGGGTCCACTCACAAATACTTCACCGTCGAAGAGCCATGCAAACAAGAGAGGACGGAAACGCCATACACAATTGCACCTAAGCACATAAAGGTACCAATTAATGAAACTCTATCATAATGATTGAATTTCAGAAAACAGATGCCATAAACGGATTTAGGATGTCGAAAAACATAAAAGGGGAATGCGAGTACCCCCACGCGTTGCCGCACGGGCCCCGCAGCCATGCATCGTCGCAAGCACCATTTTGGGTCGCCGAAAAATTTGCTGGAAAAGTCGACAGCGCCATCGTGGTCACAGTACCTCCGGTGGAGACACGTGTGCTCCACGCCTGCCAAGACAAATGCCCATGCGCGGTCCCACGCTCGGACCACGCCCTGGCTGGGTTTCGGGGATCCGGTTAGGTTTGGACCGGATCTGGGTCTGAGCCAAGGATTTGGGCCGCAATGTTAGGCCTAGGTTCAATTGGGTTTGGGCCTAGGTTCATTGGGCCGAAGGCTTGGGTTCAATGGGTCTCAGGTCACAGATACGGGTTCGGGGTAATTGGGTTGGGCTGAAAAAAAAGGTCGAGTTCCATGGCCCAACAAGTTAGGCCGGTCTAGGGTGGTGGATCAGGTTTTGACCCATTTACAGGCCGAGGTTTGGCCGATTTGATAGAGAAGAACGCCGGAGCATTCCCAGCTCTGATCAACCCCAAAAATCGACCAACACAAAACATGCCATACATGGATTTAAAGCTACGCAGGAGGGGAAAAGAACCATACCTAAATTTGGTCCAGCGGTGGCCGAAGTTGGCCAGAAAACGGCCTAGAAGTCACGGGACTTGCCGGATAGGGTTGTTGGGTTCTTTGGGCTTCACAGAGGAGGAAGGAGAGAGCGATGAAGGCCATCACGGTGGTGGTGGTGATGTTGTTGTTTGTCTTGGTTGGGTGTGTGGTGTTCAGGGGAGAAGGATGCAACAAGGGAGAGAGACGGAAAAAGTGAGTTATGAGAGAGAGAGAGAGAGAGAGAGAGAGAGCTCAGGGAAGAGCACAAAGAGAAAGAGAGAAGTGAGGGA
Organism: Cotoneaster glaucophyllus; assembly: GCA_036320875.1. Taxonomy (NCBI): domain Eukaryota; kingdom Viridiplantae; phylum Streptophyta; class Magnoliopsida; order Rosales; family Rosaceae; genus Cotoneaster; species Cotoneaster glaucophyllus. Next base: position 18,590,179 of record CM070069.1, on the reverse strand, counting down.
GAGAATAAGAGAGAAATAGGTGAAGTGTTTTGGGCCGGGGGACAAAATTAAGGGTGGGCCCCTTAGGCACACCAAACAAGACCAAAAACAAAAATAAAATATCTAGCCCAAAACCAATTAAATTACCAAAATACCCTCGTTCCAAAATCAGTAAATTTAATCGGGATAGGTTGTTACAATCTACCTTCGTTAAGAAAATTTTGTCCCAAAATAACGTACTATACATAAATACTCGAAGATAGGAAAGAATATATGTATAAAGAAGAAATCAAGTTAGAGTGGTTGCATCAAAGAGAATATTTCACACCGTTGCGAGCGGGTTGCAAAATCCTCTTTCATGCCTCCAAGCTCCTACTTTATTCCCTCATCAGCATAATAGTATAAACATCTTTTATAAAGATATAAAGTCAAAATTTATAATAACAAATAGTCAAAAATATGTACGTATAATACGATAACGTCAAAATAGATATGTACTAACATAGAGGTCGAAAAACTCGTACTGAACTTAAGAGTGAAAATAAGGTAATTTAAAATACTTGTACTGAAAATCAAAACCAAAAATGAAAATGGGTCTCGCCTAAGCATTAGAAACGTAACAACTAAACAGTAACAATAACTAAACAGTAACAACAATAACTAAACAGTAACAACTATCGTAGATGGATCTACCTGCCCACTTGCTTAACGAATCCAATGAATAAGCCATCGATATCACAGTCGGCCGCCCACGATATCGATAACACATTGCTGTCCTGATAAGCAAGTAGTAATTTCCTAAGGGTGCAAACATACCAATTTGTCCAAACTCAAGTAACCAACAACATAAGCACACAGTTTCCCACAACGAAAAGAAATCAAACATCCGAAAACCAAATCACAAAACTCTACTGTCTAACCAGTGCTACTAATAGAATCTATTGTTCCAAGTATCAAATAGTGCCATACACAAACTGAAAAATAAAACTATCATCGTAACTACTCCCAAAGAGATCGGTGCAAAATCTAATCATTCAAAAACCCAAATCAAAAGAACGCAACACGTCTTCCAAGATCTAGATAGTTCGTTCAAGATTGTCCAATAGTTTGCAAATAAAAATGTGATACATGACAAACAACTTAGTACTTAATACCTTCACAAAAACTTCACAAAACTTAGAAGTGAAACGCGCATCACGATGAGGTACAAAAGTGACGATACACCGAGAACTAGAACAATGTGATTCACAATGCCTACGCAGGCTGATTAATTGCAAATTTCTCTTGGATTTAGCGAATAGCTATGCCGAGAAGGCTAAGTGAACACTCACGAATTTAAGGGTCAAAACAGGTCCAACAAATCTAAAGTATATGATACCTGAAGTGAATGCGTAGCTTTCATGCAAGAATACAAGTAAGTACTTAACTTTATTTTGTGGTGGTAAGTCGAGATGGTTGAGTGGGGACTCGACTCAGGTGGTAGTCTGAAGTAATCTGATAGATAGGGAACTCAAACTTTTTCCCCGTTCCACAAATTCACAATAACTTGTTACAACAATAACTCAGGGATATTCAAACACTGGTGGTAATGATTTGCTCGATATGATGTTAAAGGGTGGTTGAATGACTGATGGTTTCATCTAAAACTTTCAGATCTGAGTAGTTCTCCTGAACAGTCTGTCTGCTTTAGAAATGATACAAAGAAAATGAAACGAAGTGTCGTAGGGTAAACACAAACCCAAAGTCGACTAGAACGTCTTCCAATACCCGGAGTTGAAATTGAGATTTCGGTCGAAACCAATGATAATCGAGATGTCAGTTAAACCAAGTCTAGGATGAAGAATTCTACCAAGTGGTCAAAAGTGTAGTCCTTGCGGACTGGTAGCTAATAACCTGAGTGAGTTAATCAACAAGTATCAAAACATCATCATAGTCTCCACGTGTACAAGGTGGTTTGTACATGAAATCTATAGTGACACATGTTTTCTTCCGTTCGCATCCCCAATAGGTCCCCGACAACCCAAAAATGATAACCATGGAAATTTCTTTGCACCTCCAAACAAGAATAGAAGAAGATTGAGATAAGCCCAATGGCTTCCATCTCACTGCTTTCACTTATCAGTAAATTAGATATCCCCTCACATATTCAACGATAAACCGTTCACAATGCCAGTAATAAAATGGACGAAAACAGTGGTACAATTTAATACTGCAGCATGCATGGTATACGCTGAAATGTGAGCTGACATACTCACCATGGAACGAAAGCTAAAGTAAAACTAATTCTTCAAAGAGAAAACGATAGTGGGATATGGATAGCTCGGATGAAAGTAAACTATCCATGGGATTTATGACTAAGAACATCTGCTCTGGGTTAAGAATAGGATGGTTCACATCATGCAGTTCCAATCGTCAAGCAACACACAGGTGACTCGATCCTACTGCATTAGTGTGCAGCCAAACATTTAATAATACACCACCATAGAAATTCAAAAAGTGTAAAAGCTACGATCAGATGAGATAATAGCCCGTTGTCAAAAACTTCATTCGCCGTCAGCATCACAATAAGGTTGACTGGTTTCTTAGCCAAAAAGAGATAGGGCCAAGCACAAGGAATAGTTAAGAACTACTGATAGGATTTGACAAGACCAAAGACATTTCGTATTTCACAACACCATTTGAGGAATTTCAATTTCCAACGATCGTAACCCCTTTTGGAAATTGATGAGAATAACGTTAGTTACCAAAGAATCTTTCAAGAAAAGTATCCATTCCAAACAAAAACAACGTTCAAAGAATTTAACGTATAGCTAGCAGTCCCATGCGCGGACCACGTGCTAGCTGGGTTTCTGGGATCGAACTGGGTTTAGACTGGATCTGGATTTTGGGCTGCAAGGTTAGGCCTAGGTTCAATTGGGTTTGGGCCTAGGTTCGGGCCAAAAGCCTGGGTTCAATGGGTCTCTGGTCACAGATATGGGTTCGGGGTAATTAGGTTGGGCTGGCAAAAAAAGGCCGAGTTCCATGGCCTAACAAGTTGGGCTAATCTAGGGTGATGGATAGAGTTTTGACCTGTTTACAGGCAGAGTTTAGCTTATTCGACAGAGAAGAACGTCAGAACATTCCCAGCTCTGATCAACCGCAAAAATCGACCAACACAAAACATGTCATACATGGATTTAAAGTTACGAAGGAGGGGAAGAGAGCCATACCTAAATTTGGTCCAGCCGTGGTCGGAGTTGGCCGAAAAATGGCATGGAAGTTACGGGACTCGCCGGAGAGGGTTATTAGGTTCGCTATGCTTCACAGAGGATGAGGGAGAAAGCAATGAAAGCCCATCACGGTGGTGTTGGTGGTGTCATCGTTTGTCTTGGTTTGGTATATGGTGTTCGGGGGAGAAGGTGAACGAAAATTTGCGAAAAACAAGTTCATTTGTGCAACATCTATGCATGCAATTAACAATTAAAGGTGGAATCATGCTTGTATGCACTCAAAATTAAAACTTTACCCATGAAATTCAAGGCCTAGTAGTTGTGGTGAACCAAGACTCAACTCAAATCTTAAAGAAAAGAGTTGAGAAACTTTTATACCTTTGAAGCACCTCTTTGCTTAGCAAAGGATATTCACCTATGCAAAGGGCCTTCTTTCCTTAGTCTCCTTGCACCTTGGCTCCATGGATGTGGATGGAGGAACTTTACTTCTTAGCTCCATGACTTCTTCGATATGGATGAATGAATGGATTCTCCAAGTTCCCAAGAAAGGGAACCTCTAAGTTTCCACACCAAGGAGAGCATTGAGAAAAATATGAATGACCTAGGAAGAAATGGATGCTAGTCCATTCTTCCTTGGGTGGCCGGCCTCCTAAAAGAAGAGAGAGCTTTTTTGTTTTTCTCTTTTCTCTCTAGAAAACCCTTTTTTAGGGAATAGGTTATAATTTCCTTTCTATAGTCACTTACATTGAGTGGCATAATTGAAATTAAAACAAGTTCTCCCTCACTCTCTCTATGGTTGGCCATGTGGGTTCATTGGCCTTTCATGCCCTTTGTGTTTTCAAGTTGTCATGCAACTTGAGTTATTGGACTTGACATTCGAATCCCATTGGGCCTTAAGCCCCAAAACTAACCCGAGGTCTAAAATGAACTTATTCATTTGATTAATTAACATATTAATTAATCCTAGCCACAAATAATTAAACCATTTAATTATCCTTACTTATCTCCGTTGTTTCTTCAATCTCTACCTTACATGGTGTACAATGCATTAGGTTCCTTTTAGTGAGGCAGTGGGCGATTAGAACTCTTCAAATCGATTGTGAATTGAAAGTTACTTTTCAATTGTCCCTTTAGTAATTATACACCTTTAGGGCTTCCACAAACTATGAGTGACACCTAGCAATACGTCATGGCTACCCAAGCTAATTAGAAGAGGTGGAGAACCTATTCAGTTTGGGATTACAATGCAATATAGTCTTTCTCTAATACAATACTCGTGACCACATTGTTTGATTTGATAGTTTATTCATGTCTACTATCCAATGTGATTCTCTTACTTATATGATTACCTTGAATGTGATTTGGAACGACTTCCTAAATCTCATTCATACTCTAGCCAAAAAAAATTTAATCATGTCATAGAGTATTCTCCCTCAAATAGTTTGAAGGTTAGAAATCCCTTGTTGTGCATTCACTTGCCTCCATGGCTTAAACCCAACTATGTCGTGGACACCCTTTGACGAAGTGACTTTGACAAAGTTAAAGATCAAGGACCTAACCATAAGACAACTATGATGCCTCAGGTCAAAGGACTACTTTGCATTATCCCAATCATGAGTTCTCATGTGACATGAATTGAAACTTACTTTTCAATTGTCCCTTTAGTGATTATACACCTTTAGGGCTTCCACAAACCATGAGTTACACCTAGCAGTACGTCATGGCTACCCAAGCTAATTAGAAGAGGTGGAGAACCTATTCAGTTTGGGATTACAATGCAATACGGTCTTTCTCTAATACAATACTCTTGACCACATTGTTTGATTTGATAGTTTATTCATGTCTACTATCTAATGTGATTCTCTTACTTATATGATTACCTTGAATGTGATTTGGAACAACTTCCTAAATCTCATTCATACTCTAGCCAGAAATTCTTAATCATGTCATAGAGTATTCTCCCTCAAACGGTTTGAAGGTTAGAGATCCCTTGTTGTGCATTCACTTGCCTCCATGGCTAAGTGGCTTAAACCCAACTATGCCGTGAACACCCTTTGACGAAGTGACTTTGACAAAGTTAAAGATCAAGGACCTAACCATAAGACAACTATGATGCCTCAGGTCGAAGGACTACTTTGCATTATCGCAACCATGAGTTCTCATGTGACATGAATTGAAACTTACCTTTCAATTGTCCCTTTAGTGATTATACACCTTTAGGGCTTCCATAAACCATGTGTGACACCTAGCAGTACGTCATGGCTACCCAAGCTAATCAGAAGAGGTGGTGAACCTATTCAGTTTGGGATTACAATGCAAAACGATTTTTCTCTAATACAATACTCTTGACCACATTGTTTGATTTGATAGTTTATTGATGTCTACTATCCAATGTGATTCTCTTATTTATATAATTACCTTGAATGTGATTTGGAACGACTTCCTAAATCTCATTCATACTCTGGCCAGAGATTCTTAATCATGTCATAAAGTATTCTTCCTCAAACGGCTTGAAGTTTAAAGATCCCTTGTTGTGCATTCACTTGCCTCCATGACTAACTTCCACCCAACTATGTCGTCGACACCCTTTGACGAAGTGACTTTGACAAAGTTAAAGATCAAGGACCTAACCATAAGACAACTATGATGCCTCAAGTCAAAGGACTACTTTGCATTATCCCAACCATGAGCTCTTATGTGACATAAGTATGAGAACTTGTTGTTGATCGTGTTCAGTGGACTTATTCTCTATTGAGCACCTACATGCTTGTCTTGGTGTCAGTCACACCAATTACTCGAGACCAGTCACTCTCTCCCTAAGAGAAGACATAGCACATGCTGATCTTAACGGACTGTCAATGCCCAATTGGCAATCCTATGATCAGGAACATTTAGGATATGTATACGAAAGAGAATGGTCTTATGAATCTAACTTCTTTAGATCACATTCTCATAATTGCATATACCTTAGACTTATCATTTAAGCGTATAACATTTATATGAGACGGTTTTAAACAATAATGTTTTCCCTTTATATTAAACTAAATTAGTTTAATATGTGAAATGTCCATAAAGTATCATCATATGATTGGCATTAGGGCACATTTCCAACAATCTCCCACTTGCACTGTAGCCAATCAGCTTGGTCATCAGTGATGATACTTTTCTATAGTCATTTCAAAAATGGCTGAGTAGTAGGCTTAGACAATGGATATCTATATGTTATCCATAGAAGCAACCTTGAGAATAACGACATCACCATTATACATGATTCTCAATCATGTGGTTCAGACTCTTATTTGAGTTCGGATCTTGATGAGACCTTGATTCCCTGCCTTGAGCTACCACCCAATTAATGTAGTAGTATGGGTACACTAGAGATACTTTCTAGTTGGAACCAAATGGAGAGTTCATAAATGAACTTTCCCATCCAAATAACATTGTTGTAAGCTTCTATATGGCGATATATTTTTGCATGCATGATGGAACACACTAAAGTCATTACTTATAACGTTTCCACTCAAATATCTCTTTAGTCATAATAAATAGATATCTCATTATCTCTTCATTCATAATGAAGAGATATCGAATGATGGATATGATATTAGATTCATAATCTAATACATTTACGCTTCCATTGCGTTACTCTAATTCTTCCTCATTCTTGAGGAATCTATCCTTAAGTATTTCTCAAATGCTTAAGGACTCACTTGACAATTGCCATGGTTCTGATCATGGGCTTGCACTGATATCGTCTTGTACCTTTCTTGGTACAACTCATATCATCATTTTTCATACAATATGAAATACGTAAATCACCTTTATGCGTATGCATAAAGGATTCTATGTACGCATTATGCTTCTTTGGGAGTCAAAAGGGTACATTCCCTTTTAGAAGAGCAATTTTCCAGTCTGACTGAAATTGTCCTTCCATTTGAAGTTTATCATTCGAGAAACTTCCTACATCTATCGCCTATCAATAGGGATTGAGATAATCCAATTATATCTTGAAATCTATCATTATAGATTTCCATCCTATATATATAGACTATGTCTCCCATATACATGCTATCATTATAGAATGTTTAAAGTCATAACTTTAACGAAGAAGAATTCCTTTCATTTCCAAAATTAATATATCATATATATGTTCAAATTTAGGAATATGATTAACTCCCACTAATCTTTTGGAAACCTAGTAAACAAAAAATTCATTTACATCTTTATGAGAAATCAAACGATTTGATCTTTCTCTCATAAGATGCTTATAGCTCCCACTAGCTTGCTAAGATTCATGATGGATGGATCTCTAACTTCCATGTCTTGTGATTCCTAGTCTTAGACATATATTACCAAGACTATCTTGATAATGGTTTCGGAAACCCATATTATGTACAAACATTGAATCACCGTTTAGTTGTAGCTAGCAATCTTCGAATTAATAGAAACCAAGACTACATCAAAGATGGTTTCTTCCAAGTCAACCAATCTCATTGATTATAGTCTCCTTAAGCTACCAATTAGCTATGAAGGTTTCACTATTTCGGGTCAAATGGTACCATACCATTTCCTTGAGTATATGTCGTATATACACTCAATGTAGTCATAAGGATTTTCATTCGTATTTCTTTCAAATTAAGAGGTGTAACTCTATGACATAGTCATAAAGTTCCAACCATTCAACTAAGACGGTTTATAAATCCTTCTCGACTACCTTGGAGCTAGTGGTGTAGGAACTAGGTTGTTATATTTGTTGATTATCATATTGTCTCTCAAAGAACCCATTCTTTGATTTCTATCTCTCGTTCATTTGCTCTATCTTAGGCAAATCCTATTGTAGGATTACAATGAACTACCCGACAAATAACATTTGTTGGTTTACAAAAGTGATATCCAAAGGATAACTTAAGGATATCCCACAAGATTGTTCTCAAACAAAGATTGCTTATTAGCACACAACCCCAAATCTTAACACGATTAAGACTTGTCTTTCTTTCCAACTACATCTTATGGAGTCATGAAAATTTTGGAAGATCTTCTAATTGACAATCATATTGTCTTAGAAGTATATATCCTATATATGTGTAATTGATAACATCCAACAAACTACATCTTATTGGTGTTCGTTCTTCTCCCAATGGAGAAATCCATTATCTTATGATGTTATTCTCCTTGATATCTTTCAAGGAAACTCTCTAAAGTGTTCTTTTTTCCTTGGATCAAATCTAAGGAGGTAAATACTTTAGACGTCTTATTCATCAACTTAAATTCTTGAATTCTTCGAAACCTTTTGCAAAGTATTCGGACTTGTGTTTATTCAAAATAAATGATAGTCCAACCGAGATTGATCTTCGGTGAATGTCATACAACATGAGTAGTATTATGTTGCGGACAAGTGCCACTAACATCTAAGTGAATTAACCTCAACAACTTTGTGATTCTTTTTTTCTTTTCAAAAGAATAAAGATTCGAACATTTGGCCTCTATAAAATTTTAACAAGCAGGCATTGGATCCGGATCTAACGATTCAAAGCACCCATCAATGACCAACTTGTAATTTATGTTTTAAAGGTGTCACAACTCAATGGGATTAGTCACTACCTTGCAACCTTTTGGGTTTTAATCATCGTTATATTCTAAACAGTTAACACTACCACATCATCTCTACTATAGAGACAATCAATCAGATTACAATAATCCAATCATTCATTAATAAAGAACAATGTTTTGTCAAACAAAACATTCATCCATATCTTATAGTGACAGAATTAAGTTCCTTATTCAATCTTTGTTTTTCCAATTTCTTTGGTAGTTCATATGAGGCAGTAAGTACTATCTGCTTTCCCAGAGATCTATATTTTATTCACATTCCGAATGTGAAGTACGTTTTCTTCTCTTATTAATCTTCTACTTCTTAAAGAAGAGTTGAGAAACTTTATACCTTTGAAGCACCTCTTTGCTTAGCAAAGGATATTCACCCATGCGAAGGACCTTCTTTCCTTAGTCTCCTTGCTCCTTCACTCCATGGATGTGGATGAAGGAACTTTGCTTCTTAGCTTCATGACTTCTTGGATATGGATGAAGGAATGGATTCTCCAAGTTCCCAAGAAAGGGAACCTCTAAGTTTCCACACCAAGGAGAACATTGAGTAAGAGATGAGTGACCTAGGAAGAAATGGATGCTAGTCCATTCTTCCTAGGGTGGCCGGCCTCCTAAGAGAAGATAGAGCTTTTTTGTTTTTCTCTTTTCTCTTACACTGAGTGGCATAATTGAAATTAAAACCAACTCTCCCTCACACTCTATGGCCGCCCATGTGGGTTCATTGGGCTTTCATGCCCTTTGTATTTTCAAGTTGTCATACAACTTGAGTTATTGGACTTGACATTCGAATCTCATTGGGCCTTGAGGCCCAAAACTAACCCGAGGTCTAAAACAAACTTATTCATTCGATTAATTAAAATATTAATTAATCCTAGCCATAAATAATTAAATCATTTAATTATCCTTACTCATCTCCATTGTTTCTTCAATCTCTACCTTAAACGGTGTATGATCCATTAGGTTCCTTTTAGCGAGGCAGTGGGCTATTAGAACTCTTCAAATCGATTGTGAATTGAAACTTACTTTTCAATTGTCCCTTTAGTGATTATACACCTTTATGGCTTCCAAGAACCATGAGTGACACCTAGCAGTATGTCATGACTACCCAATCTAATAAGAAGAGGTGGAGAACCTATTCAGTTTGGGATTACAATGCAATACGGTCTTTCTATAATACAATACTCATGACCACATTGTTTGATTTGATAGTTTATTCATGTCTACTATCCAATGTGATTCTCTTACTTATATGATTACCTTGAATATGATTTGGAACGACTTCCTAAATCTCATTCATACTCTGGCCAGAGATTCTTAATCATGTCATAGAGTATTCTCCCTCAAACGGTTTGAAGGTTAGAGATCCCTTGTTGTGCATTCACTTGCTTTCATGGCTAAGTGGCTTAAACCCAACTATGTCGTGGACACCCTTTGACGGAGTGACTTTGACAAAGTTAAAGATCAAGGACCTAACCATAAGACAACTATGCTGCTTCAGGTCAAATGACTACTTTGCATTATCCTAACCATGAGTTCTCATGTGACATGAGTATAAGAACTCGTTGTGGATCGTGTTCAGTGGACTTATTCTCTATTGAGCACCTACATGCTTATCTTGGTGTCAGTCACATCAATGACTCGAGACCAGTCACTCTCCCTCTAAGAGAAGACATAGTACGTACTGATCTTAATGGACTGTCAATGCCCAATTGGCAATCCTCTGATCAAGAACGTTTAGGATATGTATATGAAAGAGAATGGTCTCATGAATCTAACTTCTTTAGATCACATTCTCCCAATTGCATATTCCCCGAACTTATCGTTTAAGCATATAACATTTATATGAGACGACTTTAAACAATAATTTTTGCCCTTTATATTAAACTAGATTAGTTTAACATTTGAAATGTCCGTAAAGTATCATCATATGATCGGCTTTAGGGCACATTTCCAACAGTAGGATGTAGCAAGGGAGAGAGACAGAGAAAGTGAGTTGTGAGAGCGAGAGAGCTCGGGGAAGAGGACAAAGAGAAAGAGAGAAGTGAGGGAGAGAATGAGAGAGAGAGAGAGAGAGGTGAAGTGTTTTGGGCCGGGGGACAAAATTAAGGTTGGGCCCCTTGGGCACACCAAACAAGACCAAAAATAAAAATAAAATATCTAGCCGAAAACCAATTAAATTACCAAAATACCCTTATTCCAAAATCCGTAAAATTAATCGGGACGGGTTGTTACATCATAATCTCGATCCTTCTAATACATGTTCATAATACTCTTCTGTCAATCATGTACTATGCGTAGAATCTCTATACAACATAACTAAACCGAAATAATAACCGTCGTTGTACGCAACTCTAACAGAGATAAATGTCTGTTACAACCATACTAAAACCACAGAATGGACAACACACAGCATGTCCACTAAGGTCTGTATAATTCATTCAGACTGGCTATTAGTCTGAAGATGATATGTGGTATTGGATAACAATTTTGTACCCATGGCTTTCAAGAAGACTTCCAAAGACTTAGAAGTGAAACGCGCATCACGATAAGATACAATAGTGACAGACACACCATGTACCCGAACAATATGGTTCACCAATACCTTAATGAGCAGATCCATTGTGAATTTCTCTCGGATTTAGTAAAAACTACGCCAAGAAGGCTAAAAGAACAATCAAGAATTTGAGGGTCAAAACAGGTCCATCAAATCTAGAATACAAGGTAACTAGATTGAATGCATAACATCTCACTACAACGGTAGCTTTCAGGAGATTCAATCACCAACGGTAAAGACTCGTTCAGCAGAGTATTTGTTGGGTGATTGAAGAATTGACGGTCATAACTTAAATTTAAATGTCTGAGCGATTCTCTAAAACAGTCACAATTAAAATTTAAATGTCCAATTCTTCTCCACATGCTCCAAAAATCCGGCATGAGCATCCCTCGCACAAGTCACCAGTGTCGTCATGATCAGTCACAAATTGTACGACAAGGTCCTCTTCGCCTTCACAATGTGCCAAGGGCAGTTGAAGAGGTCTCAAGTAATTAATAATTATTTTTAAGTCTTTTTTATTTTTAAAATGTATTTTCTTAAATTGGTTATTATTATATTTATGTTTACAAAGTTTTTTTATTTTTTAAAGTAATTAATAATGAGGACAAATTTGTCTTTAAGAAAATAATTTAAGGTGATCTTAGCCCTAAAGGGTTATGTGAAAGTGAATTAGAACCTCAGTGAGTGTTAGTATAATGTTTTTAACGTGAGGGAGTTATGTGAAAAAATGATAAACATCAAAGCGTGTAAGTGTAGTTAATCCCAAATTTGATTTAGATCAATAAGTATTTTTATATTCGGATTTAGCCTACAAATAAAGATGATTGGAGCCTCCAAATCTTAGACACAATGGATAAAAATTTCCACATACCACTAGCACTCTTTTTTGTTATGCAGTCCACAACTCCCTTTGAGTCACTCTTAATGATCACTTCAGGTAAAGCGCGGGGATATGTAGGGGAATTCCTTCCTCTCTTGCAGGAAGGGTGGGGCTAACAAAACAAGAGTAATCTCACTAAAAAGAGAGGAGCTTCTTTGCAAAACACGAGCAGGGGAAGGATCTAGTCCATTGAACGGCATGATATCTCCCTTTCCAAATCTCCTAACTATTAAACTGAGAGATTCAGAAAAGTGAAGGTGTAGGATTTTCGTGTTTATAGAGGGTTCGACAAAGAAGGCTTTGTACCATACCTAAAAACCACGAACTCAATGTTGTAACTGAAGGAAAATTTGTGAAAAACATGTTCATTTGAGCAACATCTATGGCATGCAATTAACAATTAAAGGCGGAATCATGCTTGTATGCACTCAAAACAAAACATTACCCATGAAATTCAAAGCCTAGTAGAAATGGTGAACCAAGACTCAACTCAAAATCTAAGAGAAAGAGTTGAGTAACTTTATACCTTTGAAGTACCTCTTTGCTTAGCAAAGGTTAATCACCCATGTGAGGGCCTTCTTCCTTTGTCACCTTGCTCCTTGGCTCCATGGATGAAGGTGGAAGAACTTTGCTTCTGGGATACATGCCTTCTTGGATGTGGATGGAAGAATAGGTTTCTCCAAAAGTCACCAAAGTTGGAGACCTCTAAGTTTCGACACCAAGGATGGTTGAGGAAGAAGATGAGTGACCATGGAGGAGTTAGATGCTAGTAAACTCCCCCATGGTGGCCGGCCTTCCTAGAGAGAAAGAGAGAGCCAAAAACTCTCATCTTTCCTCAAAGAAAACCCTTATGAAGAAAAAGCTATAAAGTCATATTTATACCTCCCTTCATTGGAGTGGCAAACTTGTAATAAGTCCAAAACCCACTCCCTCTCTAATCATGGCCGGCCTCCCTATTGTTAGTGGGTTAATTGCCCATTTTGTTTTAGTTGTCACACAACTTAAACCTTATGTGCCTTGTGGACCAAAACCCTTTTGTGTCCCGAAACCCAAAACTAACTTAAGGCCTAAAACGAACCTTTCGTTCTAGATTAATTAACTTTTAATTAATCCTTGCCATATACAATTAAACTATTTAATTGTCCTTACTCATCTTCATTATATCCTTCAATCATTACCTTACACGGTGTGCGATCCATTAGGTTCCTTTTAGCGAGGCAGTGGGCGATTGTTACTCTTAACGATCGATTGTGAATTGAAACATACTTTCAATTCTCCCTTAAATGATTATACATCTTTAGGGCTTCCACAAACCATGAGTGACACCTAGCAGTGTATCATGGCTACCCAAGCTAATCAGAAGAGGTGGAGAACCTATTCAGTTTAGGATTACACTGCAATACGGTCTTTCTCTAATACAATACTCTTGACCACATTGTTTGGTTTGATAGTTTATTCATGTCTACTATCCAATGTGATTCATTTACTTATATGATTACCTTGAATGTGATTTGGAACGACTTCCTAAATCTCATTCATACTCTGGCCAGAGATTCTCAATCATATCATAGAGTATTCTCCCTCAAACGATTCAAAGGTTAGAGATCCCTTGTTGCGCATTCACTTGCCTCCATGGCTAAGTGGCTTAACCCCAACTATGTCGTGGACGCCCTCTGACGGAGCGACTTTGACATAGTCAAAGATCAAGGACCTAACCACAAGACAACTGTGATGCCTCAGGTCAAATGACTACTTTGCATTATCCCAACCATGAGTTCTCATATGACATGAATATGAGAACTCCTCGTTGATCGCGTTCAGTGGACTCATTCTCTATCGAGCACCTACATGCTTGTCTTGGTGTCATTCACACCAATGACTCGAGACCTGTCACTCTCCCTAAGAGAAGACATAGCACGTACTGATCTTAACGGACTGTCAATGCCCAATTGGCAATCCTATGATCAGGAACATTTAGGATATGTATACAAAAGAGAATGGTCTCATGAATCTAACTTTTTTAGATTACATTCTCCTAATAGCATATTCCTTGGACTTATCGTTTAAGCACATAACATTTATATGAGACAACTTGAAACAATAATCTTTGCCCTTTATATTAAACTAGATTAGTTTAACAATGTGAAATGTCCGTAAAGTATCATCATATGATTGGTTGTAGGGCACATTTCCAACAATCTCCCACTTGCACAAGAGCCAATCAGCTTGGTTATCAGTGATGATACCTCTTCTGAATTCATTTCAAAAATGGCTGAGTAATAGGCCTAGACAATGGATATCTATATATTATCCATAGAAGCAACCTTGAGAATAACGACGTCACCATTATACATGATTCTCAATCATGTGGTTTAGTCTCTCACTTGAGTTCGGATCTTGATGAGACCTTGATTCCCTGGCTTGAGCTATCGCCCCATTAGTGTCGTAGTGTCTGTACACTAGAGACACTTTCTGGTTGGAACCGAATAGAGAGTTCATAAATGAACTTTCCCATCCAAACAACATTGTTGTAAACTTCTATATGGCGATATATTTTGCATTCATGATGGAACACACTAAAGTCATTACTTGTAATGTTTCCACCCAATTATCTCTTTAGTCATAATAAAGAGATATCCTATGATCTCTTCATTCACAATGAAGAGACATCCAATGATGGATACGATACTAGATTCATAATCTAATACATTTACGCTTCCATTGCGTCACTTTAATTCTTCCTCATTCTTGAGGAATCTATCCTTTAGTATTTCTTAAATACTTAAGGACTCACTTGACAGTTGCCATGGTTCTGATCCTGGGCTTGCACTGATATCAACTTGTACCGTTCTAGGTACAGCTCATATCAGTGTTTTTCATACAATATGAAATACGTAAATTGTCTTTATGCGTATGCATAAAGGATTCAAGTTACACATTCTGTTTCTTTGGGAGTCAAAGGGTACGTCCCCTTTGAGAAGAGCAACTTCCTAGTCTCACTAGAGCTGTCCTTCTGATTGAAGTTTATCATCATATGAGAAACTTTCTAGCATCTTATGTCTATCATTAGGTCTTGATATAATCCAATTATATCTTGAAATCGATCATTATAGATTTCATTCCTATGTATATAGACTATGTCTCCCATATACATTCTATCATTATAGAACGTTTAAAGTCATAACTTTAACGAAGAAGAATTCCTTTCATTTCCAAAATTAATATATCAAAAATATTTTCAAATTTAGGAATATGAATAACTCCCACTAATCTTTTGTAAACCTAGTAAACAAAAGATTCATTTACATCTTTATGAGAAATCAAACGATTTGATCTTTCTCTCATAAGATGTTTATAGCTCCCACTAGCTTGCTAAGATTCATGATGGATGGATCTCTACAACTTACAAGTATTGTGATTCCTAGTTTTAGACATATATTATCAAGACTTATCTTGATAATGGTTTCGGAAACCTATATTACGTCTAAACATTGAATCACTATTTTGTTGTACCTAGCAATCTTCGAATTAATAGAAACCAAGACTACATCAAAGATGGTTTCTTCCAAGTCAACCAATCTCCTTGATTGTAGTCACCTTAAGCTACCAATTAGCTATGAAGGTTTCATTATTTCAGGTCAAATGGTATTATACCATTTCCTTGGGTATATGTCACATATACACTCAACGTAGTCATAAGGATTTTCATTCTTATTTCTTTCGAATTAAGAGGTGTAACTCCATGACATAGTCATAAAGTTCAAACCATTCAACTAAGACGGTTTATAAATCCTTCTCGACTACCTTGGAGCTAGTGGTGTGGGAACTAGGTTGTTATATTTGTTGATTATCATCTTGTTTTTCAAAGAACCCATTCTTTGAATTCTATCTTTCATTCATTTGCTCTAGCTTAGGCAAATCCTAGTGTAGGATTACAGTGAACTACCCAACAAACAACATTTGTTAGTTGGTTCATAGAAGTGATATCCAAAAGTTAATTTAAGGATATCCCACAAGATTGTTCTATAACAAATATTGCTAATTAGCACATAACCTCAAGTCTTAACACGCTTAAGACTTGTCTTTCTTTCCAACTACATCATATGGAGTTATGAAACGTTTTGGAAGATCTTCTAATTGACAATCATATTGACTTAGAAGTATATATCCTATATATGGGTAATTGATAACATCCAACGAACTAAATCTTATTCGAGTTCGTTCTTCTCCCAATGGAGAAATACATTATCTTATGATGCTACATTCCTTGATATCTTTCAAGGAAACTCATCTAAAGTGTTAGTTTTTCCTTGGATCAAATCTAAGTAGTAAATACTTTAGACGTCTTACTCATCAACTTACATTCTTGAATTCTTTGAAACCTTTTGCAAAGTATTCGAACTTGTATTTATTCAAAATAAACAATAGTCCAACCGAGAGCGATCTTCGGTGAATGTCATCCAACATGAGTAGTATTATGTTGTGGACATGTGCCACTAACATGTAAGTGAATTAACCTCAATAACTTAGTGATTCTTTCTTCTTTCCAAAAGAATAAAGATTCGAACATTTCGCCTCTATACAATTTTAACAAGAAGGCATCGGATCCGGATCTAACAATCCAAAGCATCCATATATGACCAACTCGTAATTTATGTTTTAGAGGTGTCACAACTCAGTGGGATTAGTCACTACCTTGCAACCTTTTGGGTTTTAAGCATCGTTATATTCTAAACAGTTAACACTACCACATTATCTCTACTATAGAGACAACAATCAGATTACAATAATCCAATCATTCATAAAGAACAATTGTTTTGTCAAACAAAACATTCATCTATCACCTAACATTATAGTGACGGAATTAAGTTCCTTTTCAAATTGGAATGTAAAGACAATCTTTGTTTTTCAAATTTCTTTGGTAGTTTATATAAGGAAGTAAGTACTATCTGCTTTCGCAGAGATCAATATTTGATTCACGTTCCGAATGTGAAGTACTTTCTCTTCTCTCATTAATCTTCTACTTCTTGTTAGCCACACTTTTACAACGATTGTAAAACATAGTTACTAATAAGGAATCATACATTCAAGTAGAAGAACCAACTGTTTTGAACTATTCAAGAACAATTTACAACACCTTCGAAAGGTGTGATCTTGACTTTTGCAAGACATTTCTTGCAAATACCCCTTCCAATGTCCATCCTTTCATAAAGAAAGTTTGTTCCCTTTGGGGTTTTTAGCTTTCTTCATTTGACTTCTCCATTGACTACAATAGTCATGGTCCCTAAACTCCCACTATCTCTCTTGAAACTTATTTCAATCGTGTTATACACATCAAACGATTTGGAGAGCGTGTGGTTATTGTTCACTATATAGTTTACAATAAACTCAGTGAACCATTTGGATAGGGACTCTAAGGTGAAGTCCTTGCCTAGTTTCCGTCTCTAGAAGTGGTTTAACACTTCAACATTCAATGATTCAAAAATCATCATAAGTCCATGTTGATGGACTATTTTTGTCAACCAACCATTATGTTCTAAACATAAATACAAACTATTAAGAGTTGTTCAAGGCAACTCTCATTTCTTCATACAACAATTTGTAAGTGAAGAATCATGGCACATATAGTGTCCATGCCCTTGTGCTTACTTCTCAAGTTCTTTGTTCATGTAACAAAGAAACAAGCACTAGTGTTTGCGTTAACTAAGGGTTGTTCAAAGCAACTCTTATTTCTTCATACAACAATTTGTAATTGAAGAATTATGACACTAAAAGTGTTGTCCTCTTTATGATAGACTTTTCTAACATATTTTTCCAATGATACATTATCAATAGGAAGATTGCGAGGATGAGACTACTTAGGTACAAACACAATCCATTCAAGACATTCTATGGGATTGCTGTACCAAGTCCGGAAACTAAAGCCTTCGGCTTTTCTTTGTCAAGTATTGGATAGCGTTTGCAAATATATCGGTAAATAAATACATAACGAATATAAATTGATTGATTTTAAGCTATTTGATCCGGGTCTTTAAATCAAATAGCACCACCCACTATTTTCGGCAAATTCCATATCCCTCATCGGAATTCGAGAGTTTTGGAGAATCTATAACTCTGGCAATGAAGAACTCGAACTAATTGTCGAGCTTTATTGCTGAAGCAAATTTAAAAGAAGAAATCTTAGCGACCTTGATATCAAGTCTCATATGGCTGGATCAAGTGGTGCTGATCTTCGTGCACCAATGTTCAATAGAGATAACTTAAATTTCTGGAAAATTCAAATGAAGACAATATTCCAATCCCACAAACTCTAGGATATAGTTAAGAAGGGCTTTGCTACTCCAACGACAAAGAAGGAGGAACTCACCGTAGCGGAGGACAAGTTGTTGAAGGAGAACATCGTCAAAGATACAAAGGCACTTTGAATCATTAAAAGGGCGGTTTCCAATCAGATTTTCTGAGAATCGCCATCCAAGAGACTGTAAACTCTATGTGGAATCAAGGTTCTAAAAGATGCTAGGTGCTAGTTGGGCGGCAGGCTGGGGCCTAGCGCCTAGAAAACTAGAAAATAGAATGACATATATATTATGAAGTATTGGAACATAATGAAAACATGGGGATCAAACATATAATGTGTGTTTATTTAAGTGTTCAATAAGTCTCTTACAATTTATTGGAAATAGTAAAATGCAAAAGGAAAGTTATCTATTTTCTATCTAAGTGAGTTGCAACCTAGGCAGGTGTTTAGGCAGGTCTGGGTGGGTTAGGTGGTCTAGGCGAGAGCCTCAGCAGCTATAGGCACCCTTTCTTAATTTTCAAATGCCTAAGCATTAATCGGGGCGGTGGCCAGCCTCCTAGCGCCTAGACGGCGCTAGGCGAGGTTTTTTAGAATAGTGCTTAGAATGTCATAAAGCAAGAATTTGTGGGAGATAAACAAGCGAGAGCTGTGAAACTTCAAGGCTTACGCCAAGATTTTGAGTATACTAGAATGGGTGAAAATGAAGCTTTCTCTGCATATCTAGTTAGACTGTTTGATTTAATTAGTTAAATGAGGAGTTATGGTGAAGATATTAGTAATCAAAGAATTGTTCAAAAATTCCTGATAAGTCTACCTAGATCTTATGATAGTATTGCCTCTGTGATTGAGAACATTAAGGATCTAGAGATTGTTGATGCTCAAGATGTTGTTGTTATCCTAAAGGGGTATGAATAAAGGATTGATAGGCATGCTGAAACTCAAACTGAGAATGGTCTTAATGTTGCTCCGAAACAAAATAAGTATAATGGAAACCAAAACTTCAAGCCATAGAAAAATTGGAAGTCAAAAGGCAAGAAGTGGGATAACAGGCCTGCAAATCAAGCTGGAAAAGTTGCAGGTACCACTAAGGGAGCAAAGAATCCTTGTATACACTATGATAAACTGCATTTTGGTGAGTGTTAGTTCAAGGATAAGCCTAGATGTCATAACTGTAATAAGTTGGGGCATATTGCAAAGGATTGTCGTGGCAAGAAGGAGAAGGTTAATCAGTATGTAAACTTCGTTAATCAAGTTGATGAGACTCCTACAATGTTTTATGCCTGCAACAATGCCATTGTGAAGAAATGTGAAGACATATGGTATATAGATAATGGATAAAGCAACCACATGACTCGAATGGAGGATTTGTTTGTTGATATTGACAGGAAAATGACTGCTAAAGTTGAAATGGGCACTGGTTAGCTTATTGATGTCACAGGTAAAGGAAACTTGGTAATTGAAACCAAGATAGGAAGAAGATATATCAAAGAGGTAATGTTGGTTCCAGGGTTGAAAGAAAATTTGCTCAATGTAGGGCAAATGATGGAACATGGCTACTTTTTAGTGTTTGGTGGTACAAATGTTGAGATATATGATGATTGCTCTCTGTCAAACTTGGTAGCAAAGATACCAATGAAAGGAAATAGAAGTTTTACCTTGAAAATCCAACCTGAGATGTAGATTGCTCTAAAAGCTAGTGTGAGTCAGTCATCCATGATATGGCACAGGAGACTAGGACACTTAAATATGGGTAGTTTGAGGCAACTTAAAGAGCAAGATATGGTGCTAGGATTGCCTAAAATCAAAGTGACAGATGAGATATGTAAGAGATGTGCTCTTGGGAAGCATTGCAGATATGCATTTCCAAATGAAGTATCATGAAGGGCATCTCTTCCTCTAGAACTTTCCCATTCTGACATTTGTGGACCTATGCAAACTCCTATAAAGGCTGGGAATAGGTATTTTCTTACCTTTATAAATGATTGCATAAGAATGTGTTGGGTTCATTTCGTAAGATACAAGTTAGAAGTGTTTGGTGTATTCAAGAAGTTTAAGGCCACTGTTGAGTTGCAAAGTGGATATCAGTTGAAAAAATTGAGAAGTGATAGAGGAGGAGAGTATACATATGCTGAATTCAATGAGTTTTGTGAAGAAATTGGCATAGAGAGACAGCTTACAGTTGCTTATACACCACAGCAAAATGGTGTAGCTGAGAGAAAGAACAGAACCATAGTAGAAATGGCAAACTGCATGCTGATTGAAAAGGGAGTTCCATTTGAATTTTGAGCTGAAGCTGTCAACACAGCAGTGTACATCTTAAAAAGATGTCCCACTAAATCTCTTGACAAAAAGACTCATTTTGAGGCTTATAGTGGAAGAAAGCATGGAATCAAGCACTTAAAGGACTTTGGTTCTATGTGTTATGCCCATATTCCAAGTCATCTTAAACAAAAGTTGGATGAAACCAGTGTTAAATGCATTTTCTTGAGCTATGGTACATGTGAGAAAGGATAGACTTTATAACCTTGATTCAAAGAAGATGATTGTATCAAGGGATGTTATATTTGATGAAAATGCTTACTGGGATTGGAATTGTCAATTTGAGAAAAGTATCATTGTGTCAATAACTGATGTTGATCTTTGTGAACAAATGGAAGAATGGAGTTTAAGTGACAGATGTGGTATAAGTGATAAGCCTCTAATACTAGCATCTGAAACTTATGAATCAATTGAAAATGGTTCAAGATTGGTCCCAATGCAAAATAGCACAGGTCCTCAAGAGTATGACTACACTCTACTGAAATTCACAAGCTTGACAGAAATGTATGCAAAGTGTAATCTGTGTATTGTTGAACCTGAAAATTTCAAGGAGGCATCCAAAGATGAGTCATGCAAAAGGCAATAGAGGCAGAAATTACTATAATAGAGAAGACCTACACTTGGGAACTTGTTGACAAACCATTTGATAAGCCAGTAATTGGTGTCAAGTGGATCTACAAGACAAAATTGAACCTACATGGATCTATACAGAAGAATAATAAGGCAAGACTAGCTAGAAAGGGGTATTCTCAGAAGCTTGGGGTTGATTTCAATGTGACATTTGCCCCTGTGGCAAGACTTGATACCATTAAAACTCTAATTGGCTTAGCTGCACAGAAAGGGTGAAAGTTGTTCTAACTTGATGTGAAGTCAGCATTTTTGAATAGGGTTCTAAATGAAAAAGTGTATGCGGATCAGCCACTTGGATTTGTGATTGCAGTTAAGGAAGACAAGGTTTACAAGCTCAAGAAGGCCTTATATGGTTTGAAACAGGCACCAAGGGCCTGGTATGAAGAGATTGACTCTTATTTTTGTAATGTTGGCTTTCATAGAAGTCCAAGTGAGGCAACTCTTTACATCAAAGCAACTGATGTCGAAACTCTTATTGTTTCCTTGTATGTGGATGACATCATATACACAGGAAGTTCTAGTGCATTGATGGTTGTGTTTAAAGCTGAAATGATGAAGAAATATAAGATGTCAGATTTGGGTCTGTTACATCACTTCTTGGGGCTTAGAGTAATTCAAACAGAAGATTGCATCTTCTTGCATCAAAAGAAGTATGCAAGAACCTTGCTAGAGAAATTTAGACTGAAGGATTGCAAATATGTAGCAACTCCACTTGCAACAAATGAAAAGCTATGCAAAGTTAATGGTAGTGAAATGGTTGATGAAAGTCTTTATAGAAAGATTGTGGGTAGTTTGTTATACTTAACAGCTACAAGACCTGATATTATGTTTGTTGTGAGTTTGCTAACAAGATTCATGCATAACCCAACCAGAAAGCACATGGGAGCTGCAAAGAGGGTGCTAAGGTATATCCAAGGAACACTGGATTATGGAATTGCATATGAGAAAGGTAAAGATGTTGTGCTTATTGGCTATTATGACAGTGATTGGGCAGGGAGTGAAGATGACATAAAGAGTACAAGCCATCTAGTTAAGGTTTGTTCTCTTAAACTTTGATGAGGAACAAGTGGAGCCAACTCAAATTTTATGTGATAACACCTCTGCCATAGCAATTTCGAAGAATCCAGTAGCACGTCACAAGACAAGGCATATCAACAGAATGTTTCATTTCATAAGGGATGCATTGCAAAATGGTGAGATTGATCTAGTCTATTGCAAAACTGAGGAGCAAATTGCTGATATATTTACAAAGGCTTTGGCAAGAGATCGATTTAAGTACTTGAGGAAAGCTTTGGGGGTGATTTCTGCTAAACACTTAGAAGGGAGTGTTAGTGTGTAATTGTATTAGGAGAAATTTTATTTGAACCCATATAACCTCTCTTTACACCCCAACTTAAATTATTAAATGTTAATTGTCTTTTTAACCCTATTGCATAATTACCATCAAGTACATGATGAAATTAACAATAAAACTAAAATTTATCAATAAACCCACACTCATCACCTATAGGCACATGGGTTTGATTCACACTCTATGTTTTGAGAAATATTTACCACCCAAAAAGAGGAAAAAACAGATTTTTGTTTAAAGAAGTTCCTTGAGAAGAGGTGGATGTATAGAATTCTAAGACTTTAAAGGTATTCATGACGGCTAAATCCTAAGACGCTCTCATAGATAAGGGTATTGTCCACACCGCTCTCCACCAACACACCCAACAAACCTAGAATTACAGTGGTAGCCTATGTATCAAGACCAAAAGAACATCTGAAGAACTGAAGGGGGACTTTTTTTTATGTCATTCAACGCAAGCTGGTTGGCAGCAACATGCAAATAACTTTAATTCGATCTCAACAGCCTAGCTGTTCTGAACTCTACCCTCATTACCCATAACATTTTTTTTGTTTGTGGTGAAACGATAACGAATTCAATGCAGTTAAGAATTGACTTAAACCAATATCTCTCTTCCCAAGCTCAAATTCATAGGAGCGTTGGACAAACTCGTGATACATTTGGCAAGTCCGGTCAGTGCTAATTTATCTGCAAGAGCACTATTTTTTCAGTCGGAGAGGCGCAATGCATGATGCAAGATTCAAAGTTTGTGGCTGATAGAATCATATTGCCCATTTCCATAAGAAAGCAGTAATGGGGGCGATGGGTCAGTTAAAAACTTCTTTAATGAAATAGGAAAATTGACATAAACCCTAAAGCATTAACGTATTTAAGGTAAAATCCAAAAATTTGAACTTTTCAAATTAAATCCTTTGACAATCTTTTCACGTAAGCAACTTAACTTATATTTTTGTTGATAGACTGTCTTACCGTTGCTATTAAATTATTAAATTTTGTCCTTCTCCTTAATTATTGTTTTGATCTAATGTTCTTCAACAAGAGTTTTTTTTTTTTTTTTGTTCTCCCTCCCTTTTGAAATGTGATGAACCATGCTATATTACTCTTTTCTCAAGTGAATCACAACACTTTCATGATGTTTTCATTCTTTCAATCCACAAGTTATCTAACAAGTAGGTATAATACAATATAGGTTCATATACAAGTGGATGACAAGTAATGGGAATTTGGCAGGAAAGAAAAAATAATAGGGCAGAGGGTCACACAGATGGCTGCAATATGGTGTAATCATTCCATGGCTAATATTTTGCTAAAAAGGTGACTACACAACTCATCTTTTCATTGTGGGAATGTCCAACGAGTCTATTGTTGCTTGCTTTCAGGCATGTAGAAAGGCTAAGGGGGTTCCAAAAACAATGCACAGCTATCATGAGCCCCTATCCTTTTAAATTATGTAAGCATCAAAGCTTTGACATCAAGGAACCTTGAAAGAACAGACCCACGCACCCATTCCTATGGCGGAAAGAGAGAATATTTGCATCAGCACCCTATGCAAACCCAAAGTTTGGCCAATGAGCACTTTACACGTGGCTCGTGCCAGTCCGTCAGAACCAAGTGTCCTTCCCTTCTATTCATTTCCCCCTAATCTCATAATCTGGATGTTCACATCCAACCCAATAGTCGACACAATTTATAGTTGATAGAATGTTTTCCAAGAGTTCTTTACATGTCCCAATGTTCATTTCGAAAAAGTAGTGCTGGCAAGCACAATGTGAGCATAAGACGAGCTGTAAACTTAACTATACTAAATTTCGACCACCATCACATATGTAGTTTGTTGTGATTGCACATATACGGTCTAAAATGTGGAAAAGAAAATGGCACAAGCACAGAACATAGTTGATTCTAATATAGTATTAGTGTTGTGTCACTAGATTGCACAACACCAAGCCGCGAGCGCCTCATCCGGAATTTGAGCAACAACCATTTAAACACCTCTTGTTTGTCTGCGTGGCGCATGTCCAACTTTGGCTGCTAAAAAAACTTAATTAGTTAGGTTAATAGCGTCTTAAAGATAATATTGCCTAGACTTTTGAGTAAACAACACTTTAAATATTAATTAAACATTTGGCACAACACAATCATAGTGGCATGTCAAGAAAAACTAGTGAAGTGGTAGTATTGTATTTTATCAAGTGCTACACCCTGGCATGGCAGCTTAACAGAATGAAATTGAGTTCTCAAATGTTTATACAATTTGCATGTGAATACATCATTCCATATGGTATTAGAATTTAGACTCAGAATTTTCAATTGAATTCTTCTCTGTATCCGACAATAGTCGAGAGGATTCGTAATGTTTGCATTGCTTGTACTGCAGGATTTGAATTAGTTGATGATGGGAAATGAGATGGGTAACAACAGCACATCAGGTTTGAGAGGTATGCATGCATGGCAGTTTGAAGTTTTTGAAAACGTTTTATTTGTTTTGTGTTTTGTTGATTCATATATCATGAGATTTGCAATTGCATTCTCCTGCAGATGAAGAGAATACAACAGTTGGTGAAGTTGCCCGAAAACCTTTGGTGGAAACTACTAGTGCAAATGACATGAAAGAAGAAAATGGAGTAGTACCTGAAGATGAAGGAAAAGATTTTCATGGAAACGTTACTAACTTGGCTTCCGATGATCCAAAGATAATACAAGATACTTGTGCTGATGATCAGACATCAGACAGAACAGGTTAGCTACTTTCTTAATACCGAATCGCTGATCACAAAAACTATTGTCACTTAACATTTGGTCTTCTGTCCATAGAGCAAGAAGCTATTGAAGTTAATCCTCTTGATGAACCATTAAAAGTTCAACTCGAATCGAATGAAGCAGGTGAAGAAGACGGTAAAATGCAACTGGATCCATCAATTAACAATTCGGGATATGAGAAGCCGGTAGAGCAAGAAATAGAGGAGAATGATCTGCAAGAAACAATCAAGCATCATTTTGAGAAACAGGCTTCTTTCAACAAAGGTACGTCTCTGTTGTACTAGTTGAATAGTTTCTTAGATATTTCAGTAATTAGTCTGTCTTAGTACAAGTAACATATTTTTTTGAATTATTTTTGTACTTTTAATTGAACTTTAATTCTATGCTTTTCTGAATAAAATTTGACTATATATTTAAATGAGAAAGAGAAAAAAATCCCGACATAATACTTATACGCTATAAACTGCAACAGAGGAAGAGGGGACAATGTCCACTTCACATGATCCAGAACCTAAAGAATCCACACATTTGGAGTTAAATCATCATGAAATGGCTACAGTTGATGCTGATGACCGACCTGTAGAAGATGTCAGTGGATCTTTAGGAGGAAGTGAAGACTCTCTGGGACCAAATCCTCATTTTGAGGTGAATGGCCACCTCTCGGACGCTGAGGCGTTGGAAATTGTGGGTGAAAGTGTAGATTCTAACACCGGTCCAGTTATGGTAAAGCAAAGGGATGACTTATTACTGGAGCCGAAGGCATCCCAAGAACAATTTGAATCCTTCGAAGAGAAATCTGAAACTACAGATGGAGGTAAGGTTGAATGTGGATTCAGCATCGTTACAGCAATAGAATCCAATGGTGGTCTGAGTGGTTTAGGAAACGAAATTCATGAGGAGTTTCCAAATGAGATGGATTTGATTGGAAATTATTGCTCTGAATTAGAACAGGAAGCCATTCGAGTGCCTAAGTCCCCAAACTCCCATCTAGAAGCTCCTGAACCCGAAGATAAATGCATGATTGTAGAAGCGGAAATCAGACTAATCGAAAAAGAGTTGGAAAATGGAGAGAACAACCATGATGGTAACACAATCCAATCTTGTGAAGAGCCAGTGATAGAACCAGATTCTTTCAACTCAGCTGAGCCTCAATCTGAAGCTGCAATGATTGTCTCTATACTTAAGAGCAGCGAAAAGGTAAATGTCTTTAATCCTTTAAGCGACAGAGATTGTCGAATAGAGGAGACAAAAGTTGATGAGAATGGCAACATAGTTGTCATGTGTGTTGGAAACCAAAGTGAGGAATCTGAGTACCACTTCTCGGACTTGGAAGAAAAAGTTGAGGTGTTTCCTGAACTTGTAATGGTTCCACTTCCAGTGGAGTTACCTGCCGCGCTTTGGGAAAATGGGAATAAAACTGAACCTTTGTGTGCAATTGCAGTTGATCATGATCAAGCAGAAGCTCTGCCCCCTCAAAGTACCGACTCAATTCTAAATTCTAAGCAAGAGAATTGTGGTGAGTGCTTTGCTATGAAAGCTTCCACTGTTGATTTCAATAACTGGATAGCCGAAGCATTAGACTCCATGAACAAGTTGGCACTTGATATGCCTGGTCAGCACGTTATACAACATACTAAATCATCTCAAACAGAAGCAAAGGCAGAACCAGAAACTAAAGTTGCAGCCAGCCAATCCAATGGGCAATGTGAAAAAGTTGAAACATCTGAATCTGTAAGCTGTTATTTTGAAACACAAGAAAATGTGGGAAGGTCCAGCACTGAATCAGATGCTGATAACCTGAATGTTTGTGCTCAGATACAAAAATCTCCAAGCTTTAGCCTTGACCTCCAAAATGAAGCGAGAACTGAAGAATCAGATTCTAACCCTTTGCTGTATCATGACAAGGCTGCAGTGGAAGGCTCAACAAGCCAAGGTGATGATGTAATTCTTGGAAGCTTTATCGAGTACACTGGAAATGATCAAGAGGTTTTGCAGTACCAAGCAATGCTGGTGGAGGAGAAAGTCATCGCATCAGAAGCAAGCAACTCAGAGAAGTCAAATACTCCATTCATAGGATTCTTGAAGGAAGAGGAAGAAGCACGTATCGTTGTTACACCACTAGAAGATGATAAGCATTCGACTGCTGAAAATTCAACCAAGAATCTGTTGGACTCACAGATTAAACAAGTTG
The DNA here is from genome assembly GCA_036320875.1 of Cotoneaster glaucophyllus. Lineage (NCBI taxonomy): Eukaryota > Viridiplantae > Streptophyta > Magnoliopsida > Rosales > Rosaceae > Cotoneaster > Cotoneaster glaucophyllus. Next base: position 18,562,407 of record CM070069.1, on the reverse strand, counting down.
CTAGGGCTCCAACTACTACATCAAAAGGTAAAGCGAAGCGCAGGCAGCGGTCTTCGCTCTTTACCAACTGCATGTGTTGTGCAACTGTGACCAACTGAATGCCTCTTAATTCATATATATTGGTTTTTCTTGGTGATTTTTTTTTCTAATTAATTTGAGTTTTCTGGAAAATGGAGTTCTGATCAAGAGTGTTTGTTTTCTTTTCTTTTTCTTTTTTTGTCAAGAATCAAGAGTGTTTGTTTTCACTTGTTCCTTTTGCTTCTTTATTTATTTCATTGCCTTAAAACTTATATTACCTTGTCATGTAAGTTATCCTTTAATGTAATTCCATCTATTTATATGATTGAAAGAGAATTAATTTGTACGGTTTTGGAGGGAATTGTATTATATATGCTGCTTCTGATTGTAATATTTGTTCATTTTTATGCATATGTTACAATGACACTGATATTGAGGGTTTATTCCTCATCAACTTAATATTGAGGTTAGTGACAAATCTCTCCATTTTGTTATAATTATCGCAGTCTAAACCATTACCATCAAAACTTCTAGTATGACCGTCGAATAGAATCTTAGATATCACCAATTATATACAACTATGAGTTTCTCTCTTATCAATTTTTTCACTATTCTTTCGTGAATGATATGACAAATTTTAAAAAACTGCAAGGTTACTCAGTGCAGCTATTGAGGAAACATCAAAGCTCCCCATAATCATGATAGAGCAATTTTTAATTCTGGATTCCAATAGAAGTAGACCTGGCATTCGTGTCGTGTTTCCCGTGTTCGTGTCGTTTTCGTGTCATACCCGATATCTTAACAGGTCGTGTCGTGTAACACCCGTTACAATAAACGGGTAAAATGACCCGACCCGAAATCGACCCGATAATATTAACGGGTAATTTGACCCGACCCGTTACCCGTTAAGGAAAATATATTTTAAACCAATAAATAATTAAATAAAAAACATAATACTTTTTTTGAGAGAATACATATCATATTGTCACATCTAGGCCTGGCAATTCCTGACACGACCGGATAACCCGACACGACACGACACGAAATTAATAGGTGTTCGGGTCGACACGATAACGAATCGGGTAACCCGATAAGCACCTGTTAAGATAATGGGTTGATTCGGGTATACACGTGGGTAACACGATACACGATAAGCAGAATATTAATTTTATAATTTTATAACCCTAAAAAATACTATAATAATTATATATATATATATATATATTAATTTATCAATTTTATACCCCTAACCACTATAATAAATATATATATATATATATATATATATTAAATTAACTATAATAATTATAATAATTATATATACTATAATAAATTAATAATTATACCCCAAAAATATTAACTATAATAATTATATATATATATATATTAAATTTTAAATTAAATTTTATAAAAACTATAATAATTATTAATTAATATGCATCCATTGATTCCATAATTCCATTCCATTCCTGCCGCGCCCTTTGAAGAAAAAGGAAGGGAAAATGAAAATTATAAGAAAAGCTGAAAAGGAAACAAAAAAGAGAGGGAAAGATGGGTAGGCTGCCGCCCTTTGAAGAAAAAGAAGGAAGGAAAAAATGAAAATGATAAGAAAAGCTGAAAAGCAAACAAAAAAAGAGAGGGAAAAATGAAAATTAATAGAAGTGGTGAGAAATTTTTTTTTTTTAAGTTATTAATTTTTTATCACACATATCCCACTATTTTTATTGAAACAACCCGTCCCGAGTTTTACTGTATAAAAAGAGTACTTTTACATTTTTATTAAGTTTGGGGATCCTTTTCCTTTTAAAATTGTTTTTTTTTGTCTTAATTGGTGAGCCCAAGGGGCCCACCCCTGATTTCTGTCCCTTATTCCACTCTCCTTTCTCTCTTCTCCTTTCCGTAACTCTCTCTCACTCTCCCTCTCACAACTCTCTCTTCCTCTCGGCTCTCTCTGAAAACAGCCCTTCCAAGGGCCTTCCACATTAAACAACAACAACAATCCTCCACCACCATTCTCTCTTCTCTAGGCAAACCCATGAACCCAGAATACACCCCAAACCTTTCCCTCACCCTCGGCCGGTACTGTTCATCGTCTTCCCCGACGAGTTTCATGATTTTCCAACGTTGGTAAGCTTCTAAAAACCCTTGGGATGTGTTTTAGGGTTAGATCGAAGCTTGTTTTAAGTTGTGTATGCTTTTGGATCACAGAAAATAACTCGGGGAAGCTTTTCCAAATTTTCCGGCGAGCACCGCCCCTTTCGAGGCATTTTCCGGCCAAACCACGACGAGTTGGCCGGCGTGCAAGGTATCAATCTCTTCGTTTCGTTGAGTACTACAACTTTCCTTTTTGTTTCACCCAATTTCGTCGAATATTGAAGAAGTTATACTCATTTAAAGTTTACCCAGAAATTCCGGCGAGTTGACAGCTTTCCCACGGACAGCCACCTTTCGAGGCGTTTTCTGGCCAAACCACGGCGAGTTAGATGTCGTGCGAGGTACCATTCTCTTCGTCTTGTCGAGTACTACAACTTTCATGTTTGGATCACTTGATTTGGTTGAGTAACGAAGAAGTTACGGGCGTTCGAAGCTTGCCCAGAAACCGGCCAAACCTTGGCCTGGAAACGGGTCAATCCAACCCTTTTGCCTGGAAACCCAAATCCATTTGGGTTGAGACCCAACCCAATTACCCCAAACCCAATCCTTTTAAGTCTAGGCCTTTGGGCCGGATCACTTAAGCCCAAAACCCTTTTTAGTTTATTTTGTTTCTATTTATTTTTCTTCAAACCCAAAAGCCTTTGGGCTGGGCTTTCAAGCCCAAACCTTTTATACCCTTAGAACCCTAGGCCCTTTGACCAAAAGCCCAACCCGTTTGACCCGTTGATCCAGACCCGGTCTGACCGTTGACTCGGTCAACGGTCAGCGTTGACCTTGACTGGTCAATGGTCAGCGTTGACCTTGACTGGTCAATGGTCAATGTTGACTTTGACCGTTGACTTTCTGGGTTTTCGTTCGAGACCTCTCCTAGGCTAATTTCGACGTTCTGGACCCATTTTCGATGTTCGTTTTCCCAAATTAAATCGTTTGAGTGGAGTTTGACCAAATGTACCATTTATGTGCTTAGGGGCAAAGATTGTGGCGTTCCTTCTTTGCTAGTCTGCGCAGCTTTCGACGACGAAGTACTGTGAGTGGACCCCTTCTAAAAATGCATGTTTTAATACTAGAAATGCATACATGAAAAGCATGATTTGATGATTATGTTCTATGAAATGCTTTGAGATAACATGTTTACTGAGGCTAGTTTGAATTATTACTATTTTTCCTATAACCCATGTTCTTCGTAGGATATCCGATCGATGACGATATAATATTTAGAACATGTTTCGAACACTTCTTCATAGTAGAGACGATCGATGACTTTATACTATGAAGTTGCTTTTCAATATATATGTTCACTGGTTTTGTATTTACCTAGTGGTCCACATTCCTCTACGGGACGTAGGGATAGTGTCCGGTCAGTCCCGGGCGACGGTTTGGTGCTGGCATAGGGCCTGGAGGGTGTTTCCTCTGGCTATTTAGCACAGAGAAGGGGAGCCGGCAAGGGGCCTGTAGTGATATTTCCTCTGACTGTCTGCTCAGAGACGGGGAGCCGGCATGGGGCCTGAAGTGTTTCATTGGACATTCACTAGCGGCTATTATTTTACGAGATATGATTTGAGAAATTGCACGACATGCTAGGTTTCGGAAAACCTATGTTTATCATGATATATATGTGTTTTCATAAAACCTGGGGGTTAGTATGTTGATAACTGTTTTACTATATATATATCAAATTGGTCCACTCACCTTTGTTTTGCGCCCCCTTCAGGGCATAGAATCGAGGCATATAATCCCGACGTCAAGGCACTTCCGCATCGGCATCTTCGAGTCCTCTCGGTGTAGGATCCATTCTTTGTTTCATTAAATTTTACATTAATTCTTTTAGTGTTATAGATTAGTGTATGCTCTGAACACGTTCCTTAAATGATTATTCATTATTCTTTTATATTTATAAGACTTATCTATTCATTGTTCTCAGCATTTGCACTCAATAAATGGCTTTCGTCATCTTCGGGTGTCGGCCAGCACGTGCTTACCCTGGTATTCGGGGAATATCCAGGTCGGGGCGTGTCATTTATAATGACATGTGATAATGTGATATACTACTCCGTGTACCGGTCAATTATACGTACAAAATAAATAGATTTAAATCTACTTAATAAATAAATAAATATATATATATATATATATATATATATAAATATATATATATATATATACCATTGAACTTGATGGGATATGAATTATACGAAACTAATTTCAACGATCCAACCGTCAAACTTATTTTTATATGCTTCGAGATCGTATCAGCAAAAAATCGCAAAAAACAAACATTCAGAGATCAAGTAACCAAACAAAACTTTTCGATGGTTATAAAACAAACAATCACGATTTAACGGTTATTTTAACTTCGATTTTGATTATTTTTTATAGCCACACTCCTTAATCCTATATGAATACAATGAATGAATTCGATCTTCAATTTAAAATATTTACAATAGTGGATGCCACAAAATCTTATGTTATACTTAATGAAAGTATAAACAAACTCTAAGTGTTAGTGAATCTATTGTTTTGATAGGATACGCATCATACGAAACTAATTTCAACGATCCAACCGTCAAACTTGTTTGTATATGCTTCGAGATCGCATACGCCAAAAATTGCAAAAAAGAAACATTCAGATATCATGTAACGGGACAAAACCTTTCGACGGTTATAAACGAAAAATCACGATTTAACGATTATTTTAACTCCGATTTTGATGATTTTTTACAGCTACACTCCTTGACCCTATATGAATACAATGAATGAATTCGATCTTCAATTTAAAATATTTACACTAGTGGATACCACAAAATCTTATGTTATACTTAATGAAAGTATGAATAAACTTTTAAGTGTTAGTGAATCTATTGTTTTGATGAGATACGCATTCTACGAAACTAGTTTCAATGATCCAACCGTCAAACATGTTTGTATATACTTCGAGATCGCATACGCCAAAAATTGCAAAAAACAAACATTCAGAGATCAAGTAACGGGACAAAACTTTTCGACGGTTATAAAAAGAAAATCACGGTTTAACGGTTATTTTAACTCCGATTTTGATGATTTTTTTACAGCTACACTCCTTGACCCTGTATGAATACAATGATTGAATTCGATCTTCAATTTAAAATATTTACACTAGTGGATACCACAAAATCTTATGTTATACTTAATGAAAGTATGAATAAACTCTTAAGTGTTAGTGAATCTATTGTTTTGATGAGATACGCGCATTCTACAAAACTAGTTTCAATGATCCAACCATCAAACATGTTTGTATATACTTCGAGATCGCATACGCCAAAAATTGCAAAAAGCAAACATTCAGAGATCAAGTAACGGGACAAAACTTTTCGACGGTGATAAAAAGAAAAATGACGATTTAACGGTTATTTTAACTCCGATTTTGATGATTTTTTACAGCTACACTCCTTGACCCTATATGAATACAAAGAATGAATTTGATCTTCAATTTAAAATATTTACACTAGTGGATATCACAAAATCTTATGTTTTACTTAATAAAAATATGAATCAATTTTAAGTGTTAGTGAATCTATTGTTTTGATGGGATACGCATTCTACGAAACTAATTTCAACGATCCAACCATCAAACTTGTTTGTATATGCTTCAAGATCGCATACGCCAAAAATCGCAAAAAACAAACATTCAGAGATCAAGTAATGGGACAAAACTTTTTGACGGTTATAAACGAAAAATCACGATTTAACGGTTATTTTAACTCCGATTTTGATGAGTTTTTACATCTACACTCCTTGACCCTATATGAATACAATGAATGAATTCGATCTTCAATTTAAAATATTTACACTAGTGGATACCACAAAAATCTTATGTTATACTTAATGAAAGTATAAATAAACTCTTAAGTGTTAGTGAATCTATTGTTTTGATGGGATACGCATTCTACGAAACTAATTTCAACGATCCAACTGTCAAACTTGTTTGTATATGCTTTGAGATCGCATTCGCATACGCCAAAAATTGCAAGTCTTTATATGAATAATGATGAATCACAAGTGTTTATATATTCTTTCACATTTTTCATACTTGTATGTATAATGTAAGTCTTATTAGTTATTGTCTATACAAATACTATATTAGTTTATTTTAATTTTGGACAAGAACATGTTAAGTAAAATTTATTATCTTAGTAATGATAATAAAGAACTCTCATAATAAAAATAAATAATGACAAAAACTTTTTTTTTGTTTAACTTATATAGAATAATAATACAAAACTATATATTTAATATAGAATAGATTGTATATATTAATATTTTATAATAAATTTTTTAGTAATTAAACCTTAAAATTATCAAAATAATTTTTTTCTTAACGTGTCGAAACGGGTCACCCACGTGTTAGCCACGTGTATACCTGTTAAGAACGGGTTATTAACGGGTCACCCGATAATGACCCGATAAGTTATCGTGTTGACCCAAAACCCGTTATTTTCGTATTGTTTTCGTGTCGTGTCATCGTGTCGTGTCAGAAACTGCCAGGTCTAAATAGAAGTATGGTTGGCCTAAGCAAACTGGGGCCAGGTCATTAGGGCAGACCAGGATAGACAGCCGTGACCCATACCACCTAGCCCAACCCTATGTTGCTTCACATAAGACAATAAAAGGCCTTATCTGATTTTAAATCTTTCATGATATATGGCTATTTCCGCGTTTGCAGAAAGTCTTCGGAGTGATAAGACATCGTCAAAGAAGATCATTCGCAATGTAGGGTTTGGGCATATAGAGATAGAGAGGAAAGTTTCCACATTCCACGTGGTTTTAAGGACGGTCTAAAGTTTGAACCTTTGAAGCTATAGCCAAGAAAACCTGAAATTCAATTCATATTAGAAACCACATTTCCAACCATTGATCTTCGGTCAAAGTCAGACTTCACAACCAAAAAAGTTGGAGAAACTTCAAATCAAGAAACCCCTCTTATGAGTTGGAAGATAATCTTAAAAATTACCCAAAAATTGAAAAAAGAAAAAAGAAAAAAGAAAAACAACTTACACATCACTATTTTCTTTTTGTACATTTCTAATTCTTTTTTTTTTTAACAAAAAAATATCATCTACACTAAAGGATGGAGAGTGGGTTAAGCCAAAGCTAACAATAATGTGATTTAAATTCACATTTGTCGATAATCGAACCTAAGAACTCTTACTTACCAGTGAAGAAGAATACCACTAGACCTTAGTATTAAGTGGCTGTATATTTCTACTTTTGAATTAAGTAAATTAAAAGAAAATCAATAAAATAAATATGAAGGAGTGTGCAGAAGAGAAAAAATTGGGCATAAATCCTTCTAAAAATGGAATGAAATGAATACAAAACAGAAGTAGATAAATATATCCCATAGAACAAAGATTTTGATACATCATCACATTGAAACACACCATGATATTGACTAAGTAGAAATTGAAAAAGAATTACAATGTGGAATTGAACAAATTGAACAAATCAAAGGGTACAAGTCAAGTCCTCCTACATTTTTGGTCATTTGACAACACGAATACAAGTTTATATTGCCTGAGGGCTAGTGAGGATGAATTTGAAAGAGAGAATTTTGTTTAAATGTATCATCCAATGGTCATCATCATCTTCACAAATTCATCGTAATTCACTTGTCCATCACCGTCCAAATCCGCCTCCTTGATCATCTGCTCGACCTCTTCGTCCGTCAATTTTTCTCCTAGATTGATCATTACATGCCTCAGCTAAAAAAAAGCAAGAACAAGAACAAACACGATATGTGAAGTGTTAGATTATGTTGGCAATAAAATGTCCATGTGGAAAACAATATAAACATTGTCTAATGAAGGTTTGGTTAGTGTTCATTGCATGGGAAAAAGGTACAGGGAATCATGATACGGATGGATCCTCAGGAGAACTTGGGTTAAAGGGATGTGATTTACTTGGATTAAATATTGGGAATTATTTCACGAATACCCAAATAAAACATTTTATAAGCAAGCATTAGCATCACTTAAGCTATATGATTCTCCCTATTAGTTTTCTAAGTACATCGTATCAGAAACCATGCTGGCAATCCCTGCTACCAATGCTAGAAATTTAAAGTCAGTGTAGTGAAGCCATCACTCACTCTGAATTTGGTGGTGGCCTCTCACTGCTCAACAGCTGAAAGCTTGTTTAGGCCATTAGTTGGTATTATTAATATTGTTTATTGAGATAACAGAATTTGAATGCAGAGGTAAACGCTCTTAACTGCTTGAGTTATAAACTCCATGCAGAGTAATTGTCGTTTAGAAATCAATGTAACCTTGTCTTTATATGTTACAGTTTCTTCAATATATGTTTTTTGAGTCTCATAACTATGTCTTGGTGATATATGTTCTAAATTCTAGTGCAACACTATGAATAATCATTTCAAACAAATGAAAAACATGTTTTGTTTTGTGAGCAAAATTGTCACATATGTAAATAGACAACAGTTTTATTGGCAATTGCATTTTATTTGATAAATGCAAATTAAGCTGATAAAAATTAACCTTTCGTCCAATTAATTAGCTTTTTGTAGAGAAAATGTTGCTAAAAATTTAATTAATCAGATGAAATTTTTATTGTGTTTACCTCAGTAGCTGAAATATAACCATTCTGATCCTTGTCAAATACTTTGAAGGCCTCTTTGAGCTCCTCCTCTGCATCAGTTTCCTATTGAAAAATATCATACAAACATAATTCAGAACATTTAAATAACATTTCAGCCTAATTAATTTTTATATAGTCAAATTATATATATCTGCAATGCCATGCACATATATTATATACCTTCATTTTGTTTGCCATTAAGCTCAAGAACTCTGCAAACTCTATGGTTCCATTTCCGTCAACATCCACTTCGCTTATCATGCCCTGAAGCTCCTCCTCCGTCGGATTCTGATCCAGAGACCGAATCACCGTGGCCAGTTCATCCACAGTAATGCAGCCTAATAAAACACATATTCAAAAATATTTTCCGTCAATGCCAGTTCATGGTTATCAAGCGAGCGCTTAGTTTTTGTGCATACACTTGCAAATCTGAGAAGGTAAAAAAAACTATATATAGCTGCCTAATGCTAGAACATGTTATATGTGTGTATATATTATAGAGAATAAATACTAACCAAGAATGGAGGATATGATAGTAGGAAACTCACCATCTCCATCCTTGTCAAATAGACAAAATGCTTCTTTAAACTCAACAATCTGTTCTTCGCTTAGTACGTCTGCCATCTTCTTCTTCTTTAAGTTATACAACCAACCTCCCAAGTCTAGAGAGATAAAGAAAGAGCTCTAGAGAAGAGTTTTAGAGAGAGAGAGAGAGAATGTTGAGTATAGCTCAATCTTAGCTGGGTTTAAGTAGGAAGAAGTCCTCCTCCATTGGGGTAATTAATAGGCAACTGAAAGCACATTTTCATTGTTTAAGATTTAATAAACTAATATTTAACAATAATATGCAAGAAGAAGAAGAAAGTGAAATTAAAAAGACGGCGGTCAAATCAATGCGTATATATGCATGACTGGAATTTGTTGTTACAGTCATGGCTTTATTGAAAAGAATCATATGACTTTTAAATCTTTGGCTTACTTAGACGGAGGCAAAAAAACAAGTATATATAAATATGGGGTTCCATTTTTATAAAAATCCAATCGTTTATTTTTTTATTATCTTTCTAAAGATCAATTCATGTCTACTTAATATCATTCACATTCGAAATCATATTACATTGGATAAAATGATAGTCGTTTTGGTATTTATTTACAATATTGTATTCGTTTATTTTCTTCACTATAAATGAATACATCAATTGCTTTGAATTTGTATAATTTTTTGTAAAAATAATCTATAACGATGAATTAAAATATAAACAGTTTGTTAGTTGTACAAACTGTTACGGCAGAAATGGTAGTTGCTTGACTGTAAATACGGATGAATAAATATAAGAATGGACAGCTGTAAGGGTTTGATGTTTGGGAGACAAAGGGCATTCAAAGAGCATGACGCTAAAGGGTATGGGGAGGTGTGTAAATTGCTCCCACATTCACATTTTCAACCCCAAAAAGAACGCTGCGTTGCTTGCTTGCACGAGGAGGCCAGGAGTACGAGAGAGAGAGACAGTAACAACTCCTTATTTATATTTTTTCTAACTCTTTTCTTATTCTGATATGTCGTATCATAATTCAAACTGTTTGATTTTTATTCAAATGAATAAGTTTCATATTTATTTTAACTTTTTTCAAAGTTAATACTTAAATTATGTAAATTATAAACATTTTGAATTATCGTGATATTGGAGGATGAGAATAAAAACTAAAAAATAAAAAAAACGAAAATGTGCAAGCCACAAGGTCGCTAGCACCCCCTTGATTTCGAATACATGATACAATAATATTACTTGGTATTTTCAACACGCTTATATGGATGGTATCTGCATTTTGCATGTATGTTTTGCCTTTAGAAAAGAAAAGGACCCATAGACTTTTCAAAACTGCAAAGGACAAAAAATATCAAACATACTTCATTAAATAAATGAAATGAAAGCTTAGCATTCAACATAACCCTTATCATGGTTCACACTTCACACCATACATGTCACTCCTTTATCAATGAATAAATATATATACATTTTTTTTTTTTGCTCGCGAACCAAATCGTGGTTCAGCAAATTGAAAATCAAAACATCAGATGCAGTGGTGAATGTTTTTATCTGCTTGAGCTAAAACACCTTGAAAAAAATCATATCGACTAGATGCACTTATTCACTATCACATAAAGCCTACGTTTACGTAGAACTTAAAATTTGGGGTTGAATGTGTCTTTGTTAGTTTTTCTATCGTGTTATTAGAGAACTCAAATTTTGATTACCTGTAAAACCAACTTCCATTGACTCTTCTAGGGCTTGAAACCCACGAACACTTCAATTTTGTTAATCATCTTCCGGCTAAAAAGCATCGACACATTCCAACTTTGCCAAAGACTAGCACAGTCAAGTCACCTTCATATAAAATTACAAATCACCCTGTAATTAGTAAAACCTGGTGAAATAACATGCTCCCTGATTCGATAGAAATGTAGAGTAACGGACCCGATTCTACGAGGTCCAAGTCTTGGAACCAAAACCGACTCCTCAGACTTACCAGGACTCCACCATCCCACAGAATCTGTTCAATGGCATCCACTCTTTCATTGGCAATCAGATCACGGCTAACAATTCATCAAGGAAAACAAAAATTACGGCTAACATAAAAACTAAGGAGCAAAGAAATTTGTTCCTTAAATTTACCCCTTTTCTACCGCGTGAATGGATTGACGGCGTTACAAAACCAGTGATATGAAATGTGTTGACATAAAAAACGACACTATGGATCAAGTAAGTCACTTGTACAACGCAGTTCCAAAAAACTTGAGCAGTCAAGGTACATCCCCGCAGCACAAATGCCTAGAGGTATGTATGTCAAATGGAATAGATTATCTTAACTGGCTAGCTTCACAGAAAAAGGGGGGGAAATGGAGATGCAAACTGTAGGAATTGCTGACAATCCTTTCACATTTTGTAACTCCCGTTTCAGATAGGCTGGCCCTTTGGAAAGGCTTGGTCTTTAATCCACATGTAAATTGGAACCAGCACATAGTAAGCTCCTGCAGTTGCACCGAGAATGAGCCGAAAAAGAAACACCAAGGGATTCACAGGCTTCCTTACGTCCTCCACCTTTGGACCAAGCTGCACCAAAGAAATCATCGTAAAATGTGACAAGCGAATGTATCAAAGTGAAGATAAGCCTCCAAATATAAATCTACAGCATCTTCTGCTGAAAGTTGAATTGATAATCATCTAGGTACGTGTGTAAAACCTCAATAGCACAGTTGAGCAACTTCTGATTAAATGGTCCTTACCTGTAACTACTCACAAAAAGAAGTGTCCTCAAATTTTCTTTTGAACTAAATCTAGTATACGCCACCATCTTCATTGTCGTCTTAGATTGTATTAAGTAGCATTGCTTCTTCCTGTTTTCTGTAATTGTGTTTAAAATCAACCAAAACCAGCGTTGTCACCACCAGCACCACCACTATTTACCAGTTGTTGCCAAATACCTTTACAACAGCCACTAGAAAACCCCCACCAACATCACTTTTTCCACTAATTCAAGCACCATCGTGACTGCCCCAGATACACATCTGCCATTACGATTTCCACCAGCATCACCATTTATGTCACAATCACCACCATTGTCACACACCGACACTCGTAGCTAAGCTAGTACAAGAACTGACCACCATAACCTCCACCACCAAACAACAATTTCTATGCTTGTGTTTAAATTCCCACATATTTACTGTTTCCGGTAGAATTTTGAAACAATTATGAAGAAATAGGAGATAAAAGAAAAACTCCAATGACATTCTTGCAGCCACCTCCACCTCCATGGCCAATTGCTTCTTGTACCACAACCGACCACTATAGTCGTGTTTAATTTCCAAACACATCTAGTTTCCAAAACAATTTGGAAACAACTGTTAAAACAAAAACGCATTAAGTTTTAAGAAAACAAGAACATGGAAAGACAAATGTATGCAAACATGCTATCAGGGTGTTTGTTAATATGCAGAATCCATGTCATATCACCTTCCGTGGAACAAACTTCATTCTTAAGGTGCCAGCTCAAAAATAGAATATTGCCGCCTCTAGACAAAATATTTCAAGAGCACAGCAACAAGCAAGTCTCAAATTTGAATTGGAAGAAATATATTACCTGAAGAGGGGAGTCCCCACTTAAGGGCTTCACACCTGTCACAGAGCAACCCATAATCAAGCCATGGCGGCGGACACCACGGTACCATTTTGGACCAATCCTTTTCAGTTGAACATCTTTGAAACCAGCATTTTTGAACCACTCAATGTACTCCTCCTCCTTTGGGAAGAGCATCCACACATCTGCAAAGAAACGAGACAGCCAAAAGGTTGGGCACACAGGGCCTATGAGGCAAGCCTTTCCTCCTATTTTTAGTACCCTGTATGCTTCCTTGATTCCACGCTGTGGGTCGGGCCAGTACTCAATACTGAGGAATAAAATAACGAAATGGTATAAGATAAACAGAACCAACAGCAGCATATAGACTAGTCATTTTGTATGGTATTACAGCACCATCACTGTAAACATATGCTTTGTATTGGAATACACCAAGTTTTAAGAATTGTAAAACGTAATATTCCCTTAAATTTTTCTTACCAATAAGTAGTAATCCTTCGGTTAATTAAGATTAACCACATAACCAGTATATAACCCTTGTCATTCACCTCCATGAAATCTGATATAAGCAATAGTAAGCTTGGCTACATTTAGGATAAGATCAAATTTCCAATCACAAAACTCATCTCAACTTGACACAAATAACTCCATTGCCCAAGACCCCACTTGGAATTCCTTTAAATGGCAACAGATGACACTGATTAGAGGAAGCAAAACAAGCACAAGTGTTACCTTCCAGCAGAGACATATCGATCTGCATAATCGGTTGGGAACGGCAGATCCTCCGCATCCCCTTCAATGATGTTACATTCTTTCAACGGCTCCTTCTCCTTAGCCTTGGCAAGCTGGTGCGGCGATTGGTCGAGAATGGTCACATTCTTGGCATCCACATGCTTAACAATGCCAAGAGTCGTAAACCCAGTTCCACCTCCAACATCCACCACCACCATATTTCTATCGTAAAGATCCGCGGGCTCGAGCGCATCATTCCGCATATCCTCAGTCCAATGCCCCGGGTTTATAACATGATCCTACACTATAGACAAAAACCTATAGAACCAGAAAGCCTCCTGCTTGTGCTGGATGAACCTGGGCTGGGAAGCAGGCCTTGACGATGACACACTGCATACGGGTCCCACTAAACCCTTGCGCGAAAAACCCCCATAAGGGTAATTTTTCCCACCAGAACCTAACCCCTTTGGTGTTGCTGCTACTATTCCATTGACAAGCTTGAGATTCTGAGCTCCGTAGAGCATCGAAATCGCCTTTTTCCGATAAAAGAAGGAAAACCCACAAATTTACACTTTTTTCTCACTGATTACCGGAAACTAAGGTGAAAAGCTGCAGTGAGGATTGAGATTTAAAGTGAAGTGGAAGGGTTACAGGCAGAGAGAGTGTGTGCCATTGGGTCGAATGCGCGCCACATGTTGCGGCACTAGTGCCGTTGCCTATCGCTATCATTCGTAGGGGTGGTTGCCAGTCATGTGACATTTGCATAGGGACCAATCATGACAAAGACAACTTCACTCTAGCAATTTAGTTTCAAGTGACATGGTTACGTGCTTGTCAACCCGCTAATTTTATTGAAAAGGTGACGGTGTTAAATTGTTCTTCTTTAATTGCAACGATTAGTAAACTACATCGCAACAATCCAAATTATGTGGAACCAAGTGAAACGTAATTGATGGTTTCACTAGCACCGAGTTTAGTCCAGAATCACAACTCTCATCTGAGATTAAATATGCAGTGCAAGTGTAACCAAAACAATACTTTCAAAGTAGAGCTTACAAGTAATATCACACTATATTATAACTTCCTTCTTTATTTAGGTAAAAGGGGACTCTACGATTATGTATTTTATAGACGGCCTTTGCAGTTTGCACAGATGATGCTCTATGACATCTCGGATGGCTTAGGAACTTCCCGGAGCTTGACTGAGTTTTCGAAGCAGTGGTAGAACCCGAAGTGGGGGAATCTCTCATACCATGTGTCTTGCTGCTCATGTGTATCCCAGTGCTCGCCGCTGCTGCTCTTCCCATACTTGTGAACCCACCCAGTACCATTGTGGCCCTCGCCCCATGTCCGGTTCCAGCGCTCTCCAAACTTACCTTCCCACCATGTTTCCCCCTGCTTCACGCCGTGACCATTTGGATCAAAATGTTCATCCCATTTGTCACCCCATTTTGCCCAGCCATCACCCTCACAGCGCTCAGCCCATTTGTCAGTGTATTTGTCGCTGCCACCATGTCCATCATATTTTTCGCCCCACCTGCAACAGATGCAAAGCATGTCAAGATACGAGCAGGTGCAGGAATATTACAATTTCTTGAAATCTACTGCCATGCTGAAACAATTTGACCGGACGGCAGGAATAAATGAGACAATGTTACCGGGGGCATGGCATCAAACAGTTTAATCAATTTAATTAAGGGAATTTGGTACCTTTCATGCCAGATGTGAGCATGGCCAGCCTCAAGGGGTGTGTTTGGGTCAATACTACACCACTTATGAGCCCATTTCTCTGCCTGGCCTGAGGCATCATAGTGTTCCTTCCATTTCTCGTGCCACTCATCGCCTCTACCATTCTTTCCCCACTTGTCTGCAGTTTTCTCCATATGCACAAGTCCACAATTCTGCAATCAAATCAAAACTTTCTGTTCAGTTTGTTCTAAGATTTATAACATTCGTATACTCATCAGACAAAACTAACATGCCCAAAAATGATAACATGACAATGGATGACAGCTTTCCATGCATCTTAAAATCATAGAAAATAGACGAGGCCTTCAGAGATGCAGACAGATAGAGGATCAGGGTTCTAAAACACATTGAAGACGGTTCACGTACATTCAATATGTGTTGCCAGTTGGTGCAGGGAATAGGCATCAACCCACAATCAAGAAAGCATGAGGGTTTTCGGTGTAAAACAACATTTTTTTAACCAAAACATTTCATTGCCAAATCAAACCTAGCACAATTTCTCTCATAAATTCATTTGGAAAATGAGTTCATAAACTCTAGAAGCACTCTCTGAAAAATAATATCAACTATGTTGGCAATAGTATGTCTATAAAAATTGTCAGTAAGAAGTCAATGGTAAGACAAATAAGCTAATTGCTACATATATCTTCTTGTGGCAATCCTGTTGATGAAACACAACATTTCTAAGGGGCTTTTCCTCACTTTTATGAAGAGGAGCCTGCATTTACATAGATTAATATAATTTATAGCTCAAAAACTACACACATTGAAAAAAAATTGTAAAAGTCTGTCGAGGATGCAATTTATACTTGCAATCACAGCAGAAGCTAGGTAGGGTTGTTTCTGACTGGAAAGCAAAGCTAAAATCCATTAAGATTATGATATTGAAAAGAAGGGGAGAAACATTTAAATTTAGTTTGAAGTAGCAGTGTGTGTGGAATAACCTGCCACATAGATTCCGTCCAAAATTCACGCCAGACATTTCCAGTTGCATCACGTCCCAATTTTTCTGAACCAAGCTCCTTGTGACCAAACTCATCCGCGGCCTCCCAGTACTTATCTTGCCATTCAGTAACTTGGTCAGCACTAACACCTCTGATCATTGTCCACTTGCAAATCACCCCATCAGGC
This sequence comes from Cotoneaster glaucophyllus, assembly GCA_036320875.1. NCBI lineage: Eukaryota > Viridiplantae > Streptophyta > Magnoliopsida > Rosales > Rosaceae > Cotoneaster > Cotoneaster glaucophyllus. Next base: position 18,545,853 of record CM070069.1, on the reverse strand, counting down.
CTTTGCTCGATTCCAGATTCCTTCCACCACTTAGATCCATCTGTATTCACTCCATATGACGACACCTCATCCACCTCATCAAGAGCTTGAGCTGCCTCTGCCGCATGTGCTGAAAACTCATCACCAAGTTCATGTTCCTCTTTCACGGAAAGTGCCTCAGAGATGTCCACTTTCTGAACCTCCATCAGTGACTGGAAAGGAGGAAGAGGAGGGCTTCGATTGGGTTCTTGAAGCTTACTCTCTAAGGGGATTGAGAGATAATCCACAGATCGCTCTTTCTCTAACACAGGATTGCTTAAATTTAGCTGTGCTGAAGTTTTCATTGCTGTTGGCAAGTCAATGACATCGTCTGAACCTTTATCACTACCCTGAGGGGGTTCCCAGGACCAAAAATCAGGACCTGGAGTCCCGGTTCCTGAAATTTCCGATTGAGGCACTGGCACAACTACACTCCTAATCTGCGCTCCTGTTGAAATTAAAATTTTTTTGAATATCCGTTTATGAACAAAATACTCAAATGACTGCGAAACAAAAACAAAAAGCATCAATTAAATTGATCACAAAATTCAGGTGCTCATCACTACGTACCAAAAAATACTAAATCAGCATGCCATTACTTCCCACCCCACAGTAACTAAAAGTTCTACCCCGTTGATTGCAGGGTGTATATCCTCGTATTAGCAAATGCCAACATATGTTACAAATTCACAACTCTAACTTTTACAATGTGATATGATGTGCTCTCCGCGAAACAATTAAGCCATTTACAATTTGATATAATGCGATCTCCGTGAACATATGCCGGATTTCAAACTCAAACTTTTTTTTGTTCTTGGAAATTCTGGACTTCAATTAACAAATAAAACAGTGATCAATATTTCTCGATAGCATCAAATGTACCTCAAAACTATACCTATCTTTATCTTCATTATCCCAAATCAAAATCCCATATTTAAACAAACAATCAGAAATTCAAATTGCCGAATTAAAAAATCAAACACAATGTCCAAATCTTACCTTCTTGACGAGCCCCAATTGTTCCGTCACCACCCCCGCCACTCCCACCACCGGAACCTCCGCGATCCCCCGCCTCAGTCCTCAACTCCTTATTCTTGTCCTCCAAAATGGCTCGAGCAGCCGCGATCGCGGCCGCAGCTCGATCAACAACCTGCATTCGCTGAACCCGGTCCCTTTCCTCCTTCGAAACCTCCAGAATCTTCTGGAACTCCTCGCTCTTCTTCTCCAATTCCTCAACAGGCTCCACACTCTGATCATCAACATCGATTTTTGCAGAGTTCTCAACGATCCTTTCGAACTCGGCGACCTTCTTGTCATTCTCGACGGCCTTCTTCCACATGCCGAGGTACGAGTCCCCGCCATCGGAAACTCTAATCCGCAAATTTCCCCTGCCTGTAATTTTGGCTCTCCCAAACGGCGCCTTTTTGAGGGATTCTAGAGGAAGAATGAGCGGGTGTTTGTGCTTGTGGAGATAGAAATGGGCGGCGCGTGGAGCACAGGCGCCGAGCTGAGACGCCATTTCGTGCGGTGGCGGGAAAAGCTGTTGCCTGTTGGCGGAGGGAGTGGAGGGAGTGGAGTGAGCGAGCGATGAGGAGACTTCAGTTACTGGAGAAGAAGAGAGAAGTGGCAGTGGATATTTCAAGTGTTTATTTTATTTTATTTTTAATATTTTTTTAATTTGTTCTGCTTTTTGAAAAGAAGGGGAAAAGGTGCCGTGAGATTAGAGCAAGGTTTTGGGTGCGTTTAATTGATAGTACGTGGACACGTGGCGGGAACGAGAAAGAGATACGGACGGTGCGTGACGGAAAAGGATCCCGAGAGTCTAGGACCGTCCACGACTTGGATCCTGAGGCAAACAGAGATAAACGACAAAATTTGTAAATTAAATGGTTTGTTACTAATAAAAATAAATATATTTATTTAATGTTAAGTAATGATTTAATTATCAATTTTTATGTTATTTAAGTAACAAATTTTACAACAAATTTAATTTTTCTAATATTATCGACAAATAGTACGCTCAATTATACGTTGACTGTTACGTCCAATCAATAAAAATAGCATGATGACAGGATAGGCTTTACTGTTGAAGTATAAGAAAAGTTGATGTCGGCATAATAATAGGTTTTCAGTTTCTGTTTTTACTTGAAAAAAAAATTTGTCAAGAAGATTCTTCTAAAATAAAATTTTATTGATTTTTTGTTATTTTTTAATTTAATGTTAATTTTTGTATTAATATTATAAAAATGTATGCAAAAAAAATGTGAGATGCAAAGAGCTCGACTTTTAAGAGAGTTTTCTTAACTTTTCTTTTTCCAAAAACTAAAATCTTATTTAGTAATTAAAAAAAATAAAACCCAAAAAAGTGAAAGCTTTTTTTTCAGGTTTTGAAAACTCAAGAAAATAATTTTTAATTTCCAAAAAAGTGAAAATCAAAAATAAATGTGACAAATTATTGAAAAATCAAAAAACTAAAAGTAAAAATTAGAGATTGTGAGATGACAAATTATTGATTTTACAAAATTAGTACGACAAATTGTTTAAAATATTAGCTTATACAACAAAGTAAAAAATGTGTATAAGTTTATATTAAATTTCAGAAAATTTCCCAAAGATTATTCGTTATAATGCATCTTCTACTTTTAATAATCTGATCAAAATTCAAATGTTTTATTCACTTGTTTCACGATTCAATCCAATATTAAGTAATCAATTCCACTATTCATTGTTTAAGGGGTTTTCGAAGTTATCTTCAATAAATTAATTTAAGGGGTTTTCGAAGTTCGATAGTTGCTTCCAAATCCAAATGAAGGTATTATCTTTGATGCGTGAGAGTTAACAAAGTTTTAAACAAAGGTTCTCGTAATAATAAAAGCTTAAAAGCAAGGTTCTAAATAAAATATGCTAGACACTAGTCGGGCGGCGAGCTGGGGCTTAGTGCCTAGGCGGCTGGGCGCGAACTAGGCGGATTTAAGTAAATCTATTATATTTCGTGTTAATAAGTGTCTATTTATACTTAAAATATATATAATATCATTATAAACTACAAAATAGAATGACATATATATTAGAAGGTATTGGAACATAATGAAAACATGGAGAACATGCATATAATGTGTATTCATTTAAGTATTCAATAAGTCTCTTACAATTTATTGGAAAAAATAAAATGGAAAATGAAAGTTATCTATTTTCTGTTTAAGTGAGTCGTAACCTAGTCGGGTCTGGGCGGGCGCCTCAGGAGGTCTAGTCACCATTTCTTAATTTTCAAACGCCTAGGTATTAATCGGAACGGTGGCCAACTGCCTAGGCGGCGCTAGGCGGGGATTTTTAGAACAGTGCTTAAAAGCAGCTCGGAAATAGGATTTTGGGTTCGATGATGAGGAAGAAGAGACTTAACAAAGTTTTAAGCAACTTATCACAACTGGTGCTCCGGTTGTTTTAATTGATTTTGATTGTTTTTCTTCAAAAAATTTTAGACCCTGTTGGTGGTCACAATTATCCATGCGAGTGTTGGAACTCTTTGTCAGTTTGAAAATATTTTTGGAAGCATTGAGTAGGCATTAGGCTCTTTTAAATGAGTTATTTGTTATTGTCAGGTGTGCCACTATTAACCAAGACCATCAGAAAGGTTGTACGATGTTATTTTTAGATTGTGAACTTGCCTCACAAGTAAATTGAGCTTCTAATCAGAAGATTGTGTCATAGAGGTGTTCAATTTTTGTTATGTTCTTTTCTATGCCTTGTTAAGCCAAGGACTTCAATTATTTTCTTTGTGTATTAAACCTATTCGGGCAAGTTCCTACTACCAGTCGGGCAAGTTTTTTCTAGTATCTAAAGTTCTTTGAAATGAAGTTTTTATATAGGAAATCGATACTACATGCAATGTACCAGAGATTGTAAAAAAGTAGGCTGCATAGCTTTAAAGTCTTTTCGTGTGAAGAGTTGGGTGTCCTTGTCTTCTACCTTTATGCTGATTTTTTATAAAATAGCCTTTCCTTCTAGTTTAAGCCTTTCCTTCTTTGATTAATCCGATTTTATCCCAGTTCCTTATGTGCTCTTGTTGGAGAATAAGAATTTACATTGAAACTTAGTTTTTATCCACCATAAACTGCCAAAACTTTTGTTCTGTAAAATCGACAGAGTCAACTTCGAAGAGGGTCTTTTTACCCATAAATACCCATTAGTAACTTCAACTGAGAAGTACCCATTAGTGTGAAAGAGGGTGTAGTCAACCATAAATATCATGTGTAAAGTACTCGGAAATCTTCGAGCATGATATTTAAAAATAAGTACTCAATAGTTCCCTGAATTGAGAAATAAATGGATTGGACCTTGGTCAGGCCCAATGCTCAGTTTCTTTCCAAAAACAATCATCAAAGCACTCAATTTGGAGTCGGGACGGTTGAACTAATCTTGGATCGATTTGGGCTGCTTGGAAGGCCGCGGGAGCAGGCTGGGACACGAAAGTGGGATGCTCGGCGTGTGGCACACGTGGGTGCGAGGCTAGGCCACGGGAGCAGGCTGTTCTGCGTGTAGCGCACATGGGTGCGAGGCTAGGGCTTGGCTTGGCAACGCGTTGGGTTCACGTCGGGCTTAAGTGGCTCGGGCTGTCTTGCCTTGGGCTTGGGCCCGTGTGGGCTTGAATGGCACGGTTTGGGTCGTGGTTGTGGCACCGTGGGCCTTGCCGAGGGTGGCTGCTGTGGTGGTTGCCCCGATGGTGCCCCGTGGAGGTGGTGCTGCTCCACTCATCGTTGTGTTGAGCCTTGTAGATCACCGCAGTCCCAATCCTTGAATGTTGGAATTTCCGTTCGTCGAGGCTTCCGAATCTCTTGCCATTGTACTTTTCTTTTATGTTTTATCGAAGAGTTTTTAAAAAATAAAAATTCTAAGAGTAATAACGTACGAAAAATCTACAAGTGAACAAGAAAATGAAAAACCTTAAATGCGAAAGTCTTCTATGAGTGTTTGATCAAGACTCTCAATGAAAGCACCAATTTGTGGATGCAAGTTTCTTTCTCCTTGATCTTGGACAAAATTGCACCTACAAAACAAATAACACCTTAGGTCAAGGCCAAGAGCCTCATGCGCCCATGATGAATAAGGGGGCTTTTGGCCGAAAAACCTTTGATGCCAAAGTTAGAATTTTGAGGGAAAAATGTTTGGAGAATTTAAAGAATTTAGCCAGAGAATTGCAATTGAGTTTTGGAGAGAATGAGGGTGTTTATATAGGGGTTTGGCCGGCCACCTTGGGAGGAGATCGATTGGCCACTTGGATGGTTTTGTGGGTGAAGTTCATGATTTATGTTTAATTAGCAAATTAATTGAATAATTAATCAATTAATTAGCTAATTAATATAATAAAAGATGAATGATTTAGGATTACCTTGTGGAGAAGATATGATGATGGATGGATGAAATAGGTTATAAATAAATACATATTTGGGCACTTTTGACTTGATTGAGGGATGATTGTCCACTGCTCGCGCGTAGGAATTCCGGTGTGACTCGAGGATAATTTTATCCTTTTAACCCACAAATCCACGTGTCACCTCTTGATTATTTTTGGCTCCACAATAGGGAAAATGAATTAGCCTTTCCTACCACTATAAATAAAGGCACAATGCACCTCAGAATTCACTCAATTCTCTTTATGATTGTCGCACCCACTCTCTCAAATTTTTTATAATTCTTGAGTCAAATAGGCCTACAACAATCCTCTAATTCTTTTTAAAAAAAAAATAGATAAAACACTGTACCACCAAATAATTGCTGGTGAACTTCCAAACTATAATGATTAAACAAAAAATAAATAAAATAAAATGTCAACTTCAGGTCGTTCACTTGAGGTTTGGCTTTAATTACAACCGCAACACCTAATTTCAAGAGTGTGATCTCTATGTTTGAGAAAGGGGCTAAAGTCGTATGAAAATATGCCATTGCAAATAGTGGTAATTAGTTGAGAGCATAGCAAAAGTTTTCCCAAATCAGAGTAAATTGTAGCAATTGTTCCTTAATTTTAATTAAATTGGAGCAATGGTCCCTCAACTAAAAATTCATTATCATTGCTCAACTTATCAAAATGTGTAGTTATAGTCATTTTCATCAATTTAGTCAAAATTTTGTCAAAATAAGTTATGTTGGAATAACCATTTATATAATTAGGATCCCTCCTAAAATTTTGTCAAAATAAGTTATGTTGGAACAACCATTTATATAATTAGGATCCCTCAACTCATCAAAGTGTGTAATTATTATCCTTTTTGTCAACCACGTCAAAATTTTTATCAAAACGAGTTATGTTGGAAGGACCATTGCTACAATTGGGTTAAAGTTAATGGACCATTTCTCCAGTTGAATTAAAGTTGAGGGATCAATGGTAATGGATTTTTAGTTGAAAAATCATTGCTCCAATTGAGTTAAAGTTCAGGGACTATAGCTACAATTTACTCCCTAAATAATAAAGCTTAAAAGCCACAAGAAATATACCCGTCCGCGAAGGACCCAGATATATTTGCTGTCTCTGTAAGAGCTGCTCTCCATCTCAGCACCTTCTCAGAATCATCCATGAAGTTGTCTTCATGGAAAGCAGGTGCCTCCCCAAAACTTCCTCTCTGATGTCGTACGTCTGAGGAATCTACTTTGTAAAAAATTGGTAAAACCAATTGTTGCTTTGCTTCTTTACATTGAACAATCTTGACATGCTCATCCAAGCACCACTTCGAGAAGGCATACTTTTCGGAGAATACGATGACAGAAATCCTTGATCTTTCAATTGCTTGGAGAAGTGCTTGTGAAATATCTTCTCCTCTTCGAAGGTCATCATCCTTGAAGGTTCGAATTCCCTTCCTAACCAAATATCTAAGCAAATGGTCTGTAAAATTGTAGCGTGTATCTTCACCTCTAAAACTAAGAAAGACATCGTATGTCCATGAATCGGTGAAGGAAGAAAAGGAAGAAGCCTCGTGTGGTACTCATGTCGAATAGCTAAACAGACCGAAAGAGTTGAGCGGTGCGATCATGTCGAAGACCCTTTGCTGATATATGACCTCTTTCTTGGCCTCATTATCGCGAAGCAACCTACTACGGCGATAACTTCATTGTTGTGAATATGAAGACGAAGTATAAGACAAAAGAAAAAGAAAAAAAAAAAGAACTGTTATTGGCACTCCAAAAATCTTATTTTACACTTCAAACTTTCTATATTTGGAAAGAAAAATATACTTGTGAGAAGTATAAAATGAAATTTTTGGAGTGACAATAACATTTCAAAGAAAAAAAAAAAAAAATATATATATATATATATATATATATATAGAAAAGAAAAAAAAAGAAAAAGAGCCCACTACACATTCGATGCAACTTCTAAATGTTGCTTTACAGTTACAACTTACCAATCATCTCCAAAATGCTGTTGTCGGTTTTGCCCACTTGTGAGTCATCTGATATTGCTTTCAATCAAGAGAGGGAGAGCGACACTGGAGAGAACAAACACACAAGTAAGAAACTAAGAGTAAGCATATATCGTAGTTCTTTGACAACTACACATACTGCTACTGGAAAGAAAATTCACAAATGGAATCAATCCTAAGTTACATATTACATGCTAGAATACACACACACACACACACACACACACATATATACACCACATTGAACTTTAACAATCTGAATCGTCTATTTTTCAAGTTGCACCTCATAGATCATCCTTACAAAATATTAGCAAAATCGGAAATATTTGAGGCATGAATTCAAAGAAATTGACGAACACTTTGTTCTAAAAATAAAAAATAAAATAAAATTTCATCGTGAGAATTAAATAAGCAAATAGTTTCGGATTGAATTGAATTTTTGAAATAATGATCTATGAATTGAGACTTATAAAATAGAGGTTCGGATCGTTGAAATTTGACATGGATTGGACCCTACAACTAGTCCCCATATATCAGGCTTTTTATCCAAAGGGATCCCCATTTTTTTGTAAAAATGGGAATTAGTTGTAGGGCCCAATCCACGACGAACTTCAACGATCCGAACGGTCCATTTTGTAAGTCTCGATTCAAAGATCATCATTGCAAAAATTCAATTCAATCCGAAACCATTTGCCTATTTCAAAAATTCAATTAGACGTCTCAAATATTTCTCACTTGGCTAATATTTTGGAAGGAAGATCTATGAGGCGCAACTTGAAAAATAGACAGTTCGGAAAGTTAAACTTCGATGTGGTATAGGCCCCACAACTAAACCCCATTTAAAAAAAAATGGAAATCTCTTCGCTTAAAAGCCTCCTATATACATACATATATATATAATCCATATTAGAAACTCTCCTATATGGCAGACAATCATATTGATTAAGATCATATAAAATAAATATGATGGAACACGCTAGAGTCCTATAAAAAATCCCAACTTTGAGCATAGAAAGGTTTTTATGCAGAATGTAATGGTAAAGGAATCTTTACTTCAAATGGCAAGCATTCACATATAAGTGATTAAAAGTAACAGGATATACCTTTACATAAAATGACTTAGACTTTCTACTCTTCAAGATCCATCCATTTTGTAGATTACCACTTTGTAGATTACTACTCATCACAGGGCATTCACCAGTTCGGCTACAACCAAAACACCAAATACCATAAAATTTTCTGTGAGAACTATATAATCTGGACAACATTTATGTAAATATATTTACATTTATGTAAATATATTTTGAAATATCAAGTCTGTTGGTCATATAGATTTAGCCATAACATATTCAGAAAATAGAGCTCAAAACTGATGTATGAACATATCCTATCTTGACATGTAAAAATAATTTCTAAGTGTGTTTAGGTCTAAAAGAAATACAATTGATCCCAGCTATTCTTCAAAAGAAAAAAGAAAAAGAACAGAAACAAGTTTATGGGCTCTGGTTAATGAAAAGCTTTGCTCAAACATACACAATTGATCCCAACCTTCACATTTGCTCTAAGTTCAGAGGAACTAAAAGAGTACTTGTACAAAGTTGCGATCCAAACAACACAATAATTCAAGTCATTTCAAGCAAATAAAGAAAACAAAGCATCATAGAATTTATGTTAGCATAATGTTTGACAACATAATCCAAACAATCTAAAAACTGGTCCGAGAGTGTCTTATGAATAGCTTACTTGCGTGAGTATAATGAATATGATTGCGTTAAGTGCTGGAAGTACATTCTTACATTTCAAATGTCACTTTGATAGGAATAAAATAATTTCAATGCTAACGCAACGTAACAAGATGACGTATCTGACAATAAAATTAGGTAACAATTAGATTTTTAGAGTAATTTTCTTTCTAAGAGCAACTCCACCCATGGAGCCTTCTTCCCAGGCAACTCACTATGCAATCCACCCTAATGAACAGTAACTGCCTTAAATGAATAGTAACTGCCATAAATGAACAGTAATTGCCATTTGCATCTCCACCCATGGAGCCCTTCCCCCAGGCAATAAGCAATTAAAATATTAGTTTTTTTTGTTTGTTTAAATAATACAAAATAAAATTATTTGTAAATTCGGATAAGAATTTTTAAATCGTTCTCGTTGCGCCACGTGTCATTTTATAAATTATTTATAGAAAAGTAAAAAGAATTTTTTACAAATTATTTCAGAATTTTTTGCATAATTTTTACAATTTTTTTCGGATTTTTCGCATTTTTTTTATAATTTTAATCAAATAATTAATCTCTGCCGTTGGATTTAAAAAAATTTGAATTCCAACACTCCAGATTGTGCCACGTGTCACAACGGTAACTTTTCTTAATTATTAAACTGTTTTTTCTTTTTTTTTTTTTTATTTCAAATCAGTTTTTTTTTTGGATCGGACGGCTTTTATTTAAAGGGGGTTTGATCGAACGGACAGTGGGAAGCCACGTGGCTTCCCAACGGTAACTGACATCCCTGCAAAACCTTTTTTTTTTTCTGACTTTTCGGTCAGCGACGCGCCCCCACTCGCGAGTGAGGGGCACGCGCCTGACAGAAAAAAAATAAAAAAATAGAAGGGCCTCGGGCCACAGGCCCGTCAATTGCTGACTGCCCCCTTGCTCGGGCTCCCACCTGGGCTCGGGCTCCCAACGGCTGGAGCAATGCCAACCGGCCCTCAGGCCTAATGAACTCCACTGTCCCCCGAGCAATTGCTACGGGTGGACTTGCTCTAAATATAGAAAGTTTGGAGTTCACAATTATATTTTAAAGTGCCATTAACATTTGCTTAAAACTAAATTTAAGAAAACAAGAATGAACGAAGAGCAAGTCCACCCCTAAAAAAATGAGTCAGCACCCAGCCTACTTAATCCACTCAGTGAACAGTGATAGACCTCAAGGAACAGTAATATGTCAAATGCATCTCCACCCCTAACAAAAAATAGCCTAGTCAATTTTATTAAAATATTATTATTTTTATTATAAAATAATAAAATAATAATAATTTTATTTTTAATTTCTGACTTTATAAAAAATTATTATTAATTTTTGATATAATTAATAATATTTTTGGAGTCAAATGTCAATGCGGAGGAGGAGAAAAATTAGACCTTTTAAAAGTATAAACGCTGCAAAAACCCAGAGAAGCTCGACGCCAAGACCATCGTCCTCGTCTCAGAGAAGCTCAGAGAACTCGGAATCAACCTCCTCAAGCAGTTCGCGAATGTTGACTGCTCCTATAGTCTTAACCCCGAGGAACTCTGCACCAAGATCTAGCTCTGCGACGAGGTCACTTATAGGTGTTCGAGTCCAAGGTCACCCGCGAGGTGTTCGAGTCCTCCGGTGGGAGGTTGAAGGTTGTGGGAAGAGCTGGCATCGACATCGACAATGTGGATGGCTCGGCTGACGTCAGATGGCCCGGCTGTTAGGTTTATCGATTCTAGGCCGGTCTCTTGCTTGGCTTGAGCTGGGTGCTAGCCTATTAGGCTGGGGGTGGAGTGATTTGGCTGGGGGCGGGCCTGTTTCAGGTGCTGGATGCCGGGCAATCCACTCCCGGTGGACTTGCTCTAAAGAATATAATTTTTTTCCTTACCTCTTCTCTCTCTTGCCCAAAACAGAACCTTAGAATTTCTCATTTCAACCGATGATCCCTACCTTTGGTTGGGGTCGGTGGCATTAGTTATTTTTATTCTCTATTTTCCTTCCCCCAATCTTTCCTGCCTTTTACTTATCTTTTTATGGCCCTAGTTCTTAGATATTCTGAAATTTTTGTGTCTCAGTGTTCTCTGAACTTTTCCTCACTTTGTTATGAGGTTCTCTCAGGTTTGGCCTTTATGCCTTGTTCCTCACCTCAAATCCTCAACCATCTACTCTTGCATCAACCATGTCCTCTTGCTATCTTCTGTGGCACAGTTTGGTGGTTGGCAGCTTTTAAAGTGCAATTTTCACTATTTGGTAGGGGTCATGTGAACGCTCTAATGCGGATAGCTTGCCTACCCTCAATTTTTGTTCATCCTCTTAGTTCTTTGGTCATTCGTCTAGGTGGTTGCAACTTTGCTGTCATATCTGCTTTACTTTTTCAATTCTAGGTTTTTTTTGTTTGTATGTTGCTATAGGCTTCTCCTTTACGGTATATTTTATGTTTGTGGAATTGGCCTTTTGCTTGGCTATCTTGAACTCTCTCTCTCTCTTTGAGTTGCCAAGCAAAATGCCAAAATTTTTCCTTTCAGTAAAATTTACTTTGATTGACAAAAAAAACAATAAAATAAATGATAAAATCACAAAGTTTTATTGTCTGAAATAATATGAAAGATGACGAACCCTTAGCATCGTAAATGATGCTTGTACAATGTCTTTAGCCCAAAATTTGTGGAAGTAGAAAAATTGTAACAACCCGTCCCCAATTATTATGGTTTTTATAGTTTTAAAGTGTGAATTTACGAAAATACCCTCCGAGTTAAAAATGTTGACTTTTGTTGACCACCTTCGTGTCACGTAAGACCCGTTTCACCCCTCTATCTCGTAATGCTCCTTACTACGAATGCGTGGACGCAAGCGAAATCGGAATTGGAGTTATAATGAATGTTTTACGAAACTACGAAGTTGGGGGGGGCAAAATAATCATTTCACTATTCTAGATATTAGGATTAGATAATTTTATTATTTAACAATTTCAGGCACGTGGGGTCCACACCCCTCTTCTTCTTTTGTCATGTGTTCCATTCCCCTAATCTCTAGGACTCTCTCGATCTCTCTCTCACTCATTTTTTTGTCACCCATCCTTCCCCCCCTCCCCCCCCCCCCCCCCCCCCCCCCCGGCGAGCACCCCCACAGACCTCTTACTCACCATCCTCTCTGGCGAGCACCTCAAACCAATCGCCACTCTTCCTTCGGCAAACCACTCAAATCACCATTACTTCCCTTAACTTGCTTGGGACGCCAGGTTGATGATTCGAAACACACTGTGGCCACTACCACTATTCTTCAGTTTTCCCGGTGATTTCTCGATTCATTAATAAAGAACAATGTTTTGTCAAACAAAACATTCATCCATCTCTTATAGTGACTGAATTAAGTTCCTTATTCAAATTGGAACGTAAAGACAATCTTTGTTTTTCCAATTTCTTTGTTAGTTCATATGAGGAAGTAAGTACTATCTGCTTTCGCAGAGATCTATATTTTATTCACGTTCCAAATGTGACGTACTTTTTCTTCTCTCATTAATCTTCTACTTCTTATTAGCCACACTTTTACAACGATTGTAAAACATAGTTACTAATACGGAATAAAGCATTCAAGTAGAAGAACCAACTGTTTTGAACTATTCAAGAACAATTTACAACACCTTCGAAAGGTGTGTTCTTGACACTTGCAAGACATTTCTTGCAAATACCCTTCCAATGATCATCCTTTCATAAAGAAAGTTTTTTCCCTTGGAGTTATTTCGCCTTCTTCATTTGACTTCTCCATTGACTACAATAATCATGGTCACTAAACTCCCACTATTTGTCTTGAAACTTATTTCAATTGTGTTATACACAACAAACGATTTGGAGAGAGTGCAGTTGTTGTTCACTATATAGTTTACAATAAACTTAGTGAACCATTTGAATAGGGACTCAAAGGTGAAGTCCTTGCCTAGTTTCCGTCTCCTGAAGTGGTTTAACACTTCAACACTCAATGATTCAAAATCATCATAAGTCCATTTTGATGGACTATTTTTGTCAATCAACCATTATGTTCTAAACATGATTACAAACTTTCAAGAATTGTTCAAGGCAACTCTTATTTCTTCATACAACAATTTGTAAGTGAAGAATCATGGCACATAAAGTGTCCATGCCTTTATGCTTACTTCTCAAGTTCTCATGTAACAAAGAAACAAGCACTAGTGTTTGCATTAACTAAGGGTTGTTCAAAGCAACTCTTATTTCTTCATACAACGATTTGTGAATAACTATGACACTAAAAGTGTCCATGTCTATGTGCTAACCTTCATAAGTTCCTGTGTTCATACAACAAAGGAATAAGCATTGGTTGTTTGTGTTGTCCTCTTTATCATAGACTTATCTAACATGTTCTTCCATTGATACATTGTCAATAGGAAGATTGTAAGGATGAGACTACTTAGGTACATATACAATTCATTCAAGACAATCTATGGGATTGTGGTACTAAGTCTGGAAACTAAAGCCTTCGGCTTTTCTTTGTCAAGTTTTGGATAGCGTTTGCAAATATATCGGTAAATAAATATATAATGAATATATATTGATTGATTTTAAGCTACTTAATTTGGGTCTTTAAATCAAATAGCATTACCCACAATTTTTGGCAAATTCCATATCCCTCATCAGAATTCGAGAGTTTTGGAGGAAACTCTTAGTATGGTATAAGAGGCTCACTATTACCAAGCCCACCTCACAATGATATGATGTTGGCTGGCATCAAATGTAAGTACCCATCTTATTTGGCCTCTAGAGAATGATGTCTCACAATGATATAATGTTGGCTCCATTGCACTTAGCTAAGTCATTCCCACCATGCAAGTTCAAGTAGGGGGTTCAAGAACAACCTCACAATGATATGATGTTGATCATTCTCATTGCCTACCTTCACAACATCATGTATGCGTATAGGACTCCTCCTGAGTGTAAGCACGCACTTTGTACTCCTCACGATAGGGTGAAGTCGGTGTATAAGTCACAAACGATCGGAGCCTACCACGGTGGAAGGCCACGAAAGAGTGTTCAAAGCACTCTCACACCTGTCAACTTAATAATGGTTTGGTTGAGGGTTTTTAGGTCTCATCACATATAAGCATGCATTTTAATCTCATTAAAACAATTTGGTCCTATTACAACTATTGGTCCATGTGTTTGATTTAGTAGTATATGATACTCCCACTATGCTTGTAAAACGGTTTTTAAAGTAAGAGTATATGGTACTACTAACATAAGCTTTGCATTCATTGATATTAGGGCCATAGGATGACTATGAACCTTTGATTCGATTCAACACGAGCCTAGTGTTGGAACTTGGATCTCAATCTAGGGATGGTAATTGATTTTAGTTACACGTTTAATCACATTAAGGCATGTTTTCTTATTGGGCGTTGAACCCTACTACTCCAATTTCATGCATATCAATAACAAGAAAGGAGTACTTCAAAGTAAAGAAGAGCTTATGCTCTTTTGCAACATTTGATCAAAAACAAATTACTTTAAAGTAAAGAAGAGCTTATGCTCTTTTACAACATTTGATCACATCAAATTACAACCAAAATCTAATCTACACATTCCCATGGTTCAAAAAAATTTGAAAGACGGTCTTTCACACAGCTCAATTATCGTAGGCTTAGGTTCATAATCATCCTTTCTTTAATTAATTAACAATTTAACTAATTAAACTTGAATGCAACATTGTCATTTGATTTTTGTATCCATAGAATTGATTTAGTTTGAGCTAAATGAAATGAAAATTCAATTCTCATTTAAAGATACAAAACTATTTTGTTCTCAACTAATTTGGGCCAAAATGCAATAACCCCAACTTTTGGGCTATATTGCAAAACACAAACTTTTGAGGTCACTTTGTAAAAACACAAAAGTCCACTACTTCATGTAATTACAACTAGAACCCAAAAATTTCAACAAATGCAAAAACTTCATTAAAGGAGCAAAACAATTTGGCCTTTAGTGATTTTGGGCCTTTACGTAAAAACGTAAACTTTCGGGTCAAAGTACAAATACACAAAAGTATCAAAACTTTATGTAATTGCATAAAAACCCCAAAAGTACCCCCATTATAGGGGTGGCCGGCCATGCTATGTAGTGATGGTGTGTATGAGTTGATTTGTGTGTTTGAAAGGTGATGGAAAGTTGTAAGTGATTGGTATGGTGTGAATAGTAAAATAGGTATGGGTGTTGATTGAAAAAAAAAATCATACCATCCATCACTAAAAAAAACTTTATGTAAACAAAACACCAAACTTTTTGTTCTTGGTATGAACAACAATAACAAAGCAAGAACATTGAGGAACATCCATGAAAGCCCATAAGAGCTCCATGAATGTTTTCACTCAATAAAACTCAAATTTTCACTACTTAATAGAGGGTTAACATCCTAGGGTACTTAGAGGTTCCAAAAGTCACTTTAAAACACTTTTAACAAGATAAACATGAACCCAAAAATCCACCCTTTGGATTTGGCCGAATTTCCCCATAAACATGGCATCAAATTTAACTCAAAAATTCCTGCTCATATAAACTACATCTACAACATTTGAGATGGCAAATTTTCAAGCAAAATTTACATTCAAAGAAGCAAGAATAAAGCTTGTAACAATTATAACATTCAAATAAAAGATTATGAACTACAAAACGCAAAAGGATTCACCAACTACTAGACCTAGGCTTTGATACCACTTGAAGGAAATATTTGTGAAAATTAGTTCATTTGAGCAACATGCATGCAATTAACAATTAAAAGACAGAATCATGTTGTATGCACTCAAAAACAAAACTTTACCCATGAAATTCAAAGCCTAGTAGTTGTGGTGTACCAAGACTCAACTCAAATCTTAAATAAAAGAGTTGAGAAACTTTTATACCTTTGAAGCACCTCTTTGCTTAGCAAAGGATATTCACCCATGTGAGGGCCTTCTTTCCTTAGTCTCCTTGCTCCTTGACTCCATGGATGTGGAAGGAGGAACTTTGCTTCTTGACTCCATGACTTCTTGGATGGATGAAGGAATGGATTCTCCAAGTTCCCAAAATAGGGAACCTCTAAGTCTCCACACCAAGGAGAGCATTGAGGAAGAGATGAATGACCTAGAGGAAGGAAGATTGCTAGCTATGTTCCTCTAGGATGGCTGGCCTCTTAGAGAGAAAAGAGAGCTTTGTGTTCTCATCTTTTCTCCAAAAGAAACCCTAAGGATGAAATGGCTATAAAGTTGCCTTTATACCACCTCACAATGGAGTGGCAAACTTGCAATTAAGGCAGGTTCACTACCCATCTCTATATGGCCAGCCATTGTCGGTTATTTGGGCTTTGAAGCCCTTTGTGTTTTTCAAGTTGTCATACAACTTGAATTTTTGGACTTGACATTCAAATCCCATTGGGCCTTGAGGTCTAAAACTAACCCGAGGTCTATAACGAACTTATTCGTTTTATTAATTAACATATTAATTGATCTTAGCCATAAATAATTAAACTATTTAATTATCCTTACTCATCTCCGTTGTTTCTTCAATCTCTACCTTACTCGGTGTACGATCCATTAGGTTCATTTTAGCGAGGCAATTGATGATTAGAACTCTTCAAATCGATTGTGAATTGAAACATATTTTCAATTCTCCATTTAGTGATTATACACCTTTAGGGCTTCCACAAACCATGAGTGACACCTAGCAGTATATCATGGCTACCCAAGCTAATCAGAAGAGGTGGAGAACATATTCAATTTAGGATTACAATGCAATACGATCTTTCTCTAACACAATACTTTTGACCACATTGTTTGGTTTGATAGTTTATTCATGTCTACTATCCAATGTGATTCTTTTACTTATATGATTACCTTGAATGTGATTTGGAACGACTTCCTAAATCTCATTCATACTCTGGCTAGAGATTCTTAATCATATCATAGAGTATTCTCCCTTAAACGGTTTGAAGGTTAGAGATCCCTTGTTGTGCATTCACTTGCCTTTATGGCTAAGTGGCTTAACCCCAACTATGTCGTGGAGACCCTTTGACAGAGTGACTTTGACACAGTCAAAGATCAAGGACCTAACCACAAGACAACTATGATACCTCAGGTCAAAGGACTACTTTGCATCATCCCAACCATGAGTTCTCATGTGACATGAGTATGAGAACTTCTTGTTGATCGGGTTCAGTGGATCATTCTTTATTGAGCACCTACATGCTTGTCCTGGTGTCAGTCACACCAATGACTCGAGACCAGTCACTCTCCCTAAGAGAAGACATATCACGTACTTATCTTAATGGACTGTCAATGCCCAATTGGCAATCCTATGATCATGAACGTTTAGGATATGTATACGAAAGAGAATGGTTTCATGAATCTAACTTCTTTAGATCACATTCTCCCAATTGCATATTTCTTGGACTTATCGTTTAAGCATATAATATTTATATGAAACAGCTTTAAACAATAATCTTTGCCCTTTATATTAAACTAGATTAGTTTAACATGTAAAATGTTCGTAAAGTATCATCATATGATTGGCCTTAGGGCACATTTCCAACATCGGGACTCCCTTAATCTTTCTCATCTCGCTATCCTAAGTTTAGTTGTTAGCTTAGACGTGCATATTAATTAAGCTTTGGTGCAGATCGATTGGGAGGAAAATTTCCCCAGTTTTCCGACATGTCCATTGGATTTTGAGCCTTTTCTCGGCCAACTCCATCCACGATCGAGGAAACCAAAGGTATGGTTCGATTCCTTATCTCCCGGGCTTTAATTTGATATATTGAGTTGCAAGGTTTAGTTGAGATTTGAGCTTGATCGGAGCTCGAGAATTTCCCGGCCAAGAAGCTAGCCTTCTTCTTCGTTGGGTTCGACGACTCGCGAGTTCAAACGGGTCAAACCCAACCCACAAACCAAAACCAGCCCAATCAGATCCAATCCAGCCCAATAACCAGCCCAATCCTATAACCCGACATAACCCGTTAACCCTAACCCAGACCCAACTCAGTAACCTAGGCCCAACCCAGCAACCCAAGCCCAGATCCGACCCAACCCAGATCCCAACCCAGGTTCCATGGTATGCATGTGGGCCACCAGTGGGAACACATGGAGCACACGCTCCTCCGTTGGCAGTGCGTGCAGTGGCGTGTAGTCTTCCGGACCACCGCCTTATGGCGGCTCGTGGAGGAACCCAAGGTTCCTCCTTAGGTCTTTTGACGTCCCGAATCCGAATCCGCTGTCCATTTTCTTAAATTCTGACGTTTTAGTAAAGTTTTACCAAATGGTCTCAAATCATGTTTAGGTGTGTTAATGGGAAGCGACACCATCCTCGCCAGTTCAAGCGCCTCCTGGGCAATGGAATACTTGTGAGTGAACCCCTTCTCAACTTGCATGTTTTTATAAAATATTAGACTTGCATTCATAAAAAACATGATTTCATGATTTTACGCTTTATGCATTATTTATGATTTATCGAATTACGTTTTACAAAAGGTACGAATTATTAGATTTTCGTAAATGAATTTCTATGGATTTATGAATACGATTTATTTATGGTTTATGAATATAACTTATTATGGATTCGTGAGATGAGACTTTGAGTTTTTGAGCTCCGGATTGATATGAGATTTTGAGATATATTTTCGGTGGTTATTGATGAGTCAATATTATACTATATATTTTACCTTATTCTTAGTATTAATTTACTGGTTATTTTGTGAGAACTTTGATACTTTGATTTATATTTTCAATATAGGACATACGACTTCCTCTGGAGCAAAACATGACCAAACAGACGAATTTTGGAGTGATTCAAATTGGAGGATGTTCATGTTTCTCCCAAATTAATTTTTTCAAAGTTTCATAATTTTCTACCGAGCAGTTTATTTATGGCGATGAAAGAAAGGAGCAGCGGGCATTGCTGTCAAACTGACAGTTTGGGTTTCTTTGGTTTTTTTGGCGTCCAAAATGATGTCTTTTGGATTCGAGGCCTCCTGTAATTATGTTCGGGACATCTCAAGCTTTAATTCTAGCCATTTTGGGCCCATTTTGAAGCCCTAAAAATAAAAAAATGTGGCTGATTTGTGGTTGGGCAGATTTCCCATATTTCATTAGGATTATGTTTCCTAATTTATTTTAATTTATTTGGTTTCCTAGTGTTATTCTAAGACCTTTTCTAGGCAGAGTTTTATTTTCTAGTAGTATAAATAAGGCTTTTTAGCCATTAGGGTTAAGAAGACAGAAGGGGAGGAGAACATGCATACTACTTTAGAGAGCTTTTCAAGTTTATTTACAAGGTGTTTTCTATCCATGTTTTTAATAATATTTTTTTTTATGGTTGTTAGTAACTAGTTTCGCTTGTTAGGGCAAGACCATGAGCCTTAGTAATAATATGTAGTTTTTTTTTTCAATTTACTTATGATATTATGCATGCAGGTTTTGAATTATTAATCACTGGTTTATACTGTTTAATTGTCTTAATGCTTAGCTACCATTAGGATCTTTAGAAAAGTAATTTGATGCAATTTTGGTTGGAGGTCGGTCCCTAAAATTGACAAAGGCTTCTTGTGGTTAATATGTGCAAGTTCACTTAAGATGAATACCACGTCTTAAGGGTTGTATGGTTTTTCAAGAGGTTTCACAAAGCTTAATGAATCATGCATGTTTAGATTTAATCTGAATACCACAGATAGATTGCATGTTTAATATACGCTCTATGTTGGGGGTCTAAGTAGGCATATATTAGGAAAACCTAACCTTCAAAATATGCATGTGTAATTCATAAGTAATTGGAAGAACTACATATGATTGTTAAGGTGACGGCGGAACCCTAGACTTTTACAATTTAATTTTTAAAAACCGTTTTCTCTTAGTTTACTTTATTTTGTCACTTTGTTTAATTATTTTCTATTAAATTCATTTTTATTATTTTAAATCACAAAATCAACATTTTATCAAACTTTGTTTTAAATAATTAATTAAGATTTGATCTAACATAAATTATTCATTCAATCCTTGTGGAGATCGACCTTGCTAGAGCCATCTATACTACAATTACCTTGTACTCTTGCAAGTATTTAAAGTGTTTTTATCCCTACTTTTGCAGGTGGTCAAAATCCCTATCACTTATCTAGTGGGTTGTCATACAGCACATACACACAACCAGGTATGTAGACGTCTATGGCCATAGGGCATAGTTGAGGAGATTTATGACATACCCCCAACTTCACTAGCTTGGGGCTAGTGTCGGTGTGATATGTTATATGTATATGTTTCTTCTCTGGCGTAATCCAGAGTCGTATAGCTTCACCTTTGGGTGATGGACCCACTGCATATTTGTTGAAAAATATTAGTATATTTATGTTTATTTGAATAATTAGTTTTCTGGGCTTAGCCCATTAGAATTAGGTTTTGTTAGAGATTAGGGTTAGTTTATTATAAATAGGGTGCTTTGTTATTCATTAGAGAACAAGTTAGCCACAATGTAGTCTCTTAGGGTTTTGTAGCCGTTTCGGCATTCTCGTTTGTTTAATAATATTCTATGATTTTGTAATCTTGTTCGTTGCGCACTCTGATATTCAACTTGGTATCAGAGCGGGTTCGATCCTTAGGGTTCAATCCATTCTCGTTGGTATCAATTTGTCTGTCTTGCTCATCATTCGTTTTAGTTTGTTAGTTGGTATTGATTGTTTGCAAGGAAAAAAAAAAGAAAATAGAAAGAATCTTGCATTGGCACTGGCATGGAATATTGCACTGGCACTGGCATTGGAGTCTTGCACTTGCACCGATGGAATTTCGTATTGAAATTGGCATCGGCATCGGCATCGGCATCAACATCGGCATTGGCATCGGCATTGGAATTTGGAGTTTTGCATCCACATCTACTTTGGCAAACCCATGTCGTGTACCGCCATGAGTTTGACGGGGGGTGTTGAAAAATATTAGTATATTTATGTTTATTTGAATAATTAGTTTTCTGGGCTTAGCCCATTAGAATTAGGTTTTGTTAGAGATTAGGGTTAGTTTATTATAAATAGGGTGCTTTGTTATTCATTAGAGAACAAGTTAGCCACAATGTAGTCTCTTAGGGTTTTGTAGCCGTTTCGGCATTCTCATTTGTTTAATAATATTCCTATGATTTTGTAATCTTGTTCGTTGCGCACTCTGATATTCAACTATATTTTCTATACATATATATGTTATATCCTCTTCTCTGGCATAACCCGAAGTCGTACAGCTTCACCTTCGGGTGATGGACCATGGTTTCTTCACTGGCGTAACCCAGTGCTGTACAGCTTCACCCTTGGTGATGGTTATGCCTTTGGGCCACTATGATACCCCTAGTGAGTACATCATTGATGAGATTTATGGATTTTCCTTCAGGTGATGATAACACCATTATTGAGCATTGATTTACACATACATTTTTTACAAATATTTTCATGGCATGCTAGAGTTTTCAGAAAACCTATTATGTAGTACCATATATATGTTTTCAAAACAGGGGGTTAGTATGTTCATAAAGAAAATGGTTTTACTATTGTTAGTATTATTATAAACTTTGGTCCACTCACCTTTTCTGTTTTTGCGCTCCCTTCAGGATTTTGGTTCGAGGCACATGATCCCGGCGTCAAGGCACTTCCGCTTAGGTATCTTCGAGTCTCCTACGTGTAGGACCCATTCCTCGGTTCGTACCTTTCTATAATAATTATTTCACATTATTCTTTGATAGTTGTACGCTCTAAACACGATTCTGCATTGGTGTATCTCTTTCTAATTACATATTTTTATTTATATGCATGTTTAAAATGGTTTCGTCACCCTCGTATGTCGGTCAGCACGTGTCTATTCTGATGTTTGGGGATATCAGGATTAGGGCGTGTCAAAAATGAAACAAATTAGGAAATAGGAAATTAACAAAATACTGAAAATATTATAAAATGTTGATAAAACTGTAAGAATGTTTTAGTATTATGGTGAAGCCCATGACACTGTGCATGCGATATATTTAGTTTAATGAATAATATTATTTGTGGAAGCAATCATATTGATCAAACTATAAGAACTGGTTTTCTATTCTATTACTGTGATTGGGGGTAGTAATTAATTATAGGCATACAATAGAAACGAGTCATTTCTGCATAATATAGTGCGGAGCCAAAATCAAGGCTAGGAGAGTGGAAATTCAGAGGTTTATTTCTTGTATTGGCATGAATAATTATCTTGAAATAATGCTATTTCACATTAAGGGGAGATTTGGGTTAAGCGACAAAATAGACCATCATAATAATTTGATATCGAATTTGTCATGTACGAAAATTGAATTTAAAACCTCATTCTTTCAAATAGGAAAAAAAATACACATTGTGCTAGTTACATTGGCATACATAATTATAAACTAAAGAGAAGGATGAACCTGTAGAGTTTTCATGAGACATTAGCTTTGAAAAAGTTATACCATAAGAAGAAAACTACTGGACCTCATTTCATAACAGAATTATTTTTCTTCGAAAACCATTGCTCTTTCAGCAATTTGAATACGTGTGGTGCTTTAATAATTTGTAAAGCAACATGCTATATATGATGGAGTTGCAGAAGGGGCTAGGCCTATTCTGGCTTCACATACTTATTTGATGTGTACATTAAGGAAAAATATAAATTATGATTCTATCGTGCAACAAGGTTAGAGAGAAACTTATCTGATGTCTACAGATTGCTCAAGAAAGAGATTGTAGATGATTCACGACTAATTATCAAGATATGTAATTGACATATTTCTCATTAATCGTTTGTGCAAAAAATTGGATTCAAGATCTTGGCTCACAAAACAGGTCTCATGACTTTACCCAATTTAAGTTTACAAAAACATAGTAAATGACAGAGTTTGGTCTAACAAACTCATGCCAAATCGTGAGTTGGACACGTGATGCCATTCTAACGGGCCCAAATAGGTTAGTGGAGGCTAAGTATGCAAAGCTTGGATCTTGGTGTTGGACTCCCCCGTTATGGCGCGTTTACTAATCCGTAATCAAATTGAGA
The DNA here is from genome assembly GCA_036320875.1 of Cotoneaster glaucophyllus. Lineage (NCBI taxonomy): Eukaryota > Viridiplantae > Streptophyta > Magnoliopsida > Rosales > Rosaceae > Cotoneaster > Cotoneaster glaucophyllus. The sequence continues at coordinate 18,522,633 of CM070069.1, read as the reverse complement.
AGAATTGAAATAAAGAGGAATTGGATTGAGGAGGAATTGAAATGAGTTGGAATCAGAATCAGATTCCTGTTGAAGTTGTTTACTAAAACTGTCTAGAATCGGAGTAGGAATAATGTTAAGTCTATATAAGTTGTTTACTAATTCACTTCAATCGGAATGAAAACTAGATTGATTACTATATTGTCCTTACATAAATAAATTATTTTCATACTAATTAATTAAATTAAATTCTTAATTAAATTTATATAATAAAATTCATCTATATAAAAATATATAAATAGGTTTTATTTATTTATTAAAAGATGGCATAATGAGTGTCAAATGAAGGATAATGTTGGGATAATTGGTAGAAGAAATCCATTTCGATTCCACAAAGTGTCAAGGAATTGAAATACCTCCCTCATGTAGGGAATCCAATTCCTCAAAAATTAGGAGTTGGATTTCTTAATACGTGTGGACCCCACATGTATTTTGATTCCCCAAGATTACGTAAACAGAGGTGTATCCCGTAATCGGAATCTAATTCCGTAAATTGATTCCGATTACGGGTACGTAAACGTGCCATAAAGTAAGAGAATGTGCCGGAATGAAAGATTAATTGGAAATGTATTAGGTGAGTTCATTTTTTTTTTTTTTTTATAGAAACAATATAGGAGGAGGTAAATCTAAATATTTGAAAGCAGAGTTAGTTGTTCTTAACCGCTTAACATTCTATTAAAAAAAACACTTGATCTACAATCTGCTTCTGAATTAGTTAAATTTGCTACACAATGCGATCATACTAGATGCTCACACAAATAAAATTGTCCTGACCGCCAATAAGGGATAGCCTACACCACCGCTAGAGAAACTTACAGATCACAATTCACAAATGTCCATTTTAAAATTCATTTTATGTCTCTTAATGCAAGAAGAACTCACATTTAAAAGATTATCACATAATATTCAGTAATTAAAACGCTACAATAACGACAAACGAGTTCCACTTCCATATAAGTTGGTCTCCTGCAACAACACCAATGAACAAGTAATGATTCTTGCCGAGTCTCTTCCCCTGTCTACTTTCTAGTACTAAAACACCTGAGCTAAATACTGTCCTGTCCAAGCCCACAGTACCATGCGCGCGCACATCCACAATTATTACAGGGCGCAAAGTTGGCATATAGACACCGCGTGGGGCTGCACAACAAAGCAGCGAATCTGTGTGAGTCTATGCCTCCTTGGACTTCAAAGTAGCGAGTGAAAGTAGAAAGTAGAAAGTAGAAAGTAGAGAGAAAGAAGAGACAAAAAAGAAGAAAGAAGAAAACCAGCTTTCATCCAACACTCCCTCCACTACCAAACAACCAAAACACAAAGAACGAAAGAAAGAAAGCCTCTTCCTTTCCCTTTTCATTCCCTTCCAAAACAGCCAAACCCGAAAACCCTCTTTCTGTGTCCCTTTCTCTTTAACTACTAGATCCGTTCCTTTGCAAAAGGGCTTTGTGTTTCTGGTGAGAAATTGGTTGTGGGGTCCATGAAGATCTCTGGGTTGTCGTTGGTTTCCACTCCAGTGGCGTTTCTTCGATGATCAAATTGTTTCTTTGTGGTATATGTTGGTTTTTGCAACTGGGTTTTTGCTAGACAGTTTGAAGCTTTAGTGGGTTCTGCGATACGATGCAATCGGATGGGTCGGAAACATTGAGCCCAACAACCCTACGGCTGCAGTCTTTTTCCGCCGCCGACACCAGAGGGAAGCACAGGATACATGCCGAGTTGAAGCGGCTCGAGCAAGAAACTAGATTCTTAGAGGTCAGTGTGATTCCTTTTACTGTGTCTGTGATGGTGGGAATTTGATTTCGTCTTATGTTGTTGGATTTGTCTTGTGTTTCGTTTCTGAGTGTGATTGGATGCATGTGCCGGTGAGATAGTGAAAATTTCCAATTTTTAAGGTTGAATTCAATTAGTTGCTGGATTTGTACGGTCACTGGATTTTCTGTTTGTTTGTTGGAGTTTGAAGGTTTAGAGAGTCAATGATGGAATCTAGGATTGGATTGGATTAAAAATGCATTTATTAGAGTTGTTAGGCTGGTGGTGAATGTGTTAAAATGGTTGCAGAGTTTGAAATGGTTTAATTGATTGTTTACTAGATTGTGGTCCCGTTTCATCAATCCGTAGGTTCGGTTTCCTAGTTCTGTAGTGTAATGTGAGGGTTTGGCAAGTTTATGCATCACCCTTTTGAGTGTATTCTCAGCTTTGCCCCATTGCAGCCATGTGACCCTCTTATTCATTGTTACCCAAAATTTACGAGGGTTGTTCTATTAAATATGACCCTCTTCATCAGGTTTTCCGATTGCTCCCTGTGACCCACTTTCTATCCATATTTTTTGCAAAACTTGGAAATTTTTGGAGTTATTAGTCGTTGTCCAGTTATTATGTACTTTTGCATTGGCGAATAGTTGATTGCCTTCTTGGTTGTTATAGTTCCTTATCACATGTGCAGAAGGGCAATTTGATTCGCAACAGATAGATAATAAATTAATAATGGGATAATAGACGGGTGAGTGCATGTTTCTTGTGAACAACTGATTGATTTTGTTGGTAAGAAAGCATGATAAACTTTACAGCTAAGAGGTGTACCTGTGTATTTTAGTTTTATTTGCTCACTTTTAACTTTTGATAAGTGAATCGTTGAGCTTTACACTTTATACAGTGGCATACTTTCCTCATTTGTTTGGCATGTGTTGTATACATATTTCAGTCCTCTACATCAAACTCTGAAGTTATTGTTTTGATAACTGAAATTGTGGTGCAAGACTACAAGATTTTGGTCTTTTAGTTGTTCTTGAAGACAAAATTTTATTGGATTGAAAAGATCACCAGGGGTGTTGCGGAATAAGGTTTCAAGCAAATGTTTGTGAAAATGCATGACCTATCAAATTGTTGATAACTGAAAACTAGAATAAAATTGAAAAAAGTTAGCAACATAGTAAGTACCTATTTATCACAAGAGAAGAACTGTAGTCAAATAGCTTAAACGGCTGAACATTCAGTTGAATCTAGCGATCTCCACTGCTACCTTAAAGTTTCCTGGGGCTGTATTAATAACAAGAGGTTTGTAATAGTCAACTTGGCCAGATCTACCAACATTCAGAGTACCTTGAGTCCTAAGTTTCAACTTTTCAGCTGTAAAGTTCATAGAAATGATAAAGGCTAAGTAAATGGTATCGGAGTGTTTGGAAAGATGGCTTCTCCTGTGCTGAGTAGAAAAATTATGAATTTGTCACATTTATGTTTGGACATTTTATCCTCTTTGGGCTTTTGACTGTTAGAACACTCCGTCCACTAACCTAGGAGCAACTGCTATTATTGGTGTCATTATCTGTGGCTAAAAGTTGTCAAACTTGCTGCTAACATTATGCTTCAGATAAGGTTTTTGAAACCACATATATTGGTAGAAGTTGTTAAACTGGCCTGCTATCATTTTGGTTTGACGAGCAACCACATATATTGGTGGGACAGTCATGTCTGGAGTTATTTTCAAGTTTTGGTTTGAGAGGGGGTCTAATTAATCTTTCCATATATCAATTGATGCCGCATGCTCTTGAAACTTACAAATCATACCTTCTTTTAAGAAATGAAACTCCATATCCTCTGTCTTCGGAAGCAACTAAGGTTAAAGATGTTTTGAGTTTCGTGACTCACGCTTCCACCATGTGGGTAGGGCACCTTGAGGAAAGAGCAAGGCATGCAAAACGTTCTGGTCAAAAAGTTGGATGTCAATGAACTGTGCAGTGTTAAACTTTTCTTGTTAAGATAACTTTGAAATGTGATTGTGTTAAAATTTTTGCTTTCGGCATTTATTGGCTTCTCGAATGTTTCTATAATAAAGCTTATCTACCACTCAGCATTGCCAAGGATCTAGTGACACATTTCAGCCTCCCACAACCCCGAATTTTTATGGCAAGCATCCAGTGACACTTTTCACATTGGGTTTACTTCGGAATTGGAGATTTATAGTGGTTATTGCTTTATTTGTTTTCCTCTCTTTTTGTTGGGCAGGAGTTTCCATTTTCTAGTTATGTGATTTGGTAATCAAAAGGCACCCTGAAAAAGGGATTCAGCAGCTTGTTGTGTGCGTGTTTGTTTGCCATGATTTATCAGCATGACATCATTATGAAGGCTGCTGAATGGATTTTTTTTTCTCCTCATTTTGTTTGTGCAGGAAGAACTGGAGCAACTTGAAAAGATGGACAAGGCATCATCTGCATGCAAGGAGTAAGTAAGGAAGCTACTTAGAAAATTTGATTTTTTTTTTCTCTTTCTAGAAACCTAGTTTTGAATGTGATCAATATGTTTACCAACTTTGTTTGTGCTTCAGAATACTAAACAGTGCAGAAACAAGGCCTGATCCATTACTCCCAATGTAACATCTCTATTCTACTTCTTTGCATTTTTTCTTCAACTTCCCCATCGTTTCTGATTTTCATCTTCTTGTGATTGACAGAACACCCGGCCCCCTTAATCCATTCTGGGATCGATGGTTCGAAGGCCCCCAAGACTCGAAAGGTTGCAGATGCTGGATATTGTGATGATTATTGCTGTGTTCCAGGCTTCCATCGTTGTTTGTTCACACAGGCTTCAATTAGGACATTTCAAAGATTTTGTTATTCCTGTTACCCGCAAATGTTCCACAAAAAGTTTCATTGTGCAGATGACAATTTATGGCAATGCTTTCATTTGGGAGTCTTTAATTTAAGGCAAATGTGCAGAGTGTAACAATTTTTCAATCAAAATGCTTCACTGTATCGGCAGAGGATTACAATTTTCCATGCACATTGCATTGTTTAATGAAATGCCTAATGATTCAGAAGGTAAAATATTCCTGAAGCAATTGAAATTGGAAACAATCTACAAATTTGCTCTCAGAGCAAATAGCTTAGATGATACATAACTGACACTGTTACATCACTCGGCCTCGAAACCCCAGATATTTGAAAAGTCTCTCTTGTGCTCGCTCTCCGTCTTTCTTCAAGTGGGCGCTTTCCCTGTAACGTGCTGGGCAATCCAACCTAGACCATCATACAGCCCTTCTCCTGTGAGGGCACAACAGGCTTGGATGTGCCAGTCATGATTCTTGATGCTGTGAAGCGAGAGCGTGTCGGTGATCTCTGCTGGGGTCATTGCATCCTTGACGTCTTGTTTATTTGCAAAAACTAGTACAACAGAATGTTGAAGATCCTCATGTGCCAGCAACCTGAACAGTTCATCTTTCATAATTGAAATCCTGCCCCTATCTGTACTGTCTATAACCGCAATGATAGCATGAGTTCCACGGTAATATGTTGCCCATGAAGTCCTCAGTCTTTCTTGTCCGCCAAGATCCCATACCTGTCATTGACATAATTTGCAGGTATCTTCTTTAGATCTTAGCGTCTAACACCAAATAAACTTAAACATGATATAATGCCTTGAATGAGAGAGGATGAAATGAAAATGGCAAAGGAAGAGAAAACTGAGAGCATGACTAATATTTGATCGAGCTGAGATGGGGCATCATTTAAATAAGGTAGCTCAAAATATTCAATGAGCTAAAAAAACTTAATACACAGAAAACAATGTCACCATACATGAAGGATGTCACTATCTTGTAAGTTTTAACGGCAACATTCAATTCCTTTCTACACTTCTTTGATCACCATCAGCAAAGTCATAGTTATCATGCTGAGTTGGGCAGTAATGTTGAAATTTCATGCTTCCTGTATAGTTGGAGGTATTGATGCTTGACATGTTAAGTGCATATATTTCAAAAACACAGCAGGGAGAATTAGCTGTGTCCAAAAGTACATCCTCCAGATATCACAGCATCAAGTCTATGCCATTTTAGATGTACAAATGATGATACACACACGCACACGCACGCACATGGTTCTAGTAAGTAACTAGAATAAAACTGAAAAAGAAGTAACAACGAGAACAAATAATCCAATTAAAATTTACGCCGAATCGTAACAACTGTTATAAATATTAGTTTCGTCATTCTTAATAAATTCATCATACTCAATTAATGAATGATTCTCTTATAAAGACCATGAATATATTAAACCAAAACATAAAACAACCCTAAACATCCTTCCACAAAAAATGTTCAAGCACTTGAAGTCAAGTACTCTCATGGGAAACATATCTCAAATGTGAGAGCTTTAGAGCATATAAAACAAATGGTGTGTTTACAAATGGTGTGTTTCCAGTAAACTCTTAACCTTTCATCTAAAGCATATAAAACAAATGGTGTGTTTACAAATGGTGTGTTTCCAGTAAACTCTTAACCTTTCATCTAACTGCATCAAGCATGGTACACTTCCTATTAAAGTACTTGACACAAAATGATGGAACACATTGTATGCCTATGTATGGTTAAAAAATTCTGCAACCTAAAATAAAATATTCCTCTTCATTATTAGAACAAATAATCAACTTTGAACGTTACCAGGAAAAGGCTACTACTATTATGCTTCAGATAAGATATGTGGAAAGGGAAAAACGCTCATGCTGCTGTAAATCTCCCAATACAGCACCGATAATCTTAAAAGAAACAAACTTCACCCAACAATTTCCTCCCCTTAATACTACAGTGAACTATAACTCCATTAACTAAATGAGTTTGATGAGTGGGATTACTGCCAAAGGCCATTGCCATGGATAGGATTACCAATAGCAGTAGGGGAACTGCAGGCAATTGAGGGAAAGTAACAGATACATCTAGTCACTATTAAGAAACCAAACAAATGGGAAAGATGATTTCTTTATACAATCCTATCAACTGCATGGCTATCTCGAAATATCTACCAGAAACAAAAAGGAAAAACAAAAAAAAAAAACAAAAACAAAAACAAACAAACAAACAAAAAGAAACTGAGAAATCCAAATCAATTGCCAAATACAGTATTAGAAGGTCTAGCAAAAAGGCTGTTAGAAAACAACAAGAATCCAATTTACACAGATAAAAGGACCCCTCGACAGCTCAAACACACACAAGAATGCCCTAACTTGATCAAGAAACTCATCCATCCTAAAATGGATAACCATCCGTTAACAAAATTTGAAAAAGCAGAACATAGGAGAGAGAGAGAGAGAGAGAGAGAGAGAGAGGAATGGCTAAGGTACCTCGAATCGAATGTTCTTGTAGACAAGCTCTTCGACGTTGCTGCCTACAGTTGGGTTCGTAGTGACAACCTCTCCCAAGTGTAATTTGTAAAGGGTGGTGGTCTTCCCAGCATTGTCCAACCCAACTACCACTATCTTATACTCTTTTGCAGGAAACAACATGAACCAAAACTTGGAAATGAATGCCCCCATCTTCTATCCCCAACCCAAAAATCCAAACTTTACCTACAACACCCAATATTTATCAGGAAAAAAAATTACCCAGAAAAATTAAAATCCAAAAACATATAAAAATAAATAAATTACATGAATATATTGATTTATGTGTTAATTCTGGATGGTTTGGTCAAATCAAGATAAAAAATAAAAAAAATAAAAAACAGTAATAAAAAATAACGATGACAAACTAATGTGGCTTCAATTCGAAATTAGCAGATCGATGAACAGAAAAATTTCAAGATTAAAAAAAAAAGGAAAGGAAAACGATCGAACCTGGATTTGGATATTGGCGGAAGGGTGAAAGATGGAGGAGGAGGTGGCGGTTGATCGGCGGGGAAGGGCGGTTTCCGATGGTTCGGGAAGCGGAGGATTGGAACCAGGAGAAACCCCCAATATTAATTTTGGGTTAGGATCAGGAATCCACCCAAAAGCTTTGGGGTTTCAGAAATTATGCGATCTGTATGGGGAAAGCTTAGCGGTGTTTGCGAGAAGGCGATAAAGGAAGCGCCTTTTAGGTTGTTAAAGTACCCACCAAAAATACTTATTCCTTCAGGAACTGGCGTCGGAAGCCGCACGGCTATTTGGGATAACATAATGACGTGTACCTTCTTGATGTAATATTATATAATACGAAAATTTCAAAAAATCAAAAAAAAAAAAAAAAAAAGAAAAAAAAAAGAGGTAAATCTTACTTTACAACCTTCAAGTTTCATGGTTTTCAACATTTGGTACATGAAGTTTTTTTCATCCCAGAGTCATACCTAAAGTGTTAATTTTGGGACAGTTTCATACCTCCGTTAGTCTGGCTATTAAGTCTCCCGTTAACCACTGTTCTAAAAATCTCCGACTAGGTGCTAGGCAGCTGGCCACCGCCCCGATTAATGCCTAGGCGTTTGAAAATTAAGAAATGGCGCTTAAACATGATGAGGCACCCGCCCAAACCCGTCTAGGTTGCTACTCACTTAGACAGAAAATAAATAACTTTCATTTTGTATTTTATTTTTTCAATAAATTGTAAAAGACTTGCTCAATAGTTAAATGAACACACATTATATGTTTGTTCACCATGTTTTCATTATGTTTCAATACTTCATAATATATATGTCATTCTATTTTATAGTTTATGATGAAAAAAAAATTATATATATATATATATATATATATTAAATATAAACATACACTTATTTACACGAAATATAATAGATTTACTTAAATTCGCCTAGTCTGCCTAGGCGCCCGCCTAGACCCCACCTAGCAGCCCGTCGTCCGACTAGCGCTTAACGTCTTTTAGAACCTTGCCGTCAACTGATGACGTGGTGCCCGTGTGGACAATGACTGCGCGCCACGTGTCATTAAGGGGCCTACATGGAAATTAAAAATAATAAATTAAAAAAGAATATATTAAAAAAAAACAAAAAATAAAAAAAATAAAAAAAACTAAAAAAGAAACTAAAAGATACTCCAATCCAATCCCACCCTTTTAATCCCTTAGCCACACTTCTGCAATCAACCCTCATCACCAACCACCCTCCAATCCAACCCCATCGCCACCCCCACTCCCATCCAACCCTTTCCACCCTTCTCTCCTCTGCGCCTGCCAAACCCTCTATACCCGACCCATCTCCTTTTCCTCCACCATCTTCACCACCCTTCCATTCTATCTCCTCTACCTTTTGCAAAAACCCTTACTCCCAATATCTTTTGAGTTTTCAAAAAAAATGAGCAAACCCAGCATGAAATCCCTAATACCCAAAATCTTTCCGACCCGTTTGAATTCGACTTCAATTTCGTCAAACACAGAATGAAAACACAAAAAGACTTCGAATTTGTAAAGCATCAGAAGCAGGCCGCAGCGCCGTTGAGGAAATCGAAGTCGAAGTCCTTTTAAGAAGAGATAAGGGAGGAAATCAGCTTCAAACTCAAATACCGAAGAAGTCGAAGTTGAAGGGAGAGAGGGTTTGGCGCTGAGCAAAACCCATTGCTCTGCCGTCTATCGTCCTTCGAGCCCGCTCAGATTTTCGAGGAGTTGCTGAGCGCTACCATCATCTCCGTCTCCCGTCCCGACGTTGGTGATACCAACCCCTCACCATCACTTCCCAACCCGAATCATCTCCCTCCCCTAATCCACCATATATGAACCGGATCCCAACTAGATTCCCGATTCGAATTCTTCATCCACAAATCTTCTGAACCTTCCTCCACCAGCTTTGAGGACTGGGACGAAGGCGAGATCGAAGGCCCCTCGAGGACTCAGCAAGTTCGGCGAAATGCAATTCCAAATTTTTAATTTTGAATTTTTTATACCAGTTTTTAATTTTTTTTTAAAGTTTTTTATTTTTAATATTTACGTGGACATAGATTGAAACGTGGTGCTCAATCATTTTCCACATGGATGCCACATCATCAGTTAACGGTTGATTTAATAACCAGACTAACGGCTGTATGAGACATTGGGACTGTCCCAAAATTAACACTTTATGTATGACTCTGGGACGAAAAAAACTTCATGTACCAAATGTTGAAAACCACGAAACTTCAGGGTAGTAAACTGAGATTAACAAAAAAAAAAAGACGAAAAAGAAATAGTTTAAGTTTAAAATATAAAATATAAAATTTTTGAAAAATATCAATACAGTAGTAAATAATAGGTAGCATTGAAGCCATCATTTTACCCTTTGTTTTGGATAATCTCGACTTTTTGTTTTTATTTTTTTTTTAACAAATGATAGTATCTACACTAAGATCATCTCCAACCTTTGCGTTAAAACTTAAAACTTTAAATCCAGAAAATTTAGGTTTTAACGTAAAAACTAGGGGTGGGCACAGACCGAGCCGGGGCGAGTACAGAGATTTTGAGTTTTGGAACTGGAACCTAACTCGATCTGTTTGAAACAGGCCGGTTCGGGCCGGGTTCACAGGTCCAATTACTTTTTCTTTTTTCCCTTTTTCTAACAGATTATTTTGAAACACATAAACAAGGCAATACTGTAGGAATGCAACAACAGTTGCAAACCGAAGAAAATGCAGAATACTAGAAAGATATTTGTGGAAATGATAATTTCATTCCTTCAACTGTGGTTTAAATACACAACTGCGTACCAACTATACAAAGAGTCCTAAAGGGATTATAGATCTCCTAACTTTATACAGATAATGGAAACAAAATCGTATAATAACCTAAGATTAGGTTGCTTAGGACTCTACTTTAACAAATACTCCGAACTTCCTCGACCTCCCTCTCTTTGCTTCACTGCACTGAAGAAATGAGGCACACCACCACAATGGACCTCGCCACTCTTCCGAGGGATATCAATAAATTTATTGAGTTATGGACCCGTGGATGCATGCACAAAAATTATGGACTCACAAAGTTCTAGACCAATTTTCTTCTTCAATAAATAGAACTAGGACTCAAAATCATGGCATCATTGATTAGACATACAACGAATTTCCAGAGACCAAAATGATTCATACACAAAATCATAGCATATTGATTCAAAAACAATAAGGGATATGGGTTTATACCTTTTCTATTTTAGACTCAAAATCAACGGGTACTGACGCACAGTTCCGACTGTCGCTGGTTTGATTTCCCCTCTGTCACCAGTTCCTTTTCAAAATCAACCAAAGGATCTGGGTTTATACCTTTACTATTTTAGACTCAAAATCAATGGGTACTGACACAAAGTTTCGACTGTTGCTAGTCTGATTTCCCCTGTCTCCGATTCTTTTTCAAAATCAACTAAGGGATCTGGGTTTATACCCTTGGATTGCAAGATCCCCTACACAGACAACAACATGCATGAGACATTGTCCTTGAACTTTTCCTTATCTAACTATTGGAAACAAAATCGAAGAAGGATGAGACTGAAATTTTGCCTTTGGGGCGTCGGGTCCAAGAAAAATTTGAAGGCAATGAGTGCGGAGATTCTATGGCATGTGAGAAAGTTTGAAAGACAAAGAGAGCTCTAGAAAATTGAGAGAAATGGGGGACGCTGGAGCTTAGAATATCTCAGATATGTTGTTTTGGTGGCCCCGTGACACTAAAGTTTTGGAACCACCCCGCCCTGTAAATACCCATGCCCTGCCCCATCCTGTTTCTTCTCTACTAAATTTAGACCCGCCCCGAACCGTCTGCACCCACCTCACCCCGCAGGTCCTAGACTTGTTTACCCACTTCTACTAAAAACAGTTTTTTTTCCTCCAACCCTTCTAGGTTAAATTTTTAGCGCAAAATTATTAAAGAACGAATTTAGGATAATTTTTTTCTTAAAGTAACTAATTTAATTTTACGAACATTTTAACCTAAAAAATATTTAGATTCCGATAAATATAGAAAATCACTAAACCGAAACCATGAAACTCGTGGAACACTATGAAAGAATATGAAACACATAAAAGAATTTTTTTTAATTACTTTAGCCGTTGGATTTATATTTGGACCGTTAGATCAAATTTTTTTTTTTTACCATTGGATTTGATCATATTAGACCTTAGCTGTTTGATTCAATTAATTTATAACGACAAAACTAAAAAACATACACATATATGGTGGGCTAGCCCCACTAACCCAGGGGGAATCCTGGCCTAAATTTGCCCCAGAAATGAGTTTTGGGTTAAAACTCATATTTCCCCAAGGTTTGGAGCAAGTTGGGTAAGTTTAGGACCTAAAATCTGAGTTTTACTCTAGTGCGTTTGTTGCACCGGACTATCTCGGACTGGACTAACTTCAGGGACTAAGTTGGAATAGCTTGGCTTAGACTAAGCAGGACAAAAATAGTGAAGTGTTTGGTATGGCGCCGGACTAATAAGCCAGACATGAAAAAATATTAATTTTTATATTATAAAAGATATTTTGTAGTTATTTTAAATTTTAAAAACATAATTAAATTGCTTCTCTAATCACTATCCAAGAAGGACCCAGATGCTTCGTCTACTAATTCAATTGCCAGCAACTTTTTTATTTCTTATCGCAGCAACTCACCCAACACCAACAATAAAGAAATACCCAAATGTTTTTCTATCCCAATTCAATTGCTTATCTATTAAAGCGATTCAATTGCTTCCCTACCGCAACAACTCACCAGTCTGCGACAACAGATTTGCGAAGACCTAATTGACCCATAAATAACCAGACTTGAAACAGAGAGACCCAGAATTACCCAGTTTTTTAAGCTGCCACACATCCATCACCAACAACAGCGCTTCCCCAAAAAAAAAAATGGCGTTGTAACCGCCATTTCCCGCTGGTGGAGGAATGGCTGCACTGCAAGAGTGGTGGGAATCAATTTTGGGGGCTACATAGGAATAGCTACATCACACGGATTTGTGACGAGAGAGAGAAGAAAGAGAGATGCATGCGGAGAAGGGGTGGGCTGAGATCGTCGGCTCGTTTCTTTGTTAGTCCTGCTTAATACCAAGTGAAAGCTTGTGACTAGATATTGAGGTTTAGTGAAGTGTGAGGCGCCTCGTAGTCGAGGCGAGTCCCATTAATTCTAATCCAAGACCATGCCAAACGTAAGACTATAGTCCTAGTTAAGCCAATTCCTGCTAGTCCCTTTCTAAGGAGGTGTAACAAACACACCCAAGGGTTGGAGTAAGTCTAAGGAGTGGGGAAGTAGGCTAAGCCTTCTAATGAGCTTGCCATAATATGTAGTTCAACTTCACATTTAACGAGAATCAAACCTAAGACCTCTCACTTACAAGTGAAGACATTATTTCATACAATAAGTCATATTTCTTTACATGATGGCTTAAGACATCATTTCATCGTATAAGTGTTGTAATTCAAACTATTCATTTTCTTGATTATTATCAAAAGAAAGAGAAAAGAAAAAGGAAAAAAGGGATGGTGGGAGAAGACTTTAGGGGATGTTAAGAGGCTTTGGGGTCACGTGTCAAAGAGATGGCAAAGCAAGACGAGGTTCTTCAGGAATTGGTCTTTGGGTTTTGGAGAATTTGGAAGTGTAGAAATGATGTGATTTTTCAAGGCGAAGCTTGGAATCCGATGGAAGCAATTGAGGTTTTGGAGGAAACATGTGGGTGAGTATGGGGTACTTATGAATGAGGGGTGGGATTCATTGGATAAAACGAAGAAGAATAGGGCACGGGAGGGAGTTGGTGCAACATGAAGGTGGATGAAACTGGCTTTCGAGACGTTGAAGATTAATTGTGATGGCTTGTGGAACTCGAATACAAGACTTGGGGGATATGGTTGGGTGATTTGGGGCTGCAGGTTATTTGAGGAGAGCGGGAGGATCGGGGATGAGGGTTTTTAATTCGACGATCTTGGTGGAAGCAGAGGTTATTCGCGTGACGCTCTTGTTATGTAAGGATGAAAGATATATGAAACTCGTGATTGAATCGAATGCCAGGCATTGATTCGAATGCTTAACAATAAGATCGAAGTAGAAGCTGACTTGGAAAACCTATTTTTTGATATTGAATCGTTGGTCAAGCATATTTGGGACGTCAAAGTTGGGTTTGTGCCGCAAGGTAGCAACCTTGTTGCCCACGTGGTTGCCTCTTTTACTGCCAAACATGGTGGTCTATTTGTCGAGAATGAGATAAGCCCAGAGTTCTTGTTTAATATTCACGCTATGGATAAAACATTTTGATTATATTATAAATAAAGTCTATATTTTGACAAACTTAAAAACAAGTTCACTGCAACAGGTGTAACTTGAGCGAGTTGAAATGTCATTTCAACTTTGACTCGTAATTAATCGGTTTGTGTTTGGTTTTTTATTATATTTGGGGTTGGAAAATGCCTAAGATAAGTAAACGCTGCCACTTTGTGAAACATGCATCATGCCTTTTTCCCAAAGCGCTGCCTTCAAGGATCAACCTTTCACAGACGCCACTTCTGATAGCGCGCCTCATGGTTTTCGCGTGTTGAACTTCTACTTGAGCAGGGAAGGGAAAGTCAACCATTAATGCATGCTTGGTTGGATTTTCATGTGATTACAAGGCTGGAGGACTTTGGTTTCTCTCTAACTAAGTCGGTTAACTCCCTAGGGAAAAAGGGAAACTTAAGTTTGGTTCTCTCTCAAGCTTACCTACGTGGACTTCAAAGGTTATGGGCTTGGATCTTTGGGCTCTCAAGTAGCCCAAAGTTTTCCATAATCTTGACTTCACATAGGCCTAATAAACTTCTGTAACCATGCACACCGAAATTCACTTGACAAGTCTTGGGCATATGACTTGGTTTATTTTAGCGTGAATAGTGATTAGTGTGATAAAGTTTGGCGTGACGAATGTGATTTGTATAAATATCAAACTTAATTACCGTAGCGTGGCATGATTGTGAATATATTCCATTGTCGATTCCGCACCTTTGCATGTATTTGGGCTTGGCATAAGGCACGTATAGCGATTAGCCTCGAGAATTGACGAGGTTTGCATGTGATATTTTTGGGCCTCAACAACAGTTTATTAGTTGTCTTCTTCTGTAAGAAACAAAAAGCAACAATTAACTATAGGTCTACTAGCAAGTGGCCGTTTACAGCAGTAGTGGAAATGTGTTGAGCCCTTACATGACAACAAAGGTTCAAACCCCGTCGGTGGCTAATCTAACATCTAATCTAACAAAATCTACTGTTTAACCAAAAAAAAAAAAAAAAACTATAAGTCGACTAGATTTCTCTTCCCAATATTGCAAGAATGTCACATGTTTGAATCAATCTTCATTAGAAAAATAAAAGGGTGAGCGATATGGAAAAAAAAATTGGTGTTAAAAGAAAAACATTATGTATTTATGAATGTGTCGTGACAAATTAAATATACAAATTTCGGTCTTCTTCACAAGCACCTAAGTTTTTCCTTTGTGGAAAAAAGAAACACACATCTTTAACACTATATTTGGATAAAGAAATTTAAGATTACTAAGGAATTTTAAAATGACGGAAATTGAAATGACGGGATTTTATTTTCTAGAATTTGTGAATTTTCTTGTTTTGTTAACCTAAAAGAACAATGAAATTATCTGACAGCCCGTCCCAAATTATGTATTATAATATTTTCTAAAGTGAGAATGGACGGAATTACCCCTGCTCGTTGGTTGTTTTATAATTTGGGCTAAGGTTAGAGGCCCAAAAGTATGTTTGGTCCATTGAGGTTAGTTCCAAGTTAGTGGGAACTAAACTAAGTAGTTTTGGAGTAGGGTTTGTAGTAAACTTAGTAGAAGACCAATTGGGAACCAAAATTAGTTTTGTTTGGATTGGATGTGAGTGGGAGGATCACATGCTTGCACCCAAAACAGAAAAGGACATTCTCTCTCTTCTCTCTCTCGGACTCCTCTCTCTCACACTCTCTCTCTCTCTGAAAACGTACGGACCACACCCATTTTCACCCAAAAACTTGCAGATCGAGGTTTTGGAGAGTACCATTGTACTCCTCGTGCTCATACGAGTAGAGTAGTACCAGTTTCGTGCAAGGGAAACTTCAAAGAACCCTAGAATCTAAGTACCCCGTCGAGGTACATTAACAACCACACGGTCGTGGAAGTTTCAGGTCATTTCAGGACTTCCCAAGGTACCATCTCTTTCTTCTAAGTATAATGCTTGAGTTTTGGTTGAGTTTGGACGTCTGAAAACCATAGAAACCGAACCTTTCTCCTAAGTATAATGCTTGAGTTTTGGTTGAGTTTTGGTCAAGTTTTTAATGAATGGTTATTTTTGAATTTCAAGCTCACAAGGAGCTCTAGGACCTTCCCACGAACCTCAGAGTGGTTCGTTTGCAAGATTTGGATCACGGGAACCCCAGTTTTAAGGAGTTGCAGAGGTCATCGGAAAATCGAGGCTTTTCCGACGAGTTTCCGTCGACGTTGGATCTCGAGACAGGTATAACGCGACTCTTTAGGTTCCAAGCTTCAATTTGGTACCAATTGCGTAGAAAATGGTTTAGTTTCGAGCGAGATTAGTGGTTTTAAAAATTTCCCAGTTTTCCGGCGACGGCGACGGTGACGTTCGCCGGAGCTGAAGGTTGAAGACAGAGAATATTCCGTCAGTCTTGACGGAATATTCTCACGGCGTCAGTCAATTTTGACGGTTACCGTTAGCTTTTAATGGAATATTCCACAGAATATTCCTTACGGCGTGAACTGCAGCCGTCCGTGTGCCAGGCATGTGCCGCGCGTGGGAGGCGCGTCTGGCCGTGCCTTGGCCGGCGCGTGACGGCGCATGGAGGTTCAAAAATTAATTCTAAAAATATGGGACGATCCTGAGGTTGTGTAGATCATTTTGGTATATTCACACACCTTATTTGAGTATTGTATGAGAAGTTATTAGCTAGCTTCGTCTATGTGCTTTAAAATAACGTAATTATAGTTGTTTCTCACATAGGCGAGACCTATCCGGAGGACGAGCGCAGCCAGGCTAGGCACGGGGGCTACGATCCATCTACTTACCAGTGAGTGGGCTTTTGTTTTCCGTATATACCTATATACTATGTGTTTTTCCCAGAAAGTGCATTTTATATGCTTTATAAATGAAATGCCATGCCAATACCTATATACGTCTGATTATACATAATGAAATGGTTATGCATTATTAAATGGTTATGCATCATGAAATGGTTATGCATTATGAAATGGTTATGCATTATGAAATGGTTATGCATCATGAAATGGTTATGCATTATGGAGTGGTTATGCATCATGAATTTGTATGCGCATGATTGTTGGTGATGTGGACGCTCAGGTAAGTATCAGGTAAGCTTATGTGTGGTTAAATACAAGTTGAGTTAAGAAGAGTATAATGAGATGCATTGAGAGCTCATAAACCTGCACCCCGGTGTTAGTGCTCCCGCCCAGAGTTAGGGGCCAGTCTTTCACGTGATGTTCACCTCCCGCACCATACGCTTATCTTGGATCCAAGTTAGGTGCACAGTCCTGTCGTATAGACCACTTTCAATGGGTTCGACTAGTAGGTGACCCGCGATCATTGAAAGTGGGTTTGACTCAGACCCACGATCATTCGCACAGTCTTCACGTGATTGTAGCACTAGAGCGTACGATTTCACACCCAGTCCTGTCGTATAGACCACTATAAGTGGGTTCGACTCGTGTGCAGGCATGATGTATGAGCTAGAGATCAGCTGACGAGCTGTTGTGGTGGTTATAGCATGTGATATACTTACCTGATGAGTTGATTATAATGGAATGGCATATTATGGCATACTATGGCATATTCATGAGTTAATGGCATATTATAGCATATTCATGATTTGATTTATGCATTGAGTATAATGATGATTTCAGTTGAGTTATAGTATATGGTTATATACTATTTTCTGGGAAAGTATACAGGTTTTACGGCGAGGGGTTATAAAGATTGTTTTTGAAAAGATTTGTTTTTGCCCACTCACACTTTTGTTTTGCGCCCCTCCAAGTTCTAGGTAGTGTTGTTGGTGGCATCAGAGGCAGCAACAGTGATTCTGATAGACCTTCACTCTTGTAGGACCCTTTGGGGTGTTTTATTTAAGTACTCATTATGTTCGACTGCACCTAGACGTTAATGCTCTGATTGTGTATTAACACTTTTGGAATTTGGTTTTTATTTATTTGTAACTCTTTTTATATTAATGCTTCTGCACTGTGCACATGGTTACGTCACTATCACCTGACGGCCAGCATGCCTCGATCTCGTTCGGGGTGTGTCAAATTAAGAATGAAATTTGTTAATTTTTAACTCTCAAATTCCAAGTTCAAAGTTTTTTTTTTTCAAGTTGGGAATTTGAGGTCCCAAATTCCAAGTTTTTTACACACGGAAATTCTAAATTTCTATGTTTAGAAATCCAAACAAAGGAATTAGTGCATGTCAATTTATAAATTATGACTTTTATCTAAATTTTAAGTTTATTTCCTTGGTCCGAACATAGTGTAAATCACCAAATACTTTGTCAATGTAAGGCCATCTCCAACCGAAGGGTCCAGAGGGCCAGATGGCCGAAAATAGCTCGAAAACCGTCTCCAACCGAGGGTTAGGCCAGAGGGCTCTGGAATCTGAGAGGGTCCCACGAAATCCCAAAGGGCCAAAGGGCTAGAGGGCTGGCCAGAATTTTTTGTTTTTGTTCGATTTCTTGTCGGTTATAACCGACAGGAATAATTAATATTTTTTCAATAGTGTCGGTTATAACCGACACCAATAGCATTTTGAATATAATGGCATCGCAGGGAATCGGCGGAATAGTGTCGGTTATAACCGACACTAATAATATGAAAATTTTGAATGCAACGGCTAGCCAGTCAGCTAGCCGTTGTATTCAAATTTTTTTTTATTTTTTTATTTTTTATTTTATGAATTTAAACCTTTTTTTTTTCTTTTTTTATAACTTCCTATAACTTCTATTTTACAAAATTTGTTTCATTTTTTTTTTTAAATTCTATTTTTTTTCCTATAACTTCTATTTTACAAAATTTGATTCATATTTTTTTTTTCATATAACTTCTATTTTACAAAATTTGTTTCATATTTTTTTTAAATTCCATTTTTTTCCTATAACTTCTATTTAACAAAATTTGTTTCATATTTTTTTTCAATTCTATTTTTTCCTACAACTTCCTAGGCCATTATACAACATTAAATTAAATTAAGTAACATGAAACAACATTAAACAATATGAAACAACATTAAATAACATTAACCAACATAAAAATTATACAACATAAAAACATTTAACAACATAAAACTTAAACAACATTTTTAAAAACATTTAAAAACATAAAATGTAAGCGCCTACTCGATGCTTCTTTTGACCCAAAGATGTGCAACAAGATCTTGTTGTAGGTACTTGTTTGTGGCATGAGAACGTATCATTCTATAGCGCCTCGTGTACTCATCTATAGAGATACTACTAGTTCTTGGATTGAAAGGCAAATTAGGTCCATCATATATTTTTGCACGAGCCCTTCTTGACCTATTTGGATCTTCTTGGTCGTCATCGGACTCTCCATCAATATACCCGTCTCGATCATCCTCCACTATCATATTGTGTAATATGATGCAAGACATCATGATGGAGTCCAAATTTCTCAACTCCACCCTCTTGCTGGTTCGCTGATGATCTTCCACCGTGCTTGTAGAATACCGAAAGCTATCTCAACATCTTTCCGATATGCCTATTGGTGTAAGGTAAACAACTTTTCCGGGTCATTCCTAGGGTTTGGAATTGCTTGGACAAGTGTCGCCCACTTTGGGTAGATGTCATCTGCCAAGTAATACCCCATATTGTCTTGACTGCCGTTGATGTCGTAGTCAAGTTGAGGTGCTTTACCTTCCGTCAGGAGATTGAAGAGGGGTGAACGCCCAAGAACTGTAATGTCATTTTGGGATCCAGGGACTCCAAAGAAAGCATGCCAAATCCATGTGTCATATGAGGCAACCGCCTCTAACACAACAATTGGCTTTCTCGACCTTCCGCTAAAGCCTCATTGCCATCCGATGGGACAGTTCTTCCAATCCCAATGCATGCAGTCTAATGACCCTATCATGCTCGGAAACCCACGGTCTTCATCTTTGCGAAGGAGCCGATTCAGATCTTTTTGATTTGGCTCGTGGAGGTACTCGTCTTTGTAAACCTGAACAATTGTGACACAGAATTGTTCAAGAGTATCAAGGCATATAGACTCAGACATACCGTGGGTTTCATCCATCGAACCAACTGGGGAGCCATAGGCCATCATTCAGAGTGCAACAGTAACCTTGTGATGAGGTGAGAAACCAGGGCGGCCTGCTTTGTCCTGCTTCTGTCGAAAGTATGGATTGACTTGCTGGACATCACGAAGTAAACGCTCGAAGACATGACACTTCATCCGAAAACGACGTCTGAAATCCTCTTCTGTGTACACCGAGTTGGGGTTGAAGTAGTTGTTCATCAGATTGGCTTGCGTCATCGCTCTGTTTCGTGGTTTGTAAGATCGACCAGCAACAGAGCCACCCCATTGAGGTTGTTCCTCAGTTGGCTGACACACCATCGCCGCAACCATGGCTGCTGCTCTGTTTTGTTTGTTGCGCCTTACTTGAACTTCTTCATCAGACTCCTCATATTCTCGTCTCATTTGCACCCATTTTTCTTCCAATTTGGAATTGGATGATGATCCCCAGTTGGAATCCGAAGCGGATCCAAAGTTGGAATTCATTGCAAACTTGAATTGAAAGAGATTGAATTGAAATAGATTGAATTCAAAGTTGTGTGAATTATAGCCCAATATCCACCCTATTTATAGCAAAAAAAAAATTCAAATCCAACGGCTAGCTGATGTCACTTAGGCGTTGGATTTGAATTTAAGTTGTAGTTTTTAAATAATAAATTATGTTTGGCCCTATGACCCTCGGTTGGAGATGGAGACAAATATGACCCTATACTGTTTATTAAAATATTAATATCTTGAAGAATCTTGGAGGGCAGCCAATCTCGGTTGGAGATGGCCTAAACTCCCAACCGTCAAACACATCATTTTGCCACCTGGTAATCATCACCTAATTCTTCCTCTCACCCTCATCCGCGTCTCGGCAAGCACGGAACTAGGAAAACGCTGTCGTATAATCCATGCCCATCAGTCTCCAGTCGTTTTCGTCCCTCCTCCATTTTCCTCGCTTTGGAAACTCCTCCCAATTTCCCAAAAGCTATCTCCTCTTCAATAACTCCTCTTCAATAACTCCGCCCAACTCTCCCCTTTTAAACTCCCCACCTTCTTCCTCCGTGACCGTACACCGCCTGTCAACACCCGTCACAATGTCGCAGTCCGTACATCTCCTCACCCCTTCCAACCTCGCCATCCCAAAACACCACTCCTCCTTCCTCTCCACCTTCAATCGCCGGTTGCCAGTCACCACCACCACCATAACCGCTTCCTCTTTCTTCCCAAACCTCTCCATCAGAGCCTCCTCCCCCGACCGTGAGCTTTCCGTTCTCGTCACCGACAACGGCACGTCCTCCTCGGGGCTCCAATCCTCTGCTTCGCACGCCGACCATGCTCTTTCCAGCTCCATCGAGGTCGACGCCGTCACCGAAGCTGAGCTCCGGGAGAACGGATTCCGCTCCACCAGGCGCACCAAGCTCGTATGCACCATCGGTCCCGCCACCTCCGGATTCGACCAGCTCGAGTCGCTCGCCGTCGGCGGCATGAACGTAGCGCGCATCAACATGTGCCACGGCACCCGCGAGTGGCACCGCGAGGTCATTCAGCGCGTTAGGAGGCTCAACGAGGACAAGGGATACGCCGTTGCCATCATGATGGACACCGAAGGCAGCGAGATTCATATGGGTGATTTGGGTGGCGCCTCCTCCGCCAAAGCCGAGGTCCGTTTGTTTGCTTCTTTGTGACATTTCATCAAGCACCTTATGTGCAATGTTTCATGCTGAGTGCTGATTGGCTGATTAGTTTGGTTTTCGAATGTACAGGATGGTGAAGTATGGACTTTTAGTGTCAGAGCTTTCGGCTCCACTCTCCCCGAGCACACCATCAATGTGAATTATGAAGGTTTTGCTGAAGGTAATTAAATTAGATCACCAAATTTCTTAAATTTTTAATCTTTTCCCGCTTTGTTTTAGTTGAAATGGCGAAAATTGATGTATGATATGATGCTTGCAGATGTGAAAGTGGGGGATGAACTGCTTGTGGATGGCGGGATGGTGAGGTTCGAGGTGATCGAGAAGCTTGGTCCTGATGTTAAGTGTAAGTGTACTGATCCTGGTTTGTTGCTGCCTCGGGCTAATTTGACTTTCTGGAGGGACGGGAGTTTAGTGCGAGAACGCAATGCCATGCTTCCCACAATTTCGTCTAAGGTTTGCTCATTATTTTCATTCTTTTACATAAGAAAAACATCGAGGGACTCATCGGTTGATATATGTATTGAATTTCTAAATGTTATTTTTTGTATGTGACTTACATAGTGAGTAAAATGCATAACGATGCCCTAACGAGCGTTCTGTATGTTCCAACTTCCAAATACATATATTTGTCTAGTTATAATTATAATTGACAATTTGACATTATAACCAAGCTGGCCATTTTGACCTGTAAACCTGGTATATGATTCCGCAGGGGCTGCATTCCACTCTTTACATTGTTTTTCGAACTGTATTAGCAAGGCTTTCGAATGTGCAAGCTGAATATTGATACATTTGATGTTTCCATTAGGAATTATCAAATTGTTCAAATTGAATTTTTGAATGCATATATGCATCTTCAATCACGTCTAGTGATGGTTCTGTTGCATATGATTTTGTTTCAATATTTGTCAAAGCTTGTTCAAAACTAGTTAATTATTTAATGCCATTACTTTGAAAAGAGGAGAATAAGTTTCGAAAGGCTGAGCTAAAAGTCTAAGACTACTCTTTTATAATCATCTTTTCTTCAACTTCCCACATATGTTTATTTTCAGTTTTGAAATGACTTTCGTTTCTAAGATTCTCAAATTTAAATTATGCTACTTTCTTCTGGTAAGCACAGCTTTATCATATTATTACTATTTGGATAACTTTATTGTTGGTTTGTAAGCATGGAGTTATGGTTTCAGTGCATTAGTGTCTTCTGATATGAAGCATCCTTACCTACAGATTTCGTATCACAAAGATGGATTGTCTTTTGAGAAGATTACATAAAGGAATCCCAAGTTTTGAATATTTTCATAATTATTAATTCGTGTCACAATCTCAACTTGGTCATAAGGCTAATTCTAAACTCTAATAACCCTGTCTGGACTCTGGGGTGTGGTCTGGTCTAACTTCGATTCTTAAAAGCATATCATGAATTGGCAAACTTTGAAAAGTGTATATCATTTGTGCTTGTATATGCTAGCAATGACATGCGTGATTGTTCTTCATTTCTTCTGTTATTGCTAAAATCTACTTGTGTATTATTTCCACATAATAATATTGGTAAGTTCTTTAAACTTATTTTTTGTTCTCACACTCTTAGTTTTCAATATATTCAGGATTGGTTGGACATTGATTTTGGGATTGCAGAGGGTGTTGATTTTATCGCTGTATCTTTTGTTAAGTCTGCGGAAGTGATTAATCATCTTAAAAGCTATATTGCTGCACGGTCACGAGATAGGTAAAGTACTTAAGTCTTAATTATGTATATTATACGTATACATACACATTATATTTCGTGGTCATATGTTCTCGCTCCATTATGAAGCCTCCTTCCTGTTGTTCCTATTGAGTATTGAGTCAGTGCTCCCGTTAGGCCATATCCAACCGAAAGGGGACCAAAAGGGCCATGTTTAGCCCTATAGCCCTGCAAAAAATTATTTTTTAATGAACAATGCCAGACCATATTTTATACCATTCACAACCGAAGGGGCCAAAGGGCCGTAGGCCAAAACATAGCCCTTTGACAAAAAACTCATATTTTATACCATCTACAACTGAAGGGGTCAAAGGGCCATAGGCCAAAACATAGCCCTTTGACAAAAAACTCATCTCCAACCGAAGGGGGCAATTTTTTAATATGTTCTATAGCGAAAAGAACCTCCGAACAATAACCAACCAATAATAAAAAAGGTTGTACCTAAATCAATGTCACTAAATAGTTTAATGTTAGGTTTATCAAATAAATTAAATTCAATTACGTATATATGCAACATTCCACTGGACCAACCCCAACGATATTTTGGCTTTTGCATGCGTCCTGGTTGTATTATTAATTTTTTTAAGGCCCAAATTAAGGTTTAATTATTAGTCTGTCCACATGCATGGTATAATTCTTTTTGCAAAAGTACATAAGATAATATACTAAAAAAAGTACATAATATAAGAAAAATATATAAATAATATTATGAAATTTTAAATGTCAATACCGGGGATGGGATTACTTGCAAAATATGCAATTAAAATGTTTATTTTGTGTATGAAAAGAAGAGATAATTAATTAACTTTTTGCTAAAGCTGCTTTAATTAATTAAGTTGATGCATCACTTAAGAAGAGGTTTTACTGCAATATTGTTTCTTTCAATCGACATGTGATTAAGCATGGAGCTTGTCTGGTTTATGGGACCAGAAGGCTCTGGCTGGGCTGCTGCATTGGGTTGGCTAGCTGACTCATTTTGGCCAGCCCGCTGGCCTGGTGTCTTATTTATGGCCGGGTGAGGCCCACAAGCCCTTTGGCCTAGCCCTCGGTTGGAGGTGGTTTTCGTGTCAAAACGGGCTATATTTTGGCCTATGGCCCTTTGCTGGGTCAGGAGGCCATCTCGAACCGAAGGAGGGCCAGAGGGCTCTCTTTAGCTATATAGCCTTCCAAGAAATTAATATTTTAATGAACAATGTCATGTCATATTTCATACCATCTCCAACTAAGGGGCCAAAGGGCCATAGGCCAAACATAATTTATTATTTAAATTTAAAGACTACAACAACTTAAATTTAAAACCTACAATTTAAATTTAAAGTCTATAATCATCATCAGCCATTGTAGGATTATAGTCGGATGTAAACAACTCCCGTCGGGCCATAATTTTTCTTTTTTTCCTATCAAAATAGGCCTTACTAATTGGAGTGTAATTCAAAGTGTTCCTTTGCATGTTACTATCATCCATGTCTTCTTGAATTTGTTTTGCCCGTTCTTCGTGCCTACGGTTCCTTTCTTCCGCGGCAAAGGCATTTTGCTCCGCCATTAATTGCAATGAGGGTGTCATTTCCTGTTGAAAGGCGTAATCATCCTTTGCCTTACCTTTTTCCTTCAATTTTCGGGCCTTGTTTTGTCCCATAGCCCTAGGTATTGACTTGTCCCGACCCTGATTTTCTCGAAGAATATCAGGATAGATACGTGCTGGCCGACACCCAAGGGTGACGTAAGCCATTTATTGATTACAAGAGTAATGATTAGGAGAAAATATGCATAATTAAACATAAGAAGTTTACAAGAAACAAACAATAATACAGAATGTGGCTAGAGTGCCCAGAGCATGTTCTAACTAAAGATTACAATAAAAGAACTATTACAAGATGTCACGCAAGAAAAAGGTGCACAGCTACTGGTAGGGAAATGCCTTGAAAGGTGGATGTCTGCGGGAAAGCTGTCAACTCGCCGGAATTTCTGGGTAAACTTTAAATGAGTATAACTTCTTTAATACTCGACGAAATTGGGTGAAGCAAAAAGGAAAGTTGTAGTACTCAGCGAGACGAAGAGATTGATACCTTGCACGTCGGCCGACTCGCTGTGGTTTGGCCGGAAATTGGCTCGAAAGCTGTCGGTTCTTCGTCGGAAAATCTGGGGAAGTCACCCCGACGTTTTTCTTCGTAGATTCGACAACCAAAACACATAGATACAATCAGGAATGAATTATGAGGATAAAAAAGGAATGTTTTAGAGTGGTTTCAAAGCTCACCTACGTTAGGGTTCGTCGGAGCACATTTTGAACAGTGACGGTATCACTGTTCCGTGAGAGGGGAAGGAGGAGGACAACCTTGGTGGTCTGAGGTCACGACGAGGAGGTCCAGGTGTTCACAGATAAGGAGTTTGCAGAGAGATGTATGGAAGGATAAAGGAGAGATAGAGATAGAGATCGAGAGAGAGAGTTGCAGAGCTTCGGGAGAGGGAAAGTGTCTCGAGACAGAAGGAAGAGAGAGAGAGAGACCCGGATGACAAAAATAAAACAAGGTGGGCCTCACGGGCTCACCAATTAAGAAATAAAAACAAATTTTAAAAAGGAAAGGATCCCCAAAATTATTAAAAATACAAAAATACTCTTTTTGTACAGTAAAACTCGGGACGGGTTGTTTCAGGTATGGAACCTTCACCCGAAGACAGATTTTCTACCCTTGTTTCTTGAATGGTAGGAGATCCATGTTCATCCCCAACTGCATTTGAGGATGCATTTCCGAACACCGGCGTAGGAGCAACACTTTCTTGAGGTGGATCTTCAAATAACATCCACCCTTTACAAATTTCCCAACAATTGTGATGATTAAGGGGTTTCGAGTTGTCCTCCATATACAATTCCTCCTCTTGGCGTACCTTGAAAATATAATTACAAAAATTAAAGGAAATTAATTTATAAAATTAAATGTAAGATAATTAAATATTTAAAATAACTTGTGAAAACACTTATTTTGTCGTAGTAATTGGCTCTGCTTTCATGTCTGCTTTCGGCCTTTAACACTGCTTGATGCCATTTATTCAAACTTGGATGAAGATGTTTTTTTTTTCCATCTTGAAGAACAACTCTCGTGGCTTTGGGAATTCGGTGGAGTGGTGCCTTCGTAGAACTCATAGGTACTTTTTGGACGTACGAGTCCAAACACCTTCACTTATTTGAGAACTTCCCCTCACACTATCTTCCGAGACCCATCTATAAGCCCTGCAAAGAGCTTCATCTTCTTTTCGGGTCCAAGCCCTACCTTTTATTGCAGATGAAGTCATTTGAAAATTATTGAAAAAATTGAAGGAAAGATTGGTGGAAGAGGTAAAAGAATAGAATGTGAAGAATTGAAATAAAATGAAGTAAGATTGGAATGGTGAAAATTATGTGCAAAATGGTGTAGGAATGGCTTAGTAGGTATTTATAGGAAAAAAATGGGAATTTTTTAATTTTTAAATTTTGTCCAAAAAAATCCAACAGGTCATTTGGCGTCAGCTAGCTGTTGCAGCTGGCGTCAACTCCAGGTAGCCGTGTACTCAAAAAATGGGCCGGCTCGGGGCCTAGCTGGCTGGCTCCTTTGGGCTAGCCGGTTGGCCTGATTTGGTGTTTTTGGCCCGGTCAGGCCCACAAGCCCTTTGACCTAACCCTCGGTTGGAGACGGTTTTTGTGTCATCTCGGGCTATATTTAGCGCTATAGCCCTCTGGTCGGATCGGTTGGAGATGGCCTTAGTTCTTTCAGTGTTAAGAGATTTGATATTTCTTTCCACCACCTATATATATTTTGTAAGGCTTGTGGTTTGTGAAATTTCTTTTAATATGTTGGTTGTGCAATCATTTTAATTGAATAATTAAAGGTTAATATACCTATGTGCCACTTGAATTGGATATACTCAGATAAATATCATTCCTACTGAATATTTTGCTCTACTTTGTCCAAGATGGTTAACATGTGTTCCTCATTTAAGATAATTTTTTTAAATCATTTTGCTGCAGCGATGTTGCTGTCATTGCAAAGATAGAGAGTATTGACTCGCTAAAGAACTTGGAAGAGATCATTCAAGCATCAGATGGAGCAATGGTAGCAAGAGGAGATCTCGGTGCTCAGATACCACTAGAACAGGTCCCAGCAGCCCAGCAAAAGATTGTTCAAGTTTGTCAGCAGCTAAATAAGCCAGTCATTGTGGCTTCTCAACTACTTGAATCTATGATTGAATATCCTACACCCACTAGAGCCGAAGTGGCTGATGTTTCTGAAGCAGTGAGGCAGCGTGCTGATGCTTTGATGCTTTCTGGTGAGTCGGCTATGGGCCAGTTCCCAGAAAAGTCATTGGCTGTTCTCAGAAGTGTTAGTCTGAGGATTGAAAGATGGTGGAGGGAAGAGAAACGTCATGAAGCTATGGAACTGCCAGCTATTGGAACTTCATTTTCTGACAGTATTTCAGAGGAGATCTGCATTTCTGCTGCCAAGATGGGTAAGTATTCACTAAATACGTTTCTAAGTGAGCTAAGCTAAGCGGTCATCTGTTTGTTTGCATGTGTAATAGTACTATGGTTAGGGAACTCCCTGGGTTGGTCGTGTCTGTCAATATAAACTACTTATAATAGATCTACACTGAGAGTCTTGATGTAAAAGGCTCCTGTGTTCTCTTAGGGTGGATTTATGCCAGGATTTCCATCTAGTGTAATATAAATCGCGTCTTTCACTATAAGTAATAAACTAATAACAAAAGCAAATTTATCACCAAACACACACCACCCACATGAAAGTAATGCATATGTGATTTATGCATCTATTTTAAACATTTTAGTTCTTGCATGTCTTCACTTATTCTCAGCCTCCTCTTAAGATGGCTAATTCAAAGGAATGATTATATTAGTATTGAGTTTATTGATCCTTTCTGTTGAATTCTATTCTTGTTTTAGTCATCGCTTTTTCTGCATTTGGAACAATATCTTGATGTGGTTTGCATTTTGCAGCCAATAATTTGGAGGTAGATGCTCTTTTTGTCTATACAAAGACAGGTCACATGGCATCTCTCTTGTCTCGCTGCCGGCCAGACTGCCCAATCTTTGCTTTTACTAACACAACATCTGTACGGAGACGGCTGAACCTACAGTGGGGTCTGATACCGTTTAGGGTGAGCTTCTCCGATGATATGGAGAGCAACCTTAATAAAACCTTCTCGCTGCTGAAGGCCAGGAATTTGATCAAATCAGGCGACCTTGTTATTGCTGTCTCAGACGTCTTGCAGTGCATCCAAGTTATGAATGTTCCTTGAAAACTGGATTTCGTTTAGCTTGGAAGCATTTTCTCGATCCTTCTAGATTGTGTCATCTATCAAACTGCTAAGTTCATTGCTTTTGGTTGAAAGAAAAAAGGGGTAATCTGGAGGTGATTCAGCTTTCGCCTAATGATCTTCCCGAAGCAGGCCTCAAGATCCATCGTAAAGTTGAGAGGGTTTCTTTCTGCCACTTGAGCTGCCTGGTATTGTTCATGAATTACCTTGTGAAATAGTTTGCTTAATTAGTTTTAGGGTTATGACGAGAACCGTGTCGTTGGAAGGCAGAGAAATATCGTTATGTTTTGGGATTACAGAAATAATGTTCCTATGTATTGTTTTGATGTGTTTCTAAAATTCGATCAAGCATGATCAACAATTACCATTTTCAAGTTACTGTTTAATGTCACCCCAATGGTTTTTGAAATTGAATGTATCTGGGTTTTTCATGTTGTTGAAATAAGTGGATGTAATTCATTTAGATCGTTGTAATTTTATTTTGGATAAATTACATTTTACCCCCTTAGGTTTGGGGTCGATTTCAATTCCTTACATCTTTAAAACATTTCATTTTCATACCTCATATACTATTTTATTTCAATATAGTACTTCATTACATTTTTCATCCATTGATTCGTTAAAAGCTGATGTAGCTACCAAATTTGTGTCACGTGGCAAAAAAGTATTTTTTCTTTCATTTAAAATATTATAATAATTTACCCTATTTATTATTTAAAAAAAAAAAACCCAACTTCTTTTCGAGCCCTTCCCTTTCCTTGCAACCCTGACACCCCATTCCCCCCACCCCACCTCCCCCGCAACCGCCAAACAACCCTCCCTCCCTTCTCTCTCCACGGTCGACGCCCTCGCAACCCTTCATGCCATTGCAAACTTGTCGGCAACCCATCTTCCCCGACCTTAGTCCCCTCCCTCTCCTCCCTCCAAGCTT
This sequence comes from Cotoneaster glaucophyllus, assembly GCA_036320875.1. NCBI lineage: Eukaryota > Viridiplantae > Streptophyta > Magnoliopsida > Rosales > Rosaceae > Cotoneaster > Cotoneaster glaucophyllus. Next base: position 18,492,955 of record CM070069.1, on the reverse strand, counting down.
TGCGACTCTTGCAAGATCTCCCTCTCCCGATTCATTCTCTGCCTACCTTCCACGACCTTCTCAGCCTCCAAATCAGTCTTCCTTTTCCTACCACGCTTTTTCTTCTCAGCCACAACAGTAACCCCTTCCACTTCCCTTTTCAACCCTTCACTCTGATTCTCCAAACCCACCTCCTCCACCTCTAAATCACCATCCTTTTCGACACTGGTGACAGACCCATGATTTTCCGGCACCTTTCTGGGTCTTCCTCTCCCTCTCCCTCTTCCCCTTGCCATCACAAACACAAATCCTCAACTCTCTCTCTCTCTCTCTCTCTCTCTCTCTCTCTCTCTCTACTTTGGCTCTGGAAAGGAAAGCAAAAAGTGTGTTGTTTGTGTGTGGGAGAACTCAAAGAAACCTATTTATGGGAACCTTAAATGTCTCTCGGTTATTAAGGTGTTATGGGGGGGGGGGGGGGGGAGAGTGGAAGGTACTGAAGATGGAGGGGGTTGCGGGGGAGGTGAAGATGGTGGAGGAGAGGGAAGTGGGTCGGGGGAAGTTGGCTTTTGGGTTGGGTTTTTTTTTAGTTTTTTGCCACGTGGCACAAATTAAGCAGCCACATCAGCAAAAATGTGACGGCCACGTCAGCTCTTAACGGATCAATGGATGAAAAATGTAACAGAAGTACTATATTGAAATAACATAGTAGGTGAGGTATGAAAGTGAAGTGTTTTAAAGATGTTGTAAGGAATTGAAATTGACTCCAAACCTGAGAGGGTAAAATGTAATTTACCCTTTTATTTTTTCACGTAGCCACATTGATTGGATTGGATATGTGCTTTTCATCGATCCATTCGAGTTTGAATCTCTTTTTATAATCTAGTGGAATTTGAGGTAGAATAATGAACAAATATAACTTCATAATATCATCAAATATGTAAGGGTAAATTACATTTTAACCCCTAAGGTTTGAAGTCGATTGCAACTTCTTACAACATCTTTAAAACATTTTAAATTCATACATTTACTTATCATTTTATTTTAATTTTATACATCCATTATAAAATCCGTTAAGTAAATCATTAAGTGAGGACGTGGCAAATATAGGATCCACATTTGTGCTGACGTGGATGCCAAATTTCCACGTAGTAAAAAAAAAAAATTATGCATTTAAAATATAATAATTTACCCTATTAAAAAAATAAAAAATAAAAACTGAAACCCATATTCCCGACACCTTCTCCCTCTCCTCCACTCTCTTCACCTCCTCTCCCATCCAAAAAACTCACCCCATCCTACCCCACCCCCAACTCCCCCGCAAACCCAAAACCCCAATAATCTTGATTCTCGAGGCCTGTCGTTATTATTGATAGGAACTTTGGCCGATCCAGAGGTTATGGCTTTGTGAGTATTTCTTCTTTTCACTTTATGGTAGTTTGTTTTGCAAATAAAGAATCAATGGTAGTGGGATTGTTATGTCTCACTCACAACTTTTAGAATGACTTGGTTTCTGGGTTTTGGGTAGGGTTTTTTGGGGTTTTGGGTGGGGTGGGGCGGATTTTTTGGATGGGAGGGGAGGTGAAAAGAGTGGAGGAGAGGGAGAAGGTGTCGAGGAAGATGAGTTTCAGGTTTTTTTTTTTTTGGTTACATGGCATAAATTCGGCAGCCATGTTAGCACAAATGTGGATCTCATATTTGCCACATCATCATTTAACGGATTTTTTAACGGATGCATGAAATTGAAATAAAATGATAAGTAAATGTATGAAATTTAAATGTTTTAAAAATGTAAGAAATTGCAATCGACCCCAAACCTGAGGAGGTAAAATGTATTTTACCCAATATGTAAGCTTGGGCATTCATTGTTGTATTGGGCTTTGAGCGAATATGCCTTTTTTTTCTCAATTGCATACTGGTGCGAAAATTCTAGATAAGAAATGAGTACAGTGGCATATATTCAAGCAATAAAAGATATGTATGATAGAGCAACGACTTACTAAGAACTCAAGGATAAACTGAAAGTTTTCACATAATCATATGATTACACCAAAGTTCATATTTAAGTCCTCTATCTTTTTGTATTGGTAAGACAAGTTAACATGACATATCCAAGATGATATCACTTGGTGTATGCTTTTTGTAGATAATATAATTCCGATAGATAAAATGCAAGAGAGAGTGCAAAGCTTAACTTTTAGCGGAAAGTGTTTGTGGATGCAAATTTCTTCCTCCTTGATCTTGGACAAAATTGCACCTACAAAACAATTAACACCTTTGGTCAAGGCCAAGAGCCTCACGCGCCCACGATGAATGGGGGGGCTTTGGCCGAAGAACCTCCGATGCAAAAGTTAGAATTTAGAGAGAAAGAGTGTTTAGAGAATTTTGGAATTTTTGCAAGAGTGTTGGAATGACTCTTTTGTGAAAATGGGAGCATATATATAGGGTTAGGCCGGTCCACTTTTGAGAGAAAGTGGCCAGCCATTAGGTTGACTTTGTGGTTGAATTTTGGTTTAATTAGCCAATTTATTATGATTAATTGGCTAATTAAACATAAAGGGAATATTTTGGTGGTTATAGAATTAATTGGCTAGCTTAATTAGGGTAGTTGAGAGGGAGAAATGATAGAAAAGGTAGGAAGCATGGTAGACTCCTTTTTGGATGGGTATGGCAGGCCTTGACTTTGATTTTGGGTGTAATTGGTGACTTAATTGATAATTAATGGATTAATTAGAGAATTAATTCATTAATTAGTCAATTAAGATAATAATTTTATTAAAAGAAAGGTTTTTGGAGGGTACCTTGTGGAGTAAATGTATTGAGGATGAAGAAATTGATTTAAGAATAAATACCTATTTGGGCACCTTGGGTTTGATTGAAGGATGATTCTCCAATGCTTGCGCGTAGGAAATCCGGTGTGCCTCGAGGGTAGTTTTGTCCTCTTTTGCTACAAAATCCACGTGTCGCCTTGTGATTATTTTTGGCTCCACAAATGCCCCCACACCTGTTGAGCTGCTCGCAGGAAAGGGCAGCATGTGTAGAGATCTTCTTGCTTTAGGAAACATAGGCTTGTTTCCTATTTTGATGTAGATTCCCTCTTTAATTGGAAATTAGGTCCTTCTAGGAAATGGAAATAAATTTGCCCTCAAAGCCTATTTAAGTCCACCTTAAGTGGGTTATTAAATCAACTTTGGAGAGCAATTTATTCTACCCTTCAAGAGAGAGAAAGCTTAGAGGATATTTGTTCCCCTTCCTCTAACAATCTTCTACATCTTGCCCGTGCAAAAGACCGTCTTTCGTTGATTTCTTCGTCTTCTCCGTGCCACACTGATGTACGAAAAATTTAATTTTTCTTATCTTCTTCTTGGATAGTGCTTGTCGCGGGGCAACCGTCGGGGTGGTGCGACATGTCGGCTGGCAGGGGCCAGGAGTCGGCTCGGCATGGGCTGATGAGGTGTTGTGGTAAGGGCCACTGCTTGGGTTGCTTGGCTTGGCAAGAGCCAATGGCAGCTTGAGCGGCTGGGGCCGCGAATTGAGGCGCTGGGGCGCAGTGCTAGGGTAGTCGCATGGCTCATATCCTTTAGGCTCTTGGAGCTGAGGCGGGCCAAGCTGGCGATTGAAAGAAATGAGGAGGTCACAAGCTTCATGGGCTGATGGAATGCTAGGCATGCAGGCCTCCTGCCTGCTAGAATGGTGGGTTGAGCTCCTCTCCTAAGTATCGTGAATAGCGTTAGCTGCTTAGTCCTCTTTGTCGGGAGAGAAAGTAGGCTGCTCCCGAGAGAGGAGGTAAAGAGGATCAAGGCGAATGCATTGGCTTGTCTGAACGCTGTCGTGTAGCCTATTATGAATGAAGGTGGAAAGAAGAGATCTTCCCGTCTGCTCAAGAGATGTCGGTTGGGAAAAACTGAAGACTTCATCCTCTGCTTGTGAGGGTCCGCCTACTGTCGAGAGGTTTGTGATTGACATGACTTCTTCCAATGGGAAGAGAAATGAAGATGCTAGATCTGAGCATGTGGCGCCTGCCATGTCGAGGATGGCTTGTACGATTGCTGATAGAATTGCTCAGTGTAAAGGTCCTTTCATGCCCTCAGTGCCTAAGTCTGTACCAAGACGTCCGTTGAGAGCCAAGTCTGGTTCACCTTTGGAGAAGCTTGCTATTATAAAGAGCAATAAGATGAACTCTGTTGCTAAGGTGGCACCAAGACCCTACTTCCTCTGCTACCGAGACTGATTCGCCTGCTGGGAAGGAAGAAATTGCCTGCTGTGGGCAGCTGTGAGAAATCCATTAAGCCTGCTTCTAGGGAGGCTGATGAGATTTGTGTGCTCTTGAAACCAGATCTGTTTGAAGACATGGACGCTTGTGCCAAGTTTGTTGATGGCGTTAGAAAAGTTTGCTTGCCCAAGTTCCTTTGCGAAGCATACGACGCAATCTTCTACATCTTGCCCGTGCAAAAGACCGTCTTTCGTTGATTTTTTTGTCTTCTCTGTGCCACACTGATGTAAGAAAAATTTAATTTTTCTTATCTTCTTCTTAGATAGTACTGTCGTAGGGTAACCGTCGGGGTGGTGCGGCATGTCGGTTGGCAGGGGCCAGGAGTCGGCTCAGCATGGGCTGAGGAGGTGTTGTGGCAAGGGCCACTGCTTGGGTTGCTTGGCTTGGCTAGAGCCAATGGTAGCTTGAGCGGCTGGGGCCGCGAATTGAGGCGCTGGGGCGCAGTGCTAGGTAGCCGCATGGCTCATATCCTTTAGGCTCTTGGAGCTGAGGCTGGCCAAGCTGGCGATTGAGAGAAATGAGGAGGTCGCAAGCTTCATAGGTTGATGGAATGCTAGGCATGCAGGCCTCCTGCCTGCTAGAATGTTGGGTTGAGCTCTTTTGCTGAGTATCGTGAATAGCGTTAGCTGCTTAGTCCTCTTTGTCGGGAGAAAAGTAGGCTGCTCCCGAGAGAGGAGGTAAAGAGGATCAAGGCGAATGCATTGGCTTGTCTGAACGCTGTCGTGTAGCCTATTATGAATGAAGGTGGAAAGAAGAGATCTTCCCGTCTGCTCAAGAGATGTCGGTTGGGAAAAACTGAAGACTTTATCCGCTGCTTGTGAGGGTCCGCCTACTGTCGAGAGGTTTGTGATTGACATGACTTCTTCCAATGGGAAGAGAAATGAAGATGCTAGATCTGAGCATGTGGCGCCTGCCATGTCGAGGATGGCTTGTACGATTGCTGATAGAATTGCTCAGTGTAAAGGTCCTTTCATGCCCCTCAGTGCCTAAGTCTGTACCAAGACGTCCGTTGGGAGCCAAGTCTGGTTCACCTTTGGAGAAGCTTACTATTATAAAGAGCAATAAGATGGACTCTGTTGCTAAGGTGGCACCAAGACCCACTTCCTCTGCTACCGAGACTGATTCGCCTGCTGGGAAGGAAGAGACTGCTTGCGTGGGCAGCTGTGAGAAATCCATTAAGCGTACTTCTAGGGAGGCTGATGAGATCTGTGTGCTCTTGAAACCAGATCTGTTTGAAGACATGGACGCTTGTGCCGAGTTTGTTGATGGCGTTAGAAAAGTTTGCTGCCCAAGTTCCTTTGCGAAGCATACGACACTAATATAGAATGACTGATCTGCTTGCTACGATGCAGAAATAGCAAGGCTGCCAAGGAGGTGGCGAAGACTGTGGCAGCTGGAGCTTATTCCTCGACTGAGGAGATTAAGAGGTTGCATTATGAGCTCGTTGCTTTGAAGGGCTCTAATATCTCTGCCCCCACTTCTTTGCAGCTTGAGACCGCTCATCGAGAGGTCGTTGACTTGAAGACTAGGCTTGAAGCGATCCAAGTTAAGTATGAAAGTGCAGAGAATGAGATCGGATGTTACATACCTCATATTCAAGATTTAGAGTGTGTCGTTTCTGAGCTTCGTTCCGCTGCTTATGCAAAGGATGAAGAGTTGATTGCTGCTTATAATCAAGTGATCCACTTCAAGAAAATCGTCGATAGTCTTGAACCCCAAGTGTTGGAACTTCAAGGTGTACTGAAGATCAACGAAAGTCTGAAGAAGCAAGTGGATGAGCTGCAGCGCGTCCGTGTTGGTCTGCTCGATAAGGATGGGCTCGAGGTTTCGAGACCTTCTTTATTTCTCTAGAAGACTTGTTCACCTTTACTTTTGAGGCCTCCATTGGTGAAGTAGTCGGAGATGTTGGTGCCCAGGCTAGAGCAGTCGGGGTGAAGCGACGGATGGTGCTGCTGCTGAGAATGTCGCGGCTGCTGAAGGTGTGGCGACTGAGTAGTCGTGGAGTGTCCAAGCTGCTGAAGAGTAGTCTTCTAGGTAGTCTTTAGGATTTTCTTTGTTTCCCTCATTGCTTTTTGCGTTGCTTGAACTCCTTTGGTCTTTGCTAGTTGTTTATCAATTTTGCTTGAAAATTTAATAAACGCCCTTCGCTTTTCTCCATCTTCGCTTCTTTTGTTCATGCCCTAACCTTTAGACTTTATAGACCAGTGGCAGGCATGCTACTTTTTTTATAAGCAGACAGGCCGCGTAGCCTATGTAGTCGTAGGTGTTGGTGTAGAACTTTGCAAAGTTTTTTTATGTGAGACTCTTCTACGAGTGTGGATCTATTGCTCTCAATGAAAGCACCAATTTGTGGATGCAAATTTCTTCCTCCTTAATCTTGGACAAAATTGCACCTACAAAACAATTAACACCTTTGGTCAAGGCCAAGATCCTCACGCGCCCACGATGATTTGGGGGGGGGGGGGGGGTTTGGCCGAAAAACCTCCGATGCCAAAGTTAGAATTTAGAGAGAAAGAGTGTTTAGAGAATTTTAGAATTTTTGCAAGAGTGTTGGAATGACTCTTTTGTGAAAACGGGAGCATATATATAGGGTTAGGCAGGTCCACTTTTGAGAGAAAGTGGTCAGCCATTAGGTTGATTTTGTGGTTGAATTTTGGTTTAATTAGCCAATTTATTATGATTAATTGGCTAATTAAACATAAAGGGAATATTTTGGTGGTTATAGAATTAATTGGCTAGCTTAATTAGGGTAATTGAGAGGGAGAAATGATAGAAAAGGTAGGAAGCATTCCTTTTTGGATGGGTATGGCCAGCCTTGACTTTGATTTTGGATGTAATTGGTGACTTAATTGATAATTAATGGATTAATTAGAGAATTAATTCATTAATTAGTCAATTAAGATAATAATTTTATTAAAAGAAAGGCTTTTGGAGGTTACCTTGTAGAGTAAATGTATTGAGGATGGAAGAAATTGATTTAAGAATAAATACCTATTTGGGCACCTTGGGTTTGATTGAAGGATGATTCTCCACTGCTTGCGCGTAGGAAATCTGGTGTGCCTCGAGGGTAGTTTTGTCCTCTTTTGCTACAAAATCCACGTTTCGCCTTGTGATTATTTTTGGCGCCACAGTGTTGAATGTAAAGGTCTTCGCCTAAGTAGGTCAAAGATAGAGTATATGAAGTGCAAGTTTAGTGGAGGTCCAAATGAGATAGTAGTGAGAAATGGAGATCAGGAAGTACGAAAGAGTAAACATTTTCGTTATTTTAGATTCCATCTTGCAAAAAGACGGAGAACTGGATGGAGATCCCAACCATAGAGTACAAGTTAAGAAGTGAAAGAGTGCATCATGTGTGTTGTGCGATCGTCGTATGCCACTAAAGCTTGAAGAAATTTTTTATAGGACGACAATAAGGCCATCAATACTTTATGGCAAGGAATGTTGGGTAATAAAAAAGTAGCATGTGGAGTAAATAAATGTAGCTGAGCTGACAATACTCCGTTGAATATGTTGACACACAAGCAAGGATAGGTTTAAGAACGGGGACATCAAGAATAGAAAATTTTGCCAAATTTGAATTTAAGGAAAGCTAATGAAAATAGCTTTAAAATTTTGAATCTTAATAAAAAAAACATTTACTTGTTGTAGGCATAATTTACTGAACAATTATTGAGGCCATACAGAGATAGGGGGTGCGGCACATAGAGAGAAGAAGAGAGAGATGTGTAATTATGGGTGTATCAGCCCAGGATGGGTGCCTCGTTAAAACCTAGTTAGGTAGCAAAAACCCAGTGGGAAAAATGCTCCTAATTGTAGGGAAAAAGAGTACATTAAGATCAAGTGAGTATACTTCTGGATACTCCCCCTGAGTTTGACATAACTTCCAAAATGAGAACTACACGCATTGCATATGATAGTTAGGCATACCAATTCCTCGGACAAGCTTCTGGAAGGTTGACTTCGGCAGTGGCGTCATGTAGAGGTCGGCAAGGTTGTCTGGGATCGGCTTGCATGACTTCAATCTCTGATGCTTTGCTAATGTAGATGTAGACGCAATATGTCTTGGCGTTGACTTCTTGATATATCATGGCTTGGTCGAGTTGATACATGCGGCATATTCTTCATGGATCGTCGCTGGGACTCAACTATGGATGAAACACAACAAGTACTTCGAATATGCTCAACAAGAACTCCTAACCATGTCTCATGTGTGGTGTAGTGAAGTGAGTCTTGGAACGATTTGAAGATTTCGCAACTAAGGTCATATCATGGACCTCCAAGATATTGCGATATCCCTAATGGTAAAGACATAACCATTCGGGGATTTTGCCTTGTGCGGGTTTGATAAGTAACCTGCCTCAGCATAACAAACAAGACAAGCATCATTCCGAGGATAAGGGGGTCGGATCCGCTTGAGATGTGTTGGGATTTGATTTGCCCAAATTCGTAGTACCTTTAGGGTACGTCTTTAATACCAATTTAGTGGTTGCGTGTAGGCGCGGTGCTGCATCTTTACCAATAGATCAACAGCGAAGGAGATGTCCTGTCTAAATACAATGAGCTAAGTACAACGAAGCACACAGTTGAACTTAGATATGGAATTTCGGATTCCATAACCTCTTCAAGGTTCTCATTTGCATATAACGTATGGACGATCAAAGGTATACTTAAAGGTGACACATTCATGGTGTAGTTCGACTGGTAGACCAAAATACCGTCAGAACAATGCTTCAACTTCAGGTCAAGGCATAAACGAGTTTTCCTAAGATCCTTCATCTCAAATTTCGTCTTCAGGTGCGAGTCAGTTTTCTCAAGCTCTTCTAGAGTCTTAGTGAGATTCGTGTTAATGACATAAACTGTAATTCTAGCAATTCGAAATAAGACTTCATAGTTTAACACGCAAAGGCATTCATTCATATTCCTGACTGATCAAATAATCACGTAGATGGGTATACCACATCCGTCGGATTTTTCAATCCATAAGTGAACACCTCAAAACGAGTTAAGTGGGTGTTCTGTGGTTTGGAACTATTTGAACCAGTCCATGTAATTCTTTGGGAACTTACATGTAAATCTCCTTATCTATATCCCCATGGAGAAACACTAACCACATTTCATAATGCTGCTATTAATCACAGGACGTTTTGAGAGAAACCTTGCGCCGTAAGGCGTGCATCATATCGCACTATTTCATTCATCTCATAACGCTTCCTTTCCCACTTGTAACATAACAGGGTTACCTTGGGTAGTGTAGGAACAACATGTCCAATACACACTTTGGTAAGGAATTTGACATGGATTGTAACTTTAGTTGTCCAATCAGTTATACGTTGTCACTTAATCAACGGAACACGGTTCAATATCGCTTTTCATTTATGTCGGTAGCTACCATATAAGTGAAAACATCATCGATGATAATCTCATTTCAATTCCATTTAGCTCATCCAAACTAGTATACTGGACCAAGAACTTCAAGTCTCGGGAGTAATTCGGATTAATCTTATGAGATGGAAATGATTTGAGATAGCGATCGAGTTTAGATTCATTGTTGTGTCGTGTCTTCCTCTTTTAGGGAAGTGAATCCTACGAACCGAATGATCTGTCGTGCTCCAGGCCAAGATAGATTGATTGGCTATCCGCTGGTGTATCGAACCATCCAAACTGTCCAACAGGGGCGGCACACCCTCCAGGGATGTTGACTAGATGTCCGTTAAGTATGTCTATCCTTGTAGGCATGTTTGCAGCTGGTATATGATCTCGTCACTTTAGCTAGATCAGAGGAATGCGTCTGGAGCAACATTCTGAAATATAGAATTCATCGCACTTGTGCGGTATGGGGATCGAGATGAGACATAGTGGGCAACGTCCACGCAAATTCGCGCCGTTCTACAGGAACGTTGACGTTCTTACCTCCCCCTAACGGTGGGAAGACTTTCTCATTAAAGTGACAACCTGTAAATGAACGGTAAAGAGATCGCGTGCAAGGGCTCGAAGAGAGCTAGTGTGAAGGAGAATCATGATCGACAAAAGATACACATCCTTCTTTGAGGACCCATGGTGGTACGTTACGGCGGCACAACTTGGCACATGGAATACACACCCAAATGCGTAAATACGAAAATTGTCAGGTTCATACCCTAGTAACCAACTGTAACGTCATATAGGTTAGGTGGCAATGGGCCTCAAGGCAGACCAACATAACTGCGTACAAGGATTGCATAGCCCTAGGCAGAAACCGAAAACTTGGTACGTGTACCAAAATTTGGGTAATCATTTAAATTGCGCTTTATGATCGCTAAGGCGAGGCTATTGAGGGTGAACATGAGAATTCGATGTTCAATTAGAAACCCAAAACGACATGCAATACTTTATTGAAAACTGTCGATATAAACTCCTTGACATTATCCAATATCCCGGACCTTAAGGGATAAGTAGGGTGGTGAGCCCTTAATTGGCCAGGGGGTTTAGCAGCAATGTGTGTGGACAAACATGTGACCAGTTTGTCGATTCATCAACCAAAACCATAAGTATTTATATGGTCCGCATTTTGGTTGGATTAGTCCACGTATATTCCTTGAATCCACTATGAAAAAGAGTCGTTTCGTATCCTTTGCAAGGGATGATTTAGAAAATCAAATTTCACAAACGAGCAGACTTTGGCAAGTGTGCTTGTAGGCACAAGATCCTTACTTCGGGTAAGGAGATGCGTCGTAGCATCGTTGGTCGACCTAAGTGTCCCAAAAGATCGTGCCAAAGCAAGTAAACTACTCAATCACCTAGCTCCAGGGCGACCACATATGGCGTGTGCCCAGTTGGGGGACAACCTATTGGCCCTAAATCAAAGCTTCAGGCTCATTTTTGGAGGTGGTGCAAAGATATTTCACTCTATTTTCTTCAGTGGTTTCATTTATGATCATTGTCATCTCGAATATCCTTAAAAACTCATCATCAGGGAGAATTTAAGGTCCCTTAAATGGTGATGCAGTACCATTCATACAACGAGGAGCATGCCAAATGCTCTTAATCAGGTTGGCTAGAACTGAAGTCGTTGTTAGAGATGTGATTTAGGTGTAAAGTTAGTGTGCGTAGTACGCATTCATCCAGACGACTAACTTTCCGACATTCCTACCTAATCATGTGTTTAATTGAATCAGTCACATGTACTAAGAAACATGATTGAATTAACTCATATTCGAGGACAATATCAATAAGATTATCCATAAGTAAAACATACACCAAACTTGAATCCAAGAACATGGAAAAATGTTCACAAAGTAAATGGTTTAAGAGGATTCGGCCAACAAGGCCATCCATGTCAAAATTCTACTCTTCCAATGATGTTTGGTGGAGCAAAATCAGTCTCACATATTGACTATGAGAATGGTACTCCTCAACGACATTGGTAGAGGCACGAACAGGTGCATAAGCAACGATCTATTCCATCGAGACGGAAGTAGATTATGCAGGGTTGAGGTTTGGGAATACTATCCCTTATTCTTGAAGTTTTAGGTCTTAGGTACCAAGGATCATGCTTCGGGCATGATGCCACACCTTGGCAAGCCCTGATTCTACCATATGTTGTAAAAACAAACTCGAAATTGGATTGTGAGAGAATATGCCATTCGGTGTATCCCTGCCGAAGCAGTGCATCATCATTTGGTAGGCTTTGATTGAACTGGGTCGAGCTATTCGGTAGACTCCAGCCAAACTAGGTCCATACTTTTCTCTCACGTTTGGGGTAGTAATCAGATCCGAGAATTTGGTAAACTTCCGCTTTCTACACTGCTGTTTCAGAGGCGAGTTAGAAACATGGAAAGACGAGAAAAGTATTCTCCAATCAAAATTCGATCGGATTTATAAACTTCAGAATTGTACTCATTCATGGACGTAATCATGGTGTGCTTCAGGCAATATCTTTCATGATTAGACGGTCCGTATGAGCGAGCCAAAGAGCCATGGAATCCTCGATCGGGAGGTATTTCCATTTGTAATGCTTCAGGCATAAGTCTTCGAATGAAGATCATGGCGAAGGTTTATTCAGCTATTCCTTGCCATTGTTGGCTTCAATGGTTTCTCAGCTTCTTGATAGTCAAGTGAAGATTCACGTCTTGTACCCCACATAAAGTGGTTTTGAATATAAACATCCAAATCAGGAAAATCGAACTTGTGACGGTTCGACAATCCACTGAATTAGAGGGAACAAGGTTGTGATTGGTGCTATGGGAATGAAACATCCACATGCATCATAGTTAGAACATTCGAGTTCTAAAACATGGTTTTCATGAAAAACATCGGGTTTTCATGGGTGTATTGTTTTATGAAAACTTCGGGTTTTAAAGGCACTAAATTTGAAACTACAGGTTCAATTTAGTATATGAACGTTCAGTTCATAAAAGAGGGGTTCCTGCAAGAAAACAGAATGCAATATGCTGATTTAAGTGTAGTGGATTTGAGTTTCTTCAGGAACTCAAGTGTGAGTGCTTCGGGACTACGAAAGTGAGTCAACGGTTCAAAGAAAAGAAATAAATTATTGAATCGTTAATGTCCAAAAGTGATCTTCAGGTCAATAATTTTGGATTCATTATCAGATTAATGGAGTGCAGGTCACTTTCATTTGGGGTTAATCGTAGAAGCAAAATAATGACTTCGGGCCAAATAATTAAGAAAATTAAGCCTAAATAAGGCTTAGCCGTGGGCACCCCAACCTAGTTGGGTGTGGACAAAAAACAGAATGGGCCAAAAAGCAGATTTTGGTCGTGAGATTCATGGTAGCCCAACAAAGATCTGATGGTTGCTGTCCAAAAAGAAGGGCCTGCAGCAAAGCTGCAGGTTTGGGCTCGGGTTATGGCTGCAAGGAGCAGCCCATATATGCGTACAACCTGCAGGCTTTGCAGCAAATGACTACAAGCCCATGCAGGGCAGCGGGCCAGGGAAAAAATAGAACCCAACAGCGCTAGGCTTGCTGGCAGGGGCACGAAGGAAGCCCATGCGTTGTGTGAAGCTGCTGCAAGCAATAGGGAAGTGGGGCGAGGGCTGCAGGTTTGTCAGATGGGAAAAGCCCAATGCAGGGCTTTGGTTTCGTGCACAGAAAACCCAAAAAAAAAGGAGCTGATGTCTTGGCTTGGCTTCAGACCAGCCAGACACGGCTCCACAATTTTCCGTCTTTCTTTTTTTTTTTCTTTCAAAATCTAGGGTTTGAAAGACCCTAATTGCTTCTATTTTATTTTGATTCTTTGACTCACAAATTCCACATAGCGATTTAATTGCGCAATGCATGAAACAAATATATATATATATATATATATTGACAAATATATGAACATATACAATATATATATATCGGAAGGTAAATATAAATATAGGGGGTTCATGCATCATGGGGAATTGCATCTCTAATGATCGTATCACGTTCAACATAGAAAAATTAAATTGAATCAATAGCATGTAGATCAATTCAAAACAATAAATTAATCATAAAAAGAATGATTAAAATGTAATACTCCCCTGATTGAAGAATAAATTCTAACAATATATATTGACAAATATATGAACATATACAATATATATATCTGAAGGTAAATATAAATATAGGGGGTTCATGCATCATGGGGAATTGCATCTCTAATGATCGTATCACGTTCAACATAGAAAAATTAAATTGAATCAATAACATGTAGATCAATTCAAAATAATAAATTAATCATAAAAAAATGATTAAAATGTAATACTCCCCTGATTGAAGAATAAATTCTCTTGTTAGCCCAGCGTCAAGAGCGTGCTGATAACGTGTTGTAAGCATAATTTACTGAACAACTATAGAGGCCATAGAGAGAGGGGGTGCGGCACATAGAGAGAAGAAGAGAGAGATGTGTCATTATGGGTGTGTTCTATTCCACCCCATTGTGCCTTTATTTATAGTAGTAGGGAAGATTAATTCCTTACCCTTTTAGGATTACAACATTTAATAGGTAATCTACTCCTAATAGGAATATAAGAGATATTCCAAGATGTACTAGGATTTACACAATCACATTCCTAATCTAATAAAACTGCAACATTACTAACTTTATGGGTAAATTACATAGTAGCCCCTCAGGTGTAAGGTCTATTACAATCCCATACAACATCTTTAAAACATTTCACTTTCATACCTCACGTACTATTTTTATTTCAAAATAATACATCCGTTACATTTTCCATCCATTGATCCGTTAAGTGCTGACGTGGCTGCCAAATGTGTGTCACGTGGCAAAAATATTAATTTTTAATTTTTTTTTAAAACCTGAATCTTCTATTAAAAAAAAAAAAAAAAAAAAAAGAAAGTTGAAACAAAACCCCACCACCGTGAACCCCCCAAACCAGAAACCCAGAAAAAAAACCCACCCCCCCAGCGACCCTCCTTTCCCCCATGACCCACCTTTCTTCCCCAACCCACATCCCTCCTTCCGCAAACCCCCTCCCCTCGGCGACCCCCCTTTCCCCCAGCTCAGTGTCTAAGTTGTTTAGTCATGGCAATAAGAAACAGAGTTGGTAAAAACCAAAGAAAAAGACAAACCTCTTGTTTGTGGCGACTAGGAGACGTCACCGGCGACGTGAACTCCGGTGTCCGACTACCGGACGGAGGGGTGGTTGGTTGGAGGACGAAACGGAAAGGGCTTTCGCAAAAAGCATTAAGCTTTTCACAATTACAAGCCTAATCTGTATCGGCTGTGTCCTCCTCAAACTGGCTACAGCTGCTTGAAGTGGCTTCATTGGTTTTGGACCACACCGCACTGCTGGGCCTCCTAGTGCTTATCAGAGAAGCACTTTTGTCCTCAACTTCCAAACAAGACTCAACCTTTTCCTCCACTTGATCGGAAGAAATCTTTCTCTTCCCGACTGACGAATCCCACCAGAGAATGTCATTCATCGAGACCTGAACCCCATCTTAGCCGTGGACTTCTCGCTTTCGGGTCCGATTCCGATTTGTTAACCTCTTCAAAAACGACCCGAATAGCCCGAACCCAGGATTTTTGTTCTGGGTTTTTGGTTTAGAATTCGCCGACTGCTTCTAAATCCTCATCGCGGCTTCCACGGGGGGGGGGGGTTGCGGAGGTGCGGAGGGAGGGATGTGGGTTGGGGTTGGGGAAGAAAGGTAGGTCATGGGGGAAGGGAGGGTCGTCGAGGGTGGGTTTTTTTTCTGGGTTTCTGGTTTGGGGGGTTCACGGGGGTGGGGTTTTGTTTCAACTTTTGTGTGTGTTTTTTTTTTTTTAATAGAAGATTCAGGTTTAAAAAAAATTAAAAAATTAATATTTTTGCCACGTGGCACACATTTGGCAGCCACGTCAGCACTTAACGGATCAATGGATGGAAAATGTAACGGATGTATTATTTTGAAATAAAAATAGTACGTGAGGTATGAAAGTGAAATGTTTTAAAGATGTTGTATGAGATTGTAATAGACCTTAAACCTGATGGACTACTATGTAATTTACCTAACTTTATTTAATGGTTAGAACAAATCCAATACCAAATCAGTTCAATAAAACTAGCCCAATCAGTGAGTTTTCGATTTTACCCCGACTACAGTACCTTCCCCCATTTATTTAGTCCGTTATCCTTTTTTCTTTGGTATTTTCTCATTTTATAAGCCCGATATGATCGTGAACGACGGCGAGGGCACCACCCTCGTGACCGCAAGGAAGTCAAGGACGAGGAAGAGTTCGAGAAGTTCGGGACGATCCCGACCAGTCTTCCACCGACAACCCGGAGTTCCAGATGGTTCTGACCATCATCAGAGATGGCTTGAAGATCAACTACCACAAGATGGACAAAATCTGGGTTTTAGACATCAAATCTCTTATATTATTTAGAATTGAATTTTTTGTGATCTTGGATTTGTGCATTGCTAATTTGGATTTGATGAGTTTTTGCTTTTATGTGCAAGTCTTATCTGGATTTTGCTTTATAGAATCAAATTAACCGAGATTTGTATGAAGGACTATGTTCTTGTTTGAGGTTAATAGGAGGCCGAGATGCTCTGATTTCCTTAAATTAGAAGCTTTTTATTCAGTTTTTGTTGATTATTTTTTCACTTTTTCTTGTATTTTTTTCTCTCTCTGCTAAGTGATTCAGTTGGACATAAGGACATCATGAAGGACAAAGAGCAGAACCCAGGTGCCATCTCTCACTCACTCATTCTCTCTCTCTCTCTCTCTCTCTCTCTCTTCTCTCTCTTATTTCCTTAAATTCTGTTTATTTTTTTACTTTAATTTTATTGTTTATTGTCCATATAGTTATTTCCTTAAATTTTATTGTTTATTGTCCATATAGTTATTTCCGTAAATTCTGTTTATTTTTTTACTTTAATTTTATTGTTTATTGTCCATATAGTTGCCGAGAAGTTATGCAATTGTAAATTTAATGAACAATTTGAATATTCTATTAGTTATGTAAATTATTGTTTTCTTTTTTTTAATTTACTAAATAATTTGCTTAGGGAAATTTAGTTCCTGGTGGAATTGATTGAATGAATTGATGGCCTATGAAAGAAATCACAATTTTTGCAAAATTAACTGCAGTTTAGTTTATGTGAAAATAATAATTATGGTTGTTAACTTGAGCAGCAGGGCTTGCTCAACTCATAATTGAGGGTCATCAAGATGATGGGGCAGAGCCCGCTAAGAAAAGTTCTACACCATCAGTGTTTGTGAATTCTGAACCAGTGAGGAAGGAAAAAGTGCAAAATGCTATGAAATTCCTTTCACACTCGAAAGTTCTCACAAAATGTTGTGAATTCTTGTTGCTTACAGACGGTATTTTCTCGAGAAGAAAGGTCTCACAAAAGAAGAGATTGACGAAGCATTTCGGCGTGTGCCTATAAGTGAATTGATTATTGGTGTTCAAGTTAATTGTTAATTTAATTCTCAATGTTTTTCGTGTTTCACATTGCTTGTTTGCAAATTGCAGGACCCAACTTGTATATTGGATTTGAACCGAGTTTTTTTGTGCATCGTGTGGAGTTTCATGTTCAGGTGCACACTTGTGTATATCATTGAGTCATATAGGCAAATTCATTAGGTTTAAGAGAGAAATTGATCTCTTGGCGTTGAACTATGAAACCCCATTTTATACCTTTTTGTAGAACTTGTTTTAGTTTGACTTTGATTCAGGTAGCAGGTTGACTAAAGAGTCATCAAGCATTCATGTGGGTATGAAATTTTGATTAGCTTGAAGATCCTGTACACCGTCTCATATTAATAGGGAACAGAATATCGGTAGACATTGAAAGTTAATCAATTTTTTTTTAATGTCAAATTCGTTGTCTTTGTTCAAATTTCATCCTGAATATGCAGACTCTTATATCTTCCTTTTTCCTTTATAGCATGTGTATTGATGCATTGATGAGCTTGTTCTTATACCGTCGGGTGTTTGAAAGGTTCACTAAACCATTGTGCGTTCTACTTGAAAATTACGATGGCTTAAATTTGTTATTGGTGGAAAATTTAGGAGGGATTTATGTTTAGTTCCTGAAGTTTTCTCGTAAGTACATCAAATCGTTTTTGAGCCTGTGAGCGACCCTTAGTTTAGTTTGCAAAGGTGAATCAAGAAATGACAATGAAATCACTTGTCTATTTTCTTGATTGGGTTTCATAAATAATGTCTACTTATTGGTCCAGTTTCATAAATAGTGTCTTCTTATTGGTCCAGTTTCATTCCACTTCCATAAATAGTGGCCTAGTTCTTGATTTAGTTTCATCAAGTGCCTTGTTCTCGGTCCACATTCATAAATGGTGGCCTTGTTACTGGTCCAGTTTCATAAATAATGCCTAATTTTTTTTCCAATTTCATAAATAGTGTAAGCAACTGATACAGTTTCATAAACAATGTTTCTTTGTTGGTCTAGTTTCATAAATAATGCTTCTTTCTTGATCTAGTTTTCTAAATAGTTTCCACCTATTGGTTTAGTTTTAGAAATAGTGTCTCATTCTTGATTTGCTTTCATAAATATTGTCTAATTATGGGTCCAGTTTCATAAATAGTGTCTCCTTATTTTAAGGAGGATTAGAATGACATACTATGATAAAAAATATACGATCAATAATGGTACCGTTTGACAATTTGACAACATAAGCATCTAGGCATCCTATTAGTATGCATATATCCTGAATTTAACCAAATTTGTCCTTTTAAATATGGCTAAAATAATAAAGACTTGTAACTCAGTTGGTTAAAGGGTAATAATGTAGAAGGAAAATTATACGACGTCGAAGTGTGCAATGTGTAGGGTAACAGTAGGATTCACAGTTTTCATTGAGAATGTTAGTAGTGTTAATGAAAAAGCCACAATTATATATATATATATATATATATATATATATATAAGACCTGACGCACAGGACCCGTACGTCCATCACAAACACTGTTTATGAAACTAAACACTAATTATGAAACTGAATATTATTTATGAAACTGAACGGTACTATACTATTTGTTGGTCAAGTTTTATAAATAGTGCCTAGTTCTTAGTCTAGTTTCATATATAGTGCCTAGTTCTTAGTCATGTTTCATAAATAATGCCTAGTTATTGGGTCCAGTTTCATAAATAGTGTGTAGTAATTGGTACAGTTTCATAAATAGTGTCATTTTCTGGTCCAGTTTCATAAATAGTGCCTAGTTATTGGTCCACTTTCATAAATAGTGCATAGTTATTGGTCATGTTTCATAAATAGTGTATACTTCTTCGTCTAGTTTCATAAAGAGTGTATAGTCCAATTTCATAAGTGTTTCATAAGTAGTTTCCACCTATTGGTTTAGTTTTAGAAATAATGCCTAATTCGTGGTTTCGTTTCATAAATAATGTCTACTTATTGGTCCAGTTTCATAAACAGTGTGTACTTATTGGCCAAGTTTTATAAATAGTGTCTAATTTTTTGTTCAGTTTCATATGGTTTGAAGCTTAGACCTTGTTTGGTCCTGTAAAAGCACTCATTGAGCCGAAAACAATGACTAACACTATTTCTAAAACTGAACCAAAATAAACCACACTGTTTTTAGAACTAGAGCAAAATAACTAACCCTATTTCTAAAACTAAACCAAAATAACCACACTATCCTTGGAATGGAACAAAATAAATACTATTTCTTGAAATATATCAAAATAACTCACATTATTTCTGAAAATTGAACTAAAATAACGCATTATATTTCTAGAACTACTATAAAATTACACAGTATTTATGAAATAATCGCAAAAAAAAAAATGATATAAAATCTCATCTCAGTCCCAGTAGGTCCTTGAATCTTATGAAGCAAGGTCCAAAAGAAACAACAATATGTAATAAATTCAAAATTAACTGTACGAGTACGAGGACGATACTATAAAGATGACCGTAACTTTACTTGTAACTTATATATAGTGATGAAATTGAGGTTCCACCATAAAACCAATTGGCAATATGGGGAGTAGTCCAAGACCATATAACCACATAGCAAACCTTGTCCCTCACCAATGTGGGACAACTCTCAACACACCCCCGCACGTGTGGCAGATTTTCAAGCCTACACGTGGACAACAACTGGGTGACGTGGAGTGCGTGTGGCCGTTGGGCTTCACACGTGGGCAACCTTGCTCTGATACCATGATGAAATTGAGGTTCCACCATAAAACCAATTGGCAATATAGGGAGTAGCCCAAGACCATATAAGCACATAGCAAACCTTGTCCCTCACCAATGTGGGACAACTCTCAACAAGCCCCCGCACGTGTGGCGGATTTTCAAGCCTACACGTGGACAACAACTGGGTGACGTGGAGCGCGTGTGGTCGTTGGGCTTCACACGTGGACAACCTTGCTCTGATACCATGATGAAATTGGGATTCCACCATAAAACCAATTGGCAATATAGAGAGTAGCCCAAGACCATATAAGCACATAGCAAACCTTGTCCCTCACCATGAAAGATTTTAAACTAGGGTTTGAGAGACTGATTGCATAAGCTCAACTCAGTTAATTATGAGTGACGTATGGACTTCATTATATAGAGATTACAAGATGAGGTTACAATATAAACATATCATCTAATTACATTTGAAATTCAAAACTAAGTTACACAAGAGTTTTAGATAAGGAAGGATTGTGATTCCTTTCTATCTGATGAAGAGTTTGAAGATTATCTTCTATCTGTTGAAGAGTTTGAAGATTATCCAACTTGTGTAGCTGACTTGGAGAGTCCTTTAACATGGATTGCTGACGTGGAGGAAGATCCTGAATATTTGGTTTATCACGCCCCCGCAAGCTGAGTGGGAGTTGACGAACAGGAAGCTTGGAAATGAGATAACTGAAACGGGCTGTGGACAAGCCCTTTGTTAAGAGATCGGCTATTTGGTCAACTGATGAAACATAGCCCACAACAAGTTCATTTCGAATGACTTTTTCTCTAACATAATGATAATCAACTTCCACATGACGCATACGAGCTTGATAAACTGGATTGGAAGCTACTGCCAGTGCACTGATAAGCACAAGACCATATAAGCACATAGCAAACATTGTCCCTCACCAATGTGGGACAACTCTCAACACGCCCCCTCACGTGTGGCAGATTTTCAAGCCTACACGTAGACAACAACTGGGTGACGTGGAGCGCGTGTGTCCGTTGGGCTTCACACGTGGACAACCTTGCTCTGATACCATGATGAAATTGGGATTCCACCATAAAACCAATTGGCAATATAGGGAGTAGCCCAAGACCATATAAGCACATAGCAAACCTTGTCCCTCACCAATGTGGGACAACTCTCAACACGCCCCCGCACGTGTGGCGGGTTTTCAAACCTACACGTGGACAACAACTGGGTGACGTGGAGTGCGTGTGGCCGTTGGGCTTCACACGTGGACAACCTTGCTCTGATACCATGATGAAATTGAGGTTCCACCATAAAACCAATTGGCAATATGGGGAGTAGCTCAAGACCATATAAGCACATAGCAAATCTTGTCCCTCACCAATGTGGGACAATCTCAACAAGACCCCGCACGTGTGGCGGATTTTTCAAGCCTACACGTGGACAACAACTGGGTGACGTGGAGCACGTGTGGCCGTTGGGCTTCACACGTGGACAACCTTGCTCTGATACTATGATGAAATTGAGGTTCCACCATAAAACCAATTGGCAATATAGGGAGTAGCCCAAGACCATATAAGCACATAGCAAACCTTGTCCCTCACCAATGTGGGACAACTCTTAACATATAGATGCTTCCACATTTCCCAATTGCAAATTGCGGTGGTCAAAATCATAATTGATATATTAGGGTCGAAAAAACAAAAATGAGGGGACATTTGTAAATAATAAATCACCCATCAGCCGACATGCATTATGCCATACACGGTATGCATAATGGAGGCAGATTGTCTGCCCTCCTAATACCATACAATTCCCATCCTCTCCTGTGTTGTGCGGTCACGGTTAAGCCACGTCAATATTTTATATTGATTTTTTTTATAGTGATAATAAGACAAAAAACAATAAGAATATAAAATGTTGACGTGACTTAACCGTGACCGCACAAAAAGAAGAGGATGGAAAGAGTATGGTAAAAGGAGGGAGACAATCTGCCTCCATGCATCAGCCGACAGCAGTACTACGTAGGGGTGGGCACGGGCCGGGCCGGGCCCAAATTTGGAGGGACCGGACCGGACCCGCTTAAAAAGAAAACAGGCCGAATCGGGCCGGGTATTACAAATCTGATTACTGGAACCGGACCTAACCCGGCGCGTTTCAAACGGGCCGGTTCGAGACGGGTCCACGGGTCTTTTTTTTTTTTTTTTTTTTTTTTTCCCGTTTTGATCGCCTGGACTCGCCATCCTCTAGATCTTCGGTCTCCGACATCAAGACCTATATCCGCTTGCCGTGCTGTTTCCAAATCTGGTACAAAACCATAAACCCAATTCACCATGAAATATTCACATATTAAAATCCCAAATCCCCAAAATTCTGAAAAACCCACACACTAACAAAGGCATCAAGTAACGTGCAGAACTAAAAATTCAAAATTTCCCAAGCAAATCAATCCGAACCTCAAATCACAAATAAACCCTAAAATCAAAATCCAGTCTTTCATCTCAATTGTGCGCCGATTAGTAGTACGTAAGCACAACCAGTGAGAGAGAGAGAGAGAGAGAGAGAGAGAAGAGACCTTGAGTATTCGGATCTCGTTGTCAAGAAGACGAGTGGCTATGACGATGTCTTCAGTGGTCATCGCGGCGAGCTGATCATCTTCAAAGGTCATGTCTTCTACCATCACGTTCGCCATCGGATTCTGTTTAGTCATCGGAGCTCGAATGGTCACCATGAAAAAGCATCGAGATAAGAGAGAGGGAGACAAGGAGGCAATGTTCTCAGTTCTCGAGAGTGAGAACTGTCACGGGAAGACAGTAAATTGGGATGTTACACAAACGGGTCCTCGGGTACCCGTTTTATTATTATTCTGAACCCGGCCCGCCCCTAAAATTCTAAAGCCCCGGCCCGGCCCGCCCCGTTTCTCTTTTTTAAAATTAGGAACCGGTCCGTACCCGCCCCGAACCTTGATTACCCGCCCCGCCCCGCGGTTCCTGTACCCGTTTGCCCACCCCTAGTACTACGTATATATATTATATATACTAAACCAATTTATGCAGAATATAGGGAAATGGTGGGTCAAATTTACGGTGGGGCAACTTAATTGAAATCTGTATCATTGATTCACCGCCAAAAGTTATATAATCTCAGTCGGTGAGATCGTGCCAACGTGGGGGCAGGGTTGTAATTATATTGAAGTTTTTAACGGGTTTGCATTTTCTTTCTGTGAGGGGTAATTTTGGAACCTTATTTTTGAACATTTTGGGCTTTGTAATTCAGCTCGTGTAGAATTTGGGAACATATCCTTATGATTAATTTTAAGGTGCTTTTAGTTAAATAAAACTATAGACTGATTTTTTATTAAAATAATCTTAACCGTTTTTATTAAAGCTCCCTTAAACTTACCCATGGGACCCTAGTCACCCCAGCATGGCCAGGTACGGGCTAGAAGCAATAAACAAACCAAAATTTGGCTTCTAGGTTGAGAAAAGGCAGACCAAAAGGAGCAGCTGCAGGCTGCAGTAGAAGGAGCCCAACAAAGCTGGGCCGAGCACAAATAAAAGGCCCAACATGTCGCAAAAAAAAACTTGGGCTGCTGGCCCAAATGCTTTTTCCCTTTTCTTCTTGGCAAAACCCAGGCCCAAAACTGTAGCGAAAAGTAAAAAAATAAAACAGTCTAAGCCTAAACGGTGGGCTGGGTGTTGCGGGCAGTTGGGACCTAAAAATATCACATATAAGCCCAATCATGTCTCAAGGCTTAATAGTTATGAAAGTGTCACAAGCCAAGCTTAAATTCATGCATAAAGTACGAAACAAAGAGTATGCAAATTTACGATCATGCCACGCTAATAAAGTTTATTGGACGCCAAGACCATGCAAATCATGCATATTTATCATGGCAACTTGTATTATAATATGACTATATTAGTATTATGATATGAGTCATGCCATGCATACGTCATGCTTAAATGAGCCCATGCCACTTAACGGGGCTTGTCAAGTGGTTTGTGTTGTGGATGGTTACAGATGTTCACTGGCCTACGTGGAATTAGAATTGTGGAAGACTTTTGGGCTGCTTGGGAGCACCAAAAGTCTGAGTCCATGATTTTGGCTTCTCGTGGGCAGGCTTGAAAGAGAGAATAACTTTAACCTTAACTTTTTTCCCTTGCTAACCAATTAGAATATATAAGAAACAACCAAAACCCAAAGCCGTACTAGCTAAATCATAACCAATCACATGTTCATCTAGAGTCGCGCGTCCTTTTATTGTGCATAAAGGAATCCTTTCTTTTCAAGCTCACACAGGAAAAAGAAGAAAGAAAGCAAGGATGAGCGTTACTAAAGCTGGACGCATGTTGTGGGACTTGGTTCTAAAAGGTGTTGTTGGACTTGGTCTAGGAAAGGAGATACTTTGGGCAGTGTGTTCAAGCAGATTTCACAAGGCTTCTTGCCTCTGCAGCGTTATAACAACAAGGAAACATGTAGATGTATCTATGGAAAGGTGAAGGAAGATTTAGTTGATTTGGAAAAGGAGAAGAAACCAAGAGATTCCTGCTAGAGCCTAGTGGATCCCTGCTTCTATAAATACAAGGCATCAGCGCAAAGAGGAGGCACAACCATATGGGGAAGAGAATGCATTTTATCTATTAATTTAGAAGAATGACTATAATTTTGGATCCAAATTTTGGTTATTTGTCCAAATGTACAATATCAGAATTCTAAACCCTCAAAACCCTAATGGGAAATCCAGAAGAATCTTGCAAGTTTGAGCAAACCATGTCAGACGTCCCACCAGAGCTACTATTTGAGAACCTAGTTTGTTTCCTTCCCAAAGATCTTATTCGATCTCTGTGTGTTTCCAAAGCTTGGTATGCTTTCATCCACAACCACTGCTTCATCAAATCCCATCTTCACCACTAAGCCGCTCATCTTGTTAAAGGTTTGTAAGAGAATCGAGAGACAAAAAACTCACCTTTGGTTTCTTGTGGGGTTCTTAATCCATAACAAGAAGCTGTTCATAGTAGTCATGGTGTCTCTTAACCCTTTTTATTCGAAATAGTTTAGATGGATTTGAAGGCCAATGAGTCTTTGGTCAATTCCATTACCTTTTTATCTGGAGTTTTGTTGTTTTTTAAACACTTACGAGATTGGAATAATGTAGAATACAACACAAAATTTCGAATGTACAAGTAAATACTGTTAAAGCATGATAATTCATAAAACGTGAAACCAATTTACTCATAAATGTTTCATAAAACGTATCCACAAATCATGTTTTTCATGTATGCATTTCTAATAGTAAAACCATGCATTTAGAAGGGGTCCACTCACAGATACTTTACCGTTGAAGAACTGTGCAAACTAGAGAGGACGGAAACGCCATAAACAATTGCACCTAAGCACATAAAGGTACCAATTAATAAAACTATACTAAAACGGTTGAATTTCGGGAAATAGAAGTCATAAACGGATTCAGGACATCGAAAAACCTAATCTTAGGGCATTCGCACGCGCCCTTATGCACCACTACAGGGCGGCAGCACAGACGGCCATGCGCCACCGCACGCTCCGCCACACGCATATTTAGGTCATCGAAAAGTTGGTCAGAAAAGTCGCCGTCGCCGCAATGGACAGCAGCGAAACACAGTACCTCCGATAGAGGCGCATATGCTTAATGCGTCGGCCAAGGCAGGGGCTCACACATTGGCCAGGGTTCTGGGATCCGACTGGGTTTAGGCCGAGGCTTTTGGGCTGAGTTTCACATTTGGGTTGGGCTTGGGTTCTCTGAGTTGGGCCTGGTATCCTAGGCTTAAGGTTCAGGGCTGGGCCTATTGGTTTGGGCTTAGGTTCATTGGATCCGGGTTACCATTTGGGTTTTGGGCTGAAGGAAATGGGCTGGGTTCCATGGCCCAATGAGTTGGGCCGGTATAGGCTGGTGGATTGGGTTTTGACCCGTTTTCAGGCCAGGTTGGCCAATCTAGATGGAGAAGAAAGACGAAGTTTCCCAAGCTCCGATCAACCTCAAAACTACACTACAACCTCGATTTACCCACCAAATTGAAGACAATTATGTGTAGATTAGGATTATACCTCTAGTTTCCCTACTAGTGGCCGGAGTTGGCCGGAAATCGGCTCGGAAGCCGTCGAACCTCGTCAGAGTGGGTTGTTAGTTAGTTCTCTATGCTTCACCGAGAAGGAGGGAGAGAGATGACCAATCACAGGTGGTTGGTGGTGGTGGTGAGTGATGTCCTCGTCGTGTGGGTGGGTGTGTTTTTCTCAGGGAGAAAATGATGTAGCGAGGGAGGGAGAGAGAGTGAAGAGAGAAGAGAGAGGTTGTTCACGGGGGAGGGAAGAGAGAAGAATAAAGGGAAAGTGAGGGGTGCCATGTGGCAAACAAGGGAGAAGGGAGGCTGGGGAACCAAAAAGCAAGTAGGTCCCACCCGACTCACAATTTAAGATCCAAAAGCAATCCCAAAATATCTTTCACTCATGAAATATCCAAAATGCCCTCGTTCCAAAAATCCGTAAATAAATTCGGAATGGGTTGTTACACTTGTCATTAGAGGTATTGGGAGATTCTGAAGGAAAATGAGGTGAATGAATCTTGGACCATGCTTTATTTTATTCGACATGGAGATGTGCCTTGATTGTATGATTCTTGCAAGCCTTTGGTGCTTTCAAAGAATGGTGAAGTGATTTATTTTTATTTTTATTTTATGACAGACATAGTTATGTTTTGTTGGGTTGATTTAGCCAAAAAAAAGTGTCAAAGAAATTGAAATTGGTGGCCTTCACTGTTGCTCTGAAGCAACCATTTGCATAGGGAGCCGTTGCCTGCTTGATGAAGACCCTTTAATTTTTTAGAAGCAGAAGATATCCCTCTTTACTTTCTGAGAAGAGGAAAATTTCCAGCAATGAAAGGCCTCTGGATCTTGTAGCCAAAGCAACCAAAAGATGATCAGAATCCGGGAGAAAAGTAGTTTGTTGGCATGACAATTCCGTGCAATTACAAATTATGAACCCTTTTGGGTTTTAATGCAACATTATTAGTAATTTTGTTAGTTTTTGACTTGTTTTCAACTGGTATCATTATAAATTCACCTCTGCTTTGGTGGTGCATGACTTTATTTTCGTTCTTATGGTCTTCTGGTATGTCGCACATATCTTACAACAGTTCTGTGCAAAACATAAAAGTGCACTCCACGATGCTACTTGCACTACGCGATGCTATTATAAGTTGGTAAATAACGACGTCTTCTGATATGTGTATGGTAATGGAAAAGGTGATAATTGCACTAAGCAGTGTTACATATTTACGAATTGACGGGTTTTTTTTTTCGCTTGAAAAAGTTGCAAAATAAGAACGAGGAACATAAGGTGACATGTATTTGTGGTTTTGTATTCCCTACATCATCTGTTCTGCGAATGCATCTCATTTCTGTAATAATCTATTCTGAAGAAGAGAAAGGTACAATAATACTTTTGCATAGAAATGAAATTAGAAGAATTGGCACTGAATAATCTTTTTCTGAAGAGAAAGGTAAGAACTGCAAGACATACGACACTGAGGAGGGCCAACAGCAACAAGGAACCTTTGGAAGAGAAGTTGTATCTGCAGTCCTGAAAGTGCAATTTCTCCGTAATGTTTTTATAAGGGTACATGTATGATTTTTTTTAGGAGTATTAATAACGGTTTCCGAAAATAAATTCAAAACTTTGCACAGAGTTTTGTCTTTATCCTGTCATCAAATTAGAAACTCTTGGGGGGGGGGGGGCATGAGTCTCTGGTTTTTGTGCTAATCTTGGTCGAGGTGAGATTCTATGTGCTGAAGGTTGGGGTGTTTTTATTGGGCTGCAACTTATGTGGAACAATTAAAATTAAGAAGATTATGGTGGATCACATTTTGCACTTGCAGTACAACTGATTTTGAATGCAAAAGTGGATAATCACCCTTTGCGAAGTTTAGTATGCAATTATCGCGCTCTTATGCAACGTAGTTGGTGCTGTGAAATTCGACATATTTACAGTAAGAAGAATTTTGTTGTTGATGATTTATTTTGGTTGGGTTTGTCATACAATTTAGGTCAGTATTTTTTTAGCAATCGGATTTTTTGAGTAATCTGCTCCGTGCCGCAAATTGCTAGTTGTAGATATAGTTGGAGTCTCGTTGCCTATTGATATTCTTGTGTAGTATTTTCTTTCCTTTCGCGCTTATGCGTCACTCTTAACCTACAAAAAATTAGGACACACACATTGCAGTTGGCCTTGGTTTAAAAATGTAAGGGTACGTATGTTTGCCGTCATTAAGTGAAACTCGACTAGACTGGACTAGGAATTAGTCTAATCTCGTGTTTGTTATTTGCTTTGACAACTTTAGTAGGTTTAAGTTTCAAGAAAGGGATCCTCTCCGGATCCCTTTCACCTAATCCTCATGATCCACAAATCCGGACCCTTGAAATTTGATCCAACGATTAAAGTTATTATAACTTTTAATGGAGCCCTTATTTGTAGCTTTTGGATAAAATTTCAAGGATCCAAATTTGTAGATCATGATGCTTAGGTGGAAGGGATCCAGAGAAGATCCATTTCCTTAAGTTTCACTCGCTTTGACTGGAAGCCTCACTAGATGGTCTTAGTGAGACTTTACGAAAATCATGGGACTACTAAGACATTCTCTTTCTCTCTCGCTTTCCCGTCCTCGCCTTGTCGAAGCTCCTCAGAGTCGTTGCCTTCCTAGCATACTCAACCATGCCGAAGCTCCTCAACATCCTCGCCTTCCTAGCGCCTCTTGAGACCCGAGCCTCAGACCCTGATCAGACCAAGCTCTTTGCTTGTGCCCTCCAATTAGGCTCCATCCTCCTCGTAATTTGTTCAGATTTTGGGGATTGAATCGAATAGAAATGTTAAGTTAGAGACAAGGAAGTAGAGTTGGAACTAGAAATTAGAGAAATGTGGGAGAGGGTTGTTGGGCTCGAATCGGTGGTCGCGTTGTTAAAATTGCAATTTGGAGTTGTAAATTGAAAATTAGAAGAAAAAAGAGGAGGAGAGGAGAGTAGTGGCTTTCCTTTGCTGCTGATGTTTCTAATTTCCAAAGAGAGAGTCCTGCTTGATTTTGTGGTAAAATTTAGGATTTGATTGTGGGGTAGTGGTGTTGTGTATTTTCATTATCCTGCTTTGATTTTGTGCTTAAATTTCTTCTCGATCCCTTGATTATTGCAGTTTTGTTGCTAAATTTGAAGACCCACTTCTAGTTTTTATTCATGGGTTTTCTGTAGCTCTGTGAAGAAGCAATGTGGAAAAGGTAAGCCTTTGCTTCTCATTTGTAATTTTTTTTCAGCAGTTTCAAATTCTGGGTTTTGCTTCAAAGCTTGAACCTTTGTAGTGGGATAGTTGAGCTACATTCGTGTGATTTACTACTTGGAGCTATGTACTATGAAGTTGGTGAAATAAATTTTGTTGTTCTCTGAAAAAGAGAAATATGGTCCTTTGAAGCCCTTCAAGTTCAAAGATTTTGCCTTTTCCATAGGAAATAAAAAGCTGTTATTGTGATGAACGCTTAGGGGTTCTGGATGCAATGTTTGATTGGTTGCAAAAAAATCTGAAAATTAGTTGAGTTTTTATTCTCCTTCTTAGTCTGATATTGGACCAAATAATTCACTAAGTTAGTCTAGCTTAGTCTATTTTAAGACAGTCCAGCTTAGTTCCTGAAGCTAGTCTTGTCGAGATACTCTGATCCAACAAATGTACCTTAAGGCTTTGGTTGGGTTGACAAGTTGGAAGTGTGCTGGAGTTTGGTTAGTAGCATGATTGTAGGTGCCTTGTAAATGCAAAACGTCATCATGTTGATTTCGTGACTTTGCAAGTCTTGATTTAACCATGAGTTGTTGGGCCAATGTCAATTGTTCATTCTTTCAAATAGTGTGAAAATTAGCTCCCTAATTTTTTTTATCGTCTCTTCCTTAAGAAAGGGCACAATAATAGTTCTCTTTGAGTGAGAGTCTTTCTCTCAATGTTGAGAGTTCACTTTTAGTGTGAGATTTTTAATCTTGAGAAAATCCAGTGGCGCTGACCTAGCTCCGGCCAGGATTGGTTGCCTTTCCCCATTTTCTTTATTCCTCTTTTCTTTTTCCGATTTTTACTGTTTGTTTTCCTTAAATCTCTTTACTGATCTATAGTGTTCCTCTTTGCGTGTGGATATCCCTTTTCCTAGCTCATCCCTATTCCAATCTTTAGCCATGCATCTTGTTGAGATCATGTGTAAAGTTCCGGTGTTTACACCAGCTTGGGTGTTTCCAACAACACCACTATCTTTATGTTGTTTGCCTTTATGGCTGGCAGTGTCGCTCGTGGGTTTTCATGAGATTCATCTTGATAGTTGGCTTCTCTCGTTTAGTTTCCACGTGATCAGAGTGGGAATATGCGATCGATGAGGCGATGCTTGACGGTGGAAGAGGAATTGGATGGATCTTGTGGAACAGTAGAGGCGAAGACTATATTAGAAGTTTCCAAATTCTATTGTGTAGTTTTGGTCTTGGGCCTATCTGTGATTGGCTCATTTTGTGTTTTATTTGTTTTTGGCCCATCTTTTGTTTGTTTATATGTTTATTTTGAATCTTTAGTTAGCTTGTATATATATTTTGGTTGGTTGGGAATAAAAAGAGACATTTACCTTTTTAGCTCATGGAGCCAAATACCCAAGTCCTAAACCATAGGTCATGAGGTCTACCCACCTTCACCTCCACCCGACGAGAGATTTTTCAATGTGATCGGAACACGTGGTGGAACACCATTTGTCACTATACAAATGTTGAGATATTTGTGTTAAAAAATTAAGGGTTTATATCACAAATGGTCCCTGAAATTGACCCCATCAATCATGATGGTCCCTGAAATTGAAAATCGATCAATGTAGTCCCTGAATTTTAACTCGCGAATCAATGTGGTCTTCTGTTAGTGTTCCGTCCAAATTAACTTTAAAAAAAGGTTAGAGAACCAATTTTTCATGGTAAAATGATCAAAAATAACCCTGTTACTTATAATATTACTTACTACCTCTCTTTTCTTTTTTTCATCTTCACTTTTCTCTCCATTTTTTCATGGATTTGGTGCTAAAACTAAAATAAAAACAAAAAAAAGTGGTTCTCTAACCTTTTTTTGGTCATTTTACCATGAAAAATTGGTTCTCTAACCTTTTTTTAGTGTTAATTTGGACGGAACACTAACAGAAGGACCACATTGATTCGCGAGTTAAAATTCAGGGACTACATTGATCGATTTTCAATTTCAGGGAC
This sequence comes from Cotoneaster glaucophyllus, assembly GCA_036320875.1. Classification (NCBI taxonomy): domain Eukaryota; kingdom Viridiplantae; phylum Streptophyta; class Magnoliopsida; order Rosales; family Rosaceae; genus Cotoneaster; species Cotoneaster glaucophyllus. Next base: position 18,461,811 of record CM070069.1, on the reverse strand, counting down.
CATCATGATTGATGGGGTCAATTTCAGGGACCATTTGTGATATAAACCCAAAAATTAATGACTTAAAAAATAAAATTTCTCACCACTTATATAAAATAAAAACACGTAGTGTACTACTCGTATTTCAGTCACAATAAAATATTTCTCCCACTCGACAACCTTACCTCCACCCAATAATAATAATAATAAACAAATGTAAAACTCTAAACCCAATCACCAACAAGAAAATTCTAAGCCCCAACCTCAAACACCCACCCACAAATAGGTAAAGGGTACAAAAAGAAATCACACGAGAAGAACTTTTTGTGAGGCTTTACTTGTTATTAAACTATGTTGGCTGGCTTTGACCAAACAAAAAAAAATAAGGATAATACTTGGGTCCTCACCGGGAGGACCCAATTTACTGATTTTATGATGTGGTCCAATAAGAATAAGCCATCTGGCTCATCTAAAACTGTCCTAAACATTGGTTATCTTTGTAACCAAACATCTGTCTTCTTCCTCATCCTCAAAACTTGTTTTCTCCTTACACCCCAACAGCAACCCCATCGAAAAGGGCTGGAGTGGGATCGCCGGAGGACTAAGTGGGCAAAGAGACGGTTGACGTTGGATTCTCCGGCGAACGGAGGGGTAGGTACAGTTGATAAAGAGAGGGTTTGGGGGTGGGCTCGACTGAGAAGAGGGGATTGATGGAAAAATTTGGGTTGAATTTGATGTAACCAGAGGTTGGAAGAAAGAGATCGACGGAGCAAAGTCGACGGAAGTGAGAGGGACGGGATGAGATCTGGGGTATAGGCTTAAAGGAGAAGCATGCTGTTTGGTTATAGGTGCAAGGTTACAGTGGTTGTTTGGTTATAGGTTTAGAGAGCTTTTGTAAATTACACATGGCTATATTTAACTGGACCACATGATAATGTCAGTATATTGGGTCCTCCCCGGTGAGGACCCAAGTATTATCCAAAAAATAATGCTGAGTGGTACTATCATCCACTGAAAACATGCCACCTGATAAGCCTTAAGTACAATATTTGTCATAATTTTATATTTACAGTTTTTAAAGTAGAATTTTCTTCTAATTAATAAATACCATTAAATTTATCTAATGTCCCAACTCCTCTCCTTTTTGTTGTCAGATTTTCTTCCCAACTGCGTCTTTTCTTCCCAACTCCTCCCCTTTTTATTGGTTCATTCAACCACAAGATGATCAAAATCAGGGAGAAAATTAGGCTTATTTCTATATGTTATGAATGTTTTTGTTTTTATGGTAACGTTATAAGTAATCTCGTTAGATTTCACTTTCAAACCTGTTCTCAACTGGTATCTTTATTTTCTCTGTAAAGAAATTTTTGGTCTTCTGGTATATTTCACATATTTTAGAACAGTGAATTTACTGAAGCAAATACAAGTATGTGAACTCATGTGCTCGTTTAGAGTTTAGACTAGCTAGGGTTATTGATCTTTGAATCGTTAACAGAGTTGGTTGGCATTTGTAGTTTTTATCTTGCTTTCAAACAACGTTACTATAATTTACCTCTGTTCGGTAATGGCATTTGTGGTTTTTGTATTGTTTATCTTATATATACATGCATAGAACATACAGAGAGGTTCAGCACCCTTCCACGCCAAATACTTGGTGCTGCAATTTCCTGCATCGAAAAGGGTCAGCTCTCAAAGCGTCAGTGGAGTCTGCTATTGGTTGGTAGGATGACCGTAGGATGAAATATAAACCAACCATACATCAGCCGGTCGATTCACAGTTGGCTATGCTAGTCATGATTTGTGTAGCCGGTTCGTGTGACCGAGGGTCTGTCTTATATACTCTCAGGTGTACCCCATTCTCAGTGCGGCCGGGGGTAGAAGGAGATGATATATCCTTTTGATACCAAAAAAGTGTTAGAGTTTGATTTCTGGGTTGAGTTTTCTTATTGTTGTGAAAATGGAAATGCACAGAGAAGAAGAAGAAGTTAGAGAGTCATGAGTACTGAAGGTATTGGATTCTTTTCTTACTCTCAAGCAAAGAACTCGGAGAGCATAGATTTCTGTTAGAGGAGTGAGCAGCACACTCACTCTCTCACATCATTACAACTCAATCACAACCATTCAATTTTAAGTCATCATGTAAGATGCTTACACTTGTCATGAGCTATGACTCATTACAATCTAAGCTAGATGCCATATGGAATATGATCCAAAGGCTCACATTCAATCCTACAGCTTACACATAATAGACCAACACAACAAATACATTTATACACTAATACTCCCTTCTAAATGTTTTGTTGATTTCACTCCGTAAATGTTTTGTTGATTTCACTCCAAGTGCAGTCCTCAAGTATTCAAACCGATCTCTAGGTAGAGCCTTGGTAAAGATGTCTGCCAATTGCTCCTCTGTTCTGCAGTAGGTCAGTTCAATGGTGCCATCTTGAATAGCATCCCTTATGAAGTGATACTTCCTGTTGATATGCCTTGTTTTCTGGTGGAACACTGGATTCTTGGACATAGCTATGGCAGAAGTATTATCACATAACAGAGGTGTAGCCTCCACTTGTTCCTCTCCAAAGTCAGATAATACAAACCTTAGCCACATTGCTTGTGTTGTAGCTTCTGCAGCACTTATATATTCAGCTTCGGCAGTGGATAAAGCCACACTGCATTGCTTGACAGAAGCCCAAGAAAATATCCCTGAACCAAAGCTATGCATAGCCCGAGGTACTCTTCATATCATCCAAGCTTCCTGCCCAATCACTATCACAATAGCCTATCAACACATCTTCTTTGCCTTTCACATACTCAATTCCAAAATCCAATGTCCCTTGTACATATCTTAAGACCCTTTTAGCTGTCCCCATGTGCTTCCTTGTCGGCTTATGCATAAATCTTGCCAACAGACATGATGCATACATCAAATCTGGTCTAGTAGCTGTTAGATATAACAAGCTACCAACCATCTTTCTGTACAAGCCTTCATCTGCTTCCTCACTTCCATCAACCTTAGATAGCTTCTCATTAATTGCAAGTAGAGTATTCACAGCTTTGCAGCCTTTTAACCCGAACTTCTCAAGTAATGTTTTGGCATATTTCTTTTGATGAATGAATATGCTCTTCCCAGTTTGAATTATGCCTAAACCAAGGAAATGATGTAGCAGTCCCAAGTCTGACATTTCATACTGATTCATCATATCCATTTTAAATTCTTGGATCATTTCATCAGAACTCCCTGTGTAGATAATATCATCTACATACAGAGACACAATAAGCACACCTGCATCACTGAATTTTGTATACAAAGTAGCTTCACTTTGACTTTTCAAGAATCCAGATTCGTTGAAGTATGCATCTATTTCATCATACCAAGCTCTGGGAGCTTGTTTCAGACCATATAGGGCCTTTTTCAATCTGTAGACTTTGTCTTCTTGCCCTTGGATTTCAAATCCCTGTGGCTGATCAACATATACTTCCTCATGTAGTGTACCATTTAGAAATGCCGATTTGACATCTAACTGGTACATTTTCCATTCTTTCTGAGCTGCCAAGGCAATTAAGGTTCTAATGGTGTCAAGTCTTGCTACTAGTGCAAAAGTCTCATTGAAATCAACTCCGGGCTTCTGAGAGTAGCCCTTTGCCACTAACCTTGCCTTGTTCTTCTGCACTGAGCCATCCAGATTAAGCTTTGTCTTATAGACCCATTTGACACCAATTACTGGTTTATCAAATGACCTATTAACTAACTCCCACGTGTCATTCTTTTCTATCATTTCAATCTCTGTGGACATAGCTTTTCTCCAAGCTTCATCCCCTGATGCTTCTTCAAAACACTCAGGTTCTATTACACAGAAATTGCACCTCTCATATATGTCACTCAAACTCCTGAACCTGAGAGGTGTGTGATCATAATCTTGTGGTCCAGTGTGACTCACTTGTCCCCCTTGACTCGGAGAAGAAACAATAACTTGTTCTTGTTGCTCCTGTAAAGGTTCTATGCATTCCAATTCTTCATCATTCTTTGTACTTTCAACATCACTCCCTTCATCTTCATATACTTCATTTGAGATTGAAATGGGCAGACTCTTCTTAGCACATGAGTTCCAGTCCCAACAGGAATCCTCATCAAAGATTACATCTCTAAAGATAACAATCTTATTAGTTTTGGGATTGAACAACCTGTAACCCTTCTCACAGGTTCCATAGCCAAGGAGAATGCATTTGACACTTGTTGCATCCAGTTTCTGTCTCATCTGTGATGGAACTTGTGCATAGCATAGAGATCCAAACACTCTTTAAGTGTTTCACTCCAGGTTTCCTTCCACTGTAGGCTTCAAATGGGGTCTTCTTATTCAAGGCTTTGGTAGGACATCTATTGAGAATATAGACTGCAGTATTAACTGCTTCTGCCCAAAACTCAAATGGAATGCCCTTCTCCAACATCATGCTTTTAGCCATTTCTACAATGGTCCTATTTCTTCTCTCAGGAACACCATTATGTTGAGGAGAATAGGCCACTGTGAGCTGTCTCTCCAAACCAAGATCTTCACAAAACTGATAGAATTCAAGTGAAGTGTACTCTCCTTCTCTGTCACTTCTTAATTTCTTCAGTTTGTACCCACTTTGTAATTCAACAGTTGCTTTGAATCTCTTAAACACCCCAAATGCCTCAGATTTATTTCTCAGAAAATAAACCCATCCCATTCTGGTACAATCATCTGTGAAGGTGATAAAGTACTTGTTTCCAGCTTTGGTAGATGTTTGCATTGGTCCACATATGTCAGTATGGATCAATTCCAGAGGTAAGGCAGCTCTCCACTTTGTTTCTTTAGGAAAGGTATATCTGGAATGCTTGCCAAGTGCACATCTTTCACACACTGTGGTGTTCAATTTTAGCTCAGGTAGACCAGTCACCATCTCATATTCTTGTAGGTGCATTAGAGCATTCATGTTCAAGTGCCCTAGTCTTCTATGCCATATCTCTGCAGATTGTCCAACACTGGCTCTCATGGCAATTTGGAGTCCTGGTTGCAGCTTCAAGGGAAAGCTTCGATTTCCTTTCATTGGTACCTTAACAACAAGATTAGAGCATGTGAAATCATCATAGATTTTGACCTCAATTCCTCCAAATACAAGGTAGTATCCATGCTCCATCATCTGTCCTACACTCAACAGATTCTCTTTCAAACCAGGTACTAGCATTATCTCCTTTATGTATCTTTTGCCTTGCTTACTTTCAACCAGTAAATCACCCTTTCCAATCACATCAACCAAGTGTCCTGTCCCCATCTCAACTTTAGTAGTGACACTCTTGTCTATATTCATTAATAGATCTTCTATCCCTGTCATATGATTACTATAAGCACTGTCAATATACCAAGTGTCTTAATTCCTCTTCACAGTAGCTGTCATACACACATAAAACATAGTTAGGTTATTTTCCACTTGACCAGCATAATTTGCCTGGTGAATGGCTTTCTTAGATCTGCAGTCCTTAGCAAAATGCCCTGGCTTATCACAATTATGGCACTGTGGTTTCCCCTTGAACCAACACTCCCCAAAATGTAGTTTGTCGCAGTACTTGCAAGGATTCTTGGCTCCATCAGAAAGTGCAACATGTTTTCCTTGCTGATGCACAGGTTTGTTATCCCACTTCTTACCCTTTGTTTTCCAATTCTTTGTGGGTTTGAAGTTTTGATTAGCATTATAATTGTTCCTTCTGGGAGCTACACTTAAACTAGCAAAAGCTTTCTCAGTACTGTTTTCAGAATGCCTCTCAATTCTTTGTTCATATCCTTTGAGAGTAGCAACCACATCCTGCACATCAACTGTCTCCAAATCCCTAATATTCTCTATCACAGCTACAATACTATCATAGGATTTAGGTAGACTAATCAATAGCTTCTGTACAATTCTTTGATTTCCAATATCTTCACCATAACTTTTCATTTGTGTAATAAGATCAAATAATCGCACAAGATACACAGAGAATGCTTCATGCTCACCCATTCGGGTATATTCAAAATCACGCCTTAAGCTTTGAAGTTTCACAGATTGTACCTGCTTGTCACCAATAAATTCTTGCTTCAGTACATCCCAAGCTTCTTTTGCCGTCTCCAGTATGGCAATCCTTGGGAAAATTTCATCCGACACAGCACCTTGAATGATGCCGAGAGCCTTAGCATCCTTGACTGTGTTATCCTTTTGGAGCTTAAGCTCAGCTTCAGTGAGCTCTTCTACTCTCTTCGCTGGCGGACAGTACCCTCTCTCAACCATATCCCACAGATCGTGAGATCTGAATATGGTTTTCATCTTTATTTGCCAGAAATCATAGTTTTCACCATTGAAAACAGGTGTTCGAAGATCAGCACCACTCGATCCAGCCATATTAGACTTGTTATCGAGTAACCCAGAAATTTTCAATGTTTTCTTCAATCGCAGCGAACTCCGATTCTCCGCCAGATTTCTTCGCTATCATCCACGTCACAGATTCACGCCCAGATTTTGATCCAACCTGGCTCTGAGGCCATGTTAGAGTTTGATTTTTGGATTGAGTTTTCTTGTTGTTGTGAAAATGGAAATGCACAGAGAAGGAGAAGAAGTTAGAGAGTCATGAGTACTGAAGGTATTGGATTCTTTTCTTACTCTCAAGCAAAGAACTCAGAGAGCATATATTTCTGTTAGACGAGTGAGCAGCACACTCACTCTCTCACATCATTACAACTCAATCACAACCATTCAATTTTAAGTCATCATGTAAGATGCTTACACTTGTCATGAGCTATGACTCATTACAATCTAAGCTAGATGCCATATGGAATATGATCCAAAGGCTCGCATTCAATCCTACAGCTTACACATAATAGACCAACACAGCAAATACATTTATACACTAATAAAAAGAACCCTATTTTTCATCAACATTAATCAACGAAGACTTACTTATCATTTGAGTAACTGTAGAAGCATGCCTCAAGAGGAAAAAGGGTAAAAGATCTAGTCACTAATTGTGCTTATGACCTTCAATCATGGATGGGGACTTTTATATGCATAGAATTATAGATCATTTTTCTCTCATGCATACAATAAATCTACGTATTTGTTGTCAAAGAAAAATTATAAATAACTAAGACATAATAATTTTTCATACGAAAGATGAACGGCCTATTATGCTTGTTATATGCCATAGTTTTTTCATGAACATGGAATATGTTGTGTTGCAGACCTAACTATCAGAAACAAAATTCTGTAACAGCCGTATTTGAATCATACTAAAATTTTGCATTTACAATTGGAGACGGCTAAATGTGCACCTCTTGTCCTCACCTTCTTTTTTTTATCTCTTTTATTTATTAAATGAAGATTTAAATCACATATATATATACACGTAAATATTGATTTAGCCAATTGATTCTATATGTTGAGTAGAAAAAGGAGACGACAATCTTTGAATGTAGCGAGGACGATGAGTCAAATGTTATTATCACAAACAGTACTACTTTGCTTCGAGCTTTCCACCAGGTGCAAGCTGCAGAGAGTGGGCTCGAACTATCACAGTCCATTTTTAAAGGGTCCACTTATATGATGCCCAATTGCCAACATAAGTCACAAAAAGATAAGTGGTTTTGGAGGTCACATGAAAGCTCGGTTGGAATAGAGATCCTCTTCGGATCTGTGTCTGAAGCTAAGGACTAAGAGATCTAGACTGTTGAAGAGAGAGATCCAAACTCTTGGTTTATATGAAGTGAGTCAGTAGGATGGGCTAATGAGGCCACAAGATTTAAAATGAGTGTTCCAAGCCTTTGGATCCGTTGGCACTGGACACAAACATCTGAACAGGATCTCAATTTATAAATGAACTGCTAAATTGGCCATTTTTGGGGGAGCTTTCAAACTTTTTTCTTTTTCCTTGGAGGGCTATGAAGGAAAGACCTTTAATTTTGATAACCGTTCTATAGCCAGTTGAGGTAGAGCAAACAAAGTATGTGTCTTGAGTTTCACTTTGAACCCGACCTCATATTGTTTTAACAAACAATATTATCTCCACTAAGAGAGAGTGGGTGGGCTAAGCCTCACAATAAACTAGCAATAATATGGTTCAAATTTGCCTTTAGCAAGAATCGAACCTAAGACCTCTCACTTACAAGTGGAAAGGAATATCATTAGACCGTAGTACTAAGTTACATATATCTTACAAATGTCCTCGTTCATTGTATGCTCGACAAAAGAGAAAGAACAGAGCAAAAGTTTATGTTCCTCTCATACATCTAATGTGATGTGAATGTCATATTGTTGTGGAAATGATTGGATGTTTGTGTTGAAATGCTTTCTAAGGTTCACTAGTATATTAAAAGAAATTAAATTAAGGTCATAAATTAGGAAGTTTCATTGCATTTTCGTCTTGGAGCTTATTTTGTACTGAGACAGTTTGCAACCAATATAGCAGTTAACTCGGCTTCTATAAAAAAAAAGAAAAAAAAGAAAAAAAAAGAAAAGAAATGGAACGATACAGTTTTCTTCTCTCTCATAATCGAGATCATGTTGCGCATACACTCTTTTATCAGAGTTTTTCTCAATAAAAGGTAGGTTTATTTCATGAAATTAGAATAATGTTTAGGACAAACTTACCAAGTGAGTTGGAGATACTCGTTAAACCCAAAAAAATACACTTGTGCAACAGAATAGGAAACATATTAAGAAAATATGTGGTGGATTTAACACTTGATGATATCTTGGCAATTGGCATCATCAGTGAGGGGTCCTAACGTATCAAATCCACATATTTCTTGACTTTTATCATTCTGGACTGCTTCAACGAATCAACCCATCAGCTAAACACCATCATGAAGCAGTTAATGATACAATTATTGAAAAACAGTAACCTAAACCTCATCATAATAATAATTAAAAATAACATTTGAAAAAACTAATATGGGAAACAAGATCAAGGGCAATTGGTCAGGCCGGCTTGTACCAGGGAAAAAAAGCAGAAGAAAAATGGAGGACCCAGCGAGAGAAATAAAACTGGGAATAGTCCAAGCAGAGGGGTTGTGGTGTTGGGTAGACAAAGACAAAGCCATCATTTCATCTATAGCTTTCCTTACCCTAGCTCCTTTATGTCCTCATCATTCATCATTTCTGTCATTTAAGAAAGCTAAAAGTATTTTAATTGTTGAGGCACCTACTTCGTTGTAATTGATACCAACAAACACATACATATTTTTCTAGGTTAATCTTAGTTTACTACCCTAAAATTTCTTGATTTTCAACATTTTATACATCAAGTTTTTTTCATCCTAAAGTGGTACCTAAAGTCATAATTATGGGACAATTTCATACTTCCGTTAAGTTGTCTGTTAAAATAGGCGTTAACCTGTTACGTGGCGTTCGTATGGATCATAACTAGACACCACGTCAAAATAAAAAAATTGAATAAAATTATACAATTATAAAAAAAAACAAAAATTAAAAATTGAAGTCGTCGTCCCGAGCCTGGCAGTCCTCCATCTTTCCTATCCTTTCTTCTTCTTCTGTTGTTCATGTTTTTCAATTATTAAACTGCAAAAAAAATGCAGAAAATCAACACACCAATTAATCCAGGAACCCACATCCCATAAATCAAACCATGTTTGATATAAACTCTGTTGGATATATGTCAATAATCTGTGATAAATTATATATGCTTATAAATAATAAATAGAAACTTAATAGAGTATGAACAAGAATAAAAAATATAAAACAGACAACTTGAAGATCGAGGCTTACGTACCGCAATGTCCTTGAAACATAAATTTCGTCCCTACTCAGTGCTTGTAGTTCTACGGACGTCTGCTTCACAAGGATTCAACGATCAAGTTAGAATTCCAGCACCGGAAAACTTAACTTCTGGCGAATTTCTTTGTGGTTCTCTCAGTAAGGATGTTTAGAAATGTAGAAGAAGATTTGTAATTTTTGTGTTCTAAATGCCATGCAGATGGATGTATATATAATATGATTATGCCTGTTCGCAACAGGTATGAGGAAGGGATGCATCTGTTGCGAGTAGGGGTGGGCAAACAGGTCCTGGACCCGCGGGTCGGGTCGAATCTTTACGGTTCGGGGCGGGTCCAAACATTATAAATACAAAACGGCGCGGGCAGGGCCGGGTCCTTGCAAATTACGGGGCGGGCCGGTTTTAAAAATGGTAGAAAACGGGCCCCCGGCCCGGACCGTTCGTTGCCCACTTAAATGAATAACCTAGTATCAGTCTATCTCCCTACCACCCATTCACTCAACCCTCGATCTCTCCTAAACCACTCCGAGCCAGCACCATCACCATCGATCTCTCCGACACCACTCCGAGCCATCCATCATCACCATCGTCCTCGCCGTCTCCCCACACCCTCGATCTCTCCGACACCACTCCGAATCATCCACCATCACCATCGTCCTCGCCGTCTCCCCTCACCCTCGATCTCTCCGACACCACTCCGAGTCTCCTCCCTCGATCTATCTGACACCCCACCCTCGCTCCAACCACATCGCCGAGCTCGCTTGCATGGCCTCCGCCGCAGGTCGGCTCGTATAGCAGTCGTCGGCGACGTCGTAAGTCCCTCTCTCTCTCTTCCTCCCTCTGTGAATTTCCGAAACCGTCGCGGGTTGATTGAATTAAATTTTGTATTTATATTCTCTAAATTTTCAATTTTTTTGTTTTGGGTTTGCGAAGCATGATCAGTGGAATTTAGGGTTTCTGATTTAGGAATTTTGCAGGTTTCTGATTTTGTTTTGATTCGATGTAATTTGTAATGGCGAGGGTGGAGGTCTTGGATCCGTGAAGAAGACGACGTATCTGGTTCGATTTGTGAGAAATACTTGAAGACGATGTCTCTGGTTCGATCCGTGAGGAAGACGACTTCTCTGGATTTAGTTTTATTTTATTTTTTGATGAATTCGAAATTGTATTTGAAGATTTTGTATAGGAGGTGCTTGATGGAAGTGGCGGGGATCTACGGGATTGTGAATGTTAGGGTTAGGGTTGTGCCCTGCAAAAGGGTCACAAATAGGTTCTAGGTGTTGGATTTGGCGACGGTGGATAGGAAGAATCTGGATACTGAAAATTAGGGAAAGAAAAAAAAAAATTTGTACCCGTTGGACCCGTAGGAACCGGCCAGTTTTATACGGGCCGGGTTAGGTCTGGTTCTCAGTTTTAAAATAATAAAATCCGCCCCGCCCCGCCCCGGCCCGTTGTATTTCCAAGCGGGTCCGGTCTGGTCCCTTCAATTTTGGGCCCGGCCCGGCCCGTGCCCACCCCTAGTTGCGAGACATCTTCTCAGAGGGGTGTTTTTGTTTCTGCGTTCTTTCACACTTCAAACTTCATATGAAAAGATGAGTCTGTTGGTAAAAAAATTAATTAATTAAATTTGAAATTAATTAAAAATAATTAATTAAATCTGAAAATAATTAATTTGAATTATTAGGGTTTAGTACACCCAAAGCCCAACCCCAAGAGTGAGCCCAATTTTAGTCTCCAATGCCTATCACTCCAATCACTTTCTATAAGGGATAAAGCCTTATAAAGTGAGGAAACCTTTTGGGAATGGCTAATGTGGGACCCTTTTGGAAATGGCCAATGTGGGACAAAGAAATTTCGACTCAAAATTTCCAACAAACTCAAATCCGTTGACCAGTCGTCGCCTCCATGTCTCGACCATCTTCGAAATCAACAATCGGTACCTCAATCGGGCTCTGGCGGAGTTTTCTCTCTCCTCACCCATCAAAACCAACCCTCCCCTGGGTCACAACACTTCCAGCCTCAGTCGCCACCAAATCTACTCTCTATCTCCTATCTCCTTCACACAGTCTCACCTTCTCACTCTAAAACTCAAACCACCATAATGGCAGCCTCCCTCAGAATCTCAAGGCTCCTCAGAGCCCCCAAATCCCTCGTTTTCTCCACCATCACAACCGCTGCCGCACCCAAAACATCTCTCTTCTCACCCAAATCCTTCTCCAAAATCTCCTACACTCCCCTCACCCAAAACCTCTCATCCGCTTCTCCACCGCCGCATTCAACCCCATCTCTCCACCATTGTCGTCTGTGACAAGCGTCCCGAAATGACCTTCTCCTACCTCGATGCGAGCTTCGTGATCGGCTACGAGGTGCTGCTACTGTCCGATGGGAACGACGATTTCATGAGGGCGATCAGCGACTTCACGACGGGGCTGTTGTAAGGTTTCAAAGGAAATTTGGGATTGGGTTTTTATTTTGGGTGTGGATTCAGTCACTATCCACGTAGGCGCCACGTCACAAGTTAACGCCTGCTTTAACAGACAACTTAACAGAAGTATGAAATTGTCCCATAATTATGACTTTAGGTACCCACCGTGGGACAAAAAAAATTTGATGTACGAAATGTTGAAAACTAATAAACTTTAGGATAGTAAACTGAGATTAACCCTATTTTTCTTAGGGATAACTTGATATAGATCCAATTTTGTGAGTCATTAGTAGGATTAGTCCACTTCATTGAAATAGGTCCAATAATTGAGATTTCATGTATGCTTATTTGTGGTTTGTACCATATTTACCCCTTAGGCTTACGAATTATAGTAAATACACAAAATTTCTTAATTATGGGATTATTTGTGGTTTAACTAATCCCTTAATTGTAGGATTAGTTATAGCCATATAATCACCTCAATCCCCAGTCCGTTTCATCCCTCATTTTTTCCTTCTTCCAAACAATTCCCTCTGTTAGATCATGGAATCAATCCTCCTCTTTTTTGTCTCTTCTTTTCGTGAGTGATATTTTTGTGTTCTTCTCTCCAAATTCGTTCCTTTAATGGAGGTATATTATATCATATTTATATTTCTATGTTCCGTCATGTAGGTTCCCATCATTTTTCTTCCAATACAATAGGTAGTTTATTTTTGTTTTGCAGGTAGATTATATCTGCTTTGTAGGTATAAAGCATCTTTCTTCCTATACAATAGGTAGTTACTAGATTACATCGGTTTTTTTTCTTCATAAATAGTAGGTAGTTACTAGATAATATTTTAGTTTGAGTATTTAAATATTCAAAATTTAAAAATTGAACAAATGATAAAAAAAAATTAAAGAAATTAAATATTTTTATCTGAAGGGGCAAAATTATCAAAATATGTAATTGGATAGCTGGACTCAGTTCCAAAAACTACTTATGTTTTTGGACCTAGATCCAAAAGCCCATTTTTCTTATTTGAAGGCTCGTAGATTATGATGATGCACCTACGTGGCGCCACGTTCAGGTCTTAGCAATATGTATGCATCATACAGCCTTCGTAAATCCTATAATACTACGGGTATTCTATAGTTCAAGATATATAAATGATAAATCTTTCTTTGTAAGTTTTTTTTATCAATAATCTAACAGCTCAAAAACTAAGAAGTCTAGAATACCCAAAATATACTAGAAAACCCAACACCCTTTACTCTCATAATGACTAATGCAAGAATGTGTTTTGTGTAAGTCTTGTTGAGAATGGATTCCACATCAGAAAAAGAAGAAACTTTGAATGTACTTATAAGTAATTGGTTAGGTTACTCCTCATATTGTTTTTTGGTTTTATGTAAAACCTCAAGTTTCTTTATGATATCAGAGCGGGTTGTCACAAATGTGAAGTCCAATCACCCATTTGTGTTGTTCACATATTTGTCTTGAAAATTCACCACACGTGAGGGTGCTTGTAGAGAATGAATTCCACATTATTGATGGAAGAAGAGATCTTGCATATGCTTATAAGTAACTGGGTTGGTCCCCATATAATTATTTGATTTTATGAGGGAACCCCAACTTTCATCATGGTGTCGGAGCAGGTTGTCCAGTGTGTGATGCTCTATGACCACATGTGCTCCACGTCAATCTGTTTGTATTCTCCACGTGTTAGAATTGAAAATTCGTCATACGTGAGGAAACGTTTTGAGAGTGGATACCACATCGGGGAAAGAATTGTATTTGTTTATAAATAATTGGATTACTTTCCATATTACTAATTAGTTTTATAGTAGAACCTTAACTTTTATCAAGTTCTCATTTCTGATGGTGTAGTTATTTCATATAACTAAACATGATCGAGGTTATTACTACTAAGCAATGCTATCACTCTTATTCGAACCTCATACGATCTTTCGAACGATATCAATTTCCAAAGACTTAAATTCTTTCATCGGATCTGTAAAGAGATTTGGGTGAGCAAAGATACGAAAATTGATCCACAATATAACGAAATGATAATGTGGCCAATATTACGATAAAGTTTGAGGGCTGGTAATTATATAGAATGTTTGAGCTCTTAGGACTAGCTAGCTAGCAGTGTGCCTAGACAATACGGGCAAGCTAAGTAGAGCATATAATTATATATCTAATATATAGAATTAGCCTATTCGGAGCTTGATATTAATTAACTAATTAAACAAGAAATTAAGATAAAGATGAGATTACTTTAATTGGGAATAAGGGGTTTGGTAGGCCAACAGATGTGAAGTTTAGAGAAACGTACAGCAGTAACACTAATAATGTAGTACATGTGACATAAGCACTCTATATGTTATTAGTACTTAAAGTGGTTATATAGTACATGGGGTTTTTTTTAGAAGCATCAAGAAAGCTTATGCAGGATGGTCACCAATGTTGGTAAGTTTAATATCATGACATTGACATCCTCTCTCTCTCTCTCTCTCTCTCTCTCAGTACTTTAGGTTAAAGCTTCTGCTGTGTTGGGTTCGAATAATGCATGCAGTTGGTATTCATCGATCAATTTTTAACAGGAAAATTGGACGTAATCTTTTCGTTAAACGGTTAAAATAATATCTCAACTTATTGTCCTCTTCCTATGCCTTTCTTATTTCTTAATTTGTCACTCTGCAAATTTCCAATTAATTATAAGTTATAACAAATTAACTTGCTAAATTAATATGGAAATGTTTTTCTTGTCACTGTACATAACATGTTTGATATAGTCTATCTAATTCATTCGAGCTCTATTTGGACAGAGGAATTTGAAATAATAATATGGATTTGACAGTAAAAAAAATTCGCTACAAAATTTAGAAACCATGGATTGAATATGTTTGAAATAACTAAATATATGCAGTGAATCATTTCAAATTCATTTGTTTCGCATTTTAGTTCTTATCAAATCACAATTCTTGTCATATATAGATTGAAATAGTCCAAATAAACAATCTAATCTCATAATATGTCATCTACGTCCTTAAGTTGGGAATTACTTCATTAAAACAAGTTGCAAAATTTAACATATTATGTTATCAAATTGTTAATCTAAATTATTGTTCAAGTAAATTTTATTCTAATGTATATCATAAAATTGATAACATAATAGCACATCCAATTAATTACAATGCATTAAAAAAAATTCATGGCTTATATATGGGTGAATATATCCTCATCCATTATTGAAGATGAAAGTGGGCTAGAGGAAGGAATTGGTCAAGTTAGAGTGTTGTTAACTATTGACAGTACGTCACAGACAGTGAAATCATTTGATGGACAGTGAAACCAAACCCAGGACTTCAAGTTTAGATGTAGATGTTCTTAACCATTTATTTAAACTTCAAGTTTTTTGCAAATTCGTTGTTAATTTAGCGGTACTTATTTCCCTGATATTTCTAATATATTGATAAATGAGTCAATGGCGTCCAATTCAATCTCTCTCAAAATTAGTGTTAAAAAAATTATGATATAATTTTTTTCTGTTAAGTTTCAATCTTACAAAATGTTAATGTCCAATTTATACATGATATAATATTAATTTACGTTTCAAAAATGTAGGCACCATCATTTACTTTCTCACAAGTCACACCTAATGGACAATTATTAAAGAAAACAAAATAATACAACAGAAAATGACGCCTGCTCATGAATTAAAGAAAACTTGTGATGTAGAATGGTACTAAGCAACCTCACAAGAGATGAAAAGTTGAAAACAATTATTTCAACATGGTTTGAGGTAACCACATATAGAAATGAAGAAGAATTTGCGTTCAATGTAACCAAAAAATCTCACTAGTAGAAAAAACAGCTTGCGCGACGAAAAATATTTCGTCGCACAAGATGTACTTGCACGACGGAAAAACAAATTCGTCGCGCAAAACAAAGAGGATAGGAAAAAAAAATTTGCACGACTAGCGCGACCACTAACTGCCGTCATCGCTTAAAGTCAGCAAGAAAACGGGGGTTGTTTTTTTGGGCGCAAAAAACTTGCCCGACGAAAAGTGGGCCTTTGCACGACCAATTATTCGTCGCGCAAGTTCCTGTCAGTTTTGACCATTTACTGCAGGTGAATCAAAGGAATTAATACGACATTTAATACAGATGTTTGCGCAACAAATCCTTCATCACGCAAAGGTCCAAACTTTCCTATAAATATGTGCTTCTGCTGTCCTTTTTCTTCACAATTGTGTTATTCTTTCGTGCTGGGATGGCGGATAAAAACAAGGATGAAAGTGTGCGCGACGCCAACGCGCATGATTTGAGGGACCATTTGGAGTTTGTGCATGCTATTGCTGTAGCCAAGGGGAATAATTGTCCCACTGTTGAGTGGCGTTCTTGGAAAGATGTGCCAGGGAATGTGAAGAAGGTGTGATGGATGAACTATTAGTAAGTATATTGTTGATGGATCAAAAATTAAGTTTGTGATATTTTTAGTTATATGTTGGAATTAATTACTTGCATATATGTGTAACAGTGTAAGTATACTCTTAGTGATGATACGAACGAACAGTTGATGAAGTTGATGGATGGTGTGTTGGAGGGAGGTTATAATCGGTAGCGTTATGATGACACACCCAGACCCGGAATGTCCACTAGGACTCCGAATCGAGTTGTGCTGGCCGACACCTGGAAGGTGACGAAGCCATAAAGTATAGTGATGTGAAAAATGTGAATAAATTTAAACCTAAAAGTGCCTAAAGACAAGACTGCGTTGTGAACGGGGAATGAACTCATTTCACACGCGATGTCAGAGCATAAGTAAAGTACAGTAGTGTGGGTAAGGATCATACCCTCAGAGGTAGCCACCTATACTGAGATTCGCCAAGAATCCTCGTCAATACGAACTTTCAGTAGCTAAAACCCGGAAGGGTGAAAAACAAAGGTGAGTGGGCCTGAAAATAAAGGTTTAATAAAAACCCTTTTGAAAACGTTATAACCCCTCGCTGTAAAACCCGTATAGTTTCCAGAAAATAATACTACGTATATACGTAAAACAATGCACAAAGACAGTAAAAACCAAGTATGCCCTGTCATAACGTTTCAACACTGAAATATGTAAGCCAGGTGTGAAAATCAAGGTAAAATAATATGCTAGCCGGAGTCACTTAATGTGGTCTGTACGGCTGAACCCATAGCTCATCAATATATGCTAGCACACGAGTCGGAACCACCTATTGTGGTCTGTACGACAGGGCTGGGTGTAAATATGTACGCTCAAGTGCTACGATCACTTGAAGGTTGTGCGAATAATCGCGGGTCACCTACGAGTCAGAACCACCTATTGTGGTATGTACGATAGGGCTAGCACCAAACTTGGATCTAAGGTGAGCGTGTGGTGCGGGAGGTGAGCATCACGTGAAAGACTATGCCCTGGCCTCAGGCGGGAGCATTAACATCGGGGTGCAGCAATGATGAGCTCTAAATGCATTTATGCATAACAATGTGCAATACAACCAATACCATCAAAATATACTCACCTGAAGCTTACCTGAGCCTCTGCAGCATCAAACGATACAATTCACGATTTATAATAATGCAATACTTAAAATGCAACTCATTTTCGTCATGGCATTTAAAGCATAAATCATTTTAAAAATGTTCTGGAAACCACAATATATATGGGGAACGAAAGCTTATAATCTATTGATCTATTGATTATAAATAATAAAAGGACAGCAATCACAAGGATGATCGCAAAGTACTGGGGGTTTGCAGATATCATACCAAAGGCTGTATAGAAAGAACTCAACAAAAGATTGATCAGTATTTACCTTGTATTTGAGATACTCAATGAACTGACTGGGAGTAAGAATTTTATGCCATTCAAAATCAGTGGTGATGAAAATATTCTTCATAATGAATTTAATGAATTAAAAATAGTTATGCAGATAGAATTTAAAAATAGTTTTATTAAATTTGGATTGTAACTTACAGTTTCATCTATTGACGATTGATGATGAAAATAGTGGAGCATGCAGGCATCCTTGATTGAAAATAAAATACAAGTGTTTAAATTTCTCTGGATATAGGATGAACTTCTGTTCTTTCGAATTCGCAGAAGTATTGCTAAAAATTAGCCTTCTCTGAAATGAGCTTGAAGTTTGATAATATAGGCCGAATGGCTGTGATGATTGAGGAGCTGGATGATTCAGGCGGGAATCCCGATTGCATGTGCTAAAGCTGTAAAGGCTGGAACCGAATGATGAAGAATCTTCACTGTTGGATCACGCGTCTGTCTCTGAAATGATGGATGAATAGTAAAAAGTGATTTTTACTATTCATGAATAGTCTCTTGTCAGAATGATTTCTGCTACTGCAGATGCTGCTTTCGGTGCTGGGATCACATGGTTACTACTGTATTTTTACATGAGTGAAATTTTGAAGTTATTACAATTCAAATTCAAATTTCAAAAGGATCTTGGGAATCCTGGAAGAAATCTGTCTGGCTGGAAGTATTGGCGGGGTGCTGAGAATCAGCATCTGATGCTTCAGAATCTGATTCTTCATTGTGGAGCAATGCTGCTTCTGCCATAAGTTGTTGAGCTAAGTCTTTAAGCTGTGAAGATTTTTCTTTCTTTTTCGAACTTGAGGACTTAGATGACTTGCACTTTCCCTTGAGGGATGAACTCGGACTAATGTCTGATAATGACTGTGTGTTTTCTGGGATTTCTGGCAATGCCTTTGTTGATGACGACGGAACTGCTGCTGGAACAGGGACGATTGGAAACTCCGATTGAACCAAGTTGATGATTTTTTGTTGGTCGAATTTGTCCCACCATTTCACCTATCGGGCTCAAAAAATTCGACCTGTTTCAACTTCAAAATTCCATTTTAATATCCATGGGATTTTATATTTTGCCATGAATAATGAAAGGATAGTAAGATTGCTGTCGAAACGACTTCTGTCAAATTTTTGCTAGAAACCAGATGAGATGACTTGTTTGAGACTGTCTGGCAGTAAACCGGCTGTTGGGCCATGGGTAGACCACCATTATGGAAACCAGGCTGGAAATTTCAACCTGAAACTTTTATCAAAGGTTATGAACCACGAGTGACTAAAGTCAGATGTTTGATGAAGGAATATGTTGGTCCATGCTTGGATGTAATCATAATAATTATAATTGTTGTTTGGAAGTAAAACTTGCTGGGAATGAAGTGGTTTATACTGGTAAAGGGGAATTCCCCATTCTGATTCTAAAAGGAATTTCCCAATGTAAAGTGAATGATAAAGAAGTTTGTTTTCATGAGTATTACTATAAATGGGCTTAATAGAAAGCTTGATGTCTTACTGAGAATTGATTGATAATATTTCAAAGTTTTGAAAGGTTCAGTTGGTAAATGATGAGAATTTGGCGGGAGAAGTGTTTTGGCTATTTTCTCTGGTGCTTGATTTCTATTGATATTGGAAGGGATGCTGAAGAGGTATTCCGTTGGATTCTTTTTTAT
This sequence comes from Cotoneaster glaucophyllus, assembly GCA_036320875.1. NCBI lineage: Eukaryota > Viridiplantae > Streptophyta > Magnoliopsida > Rosales > Rosaceae > Cotoneaster > Cotoneaster glaucophyllus. The sequence continues at coordinate 18,442,131 of CM070069.1, read as the reverse complement.
ATAAGGGGATGATTGAGAAAAGCTCGGTGTTCTTGGTGTCAATGGAGATGACATAGATGAATATGGGTCATAAGGTTTGGCTAATACCGTTTGGTAATTTGGTCGGAAATTTCCTATTGTGGATCCTAAAGGAGTGAATCGGTTGGTAATGGCTAAGGCCGATGAGGAATCGGGAATAAATTCCTGTTTTACTGGTGGTGGTGGAGGTAGAGTGGCTGGAAGCCTCCTCTGGCTATTGCTTCCTGTCATTCTTCCCCTGCAAAAATTCACGTGTTAAGAAATCTGGGATGCAATTCTGGCTGCCTTTAATGTATTCAATTTCAAAATCAAAAATACTTAATATGGCTTGCCATCGTGCAAAAATCTGTTTTGATGAAATGTTTTGAACATCTTTTTGTAAAACATGTTTGGCAGATTTGCAATCGACTTGAACTAAAAATTTTTGATTTAATAAATCATCTTGGAATTTGCTAATGCATAATACTATAGATAATATCTCTTTTTTAATAGTACTATAATTACATTGTGCAGAATTCCATACTCCTGAATGGAAACGAACAATTTGTTCAGGAGATCCGGAAGAAGTTTGCTGCTTGAGGATACCTCCATAACCAATATCAGATGCATTGGTTTCAACTATTTTAAATGAGTTAGGAGTTGGAATGCCAAGGCAAGTCACATGGAATGCCAAGGCAAGGCAAAGTCTTGACATGTGACTTAATCTGTTTGACAATGGATGTATGAATGGTAGACCATGCTGGAGGATTATCTTTAAGACGATCAAACAAAGGTTTACATTCTTGATGCAGATGATGATAAAATTCAGATACATAGTTCAAAGAACCTAAAAATCGCTGAAGTTGAGTTTTGTCAGTAATCTGATCAGGAAATTTAACAGCAAATTGAATGACACCATCAATGGGTTGAATGGTTGATCTATGGATATTATATCCTAAAAATCTAACATTAGTCTGAAACAGTTTAATCTTAGATGCAGAAACAACTAATCCATTGGACTTAATGATTCTATTAAACAAATGCAAATGTTTCCAGTGTTCGTCTATTGACTTTGAATATATAAGCACATCATCAATATAAACAATCGAAAAATGGCTATACTGATTAAAAATCTCATTCATTATATTTTGAAATTCACTTGGAGCATTCTTAAGGCCGAAAGCCATTACATTCCATTCATAATGTCCAAAGGAGTTACAAAAGCTGTTTTGTATTTATCATTTTCATGAATTTGAATTTGCCAAAAGCCTGATTTCATATCAAATTTTGAAAAAATAACTGCTTCAGAAAGTCTCTTTATCAAATCTCTTTTGTTGAGAATTGGATATCGAATCCATTCTAAAACTTCATTCAAAGGTTTGTAGTTAATAACTAATCGGGGAGTTCCTCTTTCTAATTCGGCGTTCTTTTGAACATAAAATGCTGGGCATGACCATGGAGACGTACTTTTATGGATAATTCCTCTATTAAGAAGTTCTTGTATTTCTGTTTTGCAGAATTCCAAAACTTCTTGACTCATTTGGATTAGTCTGGCCTTAGTAGGGACTTTTGATTCATTAAACTCCTTTATGTAAGGAAGTTTAACGATGTGTTGTTTACGGTGCCAAAAGGCGTTGGGAATATCAGAACATATATCATTAACAAGTTTCTTTTGAAATTTATTAATGTTTTCTAACAAAGACTTATTTGTTAGCTGTTCTTCAATTCTTTTGTGATTAATTTCTTCCTTTAAGAAATTAATTTGTTGTGACTTATTAGTGATTAGGTTGATGGATCGCGATATACTATCCTTTTGGAGATGTCTTAATTTTTTTAGATCTGTTTCCGTGCAGAACTCAAAAGTGACCTTCTGTCCTAAGACTCTGGTGGTAATCTGATTATGATGAACCTTAAAAGGATATATGAGTGCAATAAAAGGGAGACCTAATATTACTGATCAGAAATATTTTTGATTAAAACAAATGGGGTTTTGAAACAAACATCATTTTGGCAAACATGCGCTTTGGGTATTTCATATTTTAATTGCATTGGTGATGAATTAGCAGCACTAAGTATTTCATTTGACTTGTGAAAGTACTTAGTAGGTATTAATGCTTCTTGAATACAATTCAAGTCTGCTCCTGAGTCAATCAAAGCAATTGATTCTAAAAGAAAATCATCAATTTTTATCTTGATCTTAGAATACCATTTTTTTAATCTTATCTTATCTAAAAGACCTAAAACTAAATCATGTGTAGATCCTTTGCTCGATTGAGCATCAGAATTGTGGTTTGAAGAAGAACTGCTTTGCTCTTCTTCTTTGTTATTGACAATTGCTTGGGTCTGAACTCTACTGAGTTGTGTACGAATTTCTACATTTTCAGATTTTAAAAACTTTATTTCAACTTTGATTTTATTGACTTCTCGTTGGAGGTCTTTGATAGTGATTTCTTTCTTAGTCTTATTGAACCTTTCCAAGGTTGTGCTAAGAGAGATTTTTGGAGTTGGCTGGGTTTGGCTAGTGCCAGGTTCTTCAGTGAAAACTAATTTCTTTAGTTTCTTAACATAAAAAGATTTTAGTTCAGGGTCATCGACCTTACTTATAAGTTCTATAAGAAGATTTTCTTATTCTTCTTGTTTGTTAAGGACTGAGATTCTATTACAACAAGCATCGGTACATCCTAGCTTGATGTCTGGGGAGGAAAGTCCACTTGAGGAGTTGTTATCAGAAGAGGATAATTCCAAATCATCTTCTGACTGACTATGGTTTGTGTCCCTAAGTTCTAAGACTTGGATTAACTGAAGCTTCTCTTCCTCAGAGATCTTCAATTGGTTGATAGAGTTCTTGACACGACATTTATTGGCGTAATGGCCATACTTGCCACACTTGTAGCAATTTCCTTTTTGTTCTAGATTCTTGGAGTGGATTTTTCCGGAGGGTTTCTGTTTCCACTTGTTGGACTTGGGTTTTTGATAAAACTTATTAGTTTCGAATTGTTTATTTTTGGATTGGTTTTTACCATACCTGGGATATTGCTTACCTGAGTACTTGTTGGAGTACTTCTGAAAGACTTGGGATTTTTTCTTCTTATTAGAAGGAGCAATAGGGGTAATCCGTATTGTTCACAGAACATTCCTAATTCATACTTAGCGATGGATTTGTCTTTGTTAACTTGTTTTGAAATTTTCATATCGAAACACATTTTCAATCCTTCCTTCTGGATAATATTAATAATATTTTCATAAGTTAGGGTATGATATGGTATGATACCTTCTTCATTAACTAAGACATTTCCAATTTTATGTGCAAATAAATTTGGTAATCCATTTATAAATTTTTCTTTCCAAAATGGTTGATTACTGTCTTCTCTGAGCATGACTCTAGACATGAACACATCTTTGTACCATCTAAAGTCGCTTAGAGTTGGACATCTCAGATTGCTGAGTTGATCATAGATCCTAGAGGGTGACATTACTAGGTGTTCCTATGAAATGTTCTATGATTGTATAAAGCAATGTATTGATGGCATCTGAGACACCTTGTCCAATTTGGTCATCAAAGATTGGTAATCCTTCTTCATCTTTTTTAACAGCATTTCTTATTTCATTTCTGGACTGTTCAGTGAGATGTTCCTCCTACCAGGAATGGAGCATTCCTGTAAATCCAGTGACCAAGAGGTCGACAATTTGGGTTTGGGTAAGATTATGATTGGTAATATAACTATTAACAACCATAGAGATATGTTGAAGTTTATTAAGAATTTCTTGTTCTGACAAACCATCTATATTCCATTCATAGAGTTTATCAGAAGAGACTGAGAATTGATTTTGAATATTCCTTTCTTCAAATTGAATATCTGGAGGAGTTGGTCTGGGATACCAGTTTTTCGTAAGGGATGTTGGGTTGACTCTTCTATTGGAAATTCGTTTAAGTTCAAGATTTTGAAAAGCTTGCTCAACTTTTTGAACGGAATCTGGATCATCTTCTGACTCAGAGGAAGTTGGAGATATTTCCGATTGGGATTTTTCATGATGACTTAAGACATGAACTGTCTTTTCCTTTTTATGTTTAAAAAAAAATCTGGAGAAGGTTATGGCAAAAAGAAACTTGTAGTGCGACTAGAGAGGTATCGACAGAAGTAAGTGCTTTACTTTGAATGCAAAAATATGGCTGAGGCGTACGCTGAATTTAAGTATGACATTAGGAATTTGGTGCGGAGGGATTGTTCTACCAAGTTTGAGTCTTGGAAAAAGGTCCCTGAAGAGTTGAAGAAATCCATGCTGGGAGAGTTATCAATATGTTTGTGGTAAATAATGAACAATTATTTTTGTTAAAACGTAATATTTTTTAAATTACTAATTTATTGTTATTGGCATTAATGTAGGTTCATTGGGATGTTGATGAAACCGATGAGAAGCAACAGATTTATGTGGATGGGCTTTTCAAGCAGAGTTTCCGGCATTGGAAGTTTGATGTGTTGTGGGTGAGGGAGGATTGAAGTTGAAGAGGGTTTTTTTTTTTTTTTTTTAAATAAGATTTTGTGGACTTTATATTTAATTTAATGAATAAATATATGTTATGTGGATGAGTATTAATATTTACATTAATTATAATTTCTATTTGCGATAGTAAATTAGTTTTGTTAATTAATTTAATGTTTAATTAGGTTTGAGTTTTTTATTTATAATAAAATAAAATTTTACAATACATACAAATAAAAAAAAACATAAAAAAAATTAAAAAAATATGCATTGCGCGACGATACATTCTTTCGTTGCGCAATGTGTTGAAAAGAATAAATTGTAAAATAAATGAAATAAAATAAAAAAAAATGATAAACTAGCGCGACGAATGTTTCTTTTTTGTCGTGCAAATGACATTTGCGCAACGAATACCTGGTTCGTCGCGCAAAATCTTTCATCCAAAAGTTCACTTTTTAATCTGGATTCAGCCATGTGCAGAGGCAAACTGCAAAAAAAAAAATGCAGATTGTGCCTCTGCACTCATCCCTTCAATTTTGCTCAATCCAGCATCTGTCATTTCCATTTTTTCTCAATTTCATCATCTAATACTCCATCCATCTTCTTCTCTAGGTTGATCGAGCTATCTCGTTATCTTTGGTAATCGTTTTTTGTCGTTAGGGTAAAAGCATTAATGTAAATTCATACTAACGCCATTAATTTCGTTGTCTATAGGGATATTATGTGTGATTAGTGATTGGTGGAGAATGATTGAGAAGGTATTTTCTTCGTTTTATTTTTAAAAAATATAAAATTAATTAAATTATGTTGAACTTAGTTTGTTATGTTTTTATTGTGTTGTGAAATTATATTTATATTATGTTGTTAAATTTGTACGTGACGTAAAAAATGTGTTGTGATGTACCGAGTTAATTGAAATTAACTTCGTACTTGTTTTTTATTTTTAGTAAAACTAAGTTTCCCGTTCGAGGATTAGTTAGATTTCGCGTATGGATGCGAAAGCACGACTGCGGTCCAATTAATTCTTGAATTGTCCCATTATTTGGACAGTTTGGGAATGCACAGCTATCATGAGTAGTTTATGGTTGAAGGATTAGGTTTCAGTTGTGGAGATTTCGGTGTCATCTTTGTACGTTTTTTGGGTCGTACACCTGAAGAACTGTATCGAGATGCTGCTGAAATTCATCCATGTCGAAATCTAATCTGATGTAGCCGTTAATTACATGACATGACTATGCATTCCCGAATGGGATAGGGCCCTTAACGGAGGCATAAGGTGACATTATCATTTTGTATGAAGTTGTTGTGATTGTTGTACTGTTATTGTGGTTCCAAGAATTATGCACAGGACGTGGATACATAACCTGAATAGATGCGTGGACGAATACTTGGATGGAATCGAGGATTTTTTTGACTTTGCACGTACACCCAACCCGAGTGCAACTGGAATCCGATGTCTTTTAAGAGGTGTAACAACACATTAAGGGAGACAATTGAAAATGTTCAATTTCATTTAGTAAGGAATGGAATGGAATGATTGAGACATATAATACTTGGAACCATCATGGGGAACAATTAGACAATGCTTCGTCTTCAAACGCCACAAGAGTGGACAATGTTGAACCTATCGTGGATCCTAATGAACAAGTCATGGATATTATAAATGATGCTTTTCCATTTGCATCGACAAACACCAATCAAGAAGGGGAAGATGACGTGCCTACACCAATGGATAGTGCAGAGTTCGAACAATATGAAAAACTATTAAAAAATGCCAACCAAGAGTTATACCCGGAGTGCAAGAGCCTTTCTGTTCTCATGACCATTGTGGAACTAATGCACGGAAAAATAAAGTATCGTATGTCGAACCAATGTTTCGATTACTTTTTGGGGGTTTTCAAGAGAATGCTTCTGAAAGACAATTGTTTGCCGAAAGACCACAACATGTGCAAAAGGTGTTGAATGGTCTTCGATTGGGTTATGAAAAAATTCACGCTTGTAAAAACAATTGTATTTTATTCTATAAAGAGAATAAAGCATTGGATAAATGCCTTGTATGCAATGAGTTGAGGTTCAAAATGACATGTCAAAATAGAACGATTGAGATCCCACAAAAAGTCATGCGTTATCTGGCCCTGAAACCTAGGTTGCAGTGATTGTATATGTCGACGCATATTGCCACAAACATGAGATGGCATGAGGAAAAATGGGTAGACGACGATGTGATGAGGCATCTTGTAGATGGGGAGGCATGGAAAAAGTTCGATCGAACATTCCCCGAGTTTGCTGCTAATCCCCAGAATTTTAGATTGGGACTTGCCACTAATGGAATCAATCTGTTCGGGGTTCTAAACCAACACCACAGCACTTGGCCGACTTTCGTATTCCCATAAAATTTTCCTCCTTGGAAATGCATGAAAAAAGAAGACATGATGATGACTTTTTTGATAACTAAGGATCCTGGTAGGTCATTCGATGTTTACTTAAAACCGTTGGTTGATAAGCTAAATGATTTATGGACAAATGATGTGCGCACGTACGATAAGTCCACTAGGAAGATGTTCACTTTGCGAGCAACAATTATGTGGACTGTGAATGATTTCCCTGCATATGCAATGGTTTCTGGGTTGAGCACTAAGGGTTATATGGCATGCCCTGTATGCAAGGATGATGTAACATCTGGTTGGCACGCCGGAAAAGTTTGTTACCATGGTCATCGGAGATGGTTGCCATGGGACCACGAGTAGCGGGAAAAGGATAAAGAGTTCAACAAGAACACAGAGCATCGACTTAGACCTATAGAATGGTCTGGTGATCTGATTTTGGAACAACTTAACCGTTTAGATTTTGCTCCATTCTGGAAAACAGTGAGTCAGACCAGACCTTCTACACATATGAACTGGACGCACAAGCATATTTTTTTGAGCTCCCGTATTGGTCGAAACTAAAATTGAGACACAACCTTGACGTTATCCATGTTGAGAAAAATTTCTTCGACACATTGGTGGCCACTATTCTAGATATCGAGGGCAAGACAAAGGACACGATCAAAGCTCGTCTTGATTTGGAAAGAATGGGTATACAGAGGGGTTTATGGATGAATAGTGACAATAATAAAGCTAGAAGGGATTTTGCGTTTTTTTCCATGAAACCAAATGACAAAAAAGAGTTTTTAAAGTTTGTATCGTCTGTAAAGTTTCCCGATGGGTATGCTTCTAATATCGCGCATTGCGTTAATGCTGACTAGGGTAAATTTGCTGGACTAAAGAGCCATGACTGCCATGTGCTTTTGCAACGCCTACTTCCTGTGGGTATTCGACACCTATTGCCGGAAGATGTAGTGAAGCTAATCATGTTGTCCAGATTTTTTTTCCCAACTGACGGTAATAATGTTGTGAAAGACGGACATTAATCATTTGTTCCATGACAATGTCTAAGTCCTATGCAAGTTTAAGATGATATTCCCTCTAGCTTTCTTCACAAGAATGATCTACGTGATGGTTCACTTGCCCGAAAAGGCATTGCTTGCTAGTCCTGTCAACTATCGCTGGATGTATCCAATATAAAGGTATATAATCCTCATCATTTGTTTATGCATCATTAGCCCAAGCTTACTAATTTGTATCGTATCGCTTTATTTTGGCAGGCTTCTCGGGGAGCTAAAAAAATTGTACGCAACAGGGCGAAGCCCGAAGGATCAATTATAGAGGCTTGGGTTCAATATGAGTCGCTTACCTTCTGTGGAATGTATTTAAAAGATGTGGAGACGACTTTCAATCATCCTCAACGCAATAATGACAGGAGTGTGAGAAAGGAGAAACTTTCTGTTTTTGGCCAAAGTGCATGACCCTTTGGAGATCCTGTATGAGAAGAGTCGTTTTCCAGAAATGTGTATGTTTTTGTATAATATTAGGTGAATAAATTGAGAGGATCGAATTCCCCCGCTTATAGTGAAAAGTTATATAACTTGGAGTTCAGCCCGGTTTGAGCTGAATTGTTCTCGGATTGCCATGTTAACGACATCAAGTTTTTGGGGACTGCACGAGATGACAAGTTGTGTACGCAAAATAGCGGTGTCCATGTCCCAGATGAAGGCGAAAGTACAGACATTGATTTCTATGACAAACTAACAGCTGTCGTGCAATTGCTTTACAAAGACTGATACCAAGTGATCATGTTTAAGTGTCGATGGTTTGATACAAATCCAAATAGGCATGGAAGTGTTAAAATCAACCATGGCTTACTATCTGTGAACATTAACAAAACTTGGTATGATGACAACCCTTACATTTTGGCAAACATGGCAAAATAGATTGTGTATCTAAATGACCCTAAAGCCGGGAGAGGTTGAAAAGTTGTTCAGAAGATGGATCATAGGAACGTGTTTGCTATACCAGAACAAGACCCAACTAACTATGACATCGAATACGTCGCTGACCAACATTTAGAATCTTCAATGGAAAATGATGCGGAAACACTTCGAGATACAAATCTTATCTAAGAACCGTTTCCGATACAAGGAGTGTCTTCAATCGAAATACCGATTCAGTCAACTACAATTAACCTCGTTGATCTTCCGCGATACGATGTTGTTGTGGGCCTGAACGACGACGGTGACGTAGTTATGGAGGCGGAGGAGGATTGGGAGACCGAAAGTGATGATAGCGACGATAGCGACAATAGCGAAAGTTATTATAGTTCAGATGATGAATAATGCAATTTATTTGCGACTTGCCATGTAAAACATAGTAAATGAATTTTTTTTAATTTAATTATCTTATGTCATAAAGAAATTGGTTTTATTTCAATAAATATAAATTTTAAAAAATTTACCCGGGTAAATTAAATTTTCAGCTCATTGCGCGACGAACACAATATTATTCGTCGCACAAATGGCATTTGCACGACAATTAATTACTCTTTGTCGCACAATGAGCTGAAAATTGGGTGTGCACGAAAACAATTTCGTGAAAGTTTGAATTTATTGCGCGACGAATATCTTATGTTCATCGCACAATAACCTCGGGATTAAACTGAAATCGCAAACACTTTCCCACTTTCCCCTCACCTCTCCTCTCTGTAAACCCTCCCTCTGACGGCCATCTCCCTTAGCTCTCCCTCGCACTATCTCTTCCTCCTCCGACAACCCTCTATCTTCCTCCTCCAGCACCCCTCTCTCTTCCTTCACTGACAGCCCTTTCTCTTCCTCATCCGACAACCCTGTCTCTTCCTCCTTCGACAGCGCTCTCCCTCTGAGGTAAATTTCAATTTACTTAACTCTCGTCAAATTAGGAATTAGGGTTCTACAATTAGGGTTCTAATGTTTTAAATAATTGCTTTGATTTGATGATTGCTTTGAATTAGGGTTCTAGAACTAGGGTTCTAATGTTTTGATAATTGCTTTGATTTTTTAACGCACATGCAAACATAAAGTGAAGTTTAAAACTCCAATATAGAAAGAAAGAAAATCCTCAATTCGAGTCATAAAACCCTAATTTCTGGAAACCCTCAATTCAAAATTCCAAACAATAACATAGAATTAGGTTCTACAATTAGGGTTCTAATGTTTTGATGCTCGCTGCTTCTACCTTAGGAAACCCTAACCTCAAGAAATCCTCAATTCAAAATCCTCAATTCGGGTGTCGCCCCTTTCAGAAGGTGAACACCTTTAACTCTCTCTCTCTCTCTCTCTCTCTCTCTCTCTATATATATATATATATATATGTATGTATATATGTATGTATGTATATATGTATGTATGTATATATGTATGTATGTATATTTGTATATGACTAAACCTCTGTATATAATTGAATGTATGTATGCCATGGCAGTTTTTTGTATATTTTTGTAAATCTCTGTTGGTTTCTTATATTGCGTGGAATGCAGATTCCAATAATTGCTTTAATTTGATGATTTCTTTGAATTAGGGTTCTAATCTGCTTTTGGGTGGTTTTTGGTTCGTGGGTTGGGAAATGGACTAGAGTATTTTTGCTGTGCATTGTTTATAGTTGATGATGCTTACTGAAAAGATAGTAAGAATGGATCAACCTGCAAGATTTGGTTGCTCATATAGGTCAAGATGCTTTTATGGGGTTGGTGACAGTGATATGCCATAGAATTAGGCATGTTGAAGGACATGTTTGTGTTTATGTTTTGAGGCCTACATAAGGCAGCTGTTGCCCAAGTCAATTGGCTCTAAGTACCGTATATATTTTTGTTTTCTTGTTGTTTAATTGAATGGGGAAATGCATATAGGTAAGTGGATTGGTTTTTTGTTTCTCCTTTAATGAAATGCATTTAGGTCTACATGCTTTTATGGTTTAATTGTCTGTTTTATGTTTAACGGTACATGTATGTTTCAAATGCTTGATTTAGTTATGCATGGGGTTGGTGTGAGGGATATGCCACATAATTTGGCATGTGATGGGAATTATGTATACTTATTGAATTTTTTTTTTTCTCATTGTGATGACTGCACCCCGTTCGCCTCCACCGGCTCATCCGTCAGCTGCCACTGCTCCTGCACAAATAGACCACTTGATGGTTGGTCCCGAGGTTTCCCAGGCGTCATCAACTTCTTCAATGGCGCTACCTGTTAGCGCCAGGCATGGTCACCGCCGCCCCCGCACGCCCAACACACCATCGGCATCCACTACTAATGCTAGGAGGGTGGTCATTATTTCTTTGTAGAGAACGTGTCTCTAAAAAATTTTGTTCAATTTTTCTACTTAATTCCGAGTTTTACTAGTTTAATTTTGTTCAAAAATTTTAGCTCCAGCTGCTCTAAGTTCGATCTTTAGTTATTTAGGTAAGTAGAAAGAAAATGTGTAAAGCGGACGTATCATTGTTCTTTTCAAATGCATATGCTTCCTTGAACTGAAAGTAATTGTTGTTTACTTAGTTACCAATCCGATTTACATTGCATCACAAAGTAAAGTTTTAATTTGTTATTTGATTGAAATTGTTGGTCAGTTTCTAGATTGAAAATTGATAATGTTGGTGCTGTGTATAACTTGTTTTTTGGTGTTTGTTGGAATTTGGGATTTTTTTTCCCCCTTTCTCTTAGCTTCTTGGAAATTTCGGAGTTGCTCTTGTATGCTTATTCTTTTTTGTTTCCGTTATCTTGAGCATAAATAGTTCAAATTAGAGTCTTTTCAAAGGTACATTAATTTCTTTGTTATTTTATATAATGCAAATTGTTACCAGTCATTCTAGCTTTTTAGATCCCTAAAATGCCAACTGTAGTTGTGATAAAGACTAAAATAAGTTAAAGGCTAAATGGTATCCAAAAACGGATTCAAAATTCACACGTACTGTAAAAGTTTAAAGATAACGGGAGAAATAAAACAAGCACAAAGTATGTGCGGGACAAGGGCATGTTTTTGACTTTCTCCTCATGTTTCAGGAAGCAAAATCAGCAAACTTAGGTCTCAGCAAGCAATTTATTCCTTAAATAAATGGATAAATCATAAATCACGGAGTTGGATTGTATTTACATTTTGTAATAGTGCATACAATGTTGGCAAAAGTACAAACCTTGCAAGGAATACCAAATATGAAATATGATAAGAATTTGGTTGAAATATGATAAGAATTTGGTTAACTTAGTTTTGTTATTTTATGTTTAGTTTGTTAAGTTATGTCATTTAAGGATTAAACAGTTATTATATATATTGTTTACTGTTGTCATCGTTCTGAACCTATTATTAAACAGTTGTGATCATTCTGTTGGATACATATATTGTTTATGTTATTTTCAGGTTTTTGGGAAATATTTTAATTATTAGTTTAGGGTCAACGTTAATTTATATTTCTTTGCAGCCAAGAAAAACACCCCGAGACCTTATCGCCAGTTGAAGACGGCGAAGATCACCTGGGTGTCCAATGGACGTATCACTATAGGATATGACGAGCGGCATCGGGTTGCACTAACGGCAAAGCAACATAGCACATTGGCCCACGACATTGGTCACGTCGTTCGGACCTATTGCCCTATGCAATGTAAGTCTTGGAAGGTGATGCCAGACGAGGTAAGGAACAAGGCGCACAGCTGTCGGTAATTATCCTACCTTTTAATTATTTTTCCTTCAAATTTTATATTTTTATATTACTTAATGTATGTAATTAATTTGTTACATTGCAGACGAACTACAATTTCGAGGACATCAACGACGATATGTTGGCGTACGTCAACAAGCTTTTCTCTTAATAGTACAAGCAGTGGAAGAGCGACCTGCACCAATATTTTAAGACATTTGATCATCCGTAGGTCGCTCTTGAGGAGGGTTGCACGAAGGAGTTTGAGGTCGGGAGGATAATTGGGCGTAGCTCTGTAGTCATTTTCAAGAGCCTGGCTATGTGGTATTTTTTTTATATTAAGTTTAAAATTATTATACGTTTCTTACTAATATTTATTGATTTTTTTTATATTTCATTTAAATATGAACTAATATTTTTATTTTTTGTATAACAGAAGAAGGCGAAAGCCAACAAGAGCAACAGGGAGAAGAAGACTCTTCTCCAACATTCCGGTTCCAGACCCTTCTCATATAGGATGGAAGCGCGGGGGCTGGTAATAATAAAGTTTTTCATATTCAATTTTTAATATGTCATTAATATTATTTTTTTCATACTAACATTTTTCTTCTCTTGTTCTACTCAGGGGGGGTTCAAAATTCTCGAAGACTGATATCTTTAGCGACGTTTATGTTCGACCCAGGAATGAGTTGGCCGAGTCCCTTCATGTAAGTATTCTTCAATTTTAATTATTATCTTACGCGTTCAAGTTTCATGGTTATTATATGAATGTTATAATTAATATTACACAAGCGATGATGATGGAGAAGAGGCAATTGGTTCTTCAGAAGTCCGCCTCCCAGCTTCATCCCAAGACTCCGCTAGAGTTTGTGGATCCCCCAGAGGATGCGGGATTTCAGATCCTTACGGAGACCTTGGATCAGACTCTCGGATAGAGACCGGGGACAAACAGTCGGGTGACAGCTTTGACAGCAGAGGTGGCCGACCTTAGGACTGAGCTCGCCTCGTATAGGAGCCAAATGTCACAGATTGTACAGGCCCTCAATCAGTCCGGCATTCGTCTCCCAGATCTTCGTCCTCCGTCGACCTCCGAGCCCTTCCAACCCGAGTATGGCCACACCTCTGCCCTTTCGACCTCTGAGCCTGTTAACAACCTCGAGACCTTCCAGCCACCTCTGCAAGACGACCACGTAGATTACGCTGCATTATTTTCTTAGTTTTTTACTTCCTTACTTTTTAAACATTTTTTACTTCCTATATTTTTTATTTTTGCGCGACGAACGCCTTTATCTCGCGAAACTCAAGAGACAAACTTCGCGAAACTCAAGAGACAAACTAGGTTGGTCGCGCAATAATAAATTGTCGTCTTGCAAAGTTTAGAGAGACGAATAATAGTCGTCCCACGTATGTATCCTGGTATTTTGTGCGATAAAAACATTTGTTCCAAAAAAATTTGAGCGACGAAGGGTAAACCATCGCGCAATGTTTGTGCGACCAATGATGTTTTTCGTCGCGCAAAGTCTTTCTTCACGATCTTTGCGCGACGGATTCTGCGCAACGAAGTTTCTGTCGCGCTAAAGTTTGTGCGACGGAAATACACTTTACGCGACCAACTCTGGTTCGTCGTGCAAATAGTAAAACGTAGTAGTGTGTGTCGTTGGGATGCATTTGATGAAACGTATGGCTCTCTTAATCATTCATTTTATCATATCATCGACACACGTATGTGACGTCTAATAACAATACAAACATATCGAATCTAATAACTACAAGAACGCTAAAAAAAATCATTTTGATTCAAAAATTAGAAGAAATAAGTTTGGTGAAGTGTCACCAATTATGTGATACTAGGTTTTCCAAATCCCAGATTTGCCAAACACGATAAGATGTCTTTGTATCCATATCTGTAGTTTATTAGTAGAACATGCATTATTGTAGGGTTTCTGCAGAAGGACTTGGACCTCTCATCTACCGGCATACGTAAACACACAGAGGCCCACTTCCTAAAGACCATTCATATATACACCTCCATCAACTGTCATGGCTAATTGGAAGTACCGAAAGTGAACGCCATGCAGCAGAGGCGAATGGTTCAGCTGCCCCTATAACATAAATTAGAGGCGGATAAATGGGTAAATCTGCCCATAAAGCCGCTAAGCGACGCATTAAAGTGCATCCTTAATAAGTAACCAGATGCAGCACATACATTATGTGTGTGTAAATATAAAAAAAAAAAAAATATATATATATATATATATGTTGTGAACATTCCTAGTTTAAGTGTGATTGTGTAAATCCTAGATCAGATTTGACTCTAGTTATCATTTCCTTTTACAACTTGTATTACTTGGGGAAGAAGTAATATCTTCTCTCCTCCTTATTACTATAAATAAAGGCACAAGGACTGGAGATGACACACAATTCCTCAAGCCTATTATACAATCTCTCTCTCTTCTCTTTGCCGCACCCCTCTCCCTTTGTCAAATAAAATAGGCCACAACACGTTATCAGCACGCTCCTGCCGCTGCGCTTAGGAATCTGACGTTCAAAGAATTTTTCTGCATCAAACCAGTTCATCCATATCATCACGCAATCAGGTTCTTTCAAAACAACGGTTTTTAACTCGATATTTTTGCAGCCATGATAGCATGAACATTCACCATGATGCATGACCCAATTTTACGTTTTACGAATTTTAGATTCTACATAAATTGTGTATGCCTCATAATCATAATTGTTCAATTATGTGAATTTGATATTTGCCATGAATTGAATCATACATATGTACATGCATTGAAAATATTATTTTGCATATGCATCAAATTACATATGTGCTTCATTGAAATATATATACCTATCAAATTGAATTAAAATATAAAAAAATTTGTGATTTGGGAACCTAGGGTTCTTTTTGAACCCGTGTCTTTGCACCATGCAAGACCGCAAGCCACCAGGCCCGCAGCATGCGATGGCCCAGCCTGTCTTTTAGCCAGGCCTGCAGCCTGCATCCAATTTCCTAGTCGGAGCCGAGAGCTCCTGGACTGAAACCCAGAAAACCCCGACACCCAGAAGGTGTCGCCACCGCTCCATCACCATGCTGCACGGCCTGCAGCCGTGCCCATCCTCTTAGACGACCTGCAGTTCATCCGCGGTGCCCTATGGCCAAAGATTCTCTCGAATCTCATCGGCATTTCTATGAAATCCCGATTCGAATTTCTAAGCTTTTTTTGGAACGGTTGAATTTGAAAACAAATCCTCATTCCTATTTGAGGTTTCTCACAAACCATGGCTTGCCCCAACGTTGGAAACGTCGTTTGCCACATCGCTGTCACCCAATTCCGGCGTCCTTCTCCGGCGACATGCACCCAGCATACGCTGGGGTGTTAGGTTCCAAAACCCGAGCCCTATAGGGCTCTGCCTTTCGGCCCATTTTTTTCTCTCTTTTTTGCCTTGGGCTTTCCCTGTTTTTGGCCCATTTTTTCGGCCCGCATAGAGAGAACTACAAAAATAAATAAATAAATAAATTTTTAGCTTTTGGGTCTGCCTGCAGCAGCCCAATCCCTGCCCCAATTCTCCCCGTGGGCCTATAGCCCCACCCGAGACCCCCAGCCTAAATTCCTAGGCCTAGGATACACGGCACAATTTTTTTTTTTTTTTCAAGCCACCCCGTGGCTTAGTTTTTTTTGGGTCCCGAATTTTATTTCGCCTAAGTATTTTAGGCCCAATGGGTTTTATTTTTTTACCCCCACTTTAATTTGGCCCGAAGTGCAAATATATTAATTCAATTATAATTATCAACCTAAATTTATATTTTAGCATATTCTTGTTGCATATTTGCTTGCATATATATATTTGTGTTTGCCTGCAGGAATATATGAACCTGAAGTTCATAATTATTTTGAAACCTGAAGTTTCTTATAATCATGCCTTGTTTGAAAACCTGAAGTTTTTCATTTAAAAACATCACCTATGAAAACCCGAAGTTTTTCATGCTAAATTCAACCAATACATGTCTATTAGAACCTGTCTGTTATACTCCTACGTGAATGGATTGATTATTCTCCATTACACTAACCACATCTTGTCCATCTATTTGTGATAGGAACATGTCGAATTTGAACAAACTCGACTTCACCGCTTTGGAGGTCTCTAGAAGGAACTACCTCAAGTGGGTTCAAGATGTGAAGCTCCACCTCACTGCCAAGAACTTGCGTCCTGTTATTGAAGAAGCAACTGATGAGCCTGTTGGCAAAGCTGAAAAAGCCACCACTATGATCTTCATCCGAAGACATATTCATGACGCCCTGCAAACTGAGTATCTTGTTGAGGAGGATCCACGTGCATTATGGGTCGCTTTGGCTGATTGTTTTGATCACCTAAAGGACATATTCTTGCCTGAAGCAAGACACGACTGGCAGCATTTGCACTTCCAAGACTTTAAATCTGTGAATGAATATAATTCTGAAGTTTGTCAAATCCGATCACTTCTCAAGTTTTGCAATGAAACTTTGACTGAAGAGGATCTCCTGGAGAAGACCTACTCGACCTTCTCTGCTTCTAATATTGTCCTGCAGCAACAATATAAAGCTAAAAAGTTCACTAAGTTCTCGGATTTGATCTCTGTTCTACTTCTTGCTGAAAAGCAGAACCAGCTGTTGATGAAAAATCACCAAGCTCGACCTACTAGGGCCATTGTTGTGCCTGAAGCACATTATAGCACAAACCAACCCCCTAAACGCCAAAAGAGGCATGGTAAGGGCAGCCAAAAGCCATCCCACCAAGGTCAACAGAGTCAAGGCCCATCCAAGGGAGGAAACAAAGCCCCGAAGCGCCCAAAACTCGCTCCCAAAGCCCCGAACTTCAAGAATACGGGCAAAGCACCTGAAACCATGGATGCGGACATGTGTTACCGTTGTGGTTCAAAGGACCATTGGTCCCATGTTTGCCGAGCTCCCAAGAAGGTTGTAGATGAATATCATTCTCGTCGTAAGAAGTTTGAATCAAACTTCATGCAAGTGGACGAACCGGAGACTACAAAGATGGAGGTTTCTTATTTTCAGGAGGATACCACCCCTATGGAAGATTAGAATCTAAGACATAGACTTATTTTTAGTCGAAATACGACAATTGGGGCCGAATTCCACCTAGTGGCCTAACCCCTCCTTGTTTTTGGTTGATTTTCGAACAATTTTCCTTTATGTTTTGGATTATTAATTGGTGATTTGTTTTGGATATTAAGTTTTTCCTTGAATAAATGAAATTATTTTGAATTGATAATTGTTTTTATAAACTTTTATGCATGTGACCGATTCAAATTAATTTTTCATTCTAGGTATGACTAGTGGGAAAGTTAGTTGTCTGGCAGATAGTGCAACCACGCACACAGTTTTGCGTGAACGCATCTATTTCACTAACTTCATACCTAAGAATGCACCTTTGACAACCATCTCAAGCTCATCCAACCTGATAGAAGGATAAGGTAAGGCACGTATAATGTTGTCCAATGGAACAATTTTGACCATTGCTGAGGCACTCTATTCACCACGTTCTGGAAGAACGTTACTAAGTTTCAAAGACATTAGAGATAATAATTACCACGCTGAAACCCACGTAGAAAACGAAGTTGAATTTCTTTGCATAACTTCCTACGAATATGGCCAGAAGAATATTCTAGAGAAGATGGAGCGTACCCCGAGTGGTCTGTATACTACGACCATACGCCCCATAGAATGCCACTATGTGGCCGGCCCTACTACTGGGACCGCGCATGAAATTACACTTTGGCATGACCGGTTGGGACATCCTGGATGAATAGCGATGCGCCGTATCCTCAAATCCTCGCACGAGCATCCACTAACCCTAAGTTTAGGTTTGATCCAAGGAATCACATGTCAAACATGTTCGATGGGAAAGCTTATTACTAAGCCTTCTTATAACAAGATTCGTTCAAATCCTCCTATTTTCCTACAACGGATTCAGGGGGACATTTGTTGACCGATTCAACCTCCCTGCGGACCATTTAGATACTTTATGGTTTTGGTTGACGCTTCCACACGTTGGTCACACGTGTGTTTGTTGTCCACAAGAAACGCTACATTCTACAAACTGTTGGCTCAGGTTATCAAGCTCAAGGCTCACCACCCTGATTATCCGATCAAATCTATTTGATTGGATAATGCTGGAGAATTCACATCTAAAACTTTTGATGACTATTGCATGTCGGTTGGGGTTGAAGTTGAACATCCTGTACCTCATGTTCACACCCAGAACGGCCTGGCAAAGGCTTTCATTAAGCGCTTACAAATGATTGCTCGATTGTTGGTCATACGGACCAAACTCCCGATCGCTGCTTGGGGCCATGCAATATTGCAAGGAGCAAAGTTGGTCCGCTTGAGGCCTGTTGCGACACACCCATTTAGTGCTTTTCAGTTGGTTATCGGATATAAACCCGACATATCGCATCTGCGCGTTTTTGGTTGTGCGGTATATGTGCCGATCTCGCCGCCCTTATGTACAAAAATGGGGCATCAGCGAAGGATGGGAATCTATGTCGGATATGATTCTCCTTCGATTATTCGTTAGTTAGAACCTTTGACAGGCGATCTGTTTACCGCTCGTTTCACGGATTGTCACTTTTATGAGACAGTCTTCCCGTCGTTAGGGGGAGATAAGAACATCAACGTTCCTAAAGAACGACGCGAATTATCGTGGACACTCCCACTTTGTCTCATTTAGATCCCCGCACCGCTCAGTCTGAAACTGAAGTGCAGCGCATATTTGATCTCCAGAGCATAGCTCAGAGCATGCCAGATGCTTTCACCGACCTAGCGCGCGTGACAAGATCACATATTCCAGCTACAAATACGCCTGCAAAGATAGATGTACCAAATGTATGACGGACTGCCCTTCTGGAAGCCCGGGATGCCAATTCTGGTGATCCACGTACATTAGCGGCTAGCCAATCATCTTCCCCTAAACAAAAGCATGGCAGACCTCTTGGTTCAAAGGATTCACACCCCTAGAAGAGGAAATCCACGGCACAAGGTCCTGAAGAACCCCCCCGTGAATCCGACTATTGCTTACTCATTCTACCCAACTCATAAGGAAATTCTAGATTATGGAAGCGTCCTTGAAGAGACGAATCCTCCTCCCGAGAATCGTGAGATTTTGGTCTATTATGCTAGCTTAGATGATGTGTGGCGTAGAAATGAGATGATTGTCGACGATGCATTAGCATTTGTAGTAGCTACTGAGATCATGTTGAGCGATGACATTGAACCACGTTCTGTTGATGAATGTCGACGCAGAACTGATTAGTCAAACTGGAAATAAGCAATCCAAGTCAAACTCGATTCGCTTGCGAAACGTAAGGTGTTTGGACCTGTAGCTCCTACTCCTCCACATGTGAAGCTTGTTGGCTACAAGTGGGTTTTCGTTCGAAAACGTAATGAGAATAACAAAATTGTGCATTACAAAGCTCGTCTTGTGGTACAAGGCTTCTCACAACGCCCAGGGATTGACTGTGATGAAACTTATTCACCCGTTATGGATGTGATTACTTTTCGCTACCTTATCAGTTTGGTAGTTTCCGAAAAACTGGATATGCAGCTGATGGACGTAGTAACCGCGTATCTCTATGAGGATCTTGATACGGAAATCTATATGAAAGTTCCCGAAGGACTTACATTGACTGGCTCAAATATTTCTGAACCCCGGAACACGCTTTCAATTCGGCAGAGGCGTTCACTCTACGGTTTGAAACAATCCAGAAGAATGTGGTATAACCGTCTGAGTGAGTATTTGACTAGTCAGGGATATGTGAACAACGAATTATGCCATTGTGTGTTCATTAAGAAGTCACATTCCAGATTTGCGATTGTTGCAGTATATGTCGATGACATGAATCTCATCGGAACTCCTGAAGAGCTCGCAAGAACTACCGCGCACCTGAAGTCAGAATTTGAGATGAAAGATCTAGGTAAGACTCGATACTGTCTCGGTCTCGAGATAGAGCATTGTTCGGATGGAATCCTAGTACATCAATTGAACTACACCCAGAAGGTGTTGCGCCGCTTTAATAAGGATAAAGCGAAGCCTTCGAGTACTCCTATGGTCGTTCATACGCTAGATGCAAAACGAGATCTCTTCCATCCGAAAGAGGATGATGAAGAGATTTTGGAGCCTGAAGTTCCTTATCTAAGTGCGACAGGCGCTTTATTGTACTTAGCTCAATGCACTATACCCAACATCTCCTTCGCTGTTAATCTTTTGGCAAGATACAGTAATGCACCTACACGCAGACACTGGACTGGCGTGAAAGACATCTTCCGTTACCTTAAAGGTACTACGGATTTGGGCTTGTTCTATCCCTACGAATCCTCGAATAGTGTCGTACCCTGTGCTACTCAAATAGATTCTCGCCTTGTTGGTTATGCCGACACAGGATACTTATCTGATCTGCACAAGGCGCACTCTCAAACGGGTTATGTCTTTACCGTTGGAGGCACTGCAATCTCTTGGAGGTCAACTAAACAGACCTTAGTTGCCACTTCGTCTAACCATGCTGAAATTCTCGCCTTACATGAAGCAACTCGGGAATGCTTTTGGTTGAGAGCAGTAGTGGGCCGTATTCGAAGCTCCTGCAATCTTTATCCCGTCGTTGATGTCCCGACGACGATCTTTGAAGACAACGCAGCATGCATCGAACAACTCAAGAAGGGTTACATCAAAGGAGACAACACCAAGAACATTGCGCCAAAGTTTTTCTTTTCACATCAACAATAAGAGCATCAGAAGATTGGAGTCACGCAAATCCGTTCACAAGACAATCTGGCCGACCTCTTCACCAAATCACTGCCGAAGACGACGTTTCAGAAACTTGTTCATGGAATTGGTATGCGTAAACTTTCTGAGCTGCAACTTTGCTATTTCTCTTTGGAATTATGTCAAACTCAGGGGGAGTATCATGTAGATACTTGCTTGATCTTAATGTACTCTTTTTCCCTACGATTAGGAGCATTTTTCTCACTGAGTTTTTGCTACCTAACTAGGTTTTAACGAGGCACCCACCTTGGGCTGGTCATATCCCTGATGACGTCATTTAGACGTTTCTTTTAACTTTGCATTTCTCACACATTTTCCTTAGACTATGGATTTTGTCCCTACTCGGGTTTTTGCCATAGCCTTAGGGTTTTTTAGTGAGACTTCCTACTTATGCAAGTTCCTACCTTATTGAGAATAAGCGTTGTTCCTTGGAATCAGCACTAATGAGTCGACTTCCTCAACTTCTGCATGATGCTGAATCTACCTTGAGTATTTACACACTCAAGGGGGAGTGTTGTGAACATTCCTAGTTTAAGTGTGATTGTGTAAATCCTAGATTAGATTTGATTCTAGTTATCCTTTCCTTTTATAACTTGTATTACATGGGGAAAAAGTAATATCTTCTCTCCTCCTTATTACTATAAATAAAGGCACAAGGACTGGGGATGACACACAATTCCTCAAGCCTATTCTACAATCTCTCTCTCTTCTCTTTGCCGCACCCATCTTCCTTTGTCAGATAAAATAGGCCACACCAATATATATATATATATATATATATATATATATATATATATATATATATATATATATATATATATATGAAAGAGAGAGAAGTTTGAGAGAAGTGTGAAAGAGCGAGGAAGAGAGAGAACGTAGAAGAGATTTAAATTTTTAATTTTAAAATTTTAAAATTAGAGATATGCTATGATCACATTCCTCAAGCCTATTCTACAATCTCTCTCTTCTCTTTGCCGCACCCCTCTCCCTTTGTCAGATAAAATAGGCCACAACAATATATATATATATATATATATATATATATATATATATATATATATATATATATATGAAAGAGAGAGAAGTTTGAGAGAAATGTGAAAGAGAGAGGAAGAGAGAGAACGTAGAAGAGATTTAAATTTTAAATTTTAAAGTTTTAAAATTAGAGATATGCTATGATCACAGTGGGTGTGGAAAGCAAAAAAACAACAAAATTTAGTTTGTGTGAAATTACATTACTGCCCATAATTTTCGTGATAAAATATTAAACTGTCTTTTCACTCTCTGTTAGTTGATAAAGATGATTATGGTCTCTCTTCAAAATATAGTCTTCTAATTTGGATAAGGATCCTCTTTGGATCAATTCACTATGAATCCTCGAGTAAGGATCCTTTCTGTTCACAATCAGCGCAGACCTTGTAACCCTCGCCCTTGCTACCAGCAAGCATCTCTTCCTCTCGCCACCACCGACGATGACGGTGATCAGGGATCGGATTGGCTACTAGCATGCCCGTTTTTATTGTGGTACTGGTGGTGTCTTTTCTCTAAGTCAGCATCAGAGGTGTCGATGACTTCCTAGTGTGTGAGACCCAAGAGTTCTTCTCCGTCTTCAATTTCCAAGTGGAAGAGGAAGTAAAATCTCTACCAGAGGAAGAGGAATGGAAAGAAAGATTTCTAAGCGCAGGATTTGAATCAAACCCTGCCAAAATAACTTGGTCCGCAAGATCAAAGGACACAGATCCGAAGAGGATCCTTACCCTTCTGATTTGATTCTTTGTGTAATTATTATTATTTATTTCTTAAAAGATTTCTCTGATGAATTAATCATTTGATATATTTTTGTTATATTACAAAAATAGTTTAAATTAGCATGGTTATGGTAGTATATAATTTGGGTTACATGCAACCATATAGACTTGATAGAGTGCTTCAAAGTTCAATTATCAAACCTAAAATGCTCACTCCACCCACAAGGTTTCCCCACTTATACTCACTTCACCTATCAACTAATAAACTCTTAACTATATTTTCCATATTTATCTATGTTATGCATTTCCCTTGATTTATTTATTTGTAAGTTTATGATCATTTCTAATAATGTGGATGGTAATCTGTGGTGGTCATGTGGAATTGATCGAACATGTGGTGCGTGACTGTAATGTGGCAAGAGCGGTGTGGTTTCGAAGTTTGGGTTTAAGGGTGGATTTTGACCAAAGGTTGTCAATCATGTGTTGGTTAGCAAGTTTAAATTTGAAAGGTTCTCAATCAGGATTTGATCTTTCTTTGATGCTAATCTGGAATCTATGGAAGCAAAAGAATAATTTTATGTGGAACGGTAAGATAGTGCCTCCCCTTGAAATCGTGCTCCAAGCCGAGGGCTGGTTGAAGGAGTTTCTTCATTAGCACAAACCTGGAACTAAGAAGGTGCACCGAGAGAATCACAGATGGGGGAGGCCAGCAGAGGGATGGTTGAAGTGTAATTTCGACGGAGCATGGAGTCATAACCAGAACCGGGGAGGTGTTGGAGTGGTGATTCGTAACCATTTGGGGCAGTTTGTTGCGGCGGCTGCAGGTCCGGTGCATCATGCTAATTCGGCCTTGCATGTAAAGTTTGTTGCAGCTCGCTCAGCGGTCTTTTTAATGAAGAGTTTGGACTTGGTAGGGGTGAAGATGCCTTTTGAAGGAGATGCTACCTTGGTACTCATAGCCATGAAGGGCCAAGGAGATGATTGTTCTGAGCTTGGTCCTGTTATTAATGATTTGCGCCATTTTCTTAGAGAGTGGTCCTCTGTCTTAATTAGTCACTTTTCGCGGGAAGGTAATTCAGTGGCGCATCGGCTTGCTCGGACTTAATTAGGGATATTCTATTGGAGGAGTCTTTGTAAGTTCATTCATTGTCCATTTGAGGATAGGTTATTGTTGTGCGAGACACTCTTTTCCTTCGACCGGGTTGAAATCCCCAGCAAGATTTTTATCGAGGCCCATTTTACACACTATCCTCAGTTTGTACATATTCTGATTTACTTAATGAATATCGTACTTTTCTCAAAAAAAAAAAATTAATGTGGATGGTAATAGAAACAATGTTTTATATTATTTTTTGCCAAGTACATTTAATTTTTTGTTCTTTTACACAACTCCTCTTGGGGCTTTGTTTTATTGTTTTTAGTTGTATTTTTTAAATCGTCTTATATGTACTACTTCTAATTGAACCACTACTTTGTTAATTATTTTTGCAATTATGGAGTTAGATTGATGTTGAATTAATAGTTCATATAATTTGTCAACATATTTGTGTCCAAAACAACTAAAATGGCCTAGAAAAAACCCAAACCTCCAAAAGAACTTAATTTGCGAAAAAAAACTCGTATAGTAGCAACTATACGGTTTCCATCTTCAACATTGATGGCCAAAAAAGAAACTTAAGCATGACATAATGAATATTCTTGTGTGTTTATGTCTCTCTTCACATAATACAGACGAGTATATTTACTCCATTACATGTAACTTTTAGATTAATTATTGTTGGCAAGTAATTCACATGTATGTCTTCTCATAGAGAAACAAAATCATCCTTTCAAATTATGGAGGTAGGGCCTCCTAAGACCTAATGCAAATATTAAAGTGTGTCCCCAAAGAAGGAACTTCTTTAATTAAAACTGTTACGTTTTTTTTCTAATCAAGTCCAAAATGTATTTTATTGTAAGAGAAATGTTGGGAGATTCTTTTAAAAGTAGAATTATTTGTGTCATCTCATGTTTTTGACATAATGTTTTATAATATTGACACGAGAATTGACGTTAAACTATGAGGTGGGCGAAAGTTCATGAAGAATCATACTTTGAGAAAATCCCATAGCATTTCTCTTAATTGTAAATACAAATTAAGCATTTGAATCCCCAACACCAAAAGCTAATAACAAGCCCATGTTCCCAAAAGCTTTAAAGAGAGAATAATTAGTCTCAAGAAAAGAAATTCAATAATTGCATTTGGACATCATCAAAAGAAGTTCACTAAAGTGACATCAATAGTATTGTCTCGTTAAAGTCCTAAAGTAGCGAACAAATTAATTAAACCTAAATGGGGTTTAGTGTATGGATTACTGATCTATTAATGGATTTCTCAGTTTGTCAGGAACAAAGTTTAGTACATTAAATATAATAATATAATTAATAATAAATTTAAAAAAAAAAAATTAACTAATTATATTATTACACTTGGTGTACTGTATCGTATTCTAACACACTAATTTCTCCTAATCTATGGCACTTGCTTTCGTTTCAGTAATTCTTTAAAGAGTTGGCTTTTTCATCGTCTAAAGCATAAAAATGAAGGAAACTTTGGCACTCGGTTACTTGCACAATAATTTAGGTATTATGTTTGGCGGCATTTTTACAGCTTTGGAAAAAACAATGATGAAAAAGGACTCACATTATAATCAGTGGGACGCCATTTCCCTAGACCAAACTAGATCAGTTTTTGTTATGGCAACCAAAATATCATAACCAAGTTATTGTCATAATTCATGACCATCCAAAAGCCTTCTCCAGATAACTTGCATATTTGTATGAAGTGGAGACTTCTTAGATTGAATGTCCCTCTTTGAAGCTTCCGTTCTCTCATCTCGTGTTTGTTGTTTGCAGTTCCTTTTGAACTGCTAGTGTTTGTCGTCTTTCTTTTCTTCTTCTATTTTTATTTTCGCTCTTTTAATAAAATTTGAATTTACCAAAAAAAAAGTTTCCAAACTTTCTTTGAAATTTCCGTATAATATTTATTTTCACTTATAAGTCAAGTGTCTTAAATTCGAATATTGTAAATAGCAAGTTCGATACCAAATGGTTGCGTCATCATTTAGTGTAAATATATTCTAAATTTATTTATTTTTGTAGCATTAATTTCCGTCAATCAATTTTTGACCAAAAAAATTAAATTAAATGTTTTCGAACCATGATGGTAACTTTGTGAACTAGAACAATATGGACCTTCCTTTTTAAAAAAAAAGGATATTATTATTTAAGGGAATGAGAGGGTTCAAAACTATTACAATAATTTAGAAGAATAGGAAGTTTCAAACCCGAAACACATGGATAAAAACCTAACACTCTATTAACTAGAACTATATGGACTAAAACTGGGATTACCAATTACAATAGAAAGATATTTCAGGATTATGCATGCCGTTCGAAGTGGTTTTACTTAAGCATGCGGTCCATAGTATAATGCTTTGATCATTTTATAGATGATTTTTATTTTTTTTTTAAATACAAGCGATTGTTGGAGAGGAAGAATCAAAACTCTATAATCCAAATGTAAATTTGAATGATTTTAACTACTGAGTTAACAGACTCCTTATATGTTTTAATCATAAAAAAGGAAAAAAGAAAAAACCAGTGCGTGAAGACTGTTGGAGATATATCAACAATCTGTAATATTTAAATATGCTAACAAATAATAAATGCGAACAGATATTTAACACAGTATGAACAAGAATGGAAATTAAATACAGACAACTTTGAAGATCGAGGCTTGCGTACCGCAATGTCCTTGAAACAGAAATTTGCCCCTACTCTGTGCTTGTAGTTCTATGGACGTCTGCCTCACCAGGATTCAACGATCTAAGTTTAGAATTCCAGCACCGGAAAACTAGACTTCTGGCGAATTTGTTTGTGGTACTCTCAGAATGCTTGGTATTCAAGGTTTGATGATTTTCTGTATCCTAAATGATATGCAAATGCATATATTTATAATAGATGAATGCCTGTTCGTAACAGGTATGACGAAATGATGTATCTGTTGGAAGACACCTCTTCAGAGAGGTGTTTTTGGTTTCTGTGTACTTGCTCTTCTTCAGACTTCATCTGAAAAGATGAGTCTGTTTGAATAAAATAATTTAAATATTTAAATAATTAATTTCGAATTTAATTAAAAAATAATAATTAATTAATTCCGAAAAATAATTAATTATTAGAGCCCCAAGGCCTAAGGCCCATCTTTTGATAATTAAATATATATATTAATTATCATTTAATTAGCACACATCAAAGCCCAACCCCAAAGGTGAGCCCAAATTCATTCTCCAAGTCCAATACTCCAATTACTTTCTAATAAGGACAAAGCCTTATAAAGTGTTGAAGTATTTTGGGAATGACCAATGTGGGACAAATGAAATTTGCACTCAAACTTCATAATTTCCAACAAAGACATGTGACAAAGGGGGCAAGGGGAGCAAAAGGTGCAGTCGCATAGGGCCCCAAATTTGAAGGGTACCTAAATTTTTGTCATCTAACATCATGTAATAATGTTCTATATTTAAAAAAATTGCTTTTATTAGCACTTTAAACTGCATTGTGCACTCCTTATAAGAGTATTTTTTTTTCTTTCTAAATATAAAAACTTGGAGTACAATGAGATATTTTGAGTGTCAATAATAACACCCTGAAAAGTGGCAGTTTCTGAATTTTATTATATAACAACGTCATACATTCAAGTGAAACTTTAAAGTTAGAGGTTTGATGTTTTTTTTCATGTTTGGCTATTTAAGATAAAACAGCTTTTTATTATTCAGTGAAGGTTATATTTGTAGCTCTTTGTACTTATCATTAAGGACATTTGTAAATATGTAATCAGTGAGTACTAAAGTTTGTTTTGAATTTTTTTTTTTTTAACAAACGATATAATCCACGCTAAGAGAGTGGGGGAGTGGGCTAAGCCTGACAATGGGCTAACAATAATGTGGTTCAAATTTCCCTTTGGCGAGAATTGAACATAAGACCTCTTACTTACAAGTGAAGAGGAATACCACTAGACTGTGGTACTAAGTGACTTTGTTTTAATTTAAGTGAATGTTTTCTAGTATCAATATATTGTCACACTTTTTTATAACTTAAAACTATCTTAAGGAGGGTCTTTTTTACAAATTTCTCACATGGCCCCCAAAATCTCAAAGATGGCCTTGGCAAGTAATTGATCAGAGACAAAGACACATCACAAGAGAGAAAAAAAATTTAGTGTGTAGGAAATATGGCTTGATACATCAAGTGTCATAATATAAATGGTTGATTTTTTTTTTTCCAATATTCAACCACTTGTATTATGACACTTTGTGTACCGGACAGTTCTGACACACTAAAGAATCTCTCCGCAAGAGCATCTTCTTCAACTTGGAAATTTACAGGCCCTTCCTTCGTCCTTTGATTGGTTGATATATGGTTTGACATGCATGCTTAGGAGTGGGCACGGTGCAGGTTCGGTGCGGTTTCACCCTCAAAATGGAACCTGGTTTGAAAAATATCAACGGTACGGTTTGGTGCGGTTCCGCTTAGATTTATCACTAAAACCGTACGGTTCGGTTTACATCGGTTCTTGTTTGATTCAAGCCGGTTTACGAGCCCAAATGCTAAATCATTTGAATACCAAATAAAAAATAGTGTTCAAAATTTACTTTTTTTTCCTTGTTTTTTGCATGCTTGCACTCAAACACAACTTCTAAAATGGTTATACAAAGTTACAAACAAAGAGATGCTTTTCAAACAATAAATCAAAATGCAAATGTACTTGACACCAGGCAAACAGAAAAAGAAATATTCAATGTACATATACATCGATAATACAAATATACATTCACACACACAAATACATTCACTATGCAGTAAGAATGTTAGTACGAATACAATAGTTTAAGCCCATAAAAGACTTATCAAGAGATTAAAAAAGGCCCAAGAAAAAGGGAGAGAAAAAAGTAGGATGTTACTAAATACCTTAAGATCATTCTACTAAAAAAAATATGAAATCGAAACCTGAATGTCAACTTTGGAGATCTAAGAGAGAAGATATCCTCATTTTTTTCAAATATGTGCCTTATCTCAATAGGTGAACCGTGGAGTGAAAAACCTAATTGAGAAATGCTCTCATGCAGTTGCACTAGGTGAAAACAGTTTGGTTTTTACCTCTTATTTAGTGACATCTGTATACAACTATTACATTTAATTAATTAAGAAATATTTACATTTCGGTCTGGTTCTAAGTAGTTCTACTAACATGAAAAGCGGAATTGGAACCGGTATGAACAGTTTTGTGGAGCCTAAATTAATCCCAAAAATTCTAGAAGCGACACGTGGACTTTTGCTCAAGAAATACAAGATTGCCCTCAATAAATGAGCAAGCTCCTCAGATACTCACACGCGCAGTTCACATCCCTGAAGGTCCCAGCAACTGAATACGACTGCCCACAACTTACCTGCCTCTTGGCAAGGAAAAGTCAAAGCATTAAAGGTAATGATTAATTACCCAAATCCTATTTTTAATACATTCCTAATTGAAGATTGACTTTAATAAGTAAGTAATTCCAATTTAAATCAATTAGGGGTAATTACTCCACTATCTCAATATATTATTTCCTATTTAATATGTTGCCAATAGGATGCCGCTATGTGTAGGGTAAAACCCTAACACTATGGCCGACCCTCTCCCCTATATATACCCCATATACCAAATTTGAGAAACTTTTGCTACCCTAAAAAAGCCCTAAACACTTTAGTCTCCTCAGAGAAACTGACTTAGGCATCGAAGATCCATTGGCCTAACCCCCCTCACCTCATGGGCGCGTGAGGCTTAGGTCTTTGATCAAAGGTGTTCATTGTTTTACGGGTGCATTTTCATCAAGACTGAAGACAGCAAAAATTTGCATCGATAAATTGGTGCTTTCATTGAGAGCTGATTCAAATACTCGAAAAAGCCTCTTGCATTTAGTTTCTTGAATTTTTTGTTACGTTGAATTTCTCACATGTCGTATCAATTAATTTTTCCTAGAAAAATTTATTAATCAATCCTTGGAAAAATGATACAATGGTAGGAAATTCATAAACCAGACGAAAGGAACCCTATATGTACAAGGATTTGGATCGGAGAGTGGAGACGAGGACATAGCCTCAAGACGGTGATCCTCAAGGCTTAATGCAACGACATGAGGAACCCCACCAGTGCGGAGCTAAGCCACCGCCGCCACTGCAACCCGGCAGCCACGACAAGGCCACCAAGCCACGACCCAAACTCTTACATTGATGCCCTTGCAGTGCACAGACCACCAAAACCTTGGGCAAGAGGCCCAGGTCCATCCACTGACCCATAGGCAGGAGGTCCAGGTCCACGGAGAAGCAGGCCGAGCCCAAGAGGCCTAGACCATTGCAGCCCAAACCGCGGCAGCTAGAGCCCAGGCCGCAGCAGCCCAGACCCAGCTTGTTGCCGAGGCAGCGCAAGCCCACATGGCTGCTAACTGAGCCCAAGCTCAAGATGAGCTAGCGCCGGCCCAGTGCGCATCGTAGTCCTAAGGCCAACCGCCACATGCGGAAGCCCAGTGCTCCCACATGCAAGGCCCAGCCACCTAACAGGGTTGGCCTACCCCGTGACCCGCTCCGACGACCTGGCCTGCGATCCAATCCAATCCGAAGCCACCTCGGGTGATCTAGATTCCGATAATCGGTCTCACGATCGACTCAGGGTTAGTTTCGCCCCACTTTTCTACAGGAATGCTCGCTCTGGGCTCAAGTTTTGTTCCTACAGTCCACTACGCTTCCACCATACATGAAGACGCCCATTATCCAGACTTTTCTAATCTAAATGGCAAGCATCACCTGCCCTAGTAGGTCGTTAATTTGACAAGCGCCCTCGCGCAATAGACCACATTGGTTAACCAGCTCCTTGAGTGCATGGAGACGTAGCGCGCCCCGATGAGGTGTCTCGAAGCAGGATGAGGGCAGAAGAACGTGACTCATTCCAACAACATCCTGGCAAAAAGCCGCCAGCCCACCATGAACCATGCGTTCGAGTAGTGTGCACTCTCGTTTGGACCCGTGGGAAATCATCTTTTCCCGCCTAGATGCACAGAGAAGCGTTCATTCCCGACTCGACTCACAAGTTAATGTGCATTCGAGGTTGGGTCCACACTCCGATGAGCACTCAGGACATTCCAGGCGAATCGTCCACACGAGGCTAGACCCACAAGGAGATCGTCTTACGAGGCACCGAAGTAGGTAGCCACATGATTGACCAAGGAGAGTACGAGAGCAATCCAGCTCAAGTTCCATTGGTAGCATCACCAACTACGACGGCGAGTAGTACAGAATGAACCCCGTGCACAGTGACCGTGGCACAGACGAGTAGGACATGCTGAAGAGTAATATGGACCAGCAGGTTAGTACCGGAGGCAACCAAAGGCTCCGCTACCCCACCAGGCGCAAATCCATGAGGAAGTACAAAAGCTCATAGCATAGCAGTTACGCGGTTCATGGTCGCTATCTAGCAGTGGAACCCTCGCCGCACGGTTCATGGTCGCTATCATCTTTCACCCGCTTGACGTGAACTCCTGACAGAATCCCATGCTTGTACTTCTCAAGAAAATCCCAAAACAACTCCTCAGAGTTGATCTTGACATGTGCAGCCTTGAAGTAGTCCACCTTGCCGGAAGAACCAACTTGACAGTACAAAGGTGGAGGATACTCATCACGTTTGCGATCGGAAAAAGGCATCTTAAAGTTCTTACAAAAAGTGCAAAGAAAAAATATTTAGACGGCAGCTCGCGAAAAATAAATAAATAAATAAATAAAGAACCGTAGAGCCCAGCGCCCTAACGCCAGGCCCCATGGCCCGACCCTCTCTTTCGCGTAGCACGGCCTAACTTGGGGGGAGGCATGCGCCTCATTTCCCCTCCTTTTTTTGTGCGTAGCACACCCTAAACAGGCCCAAGCCTCTTGGCCCAGGTCACATACACCAGAGAGCCGGTTTATGTCGGTCTCTCCCTTTCTCATCCGAGTTCTAACAAGCCCGAGCCTAACACCGCGCCCTTGCGCCCTCGGCACGTGCCAAGCCATCACCAATCCTACGCCAGCCGACCCCCGTGTCGCACCACCAGCATCCCCGTGGCACCCTTGCCATGTGTTTCACACATCTTCAGCCCCCGCCGAGCCAATTTTCAAGTCTCAAGACTCCCAAAAACTCAAGAAGAAGAAAATTCATTACCTTGGTGCGGCACAGAGAAGAAGAACAACAACAAGAGACGACTCTTTGCAAGGACAAGAGAAGAAGAAAGCTAGGGGAGAGGGAAAAAAATTCCTCTGGCTTCTCTATTTCTTGTTGGAATGATGATTGTTCTCCAGATTTATTTAATCCCCTGCTTAAGGCAGAATTAAATAGGTATTGGGGGCACTTGGTTTCCTTTTCCTAGAAGAAGTCTATCTCCAAATCAAGGAAGAAGATCAAGTTCAAATTGAGAAACAATTCTACAAGCCCATACAGCTTAGGATTTCTACACCTATTGCCTTTTTCCTGCGTGCAGCCCAGTAGGTGTGGGGGCATTTGTGGAGCCTAAAATAATCCTAAAAATTCTAGAAGCGCACGTGGACTTTTGCTCAATAAAGACAAGATTGCCCTTTATAATGGGCAAGCTCTTTAGATACTCCCACAAGCAGTTCACACCCCAGAAGATCCCAGCAGCTGAATACGACTGCCCACAGCTCACTTGCCCCTTAGCAAGGAAAAGTCAAAGCATTAAATATAAGGATTAATTACCCAAATCTTATCTTTTATACATTTCTAATTGAAGATTGACTTTAATCAAGTAAGTAATCCGAATTTAAATCAATTAGGGATAATTACTCCATTATTTCAAGATATTATTTCTTATTTAATATCTTGAGAATATTTCTTCATAAACATTGGCCAATAAGATGCCGCCATGTGTAGGGTAAAGCCCTAACACTATGGCCGGCCATCTCCCCTATATATACCCTATATTCTACCAAATTTGAGAAGCTTTGGCTACCCTAAAAAAGCCCTAAACACTTTACTCTCCTCAGAGAAACTGACTTAGGCTTCGGAGATCCATTGGCCTAACCCCCTACCTCGTGGGCGCATGAGGCTTATGTCTTTGATCAAAGGTGTTCATTGTGTTGCGGGTGCATTTTCGTCAAAACTGAAGACGGCAGAAATTTGCATCGACAAGTTCGGTTCGGTTCTTGAATCTACGTTGATTTTTTTTTTAGGGTGATTTTTTTTGTAAACACGGTCTTTTACGATTTTATTTATCATAGTTCGATTTAGTTTCGAAATTCTACGGTTTTTATACCCACTCCTTTGCGTGCGGATTTTATCTTTGTTCCCTTTGGTTTTTAGTTCCATGGCTTGTCAGTTTGATTGTACTCCCCTCAAAATTGTACACAAAATTATAACTTTGTGTCCTCATCCTATCTTAACTCTCCTGAAAATTGACCACACATGCGTAGAATACAAGGGTCATGTATATATCTCGTAATTTTCAAACATATATATAGCTCTATCGACCCAACTGTCCGATTCTTTCATTTTTTTCAATGGTCAATCACGGATTGAATTATTACAATATATAATTAAAGCAATATTGTGAGAATTTTAGCTCATTATATCGTTTATTTTTCTCTTTTGTATCACAATCACTTCTTGGAGTTGGACCAGTCAAAAGAATTTTACTAGTGAGCATAAATGGCCAAAGTTTGAAAAAGAAAATTTCAATCACTTCTTGGAGTTGGACCAGTCAAAAGAATTTTACTAGTGAGCATAAATGGCCGAAGTTTGAAAAAGAAAATTTCAATAACCAGAGCAATTTATCAATTGCTTATTACGTATATTGTTGGTCAAACAAAACAAAATAAAAAGAACTATTCCTGTTAAAAAAAATCAATTAGCACATTCATGTAAAGAAAAAATGCGAAGATGCGTGAATTTCTTTTTGAAAATAAACTAGATTATATACGACAGAATAAAATTCAATAAATTTGAGAACAATTTACAATAATACTACCAAATATTGATAAAGTACGAAAAACTAGATTTGGTCTGGTGTAGATGCATAAGTGAGCCAAGGAGTATTTATAGACTCCTTGTCGTACCTCTCCGAGGGTTTATTGTATTATTTTACAAAATTTGTAACTTAAATGGTTAAGACATTTATCTTTACGGCTGAGTATATATATGTAAAATTCTCTCTCCATCACTTGTATTTATATAAGAAACAAGAAGGATGGGGCCAAGTGATTGTTCTTTTATACGCCTAGGCTTTCATAAAATAAATAAACCAATCTGTCATTTGAATCATTGCTTATCTAAATATAAGACCAAGCAATGGTATTGAAACACTTTTATATTGGTTGTCTAATGTTTAGGTGTACTTAATTTTAATCAAGCGTCTTTACAGTTTCAGATACTTATTTTATTTTGGGAAATTTTATTTAAACCCATGCAACCTCTTTTTACACCCAACTTAAAATTTTGAATGTTAATTGTCTATTTTACCCTATTGCATAATTACTATTAAGTACAAAATGAAATTAATAATAAAACTCAAATTTATCAATAAACCCAAACACTATAATTAAACCCTACTATCATTCTTTGTTTATCCTACGTTCATTCTGGCTAAAACCCTAATAGCTCTCATAGAGAAAAATAAGTTTTTCTATTGATGGATGGTGATTTTGAAGTTTTGAATCCTCCAACCAATGTATGACTCAATTTATGAATTTTTTGTTCGTTCGATGGGATGTCACCTCTGAGAATTTGGACTCTGAATACCAGTTTTGTGCTGCTGCACTCCAGAAGTTCAAATACACATGCATCTCCAACCTTCAAATTGTTGTCGTTGACAAATTCTCTCCAGTTAATATCGAACTTTCTCTGAATGGATCCACCAGTATATGTCATCTCCCAGTTTTTGCCCCCAGACGTGAGAACCGTAGGAATTGAACAGGAAGGTAGTGTTGGTTGAAATTTGGCCGGGATCACCTATTCCAACAAATTAGCATACGAGTACTGCACACTTTTATGGATTTAAAGCGTTATTGATGCAAAGACAGAAAAAAAAAAAAAATTACAGAAGGAGCTTCCTCCCATCAAATTTAACTTCTAAAAATCAAATTGGTGTAAAAATAAATGGGTGCAAAGAGTAAGTTGGGTGTAACAATAGGTTAGATGGGTTTAAATAAAATTTCCCTTTTATTTTATCAAATACATTATTTTTTGTATGCTACCCAAAAATTTAGGAGGGAGGGGAAGCTACCCCATCACAAGACTAGGGCATACCGCAATCTCTTTGAGAACTTGTAGAGGGAGTTTAGCCCCATTGTTTAGTTTTTACAAATCACTCATTTAGGGGGGGATTATTGGAAGCGGGACTCGAACTTAGGCCTAAATCTAACAAAAAGAACGATCTTTACTAACTTAATCAATCCTCATCATTTTAAGGAATTGGAAAGAGGAACTAAAACCACAAAATAACAGTAACTAATCAAAATTTATTTACTATTGACATGTGAAATTAAAGAAACCAACAATTATTCTGATGAAAGATTTATAAGATAAATGGTTTCCACAAAGGATTCATTGAATTTGGTCATTACAAATAGGCTTTTGTTGAACGAGACTTCTTTGGTGATAAAACTTCTCATTCAATACGTGTATGTTCACGAATATTTAGTTTTATGAATCTATATTTCAATTTAACGTACATGTGAATAGTCCCATCGTACCCGGCCAATCGTAAAAATACGTTATTCAAAATGTGTCTGATCTTATTGTACTCAAGTTGGACACAACCCCAAGAAAAGGGCGTTATTAGTTCAGTAGAAAACAAAGGGAATTTACGTAGCTCAAAGCTCAAAAAAGTGGGGCGGGGCAATGGGGTTGGAATCCAAAACGGTCCAACGACGGCACTTATTTTTTGCACTCAGTTAAAAATACGAAATTTCAGCAAGTGATCCTTTTTTTTTTTTTTTTTTTTTTTTTGGAGGCTTTTAGATCCAGGTCCAAAAAGATAAATAAAAAGAAATAAGCAAAGAGATAATTACGAAGAAATTTGATTTTTATAATAAATCTTATTATTGAACAAATAACTATTGATAATTAAATAATTAAATATAACAAATTGGACTAATTTTAATAAATTGGACTATTCTTACTATTGGCTAACAAAATTGGACTTATATCAAGTTTCCCTTTTTTTTTAGTAGTAGAAAAATGTTAAGTTCTTATATGATTGCGTGGGTTTAAATTTGTCCGTAACTAATCTAATATCTAATTTAACAAAATCTATAGTTTGATAAAAAAAGAAAATTCCAAAAAAGATCCACCGAACCAATGCTATCCACGTGTCGCCACAGTTTTAACTAACACCGCACTCGATAACAACAGAGCGCATCACACCGTACAATACCCCACACCCCCACTCGTCCTTCGCGAGATTGACGAAGCCCTCCGTTTTGAGACCTTCAAAAATTACACACGTCCCACACGACTCCCTCGTGCAAGGGTAAGGCAGTAAATTTACTATTCTCCGCGCCACGCTGGAAAATACAATTTTTTGTTAATTCCTGCCACGTCACACCATACATGGCAGACCTGATCCTAGTCAGCTCCCAGCTTCTCCTATAAAATGCCCAAAACCCATCTCACCGCTCCTTCACTCTCCAAAAAAACCCGCCTCACACTCAAAAACTCAAAGCTCTCTCTTCTTCCTCCTCAGCTCACAACCACCACAACCACCGTCCCCGGCTGGAATAGATCGCCGGGAAATGAATATTCCGGCGACGTTTTTACTCATATACATACGAAATGTTCGTATCTCCGATCATCGCCGTCACGTTTTCCACGATTATCCATCAGCGGAAGCCATACTCTTTTAGCCCAATTTTTTCCGGGAAAACAAAATAACATTGTTCGAGTTTTGAGTATTTTTGGGTAGTGTAAGAGGAGAGTAAATTTGTATGAAAGGAGGAAGCATTAATTTCTGAATTGAGTTTTAGTTTCTGTATAAATTTTCTGTGGATTTGGTTTTTGAATCCCAGGATCTGAAATTAGAGCAGAAAAACAGAGAAATTTGGTAGGACGGAGCGTCAGTGTCTTGGTAATTTGTGGAACCCCAAATATGCCATTTCCGATGAAGATCCAACCGATTGAAATCGATTCCGAGAATTTGATCGAGCCGGCCCGGGTCGACTCGGTGAAACCGGTCTTCAAATCGCGGCTCAGGAGGCTCTTTGACCGGCAGTTCCCGAGCGTGCTTAGAATCTCTTCTGCGCAGGAGAAGCCGACTGCTACCGAGCCGCCGTCGCAGCAGCAGAACTACAATACCAGCAAGGATGGAGCAACCGTCGCCGCTGTGGCCGAGTTCGAGCCGAGCTCGGTTTGCTTGGCGAAGATGGTTCAGAACTTCATCGAAGAAAGCAACGAGAAGCAGCCGCCGCCGAAATGTGGCCGGAACCGCTGCAATTGCTTTCACGGTAACAGCAATGACAGCTCCGACGACGAGCTCGACATCTTCGGTGGAGGCTTCGGCGATTCAATCTCCTCCGGTTCGTTCGGTGGCGACGCCTCCGATATTCTAAAGGTATAAAACTAAGATAATCGTCGCTTCAATTCCACTTTTTGATTAGTAAATTGTTTTTGTATTTTCGGTTTCCTGGCAACCAAACAGAGAACATGAATATGGATGACTCATTGTTTGCTTAATTATTGTTTATCAGAGTCTGATTCCATGCGTGAGCGTCTCAGAGAGAAACCTCCTGGCTGATACGGCGAGGATCGTCGAAGCAAACAAGAATCTCAAACAAAAAGACGATTTGAGGAAGATCGTCGCCGACGGACTGCAACCCCTTGGCTACGATTCCTCCACCTGCAAATCGAAATGGGAGAAGTCGTCGTCTTTCCCTGCCGGTAATTTAAAATCCCATACTTTCTCAGCATCCAAACAGATTATATAAAAAATTGAAATTAAAAATTAAATTTAGTTGTGGGTTTTGGATTTCAGGTGAGTACGAGTATATCGATGTGATGGTAGAGGGCGACAGGTTGTTGATTGACATCGATTTCCGATCGGAATTTGAGGTCGCTCGATCCACTGGGGCCTACAAAGCCGTCCTCCAATCGCTGCCCTACATTTTCGTCGGAAAATCGGACCGTCTCGGCCAGATCGTCTCCATCGTATCGGAGGCAGCCAAGCAAAGCCTGAAGAAGAAAGGCATGCACTTCCCTCCCTGGCGGAAAGCCGAGTACATGCGCGCCAAGTGGCTCTCTTCTTACACCCGAACCGCCGTTCCCGGTCCCGAAAATGGCACCCTTCCCGCGTCGGAGACCCAAGTGGTAATCTCTGACGCTCCGACCGAGGCCGACAATCTCAGCGATTGCGGTGAACTCGAGTTGATCTTCGGTGAAAGCACATCGCAGCCTGAGAGCCATACTCCAGTCCCGTCGCCGTCGCCGGCCGGAAATTCCGTTCCAGGCGAGAAGGTGGCGGTGGCGGTGGCGTGGCAGCTACCGGCGATAAAGCCGAAGAGCGTTGAGAGAGGGGCGAGGATAGTTACCGGGTTGGCATCGCTGCTCAAGGAGAAACCTTGAGACAAATTTTGGAATTTTTTTTTTAATTTTTTAATTTTTTAATTTTTTAATTTTCTGGCAAAAAATGGATATAAATATTAAAAAAATAAAAAATAAAAGAAAAAAAAAAAAAGAAATATAAAAAAATATATATATATATATAAATGGGAGTTGGAATAGTAGAGTGGGAGTGGGTACTGGTACAGGCTTTTTTTTTTTTTTTTTTTTTTTTTGAACGCAAGGAACCATACGATAAAGGTCAAAAAACAGCCGAAGTCTACCCAGAGGCAACAACAAGAGTGGGAGTGGGTACTGGTACAGGCTTTTTAACTTTGTGCTTTTACCAAGTTTTCGTTCCGTTTTTTTGTTAGCAAGGGCACAAATGTAAATCTGTGGACCATAATCTCTATGTAATAAAATAGTTCTAAATACCAACAAAAACATTGTTAATATTTTTGGGGAAAACTTTTATACCACCTTGAAATTGTTTTTTTTTTTTTTTTTTTGTTTTGTTAAACGGTAGAAGATGTTAGATTAGTCGTCGACGAGATTTGAACTCACATCATCATGCAGTGACTCAACTCTTTTTCACTATTGTAGTAAATGATCACTTGCAGCACCTGAAATAGTTGATGTGGTGCTAATAATAGAAAACGTGGTAGCAACTTTTTTTATTTGCACTCTCCCAATTATATAAACGCTTGAGTTATAAGAACGATTCGTTAATTTGTTTGAGTCATAAGAACAATTTGTTAATTTATTAGTTAATTGTTAAATGACTAAACGAACTTAGTTAACTGTTAAATACTGAACAAATTTGAATTTAGTTGATTTTTTTTTCTTCATTAGTGAACTTAACAGAAAACTTAAAAATTAGATGGTTCGATAGTCTCTTTAGACCATCTCCAACCCTTGACCTAAAACCTATAATTTTTAGCCCAGAAAATATAGGTTTTAACCCAGAAATAGCTTTTCTGCTCCAACCCTTCTTGCCTAAAATTTTAACTTGGGATCATTAAAGAATGAACTTAGGCTAATTTTATTTTTAAATTAACTTTTTTTTAAAAAAAATTATGTAGACTATCGTAAATTAAGTTTATGAACATTTTAATTTAAAAATATTTAAATTCCGATAAATATTGAAAAATCACTAAATCGACACATAAAACTCACCAAACTTTCAACTTTCACCAATCGTTCAACTTTCACCAAACTTTCAACTTTCATCAATCGTCTTCTAAATAAACACAGGTTGAATATCAGTTGATCACACAACATTCATACTTCAATCATCCTCTATATTCACCAATCTTCCAACTTTCAAAGTGTTTTTGTTTCATAAAAATCCTCAATATCTCATCAATGGGTGATAGAAGAAGGCGTAGCTTGGCAATGCAGATGGCACAATACCAAACAAGCCGTGCAAATGTCGATGCAGAAATGAACGCAGAAGAAGCCAAATTTGCTTGCGCTTATGCAGTATCAGCACCATGCCGAATCTAGCCATCGTGGTTCTGTCATAGGGTGTTCATTTATGCAACGAGATAGAGAAGAGTGTCATGACCGGATGATGAAAGATTATGTCATCGAACGTCCGAGATATCCTTTCGGAGGCGGTATCGTATGAGGAGAGAGCTTTTTGAAAGCATCTTGAATGCAGTTGTCCATCATGACCGCTATTTTGCAAGGAAGATAGATGTCGTAGGCCGACAAAACCTATCACCTCATCAGAAGCTAACATCTGTATTTCGGATGCTAGCTAATAGGTGCTCTGTAGACTTAATTGACGAGTATTGCCGACTTGCGGAGAGTACTGCTATTGAGAACCTGAAGCGTTTCTGTAAGGCAATTGAAGCCACATATGAAGCCATATACATCCGCAAGCCAAATTGTGAAGACCTGAAGCGGCTTCTATG
Source organism: Cotoneaster glaucophyllus (assembly GCA_036320875.1). Classification (NCBI taxonomy): domain Eukaryota; kingdom Viridiplantae; phylum Streptophyta; class Magnoliopsida; order Rosales; family Rosaceae; genus Cotoneaster; species Cotoneaster glaucophyllus. The sequence continues at coordinate 18,401,479 of CM070069.1, read as the reverse complement.
CAAGGCAAACAAAAGAGACTTCCCTGGCATGATAGAAAGTCTTGATTGTATGCATTAGGAGTGGAAGAATTGTCCTACTGCTTGGGCCGGCCAATTCAAGGGCCGCTTTAACAAGCCAACCATTGTGCTCAAGGTTGTGGCGTCTTATGACACATGGATCTGGCATGCATTCTTCGACACTCTTGGATCAAACAACAATATCAACGTTCTTTGGTCTTCTCCTCTGTTCAATGATGTTATCAATGGATGGGCACCAGAATGGAGGTACAAGATTCATGGTAATAGGTATGAGCTAGGTTACTACCTAACTGATGGTATTTATCCTAGTTGGTCTACCATTGTCAAAAGTTTTTCCCATCCCGATAGTGCAAAGAAGAAATTATTTTCGCAAAGGCAAGAGTCTTATAGGAAGGATGTGGAGAGAGCGTTCGTGATCCTACAAGCTCGATGGACCATTATTAGAGAGCCTGCAAGACTTTGGCATACCGAAGACCTCTATTCAATCATGATGACATGCATAATTTTGCACAACATGATTGTGGAAGATGAGTACATTGAAATTGAAGAAGATTTAGATGAAGATGTGGATGATGACCAACCAACACATGCGAGAGCTATGGCAAGAGATGTTGAATATCTCGCTGCAACCACATATGAGACTCGACATGATAGGGTCACATTGAGTAAGTGTATGAGACACTTAAATAGAATTCAAGGTCATGACATACTTCGCAAGGATTTGGTTAAGCATGTATGGCGCCGAGAAGGTGAACGTTAATGATGGATGATCTTAAGTGTAATAATGTGTCATGTTATGTAATAATTTTGCATGTACTATGTTGGTATTTCTAGTAATAAATTGAATTGTCTTCTTGTGACAAGTCTTTTCACTAGTACGTTGCCAAAATTATTGAAGACCGTTTGAATTATTGAAGGCATCTATTGTACAATAATTAATGGGTGCTCTGCAGACTCAATTGACAATAAGTACAATAATTATTGAAGGCATCTAGATTAATATAAACAATAATTAATAAGTCATAAACTTAATACAAACGACATTTAATAAAACCACATAAACTTAATACAAAGGACAATTAATAAACCATTTAAACCACATAAACTTAAAAAAAAAACGATAATTAATAAACTACATAAACTTAATATAATCGAAAATTCATAAACTACATAAACTTAATAATGATATCCACTATCTTGATTTGGTGGTGGACTTGGGATATAGCCTTGAGATGAATTATCATCTTGAAATATACTCATTATGGCATCCCTTTGCAAAATTTCCTTTTGTTTACCACATAAGTACTTCTTCCTCTGTGGAGTGTATTTGTTGAGGTCTCCTCCATCATGAAATTTATTTTTAACCTCTCTTGCTCCCTATCCCCTAACTATGTCATAGCCACACGTATTCGGGCTGCTTCCTCCTCCTGAGAGCTATGGCTTTCGATCAATCTTGTAAAATCCGGTAGCAATTTGTTCACTTATGGGATCTTGGGACTTCCCTTTTCTCTTTGCTTCCTTTTGTTTGTCTCTTCCCGGGGGCCTTGCAAAAGAAGAAGTTGGGGGTCATCTGTTTGACACCTTCATTCACACCTTCATTGACATCATTTGGGGGTGGGGCTTCACTATGACATTATCTTCCCCATTTTTGGTCCGCATCGGTTCCCCACCTCAGACAATCCTTGAGGATGTTCCAAGCATGATGCAACTTAAAAGCTTGATTTTTTGGTGTTGTTCTTGTCTTGTAAATTGCCATTGCTTTGTCACCCTATGCAACAAATACATAAAAACAAGTAGTTGCAAAATACTATTATGTACATGACAAATAAAATATCAACAAAGAAACTCACAATTTATGAGGCGCTCCTTCCTCTAGGCATGTCAACCGTGGCTCTCTCCAAGCTTCCCTTCCACAAAGTGCACGCATTGTTGATAACCTTCAACCGATCATAAACACCACCAGCTTCCCTTCGACCGGCATTGGAGTTTTCATGGAACTTATCAACGATTTTACCCCACAAAACATTTTTATTTTGATTCGTGCCGATGGCACCATCTTCGCTAATAGAAATCCATGCCAAACATAAAGCAATATCTTCGTCAAAGGTCCAATTACAACCTCTAGCATGCTCTTTTGCCATTTTGAAAAATTTGGAAATGAGAAGAAATGGTAGAAAGAAAAATTGGAAGAATTGTAGGAGAAAAATGAGTTTTGTGTGGATGTTTGAACAAATACATAGGTACTTATAGAATTTTTAGTTGAATTTTGAGTTAAATAAAATTTTTAATTATTTTAGCCGCTGGATTTAAATTTGGACCGTTAGATTTAATTATATTCGATCTAAGCTGTTTGATTCAATAAATATATAAATATAAAAAATAAAAAAAATTGAACCTGGACCATTGGATTAACCAACTGTCCATTTAAATCCAACCGTTGGATCAAAAAAAGTAAGAAGGTGCTAGAATTTGAATATTTTCATTAAAAACTTATTTATGGAACTAAATTAATTTAATTTTGGTTTGGTGGTGGGTATTTTGAGGTAATATTGTGTGCAGTGATTGTTTCTTGAAAGGGGAACAAACGAGGATGAGAGTCTCTTCTCTCAATTTCCCATCTTTTTAGGGTATATTTTTGCTTTTTTCGAAAGAAAGAAAGTAAATTATTAAAGTGGAGAGAGTTTTAGAGGAGTCCAAATCTTCTGCACCCAAATCTCCTGTGGCCCCTCTGTGCCTTTGCTTTTTGAACTAAACATAATTAATGTTAACTTGATAATAATTAAAATAATAAAAAATAAACCAAATCCTCAACCAAAAAACAAAGACACAGAGGGGCCACAGGGGGAATTTGGGTGCAGAAGATCTGGACTCGTTTTAGAGAGATAGAGGTGAAGACATAAAGGTTGATGATGAGGATGACGGCAGGAGAGAGGGGCTCGTGGAGTCTCAAAGGCTGTGAGGGGTTAAATATTAATAGGAAAACTAATGAAAATAGTTTAAAAATTTTGAGTCTCGAAGATGACGGCAGGAGAGAGGGGCTCGTGGAGTCTCGAAGGCTGTGAGGGGTTAAATATTAATAGGAACTAAATACTATTGTCTAGATGTATTTTTTTTATTTATAAATCAAAGACGTTAAGTTTGATTCTCGCGAATGATGTCTTTAATGGTAAATTTGTACCATATTATTATTAGTTCGTTGTAAGGTTAAATTCATCTCCTATGCTATTGTAAATAATATCAATTGTTAAAAAAACAAAAAAATATTAACGATAGTAAGTAAAATAATAAAAAAGAAAAATATTGATTAGGATTACGTGATATTCCCTCCCTGGGTGGAATTCGATTAATTTTGGAGTGTCCAAAACGCTTCTGTTGGGACGAGTGTTGAAAATAGTGAAAACCAGTAAACCAGTAAACCAGTAAACGAATCCATCCGCGACCACCAGACGACTCGCAAGCTTTAACACGTGCAAGACATTGACTGGCTGTTGAGAATTTTTGTGTGTATTTGGATTTCTGGGAAAGTTTTGCATATGGAACTTGGGTGAGACAAACAAACCTAGTGCTTGCTGCTTGCTACTCCTTTTGTGTAATTACCTTATTGAGCATCTTTTTATTCATCTTGGGGGTTAAAAATAAAATGAATTTTACTGGATAGTTTAACATTTTACGTTATTAAATTAGATCAATTGAAATTTTCTTTGAATGTGATTCAAATTTAAAATATTGGTCGCTGACATACTATAGTAACGTTTTATTTAGAACTTCTCATTCTATTTAGAGTCACCTTCAACCGTGATTTATATTTTTCTTATAAAACATATCAACTATTTTAAAATCTCAATAGGAGAGTTGTCATTGTCTAATTAATCTTTAGTTTTAAAATTCTTTTTATATCCTTCTCGAATTACCAAGTTAGCTTTTTCAAGTATTGGACTTGAAGTGTTTTATACAAAGTGTTTGATAACTAAGGTGCTACTTGTTTGATACGATTTCAACATAAATTAGTGTTCGCTTATGATTATTGTTGTGTGCTTTTTGCAACAATTGTTATGACAAGATATCCAGATTTGTTATTAGTATTTCACAAAATCTATAAAAACTTCCTTATTATATTTAGAAATTAGAAATATGATTAAAGGATATGATCCTCTTGGTGGAAATTAAATAAGTATTGCTCCAAAATGATTTGTGGTGGGACTCTTCTAATCCATTATGTTTTGTAAAATAAAATGATCATATTATTACTATTATACTCATTAAATCTTATATTTTAAGAAGTGGGTAGGGTCGGTTACAAAGCTATCTCAAAAGAGGCCAAAGGAGGGGGTTGTGGTTGTGGGGTCCATATTCCTTTTTCCTATTTTTTTTTTTGGGTGATAAGGAATTGGATCCTCGCCGGATCCCCTCCCTGAGGATCCTAGGGATCAACGAACGTGGACCGTTGATCAAAAATCGTTCGGTCCTAATTAAATGCTTTTTATATTTTAAAAGTAAAGTAGTCTCGTTTTGCGTGAAAAATATAAAAATGAAAAAAATTGTAATCGCACGATTTTTGATCAACGGTCTACGTTCGTTGATCCCTAGGATCCTCATGGATGGGATCTGGCGAGGATCCAAATCCGGGTGATAAGACTGATGCTGCGTAACAAGCAAAAATAATAAAAGCAAAAAAATTAAATTTCCCCTAAATTTTAATAACTTTTGTAATTTGCAATAATACCCTCATGAAAGCAACTTCCCACCCACCCTTTTTATTTCTCTCTCCCCCCTAAAGGGATTGCTTGTGACTGTAAATTTGGGAGTTTCATTTTCTCACCCGGAGTTTGCCCAGACCACACGAAATCGAGTGTTTGGAGACGGGGATAAGGTGCTTGCATGCTCAGCTTTCAGTAGTGGATTCCACACTGTTTGGATGCAGGATTAGGATATTTTTGGTTATATGTTGTTAGGTATTCCTTTTTTTTTGGTGAGTACCCTTAAGTGGAAGGTAATGCTATTGCATTATAAAGTTCAATCAAACAGATTTGAGCAAACTCAAATTAACGCAACATAAAACCTATTAGTTCATTGTATTTTACTCACAACCTTCAAGTAAAAATAATACTTATCATCATATTTATCATTGAATTTAAATTTTTAAAATTCTTTTCTCTACATATATATCAAAATTCAAGATGACGAGCAAATAATTTTATTTTTTTTGGGCACAAAATTTGAGTGTACCAAACCCAAAACCCTGTGAGAGTTCATGCAAACGGACCCGGCTTCTCTGCCCTCCCACTTCCCATACACTCTCATCCCCTCCTATTTTGTGCGGTCATAGTTAAGCCACGTCAACATTTTATATTGATTTTTTTTTTATAGAGATAATAAGACAAAAAATAATAGTAATATAAAATATTGACGTGGTTTAATCGTGACTGCACAAATAGGAGGGGATGAGTGTGTATTGGAAGTGGGGCAGAGAAGCCAGGTCCCATGCAAACTGCAGGGCCCTTTTCAATCTATCCAATCATCATCTGCCATATCTGAGTTGTGGGACCGCCCTGCCCTGCCGCGCGAGAAGTTTTTAGTTGTGACGGGAACATAAAGTGGTACACTACATGTTTTTAATAGGAGTGGTGAGAAATTTTATTTTTTAAGTTATTAGTTTTTTAGCACACATATCTCACAATTTGTATAGTAACACGTGATGTACCATCTCGTGTACCGATCACACTGAAAAATCTCTCCTGCCGTGCCGTCTTGATTCATGCATTTTATCCTCTTGTGACAAAAGCGATTTACAGTTGGCATTTCCTTATTGGTTTAGCCCTTTACTATTATGTTTCATCTCTCTCAAAACTTCTCCATCTATAGTATGAAAGTTCGTTGTAATAATTGGATAAGTTATTAGAATATTTCTTAATTTCTTGTGAAGGGAAATATGTGGACAAAATCAAACTGAACGAATCAATGTTGCTCGTTTATGTTACTAACTGAAGCCTAAGTCGATCCTTGATATCATATTGGTTGAATTATGTTTCAATGTTTGAACTGAATTAAACTAGAGCACGTCATTTCTATTTGTAGAACAATTTTTTTATTTTTTATTTTGGACGAAAAGAGATTCAAATTTGACATTTTTTCATACATAGTGAGAAAAAAAAATGGTCGTTTATGCTAGTAGCTAGCTGATTACTTATAGAAGAAAAATATGCAAGCAACTTTGCATCTTTCCTATTTTTCCTTTTCCCATTTCTTCTTTATTTTCTCTCGTTTTCATGACCTACCTTTTTATGAACGTAAATGTATGACGAGTGTTCCTGATAGATGATGCAGACTAATGGTAAAAATTAAAATTACATAATTGTGATTTCTTATAACGTTATGTACACATACCATACTAAATAGAGAGAAGATCCATAACAATCACAAAAACATAATAAGACTATAAATTAAGGTCACTCTGAAAGAGACATGTGATTGTAAATAGTATAAGGTTCGTAGTGCTTTGTTGCTCCACAAAAAAATGTCTAAACAAGTAAGTTTTCATCTTACCATATCGTAAATAAAGATAGCTTCCATCGCTTTAATGGGGACAGATGATTTCTATGGTGTTTGAATGCTTCTTTCTTGGCTTTTAGCTTCAAATCAACAAGTTCTTTTACCACCATTAATTTGTGGCTCTTTTCTTTTTTTCTTTTTTTTTTCACTGAAAAATCTGCATTCGATTCACAAATGGAATGCTGTGACAAATTAAAACAATCAATATTGTCAAGCCAACTATATATTTGTGGACCATGACCAATAATTAAAGTCCACGTTGCTGAGGACAAATTGGTCTCAATCAAAACTCTATAGAAATTAATGTTTCATGACTTAATATTAAAGTTCGGAGGACCTACTTAAATAACTGCTTCTTTTTTTCTTTTCTTTTTTTTGTCCTTCTTCTTCCTTGGTTAAATTATTAATGAAAACAACCCAAATTTGATTATTTTGTATTTAGGGGATAATCCAATAAAGTCCACCTATTTCCAAGATAACATGTATTGCATTATTATAAACTGCTAAAGCGAAAAAATAAGAAACAAAATTCATTAATACGATATTTCCAAAGGGAGTTTATGTGCATCCCCACATAGGACATGAAAGTGTTATCCTTTTTATTTTTTATTTTTTTAACAACAGTGTTAATGGGTTAAATTGTTAGTTGTTAAGGGGAGGGGTGTGGAGCCAAAAATAATCAAGAAAAATATGAAGGCGACGTGTGGATTATTGGGCAAAAATGACAAGGTTACCCTTGAGATACACCAGGATTTCTATGTGTAAGTAACGAACAATCATCCCTCAATCAAGGTCAAAAGTGGTCAAAATAGGTAATTATTCAAAACCTATTTCATCCATCCTCATCATTGTAAGTAAAGCAGTCTTCTTATACTCGGTCGTATGCTTCACAAAGGAACTTGTGCAAACAACCTTTCTAACGCCATCGATAAACTTAGGACAAGCGTCCATGTCTTCAAGCAGATCTAGTTTCAAAAGTGAACAGATCTCAGCAGCCTCCTCAGAAGCAAGCTTAGTGGATTTCTCATAGCTGCCCACGCGAACAGTCTCCTCCTTCCCAGCAGGTGAATCAGTCTCAGCAGCAAGGGGAGTATGCCTTGGCACCACTTCAGCAGCAGAGTCCACCTTATCGTTCTTCATAGTAGCAAGTCTCTCCAAAGGTGAACTAGACTTAGCCCCCGATGGACGTTTTGGCATAAATTTTGGCATTGAGGGCATGACGGAACTTCTACGCTGAGTAATCCTATCAGCAATCATACTAGCCATTTTCGGCATGGCAGGGTCACAAGCTCAGATCTAGCAGCCTCATTTTTCTTCCCATTGGAAAAAAGTCAAGTCAATCATAGGCCTCCCGGCAACAGGCAGACCCTCACGAGCAGCGAAGGAAGTCTTCGATTTTTTCTCAACCGACATTTCTTGAGCAGACGGGGAAGATATCTTCTTTCCACCTTCATTCATAGCAGGCGGGAAAGATCTCTTCTTTCCACCTTCATTCATAGTAGGCTTCACGACAACGACCTCCGTATTGCTCTCAATCGCCAGCTTGGCCTGCGTCAGATCCAAAAGCCCAAAAGACATGAGCCATGCAACTCACCTAGCACTGCACCCTAGCGCCTCGATCTGTAGCCCCAGTCGCACAGCTGCCCTTGGCTTCAGCCAAGCCGAGCAGCCCAAGTAGTGGTCCCTGCCACAACATTTCCTCGGCCCTATATATAGCCAACCCTGGCCCTTGCTAGCCGACGTGCCGCACCACCCCGACGGCTGCCTCGCGATAACACTATCCAAGAAGAAGATAAGGATAATTAATTTTTTCTTATCTCGGTGCGGCGCGGAGAAGACAAAGAAAGCAACGAAAGACGGTCCTTTGCATGGAAAAGTGTAGAAGATTGCTAGGGGAGGGGGAATAAATATCCTCTAGCTTTCTCTCTCTTGTAGGGTAGAATAAATTGCTCTCTGAAGTTGATTTAATCATCTACTTAAGGTAGACTTAAATAGACTTTGGAAGTGATTTATTTCCCTTTCCTAGAAAGATCTAATTTCCAAATAAAGAGGGAATCTATGTCAAAACAGGTAACAAACCTATGTTTTCTAAAGCAAGAAGATCTCTACACCTTCTGCCCTTTCCTGTGAGCAGCCCAACAGGTGTGGGGGCATTTGTGGAGCAAAAACTAATCAAGAAAAATATGGAGGCGACACATGAATTCTTGGGCAAAAATGACAAGGTTATCCTTGAGGCACACCGGGATTTCTACGCTCAAGCAGCGGAAAATCATCCCTCAATCAAGGTCAAAAGTGGTCAAAATAGGTAGTTATTCAAAACCTATTTCATCTATCCTCATTAAATCTTCCTCATAAGGAAACTCCCAAATTATTTCTTTCAAATTATATTAATTGGCTAATTAATTGATTTATTACTCAATTAATTCATTAATTAGCTAATTGATAACAATTAAAACAAAAAAATACCACATATGGCTAGTTCCCATTCTCCTAATAGGGCCGACCATATCCCTATATATAGCCTCTCATTCTCTCTAAAATCCAAGTTCAACACTCTTGCAAAATTCTTCAAATTCTCTAAACACTTTTCCCTCAAATTCTAACTTTGACATCGGAGGTTCTTCGACCAAAGCCCCTTCCCCTTCCATTAATCGTGGGTGCGTGAGGCTCTTGGCCTTGACCAAAGGTGTTAATTGTTTTGTAAGTGCAATTTTATCCAAGAAGAAGAAGACGGAAATTTGCATCCACAAGGGGAATCAGTGAGGATTGAACTTGTAACAAGTGCATGACTATTCTTGTTTTCCGCAAAGTGCAATCTACAAAAAAAAATTCATTAATATACTTATACCACATTTTACTAGTATTTTTATCTTCTGCGTGTAGGTTCGTGTTGACATCATGTCTATAATTCGAACGGCGTATTTGACGAGATCTATTTAATACATAATATTTAAAGGAAATGACTTAAATGGTGTTGATATTCTGAAAGTTTGTAGAGATTAAAAAAAAGGGAAAATTAGAATCCCATACACTTTTTTTATACTTTTTAGATGAAACATTTGTTCCTTTCTAAAATTTGATTAAGAGGCTTTGAACAATTACCACATCAACATTTTTCTCTTTTTTAAATTACATATAATTTGTTTAAAAGCATCTTCACTTCATCTTGTAACTAATTACCTACAATTTAGGGAGTTTAATTTTCCCTGCCCTTCTCCCACGTTTTAATGCCTCTTTCTGTAAAAAAAAATAAAAATAATTAATTAAATTAATTTAAACTCCTACATTGTTAATGACCCTTTCTATACAAAAAAAAAATAATTAATTAATTAAGGTAATTCCTGATTATTAGTAAAAAAAAAAGCAATAAAACTTATAGTTTGAAAACAAATGTACCAAAAATTCAAATGTGCCAAAAATTAAATGTACCAAAAATTCAAATGTACCAAGAAACCAAATGTATCAAAAATTCAAATGTACCAAGAAGCCAAATGTACCAAAAATTCAAATGTACCAAGTAACCAAACGTACCGATATAATCAAACGTACCGATATAACCAAATGTATCAATATAATCAAACGTACCGATCTAACCAAATGTACCTAACAACGAGTTTTTTTACATTCTATTTAATTTACTAAAATAAATATTTTAATAAAAAAAAAAATCTTAAATCATCGTAATAATAGATGCATAAAAATAGGAGGAAAATAAGGAATGCTAACATGAATAGACTTCTAATAAAATAAAATGAAATAAAATTAAACACCAAATTGTAGGAAAAATGTTTAATCAAAATTTTCAAAGGAATAGATGTTTAGTCTATGATATTTAAAAACGAGGCGTCTATATCAAAACGCCCCTAAAAAAATAAGGGTTTTTTGTTTTGTTTTGTTTTGTTTTGTTTTGTCCGTAAATAATTCTTCTTCTACATTTATTTTAAATAAAAGTTTATGTTTCTTCTCTCAAAATACATTAAAAACCACATAAATTATCCAAACAAATCCAATACTATATATAGTGACACTACGAAATGGTCATGGATGAAAGTTTAATTATTTTGATTCAATCGACTATAGCATAGCATCTAATCGGTCAAGGTCCATCTATTCATTTGCTTCAAAGTGAAAATGGTTGAAAAGAGAAGGGGATTACAATTGGACCAAAACAATTAGATTAATTAATCCCACTTACAAAATAATGGTCAAAACATGGTTTATGCGGAAAACCCGGATATTAATGACCGCGGATTGTTGCTTTCCAAATCAACATTAATAACCACAAATTACACAAGTTCATCATGTCATTTGATTGCCTTAACACTTTCTAGATGGAATTTTACTATGCAACTTATTCTTGGCAACGCTATATTTCCACGGAGTGAATGATTTAGGCTAACAAAGTTGCACACAGGCTAGCACGCATGAATTTGAGTTATGGTAACACTATGATTTGGCTTGAGAAACCCTCTGATGTAATTCTTGACTTTCTCTTTGAGGATAGCAATCCCTAATTAATTATGTTGGTGTGGGACACTCTTTTTCTCTTCGACCGAGTTGAAAACCCCCGCAAGATTTTTATCGAGGCCCTTCGTTTGCACCATATCCTCATTGACGTACGTATTCCATTTGTTATTAATAAATATTATACATTTTCTAAAAAAAAAAACCACACAACGAACTAATTATAATGATTTGGTATCAAATTCACTGCTAATCGTGAGTCAAACTTAAACCTTCCTACTTATAAGTAACGAAGAATACTACTATACTGGAATGCTAAGTGGCTACTATGCAACTCATTAGATCCAATTACCTAAACCTAACGGTAGTAACGAGTGACCTGTGAGCCTCTATTACATTTATTTTACCGACTAAAATTTAATACATGAAAGAACAAAATGGAAAAGAAAACCGTAATTAATTGTTCATAAGAGGACAAATTTGTGAACCATTTGAGGAAGGAAATATTAAATGAAGTAGTGTTAGAGAATCAGAAAACCAGATTAAATTGAAAGCATCGTTGCATTGAGATTAGTTAATGAATGAAACGGCAGCATCAGCAGTAGTAGCTAGCTTTAGCCGGAGGAGCCTCAGAAGAAAGCATGCATGAGATCACTAGGCTTTCATAAATGACGTATGCAGAGGTAAAAATAAATAAGACTCAGATCATCAAATGCAGCCTGTGAAAAATTTATGAATTTATGTATTGAGGTTCAAGATTTGTTAGATTTGGATTACAACTTGCATAAGTACTTCGAAATTGAATGAGGAATTAAATATACCCACCAAGAAAATTTAACTATATACTAGCATTTCCATTGAAAATCTTACTTTGAGAAAGTCTGCGTTTTTCTTGTTATATTATGTAGTGTTGTTGTTTTATTAAACCACTTATTTTTCATTGTTTTGTAATGTTGTATTATTTATGTATCTTTGGATTCAAAATGCAGTCTAAGATGGCCAGTTCGCAAAATTATTAAAGAAAAAGATTTTTAAAGAATTTAAGACTGACCATAAAAATTGGAAAATGAAAAAATCTATTGAATACTGTCATAGGCTCAAAGAAAAATATCTAGATAGCCAGCACACTTTTGTGTTTCAAGTCTGTAATTTTTGACCAATAAAAATAAATAAATAGAAGTAACTGAGCATCTCTTGGCAAAAAGAGAAAAGAAAAAGGAAACCGTTTCATACTCCTCTTTCTTTGTATCTCTCACATCATCACGTAGCCATGTAATAGGAGACCGAGATAAGAAGAGAGAAAGGGGTATAAACAAGCTACAAGGGTAACCATACAGTGAGTCAACAACGTTTTTTAGAAAATTCTTGCTCTATTTTAATGTCTGGTATAATCTTTTCAGTTCCATTACAGTTCATAACCTCAGCTGTGTCAATATTTTCTTTGCCAAAGCTGAGTTTGAGATAGACTAGTAACTCGTCAGATATGGACCGTCTAGCTAGTCATGAAAGTTTTCATATATATATATATATATATATATATATATATCAATGAACAAAATAAAATATTCAACAAAATGCCTCATGTTTGCAGAAGATAACTTGCTTGTGAAGGTAGAAGCTAGAAACTAATGGAATGAAGGAGAAATATTTCGCTTCGGAGAAAATCGTTAATGATTAATAGGTTGTCTGTACAATTTATATGGAAAATGCTAACCAGAATATCAAAAGGAGTTGCTAAACTTTCCGACATTAATTTTATAATAATTTGATGAAATATGTAGATGAACTCCTTCGAAGTATGTAGAAGTAGGCGTAACCACATTGGCTACAGCAGATGTGCTCGCTCTTATGCTTCCAAAGTTCGAATGACCCTCTTTGCAGTTAAAATATAAATTAAAGTAGAATATTGTTTGTATTAAAAGAATGTATCATTCAAGGCACATAATAAGAAACAAGAACCAACCTCCTCCAATAAAACAGAAACTGAAAGCAACTAGACGAAATAGATTTATAGTTGAGAATCCTATTTCAACCAAAATTACAAATAGAGAGAAGAAACCAGGACGAACTGTGAGTTTTCAGAAAATCCACAAGAATGACTCTTTGTCACTCCCAAATCTCCTCCTCTTACATTTTCTATAACATTTTTGCCGAATATAATGGATGCTAGCCGGCGCAACTCGCAACAACCTTAGACCTTTGTTCCCTGTGACAAGCTAGGCAACAATCAAGTCGTTTGTCGGAAGGAGTGGCATCCAATACCAGGAAGGATCTCAGCCCATCCTCTTGTAGTAGGTCAGCTGTTCCGTGCAGCACGAACATGCACTTGGTTTACAGAAAGTTTAAAGCAAAAACTCCAACTACTTGCACCTTCCTGCCTTGCGGTGTTGTTTTTCCTCCCAACCAAGAAGGACACAATGCCTACATTTGGCACTTAGAGGATCTGAATGCATACAACATTCACAACACCAACACAAAATCCTGTTCCCAATATCTGAAAAACGAATACAACATTGCATGACAGTTGACAACCAACTGCAACTGACTTCAACAAATAGTAACTAGCACTTTACTCCACAATCTTGAAACTTCGAGACGGTAACCGGAATTAGCCAAATCTACCCTTACAGGCTATAACTAAAGTAATCAACCAAACCATCCCAAAGGCTAGAAATAACATCCAACTTCCTCTATTGAAACTTACCCCTTTATCCTTTTGGCTCAACTCTACTGCTGATATCCTACATTTGTAAAAATTGAAAATTAGATATGCAAAGATATTGTGTCAACAACAGGTGGAAATAACAGTAATAACCAGAAAGATCTAGTAATAAGTAGAAGACAGTGCAAGGAAACCAGCCCTTTCTTTCCACAATGCTTCAAATGGCATCCACATGTAAGTAAAATATAAATAAAACACCAAACGAACAATTGAGAGGAGAAAAACAGCGTGATCACTGTTTGTGGTGGTAATTGGAGCTGTAAGTCAAATTTAGTGTACCTATAATGATAGTGTACAAATCCAGTTTTACCTGAAAACAGGAACCTATCACAAACTGCATCCCTTACTGTTGGACTACTATCCCACTCGCTTTTCCAATGATTTATTCATCTCTCAACAGAACGGTAGTGTATATAACAATTACATGTGTGGAGTGGAGGGCAAGTGACTGAATACAACTATTCACGAATCCTACTAATTACAAGAAACTATAAAGGAAAGAAAATGAATAGTTACGCATACCAATGCCTCAGACAAGCTTCTAGAAGGTAGACTTCAGCAGTGACTTTGTGAATAGTTACGCATACTAATACCTCAGACAAACTTCTAGAAGGAGTAGTCAGGGCATTTCAAGGGCTGCTCATTTTTCACGGCTGTTTCAAACGCTTCGTGCAGCCTTGGAGGTTGCTCACTTATTTCTAGTCATTTCCCACAACACAATTGCATTATTGAAAGAAAATCCAGGCTTATATTGGAACTCACTGAAATGGTACGTTGAGCAGGAATAGGTGCACCAGCGGCTGCCCATTTGAGAACAAGTCTGTAAATTTGCAAACTAACAACCTATTTGATACTGTAGAAAGAGAAAACGATTGATTATAAAGATGAAAGATCAATAAGCCTAGCACATAGGAAGGAACATAAGTTCATGTACTAGTAAATTCAATTTAGTCGAGCCAATAAACTACTTTAACCCTAATTAAGATCATCTTTTGTTGCCTTGACTACCTCAAGAAACCCTTCACTGCTTGAAATTTCCTGTTATTAGAGGTTGACCGTGTTACTTAAATTTTAGCTGTTGGTTTATTTTTTTCCTGTTGGATTTGAAAAAAATAAATAAAAATAATTTGACCATGAGATCAAATTCAAAAAAATTGCCTAAATTTTTTATATTTTTTTACCCTGGACCGTTGATAACCAATAGTCTAACAACACGTATTTGATCTGAATTGTTACCGTTGGACACGTGGATCCTCTGACACACAAAGCCATCACATCTATTGGGTCAGCCAAATAGAAACCCAAGAAATTGAGAGAGACCGTTTAAAGGCCCCAAATTAGCAGAGAA
The DNA here is from genome assembly GCA_036320875.1 of Cotoneaster glaucophyllus. NCBI lineage: Eukaryota > Viridiplantae > Streptophyta > Magnoliopsida > Rosales > Rosaceae > Cotoneaster > Cotoneaster glaucophyllus. Next base: position 18,386,378 of record CM070069.1, on the reverse strand, counting down.
GCCTACGGTCCAGTTTCCCAAGGAAGACCAACCATTCATAAAAGAGACAAGTATACTGTTATCAAACACTAAAACAACTCAAATCTTCATTTCTCTCGCTATAATGCTTCCCAGATAGATGCATAAAAGTGCACCAATGTCAATTATTCATACACCAGAACACCAAACAGACATAAAACAAAGACTTGAACTACCATAACGAACACTGTTCCCAGCCACCACCCCAATGTTCCATGAGTTTGATTTCATACTATAAATTTGAAGTTGGCAACTCACGGTGCCATCCCTGCTAATATCAAACTCCAAAATTGCCAATATTGTTTATAGTCCTGATGTATTATCAATCAAGATGACAAACAACCCATGAACATGAGCCATTAGATGCAGGAAATTGAAGCAGGACATTAGTTCCAACTTACAGTAGATAAACAAGATACTTTTCAGAGCATGACAAACAACCCATGAACATGAGCCATTAGATGCAGGAAATTGAAGCAGGACATTAGTTCCAACTTACAGTAGATAAACAAGATACTTTTCAGAGCATGATTCATTTTGGTTGAACCCACCTTCTTCGCTCGCTACAGAGTCACCATCAAGAAGAAAAAGGCTCCCTAAGCAAATGGTTGCTTTAAAAACGAGTGGCAGACCACCATTGTCGACTTCGTTACTATTTTTCTGCTCTAAATCAAGCCAAACAAACGTACCCTCACCTTTCTGCAAAAGAACCATTTCACCGTTCTTTGAGAACCCCAAAGGGCCACAATAACCAAACCACCAAGGCACAGTTTCCGGAACAATAGAATAAAGCAAGGTCCAAGAGTCGGACTTCATAATCCAAACTTCATGTCTACTGCTCCTATTATTAACAAAAATACATAGAGAGCCCCTTAAAACCACCAAATTCACAGTACAATTGTCATCCTCGTCCACTGGGGTGTGGAACTCCCGATAATTCTCACTGGCAAGATCAAGGGTTAGAATTATGCATCCATTGTTATCTTTACGCATCAGCCAACACAGAGAACCGTTGGTAAAAACAATCTCACGCCTATGCACAGAAAAACCATTGCACGGCAAGCTTTGGACCTTTTTCCATGAGTTAGATTTTAGACTATAAACACCGACTTGGGAACCCACAGACTCTCTCTTTCTGTTCTCAAACTGCGTAATTCGCAAAACTTTAAAGTCATGATTAGCTGAATCGTACCCGAAGCCGAAGAGAGTGTACCTGTTGAAATATGACGGTGGCTGATGCTCCAACGTTGGGAGGGGAATCTTCTTGAACTTTTGAATCGACGTGTTCCACAAACAAACATCTGTACATTCACCGTCGTGAATACAAACCACACCATTAACCGAGCATCCCAGCATCTCAGGGTAGTCGCCAGGGCATTTCAAGGGCTGCTCAATTGGCACAAGTGTCCCAAACGCTTCGTCGCCGTTGAAAGGCAGTAAATAAAAATTTGGCCAAAGAGGGCAATTTGATCGGAGTAAAAGGGTGCGAGCAGAATTGGTTTGGATGGAGCGTTGGAGATGAGCTTTGATGAAGTGATGGTCGTGGATGATGGCATACCAAGATTTGGAAACGCAGAGGAATCGAATCAAATCCTTGGGCGGAAGGCGAGAAAGGATGTCGAACAGTATCTCCGGTGGGAAGTCTGACTCTGACATGCTTTTCTTCTTCTGGGTTTTGGGTTTGGGTTTTGAGCTCATCTGTGAAATTCGGCTTCAGGGTTCTTCTTCTCTGTTTGGCGAAGAAGGGGAGACTTGAAAAGTTCGAAGGAGGAGCAACAATCTGAAGAAATCAGCTATGGAATCTGGGTTTAGTGTTCCATCTCTTTTTTGGGAGAACAACAGAGCAAGGGAGAACAACAAAATCATAAAATTGGCTAGTAATAATATAGTTAAATTCGTTTAGCAAGAATTATATTTAAGATTTCTAATTTATAAATGAAGAGAAATATCATTAAATTATGGTATTAAGTGACGGTTATACTTTAGAAAAAATAATAAACACACTCCTTTTTAATTTTCTTACATTCCAATTTCGTTTTGTTTGTTTTACATATAATTTATTTAATTTGATAGTCAAAATTAATAAGAGAGCGTGAATATATGTTTGCAAAACTAAAAATAAATTATGAAGGGTTATTGCATTTTATCCCCTCTGGTTTGACAATAATTGCGAAATAAGAGCTTGTCACTAAAAAATTGCAATGTTAAACTTAACATTAAAGCATCTATAATCGACTAGCTATATGAGCTCTTAAGCTAAAATTTAGAGAAAAGTGACAATCAAGGTTCTAAAAGGTGTTAGTCGGATGGCGGACAGAGGCCTAATGCTTAGGCGTCTAGGCCTTCGGCCTCTAGACCGAGCCTAGACAGTTTTTTAAATTTTAATTAAATTTATTATATAGGATATAAATAAATGCCTACTTATATTTAAAAAAAAAATACATAATTGTATTGAGATAAATAATGAGTGTTCATCAAGGTATTCAACAAGTCTTTTTCATATTGAAAAAAAATAGAATGCAAATTGAAAGCTATCTATTTTTTGCCTAAATGAGTTGTGACCTAAGTGAGTGTCTAGGCATGTCTAAGAGGGCTAAGTGGGCACCTAGTCTAGCACATTTTCTTGATTTTCAAACTTAGAAATTAATCGGGGTAAGTGACCAGTCTAAGCAGAAAATTTTAGAACAGTGGTTACAATCATCGCATATAATGCTTATAGATAGCTCCTATATGAGCTCATTGAAACTAGGGTTTATATGCTGTCTTCTTTTAGATTAGAATGGCTTACATGTTCATCGAGTATTTGAATGCAGATGTTGGAGAATGAGCATTTGAGCAGTAAATGATTTGTGAATAGAACGTAACGTGAGAATATTGTTCAGTGATCTGATTTTCAATTAAATATAATGCAATTTCAATGAACCAAGACATTTGAGCAGTAAATGAACTAGCATTGTGTTCTCTACCCTTGCATTTTCAATGAACCAAGACATTATCATGAGTTGAAAAGACGCGTGAAATGTCAAGCACCGAACACCGGAAGTGATTAGAAAACAGAGGGGAAGACAAACCGTATCATATGAGTTGAACATGATCGATTAGAAAGATAAAAGATGAACAAGATTAGTAGGCTAGTACATAGCAAGGAGCATAAGTTCACATACGTGTAATTCGTAAGTTGTGTGCACTGCTGCTCGAAAGTTTCCTGTTATTAGAGGTAGAAGGGACTTACCGCGGCCTCCCAACAATCACGGGATCACCATCAAGAAGAGAAAGGCTCCCTATGCAAATGATTGCTTCAAAGGTAAGTGGCAGACCACCAATTTCGACTTGGTTGACATTTTTTCCCTCTAAATCAAACCAAACAAGCGCATCATCGTCTTCAAAGGTAAGTGTATAAATGGATCTTGATAAAAATCTTGTCAGAGATTTACATCCAGACTAAGGGGAAAAGAGCGTCCGCATTACAATAAATTGACTAAGTGTTATCCTCAAGGATTCCTTAAACCAAGTTACAAAATTTTCCAGCGTTAAACTCAGTCGAGTCAACTTATGGGCTACCTTGTTCGTTGACATTCCCAAATTGCGAAGATTCCTGCTCGCTTTCTATTTGCAAAGCTGCAATCACCACAAGTGCGTCCCCTTCTACCTCAGGTGAGGCGAGTTTCCTCGAGATCCGCGTTGATTTTGGTTAAATTTGAATCAGATTTGAGGTAAAATTTGAAGTTTTCCGTTGACTCTGCCACCAGTAGCGTAGCATCTTGTTCCGGCTCGGGCTCAAAATATGTGAGTCCCTTGCTTATCCCATGGCATAACCCTTAGTTTCGGCCATACTCATACTTCAATTTCATGCTTATTCGATGTGCGTAATTTGGAAGTCTGGTCAACTTGGAATTCATGAAAATGAAATCAGGTCAAAGAGAAAACATTGCAATCAAAATCCACAACTTTCAAACAGTACTGATGCATGAACAATTTCAGCACTTTTTGGCTTATGGATCCCAAAAAAGCAATCTGTAATAATTCACATTTAGTTATTCGTCTGCATATTAATCCTGCTCAAAATTTTTAACTGATTGTGATAGATCCCTCGATCGACCTTAACCCAGAGGCGCCATGAAAGAACTCGAAGAGCAAAATGACAAAAGGAACTTTGATATTATTTCATAAACTGTTTTCTATTTCTTACACACTCTCACTATATAGCAACTTTTTCCAACTACCTTTTATCTAATAACAGCTATACTAACAACTGTATTACAAGTATTACATCTTCATCACTCAGATGATGGCATCTGTCACAATCACAATTGCTCTATAACCCCTATTAGCTACTAAAAAACCCATCAGAATCCTAACATTACTCCCCCCTTTGAAATTAGCCTTGTCCTCAAGGCTTAAAGTCAGGAAACTTCGACTACAGTGTATCCCAGCTTTCCCAAGATGCATCGGTAGCATGTTGATTTTTCCAATGTACCAACACTTCTGTGTTTGAAGTTGTTCCTGTGGTAACCACTTTGCGGTCTAAAATAGCTTCTGGTACAGGTTCATCATCCATTAAGCCAGTATTCTGAACGGTTGGTAAAGGAATAATAGTAGTGATTGCAGATCCCAGCTTCTTTTTTAGACATGAAACATGAAAAACTGGGTGGATCTTGGAGTGACTTGGGAGTTTCAACCTATACGCAACAGGCCCAACTCTATCAAGAATCTCAATGGGACCATAGAATCTAGGATGCAGCTTATGGAAGGGATGCAAGGCTAGGGACTTCTGCTGGTAGGGAACCAATCTGAGATAGACAAAGTCACCAATTGCAAATGATCGCTCAGTTCGATGTTTGTTTGCTTGAGTTATCATTCGTTCCTAAGCAGCTGCCAAGTTGGTTTTTAATAGAGATAAAATTTGAGTCCTATCTTTCAAGCACGGATCCACCATGTCAATTTTTATTGAACCAAGTTCATAGGGTGGAACATGGGGTGGTGGCTGTCCATACACTACTTCATAAGGTGTCATCTTAGTTGCAGAATGGTATGAGGTGTTATAGCTCCATTCTGCCCAAGGAAGCCATGTCAATCATTGCTTGGGTTGCAAGCTGCAAAAACACCTCAAATATGTTTCCAGACATCTATTTGAAACTTCAGTTTGTCCATTAGTTTGGGGATGAAAACCTGAACTGAGACAGAGCTTGGATCCTTGAAGTTTAAAGAATTCCTTCCAAAATGAGCTGGTGAATATTGGGTCTCTATCAGATACAATGGAAGTAGGCATTCCATGCAATTTAAACACCTGATCAATAAAGACTTGTGCCACTGAATGTGCAGTATATGGATGAGATAAGGGTAAAAAATGTGCAGCCTTGAAGAATCTGTCAACAATAACAAAGATAACTGATTTACCCTTGTAGGGAGGAAGTCCAATGATAAAATCCATAACTATATCAGACCAAATTCTTTGAGGGATTGGTAATGGAGTAAGAAATCCAGTAGGTGCAAGTGTCTCATACTTATTCCTCTGACAAACATCACATCCAGCAATCAGTTCCTTGATATTGTTCTTCATACCCTCCCAATAAAAAGATCGAGATATCCTTTCATAGGTCTTGAGGAACCCTTCATGGCCAGCAGATGGGGGTACAATGGTGTTCTTCAAATATCTTGGTCCTCCATGGACTTGTGGGACTAACAACAATCCTATTCTTATACTTCAAAAATCCATTATCAAGCTGGTATTTTAGCAAATTTAATGGAGTCGAATCTGAAGTTTTGTGTAAAACAACTTGAGATTTCTGTAGAATCCAGTCATCTTTTTCGACATGCCTCCACAAATCATCGAGCCAAGACATATAAGGATATGATAAGGCAAGTAAATCACTGTCAACATTGTTTTGATCAGTAACCGTGACCATGCTTGAAACCATAGCAAGTTCGGTACCTGGACCAATAGCTGAATTATCCTGAGAATTGAACAGTCTAGATAATGCATCAGCTGCTTTATTGTCACTGCCTCTTCGATACTGGATTTCGTAATCAAATCCCAGTATCTTGGAGACCCACTTTTGCTGGAAAGGAGAATTAGCTCGGTTTTGGAGAAAATATTTGAGGCTGTGATGGTCAGTCTTTATAATGAAATGCTTTCCCAGTAAATAGGACTACCATTTTTTAACTGCATGAACCACATCTAACATTTCCCTTTCGTAGGCAGATAGTGCTTGATTCTTTGGTCCTAAAACCTGACTGATAAATGCAATAGGCCAGTCTCCTTGCTGCAAAACTGCCCATATCCCAGTGCCTGAAGCATCAGTCTCAATAACAAAAGGGTTTTGAAAAATCTGGCAGTGCCAATACTTGAGGAGACAACATTGCATTTTTCAGTTCTTGAAATGTAGCAGTGGTTGCAAGACTCCATTTAAACCCATCCTTCTTAGTGAGCTGATTTTTCCAACCTTAACCTAGAGGCGCCATGAAAGAACTCGAAGAGCAAAATGACAAAAGGAACTTTGATATTATTTCATAAACTGTTTTCTGTTTCTTACACTCTCACTATACAGCAACTTTTTCCAACTACCTTTATCTAATAACAGCTATACTAACAACTTTATTGCAAGTATTACATCTTCATCACTCAGATGATGACATCTGTCACAATCACAATTGCTCTATAACCCCTATTAGCTACTAAAAAACCCATCAGAATCCTAACAGATTGCAGCATAAATCAACCAATAATTGAAACAAAACGATCGGAATAGCAAATGACATATAATTTGTGAAATTTGGCATCATTTTGGCCGTTCGAAATAGCCTCATATTCTACTTGCATACGTAGCATTTCTTCACGATACATGTTCATTGCAGACTACACTCTACAAAGATCAATAACTTCCGCACATACTTTTGCCACGAACATTCATTCACATGAAAGTCAGAAAAAAACAATATGTATCCAAATCAGTTGGCGCCACGAGTCCAAGACATACTCCAGGAAGTCGACATTGTCTTGGCAACAAATAGTAAAGCAAAAGAGCAGCAGCGTTATCATCCAACCCAAGTACCTGCAGAAGCACAAACTGCTATGAGATACTAAAAACCCAACAAGCTTGCAAGAAGCTAAATGGAAACAAGGATTAGAGATCAAACAAGAATACTCGTACGCTCAGTTTGAATCAAGGATTATAGTTCTTTTTTCGTCCTTTTAATCTGTTGAATCAAGAAGTAGAGGTTGAACAAAGATATTCGTAATCATAATCAAACGAGAAAGCCATTCAAGTATATAGCCAGAACTTGTGACAAGTCACAAGTCAGAAAAGATACATCTCGCTTGTTTTGTTTTCTATATCTAATTAACAAAAAATTTAGCCTTTGAGCAATCATTTTACAGCTTTTGAGGTTGCTCTATTTCTATCCATTTTTGCCATGGAGCTCCTTATTTTATATATACAAACTCCAATGACCACAGCAGACGAATACTCAAACAAAGAAAGATAAGGATGCATCTCCCAAACGAAAATCTGAACCGAGATCAAAACAGGATCAGGATGCAATGGTAAGATTATTTCTTGCAATTAAGCCCCATAAATCATTGGCTTCGTGTATATATTGCAAAATGATTTATCAATCAAGAAGACAAACAACCCATGAACATGAGCCATTAGATGCAGGAAATTGAAGCTTGACATTAGTTACTCATAAGGTTCCAACTTATAGCAGATAAACAAGATATTTTTCAGGGCATGATTCATTTTAGTTAAACCCACATTCTTCCCTCACGACGGAGTCACCATCAAGAAGAGAAAGGCTCCCTAAGCAAATGGTTGCTTTAAAGACATGTGGCAGACCACCACTACAGACTTCGTTACTATTTTTCTGCTCTAAATCAAACCAAACAAGCGCACCTTCGCCTTTCTTCAAAAGAACCATTTCACAGTTCTTTGAGAACCCCAAAGGTTCACAATGATCAAACCACCAAGGCACAGTTTCCATACCAATAGAATAAAGCAAGGTCCAAGAGTTCGACGTTCCGTACTCCTTCATAATCCAAACTTCATGTCTACTTCTTCTTCTCTGTTTGGCGAAGAAGGCGAAACTTGAAAAGTTCGAAGGAGGAGCAACAATCTGAAGAAATCAGCTATGGAATCTAGGTTTAGGGTTAGATCTCTTTTTTTGGGAGAACAACAGAGAAAGAGGAGGGTCAAACATTACTCACCTTCAATAATGTAGTTTTTCTGTGTTGAACGTGATACAACGCATTGGAGTTGCAATTCCAGCTTTCCGAGAAGGATATTCTACAAATTCAAAGGCTTAGTTGTTTTCTGCCAATCAGGTTCATTTATAATAAATTAAGATATTTGAAAAAACCTTAAAGCATGAAAACATTCCCCATGATGCATGAACTCCATATATTTATATTTTCCTTCCAATTATATAGTTCATCAATATATATACTTGTTCACGCAATACGCAATTATGTTATGTGAAATTTGTGAGTCAAAGCATCAAAATTAATTTTGAAGCAATTAGGGTTTTCAATCCTAGAATTCGAAAAAATATGGGTTTTTTTACGTGGTCGAGTGGTGCCGCCACTAGCACCGAGCCGAGTTAGCTGGCTTGCAGCCACATCACCGCCTTGGGACGACGTCGTTTGATGTCATGGACCATCACGGCAGCAGCCCTCTGGGCTTGCTATGCAATCACAAACACTAGGCCTCAGCCTAATAGCGTTTACTGTGGGCCTGCAGTCCTTCCAGCCCCACTTCAGCACGGCCTATAACCTTTGCTGGGCTCTGCTCCATGCCCTTTGGCCCAAACCAGCAACCTTTGAGTTGCTGGGGTCTGTCCCACATGCCACGGCCCACCTGCAGCAAGCCTATTCGCTTGCTGGGTTCCATCGTGCCTCGGCCCACTCGCCTGCAACCTCTATATTGCTGGGCTTGCTTTGCCACGACCTAAATCAAAGCCAACGCGCGGCTGGGCTTCGTACGCACACCCTAGGCCAGCCTCTGTGTTGGGCCAGTGACCCCCACGCTATTTTAGCCCAAAAACCAGCAGCTTGGGCTGCGGGATTCCTTCCTAGACCTTAGCCCGTGGCCTGCAGCCACACATAGGCTGCCTTGGTAACCTACCTTGAGGCCCATTAAGCCCTTCAGGGCCTTGCCTTGCACACGGCAGCCAACCCACTGAATTGGGCTGCAATTTTTTCGAACCCAATGCCCTTTTTTTGGCATTCCCGCTTCATAACCGTACTCCTACAATTTTTGGGATGTTATTGGTTTACGCTTATCAAGCTATAATTTTATTATCACTTGGCCTGAAGCAAAAAAATTTCAAGCTAATATTAACTCGAACGTTATTATTTTGCTTTTACGATTAAACCTAGATGGTTATGATGTATTGAATTAATTAAAGTGACCAGCAACCCATTAATCTGACAATTAATCCAAAATTATTGGCCTGAAGTCCACTTTTGGGCAACTAACGATTCAATAAATTGTTTCTTTTCTTTGAACCGTTGACTCACTTTTGTAGTCCCGAAGCACTCATACTTGAGTTCCTGAAGCAACTCAAATCCACTACACTTAAATCAGCATATTGTATTATGTGTTCTTGCAGGAACCTCTCTTTTATGAACTAAACGTTCATAAACTAAATTGAACATATAGTTTCAAATTTAGTGCCTTGGAAACCCGAAGTTTTCTTAAAACAATACACCCATGAAAACTCGACGTTTTTCATTAAAACCATGTCTTACAACTCGAATGTTCTAACTTTGATGCTTATGGATGATTCATTCCTATAACACCAATCACAATCTTGTTCCCTCCAATTAAATGGATTGTCGAACCTTCACAAGTTCGATTTTCCTTATTTGGACGTTTCTAATAGAAACCACTTTAAGTGGGGTACAAGATGTGAATCTCCACTGGACTATCAAGAAGTTGAGAAACCATTGAAGCCAACAATGGCATGGAAGAGTTGAATAAGCCTCCGCCATGATCTTCATTCAAAGACTTATGCCCGAAGCATTACAAACGGAAATACCTTCTTAACGAGGATTCCATGGCTCTTTGACTCGCTCTTATAGACTGTCTGATCATGTGAGACATTGCCTGAAGCATACCATGATTACGTTCATCAATGGGTACAATTCTGAAGTTTATAACTTCGATCGAATTTTGACTAGAGAATACTTTTCTCTTCATTCCATGTTTCTAACTCGCCCCTGAAACAGCAGTGTAGAAAGCAGAAGTTTACCAAATTCTCGGATCTGATTACTACCACAAACGTGAGAGAACGATATAGACTCAGTTCAGATGGACTTTACCGAATGGCTCGACCCAGTTTGATTAAAGCCTACCGAATGGTGATGCCTTGCTTTAGTACAGATGTACCGAACGGTATTGCTCTGATTCAGCAGAGGCTTACTCCCTTCCAGCTTTGGTTAGAGCCTACCAAATCAAATTTTGTGTTTGTCTCTAACAATCCAATTTCGAGTTTGTTTTTACAACATATGGTATAATCAGGGCCTGCCAAGGTGTGGCATCACACCCGAAGCATGATCATTGGCATCTAAGACCTAAAACTTCAAGAATAAAGGATATTATTTCCAAAACCTTAACCCTGCATAATCTACTTCTGCCTTAATGGAATAGATCATTAGTTATGCACTTGTTCGTGCCTCTACCCTTTGAGGATTACCATTCTCATAGTCAATACATGAGATTGATTTTGCTCCACCAAACATCGTTGGAATAGCAGAATTTTGACATGAATGGTCTTGTTGGCCGAATCCCCAGTAACTTTGGTTTACTTTGTGAACATTTTTCCATGTTCTTGGATTCAAGTTTGGATGTTTGTTTTTCGTTTTGGATAATCATATTGATATTGTCCTTGAATATGAGTTAATTTAATCACGTTTCTTGTATACATGTGACCGAATTCAATTAAACACGTGATTATGTACGAATGTGGGAATATTAGTTACCTGGATGAATGCAATAATGCGCACACTAACTTTACACCTAAATCACATCTTTAGCAACGACTTTAAGTCTATCTAACCTGATTAAGATCATTGGCACACTCCTCGTTGTATGAATGGTACTGAATTACCATTTAAGGGACCTTATATTCTCCTCGTTTCGTAAGAACGTCATTGAGTTTTAAAGGATATTCGAGATGACAATGATCATGAATGAAACCACTGAAGAAAATAAAGTGAAATATCTTTGCACCACCTCCAAAAATGAGCCTGAAGCTTTGTTTTGGGGCCAATGGGCTGTCTCCCAACTGGGACCACATCACATGTGGCTAGCCTGGAGCCTGGTTGTGAAACCCCGTCCCAAACTTAGTGTATTTTCAAATTGCCAAATTTATGAAATTACCTTTTTACCTTTGAGTTGACTTTGTTTGACCGTCTCGTCGAAACATGTAGTTTTACTTTATCTAATTTATTCTTAAAGTACTTATCGCCACAAACGCAAGGTGCGAACGGATTCGAATTCGAATTTATAACAAAGATTCTACATTTGAACATCGAACGTTTTTCAGATATTTTCGTGTTTCATCTTTAGTGAGCCACCGAGGCCCATATGGTTTCCTTCTTTTTCCCTCCCCGTGACTCCCTCCTTCTTCTTTCTGAAAAAGCAACTTTCTCCCTCTTTCTCACAACACTCTCACCTCTCTCCCTCTCTATACTCTCGACATCCTCACAAACCACCCTCTCAAAGGGCATTTCACACAAACAAACCACACAACAACATCAACATCCCTACCATAATCTTAGTGAACTCAGAATCGAAGGAGAAGCCTTCAAACCCTCCCAAACTCGCTGCACAGTGCTTGTACTGTTCATCGAGTTTTTCGATGAGTTTCCATGTTCTTTGGTGAAGGTAAGCCTCGAACCTCATCCAAAAGTTGTAGATCGTGTCTTGATGTATGTTTGGAAGTAGTTTTGAGAAGTTTTGGTGATGTTTGGACGTACGAATCTCACGGGGAAAGCTTCCCCAGTTTTCTGGTGAAGCACCACCACTTTCGAGGTAATTTTTGACCAAACCACGACGAGTTAGCCATCGTGCAAGGTACCATTCTCTTCATCTCGTTGACTATTACAACTTTCATTTTTGAATCACTCGATTTGATTAAATATCGGAGAAGTTATGAGCGTTTAAAAACTTGCCCAGAAACCGGCTAACCATTTGGTTGAAATCGGGTCGACCCGATCTAATAACCCTTAACCTAGATTCTTTGGGTCGGGTTACCTAGCCCACTAACCTAAGCCCAAAGGCCAGAACTGAAGCAACCCAAAACTCAGAACCGGACTGGCCCAAACGTAGAACCAGTCGGCGCATGGGCGCATATAGGCGCTTGTCTTGGCCGGCATGTGGAGAACACGCCTCCACCGGAGGCATTGTGGCGGAGCAGACGACTTTTCTGGGCAATTTTCCGGCGACCTAAATAAGCGCGTGTTGGCTGATGTGTTTGTGACATCCTAGATCCGAGGGTCCCCCTTATATTTTTCGACGTCCTGAATCCGTTTGTGACGTCCGTTTTCTAAAATTCAATCATTATGGTAGAGTTTTACCCTTTATGTGTTTAGGTACGATTATTAGCGGCGTTTTCGTCCCTCCTATTTCGTTCGGCTTTTTAACAATGAAGTATCTATGAGTGGACCTCTTCTAAAATGCATATTTTAATATTAGAAATGAATACATGAAAGCATGATTTAATGGTCACGTTTTACGCAACGTTTATGAGTAAATTAGATCTATGCTTTATGATATTCATGCTTTATAAATTTTACGTTCTTCGTAGTATATATGATCGATGACTGTATACTACGAATATGTTTTATGATATGATGTTTGAGCTATTGAGCTCCGATGATATATATGCATATGTATTTTGGAAAGATTGTATTCAATCATTTTTGTGCTTATCTAGTGGTCACTATATGCCTTCGGGTGGGTGCTGTAGGAGCCTACGGGCAAATGAAGGCCATCGGGCGAATGAAGTGTTCTATATGCCCTCTGGTTAATGAAGAGTTCTATATACTTTCAGGCGATACAGATACCACTATTTAGCACACTATATACGATATATGTTTTATAAAGGTTTTATGGCATGCTAGGGTTTTCAGAAAACCTATTACTTGTTATGCTATATGAGTTTCATAAACTTTGGGGGTTAGTATGTTGTTGAATAATTATGTTAGTACTTATATATCAACTTGGTCCATTCATGTTTGTTTTCCGCCTTCTTAGGACATAAGAAGAGGCATACGATCCGAGCTACGAGGTATTCCCCTACCAGTGATATCGTGTCATCTTAATTGCTTTCGACATCACTTGTAATAACACTTTTTGTCACACCTTCCGCTTGTATTCTGAATTAGATGTATGCTCTGAACATTTCATGCATTATCATTATCATTTTATTGACGACTAAATATTATTATATTATTTTGGAAAGGTTTGTATTTGAATATTACATTATGTAGTTCATGCGAAATTTATATGCATGTTTCACATGTTCTCGGCATATGCAATCATTAAATGGCTTGCGTCACCATCGGGTGTCGGCCAACACGTGGCCATACCGGGGCGTGTCAGATTGGTATCAGAGCATACTTAGGACTTCATTCTTCAATTTGGTAATCATAATCTTCTTTGTGGCATCGATTTTTCGTCCTTCTAAATCTTGTTTGCCTCTTATCAGAATTATGGATCCTACTGGTGGAAATGTACCTTGGCGACCTCATTCTGGTCTAATGGGAGAAATTCAGCAGTTGACCTCCGCTTTGCGAAATGCTTTTCCTAGGAGTAGAAGGTCGAGTCGTACCTATATGGAGATTGCTCGTAGCCACATCGTTACAGAACTTAATGTAGTTGGAGCTTATAAGGAGGCTGATGATTGGTTAGAAAAGATGGAGGACACATTAGAGAGTATGAAATGCCCATTGTCTGAATAGGCGAATACCGCTGGTTACTTCCTTTAGGGGAACGCGAGATATTGGTGGAAGGCAGTGACGGGCTCTCGCCCACGTAATTTTTTGATGACTTAGGCTACATTCAGGAGACTTTTCAGTGAACACTTTTTGAGCCCCGGTTATCAGTTGAGGAATAGACAGGATGTAGTAATCCGAGTACCCAATTTTCTGCTCAAAGACAGCCGTAGTACTCTGGAGTAGTTTCGGGCAGTCGTGCTTAGGGGAACTAAGCGGGCTGTAATAGCTATGATGCTAGAACTCGAGGCGGCCGTAACATTGGTTTGGGACGTCAGGCCCATAGACGTATCAACGCCATGACTCAGCAGGAGGTGGAGCAGGATCCCAGAGGTATCATTGGTACGTTACTTGTTTGTGGTAATTGGGCTCATGTTCTGATTGATTCGGGTGCTACTTAGTCATTTATATCTCCACAATTTGGAAGGGTTGTAAACCCCAACCTACATCGCTCAGATTTGATATGTTCATTCATTTGCCACTGGAGACTTATTTTGTGCACAATGGGAGTTTAGGGATTGCCCGGTTATTGTTGAAGGGGAAATCTTGGAGGCCAATTTAATTCCCTTCAAACTTGTGAAGTTCGATGTCATTCTGGGAATGGATTGGTTATCTAGGCACAATGCTTATGTCAGATGTAAAGAGAAACTGGTGACATTTGATCGGCCTGGATGACTAGCGATCACATTTCAGGGTGAACGATGGATCATTCAGAATAATATTATTTTCGCCATCCGGACGACTAGGTTATTACAGAAGGGTTGTGTGGGATTCTTAGCTCACGTGGTCACAGAGGGTGAACCTTCCTTATGTGCTGGAGATGTGCCAATGGTAAATGAATTCATCGAAGTATTTCCTGAGGATTTGCCAGGGTTACCACCTGCGAGGGAAATCGAATTCACCATTGATTTACTTCCAGGTACCAACCTTATTTCCTTGGCACCATACTGAATGACACCAGCTAAATTGAGGGAATTGAAGATTCAACTTCAGGAGCTTGTGGATAAAAGCTATATCTAACCCAGCATGTCTCCCTGGAGTGCTCATGTACTGTTTGTCAGAAAGAATGATGGGTCGACGAGACTTTGCATCGACTACAGGCAACTGAATCGGGTGACAGTGAAGAACCATTATCCCCTATCTAGGATTGATGATCTTTTTGACCAACTGAGGGGTGCTCAGGTGTTCTCTAAGATCGATCTTCATTCAGGTTATCACTAGCTGCTACTCCGGAACGAAGATGTATCGAAGACTGCTTTCCACACTAGGTATAGACACTATGGGTTCTGTGTCATGCCTTTTAGGTTGACGAATGTACCTGCAGCTTTCATGGATTTGATGAATAGAGTTTTCAAACCGTATCTTGATCGGTTTGTGATTGTATTCATTGATAACATCTTGATATACTCCAAGAGTAATACTTAGCACAAGAAACATTTGAAGTTGGTGTTGGAGAGATTGAGGAAACATCAACTATATGCGAAGTTTAGTAAGTGTCAGTTTTGGCTAGACCAGATTAGTTTCCTCAGGCATGTGGTTTCTGCTGAGGGAATTAGTATAGACATTCAGAAGATTTCGGCAGTGTCTATGTGTGAACAACTGAGGAATGTTCCTGAAGTGAGGAGCTTTTTGGGATTGGCTAGCTATTACCGACGTTTTGTGTAGAACTTCTCGGTGATTGCCTTGCCTCTTACTAAATTGACTCGGAAGGGGGTCAAATTCGAATGGGATGAGAATTGTAAACGGAGCTTTCAGGAGCTTAAACAACGTCTTACTCATGCCCCCGTCCTTGCTCTTCCAGACGATGACGGTGAGTTTGAGATCTACAGTGATACATCTTTGTCTGGATTAGGTTGTGTTATGATGCAGCATGGGAAAGTCATCGCCTATGCTTTCAGTCAGCTCAAAACTCACGAGAGAAACTACCCCACTCATGATCTGGAACTAGGAGCAGTAGTCTTTGCGCTAAAAATATGGCGACATTACTTGTACGGCAAGAAGTGCTGCACTTTTACCGATCATAAGAGTTTGAAGTATGTCTTCACCCAGAAAGAGTTGAATTTGAGGCAGAGAAGGTGGATGGAACTCATTAGTGACTATGATTTCACTATTGAGATCATCCTAGTCAAGCAAATGTTGTAACAGATGCACTTAGCTGGAAATCTTATGGACAACTTGCCTCCCTTCGAGCTATCCATGTTCCTCTACTATTTTCTCTTCGAGAAACTGGTGTTGCCGTGACACCAGATTCATAGGAAGCATTGTTGGCACACTTCCAAATTAGGCATGTTTTGGTTAATTTGGTTTAGGAAGCTCAGAAGCTCGACCAACAGTGTGCAGACTTAAAGGAACAGGTGCAGAATTGTTCTAGGCGAGATTTGAAAATCCGGAGAGATGAAGACTTGGTGATGGGAAATAGGCTTGTTATGGCTAAGGACAATAAAGTGGTGAAAAAGGAAATTCTTGATGAAGCCCACATTTTGGCGTATGCCATGCATCTGGGGAGTACAAAATTATATCACACTATCCGTTTGTTCTACTATTGGTATGGGATGAAATGAAATGTGGCAAATTATGTGAAAAGATGTATAATTGGCCAGCAGGTGAAGGCGGATAGATAGAGACCTGAACGGCTAATGTATAATCTTCCTATACCAGCGTGGAAGTGAGGGGACATCACCATGGATTTCATGTATGGTTTTCCGAGCACGCAGTCGAGGTTTGATGGCATTTGGGTGATTGTGGATCAACTCACCAAAACGGTTCATTTCTTGCCTATTCGACAGACCTACACACTGGAAAAGTTGGCACAGTTGTTCATCGATAATATTGTTAAACTTCATGGTGTACCTGTCACCATTGTTTTAGACAGAGATCTAAGATTCACCCGCAGATTTTGGAGAGTGCTCCATGATGCTATGAATACTCAACTGTTGTACATCACTATTTACCATCCACATATCGATGGTCAATCTGAGAGGACGATCCAGACTTTGGAGGACATGTTGAGAGTGTCTGTTCTTTAGTGGAAAGGTAGTTGGGATAGCTATTTTCCTTTGATTGAGTTTTCCTACAACAACAGCTACCACTCCAGTATCGGCATGGCATCGTTCGAGGCATTATATGGGAAGGCGTGCTGGACACCGTTGTGTTAGACTGAGGTCGGTGAACGGGTGTTAGTGGGGCCAGAAATTATCGACACCATTAATACTAACATCCAGTTGATAAAGAAGAACCTGAAAATGGCACAAGATCGACAGAAGAGCATTGCGGACTGACATTCCAAGGATCGTGAGTATAAGATTGGTGATTTTGTCTTCCCAAAGTTGTCACCCTAGAAGGGTGTGGTTCATTTTGGTAAGCGAGGAAAGTTGAGTCCTCGATATGTTGGCCCCTACCGAATCACAGAAAGAATTGGTGCGGTTGCTTATAGATTGGAGCTACCACCAGAGTTGTCGCAGATTCACGATGTATTTCATGTTTCCATGCTTCGGAAGTATGTACCGGATCCCTCTCACGTTATTCAGCCAGAACCGTTAGAGGTGAGTTAGAACCCGAGTTATGTTGAGGAACCAATGGCGATCATCGACTGACAAGATAAAACCTTGAGGAACAAAGTCATTCTGTTAGTAAAATTGTTGGGGAGGAACCATCCAGTCGAGGAAGCGATGTGGGAAACGGAGGTACTAATGAGGAGTCAGTATCCGTACTTGTTTATTTGAGGTTGTAAATTTCGGGCACAAAATTATTTTAAGGGGGTAGATTGTGAGACCTCGTCCCAAATTTAGTGTATTTTCATAATGCTAGATTTATGAAATTACCTTTTTACCCTTGAGTTGACTTTGTTTGACTGTCTAGTCGAAATGCGTAGTTTTACTTTTTCTAATTAATTCTTAACGTACTTATCGCCATGAACGCGTAGGCGCGAACGGATTCGAATTCGAATTTATAACGAAGATTCTAAGTTCAAACTTTGAACGTTTTTCGGGTATTTTCATGTTTCATCTTTAGTCACCTTGTTTTGTGAGCCATTGGGGCCCACATGTTTTCCTTCTTTTTCCCTGCCCGTGACTCCCTTCTTCTTTCTGAAAAGGCAAATATCTCCCTCTCTCTCACAACACTCTCACCTCTTTCCCTCTTTACACTCTTGGCATCTTCTCAACCCACCCTCTCCGAGGGTTTTTCACACAAACAAACCACACAACAACAACATCAACAACCCCACCATAATCTTAGTGAACTTAGAATCGAAGGAGAAGCCTTCAAACCCTCCGGCGAAGGTAAGCCTCGAACCTCATCCAAAAGTTGTAGATCGTGTCTTAGTGTATGTTTGGAAGTAGTTTTGAGAAGTTTTGGTGATGTTTGGAAGTAGGAATCTCAAGAGGAAAGCTTCCCCAATTTTCTAACAAAGCACCGCCACTTTCGAGGCAATTTTTGGCCAAACCATGGCAAGTTAGCCGTCGTGCAAGGTACCATTCTCTTTATCTCGTTGAGTACTACAACTTTCATTTTGAATTATTCGATTTGGTTGAATATTAGAAAAGTTATGAGAGTTTGAAAACTTACCTAGAAACCGGCTAACCTTTGGCCTGAAACCGGGTCGACCCGACCTAATAACCCTCAACCAAGATTCCATTAGGCAGGGTTATCCAACCCAATAGGCCCAAGACCAGAACCCAATTACCCAACCCATTAACCTAAGCCCAAAGCCCATAACTTAACCGACCCAAAACCCAGAACCGGACCAGCCCAAACCTAGAACCCAGTCGGTGCCTGGGCCTATGCGTGGGCACCTGTCTTGCCCGGTGCATGGAGCACATGCGCCTCCACCATAGGCACTGTGGCGGCGTCGGTGACTTTTTCGGCCAACTTTCCAGCCACCCAAATCGGTGCGTGGCATTTCGGACCGCCACCCCATGGTGGTGCGTGAGGGCTAGTGTGGCGGCACGTGGGGGTACCCGAGGTCCCCCCTTATGTTTTTCGACATCTTGAATCCGTTTATGATGTCCGTTTTCTGAAAGTCAATTGTTATGTTAGTGTTTTATTAAGTGGACCCTTTATGTGCTTAGGTAGGATTATTAGCAGCGTTTTCGTCCCTCCTATTTCGCATGACTTTTCGACGACGGAGTATCTATGAGTAGACCCCTTCTAAAATGCATATTTTACTATTAGAAATGCATACATGAAAGCATGATATAATGGTTACGTATTACGAAACGTTTATGAGTAAATTGGATTTACGCTTCATGATAATTATCTTTATCGATTTTACGTTCTTCGTAGTATATATGATTGATGACTATATACTATGAATATGTTTTATGATATGATGTTTGAGCTATTAAGCTTCGATGATATATATTCATATGTATTTTGGAAAGATTATATTCAATGATTTTTATGCTTATCTAGTGGTCACTATATGCCTTTGGGTGGGTGCTATAGGAGCCTATGGGTGATTGATATCTATATATACATTCGGGTGGGTGCTATAGGAGCCTAAGGGCGATTGATACTTATATGCCTTCAGGTGGGTGCTGTAGGAGCCTACGGGCGAATGAAGAGTTCTATATGCCTTCGGGCGATACGGATACCACTATTTAGCACACTATATATGATATATGTTTTATAAAGGTTTTATGGCATGCTAGGGTTTTCGGAAAACCTACTACTTATTATGCTATATGAGTTTTCATAAACTTTGGGGGTTAGTACGTTGTTGAATAATTATGTTAGTACTACTTATTTATCAACTTGGTCCACTCATGTTTTTTGCACCCCCTTAGGACATGAGAATGAGGCATACGATCCCAGCTATGAGGCATTCCCTTACCAGTGATATCGTGTCATCCTCTCTGCTTTTAACATAACTTGTAATAACACTTTCTGTCACACCTTTTGCTTGTATTCTGAATTAGATGTATGCTCTGAACATGTTATGCATTATCACTATCATTTTATTGACGACTGAATATTATTATATTATTTTGGTAAGGTTTGTATTTGAATATTATTACATTATGTAGTTTGCGTGAAATTTATATGCTTGTTTCACATGTTCTTGGCATATGCATTCATTAAATGGCTTGTGTTACCCTCGGGTGTCGGCCATCACGTGGCCATCCCATTGTCCCCCGGACATCGGGATCGAGGCGTGTCACTGGTGATTGAGCAGTTTACTTGCTTTGGCATGACCTTTTGGGACACTTAGGTCAAACAATGATGCCACGACACATCTCCTTACCCGAAGTAAGGATCTTGTGCCTACAAGCACACTATGCCAAGCATACTCATTGGGGAAATTTATTTTCTAAATCATCCCTCACAAAGCTACGAAACAACTTTCTTTTCGTAGCGAATTTAAGGGAATATATGTGGACTAATTCAACCAAAATGCGGACCATATAAATACTTATGATTTTGTCAAATGTTTGTCCACACACATTACTGCTAAACCTGCTGGTCGATTTTAAGGGTTCACCGCCCTACTTATCCCTTAAAGTCTGGGAGACTGGATAATGCTGGATAGTTTATATCGATGGTTTCGATAAAGTATTGCATGTCTTTTGGTTTATAATTGAACATTGAATTCTCATGTTCATCCCAAATAACCTTGCCTAGTGATCATAAAGCGCAATTTAAATGATCGCCCAGATTTTGGTGAACGTACCAAGTTTTCAGTTTTTGCCTAGGGCTATGCATTCTTGTACAGTTATGTTGGTCCGCCTTGAGGCCCATTGCCACCCCACCATTTCGACGTTACAATTGGTTACTGGGTACGAACCTGACGTTTTTCGTATTTACGCATTTGGGTGTGCATTCCATGTGCCAAGTTGCGCTGCCGCAACGTACCAATATGGGTCCTCAAAGAAGGATATGAATCTTTATTGATCATGATTCTCTTTCACACTAGCTCTCTTGGAGCCCTTGCACGCGATCTCTTTACCGCTCATTTGTGTGTTCTCACTTGAGACGGTTTTCCCACTATTAGGAGGAGATAAGGACGTCAACGTTCCTATATAATGGCGCGAATTTGCGTAGACATTGCCCACTATGTCTCATCTCGATCCCCATACCGTACAAGTGTGATAAGTAAGTGTGATGAATTCTAGCTTTCAGAATGTTGCTCTAGATACACACCAGCGGATAGCCAATCAATCTATCTTGGCCTGGAGCATGACAGTTCACTCGGTTTGTAGGATTCACTTCCCTAGAAGAGGAAGACACGGCACAAAATAAATCTATACTTAATCATTGTCTCAAATCATTTCCATCTCATGAGATTAATCCAGATTACTCCTGAGACTTGAAGTTTTTGGTCCAGTATACTAGTTTGGATGAGTTAATAGAATTGAAATGAGATTACCATCGATGATGTTTTCAGTTATACGGTAGCTACCGACATAAATGAAAAGCGACGATATCGAACCGTGTTCCGTTGATTAAGTGACAATGTAGAACTGATTGGACAACCAAAATTACAATCCAGGATAAAATTGCTTACCAAAGTGTGTTTTGGACCTATCGTTCCTACATTGCCCTATGACACACCCTGACCCAGGATGTCCACTAGGACTCCGAATCGAGCGATGTCGGCCAACACAGCTCGATTCGAAGTCCTAGTGGACATCCCGGGTCGGGGTTCGTCACCCTAGGTAACCTTGTTGTGTTACAAGTAGGAAATGAAGCATAATGAGATGAATGAAATAGTGCAACATGATGCACACCTTATGGCGCAAGGTTTTTCTCAAACGTCATGTGATTGATAGCAGCATTATGTAATGTGGTTAGTGTTTTCTCCATGGGGATATTGATACAGAGATTGACATGTTAGTTTCCAAAGAAATACATGGACTGGTTCCATAGTTCCATACCACGAAACACCCTCTCAACTGGTTTGAGGCGTTCACTTATGGATTGAAACAATCTGATGGATGTGGTATACCCATCTAAGTGATTTTTTGATCAGTCAGGGATATGAATGAATGCCCTTGCGTGTTAAACTATGAAGTCTTATTCCGAATTCCTAGAGTTACAGTTTATGTCGTTAACACGGATCTCACTAAGACTCTAGAAGAGCTTGAGAAAACTGTCTCGCACCTGAAGACGGAATTTGAGATGAAGGATCTTAGGAAAACTCGTTTATACCTTGACTTGAAGTTCAAGCGTTGTTCTGACAGTACATTGGTCTACCATTCGAACTACATCCCGAATGTGTTACCTTTGAGTATATCTATGATCGTCCATACGTTATATGCAAATAAGACCCTTGAAGAGGTTATGGAATCTGAAATTCTATATCTGAGTTCAACTTTGCGCTTTGTTGTATTTAGCTCATTGTATTAAACATGACATCTTCTTCGCTATTGACCTATTGGTAAAGATGTAGCACCGCGCCTACACGCAACCACTTAATTGGTATTAAAGACGTACCTTGAAGGTACTATGAATTTGGGTAAATCCCAACGCATCTCGAGCGGATCTAACCCCCTTGATCATCGGAATGATGCTTGCCTTGCTTGTTATGCTGACGTTGGTTACTTATCAAACCCGCACAAGGCACATCCCTAAGTAGTTATGTCTTTACCATTAAGGGATATAGCAATATCTTGGAGGTCCACGATATGACCTTAGTTCAAAATTTTCAAATCATTCCAAGACTCACCTCACTTCACTACGCCACACGTGAGACATGGTTAGGTGTTCTTGTTGAGCATATTCGAAGTGCTTGCTGTTTTCATCCATCGTTTAGTCCCAACGACTATCCATGAAAACTATGCCACATGTATCAACACGACCAAGACATGATACATCAACGAGGTCAACGCCAAGACATATTGCGTCTACATAGCAAAGCATCAGGAGATTGAAGTCATGCAAGCTGAGACATATGCAATGCTTGTAGTTCGCATTTGGAAGTTCTGTCAAACTCAGAGGGAGTATCTAGAAGTATACTCACTTGATCTTTAATGTACTCTTTTTCCTTATGATTAGGAGCATATTTCTCATTGGGTTTTTGCTACCTAACTAGGTTTTGACGAGGCACCCATCCTGGGCTGACCATACCCTTATGAGCTCTTCTTCTTACGTCCAGAAGACATATAGTTTTGACTTAATACAACTTCTCACTTTTTTCCTTAGCCTATGGGTTTTTCTCTCACCTTCATCAACTGTACTTACTTCATCGCTGAAGACCTAATGCGCCATTTGTTTGAGTATTTCCACACTCAAGGTGGAGTGTTGCGGTTCTCTTAGATTAGGAATGTGATTGTGTAAATCCTAACATATCTAGGATATCCTGATGGGATTTTACCATATCTCTTAGACTAGATATTATCCTATTATAGTTGTAATCCTATTTGGGTAAGGAATTTACCTTCCCTACGATTATAAATAAAGGCACAATGGGGTGGAACAGAACACACCTCACAATTACACATCTCTTTCTTTCTCTCTACTATTGCCGCACCTCTCTCTCTGTGGCCTCCATAATCATTTAGTAAATTATGCCTACAGCAGTATAGGGATAATGAGTGTTCATCCAAGTATTAAACAAGTCTTTTTCATATTGAAAAAAATAAAATGCAAATTGAAAACTATCTATTTTCTGCTTAAGTGAGTTGCGACCTAGGTGGGGGTGCCTAGGTAGGTCTAAAAGGGCTAAGTGAGCACCTAGGCAGTCTAAAGCCTTTTCTTAATTTTCAAACTTTTAGAAATTAATCGGGGTAAGTGACCAGTCTAAGCAAAAAAATTTAGAACATGGGTTACAATCATCGCATATAATGCTTATAGATAGCTCCTATATGAGCTCGTTGAAACTAGGGTTTATACGTTGTTTTCTTTCAGAATAGAATGGCTTACATGTTCATCGCGTATTTGAATGGAGATGTTGGAGAATGAGCATTTGAGTAGTAAATGATTTGTGAATAGAATGTAACATGAAAATATTGATCAGTGATCTGATTTTTAATTAAATATAATGCAATAAATCCGTCTGGGGCTGGAATTATTTCCCAAGAGTCCCAAACAAACAAAAAAAAAAAAATTGATCTCATACCGAAAAAGTTCTCAAACCGATAATATTGAAATTTTGAGACTCCATACCGAACCAATACCAAAATTTTTGGTACATGATTCGGTCTGAGCTATGTATTGGTTTGGGAATCTCGAACCGAACCCATTTTTTTTCATTTGTTTATTTATTAGTTACGATTAATTTCACCAGCTGGATTGATTCAGAATAATCTGGGCCGTCCATTTTTGTCTCATCTCTACCTTCTAACCCTACTCACTCTCTCTCATTTCATTTTGCCTTTCTCATCTCTGCCTTCACTCAGAGTCTCAGAGTCTTTGTCTATCCTTCTTGAATTCGAAGCTCAACAATCACCCATCCACCCACTCACCCTTTCACAATCTCACTCCAACAAACTCTTTCCACTCCGGCCACCATCACACCTCACCGCTTTATCCCCACCTCATGACAAACTGTGCTCGACTCTTCACCCTCCCTCCACCACACACAGCCAACACTCTTTCTCACGATTCTCTCTCTGAGAATGTCTCTAATTCTCTCCAATGATTCTTTGCGTGTGCGGAGTTTCAAATTGGGGCTTAGGGCTTCAAATTGTGGGCACAAGTTTAGAGGAGGACATGGATTTGACTATGTCTTCACTCTCTCTCTCGACCTTCAATCTTCACCGATTCACTGTCACTTTCTCTGATTTCAATTTGGGTTTAATGCAGGTTCGGATGATTTGGATTTTGATGTAGTTTCAATATCGGGAAATCCCAAAATACTGAAAACATTTCCAGAGGGCTGAAATTTGAGAATACCGAAATTTTGGTTCAGGATCAGTAGTTGGATTCCCGTCTCAAAATGGTCGATTTGAGATTCGGTATGCCGTTTTTGTTTCGATATCCGTCTCATCGGTTCTACCTTCAAACCCACTAACTTCAGTTTCTTGCAATTGAAAATAATCTAGATTCTTCCAACTTTAATACTCACTCAACCTTCTTCTCTAGTTTCTCTAGTTTGATGGCGGAATATGGTATTACGACTATAAAGATCCCATCTTAATGATAATTCTTCGTCTGATGGGATCCTTATAGCAGTAGAAATCGATATTCCGCCATCAAACTCTAAGTCTTTAAGTACAAGGAAGCACTTTTATTTTCATTCGTCCTAATTAATACTTTATCATACAAGGTTTGTCCTCTCAGAAAAGGGAAGGGGTCTAAAAGCATAGCAACTAATTCATAGAACCATCTAAATCCGAAGTGCAGGGCAGCCATAGTCATCAAAGTATCACTAACCATATATAGGATCCTGTGCATTGCATGGCTCAATTGGCAAACATGATATATTAAATCCAACACAGTTAAAACATCTGTGATTGCTGAGTGCAAACATCAACTCCTAAGCTATGTTTGCGCACTACTGTCCTAAAATATGTACTACCCTACACCAGACTACCGGCCACATATAAAGAACAGGCTTGGACTAGCAAAACAGAGGCGAATTATAACGACAACGAGTTGAGAACCAGCCTGCAAACTAGCAAATGAACTAGCACTGTGTTCTCTACCCTTGCATTTTCAATGAACCAAGACATTATCATGAGTTGAAAAAAAATCCTCTGAACATTAGACGCGTGAAATGTCAGCACCAAACATCGGAAGGAAATAGAAAACAGAGGGGAAGACAAACCGTAAAATATGAGTTGAACATGGTTGATTAGAAAGATAAAAGATGAACAAGATTAGTAGGCTAGTACATAGCAAGGAGCATAAGTTCACATACGTGTAATTCGTAACTTTTGTTCACTGCTGCTCGAAAGTTTCCTGTTATTAGAGGTAGAAGGGACTTACTGCGGCCTCCCAACAATCACGGGATCACCATCAAGAAGAGAAAGGCTCCCTATGCAAATGATTGCTTCAAAGGTAAGTGGCAGACCACCAATTTCGACTTGGTTGACATTTTTTCCCTCTAAATCAAACCAAACAAGCGCATCATCGTCTTTCTTCAAAAGAACCATTTCACCGTTCTTTGAGAACCCCAAAGGTCTGCAATATTCAAACAACCAAGGCATATTGTCCTGCCCAATAGAATAAAGCAGGGTCCAAGATTCTATCACTCCATATTCCTTCATAATCCAAACGTAATGTCTGCACCCCCAATCGTCTACAGAAATGCATAGAGACCCACCCAAAACCTCCAAATCGATCACACAAGTGCCATTCTCATGCACTGGGGTGTCAAACTCCTGATACTTCTCACTGGCAAGATCAAGAGTTAGAATTATGCATCGATTGTTATCTAATTTGTCTCGCATCAGCCAACTCAGAGTACCGTTCAAAAACACAATCTCACTATTATGCATAGCAAAACCATTGCAAGGCAAGTTTTGGATCCTTTTCCATGAGTTGGATTTTAGGCTATAAACACTGACTTGACAACCCACAGAAACATTATTCCAAGTAAAAAACTCCGCAATTCCCAAAATTGTATAGTCATCGTTAGCTGAATCGTACCCGAATCCAAAGTAAGTGTGCGTCCTCAAATCTGATGATGGTTGCTGCTGCTCAAAGGTTGGGAGGGGAATCCTCTTGGACTTTTGAATTGACGGGTTCCACAAAGCAATGCTTGTACGGTTACTGTTGTGAGCACAAACCAGACCATTAATGGAGCATCCAATTATTTGAGTGTACGAATGATGGCATGTCAAGGGCTGCCCAATTTTCACAACCGTCCCAAACTCTTCATCGCCATTGAAAGGCAATGAAAAGAAATCTGATGGAGGATCATTATATGACTTGAGTAAAATGGTGCGAGCAGAATTGGTATGGATGGACCGTTGAAGATGAGATTTGATGAAGCTATGGTCGCGGATGATGGCGTTCCAAGCTTTTGAAACGCAGAGGAATCGTATCAAATCCTTGGCCGGAAGCCGTGAAAGGATGTCAACAATTATCTCCGGTGGGAAGTGTGATCCTGACATGGTTTATTTTCGTCGTTCTCTGTTCCGCAAAGAATCTTCCGGGTCCTGCGCTTCAAAGCTTGTGCTTCTTTGAGCTCGTCGACTTTGCCATAGAGGATGAGGAAGAAAATGGCCGGTGGACCTCTATTGTAAGAAGAATAATAATAATAAAATAAGTCTTATTTTAACATCCACCTCTGAAATTTTCATTTTAGAGTAATGCTAGTGCGGACCGATCTTTTTAAATTAAATTTACAAATCAAATAATGTGGTGGTAAATAATTGGATTATTAATTAAACGTAGGTTAACGTGTTTATTTTTTATTGGTAACACATCATTTGGTTAATAAATTTGGTATAAAAATTTGATCTCCCAAGTATTACCCTTCATTTTAATCTCACTCTGCCTCCTGTAATTCAAAAGTAACAACTTTACTTTCTGAAACTCAAAATTCATTTCAATTTGACTTGTGAACTCTCTGAAATTTATAGGTCGCCTCCTAAACATATGTGGGACCAACACCTAATAAGACTAGGTCACATGTGCAATAAAATTAATTATAAATCTCCATTATGTATTTACATTAACAATTAGAGAATATTAAGTTAAAAAATAATTGAGGAGATAAAAAAAAAAAAAAAAATTGATTAGTCTGGCTTACTCAAATCAAACTCACATGAGAAATTAAAATATCTAAAGCAATGTGAAGCGAGTTTTGAGTTTTACAGAGACAACTTTCAAGTTTGAGGGTAAACTGGGATCAAAATTGAGTTTCATGGGGCAAAGTGAAGCCAATTTTGAATTTCAGATAGTAAAGTGACAACTTTTGAGCTACAGAAAATAAAGTGAGATTAAAATGACGATCTAGAGGTGTAGCTAAAAATAAGCCTAGAATTAATTGATAACGAAAAGAATAGTTTGTTGAGGGGTCTTGCATTCTATTCCCTCCGGATTGAAAAGTAAGTAGCATGAGCCAAGTACAACGCCACTGTGCGTTCCGTACCAATATTATAAAACACAAAAAAAAATGAACATATGTTTTTTAATAATTGACACGGAATGTTACCGTGATAGTGTACTCGTGTTATACAAGTCATTCACCGCTGGCTTGAATGCTTAACGTGAAACGTTAGCAACCTTTTTCATATGAACATTCTCATTTCTCCTTCTCGTCCTGCAGTGTAGCAAGATGATTCAAACAAACTGTTCTAGATCACTTTTTCAACAATCATCTTTTTTGAAAATTACCAAAACGATTTTAGGATTTGGTTAAGTATTTGCGTAGAGTTGAATTTTAAAAGAGGACAGAGAAAATATAGTCGTGCGACATTGCAAAATCGAAAATAAAAATATTAGTTGCTAGGTGTAGCATAGCAACTAATTGACAGAACCATCTAAATCCGAAATTTTGAAATGCAGGGCAGCCATAGTCATCAAAGTATCACTAACCATAGATAGGATCATGTGCATTGCATGGCTTTATTGGCAAACATGATACATTAAATCCAACACAGTTAAAACATCTGTCATTGCTGAGTGCAAAAATCAACTCCTAAGCTATGTTTGCACACTACTGTCCTAAAATAAGTACTACCATACACCTGAATACCGGCCACATACAAAGAACCAAGACATTATTATGAGTTGAAAAAAAAAATACTCTGAACATTAGACTCGTGAAATGTCCGCACCGAACACCGGAAGAGATTAGAAAACAGAGGGGAAGACAAACCATAAAATATGAGTCGAACATGATTGATTACAAAGATAAAAGATCAATAAGATTAGTAGGCTAGTACATAGGAAGGAGTGTAAGTTCACATACTTGTAATTCGTAACTTTTGTTCACTGTTGCTTGAAATTTTCCTGTTATTAGAGGTAGAATGGACTTACCGCTGCCTCCCTATAATCACGGGATCACCATCAAGAAGAGAAAGGCTCCCTATGCAAATGATTGCTTCAAAGGTAAGTGGCAGACCACTAATTTTGACTCGGCTGCCATTTTTTCCCTCTAAATCAAACCAAGTCTTTTGTTGAAACCAATTGTCCCACGTCGGACAGAGGGAAGGAGAAAGAGTACTTTAAATAGAATTACTCCACTCTAACTAATACCGAGGCCTTTTGTGAGAAAACTCCACACCTGAGGATTGTCTAGGTGGGTTAAGTGGGGACAATATCGTTGTTGTTGGAGTGGGCCCTCAGCCCGTCGACCTGAAAAATTCTACATGGTATCAGAGCCAGGAGATGGGCCCATGGGTGAGCCCCTACATGGCTCCACATGGTTGCCGATGTATGGATCTCCACGTGTGACCCATATAATGGGGTCTCACGTGCAGGGGAGTGTTGAAACCAAACCAATTGTCCCACATCGGACAGAGGGAAGGAGAAAGAGTACTTTAAATAGAATTACCCCACTCTAACTAATACCGAGACTTTTTGTGAGAAAACCTCACACCTGAGGATTGTGCAGGTGGTTAAGTGGGGACAGTATCGGTGTTGTTGGAGTGGATCCTCAGCCCGTCGACCTAAAAAATCCTACATCTTTCTTCTAAAGAACCATTTCACCGTTCTTCGAGAACACCAAGGGTTTGCAATACCCAAGCCACCAAGGCATAGTTTCATGCTCAATAGAATAAAGCGGGGTCCAAGATTCTATCACTCCATATTCCTTCATAATCCAAAAGTCATGTCTAAACCAATCATGTACAGAAAAACATAGACAGCCAGCCAAAACCTCCATTTCTATTATTACACAATTGTCATCCTCGTCCACCGGGGTCTCAAACTTCTGATACTTCTCACTGGCAAGATAAAGAGCTAGAATTATGCATCAATTGTTATCTAATTTGCCTCGTATCAGCCAACACAGAGCACCGTTCAAAAACACGATCTCACTATTATGCGAAGCAAAACCATTGCAAGGCAAGTTTTGGATCCTTTTCTATGAGTTGGATTTTAGGCTATAAACCTGACAACTGACGGAAACACTGTACCACTCACGGAACTCCGCAATTCCTAAAATTTTATAGTCATCGTTAGCTGAATCGTACCCCGGATCCAAAGTAAGTGTGCGCCCTCAAATCTGATGATGGTTGCTGCTGCTCAGAGGTTGGGAGGGGAACCCTCTTGGACTTTTGAATTGACGGTTCCACAAAGCAATACTTGTACGGTTATTGTTGTGAGCACAAACCAGACCATTAATGGAGCATCCAATTATTTCAGTGTACGAATGATGGCATGTCAAGGGCTGCCCAATTTTCACAACCGTCCCAAACTCTTCATCGCCATTGAAGGGCAATGAAAAGAAATCTGATGGAGGATAATTATATGACTTAGAGTAAAATGGTGCGAGCAGAATTGGTTTGGATGGAGTGTTGAAGATGGTCGCGGATGATGGCGTTCCAAGCTTTTGAAACGCAAAGGAATCGTGTCAAATCCTTGGGCGGGAGCCGTGAAAGGATGTCAACAAGTATCTCCGGTGGGAAGTGTGACTCTGACATGGTTTCCTTTCGTCTAGGTTCTCTGTTCCGCGAAGAAGCTTGAAAAATTTGATGGGGACCAACAATAAGCTGAGGAAATCAGCTATGGAATTTGGTTGTTTGGAGAACAAAGATTGGTTGGAGGAGGGTGGGGTCTGCAGAGAGAGCTTGAAACTCAATTCTGGGTCGGTGGTGTTCGATGTCTCCCAGCTCGAGAAACACGAATTCGGGTATCACCGCCAAAAGAACTGTTGAACATTGGGATGTAAGTGTGTGGAAGCCAGAGTTGCTCACAAAGAGAAGCCTTGCCCGAAGCCCAGCATCGAGCCTAGAGACAAATTGGCACCTCCCCATTTAATGCATAGACTGGCCTATGCATTAAATGTCAAGTGATGGAGACTAACTCACAATCAGCTAAAAAATACTTTTCAGTGGCAATACAATTAAAAAGATGATGACTCACTACCCTCCAAGTGCTTTCTGGCAAGAGCAAAGACACAATAGGTCGGGCTAATTCGTCTATAAAAGGAGGAAAAGGCCCCAAAGACAAGGACACTCAACCAATCAAACAAACAAACATACAAATTCTGCTCTCAAGCCTGATTTGCATCTAAAAGCTGTAATCAGCCCAAATCTCAGTCATTTTCAGGATCATTCCTTACAAAAGCCATCTTTTGTCTAGTTTAAATCTCTGTTATCACCCCTAATGGCGTAGTATCGATTCTCTTATGTAAACTTGTTTACCACTCATCCCTTTTTAGCACACAACCCCTGTAAACTCAAAGAGAAGTGATCGCAAAAGGTTCAACCTTGCCCGACAAGGTGAAATCTTGCTCAAAGCTCTTTGTTTGTTTTCTAAGTTAATAGATCTGCTGCTTAAAGTATTCTCTAGCATGTATCCAAATCATACCCATCAAATTTCTTACTTTAAGAATCTCATTTGTACCTGAATCTGGTTAGTTTAATGGATATGCTTTCATTTAAAGACTAATCTGGAACCAAGTAAATGGCTTAAGGGGATCTGGACTCCCTTCATTCTAACGTACAAGACTATGAACTAAAAGTCCTTGGTGACAAGGCAAGAAAAAGAACTTAATGTGGACTTAACCCATCCACGACAATCCTTTGATAACAAGAAGTCCGTGTAACTTGGATGCAAGTAATTGACTAAACACATTGTTGTTCTACATCTGCTATACTGAGATAGCAGTGGCACGCCTAGCACTTAGTTAGTTTTGATTGCGAGCCTCAAGACCTACACCTAAGGCCCCACAAAGGCACATTTCAGAACTAACTTTGTTATCTTCTTGCAGTACATCAGCAAGCAAGAAACCGAATACATATCCAAAGTGCCAATCCCTTGGGGAGCTGTGCTGAGAGCCCAGGAGCCCTTTTCGCCCTAACATAGTTTTGGCATGCCCGGTGGGATCACATTAGTCTTGTAGGCCAATAAGAAGAATGAAGGAGAAAACCTTCAGGTGGAACACAGAGTACAGGCTACCCCAATGTCTACCAACATCAAAGATGACAGATCGCCCAGAGAATCTTCTTTCCTCACAAGAACCAACTGTTCCGAGAAGCCCGACCCCATCTGAGAAGTCGGGGGGAATGGTAACCAACGAAGACTTGCAAGCCACCATGGTACAAGTGCTGAGAAGTATGGAGAAGATTTCCCTGGAAACTAGGGGAAAAGTCAAGAAACTCTGTTCTTTAACAGGGAGTTTGCAGAGAATACTAGATTTGGAGTGCTTTACTCCAAAAAATGGTTATGCTAGGGGAGTAATGAGGGAAGCCAGCCCAAAGGAGGAACCAGTTACTCCATTCTTTAGCTAGCCCGGAGGAGGAACCAGTTATTCCATTCATTCCTTTGCTCGAGGAAAAGAATGGTAAAGATAAAAACAAGGAAGAATCTGGAGCTAGTCAGCCAGTGTTGGAGGGAATCCTAGAAGTGGAGTTGCCCGACCCTCCACTATTTTCACTTAATAGTAGAGGGCAGAACGGGTAAGAAAGAACGAAGTATGGGATACCCCAGTTAATCGGGGTGGGAAAGGTGAGCCTGCCAAGGCAGACAAGCCTCTTCCTTATAGGTCACCGCCATTGGCCAGTAAAGGAAGAGATGCCAGATGGAGACAACCCAACCTAAAGAAGGAAACCTCATCGGGCAATGACCCTAGCCCGAAGTGGGGAGCTCCACATACTCCACACAATAATGCAGCTAACCAGCAGCTCATAGAGGAGTTAGCCGAGTTGAGGATGATGGTGGTATAGAATGCTCAACCACAAGCTCGCTCACTGTTTAGGATCACCTATCCTAAGTACGTTGACGAGCATAACCTTTTTCCAGTCAACTTCAAGATGCTCGCGTTCCCAACATTCAGCGAAGAGGACGATAATATGTCTTCCAGAGATCATATTTTCAAGTTTTCTAATCACTGTGTGGCATTTGAAAACAATCCCAACTACAAGTTGAGAATGTTTGGAAACTCCTTGGTGGGCTTAGCATCTCAGTGGTACTCTATGTTGCCCTCTAATTCTATTGCTGACTGGGGGCAAATGGAGATGGTTTTCCACGAGCAGTTTTACAGGGTCTAGCACGAGATGACTATCAACGATCTAGTAGAAGTCAAGCAATATGAGCATGAGTCTATTGAAGACTTCATGATGAGGTTCAGGAGGACAAGGATGAGGTGCTAATTCCCTATATATCATGCACAGCTCATAACCATAGCTCAAAAGGCGTTGAGATTGCCTTTGAGGAAGAAGTTTTATGACGTGCAATTCAATGAGTTGCAAGAGTTGGTGATTGAGGCCACCAAGTATGAGAAGCTGTTGCTTGAAGAACAGCAAGTGAAGCACTTATTTAAGACTCTTCTTTTCTACAAAAGCAAAGCGGATATTCACCAAGTGGAGTTTGATGAAGCAGAGCCATAAGAGAATAATGGCCATGAAGGAGAGAGAATGGATATGTGCGCGGCGGAGATGACTACCCTTTTCAAACCTTTGATAGGGAAAGGGTTAGTTCAGCCAGTCAAGGATCAGAAGGTGATCATGAATGATGGTGGATTTGTCCCCATGAAACCTCCCAAATACCAAAGTTATTCCTTTGACTTAACCAAAGCCACGGAGATCTATAAGGAGTTGGTTCAGGCGAGAATGATTGTGCCCGACAGCACCAAAAAGATGCCTAAGCCGGAAGAGTTAAGAGGGAAGAAGTACTGCAAGATACACTATACTTTCAACCACTCCATAACCAACTGTGTCCAGTTCAGAGATTGGATACAAGACCTTATAGTGAAAGGAAAGTTGTTGTTGGAGAAACCCCAGGCCAACATGATGATTGACACGGATCCCTTCCCGGAAGCCCCAATAAACATGATCAACTTGACATGGGCTGAAAAAGGGAAAAGGAAGGCTACCTGGGAAGTGGGGGTATAAATAAGGCAAGTTGATAGGCCAACTGAATGAGCTATCAAATTACCCTTGAAGCCCAAAGCAACCATAATCAAGGGAGTGGTGTTATGCAGTTAGTGTGAGTGTGAGTTGGAAGTCCCAGCGTCAGAAGCCATTATCGATCAGGAGTTGATCAGAAGAAGAGAGAAAGAAAAGTAAGAAACCCGTAGGAATATCATGCGGGCATATTAGAAAAAGACGTCTAAGAATATTTTCCAAAGGTTGTGAGGGGACTCTCAACCAAAGGGCTTGTCAGAAGTGTTCATAAATTACAAAGCTTCTAAAGAAGTGGAAGACAGAGAAGCCAAAGTGCCAAGATAGGTGGATGTGAGGCCACCCTAGCCAAGCTATGTCGGTGGAGACATCAGAATAAAGGAAGGACAGTGAATCCAGTCATAAAAAAGAATCATGCCCGACTCGGGCGGAAATGGTATGTGGTTGGAAAGGATGGCAGACCCGTCAAAGAAATGGGAGCTCGAGAAAGTATACACTGACATAATGGTCTTCAGTCGCCCAAGTTTAACCCTAGCCAACCATCTCAAGCCCATTTATGTAACCGCTCATCTGGAAGGAGTTCCCTTCAAGAGGGTTTTGATTGATGGGGGAGCTACGGTTAATATGTTGCCATACAAGAAAATGAAGAGGGTATGCAGAAACGAGGAGGATCTCATCCCCACAGATTTAACTGTTTCTAGTTTCTCTGGAGCCATCACTAAAACCCATGAGATATTGCCTCTGGAAGTTGACTTGGGTTCCAAGCAAATCATGCTAGCCTTATTTCGTTGTGGATAATACTTCCACATATGGAGCTTCAGTGGGCCGAGATTGGATTCATCAAAGTCTCTCAGTGCCTTCTACCCTGCATCAACAAGTAGTAGTTTATCAAGAGGAAGGAGTTATGAGACTAGGATTTTGGGAAATGGTGGAGGCCGAGTCAAGGCCATTCCTCCCCACTGCCAATGTGGCAGAAGCCAACTTTTACAATCCTAGTGTTGGGATTCTCCAATGCTTAGGAGCCAATGAGAACGGCCGCCTAACTAAGATGACAGCCCAAAAGCTTTTCGAGCAAGGATTGTTCATCACCAGGGAAGAATGGGATAGACCCCACATTGTCCCAACTCCCCAACACCAGTAACATCAAAACAAAGAAGAAATGACCAAGTAATTGCAATCAGGTCCTTAATCAAAAGATTGTTGGTGTATGGAAGGGAGATGAAGCAAGAAAGGGAGAACTGTTCCCCGAACATGCAACAAGGAGGTAAAGTTAAAAACTTTCAAGGAATGAGACTTAGTATGGGAAACAGTTCTGCCTTTGGGAGTTCAAAGTCAGAGGTTTTGGGAAACAGAGTCCTACGTAGGAAGACCTTTTCATTATTCACCAAGCATGGAGTAAAGAAGAATATTACTTAACAAATTTGGGGGAAAACTTGCAAAGACATCCAGTTAATGCTAAGTTTTTAAAGATGTATCGTCTAACTCTCTTGGATGTTAGGAATTGGTATATCAAAGAGAGTTAATGATTTCAAAGAGAAGTGAAGTTAGATGGCGTAGTAACGTTAATGAAAAACAAGAAATAAGGTAAGTAAAGATAGAGAGAAGATTTATTACATTTCATAAAAAGATCACAAGAATCCTAATCTAACAGCTTTGTATCCCCGACCAAGGCAACTACTCTAGAGAAGTAAGTTTGCATAATGGTGAAGACTCTATCTGGTTCTCTTAGGTTTATGTTGCTATTTGTAAGTTGGTTCTTCGAGTCCTCTACTTTATGAGAGATCTTCTCCATTTCCTCTACCTTCCTGAAAAGATGATTAGTTAGAGTCATCTTCTTGGCTTTGAGTGAAGTCAGCTGCTCTTTCAACCTCTGGATTTCAGAATCAACCACTACGGTTTTGTCATCCATCACTGATCCTTCTTCCACTAACTGTTGAAGAATGGCTGAGGTTTTCGTGTGTTTTTCCTTAAAGCACTTCACTTTGTTGGATGCCCGATCTGCTTTTTGGTGTTGTTCCCTTAGTGCCTACAGATTTTCAAAGAAGTTGAGAAATGACTCATATTGAGCCTTTGTTAGTAATTGAGCCTTATAGAGCTCAATGAGAACTTTCTCAGCGTCATGAAGAATCTTAAGACTAATGGAAGCATTGAAATCTCTCTTGATCCAATCCTTGAAGATTCGATAAGCGTTTTGAAGAATAGGAGACTCGGATGAAGGTGAAGGAGATTGCAGCTTGGTTTTGATTTGCCCGAACTTCTTGACCAGGTCGGGCAAAGACGTTGTTGAACAAAAGAATGATAGAGGTAGGGGCATCTCTCTAACACCTCCAACAATAGTGGAAGGGGCAGCCTCAGTTGGCAGGAGAGGAATGATCTCAAGAGTAGGAGCAGGAACAGATGAAGCAGCAATTTTGGCCCTTCTTCTTAGGTCGAGGAAAGGGAGTCCCCGTCATTCTAGAGGACAAAGTAGGCCTTGAAAGATCAGCATTGCCCACCAAAGGAGGAGAAGATTAGTCCCACCATTTTTCAGCTCCCTATTACAAACCAAGAAGAGCACATTAAGAAGAAAAGTCTTTAGTTTAAGTTGAAACAAAGTTAGAGATGGGAGCTGGTTTACCTGGGTTGAACTTAAGGTTTTAGAAGAAGAAGGAAGAGTTGTTTCTCTTGGTTGATGGGGGGGATCTTTCTCGCGTAGAGGTGGAAGGATGTTCCCCGAACCTTCACCAAAAGCTTATGAAATCGAGAAAGACCAGTGTTAACCGACTAATTTGTGTAGGGAAGGAAAACAGAAGAAGAAAAATCTTCATACCTTAGCAGGACCCTGAGAATGAGCGGACGAGCTAGCTTGAACCACAACCTGAGGAGCTCGTGGGCTAGTCGTCTCTAAAAATACAGGGATCTCAGGAACTACGGGTTCCCCAAATGCAGATGTTGCTGGTCGATGAGTGGTTTGCGCAGGGGAAAACTGAAATAAGTAAAAAAGAAAATGAGTGTAAAAGGAGGGAAAGTTCAAGAAGAAAAGTGCTAAAATAACAAATACTCACCAAGTCATTATCCTCATCTACAAAATACAACACCTCATTTGTCTTTGGATTGAATTGGGTAGTGGGAGTCACCACTAACACAGGTTCCCCAACCTTAACCTGCAAAAGTAAAGTACAAGTGTCAAAGCCTTGAAAGTGGTAAGAAACAAGTCTAAAAGAAAAAAAAAAGATATACCTTTAAAGACTTGGCCTGTGGAGGGGAAGTTTGTACCATTCTAGCTGAATATGAAGAGGCTTCGGGGCTGAGAGATCATTTATTCTCTTATGGCCTATTTCAGGCAATCGAGCAAAGAGTCAAGAAGAAAAAGGGAAATGGAAGGGGAATAATTCAAAGGATTAAAACTTATAATACATGCCATACCTCTAGTGCTTCAAGGGTAGAATCTTTCAAATCCTTGGATTGTTGATACATCCCGGCCCCCAGAGGATTATCCTTGGAAACAACAATAGGCCTCTTGGTTTTATAGGGCCCTAAACCCAAAAAAAGTTGAATTTTTTTAGCTCTTAAATGCAAATGCAAGAGAAAAAGAAAGGTCGAAACAACATTTACTCACTAGAAGCTTTCTGTTTCTTCCGACCCACGCCCGCTTCAGCTACAGAAGTGGATGACCTGAAGAATTTGGAAGCATGTCCCCGTGTTCTCTTCTTTGAAGGGGTTTCCCGCGGACGAGGGATAGAAAGCTGAGCCCGAGGCCGCTCGTCAGACTCGGACTCTAAAATCTCCACTACCGTTGACTGAGTCCGACGCGTAACCCTGAGGTTCAACTCCAGGTTCTGCCTCGACCTCAGACTTCCCAAGCAGCTCGGAGACATCTCTACCCTCTCTGGCCCCTTGTCTTTTGGCTTCAGCCCTAGCTTCTTGAAGCATAAAAGCATCTGCAACATCCTCATCATGTCTGATTTCCATCTCTGCGGGGTTGTTGTGGGCTGCAAGTATGAAGAAATCAAGAAAATATTAAGGGGAGGCAGATTTATGAAATCTCATAAGAAATTACAAGTTAAGGAAATAAGGGATACCTATCAAAAGGAGTTGGTTCTTCTGATGAATCATTTCCTTCCAATTCTCGAGCTCGCCCGGGTTAGGGTAGGATTTGATTGAAATTCGCTTGAAGAGGCGATCGTGGGCCTCATGCAGGTCTCCTCCATACTTCTTAGTCCATTTTGCTTCCCACCAAGAAGAGAAGTTTAAAGTATATTCAAAGTTAAGAGCAATAGGTTTTCGGGCAACCTTGCTTAGTACCTCAAGACTTCATCGAGCATCTCGAAAGGTAACTTCTAGTGGAGAGTGAAGACGATAGGAGGTGCTGCAATGAACAGAGTCAAAGAAAGGCACTGTCATAGCTTGTCTAAAGCCCAACTCTCTAGCGCAGAAGTTGGGATGGTAAACCTGTAGCCCGCGCTCATAGCGGTCACTCCTTACTCCCCAAGCTAGGTCCATTGGTTAAATACAACTTATAAACCTCTCTCTACAGAAAAGACTAGCATCTTCTCCAAATGCGTCTTGGAAGGCTTGTTCAGAGAACCAAGGGTATCTCCTGAGGACTGAAACACCCTATTCTAGATCTACCCGAGTCTTGCAAACTCTGAAGAAATAGAGACAAACGAAGGTAGAGTGATTGGTTGGAAAAGCTTCAGCTAGAATTCAGGCATGAGCCACTCCTTCTGGGAATTCTAGGTTAGGAGCTCGAAGCTCAGGGAGATACCATTGAAGCCAAAGCTGGATCATCCAAGTTGGACCATTGAGGCTGGTTTCGAATGACTCACCCTTTGTAATTTCATACAATAGATGATAGAGATGAGCAAGGAGAAAGGGCCCGTGGCTACATCATCAAAATTGTGGAGAGCTTCTACTAGAGGAATCCATTCCACTTTCACTCCTTTAGATTTATTGGGGAAGACATGTTTGTTGAGCCAGTAGAGGAGAAAATACATGTGTTCCTAATCTCTATTAGCATTGGAGGAAAAAGGGCCAAATTCCTTCTTGGCGAACGGGATAAAACCCATGAATGAAGTTCCATAACTCTTGAAGGTTGCAAAGTTATACTCTAAATGGAGAAAGGGAGCAGAGCTGCCCGAGCTCTCAATGGTCAGGCGAGAAGGATGAGCCCAGTTAGAGTAAGTCCACCCTTGGTGGTTGCTCGGGGGACAGGCGAGATGAAAGGCCCCGAGGCCCGGTGGATAGGCCTCTAGCATTGGGCAGCCCGAGTGAGGGTGGGAGCCCGAGGGCCAGGCCCGTGGGGGATTGCCAGCCCTGCAGCCCGAGTGGTGTGACGTCAGGCCTGGCGTCGGTTGTTTTTTTTTTATTTTTTTTGTGTCAGGCGTGTGCCCCTCAGGGCATGGGGCCCGCGCGCGTCAGCCGACAAGATTTCAGGGCACGGGGCACGGGGCCAGCGCGCCAGTTTCAGCACGTGACCGTTGGGAAGCCACGTGGCTTCCCACGGTCCGTTCGATCCCAACGGCTCTTCAATACGAGCCGTCCGATTTGCAACGGTAATAAAAAAAAAGCTGATTTAATATCAACCGTTCGATTTGAGATCAACGGTTGATATTAATCTGCTTTATAAATTTAAAAAAAAAATAGTTTTAAAATTAAGAAAAGTTACCATTGTGACACGTGGCACAATCTGGAGTGTTTTTAAATCCAACGGCATAGATTAATTAGTTGAATAAAAAATTTAAAAAAATTGTAAAAAATCTGAAATTTTTTGTAAAAAATTATTTTTACTTTTCTATAAATACCACTTCTTCTCCATCTACCTTACACTACAATTTCATATTTTGTCAACTACTTTCAATCAAATTCCTATCTTTCTCTCAAAGTTTCAATCCAATTTTTTTCCACAAAATGACTACTGATGCAGGTACGAATTGGTCACTTCTTGAAGATGTTGCGTTGTGCACTAGCTGGGTTGATGTTACTCATAGTTCGGTTACGGGTAATGAGATGCAGTTGCGAGAAATGTGGAGTTTAATTCATGCCAAATTTCTTGAGAAAATGGGTGGGACAAGAACCAAAGATTCTGAAAAGATAACGACACGTGGCACGATGACATTGGATAAAAATCTTATCGAAATCCATCACTAAAATAATTGTTTTTTTGGATAAAATG
Source organism: Cotoneaster glaucophyllus (assembly GCA_036320875.1). NCBI lineage: Eukaryota > Viridiplantae > Streptophyta > Magnoliopsida > Rosales > Rosaceae > Cotoneaster > Cotoneaster glaucophyllus. Next base: position 18,346,309 of record CM070069.1, on the reverse strand, counting down.
ACACGTGGCGCAATGAGAACGATTTGAAAATTCTTATCCGAAATTACTAATAATTTTATTTTGTATTATTTAAACAAACAAAAAAACTAATATTTTATTGCCTATTGCCAGGGGGGAGGGCTCCAAGGGTGGAGATGCAAATGGCAGTTACTGTTCATTAAGGGCAGTTACTGTTCACAGGGTGGATTGAATAGTGGATTGCCTAGGGGGAGGGCTCTAAGGGTGGAGTTGCTCTTATGGGTAACATCTATGACCCTGCCCGAAGGCCTTAACCCGAAGACCTACGCCATATCAAGGATGGTCAAGGACATAAGACCTATCCTAAAGTCGAAGGTATTGGTGCCCAAGTTCCAAAGGAGAAGAGTCGTTAAGAGCAGCTCAGGCTTAACAATCACAGTAGTCTTGGAGAGCATTATCAGCTTGTAAATACTGTTGTTTGTCCACTTTTGCTTGAAGGTTGGCTCGAGCTCGTTACTCTATTTCGTCCATTCTTCATCCTTCATCAGAGGGAACCCACGGCGATTGTTTGACCATTTGGATGAGGAGATGCCCGACTCGGCCAGAAACGGGTTCGGAGTGAACCATTTTTCTTTGGGCATGTTATTTTCAACGACAAGAGGGACCTAAGAAGTCCATGCAGGTCCCAAGGAATGTACTCATTCCTTCTCGAAGAAGAGTTCAGTGTGTAGGCCGTTGAGAAGACGACGCATGGTGGAAATCCCCTCACCAGTCTCGCATGAAGATTGGGTTCAACAGTTGTTTTTTGTGCTAATGAATTTTGGAAGAAAATCGGAATTAGGGGCAAGAGTTGAAGAATAAGATGAATTTCTGAAAGTGTGAATCTTGGTAATTCTGGGGAGTTCTGAATGTTCGAAGGCTGGAAATGGCTAACGTGTTTTATTGAAGAGATTAAATGGGGATTATATGAGTAAGTTACTTAGTCATGGGTTAGTGCAAAGGTTTTATTAACCAACGACTGCTTTAAATGGCGCGAGTCCCGAATGAAGGCGTGCGACGGCTATTTAATCATTATTAGTGCGTGGGATTGTAGCCTCAATAATGATTAAAGAGGGCACAGTTTGGGTTAGTATTTGAACATTGAGCTGCAAGTTTGTGGAAGCCTAGAGTTGCTCACTAAGAGAAGACTTGCCCAAAGCCCAGCACTGAGCCCAGAGACAAATTGGCGTCTCCCCATTTAATGCATATGCCATTTACCTATGCATTAAAAGCCAAGTGATGGAGACTAACTCACAATCAGCTAAAAAGCACTTTTCAGTGGAATTAAAAGTAAAAAGATGAGGACTCACTACCCTCCAAGTGCTTTCGGGCAAGAGCAAAGACACATCAGTAGGGCTAATTCGTCTATAAAAGAAGGAAGAGGCCCCAAAGACAAGGACACTCAACCAATCAAACAAACAAACATACAAATTATGCTCTCAAGCCAGGTTTGCATCCAAAAGCTGTAATCAGCCCACATCTCAGTCATTTTCATGATCATTCCCCACAAAAACCATCTTTTGTCTAGTTTAAAGCTCTATTATCACCCCTAGTGGCGTAGTATCGATTCCCGTGTGTAAACTTGTTTACCATCCATTCCTTTTTAGCACACTGTAAACTTAAAGAGAAGTGATCACAAGAGGTTCAACCTTGCCCGACAAGGTGAAATCTTGCTCAAAGCTCTTTGTTTGTTTTATAAGTTAATAGATCTACTGCTTAATGTATTCTCCAACATGTGTCTAAATCATACCCATCAGTTTTCTTACTTTAAGAATCTCATTTGTACATGGATCTGGTTAGTTTAATGGATATGATTTCATTTAAAGACCAATTTGGAACCAAGTAAATGGCTTAAGGGGATCTGGACTCTCTTCATTCGAACGTACAAGACTATGAACTAAAAGTCCTTGGTCACAAGTCAAGAAAAAAAAACTTAATGTGGACTTAACCCATCCACGACAATCCTTTGATAGCAAGAAGTCCGAGTAACTTGGGGCGCAAGTAATTGACTAAACACACTCTTGTTCTACATCTGCTATACTGAGATAGCAGTGGCACGCCTAGCACTTAGTTAGTTTTGATTGCGAGCCTCAAGGCCTACACCTAAGGCCCCATAAAGGCACATTTCAGAACTAACTATGTTCTCTTCTTGCAGTACAACAGCAAGCAAGAGTCCGACTACACATCCAAAGTGCCAATCCCTTAGGGAGCTGTGCTGAGAGCTGAGGAGCCCTCTCCGGAGAAATCTTCACTTCGTAGAGACTGTTGGAAGCTAAATTGCTTCTGGTTCAAAAGATCAAAGGCATCAAGTGATGCTTCAATGGATGAGTTGCTGCTGAATCGAAGAAGAAAGAAGAAAACAAGGGTTTTAGACTTTAATAACTTGCTTTATTTAAAAGCTTTTATTGTGTTAAGTGAGTGAGTGACAAGTGCACACTCCATATTAGATCACTTAAAACTCCAATGAAGGGCTAGGATTAAATCTGGAGAAGAGTAGGTGTAATTCATAGTACATGTTTGTTCCCTAGCACAAATTAGAAATAAGTTTGTGAGTTGGCAATGTACCAAAACTCTACAAACATTCTCTATATAAATAAAAAATATGGCTGATGCATTTGCACAGCCTTGCAGCCATCAAAACCTGCAACATTCCTTATTCCATTTTGTCATTTCAAATCCCTAGAAAACTAACCAAAACAGTGAATCAAAAACACACAAATATATAAACTTTATCATGGCCTTAGAGCTTGGTTGCTGATTTTTCTATTTTCTGAGCGTTTTCTGTGCATTTTGATATCTTTGGGAACACTCAGATAGTGTTTACAACCTTAAGAATCAAGCATTAAGCTTGCAAATGAAGGGATCCAGTAGCAGTAAGCTAAAAGCTCATACCTTTGATGGGGAAAACTATGATTTTTGGAGGATAAGGATGACTACCATCTTCAAGTCTTATGACCTCTGGGATATGGTCCAGTATGGGTATGAGCTACCTGAGGTGGAGGTTGATGCTCTAGAGATGGACCGCATAGAAAAACATACTGCAACCTTGAAGTAGAATTGAATGGATGATGCTAAAGCTCTTGGAATCATCCAATGAGCTGTCTCTGACACCATCTTTCCAAGGATAGCAAATGAAGAAACTGCAAAGGGTGCTTGAGAGGTTTTACAACAAGAATACAGAGGATACACCAAAGTAAGAAAGGTAAAACTTCAATCGCTTAGAAGAGATTTTGAATATACAAGAATAAGGGAAAATGAACTGTTGAAAGACTACTTCTCTAAGCTATTTGATATTGTAAACCAAATGAAAACCTATGGTGAAGAACTGCCAAATGAAATAGGTATCCAAAAGTTGTTGATTAGTTTGACTAAGCCCTATGATTCAATAGTGAGTGTTATTGAAGAAACAAAAGACACAGAAAATCTTAGTGTGCAAGATGTGATGGCATCCTTAAGGGTCTTTGACAAAAGACTTGAGAGGCATGCTAACTTTGCCACAGAGAGAGCCTTTCAATCTCTCAATATTGGTTATAGTAGTCAAGATGGTGCAAGCAAACAAAAACCACAGTGGAAGGGTAAGTTCAAAAATGGGAAGGAAATGGGTATCTAAACCTTAGACCTAACTATGGCAGCAACACCAGTGAGGGTCCAAAAACTAAACAGTTGTGTAAGCACTGTGATAAATCCCATTTTGGGGATTGCTGGTTCAAGGGCAAGCCTAAATGCCACAAATGCAACAGGTTTAGGCATTTCATGAAGGAATACAGGTCAAACAATGTGCAACATGTGAATTGTGCAAATTAAGTGGAAGAAGAAGCAAATGTGTTATGTGCATTCAGTGCCAAAGTTGAGAAAAATATTGAAGTATGGTACATTGATAGTGGATGCAGCAACTATATGACTGCACATGAGTCACTACTTATTGACATTGACATTTGTTTCACAGGAAAAGTAAAAATGGGAGATGAGAACATTGTGAAAGCCACTAGGGGAGGAACTTGAGTTATTGAAACCAAGAAATGGAGAAGACACATAAGGGAAGTTATGCTAGTGCCTGGATTGGATGCGAACCTACTCAGTGTTGGTTAAATGATAGAGTATGGCTATTTCCTACTTTTTGGAGGAACTGTGGTTGAAATATTTGATGACAAGTCTATCTCAAATCTGGTAACTAGAGTGGAAGTGAAAAACTGAAGCTTTCCACTTGTTCTGAGATATTTTGAAGAAGTGGCAAGGAAAGCAAGTGTGACAGGTTCAATAAAGCTATGGCACAAAAGACTTGGTCACTTAAAGATGACAAGTCTTCAAAATCTACAGAAATATGAAATGGTGCAAGGTATACCAGAATTAGATTACTGTAGTGAAACTTGTGAAAGGTGTGTGTTTAGAAAACATCACAAAGATCCATTTGAAGTTGGCAAGGCTTGGAGAGCAACTATGCCACTTGAATTGATTCACACTGATGTGTGTGGTCCTATGCAAACTACAACAATCAGTGGAAACAGATACTTTCTAACCTTCCTTAATAACTACTCAAGGATGTGTTGGGTGTATTTCATGAGGTTTAAATCAGAAGTATTCACAATCTTCAAGAAGTTTAAAGCAATGGTGGAGTTGTAGAGTGAACACCAGATGAAAAGGTTAAGAAGTGATAGGGGAGGAGAGTATACCTCCCTAGAGTTCAATGCATTATATGAAGATGTAGGATTGGAGAAGCAACTCATTGTGGCATACTCACCACAACAGAATGGCATTGTAGAGAGGAAGAATAAGATTATAGTTGAAATGGCTAAGTCAATGATGCATGAGAAGAACATGCCTTATTCTTTCTGGGGTGAAGCAGTGAATACTGTAGTGTATTTGTTAAACAGGTGCCCTACCAAAACACTAGACAAGAAGACACCATTTGAAGTTTTCAGTGGAAGAAAACCATCTGTGAAGCATCTGAGGGTATTTGGCTAAATGTGCTAGGCTCACATACCTCTACAGCTAAGGAAAAAGCTACAGAAATCAAGCAATAAATGTGTTTTTGTGGGCTATGGTACTAGTGAAAAACTGTACAGAGTCTTTAACCTATCAACTCAGAAGATAAACCTATCTAGGAATGTTATCTTTGATGAAGACTCCATATGGAATTGGGAAACAAGTGTAGAAGAGAAAGACAATGTCTTTTTGCAACTTGATCTCAACAATAGGGAAATAAGACAGCTTAGTTAGACCTCAATTCAAGAAGAAATCACAGAGAATAATGAGACACACTGGACTCCACGTCGAGCAAGCATGAGTCCACAATCAAGGCATTCACAGATTATAACACCAAGCTCAACTCCAATGAGATTGAGGAGCATGGAAGATATACATGCCACTTGCAACTATTGTGTAGTGGAACTAGAGACTTATGAGGAAGCTGAGAAGGATAAGTCTTGGAAGAAAGCAATGAAAGAAGAGCTACAAATGATAGAGAAGAATGACACTTGGGAACTGGTGAATAGACCAAGTGACAAGCTTGTGATTAGAGTGAAATGGGTGTATAAAACCAAGTTAAATCTAGATGGTTCAGTGCAAAAGAACAAGGCCAGATTAGTAGCTAAAGGCTACTCACATAAACTAGGACTTTAATGAAACCTTTGCTCCAGTAGCAAGGTTAAACATTATAAGAACTCTGATTGCCCTAGTAGCTAAAAGAGGTTAGAAGCTACATCAACTGGATGTGAAATCTGCATTTCTAAATGGAGTGCTAGAAGATGAAGTGTTTGTGGAGCAACCTCAAGGGTTCATAAATGAAGAATTCCCAGATAAGGTGTATAAGCTAAGGAAGGCACTCTATGGCCTAAAGCAAGCTCCAAGGTCTTGGTACAATGAGATTGACTCTTATTTCACTGAGAAAGGATTTCAAAAGAGTCCAAGTGAAGCTACCCTTTACACCAAAATAGAAAACAACAACAAAACACTTATTGTATCAATCTATGCAGATGATGAAGATGATAGATCTAGGCCTCTTACATCAGTTCCTTGGCATTGGGGTAATTCAAGAAGCAAGTAGCATCTTCATTCATCAGAAGAAGTATACTCAAACATTGCTTGAGAAATTTGGTTTGAAAGGCTGCAAACCTATCTCTACACCCCTAATTGCAAATGAGAAGCTCAAAAAGGACGATGGAAGTGAAGATTTTGATTTAAACCTCTACAAAAGCATTGTTGGCAGTTTATTGCATCTAATTGCAACAAGGTCTGATTTAATGTACTCAGCAAGTCAAGGTTTATGCATAATCCTTCTAAGATACTCATGGGGACTGCTAAGAGAGTATTGAGATATATGCAAGGGACACTTGACAATGGGATCAAGTATGAAATGGGGAAGTCAACTATACTAATTGGATTTTGTGACAGTGATTGGGGTGGCAGTGAGGGTGATTGCAGAAGCACATCAGGTTCTGCATTCACTTTTGGTTTAGGAGTTTTCTCTTGGGCATCAGTGAAACAACAAAGTGTTGCACTGTCCACAGTTGAGGTAGAGTATGTGAGTGCCTCAGAAGCAACAGCTCAAGCCATCTGGCTGAGATTCATACTCAAAGATTTTGGGAAATTGTAGGTTGATGCCACACCACTTCTGTGTGACAACACCTCTGCAATCGCCATGACTAAAAACCCAGTTTTTCATCAGAGAACAAAGCACATAAAGAGGAGATATCATTTCATCAGAGAAACATTGCAAGAGAACACAATCAAGCTACACTACTGCAAGACAGAAGACCAAATCGCAGACATTTTCACAAAAGCTCTTCCAAAGGAAAGATTCAATTACCTAAGGGGATTGCTTGGCGTGACAACTAGAACCAATTTAGAGGGGAGTGTTGGAACCTAAATTGCTTCTGGTTCTAAGGATCGAAGACAACAAGTGAAGCTTCAATGGATGAGCCGCTGCTGAATCGAAGAAGAAAGAAGAAAACAAGGGTTTTAGACTCTAACGGCTAGTTTTATTTAAAAGCTTTTGTTGTGTTAAGTGAGTGACAAGTGTACACTCCAGATTAGATCACTTAAAACACCAATGAAGAGCTAGGATTAAATCTGGAGAAAAGTAGGTGTAATTCATAGTACATGGTTGTCCCCCAACATAAGTTAGAGATAAGTTTGTGAGTTGGCAATGTACCAAAACCCTACAAATATTCTCTATATAAATAAAATAAAAATATAGCTGATGCATTTGCACAACCTTGTAGCCATCAAAACCTGCAACATTCCTTATTCCATTTTGTCATTTCAAATCCCTAGAAAACTAACCAAAACAGTGAATAAAAAACACACAAAGATACAAACTTTATCAGAGATTGTGAAGATGATGAGACACTTCTGGGTCTTGAGCTTCAAAGCTTGTGCTTCTTTGAACTCATCGATTTTGCCATAGCGGATGAAGATGGCCAGTGGACCTCTATTGTAAGAAGAATAATAATAACATCAAGTCTTATTTTTATCTATGCCCCTTACAACTCTATTTTAATTTCACTTTGTTTTTCGTAACTCAAATGTCACCACTTTACTTCTGAAACTCAAAAATCATTTCAGTTTGACTTGTAGGCTCTCTGAAACTTACAGGCCACCTCGCCTCTTAAAACATATGTGGGACCCAACACCCAATAAAATTATATCACGTGTGAATTGGCGGGTTGATCCTCCTTAATCTCAAAGGTTGGGAAGGGAATCTTCTTAAACTTTTGAATTGACCGGTTCTACAAAGAGATGTCATTAGACCCGGCAGTTTCTGACACGACACGAAAACGACACGAAAATAACGGGTTTCGGGTCAACACGATAACTTATCGGGTCATTATCGGGTGACCCGTTAAGAACCTGTTAATAACGGGTTCTTAACGGGTATACACGCGGGTAACACGTTGGTAACCCTGTTTCGACCCGTTAAGAAAAAGAAAATTATATTGATAATTTTAAAGTTTAATTACTAAAAGATTTATTATAAAATACAATAGCCATATTAATATATACAATATATTCTATATTAAATATATAGTTTTGTATTATTATTCTATATAAGTTTAAAAAAAAATTTAGTCATTATTTATTTTTATTATGAGAGTTCCTTATTATCATTACTAGGATAAATTTTACTGAACATGTTGTTGTCCAAAATTAAAATAAACTGGTATATTTGTATAGGCAATAACCACTGTTCTAAAAGTCCCCGCCTAGACGCTAGGCGGTGACCAGCCGCCCCGATTAATGCCTAGACCGCCTAGGCATCCGCCTAGCCCACCCAGAGCTGCTGAGGAGCCCGCCTAGACCGCCTAGGCACCCGCCTAGCCCGCCCAGACCCTCCTAGACACCTGCCTAGGTTGCAACTCACTTAGATAAAAAATAGATAACTTTCCTTTTGCATTTTATTGTTTCCAATAAATTGTAAGAGACTTATTGAATACTTAAATAAACACACATTATATGTTTGCTCCCTATGTTTTCATTATGTTCCAATACTTCATAATATAGATGTCATTCTATTTTCTAGTTTATGACGAAATTATGTATATTTTAAGTATAAACAGACACTTATTTACACGAAATAGAATAGATTTACTTACATCCGCCTAGTCCGCCTAGTCGCCCGCCTAGGCTCCGCCTAGGCGCCTAGGCGCTAGGCCCCATCCCGCCACCCGACTAGCGCCTAGCGCCTTTTAGAACCTTGGCAATAACTAAGAAGACGTACATAGAAGTAAGAAAAATGTGAAAGAATATATAAACACTCATGATTCATTATTATTCCTCCACGAGTAGATAATGGTTACACTTACATTATCGTATAGATTTTTAAAATCCTCCAAACCCTCATGAACAATGTTTTTTATTTGAGGGCAAAATTAATAAAATTAATAATAATTATTGTAGAAGTGTAAAAAATGTAAGAAAAATATACAATCACTCATAGTGACAAGCTTTACAACTTTCATAAATGGGTCAACTTCGAAATCCAACACTATAATTCATAAACCTTAAATTTATATTTAATCGTCGATTGTCATTTACGCTTTATTCTTCTTACTGAATTTCATTTTTAAAATTTTCTTTTTTGAAAGCATGATCATCTGGCGGATGTAAGTAGATGAACGGTTCAGATCTTTGATATCACGTTTCGATATTTACGGTTAACTGAAATATGAGTCGATATCATTTAGTTTGTAGAAACTTTATAAACATCAAGCAATATTTTCACTAACCGTAAAACTCTGAATATAATATCAACGATCTAAACCGTTCATCTTCCTGCATCCTCTAATAGATCATGTTTTCAAAAAAGAAAATTTGAAAAAAAAAACAAATTTGATGAGAACAATGAAGCGTAAATGTAAACAACAATCAACGGTTAAATTTTGATCTATGATTATATGATTATAGTGACGAATTTTGAAGCTAAGCTCTTCATGAAAGTTGTAAAGCTTGTCATTACGAGCGTTTATATATATTTTTTTATATTTTTTTTACACTTGTATATTAATTAAAAAACTATTAAAGACTTTAGGTTAGGGGTGGGTTCAAAAAACTGAAAACCGAAAAAAACCGAAAACCGAAACGAACCGAAACCGAAAAAACCGAACCGAACAAAAAAACCGAACCGAATTGAAAAAACCGAACCGAACCGAATTCTTTTGGTTCGGTTTGGTTTTGGTGGTCTAGAAACCGAACCGAACCGAACCGAACCGAATTAATTAAATAAATATTTTTTAATTTTATTTATTTAATTATTTGTTTTGGGTATTATTTTTTAAACCCAAATTGTAAGCCTAATATGTTGCCAAAATAAAAAATGTACCAAATGCATATGCTACTTTACCTATAACTACAAGGAATAAGTCATATAAAAAAGCATGACCTAAAATAATGATACCAAAATGGTGCTAACTCCTGACACGGTACTGTTAGTTCCTTATTCTTGTTTAATCTACCTTCTTGCTTCAAGTATTTGTATGCTTATTCAGTACTTCATTGCTTATTGTTATATGCAATGATCATGTATTGGTTTTGATCAAGTGTTTTCCCTTTTGATATTACTTATGCCGACTAAATAGTAAATTACATTACTAAATTATCGATAATACATACAAAGAGAGGATAATCGATAAATGACCCTTGTTGGTTCAAAGTGGGTTATAGTATGATAATGCTTTCATTGTACGTACTATCATGATAAAATAATTCAGCTCATGTCCACCAACCTATACTAGCTCTTTATATTATTCATAGTTAAGAGTTGAGGTGTGAAGAAAATGGTAGAAAATTTTACTTTTCTAAAAAGAAATCTATTTACAATTAAACTTTAAACCCAAAATATTAAAAAAAAAACCTTTATGTTATAATTCTAGTTGAACTTTAAATGTTTATTTTCATTGTCTTTGATTATAGTTGGAATATTTATGTTATGATTGTGTTGGAGATGTTAAAATTTAAGATTTCAATTTTTTTTCATTTTTTGAAAAGAAAAAAAAACCGAAACCGAACCGAAACCGAACCGAAAAAAACCGAACCGAAAAAAAACCGAACCGAAAAAAACCGAAAAAAAAATGAGCCGAACCGAACCGAACCGAAGTTTCGGTTCGGTTTCGGTTTTGGCAAAAAACCGAACCGATTTGAACCGAACCCACCCCTACTTTAGGTAAGCGAAAATATGTAAATACTTATTATGTTTTTCATTTGATTATTTATTGGTTTAAAATGTATTTTGCTTAACGGGTAACGGGTCGGGTCATATTACCTGTTAATATTATCGGGTCGATTTCGGGTCGGGTCATTTTATCCGTTTATTTTAACAGGTGTTACACGACACGACCCGTTAAGATATCGGGTATGACAAGAAAACGACACGAACACGGAAAACACGACACGAATGCCAGGTCTAGATGTCATAACCAGAATAATTGACAATGCAAACAAGACCATTGGAGTGGCCCAATATGTGAGTAATATTCTGTTTATAAGGCGGCTTAATTTGTATGGCTCTGCTGGGGATGGTATCGGCACCGTCGTAAAAATGCAATGAGAAGAACTCTGCTGTGCTATCAACTAAAATGCTGCGGAAAGAGTTGGTTTGGATGGAGCGTAGGTGATGGGTTTTGATGAAGCTTTGGTCATGGATGGTAGCCTTCCAAACTCTGAAAAGACACAAGCATCGTAGCAGATCCTTAGGCGGGAGCCATGCAAGGATTTCAAAGAGTAACTCCGGTGGGAAGTCTGCCGTGGTGGAAACTTGCAAGCTGCTGCTTCTTATGAGATGTAGGGTTTGGCTCCAATGAAAAATGTCTTCCAATTCCACTTTGAACAAGTTTTGGAATTTTAATATCCATTCAGATTTCAGAAAAGTAGGAATTTTCGACTTTTAGAAAAATTTTGGAACTACATTTTAAAAATTCTTAAAACAATAATTTAGGAATTTTATTGAAATAAATTATGATCTTGACTGAAATAGATTAGGACATAAGAGAGAGAATAAGCTTGAAAACTCTATTTATTTTAGAACTTGGAACTTCAGGAATTTTGAGATACGTTCCATGTTCAAAAGAATTTCACGAGTTTCTAAGTTAGATTTGACTCGGGTGTTCCCAAAAAAATATAGAATTGGAATATGTTGGAATCGGAATTGTCAATCCAACTTTTCACCCTTAAGTTACTGTATAATTGTTTAATAAATTATACAGTCAGATCCGCGTAATTCCAACAAGTTGGATTTTAGGCTTCTCCCCCTATAATTCCAACATGTTTATAATTCCAACAAGTTTATAATCATCGCTGCTGGAATCATACTCGAATCCATTCTGAGGACGGCCGCGGCTCAAGTGTGGTGGGTGGAATATTCTTCAACTTTTGAATTGACGGCTTCCACAAAGAAAAATCCCCATTGTCTTTGCTGCGAATGCAAGTCAGACCATTAACAGAGGAACTCGATATCAAAGTCCGAGCATCTTTCTCATTTGGAACTTCTAAACCGTCTATTTTCTAGGTCGCTTTTTATTTAAACACCGAAATTATGAAAATGTGAGTCCAACAATTAAAGGATTTTTAATTTGGTAATTTTTTTTTTCCAAAATTGATCACGAAAGGGTGTCCAGAAATGAGGTCTAAACGATTTATCAAACGCAACATAGTTGAAACATTATCCGGCATTGCTGAATGCATACACCAAGTCCTCTCCTATGTCTGCGCAGTACTCTCCTAAAATATGCGCTACTCTACACTGTAAGACAACCCATACATAACGCACAGACTTGGACTCAGAAAACAGAGGCGAATTATAGTGACACCGGGTTTAAAACAAGTCTGCAAACTAAAAAACTAACTAATAATCTGTTTTCCTTGCATTAACAGCATTCACATAAGCAAGAGAAGTCATGGATGAAAGCAGTGCCGCTCGTTTGAGTTAGAAATTGCCCTGTGATTCTCTTCCTTCCAGTTTCCAAACGCAGCTCATCAGATTAATGGAGATGAAGATAGAAGGATAGCTAAGTGTGTCACATCAGTATACTAACAGAAAAATTTGACAGAAAGCTAATGGAAAAACCAAATGATTTGCAAGATACATTATCAGGGACCAGATTGATGAATTTTCTATTTCCGGAACCATTTTGATTGGAAGGTCTAATTTCCGGGACCAACCATGATAAAAACCCAAAAGAAAAATATCCATTACAAAGATAATAAGCCTAGTCTAAAAAGTGACTAAAAAAGTGACTAATTAAGTTCACATACTTGTAATTGCACAACCAAATTCACCTTACGCAACAATTACTGGAAATGGAAACAGGCATGGTTCTCTAGCTAGCTGTTCAGCCAAATGCGAAGCAAAAAGGGAAAGGTTTACATTGGATGTCAAGAGGGCTTGATCCAAAAATATTCAAAGATCGTTAGTTCAACCTAAATTTTACATGAAGTCCCTTTTTTCGACAATTTATGGGTGCTACCTTATCTCCTAAAACCAAAACTGCGTTAACATACAAGCCAGAGACAAGGCATGTCATTCTAATGTTTACTCGTGGTGGATACATTCCCTACATTTAGACATCAGCAATCCCTTCAAGTTCACAATAGATCGCATTTTTTTTCGAGGCGCAAAACAAAGCAAGTTGGTAGCAGTGGAGAAAAACACAAACAAAGATAGCTCCTGATGCAAGATGATGCATGCCAACCATGTATATCAACTGAAGCCAAGTTGAAACAACATTTTTCCATTTACTGGTGCAATGATCAACCCTACACCAGATGACTAGCTACACATAGAAGAAAGACTTGAACTACCTAAACAGAGCTGAATCATAACGATATAAGTTGATAACAAACCTGCAAACGGACACACCAACTAAAAGTGTTACCATAAAGAGAAAAATATTAATTGCAGCGTTCACAATAGGCATTGTCTAAAGGAAGGTGCATAAGATGGCATACTTGTAAGTTTGTAACTGCACCTGAAATTTCACCCTTGCCGCTCAATTAACTGCTATGCTCCCTTAGTTTTGATCATATTCTGATGCATTGACTACCACATCAAGAAACGTAAACTCTCCTCGAATATTTCCTCTTCTTAGAGGTAGAGCCAACTTGCTACTGCCTCTCAGTAACTACAGAATCGCCATCAAGAAGACAAAGGCTTCCCACACAGACGGTTGCTGTGTAGGTACTTGGTTCACCATGAATTTCAACTCGTTTGAAACTTCTTTTCTCTAAGTCATACCAATAAATATCACCGTTGTCATTCATCAAAAGAACCATGTCACCATTCTCTGAGAAAACCAAAGGTTTGCAAAGTAAATCAAACCCCATAGGCAGTGCTTCCATCTCAACAGAAAAAAGAAAAGTCCAAGATTCTGCCACTCCATATTCCTTCATAATCCAAATATCATGTCGGGCGCTCCAGTAATTAACACAAAAACATAAACAGCGTCCCAAGACATGTAGAAGCAGGTAAGTGCGGCCACTCCCAACATATGGGGCGGGAAATTGACGATATTTCTCACTTGCAAGATCAAGGTATTAGATAAACATGTAATATTGGTATATTAGATTGCCATGTCAGCATTGCCACATGTGTTGTAGCGTATGGGATAAGTCTGATGGTTTTAATTCACTTGTATAAATAGTCTTTTCCATCTATTTCTAAGACTAAGTCAGTATTGTAATAAATGTTTTCCTAGAGAGAGAAATACAATTGAGAATAGTTTTCTTCTTCCTTAAGCTTTTCTGCATATCTCATTTCTGTAATTCTTGAGATCTTCCATGGATGTTTAGATGGTATCCAGAGCAGGAATCGCTTGCGCGGCTGTTTCTGGTGGGATCTTTCCGCTGCTTTGATTGTTCTTGAGGTGATATGGTTCTTCAATTTTAATATACAGTTGTGTATTCTTGAAGATTTGGGAATTTTTTTTTTAGAACGATTTATGAAGGCCGATGCCATCCTTGTTTGATTGAAGGCCGATGCCATACTTCTTGTCAATTGTTTGATGTTAATTCAAGGCCGATGCCAAGATAGATATATTGATTGTTCTGGGTTTTTCGACATATGACTCAAGGCTGATGCCATGTCTATTGAGAATTGTCTCTTGCATAAAGATTAGCATATACTGTTGATTTGTTGTATTAGCATATCTGGGTTGTCTTCTTGATCTGGGTTTTTCATCGAACTTGCTCTTCTATTCTGGATCTTCATTTGTGGTTGCTTGGATCTGGGTTTTTCTCTAAGCTGTCTATTCCTCTTGATAATCATGTCTACTGCTGTGAAAATTGAAAGTCTATTGGGTATGCTTACCATTAAGCTCAATGATGAGAACTTTATTAAGTGGAGTTTTCAATTTTGTTCTGTACTTCGTGGATATGATCTTCTTGATCATTTCACTGGGGATTCTGTTTGTCCTCCTAAATTTGTTCTTACTCCTGAATCTGGTGTTACTAAAGAAGTCAATACTGCATATAAAGAATGGATTAAAGAAGATATGGCACTATTAAGTTTGTTAATTGCTACTTTGAGTGATGATGCCATTGAACATGTTGTTGGGTGTCAGACCTCGTATGATGCTTGGCATGCTTTACAAGATCGTTATATGGCTGTTTCCAGTGCTAGTGTGAATCATTTAAAAGCCGAACTTCATACTATGCAAAAGGGTGGTGATAATATTGATAAATACTTGTTGCGGTTAAAAGGTATCAAAGATCAGCTTCAAGCAGCTGGGGAAAAAGTCTCTGATAATGATCTTATCATTGCTGCATTGACTGGCTTACCTGCAGATTATGATATGATTCGAACAGTTATTTTGGCAAGGGATACTCCTATTACTCTTAAGGAATTTAGAGCTCAGTTAGTGGGTGCCGAAAAGACCATTGAGGCTAGAGTTAAGTCTTTAGTTCATAGCATGGCTGCTATGTATGTTCATGATTCTTCAAGTGCATCTATTCCTCCTGGTTATACTAATTCTTCTGGTTTTTCATATGCACCTATATCTTCTCAATCTCCACAAGGTTTTGGTTATGGCTTTACTGGTCCTATATCTTCCTCTCCAGAGGGTAATCAGTCTTCATCATCAGGAGGTTTTCAGTCCAATAGGAATAATTTCCAGTCAAATGGGAATCCATTTCACTCTACTGGGAATAATTTTCAGTCTCATGGTAACAATGGTAACAATTTTCGACCTCGGGGAAATAGGGGATATAAACCTAGGTATAATGGGTCCAAGTTTGGTAATTCTTGGCAGTCTTGGTCAGGAAATTCTTCTAACAAGTTTGAACTAATCCCTGAGTGTCAGATCTGTTCTCGAAAGGGCCATACAGCAGTGACATGTCTTTATAGGAATGATACTGGTCAAGGTATTCAAGAGTGTCAAATCTGTGGAAAAAAAGGGCATATTGCTCTTAATTGCAGACATCGGGGTAACTATGTGTATCAAGGCAATCAACCACCGTCTTCATTGGCTGCTAATTTTGCATATCAACCACAGTCATCTGGTTGTCCATATCCTTCACAATTTGTTCAGGGCAATGTTACCTCATTTTCTAATCCTTCTCAAGGAGGATTTCCTGCCATGTCTGCTCACAACTCTCAAGACTTTTCACAACTCTCAAGGATTTCCTGCCATCTCATCACATGAGTCCGGATGTTAATGTTCTCACTCAAGCTACTCCATATGAAGGCACTGAGAAAATTATAGTTGGAAATGGTGAAGGTTTGGCAGTTCAACATATTGGCAATGGCTCTTTAAAAACTCAATCTCATACTTTACATCTTCGGAATATTTTACATGTTCCTATGCTAACTGTTAATTTGCTCTCTGTGAAAAAGCTTTGTAAAGATAATCACAGTTGGTTTATTTGTGATGAAGAACAATTTTTTGTGCAGGACAAGGCAACAGGGGTGGTTCTACATCACGGAAAGAGTAGCAATAATGAACTGTTCAAGATTCCTGTACACATTTTTCCAACATTATTGAAGTCAGCAGTTATGGGATCAGCTTTTGTGGGACATGCAGTGAAGCATTCCTTATGGCACCAGAGACTTGGACATCCGTCTAATGAGGTTTTGCAAGCTATGTTTAAAGATTCTAGAATTTCATGTAGTACTGAAGATCCTGTAAACATGTGTGAATATTGTCTGAATGGCAAGATGAGTAGGTTACCTTTTTCAGATAAGATTGATAGGATTGATATTCCTTTTCATAAGATTCACAGTGATGTTTGGGGACCCTCACCTAATGTGTCTGTTGAGGGCTATCGATATTATGTTTCTTTTATAGATGAAGCTACTAGATTTGTATGGATCTATCCTTTGATGAATAAAACTGAAGTTTTTAGTGTCTTTCTTAAGTTCTGTGCTTATGTTCACAATCAATTTCATACTTGTATTAAGATTCTGCAATCAGATGGTGGTGGGGAGTTTATGAGCCATAAGTTTCAAGATTATTTGGCTAATAATGGGATTCTGCACTATATTTCGTGTCCTTATACTCCCCAACAGAATGGTTTGGCCGAAAGGAAACATCGGGATCTTATTGAAACTACAATTACCTTGTTATCAGTTGCTAAACTTCCTCAACAATTCTGGTATCATGCAGTTGCACATGCAGTCTTTTTAATTAATAGGATGCCATGTAAAGTTCTTCAAATGTTGTCTCCTTATGAAAAAGTGTTTGGCAAGAAACCTGAGTTGTCAACAGTTAAGGTGTTTGGTTGTGCCATCTATCCATATCTTAGGCCATATAACACAAATAAACTGCAGTCTAGATCCATGCAGTGCATTTTTCTTGGATATTCTCATGGATATAAGGGTGCAATGTGTTACAATGTCATTACAGAGAAGATTATAATTTCTCGACATGTTATATATGATGAGAGTTGCTTTCCATACAAAGAAAAGGTTTCTTCATCCAATGTATCTCAGTCTTCTACTAATATTTCTCCAAGACCTATTATTGTTCACATTTCATCTGGTACTGACTCCACAGTTATTCCAGTACAGACTCAAGATCATGTTCCCAGTAATTTTGTACAGGAATCAGGTTCACGTGCTACTTCTCCAAGTTCACATGCTACTCTTTCCTCTTCCCCAACACTGTTGCCTGTCCTTCAGTCTCCTCAATTGGAAGTTGTTTCGCCTTTGATTCGTGACTCTCCCTCCTCAATTTTAGAGTTGGTACCTCAGGGTATACAAACCAGATTAAGAACTGGTGCTATAACTAGAAAGGATTACACTGCTCTTACTGCAGTTTTTCCTGAGGTTGAATCTTTACATTTATCTGATGATGATCATTTCTCTGGAGGTTTTACTTTTATTGCAGATGTTAGTGATTCCTCTGAGCCTACTAATTTCAAGCAAGCTTCTCAGATTCCTCAATGGCAAGCTGCAATGCAAGAAGAGTTTGATGCTCTTCTAACCCAAGGTACATGGGTTCTTGTTCCCTCTCCTTTTAATAAAAATGTGATTGGCAGTAAATGGGTGTTCAAAATCAAAAGAAATTCAGATGGTTCTATCTCTAGATACAAGGCTAGGCTTGTTGCTCAAGGATTTAGCCAAGAAAAGGGATTGGACTATACTGAGACTTTTAGTCCAGTAGTGCGGCATACTACTGTGAGGTTGATTCTAGCCTTAGCTGCAATGCATAGATGGGATCTTAGGCAATTAGATGTTAAAAACGCTTTTCTTCATGGTGAATTACAAGAAGAGGTCTACATGAAGCAACCTCAAGGGTTTGTGAATTCTAGCTGTCCATCTCATGTTTGTAAATTAGTCAAATCCTTATATGGCTTGAAGCAAGCTCCCCGAGCTTGGAATGACAAATTTACAACTTATTTGATTGCTATTGGATTTGAAGCATCTCTCTCTGATTCCAGTTTATTTGTCAAAAAGGATGAAAATCATGTGGTTATTTTGCTGCTCTATGTTGATGATATTATCATCACAGGTTCTAGTTCTCCAATGGTTCAAACTGTGATAGATACTCTGAGTGCAGTCTTTGATCTCAAAGATATGGGCAAATTGGCTTATTTTCTTGGTCTTCAGATTTCCTATAAGTCCAATGGTGACATTTTTGTCAATCAATCTAAATATGCCAAGGATTTTCTTCACAAAGCTGCTATGGATGATTGTAAACCTTGTTCAACTCCTTGTAAACCTCATAATCAGGTCCTTTCTACTGATGGTGTTCTTCTGAGTGATCCAACTACATATAGGAGTATTGTGGGAGGTTTGCAGTACCTGACTTTCACTCGGCCGGATATAGACTTTGCTGTTAATACAGTTTGTCAATATATGAGTGCTCCAACAGATATACATTATGGAATGGTTAAACGAATCCTGCGATATTTACAGGGAACATTCAAGTGTGGATTGACTTTTACTGCAGCTTCTCCTTTATCTTTAACTGCATATAGTGATTCTGACTGGGCAGCAGATTTGAACACTCGCAGATCCATCACTGGCTATGTAGTGTACTTGGGGAATAATCCTATTTCTTGGCAATCTAAAAAGCAAGCATCAGTGTCTAGGAGCTCTACTGAGGCTGAATATCGAGCTTTGGCACATACAACTGCTGATATTGCGTGGATTCGTCTCATACTCAAAGATCTTCATGAGTTCTTGTCTACACCTCCTGCTATCTACTGTGATAATCAATCTGCAATTGCCTTGAGTTTAAATCCTGTTCAACATTCTCGGATTAAACCTTTGGAAACGGATGTTCACTTTGTTCGAGAACGAGTGCAGAAGGGTGATTTGGTTGTACAATATATTCCAACTCAAGAGCAAGTGGCTGATGTTCTTACCAAAGGACTTCATGGTCCTGATTTTCTTAAACATTGTTTCAATCTTAGACTTGGTTACCCTAGCTAAGATTGAGGGGGGGTATTAGATAAACATGTAATATTGGTATATTAGATTGCCATGTCAGCATTGCCACATGTGTTGTAGCGTATGGGATAAGTCTGATGGTTTTAATTCACTTGTATAAATAGTCTTTTCCATCTATTTCTAAGACTAAGTCAGTATTGTAATAAATGTTTTCCTAGAGAGAGAAATACAATTGAGAATAGTTTTCTTCTTCCTTAAGCTTTTCTGCATATCTCATTTCTGTAATTCTTGAGATCTTCCATGGATGTTTAGACAAGGGATAGAATTATCAACCGATTTGTATTATTATGCATCAGCCAACAAAGAGCACCACTTATAAACAATAAACGACGTGAACAAATTGGATATACTTTAAATCCATCGCAAGGCATGTTTTGGATGCTTTTCCATGAGTTAGATTTTACGCTATAAAGTTCAACACGAGAACTCACAATAACATTCTTCGAATTGTAAAACTCTATTACTCCCACAAGTTTATAATCAGCATTAGCGGAATCATACCCGAATCCATAGAAGGCAGAACGCCCCGAAACCAGGGGTGGCAGCGGCTCAAGTGTGCTGCGCGGAATCTTCTTGAACTTTCGGATGAATGGATTCCACAAAACAGACCATTAACAGACCATTAACAGACCAGCCCAAACTCAAGATCCAAGTATCTTTCAGCGCGGGCACAATCCTGAAGGCTGACCCAAACGTCTCATTGCCGCCGAAAGGCAAGGAAAACAAGACCGAATCAGATGAGGTGAGTAAAATGGCGCGAGTGGAGTTGGTTTGGATGGAGCGTTGGAGGTGGGATTTGATGAAGTTTTGGCCGCGGATGAAAGCATTCCAAGCTTTGCAAACACGCATGCATCGTATCAAATCCTCCGGGGCAAGCCATGAAAGGATGTCGACGACGAGCTCCGGTGGAAAACTTGACATTGTTTGCCTGAAATCTTGAAAAGGGTTTTGAATTGAGATCATTTATGCATATGAGGTTTAGGTTTTGAGGAGAGGTTTTAGATATAAGCCCATGCAACACTCATTTTCTTGACAAAAACCCATCTCGTTTTAAACATCCAAATAAAACCCAAATTTAAAATAAAATGTCATGTAAACAAATAAATACCTATTATTTTCAAAATATTTACAATTGTACCACAACACCCTAATTATGTTGATGAATTTAATTATCCACCATAATTATGGCAAATAAGTGCTTTATCATTACAAAAGTATTTATTTCATACTTGTCTTACCATCATCTGTTCCATTTCTTATATTTGTTTGACAATCATTGTAGGTAAATTATTTTGTATGTATACATTAGACACTTTTTGCTATTATTATATCTGTGTGAGATAAATTACCTATATTTTTAAGTAGAATATAGGTAATTAATTAACTTTGAATCAATTGGCTAAAAACATCCTTTTATTTTGTAGGTAAATAATTTTGCATGTATTATTACATATACTAGACACATTTTTTAATTATTATGTGTTGTTTGCAATCAATCAACATTCATTTATTATGTAGGTAAATTACAAAAGTATCTACTGTATACTTGTCTTACCATCATCTGTTCCATTTCTTATATTTGTTTGACAATCATTGTAGGTAAATTATTTTGCATGTATACATTAGGCACATTTTGTTATTATCATATCTATATGAAATAAATTACCTATTTAAGTAGAATATAGGTAATTAATTAACTTGAATCAATTGGCTAAAAACATCATTTTATTTTTAGGTAAATTATTTTGCATGTATTATTACATATACTAGGCACATTTGTTATTATTATGTGTTGTTTGCCATCAATCAACATTCATTTATTCTGTAGGTAAATTATTTTGCATGTATTATTCCATATGTTAGGCACGTTTTGATATTATTATTATTATTATTATATATATATATATATATGTGTGTGTGTGTGTGTGTGTGTGTATGTAAATAACTTAATTAACTTTTGAATCAAACAGTATTTATTTTGTAGGTAAATTATTTTGCA
Organism: Cotoneaster glaucophyllus; assembly: GCA_036320875.1. Taxonomy (NCBI): domain Eukaryota; kingdom Viridiplantae; phylum Streptophyta; class Magnoliopsida; order Rosales; family Rosaceae; genus Cotoneaster; species Cotoneaster glaucophyllus. Next base: position 18,324,935 of record CM070069.1, on the reverse strand, counting down.
TGTATTATTTTACCTGTAACTTATATTGTTATTTTATATATGTAAAATATTGGTAATTTTGAATAAAATAACATTTGTATATTTGTGAAAAATACTAATTTACTTGTTACAATTATTTGAAAAGGATAAAAAATGCTCATTTTTACATAAATGTGAAAACAACTATGTAATGTGACAGCCTGTCCTGAATTAAAATATATTTTAGTCCTCGAACCTTGGAAATGACAATTTTACCCTCGTGGGTTTTATGACGTGGATGTGCGTAAATAATTCTAAGTTTTTTTTCTTTTCTGTTGACGTAATTAAATTATACTCAACGTCACGTGGGCATTGACGAGAGTTAGGACTGAGTCGGGTTCGTAGTGAAAATAGTATGAAGAAATAGAGGAAATTGGTTTGGACCAATCACTATACCTCCTACAAGTTTGGACCCAATTAGAATTTGGGTTTGCTTTAGATTGTTTTTCTTGCCCTAAATCTTATGGCCCAATTAGGGCCTTAGTTTTTTTTATTTTATTTGGATCTATCCCGTAACAAACACACACACACGTGCACCTTATCTCCTTCTTTCTCTCTCCCTTTCTCGAACTCTCTCACTTTCCGTCCGTATGTACAAACCCCATAACCTTAGAACATCACCATACGCCACAGATCGAGCTTAAAAATGACATTATAGAGCTTCCCTTGACCTCACGAGTCGAGCCATACCCTTGGGTTGAAGAGAGGACTTGTAGAACGCAAGATACCCGAGCTCCGGTAAGATGCACTATTATTCTTTTGTGATCGTTGTGATTTAACTGAGATTTAAGGCTTAAGGGAGTCTTAAAACAACTTCACAGGGACCTTAGGACAATTTTGGAAGGTTTTGGACGTCGAGATAGGTCAGTTTCTCGAGTTGCAGTTTTGATCTGAATATCGAAGGATTTTCCGACCATATTCCGTTGGTTTTAGGACCTTTGAAAGGTAAGAAAATGTTCTACTCGTTTAGAGCTTCAATTTGATATAAATTTTGTGAAATTTGGTTGAAAAACAGAGAAGATATTAAGGTTTAAAGATTTTACAGTTTCCGGCGACGCAACGGCGGCCGGTGACGGAATTCGGCGAACCACCGAAGAAGAAAGGAGAATATTCTGTCAACTTTGATGGAGTATACTAACGGCAACTAACGGCGTCAGGTATAATATGCTTTTATTTAACGAAATATTCCTTAACGTCGTTAGGGATTCCGCTCGTGTGCCAGGCACGTGCCTGCGCGTGTGGCCGTGCCTTGGCCGGTGCGTGAGGGCGCGTGGGACGTCGAAATTTTTTTCTAAAAATATGGGGATACTCGTGGTGTTGAGTAGACCATGATGGTATATTCAAGCACCTCAATTGAACAACGTATAAGAAGTTATTACACAATTTGATATATGTACTTAAAATTAACGTTAAAATAGTTGTTTCACATATAGGGGAGACGTTTCCGGTGGACGACCCTAGTCAGGCGAGACTCGGGGGTTACGACCAGGCTACATACCAGTGAGTGGGCTTTTGGTTTTCTATATATACGTATATATGTGCTTTATGTTTTCCCAGAAATGGTTTTAAATGGTTTTTACGTTTTAGAATGCCATGTCATAGTTGAGTTATATTTTAGCATATGATTTAGTATAGCTTTGCATAATGTTGCACGCTATTACGGAGGCTAAGGTAAGTTCAGGTGAGTACATATTGTTGGTATGGTTGCTTAGTAGCTAGTTATGAATCGATGTGTGTAGAATTTATTGTCCTACACCTTGGTGTTAGTGCTCCGCCTGAGGCCAGGGCCTAGCCTTCATGTGATCGTTCACCTTCCGCACCACACGCTCACCTTGGATCCAAGGCAGGTGCCAGCCTGTCGTACAGACCACCATAGGTGGTTCTAACTCGTAGGTGACTTGTGATACTTCGCACAGCCTTCAAGTGATCGTAGCACTTGAGCGTATTTATTTACGCCTAACTTGTCGTACAGACCACTTTAGGTGGTTCTGACTCGTGTGCAGGATTTGATTGATGAGTTATAAATTCAGCCGTACAGGTCACATTTGGTGACTCTGGCTGATATGGCATTTTATATTCATTTATTTCATCTAGCTTACAGGTGCATTGTTGAGATGATAGACATGACATACATTTGTTGTTTAACTACTCTCGAGCGTGGTTCTCATAAACATATGTAGTACTATTTTTTAGGAAATTATACGGGGTTTTACGGTTAGGGGTTATTACTTTTGGAAAGATAAATGATTTTGAAAAGCTTTGTTTTTGCCCACTCACATTTTTTGTTTTGCGCCCCTCCAAGTTCTAGATAGAAGTTCGTGTTGGTGGCTCGCGAGGACTCTACAACGGTTCTGACAGACATCCATCTGAGTAGGGTTTCTTTCATATTCTGTATAATTAGTACTTAGTCTTCTGGACTGCATTCTGATACCTATGCTCTAGTTGTGTGTGTATCTATACCCTAAACACCTTTATTAGTACCTATATACTTATCTAGTGTAGAATAGCTAGTTGATTTTTATTTATCCACATTTTCACTTCACTTTCACTTTCGAACTGCGCACATGGTTACGTCACCTCCACGTGACGGCCAGCATACCTCGATCGAGGTCGGGGTGTGTCATATAAGGAATCAAAACTCTAATATCATGTAATTTTTGTTATTAATATGCATTGAAATCATGACACTAAAATTTTTCTTTTCCAAATCTAAATAAACATTTCAAAACGTTTAATTGAATGAAATAATATAAAATCAATGATATTAGAGGTAATTTAGACATCCATAAATACCAATTAGTCATACTTAATTATGGATATTGCTTTAGTTGGAGCCTAGTCATTGGATTTTTATTAAAAAAATTTACAATTGTAGGTTTAGTTAATGAAAATTGAATTCCAAGGGATCATATTTTCGGTAAAAAAAATAACGAGTAACCAAATCTACGTATGATTTACAGAATTACAATCCTAAAACATCTATAACAGTTATTGATTGTATGTAAGAAAAAACGACAAGTAGCGCCAAGAGACTGCAAACGTTGACACATTTTTTATTTTAATGTGGGTCAGGGGCCACACTAATAACTCAAGAAGCACTTTAAGCCCAAACAATTTCACGGGGACGGATCCGTTTATAATCTGTGCCCTAAAATTATAATCCGATCCCAAAATTAAACGACCAGACACCGGAGAGAGAGAGAGGGAGATGCAGAAGAGGGAGCAAAGCAAGTCCAGTGGCGGAGGTGGCGGAACCTCGCAGCCGCCGGCGAAGAGAGGCCGCCCGTTTGGAAGCGGCGGAAACAGCGCTGCCGCTGCTGCCGCTGCCGCCGCCGACACGGTAGCTCCGTCGACTCTCCTTGGTCCTTCCCTCCACGTCCACAGTTCCTTCGCCGGTCAGTGTATTAAAACCCTACCACTTCACATTTCAATCCAAAATTCTCGAAAGTTTCAATTTTCCCATGAGTTCTTAGATACTCATAATTATTAAGTTCTTGGGGTTAAAACCAATTGCCGCAATATAAATGAAAACAAAAAAACGAAGTGAAGTAGCAATTTTTCAGAACTTTACTGAGATCGGTGAGCTTTAGTAATGCTAATAATTCCGGTACCAGTGTCGGCAACGAAATGGGAGTCAAAGTTCATGTGATACTTATTGGAACTGTTATCAGTAGCACGAAGGGAAAAGTTCCTTTTCTAGCATTGTGGAGTCGACATTCTTATCAATACATATCATCTGTATTGCAGATCAGAACAATAAGAGGATAGTTCTGGCGCTTCAAAGCGGCTTGAAGAGTGAGCTGACATGGGCGTTGAACACTCTCACGTTACTCTCTTTTAAAGAAAAAGATGACATGCGCAAAGACACAACCCCTCTTGCAAAGATTCCCGGCTTGCTTGATGCTCTCCTCAGTGTTGTATGTCTTGAACTCTTTTTCTTTCTGATTTATATAGTTATATTTATGCTCAAGTTTTAAGCAGCTCTCAGTTGGTCATTTAGCACTTCAAATTCAATAGTATTACTATTTTAAAAACACGCACACAAACGAGAGAAGATGACCAATTGGGTGTGGAATAGCATTCCCCAAGTTGTGAACTATCTTGTTCCAGCCAATATCTATTGACATTTGAAGCCATGTTGTCGGGATTCTGTGAATAACAGATTGATGATTGGCGTGATATTGCCCTTCCAAAAGAACACGTAAAGGCGCCGAGAGTGAGAACTCTGGGTGCAAATTTGCTCGTGACAGGGTTTGGAAATGAGTATGAGGCATTGGGTTCAAATGGCAATGTCCAGCATCCTGGGTAAGCTCTACAGATTTATAGTATTCTCATGAGTGAATTTGCGGTTTGAGTGTCTGAAGTTGTCTTTGATGTGAGGAACTGATTGTGGGAAAATATTCATGTGGCAGCTTGGGATCCGGTACTCAAGAAGCAGCAGTGCTGAGTACTGTGACCAAAATTCGTTCTTCTTTGGAGTGGTGGCATGATGAAGATGGTCTGTTTAACCTAGATGAAGAAGGTCGAGCAGAAAGACAGCAGTGTGCTGTTGCTGCTTCAAATGTCATTCGCAACTTCTCTTTCATGCCAGAAAATGAAGTCATTATGGCCCAACATCGCCATTGCTTGGAAACAGTGTTCCAGTGCATAGAAGATTATGTCACTGGTGAGAAGCGCTATATTGGAAAGCATTACTTATTTCTTCACTGCAGTCCGTTTGCAGTGTATAATTTCTTGTCTCAACTCTAAAATTCTTTTTCCGGTATAATTGTCTGTGCATGTGAGATAAATGTTTAAAAAAGTTAAGGTAACATCCAGTTACAAACTCTCTGGTGTTGTTGTCTTCTTGTAGTTCAGTTGTTAAGGATGTATAGATCGTATATGCTTTCCAATTTCAAAGATAGGCTTATTTTAGTATGTTACTGGCAGTAAATCTTGTAGACATTAGTATGCTTCATTCACTATTGAGCTTTATACCTTTTAACCTTCCAGTATGCTTTTGTGGTTGTGATATTAGAGTAAAATGACTCAAATGCTTCTTATGTTAACAGAGGATGAGGAACTTGTGACAAATGCTCTTGAGACAGTTGTAAATTTGGCTCCGTTGCTTGACCTTGGAATTTTCAGCTCATCAAAGCCATCATACATAAAGATAACGTAAGAATTGTGATCTTCTTTTTCAAGCTGAAGCTCTCGTTGTCATTTGTCTGTTTTACAAATTAATTGATTTTCTATCAAACAGAGGAAAACGTGCAGTTCTAGCCATCATGGGGATGCTGGGATCTGTAGTCAGAACATGGCATTGTGCTGCAGCTGAGTTACTTGGGCGTTTGGTCATAAACCCTGATAATGAACCCTTCCTTCTTCCCTTTATTCCGCAGGTTAATATTCAGAAATTACCCTGTTATAAAAGTGTTTATACATTTTGCAAATATTGTATAATTGTAATGACGCTCAGTGAACACTGCAGATACACAAGAGTTTGGTTGATCTTATGAGCTTACCATCCGTAGATGCACAAACGGTGCATGGGGCCCAAGCAGCTGCAGTTGGCGCACTCTACAACCTCGCTGAAGTGAATATGGACTGCAGGCTAAAATTCGCCAGTGAGCGATGGTAAGGGCTCTTCCACTAAAAAAGAATCCGAAATACTGAATCATTTCATTTTGATCAGCATTTTGAAAATCAAAATTTGTTGCTTGAGATGACGTTTTCTTTTGAAACAATTTCAGGGCCATTGATCGACTGTTAAAAGTTATCAAGCAACCCCATCCAGTTCCTGAAGTTTGCAGGAAAGCTGCGATGATATTGGAAAGCCTTGTGTCTGAGCCACAGAACCGAGCATTGCTGCTAGCTTATGAAAATGCATTTGCTGAAATAGTATTCTCAGATGCCAGGTATTCCGATACCTTTGCCAGGATTTTGTATGAACTGACGTCTAGACCAAACAGCAAAGTGGCAGCAGCCCGTGGTGTTTGGGGCATGTAACTAAGAATTGTGTCCTCTGATGAATTTTCTCTTTATAAATGTATGTGGTTGTTCGTTTGCTAAGAAGTAAATCTAGGATCTAATCTTTGTAACTGTTGTCTTAAGAAAATATTAGTCAGATCCTTAAGTGGTAATCCCATTCAGATACTATCTTATGTAATATGGAAGTTTAGTTTTTTTGAATCAGAAACCAAACTGGTGTACCGTATGCGGATGTTTCTGCTCTGTTTCTGTTGTATACTATATAGAATGTGTCTGCTCTGATTCTGTTGTATACCATATAGAATGTGTCTGATATCCTGCACTCTATTCGGTTGCTTATTTTCATTCGACCCTGTTAGATAGCGACTTTGGTTTATATTTGTGGAGTTAGTTTGATGGAATTCCCAAATAATAGTTATTTTATGGTCGTTTACTTAACCTCTAAAGGTAGAGCAGGTTACAGTTTTTGTTCTTTCTAATCTTAAGCATGAACAGAGCCTAAAAGGAAGTAAACTTGGAATTAGCCAGCCCTCTTTTTCCACTTGCTCAGGTAGACATTGTTCTACATTAATGTTTTGGAAGATTTCGCTAAAACTAGATATCCGTAAACTGGAACACTGGAACTGTCAAAGATAATGCAGTAGTCAAGTCTTGTTCCCTTGCGACTTAATAGGAATGTTGAAATTTTGTGGTAAGCATTTTCCCCTGTTACGAAGATTGATGGAAAGATATAGAGATATGAAAATGGATTTACACATGGTCTTTATAGATTTGGAAAAAGCGTATGACAGGGTCTCAAGAGACATTCTTTGGAGGATTTTAGAGAAGAAAGGAGTACGAGTAGCATATATCCAAGCTATAAAGGATATGTATGATGGAGCAAAGACTGGCGTAAGAACTCATGAAGGACAAACCGAAAGCTTCCCCATAACTGTAGGGTTACATCAAGGCTCATCTTTAAGTCCTTACCTTTTTGCATTGGTAATGTATGAATTAACAGGACATAGTCAAGATGATATTCCGTGGTATATGCTTTTTACAGATGATATAGTGTTGATAGATGAAGCTCAGGAAGGGGTAAATGCGAAGCTTAACCTTTGGAGAAAAGTGTTGGAATCTAAAGGTCTTCGCCTAAGTCGATCAAAGATAGAATATATGGAGTGCAAGTTCAGTGCAAATAGAGGCTCAAATGAGTTAAGGGTGAGGATCGGAGACCAGGAAGTACCAAAGAGCGACTGTTTTTGCTACCTAGGATCTATCTTGCAAAAGAATGGAGAATTAGATAGAGACCTCAACCATAGAATACAAGTTGGATGGATGAAGTGGAAGAGTGCATCCGACATGCTGTGTGACCGTCATATGCCACTGAAGCTCAAGGGAAAATTTTATAGGACGACAATAAGGCCGGCGATGCTGTATGGCACGAAATATTGGGCGGTGAAGCATCAACACGTACATAAAATGGGTGTGGCTGAGATGAGGAGGCTTTGTTGGATGTGTGGGAACACTAGAAAGGATAAGATTAGGAATGAGGATATCCGAGGTAAAGTAGGAGTAGCTGAAATTGAAGGAAAGATGAGAGAAAATCGGTTACGGTGGTTTGGACATGTGCAACGAAGGTCTACGCTCCGGTTAGAAGATGCAACCAGGGCTCGAGCCGTGCCATCCAAGGCTAAGGCCCAAGCCATGTTACTCCAAGCCCAACGCGAGCCCAATGCGTTGCCGAGCCGAGCCCAAGCCTCGCACCCACGTGTGCCACACGCCAAGCAGCCTACTCCAGTGGCCCAGCCTGCTCCCGCCGAGCAGCCCACCATCGTGGTCCAACCTGCTCCCGCCGAGCAGCCAATTCCCGTGGCCCAGCCTGCTCTCGCCGAGCAGCCCACCCTCGTGGCCCAGCCTGCTTCCGCTGAGTGGCCCACTCCCGTGGTCAAGCCTGCTCCAGCCGAGTAGCCCACTCTCGTGGCCCATCCTACTCTCGTGGCCTTTCAAGTAGCCCAAGTCGGCTCAAGGTTATCTCAACCATTCGGGCCTACCATCGAGCCAGGGGCATTCTCACCATATTTCCTCGCGGATTTGGCATTACCCAACTCAAATCTTGCGCCCGGAGTCTACCACCCTTCCACTGCTCAAGGAGGCACATTCCTTCCAAGCTCTTCCAATCCAAATGGCGAACAACACTTGTCTCGACAAGTCATAGAGTTTACGAGCGCCCTAGCACAACATACGACCTTGGTAAACCAGCTCTTGCAGCGTACCAAGATGCAACGTGTCCCAAACGAGGTGTCCCGAAGAAAGACAAGGGCAGATGAAGAACCTCTCCAGCAGTGTCCCGGCAAGCAGCCACTCGACCAGCCCCAAACCGAGCGTTTGGGCAGAGTACACTCCTAATTGGGCCCCCGAGATAGCGTATACTCCCGTCTTAGCGCGCGGAGGAGCGTGCACTCTTGACTAGGCCCACGGATGAGCATACACTCACGGTTGGGGCCATACTCCGATAATCAACATGAGCAGCCTTCCAAGCGAAGTGTTCATTAGCGGCTAGGTCCGTAAGGAGCATCCTCCACATCACATCGGAGTAGGCAGCACGACGGGCGGAGAAAAGCAGTCACTCAATCTGGCTCAAGTTCAACCAACAGCCTACGAAATCCCTCGCCTGCTAGGAATCCACCACATGCACCGCTACCGTGGCATAGATGAGCCGAGCAAGTAGAAGAGCAGCCTAGACCAGCAAGTCAAAACTGGGGGCAGCCGAGAGCTCCACTACCCCAACAAAGGCAAATTCAGGAAGAAGTAGAGAGAATCTTGACCAAGCGATTGCGCAATTTCCAACACAACGAGGCCACCGACGAGGCACTACAACGGGATATGACCAACGTAAGCAGGTCACCATTCATAGACGAGATCGAGCAGGTAGAGCCTCCACACGAGTTTAGCATGCCATATTTCAAATCCTTCAAAGGAGATGGAGACCTGGAGACACACTTGAAGCACTACCGAAGCGCAATGATCCTCTATCGAAACAATGACGATCTCATGTGCAAGATATTCGCCACTACTCTACAAGGCGAGGCGCAAGATTGGTTCTACACCCTGCCGCCACAATCTATCCGGAGTTTCAACGAACTTTCTTTGGTTTTCACCAAAGAATATTCATCTTACCGCTCGATCAAGAAGAAGTCCGACCACTTGTTCAACGTCAAGAAGAACCCAAAGGAATCGTTTCGTGACTATGTGAAGAGGTTCAAAGTAGAGAAGACAAAGATAGTTGGATGCAACGACTCGATAGCTAGAGCAGCCTTCCAAAAAGGACTTCCAGCAGACCCCCCGCTGTTCGAAAAATTGATCATGAATGAAGATCTGACTCTGGCAGACTCTTTCGCTCTAGCAGAAAAGCACGCACTTTGGGACGAGGCTTGCTGATCCAGATTCAAGGACCGGAATGAGTACCTGACATCACTCCCAACTATCCAAACCGGAAGCAGCGGATGACCTATTCACATATTTGATGGTATCCGAAGCAGCAATAAGCTCTACCATCATACGAGAAGAGCTGGGGGCCCGACTACCTGTATTTCACAGTTCAAAAGTTCAAAAGCTCTCATCGATGCTACCAGAAATTCAAAAAGCTAACTTTGGCAATAGTTGTTGCAACCCGGAAGCTCAAGTTATACCTTCAGACTCACGCAATCATCTTCATGACGAGCTATTCCGCCCAATCTAAACGCGCGACGATAAAGGGCCCAGACATTGGCGGTGCAAAGTTTTTTTTATGAACGCAACAACTCAACTCAAAAGGCATGCCAAAGGCAGATGAACACTAGAAGGACACAAATTTTTGTCCTCGCCACCCCAAAAGATTCTACATAAGAGCAACATGTACCGGCAGTTGAGCATCACCTCCTGCTGCGTGTCACACGGCCTTAGCTGACCCTTACTCCATAGTTAAGCTCTAGAGTGGCCCAATATCGACATATGAGCATATCCTGCTATGTGTAACAAGGCCCCGGCTCCACAGCTCCTTACTACGCCTTCACGCCGAGCATACGCGACGCAATGAAATGGCCTAACGACGCCCCTGAGGTAGCCGAACACACCTTAGCCGTGCCTCCTCCAAATGATGGAGGCTTCTGGCGTTTGCATGTCGACGACACATCCAACTACAAAGGTTCGGGAGCAGACATGGTCCTTGTCACCCCAAATGGTTCAATGCCCAAGCAGGCTATCACTCTAGGCTTCAAAGCATCCAACAACGAAGTAAAGTACGAGGCTCTACTAGCAGGCCTCCGAATAGCAAAAAACTTGGTTGTGTAGAAGCTCGCAATTCATTCCGATTCCCAGCTAATCACCGGTCAAACTACTGGGGAGTACACAGCAAAACATCCAAGGATGGTGCAATACCTAAAGAAGTATCTAGACAAGCCAAGCATAGAAGTGGAGCTAGCAGTCGAAGTGTCACAGGTTAGTACAACTTCAAATTGGCAAGATTCTACTATAAACTACCTGGTTAATGACACATTCCCCGTGGAAAGATTAGAGTCTAGAAAGCTCCAAATAAGGGTAGCACGCTACTACATGTGAAATGGCATTCTCATCCAAAGATCCTACACCAGACCACATCTCCGCTGCCTAACGCCTCCCGACGACTTGAAGGTTCTAAGCTCAATCCACGAAGGCGTTTGTGAAAACCACTCCGGAGGCCGATCCTTAGCACAGAAGGCTCTTCACACAGGCTACTATTGGCCTACCATGCACCAAGATACTAAGGATTTACTACAAAAGTGCGACCGCTGCCAACGCTGCAAGCCGGTACCAACATTGCCTGCCAACGAGCTATACCCGCAGATGAGTCCTTGGCCTTTCATGCAACGGGAAATCAACCTGGTAAGACCTATGCCGCCTATTACTGGGGGCAGATGCATGCTGATCATGGCAACCGACTATTTCACCAAATGGGTAGAAGCAGAGCCCATGACGACCACGACTCAGACAGACATAGAGCGCTTCGTATGGAGGAACATCATTTGATGATTTGTCATCCCTCAGTTCATTGTCACCAACAATGGCCCCCAATTCGCGGACGAAGATTTGGCGAAGTTCTTCCAAAATTATAGCATTAAGCAGCACATGCCCATGCCAAGATATCCTCAAGGCAATAGGCGAGCAGAAACATCCAACAAGATGATCCTCGACTGCCTCAAGAAATCCTTCACCGACAAGAAGGGAAAATGGCCAGACGAATTCCCCAGATGCTTATGGGCATGTCGCACCACCAAAGGACGAGCAACCGGTGAAACTCATTTCTCTTAGGCATTTGGTTCAAAAGCAATCATTCCTCCCAATGTCATCGTGCCAAGTATCAGCACTCTACTGCCAAACATTGAGTGGAACAGAAAGGAAATGGCCACAAGCTTAGATCTGGCAGAGGAGAAGCGCGAGCAGACCATCTCCCGCATCGCAGCTTACCAGTAGCAGCTTATCTCCAGCCAAAACAAAAGGGCCAAGGTCTGGCAATTCTAGCCCGAAGATCTAATCCTAAGAAAAGCCTTCATCACTGCCCGCAGAAAAGACTCCAAAAAGATGGATCATATCTGGGAAGGTCCGTACAAGATCAGCAGTGTAGGCGGCAAGAGTAATTACACCCTCGCTACCATGAAACGACAAAAAGATCAAAAAGCAGTGGAACGCCTACAATCTGAGGAAGTACCATGTGCGACCTCCCGCTACATCAAAAGCCCGAAGACTCAAGTAGCTCGATGGGCACCACCTCACAAGTCGAGGACTATCCAGTTGTTATGCAGTTCCTACCTTACAGCTAAGTTCTCGTTCGTTTCACTCGTTTTTCAATGAGGAATTCAGAAGTAATCACAACTTGGCTTGGCTGCATGTTTACAACAACTGATCACTCCTGCACTTCAAAAGAAGATCGCGCCCTTTTTAGGGACTCACTGTAGGAATTGCACCCCCCGAGGGACCAACCATGCTCTCCAGTGCGAGAGAGTAAACAAATTCCCCGACACCCACATGGGTCTACTCTCCAAAGCGGGAGGATAAACCCTACACTCCGAATATCCAGACGTGGATGAGACTGGCTGCCCTAGTATACCTAGATGCATGATGGCTTCCTCTGGGATTCCTAGAAATAGCCACAATGGTCTTTTTCAAGGCTTAGCTAATTGAAGGATTTTGGGTCTCTTGGCCTAATCCGTGGGGAACCGGGCCCTAGAGACGGAGGGGGCACATTACGCAGTACATCCGATGGACGGCTGCCCTGGAACCCTAAAGCTGCTACCTAGTGTACTAAGGTAGCCTACGGTTTCTGGAAGACTGCCTACGGCTTGCCCTTCGAGCAGTAAAACCGCGCTAAACTTATACAACCACACATTCTTGTGAAAGGTTAAACAAGCTAGCGTGTATATATGAAGTCTTATGCACTGCCGACATGCTACGTAGTCGATAAGTTTCACCTCTGGCAAGAGCGGAACGACTTACACCAAGTCCTAAAGTGTTGTGATACTTGTTACGCAACCTACGAAATTGGAGAAAGCCAAGGTTAACAGCCTAATGGTCACGCGGACTTGTCTGCTTCTGTAAGTAAGGCATCCGGCTGCCGACCATATGACTAACAACTTTGCAAAGTTCTGCACCAACACATATGGCTGCATTGGCTACGCGGCCTGTCTGCTTATAAAAAAGTAGCACGCCTTCCACTGGTCTATAAAGTCTAAAGGTTAGGGCATGAACAAAAGAAGCGAATATGGAGAAAAGCGAAGGAAGCAAGTTTATTAAATTTTCTAGCAAAATTGATAAACAACTAGCAAAGACCGAAGGAGTTCAAGCAAAGCAAAAAGCAACAAGGGAAACAAAGAAAATCCTAAAGACTACCTAGAAGACTACTCTTTAGCAGCTTGGACACTCCACGACTACTTGGTCGCCACACCTTCAGCAACGGTACCATCCGGCACCTCACCCCCGGCTTCTCCAGCCTGGGCATCAACATCTTCGACGACTTCACCAATGGAGGCCTCAAAAGTAAATGTGAACAAATATTCCAGAGAAATAGAGAAGGTCTCAAAACCTCGAGCCCGTCATTCTCACCCTTCAGCTGCTCATTCTCCCCGAGCAGACCAACACGGACGCGCTGCAGCTCATCCACTTCCTTCTTCAGTCTTGCGTTGATCTTCAGTACACCTTGAAGTTCCAACACTTGGGGTTTAAGCCTATCGACGATTCTCTTGAAGTGGATAACTTGATTATAAGCAGCAATCAAATCTTCATCCTTCGCATAAGCAGCGGAACGAAGTTCAGAAATGACATGCTCAAAATCTTGAATCTGAGGTATTTAACATCCAATCTCTTTCTCTGCACTTTCATACTTAACTTGGATCGCTTCAAGCCTAGTCTTCAAGTCAGCGATCTCTTGGCGAGCGGTCTCAAGCTGCAGAGAAGTGGGGGTAGAGATATTAAACCCTTTCAAAGCAACGAACTCAGAATCCAACCTCTTAATCTCCTCAGTCGAGGAATAAGCTTCAGCTGCCATAGTCTTCGCCACCTTCTTGGCAGCCTTGCTATATCTACTTCATAGCAAGCAGATCAGTCATTTCTATATTGTGTCGTATGCTTCGCAAAGGAACTGGGCAAGCAAACCTTTCTAACGCCATCAACAAACTTGGCACAAATTTCCAAGTCTTCAAGAAGATCTGGTTTCAAGAGCACATAGATCTCATCAGCTTCCCTAGAAGCAAGCTTAATGGATTTTTCACAGCTGCCCACGCAAGCAGTCTCTTCCTTTCCAGCAGGCGAATCAGTCTCGGTAGCAGAGGAAGTGGGCCTTGGTGCCACCTTAGCAACAGAGTCCATCTCATTGCTCTTTATAATAGCAAGCTTCTCCAAATGTGAACCAGACTTGGCTCTCAACGGACGTCTTGGTACAGACTTCGGCACTAGGGGCATGAAAGGACCTTTACATTGAGCAATTCTATCAGCAATCGTACAAGCCATTCTTGACATGGCCAGCGCCACATGCTCAGATCTAGTAGCCTCATTTCTCTTTCCATTGGAAGAAGTCATGTCAATCATAGACCTCTCGGCAACAGGCGGACCCTCACTAGCAGCTGATGAAGTCTTGAGTTTTTCCCAACCGGCCTCCCTTGAGCAGGCGGGAAGATCTCTTCTTTCCACCTTCATTCATAGTAGGCTACACAACAACGTTCAGACAAGTCAATTCATCCGCCTTGATCCTCTTTACCTCCTCTCTCGGGAGCAGCCTACTTTTCTCCCGACAAAGAGGACTAAGCAGCTAACGCCATTCACGGTACTCAGCAGATGAGCTCAACCCAACATTCTAGCAGGCAGGAGGTCTGCATGCCCAGCATTCCAACGACCCATGAAGCCTGCGACCTTCTCATTTCTCTCAATCGCCAGCTTGGCCCGCGTCAGGTCCAAGAGCCTAAAGGATATGAGCCATGCGACTACCCTAGCACTGCGCCCCAGCGCCTCAGTTCGCGGCCCCAGCCGCTCAAGCTGCCCTTGGCTCTAGCCAAGCCAAGCAACCCAAGCAGTGGCCCTTGCCACAACACCTCTTTGGCCCATGCCGAACCGACTCCTGGCCCCTGCCAACCGACGTGTTGCACGACCCTGACGGCTGCCCCGCGACAGCACTGTCCAAAAAGAAGACAAGAAAAATTAAAATTTTCTTACATCGGTGCGGCACGGAGAAGACGAAGAAATCAACGAAAGACGATCCTTTGCACAGGCAAGATGTAGAAGATTGCTAGAGGAGGGGGAACAAATATCCTCTAAGCTCTCTCTCTCTTGTAGGGTAGAATAAATCGTTCTCCAAAGTTGATTTAATAACCCACTTAAGGTGGACTTAAATAGGCTTTGAGAGAAATTTATTTCCCTTTCCTAGAAGGATCTAATTTCCTATTGAAGAGGGAATCTACATCAAAATAGGAAGCAGTCCTAAGTTTCCTAAAAGCAAGGAAATCTCTACACCTGCTACCCTTTCCTGCGAGCAGCCCAACAGGTGTGGGGGCATTTGTGGAGCCAAAAATAATCACAAGGCGACACGTGGATTTTTGGGTAAAAGAGGACAAAAATACCCTTGAGGCATACTAGGATTCCTACACTCGAGCAGGGGACAATCATCCCTCAACCAAGTCAAAAGTGCCCAAAGAAGGTAACAAATTCAAAGTTATCTCATCCATCCTCATCTTAGGTAATTACTTCATAACCTACAAATTATTCCACATAAATGGAGATTAATTGGCTAATTAATGGATTAATTCCTAATTAACCCATTAATCACCAATTAAATCACTCATTATACCAATTTATCACCCATTTAACCCCAAAACTAGTCAAAGGCCGGCCACCCCCTTAGCTTTCTACCTTTCCTATCTTTTTCCACTTTATTACCTAAATTAAATTAGTCAATTAATTCTATAACCCCCCATTTATTTCTTTCATGTTTAATTAGCCAATAAATTGGCTAATTAAACCAAAAATTCAACCAAAAAACACATCAATTGGCCGGCCACTTTCTCTCCAAAGTGGACCGGCCTAGTCCTATAAATAGGCTCCCATTTTCACCAAACACTCATTCCAACACTCTTGCAAAAATCCCAAAATTCTCTAAACACTCTTTCTCTCTAAATTCTAACTTTGGCATCGGAGGTTTTTTCGGCCAAAGGCCCCCCCCCCCCATTCATCGTGGGCGCGTGAGGCTCTTGGCCTTGACCTAAGGTGTTAATTGTTTTGTAGGTGCAATTTTGTTCAAGATCAAGGAGGAAGAAATTTGCATCCACAAATCTATTACAAGGATCATGCATGGTTGTAGGTTAATTAATATTCTTGTATACATACATATATGTATATATATATATATATATGTATATATATATATATATATATGTAAGTATGCATCAGTCTGCTAATAAGCTAATTTGATAAATATTTAGATTTTTATTTAGAAACATATGTTCTTCAATCCAAGCCATTTAATCGATTTCTAATTTTGGGGTCAACTATTTACTGAAAACTCGAGGCCAATTAAATATATATATATATATATATATATATATATATATATATATATATATATATGTATATATATATATATTGTTATAAATATGTAAAAGTTAGAGAAATAACCTTTTAGTGAATGGAGCGAAGCAGTTGTAAAATATCACACTGTAACTAAAACGTAAAGAGATGACAATTTAAGTGGGGGAATAGATACTGAAGTATTAATCTTTCTTTCTTCTATGTATTCTTTCTATATCCTCTGAAATCATACGGAGTGCTCTATTTATAGAGCAACTCCAATCCTGATGCATTAACTTTACATTGAAATTTTTAGCATCCGTTTTGAAAAATATGATCTTCTGCATCCCCAAAGTCAAGTTTAATTTACATGGATATTGAAAATCTTTACCAAGGTACTGTGGGCATTCACTAACCCACCAGCTTTTTCAACACTCCCCCTTGGATGCCCACATATCAACATTAGTTGCCTCGTTAAAACCTTGCTTGGAAAAACTAGTGGGAAAAAACCATAGCGAAGGAAAAAGAGTACAACTTTATCTGGATTGTTGATATAGTGTTAAGTATGCTTATGTTGCCTCGTTAAAACCTTGATAGGAAAAACCCAATGGGAAAAATCCTAATCGAAGGAAAAAGAGTACAACATGCATGTATCATGGATGCTCCCCCTGATATGTATCTCCCCCTGATTCCGCATTCTCCAAATTCAGCTGTTTGGTAAGTCGACGTAATCCGATACTTTGCACTAGCTTCTGAAACGTGCACTTTGGTAGAGACTTGGTGAACAAGTCTACCAGATTTTCATTAGAACGGATTTGTCTGACTTCGATAACTTTAGCCTTCTGAAGCTCATGTGCACTAAAAAACTTTGGAGATATGTGTTTAGTCTTATCGCCCTTGATGAATCCTTCATTCATTTGGGCAACACAGGCTGCATTATCTTCATGGATGACAGTTGGATTGTCTGTCTTCGAAGTTAGACCACATGAATTCCGGATATGATGGATCATTGATCTTAACCAAGAACATTCACGACTTGCTTCATGTAAATCAAGTATTTATGAATGATTTGAAGATGTAGCAACTAATGTTTACTTTGTTGAGCGCCATGAGATTGCTGTATCTCCATTCTTGAACACATATCTAGTTTGTGAGCGGGCTTTATGCGGATCAAAGAGAAAACCAGCATTCGCATATCCAACAAGGACCTGGTCATCTGTGGAGTTCTTTGAGTAGAAGAGACCCATGTCTGTTGTCCCACAAAGGTATCGCAATACATCCTTGACTCCCTTCCAATGACGAATTGTTGAAGCAGAGCTATACCTTGCTAACAAGTTGACTGAAAAAGCTATATCTGGTCTAGTACATTGTGCTAAATACAATAAAGCACCTACTGCACTCAAATATGGTACTTCTGGACCAAGGACCAGTTCATCATCTTCTTCTGGACGGAATGGATCTTTCTTAATGTCCAAAGAACGAACAACCATTGGTGTGCTGAGTGGATAAACCTTGTCCATGCCAAATCGCTTCAGGATTTTTTCAATGTAAGCTGATTGGTGGACTAAAAATTCCACTCGCACAATGCTCGATCTGCAGGCCGAGACAAAATTTTGTTTTTCCAAGGTCTTTCATTTCAAATTCGCTTTTCAGATATTCAACAGTTTTATTGAGCTCTTCAGGGGTTCCAACTAGGTTCATATCATCAACATATACTGCCACTATAGCAAATCCAGAATTGGATTTCTTAATGAACACACAAGGGCAAATGACATTGTTGATATACCCTTCTTTGATCAAATACTCACTGAGACGATTATACCACATTCGTCCAGATTGTTTCAGCCCATACAAGGAGCGCCTTAATTTGATTGAGAGCATACCTCGTGGTTTGTTAGTTGTTTCAGGTAACTTAAGTCCTTTTGGGACTTTCATATATATGTCAGTATCTAATTCTCCATATAGATACGTGGTGATGACATCCATAAGTCGCATGTCAAGTTTCTCTGAAACTACTAAACTTATCAAGTAACGGAACGTAATTGCGTCCATTACAGGAGAGTATGTCTCCTCATAATCAATTCCAGGTCTTTGTGAAAAGCCTTGTGCAACGAGTCGTGCTTTATATCTTGCAATCTCGTTTTTCTCATTGTGTTTCCTTGTGAATACCCATTTGTAACCCACGGGGTTTACACCAAGCGGGGTTTGGACTACTGGTCCAAAAACATTTCGCCTTTCCAAGGAATTTAATTCTGCCTGGATTGCATCTTTCCACTTAGGCCAATCCTGTCTTTGTTTGCATTCATCAACAGAGCGGGGCTCAATATCATCACTTGATATGATTTTAGTGGCTACGGCGAATGCGAACATATCGTCGATGATTATTTCATTGCGATCCCACAATTCATTAGTACAAGCATAATTTATGGAGATTTCTTTGCTTTCATGTACTTCTGTCTCTTCAGGGACATGTGTCTCATCAAGGACATTTTCTTTTTCTGGAAGTATAAAATCATGAATTGTGGATTTGTCATTCATTCTCTCTTCTTGAATGATTTCATTTGGATTCAGTTGTGCCCTCGTTTTTCTCTTTCGAGGGGCTGAATCTTTTGAACCTGGGGGTTTACCACGCTTCAGGCGTGCACCAGATGAATCATTCACTGCCACTTTATTTTGTCCAATAGGGACATCAATTCTTGCAGGTGCATTTGCAACTGATATATGTGATTTTGTCACTTTCATAGCATCATTAAATGCATCTGGCATTTGATTGGCAATGCTTTGAAGATGAACAATCATTTTCACTTCATTTTCACATTGAGTGCTATGTGGATCAAAATGAGACAAGGTGGGAACAACCCATGTCAGCTCTTTCCGTTCTTCTAGAACGGTCTTTTCTCCCCCCTAACGATGGGAAGACTGTCTCGTCAAAGTGACAATCAGCAAAACGAGCTGTAAACATATCACCTGTCAAGGGTTCCAAATATCTAATGATAGATGGTGAATCAAAACCCACATAAATTCCCAGTCTGCGCTGAGGTTCCATTTTAGTTCGCTGTGGTGGTGCAATAGGCACATAAACAGCACAACAAAAAAATCGTAAATGTGAAATGTTTGGCTGATGTCCAAACACGAGTTGTATTGAGGAGTATTGGTGGTTGGCTATAGGTCTCAATCGAACCAATGATGCAGCATGTAAAATTGCATGTCCCCATACAGAAACTGGCAATTTTGTTTTCATGAGTAGAGTGCGAGCTATTAACTGAAGCCGCTTGATCAATGCTTCTGCGAAACCATTTTGAGTATGGACATGAGGAACAGGATGTTCAACATTAATGCCCAATGTCATGCAGTAATCATTAAAGGTTTGAGACGTAAATTCACCAGCGTTATCAAGTTGGATTGACTTAATAGGGTAATCTGGGAACTGTGCTTGTAACTTAATTATCTGAGCAAGAAGTCTCGATGGTGCAATAGGCACATAAACAGCACAACAAAAAAATCGTAAATGTGAAATGTTTGGCTGATGTCCAAACACGAGTTGTATTGAGGAGTATTGGTGGTTGGCTATAGGTCTCAATCGAACCAATGATGCAGCATGTAAAATTGCATGTCCCCATACAGAAACTGGCAATTTTGTTTTCATGAGTAGAGTGCGAGCTATTAACTGAAGCCGCTTGATCAATGCTTCTGCGAAACCATTTTGAGTATGGACATGAGGAACAGGATGTTCAACATTAATGCCCAATGTCATGCAGTAATCATTAAAGGTTTGAGACGTAAATTCACCAGCGTTATCAAGTTGGATTGACTTAATAGGGTAATCTGGGAACTGTGCTCATAACTTAATTATCTGAGCAAGAAGTCTCGCAAAAGCTACATTCCGAGTAGACAAGAGACAAACATGTGACCATCGGGTAGATGCATCAACCAAAACCATAAAATATCGAAATGGTCCACATGATGGTTGAATAGGCCCACAAATATCCCCTTGAATTCTTTGCAGAAATAATGGGGATTCTGCATCAACCTTTAGTTGTGATGGTCTAATTACCAAATTCCCTTGAGAACAAGCCTTGCAAGGGTTATCATTTGAGACAGCAATATGTCTGCTCAATAATGGATGTTCATTAGAGTTGGTAATGATTCTACGCATCATGGTAGATCCTGGGTGACCTAGACGGTCATGCCAAAGCATGTAGACTTTTGAATCAATGAACTTCTGGTTCATGACAGTATGTGATTCAACTGTCTTTATGTATGTATAATACAATCCACTCGACAAACCACGCAACTTCTCCAATATACGCTTCTGGGTATCATTGGAGGTAATGCATAGATACTCCACATTTTCTGCACTTTTCGTTTCAATGTGGTATCCATTTAAACGTATGTCTTTGAAACTCAATAGATTTCGAGTAGATCGAGTTGCGTACAACGCATTCTGTATGGACAATATTGTTCCATTTGGTAACATAATCTGGGCTTTCCCTGAGCCTTCAATTACATCTGAAGGTCCTGATATTGTTGTTACCCCTATTCTTGTGAGCATTAAGCTTGAGAAATATTTTCGATCTCGAAGTATTGTATGTGTGGTTGCGCTGTCTGCAACACAAATATCTTCGCCATTGCTCTTGTTTTGAGAATGACCATAATTCTTATCCATGCTTTCTGAGTAAAGGAATCACAGTTAAAAGCACGTTATAACAGGAAATACAACTGCCACTTTTATTGAATTTAAAATGCAAGTTTTGAACTACAAGTTCAGTACATCAAACATAAACTATTCAATTGGACCGGTAAACTTCATTCCCCATTTCCATAATGAAGTCTGAGATATCTAGGTGGGTTATGTTCAACTGCCCTGATAAGTCGCACACTGGATCAGGTATATCCATTGGCTTAGCCTGGTCGAGAAAATTGGTCTCGACACCCTTCTCCTTGAGGGAGGCTTGATACAGATCCACCAGATGTTTTGGGGTACGACAAGTACGCGCCCAATGCCCATTGCCACCACATCTATGGCATGCTCATTCAGAGTTTCTAGGAGCATTGTTCATATGAGCCTTGCCTCTGTGGCGATTCACATTTTTGAAGCTTGGGCATGAATTATGCCTCAGAACCTGGTTGTGAAACTGACCACCATGGTTCTTGCCTTTCCTGTTCCACCGACCTCGCTTGTGGCCACGTCCTCGTTTATGATTATCACCACCAGAGGATGTGGCGTTCACTTCGAGGGAAGCAGCATTCACTTCTGGGAATGGTGCAGATCTAGTGGGTCGGGAATGATGGTTTTTCATCAGGAGCTCATTGTTCTGTTCAGCTACCAGGAGCACAGATATCAGCTGATTGTATTCAGTGAAGCCTCGTGCTCTATACTGCTGCTACATGAGCACGTTAGAGGCATGAAATGTGCTGAAAGTCTTTTCCAGCATATCTTCCTCAATG
This sequence comes from Cotoneaster glaucophyllus, assembly GCA_036320875.1. NCBI lineage: Eukaryota > Viridiplantae > Streptophyta > Magnoliopsida > Rosales > Rosaceae > Cotoneaster > Cotoneaster glaucophyllus. The sequence goes on along the minus strand of CM070069.1, from coordinate 18,303,455 downwards.
ATAGTATCCCCACAGAGCTTCATCTGAGAGGTAATTCTGAACAATGCAGAATTGTACTCAGCCACTGATTTGAAATTCTGGATCCTCAGGTGAGTCCACTCATAGCGAGCTCAAGGAAGAATCACCATTGTCTGGTGATTGTATCTGTTTCTCAAGGCATTCTAGAGAGCTAACAGATTTTCAACCATTAAGTACTCGCTCTTTAGTCCCTCATCAAGATGGCGGCGAATAAAGATCATGGCCTTCGCCCGATCTTGAGAGGATGAGCTGTTCTCTTCCCTGATGGTGTCTCCAAGATTCCTTGCTTCCAGATGGATCTTGGTATCCAGTACCCAGGTCAGGTAATTATTCTCGGTAATGTCCAGGGAAGCATAATCAAGCTTTGCCAAGTTCGCCATTTTTTTTTTCTGAAAGAAAAATGAGATGTGCAAGAACTTGCAATAATATGTATTCCTGGAGCAAAAAATAATCACAAGGCGACACGTGGATTTTTGGGTAAAAGAGGACAAAATTACCCTTGAGGCATACTAGGATTCCTACACGCGAGCAGCGGACAATCATCCCTCAACCAAGTCAAAAGTGCCCAAAGAAGGTAACAAATTCAAAGTTATCTCATCCATCCTCATCTTAGGTAATTACTTCATAACCTACAAATTATTCCACATAAATGGAGATTAATTGGCTAATTAATGGATTAATTCCTAATTAACCCATTAATCACCAATTAAATCACTCATTATACCAATTTATCACCCATTTAACCCCAAAACTAGTCAAAGGCCGGCCACCCCCTTAGCTTTCTACCTTTCCTATCTTTTTCCACTTTATTACCCAAATTAAATTAGTCAATTAATTCTATAACCCCCCATTTATTTCTTTCATGTTTAATTAGCCAATAAATTGGCTAATTAAACCAAAAATTCAACCAAAAAACACATCAATTGGCCGGCCACTTTCTCTCCAAAGTGGACCGGCCTAGTCCTATAAATAGGCTCCCATTTTCACCAAACACTCATTCCAACACTCTTGCAAAAATCCCAAAGTTCTCTAAACACTCTTTCTCTCTAAATTCTAACTTTGGCATCGGAGGTTCTTCGGCCAAAGGCCCCCCCCCCCATTCATCGTGGGCGCGTGAGGCTCTTGGCCTTGACCTAAGGTGTTAATTGTTTTGTAGGTGCAATTTTGTTCAAGATCAAGGAGGAAGAAATTTGCATCTACAAATCTATTACAAGGATCATGCATGGTTGTAGGTTAATTAATATTCTTGTATACATACATATATGATATATATATATATATATATATATATATATATATATATATATATATATATATGTAAGTATGCATCAGTCTGCTAATAAGCTAATTTGATAAATATTTGGATTTTTATTTAGAAACATATGTTCTTCAATCCAAGCCATTTAATCGATTTCTAATTTTGGGGTCAACTATTTATTGAAAACTCGAGGCCAATTAAATATATATATATATATATATATATATTGTTATAAATATGTAAAAGTTAGAGAAATAACCTTTTAGTGAATGGAGCGAAGCAGTTGTAAAATATCACACTGTAACTAAAACGTAAAGAGATGACAATTTAAGTGGGGGAATAGATACTGAAGTATTAATCTTTCTTTCTTCTATGTATTCTTTCTATATCCTCTGAAAGCATACGGAGTGCTCTATTTATAGAGCAACTCCAATCCTGATGCATTAACTTTACATTGAAATTTATAGCATCCGTTTTGAAAAATATGATCTTCTGCATCCCCAAAGTCAAGTTTAATTTACATGGGTATTGAAAATCTTTACCAAGGTACTGTGGGCATTCTCTAACCCACCAGCTTTTTCAACATATATATATATATAGGTACGCATCATCTGATAATAACATGTTTCTAAATGCTCAAGGTAATCATTATCTTGAATTGGTCAAAGCTCCAAAAGACTCCACAACAAAATTGTCGAACACTCTAATGCTTTAGCACATTCAATCACATATAGGGTTTATATCACAAATGGTCCCTGAAATTGACCCCATCAATCATGATGGTCCCTGAAATTGAAAATCGATCAATGTAGTCCCTGAATTTTAACTCGCGAATCAATGTCGTCCTTCTGTTAGTGTTCCGTCCAAATTAACACTAAAAATAGGTTAAAGAACCAATTTTTCATGGTAAAATGACCAAAAAAAGGTTAGAGAACCACTTTTTTTTGTTTTTATTTTAGTTTTAGCACCAAATCCATGAAAAAATGGAGAGAAAAGTGAAGATGGAAAAAGGAAAAGAGAGGTAGTAAGTAAAATTATAAGTAACATGGTTATTTTTGATCATTTTACCATGAAAAATTGGTTCTCTAACCTTTTTTTAAAGTTAATTTGGACGGAACACTAACAGAAGGACAACATTGATTCGTGGGTTAAAATTCAAGGACTACATTGATCGATTTTCAATTTCAGGGACCATCATGATTGTTGGGGTCAATTTCAGGGACCATTTGTGATATAAACCCATCACATATATTAAACATTAGCCCGTTCTATCAACTATATTTTTCTCTCAAGTGAGGCATATATATTATATGGCCCTTTATAACCAAATATATCTCGGGATACTAAACCTAGTTAGAAACTAATTTTTTTATTTCTTTTTTAGTTTTACATATATTAAAATAAACGGTTAAATGGGTACCCGTTTATAACCGCGGGTAATACCCATAACCGCCCATTTAAATTTCACGGGTAAACGGTTATACCCATAACCGTTTATTTATCTAAACGATTACCCATAACCGTAACCGTTAAATTTAATTGGGCGGATAACCGCGGTTACCCATAACCAATGGGTATTTGCCCATCCCTAGATCTAACAGAGGATATGACATAAAACCGAACGCAATGACGTTGATTTATATAGCCGACCCAACTTAGTGAGAAAAAGCTTTGTTGTTGTATGTAGCAGCCAACAACATTGTGAAAGAATTACATTTCGGTAAATCATCGTACAGAAACACACAATTAACTCACACAATATGCTTTCCCAAAATATATGAGATTTAGTTAAGAAACAAGGGCTGCCACTTTAGGCACCTCAACAGGAAACTCATGAATCTCATCGATCCAAGGGTTCTTCTCCTTAGCTGGTTTAACAGTCCTCAGCGCCTTCCACACTGCGCTGTTGCACTTGAACCCCGACCCGAACGCAATCTGCCACATCCGATCTCCCTTCCTGACTCTTCCCTTGGCCTCCGAGTAGGCCAGCTCATACCACAGTGAGCTGCTTGAAGTGTTCCCAAACCTGTAGAGCGTCATCCTTGAAGGCTCCATGTGCCAGTCACTAAGCTCAAGGTTCTTCTCGATCTCATCCAGCACCGCTCTCCCTCCGGCGTGAATGCAGAAATGCTCGAACGCCAGCTTGAAATCCGGGATGTAGGGTTTGATGTTCTTCATCTTGAACACCTTTCTTGCCACCAAAGTAGCAAAAAACAGGAGCTGTTCTGACATGGGTAGGACTATTGGGCCAAGAGTTGTGATGTTGGTTTTTAGGGCTTCTCCAGCCACAGCCATCAAGTCTTTTGAGAGAGAGACGCCGATTCTTTTTGTGTCGTCCTCTTTTTGGAATACGCAACTGTATGCTTTGTCGTCTGCACCCTTGTGAGTGCGGACAGTGTGCATGAGTTGGTACTTTGAGCGGTGGCGGTCAGAGGAGCGGTTGGAGAGGAGGATGGCGGCGCCGCCCGTTCGGAAGAGGCAGTTGGAGAGAAGCATAGAGCGGTCATTTCCAAAGTACCAATTGAGAGTGATGTTCTCCATGCTTACAACTAGGGCATAAGAGTTGGGGTGCACCTATTACACGTGTTAAGCACAAATTTAGACATGATTTTACCTAATTTAGTGTCAATCAAATAAAAAAAGTAACAATCAATTTAATTTGTTGTATCTCTTTATTTTTCTGTTCCAGGTGATCTATTTATTTTGGAAGAGGATCCTCTTTGGATTCACTAGGATTCCCACAAAGTAAAACCAAATGGGATCCAATTCCATTTATTTTGCCCTGCAGTAAGCGTACTTTTTATGACATCCCACATGCCAGCTAATCCCTACCTAGCATTACTCATTTATGAATGGTCTAATTGGTTGTTATAACATGTATTTATGAACACATGCATATTCATCAACCACTTTTAGGTGACATATTTACTTTTCACTTATAGTTCTCTAAATATTAAATTGCGCATTCCAAAATTTTATTCCAAAAAAAAAAAAAAAAAACTCCTAAAGAATGCACAATTAATATTTAAAGTGCCAATAATAGTTCTATGTTTTTTTCCGGTGGAATATATCTGTACAAGTGAGGTGTACGTCTGCATATGAATCTATTTGTCCACCTTGGAAAAAAAAAAGAACCTAGTTATCCGCATGAGAGTTTGAAAAATTGGATATAGGGATTGCTTTTGTAAGAAACACTTATGTTCACAAGTGCTTCGATTAAAAGTGGTAAGAATTCAAGTAATTCATGAAGAAGTATTTGACAGGTGTTTTTGTATTAAAACACTTCTATAATCCATATACACTTTTAACTTTTATGTCAAACGCAATCAAAAGCATTTTTAAACATTCTAAAAAGCAATCTTAAACATGCTAATAACATTTCTCTTTAACTTATAATCTTTAAAGGTATAGAAAGATGATTTAGTAATATTCCATTTATAACCTAGTGTACTAATGTGAATTGGTCATCATGTATTAAAACACAGGCATCCATAGTCGGTGATAGTTAAGAGAAATATTAGTTTAACTAAGCAAAAATTAAATACAAAAAGGCAGTGAAAATTATGAGTTTGTAACAAACCTGGAGAAGCTGCTTTGCCAGGTCAATAGAAATGAGGCCAGCACTGCAGCCCATCCCACCAAGGTTATAGCTCACAACGTTCCCCCTAAGTTTGTAGTGATTCACAACCATGGACGACAGAGACGGCGTCGGATTGAACAGGCTGCAGTTCACCACCAAAATCCCAATATCCTTAGGCTTCACCCCCGTCTTCTCCAGCAACTCGTCGATCGCTCCGAACATCACCATCTCCGCCTCCTTCCTCGCCTCCGCCATGCACGGGTTTGGAGGGACCCGGAGCAAGGCCTCAGGCATGTATGTGTTTTGCCCGAGGCCGGACCTCTCGAGAATCTTTTGCTGAAAAGCCAAGTTCTCGTCAGAGAAGCTGCCCGTCAGCTTCGACCTCTCCATGAATATCTCACGTGTGCACGTGCGGGCCGGCTCGGGCTTGTAGCATGCGAAGTTCACCAAATATACTTTTCTAGGGCGCGTGGTGAAGTATACGGTGGTTAGGAAAACCATGAGGCCCGAGCACAAGGTGACCGAGACGAAGTTGAACTTGAGCTGTTGCCACAAATGGAGGAAGTCTTCAACGGTGAGCGTCGAGAGGTGGGCAGAGGCCGCGGCGATGAGAGGGACTAGTAGGAGGTAGATGACGTTGGAGATTAAGTAGTGGTACCCTAGCTTGACATATTTGAGCTTCACTGATAAAAGAAAGTTAGGAAGCGCAGTTTTGCGACTTCCTGCTGACTCAGGTCCCGAGTTCGATTCTTCCTTCTGGTTCTGGCTTTGTACCGCCATGTTGGTCTCAGAAACACTACACGAATCAATCTCACAGAAGGGGAAGTTTTTCAAACTGTTTCTATGAGGGTTTGATGGAGAAATTGAGGAGTACTTATATGTATATATAATGTTTGATAGGAGAAGAGGAGGAGGAGGAGGATGGGATAGGAGGATGCAACCACCCCAACGAACTTTTAATTGTGAACCGCGGGGGGGCATTGAATGTTTGCCAACCGGGAAAATGGCGGACTTTCAGTGGGGCAAATTACCAAGGTTGACCTCTTTCTTGGCGAGTATTTGCTGCTTTGCCATTTGTAGCGGGGTCTATGGTAGTAGTATATGCGTACGCCGCACACCAGTGTACACATCATCGGTACACGTGTCAATTGATGCCATGGTAATCTCAATAACTTCTCACTCGTTGGTGAATAGGGATGGCAACGGGACGGATTGGGTTCGGATGTGCTATCTCCAAACCCGAACCCGTTTATTTTCCCCAAACCCGAACCCGTTGAATCCCCGAACGGGTTTTCCCTATAACCGAACCTGTCGGGTGATGGATTTTTGATCGGGGAACGGTTTTCCCCATTATGATATTTATATATTTATTTATATTATTAACTAAATGAAGAATATTAAAAAAAATTATTAAATAAATTGCTATTAGTAATACAATTGATACAATGCATCTAATAAATAATATTAAAAATTTATATTACTAAGAAAACATTTACACTCTTAAAAATTATAAGCATATAATTCCTATTATTAATGATATAAAAGTAAATAATTAATTTCATATTTAATAATGCATGATAATTAACAACCCATTTTCATATAATAAATATTTATATTTTTTTTATTTATAGATGAAATGGTTCGGTTTCGGGTATGGATTTGGGGCGGATACCCCAATAACCATAACCGAATCCAAAACCGAAAAATTTGCCCAACGGTTACCCATACCCGTAAAATACCCGAAATTTTGTACCCGAAACCTCGGTTACTTGCGGGGATCAGATTTGACGGGTTAAATTGCCATCCCTATTGGTGAACTAGTAGCTCTTCACCCTCCTAAATTTTTTTTTCAGGATAACTAATGAAAAAGGTTTGAAAATTTTGAATTTGAACGATAAGGACAAAATAAAGAGTAAAGTGAATAATATCAGGATTGACTTTTAAGTGTAAAAATATGATTTTTCGTTAAAGTGAACAGTACTAAGAACTTTTTGTTAAAGTTCCCAATTTTTTTAGAGCTCTTTTTATAGTATTAATGTTATTTTTGGCGAATATTTTTTGGTGTGATCTTTAATTTCTTTACCCATAGATGGACTGATTTTAACCGGCCAACAAGATCATTAATTATAGTGGTTACATGTAATAATTAAACCATGGGTACAAATTATAATGAATAAATAAAACATTTTTTTTAAAAATAATATTCACGTACATATGTACATTTATATGTTATGAACATACTTCTAGCACATTTGTGATTTTTAAAATTATTAGTAAATTGTAATTGGGATACTAGAAGATCATTTTCTTTTAAGATTGTGTAACTTGTAAGGCAAAGAATCATCCTCGGTTTACTATAAATAAAGGCACAAGTACTGAAACACACAAAATTCCTCAAGTCCTTCTCTCTTCGCCCTTTTTCCCACCTCTCTCTTTCTCTCAAATAAAATAGTCCATAAACATTATATAAATTATAATCATATACACTGTTCTAAAAATCTCCGCCTAGGCGCTAGACGGCTGGTCACCGCCCCGATTAATGCCTAGACGTTTGAAAATTAAGAAATGGAGCCTAGACCCACTGAGCCACCCGCCTAGACTGCCTAGGCACCCGCCTAGCCCGCTAAGACCCACCTAGGTTGCGACTCACTTAAAGATAACTTTCATTTTGTTTTTTATTTTATTTTCCAATAAATTGTAAGAGACTTATTGAATACTTAAATGAACACACATTATATGTTTGTTTCCTATGTTTTCATTATGTTCTAATAGCTCATAATATATATGTCATTCTATTTTGTAGTTTATGATGAAATTGTATATATTTGAAGTATAAATAGACACTTATTTACACGAAATATACAAGATTTAATTAAATCCGTCTAATCCGCCTGCCTAGGCCCAGCCTAGCCGCCTAAGCGCTAGACCCTAGCCCGCCGCCCGATTAGCGCCTAACTTCTTTTAGAACCTTGATCATATGTACAGATAATACATGCATTTTTTCATTGTTTTTTTTTGTTTTTTTTTTTGTTTTGATGAAATATTTTTTCATAGGGTTAATTACACTTCTTCTTCTAGAAGTAGGGATATAGTGCGACACTGATAGAATTGTAAAACCATACAACTCGCGCAAATTACATGCAAACTTCTTCGTATTTCATGCTCACGTTTTAAAAGTTTTTTCGGTTAGTTCAAGTGAAGAGAGAGCGAAAACATTGTTAGAATTAAGTTATATTCTTATTTAAAATCTTTTAAGAGAAGGGATTTCATTTCTTTCAAAAATTAAGGATTAGTGATGAGACTTACACCACATCAAATTTTAACAATCTGAAGTGTTTATTTTGTAAGTCTCATTTCATAGATTCTTCTTACAAAAATACAATTCAATCATAAACCATTTGTGTATTTAATTGTCACCATGATATTTCAATGTTTCTCGGAACATAGTGTTCGTCAATTTATCTGAACTAAATTAAATGCCTCAAATATTTTTGATTTGGCTAATATTTTGAAAGGATGATTCATGAGGTGCAATTTAAAAATAGATGGTTCGGATAGTTGAAGTTGATATAGTATAGGCCCACAACTAATCCCTATATTTTGAACAACTAATCCCTTTCCTTAAATGCCGGTTTATATAATTGCATCAACAAAAAAAAAATGTAATGCTAGGTAGACTAAATTTGCAAACTAAATGATGTTTCACCAATAAAAAATAGGCATGTTAATCAACACTTATGAAATGATTTAATCGTAACTTCCATGTCATTTAATTTACAAAGTTTAGTCTCCCCAACATTACCAAAAAAAAAAAAAAAACAACAATCACATTACATTTTGAATTACATTTATAATACGGGATAATCCTCCATGTTTTATCGCAGGCATTGCATAATTTGCATTACTTGACATAAAAATGACATACTCACACATAAACCACCAGATAATATCAAAGTGTTCTCAATAAAAATTGAAATCAAAACCTACTTTGACAAAGCGCAGAGAGAGGAATACCACGAGTTACTTCACTCGGACGTTGGATATTCAGGTTCAAAAATATTATTCTTACCTTCTATTGTAAATTATTTGTATATTCTCTCTAGTAAAAATAGAACTCACACATGCTGGTGAACCCTACTTTATTAAAGAAATAGTACAAATAGATAATAAGTGTTTGGACTAGTGTTTGGACTAATATTTGGACTTTGGGCCTTGGAAGAAAGGCCCAGAATGAAGGTAAAAATGGGAGTTTTGCCTGAAGCCCAGTGGCAAGCCCAGACCAAATTCTCAAGGCAAGTTGACGGCTCCCCATTAATACATAGACCACAGGCCTACAACCAGGTAGGACAAGTGATGGAGACCCGCCAGCTGCAGCCAAAAAGTACTTTACAATGGCAGTACCAGTAAATAACCAGCGATTTGTTAACCTCCAGTGGCTTTGGGGCAGGGATCAAACCGCCAACAGTCGAGCCAATTTGTCTATAAAAGGAAGAAGAGGGTCCAGAGACAAGAACACTCAACCAATCAAACAAACATACAACTTGTCTCTCTCAGTCAAGCCAAACTACCCAGAAAGCTGTGCCTTTCTCAGACTCTGCTTCCCTTGTAGCCGTAGAATTCCCAAAATAGAATAACCTCCTCTTGTGTAAAAGCTCTGCTACCTTTCTCCAACTGTTGTAGTATCGATTTCCTCATATAGAGTAGTTCACCTTCGTTCCCTTTAGCGCTTAGAAACCTTTGTAATCATAAAGAAGAGAAGCTGCATAAGATTCAACCTTGCCTGACAAGGTTAAATCTTGCCCGACTCTCTTTGTGTTGTCTTTTAATCAGTAGATTTAGCTTTATAATGTATTCATCAGCATATATGCAAGTCATTTCTAAACCCTTATCTGTTCAAAGCATGATAGGATCTCAGATCTAATGTCATCATTATCGCAAGAAGATAAAAACGGACTATAACTCATGATTTGATCAGATCTGTCTATCATCCTTCGAGCATACAAGTTAGATAAAAGTCCTTGATCTCAAGGAAAAGAAAAGAACTTAATGTAGACTTAACCCATCTACGACAATCCTTTGATAAACAAGAAGTTAAGATAACTTGGGGCGCAAGTAATCGACTTAAACCAACTTACCAACTTGTTCTACATTTGCCATATAAGAGATTGCAGTAGCACACCTCCGCATATAGTTAGTTTTGACTGTGAGCCTCAAGTCCTATACCTAAGGCCCCACAAGGGCACCTTTCAGGACTAACTATAAGCTCATATTGAAGCCTCTTACAAGCAGGAGCCCGATGACCAACCAAAGTGCCAATCCCTAGGGGAGCTGTGTGCCTGAGCCAGGAACCTCCGCCACCCAGGATTTCTTGCCTGAACATAGTTTTGGCACGCCTGGTGGGACACAATCTTGTATGCCAAGAAGACGAAGGAGAGAACAAACCTTTAGCCAGGGGGAAAAACAAAAACAACCCTAGTACACACCAAGAAACAACATGGCAGGTCTCCCTGAAAAGTTGCAGGGATCTGTTTTGACAGAAAGTTCAAACTCCTCTAAAAAACCAGAAGGAAGGGTCATAAATGAAGACCTGCAAGCTACCATGATGGCTGTTCTAAGAAGCATAGAGAAAAGCTCTCAGAATATGGAAAAAAACTCTCATAGTATGGAGAAAAACTTTCGGGAGGCAAGAGAGGATATAAGCAGACTCTATTCCATAACTGGAAACTTACAAAGAAAGCTAGACCTGGAGTACTCTACTCTGGAAAAAGATCATGCTACAGAAAAGATGAACGAACCTAGTCCTGAGAAAAGGCCAGTTGTTCCTATTTTTCCTCTCCTTGAGGAAATGAGGGATAAAGAAAAAAAATAAGCTGGGTCCCAGAGCTGATCAGCCAGTGTTGGAAGAAACCCTAGAAGCAGAATTGCAAGACCCGCTGTTTTCACCTAATAATAGCGGGCATAACGAGCAAGAAAAGACTAAGTATGTGATGCCCCTTCTAATCGGAGAAACCAGTGGCAAAGGCAAACCTGTCAGAACAGACAAGCCCCTTTCGTATAGGCCCCTGCCGTTAACCAAAAAAGGAGGGGAAGCTAAATGGAGACAACCCGAGCCAAAAAGGGAAGCCTCATCGGGCAACGATCGTAGCCCAAGATGGAAAACTCCTTACACCCTATATGACAATATAGCCAACCAGCAACTCAGAGATGAGGTAGCTGAGTTGAGAAGAATGATGGCAAGGAATGTTCAGCCACAAGCTTGCCCGCTGTTCAGGATTGCTTATCAAAAGCCCTACCCGAAGTTTATTGACGAGCAGAATCTCTTTCCCATCAACTTCAAGATGCCCGCATTCCCGAGATTCAGCGGGGAGGACAACAATATGTCTTCCAGGGATCATATCTTCAAATTCTCCAACCACTGTGTGGCTTTTGAAGATAATCCCAACTATAAAATGTGGTTATTTGGGAATTCACTGGTAGGCTTGGCGTCTCAATGGTACTCTCTGTTACCTCCAAACTCCGCAAATGGAAATGCTTTCCATGAGTAGTTTTACAGAATGGAACCAGAAATGACCATCAACGATCTAGTGGAGGTAAAAAAATATGAGCATGAATCTACTGAAGACTTCATTATGAGGTTTAGAAAGACAAGAATGAGATGCCAATTTCCTATCAATCATTTCCAACTTATAGCTATTGCCCAGAAAACCTTGAGACTGCCTTTGAGGAAGAAGTTTTACGACACGCAGTTTAATGAGCTGCAAGAGTTAGTAATTGCTGCTACCAAGTAGAAGAAGTTGTTAAATGAAGAACAACAATTAAAACACTCCTCCAAAACACAACCTTTTTACAAAAATAAAGCTGCCATTCACCAAGTGGGATTTGGAGGAGAGCTAGAGGAGGATGATGACCATGGGAGAGGAGCAATGGATATGTGTGCAACAGAAATGACCACTCCCTTTAAACCTTTAATAGTGAAAGGTTTAGTCCAACCAATCAAAGATCAAAAGGTGGTAACGAATGATGGGGGGTTTGTCCCTATGAAGTCTCCAAAATATCAAAATTACTCTTTTGACTTAACCAAGGCCGAATAAATTTACGAAGAGCTGGTACGGGCAAAGGTAATTATACCCGACAGTACTAAAAAGCTACCTAAGCCCGATGAGTTGAGAGGAAAAAAGTATTGTAAATTGCACTACACCTTCAACCACTCCATCACCAATTGTGTCCAATTCAGAGATTGGATACAAGATCTTATTGTAAAAGGGCAGCTGTTACTGGAGAAACATCAAGCCAACGTGATGATCGACACAGATCTTTTCCCCGAAGCTCCTATATACATGATCAATTTAATGTGGGCCGAGATAAAAGAAACGGGAACCACCTGGGAGATAAAAGCGGAATAGAAAAGCCCATGGAGGAAACTCTAAGGCTGCTCGAGAAATCCAAAAGTAATCTTAATAAAGGGAGTAATTCTGGCAAAATACCAAAGCAAGAGATAGAATTTTTTTTTAAAAAAAAGGGGGTATCATTACATGAGAAAAGTACAGAAGAGTTTTAGTCCAACAACTTTACATCTACAGCCAAAGCAATTACTTCAGAAAAGTAAGTTTGCATGATGGTAAAGATACGGTTTGGCTCTCCTAAGCACATGTGGCTATTGATAGGAGCATATTTATGCGACTTAGTTAGCTTGTTTTCTTGCATTTAATTAGCTAAATTATGTTAATTATAGTGTTTAAAGTTATTTTCTTGCAATTTCAGGTTCTAGTGTCAAAGTATGCAAAAAGAAGCAATTTGGAGCATTCTAGAGCATTTTTGGGCCAAGATTGGATAGTGCAAGCATGGAGGCAAGTAGATGGACGAATTTGAAGATTAAAAGGCTTGAAATCAGTTAGAAAGATGGAGGAAAGAAGTCAAAGACAAAGAAGATAAGAAGTTAGCAAGAAATAAGGAACCTTATCCAAAACATTATCCTAACAACCTTATCTTATCCTAACCTTATCTTGCCACGTTTCTAGCCACAAAAGGAAGCCCTTATCCACTCCTACATATATGCCGTGTATGCCTTCTAGAAGGACAAGTCCTAGCCGCATCTTTCCTTGCCATTGTCTTTGCTTGCCGCACAATGCATTGGATTTCCTACCCTTATCTGATTTTAGCACACCTAATTCAGCAAGGAGTCCCAATTCCACACCCTTTTGAGGTTGCCGCACCTATTTCCCTTTTCTGGAGGGATTTGGTTCATTTAATTCTCCTAAACCTCAAGGATTCTGATTTCTAGAAGGGTTGGGAGTCCAAAACCTAAGCAAATCACCTCTCAACCGTGCCTTGCCCTCTCATATATATATACATGCCTTTGCCGCACAACATCTCTCCCCTAATCGCCAAAACATCACACCACACACACCATACAATTCTCTGCCGCAGCCTTCTCAAATTCCAGCCATTCCACCACCTTCCACAACCCTTGCCGCTACCCACCACCCATCCAAACCACTTCCATACACTCTTAGCCACCTGTGCCGTGCCCTAGCAAGGAGGAAGGAGAGGAGGTGAAGCCTTGGACAGCGCTGCACCCAATCTGGATTGCTGGGCGTTCTTAGGTGTATTCTACCTTATGTTTTCGATGTTTAAATTAATTTTCCTTTGTCTTGCTGTAATCATGAGAGGCTTAACTCGTTTCTAGCTAGAGGCTACTTTGAAACCATGATTTTATGTGCGTTATGAGTTGATAAATTTCAGTTACAGATTCTTGAATTATGAATTCAATTGGCTTAACTGTTTAAATTAGAACTTATTTGTGTTTGTTGATTGAGGGTGCACACTTAATTTGCATGCATAAATCTGATGCTAGAATATAAGTAAGTTTCACATAATCGTTACAAACTTATGTTCACAAGTAGTAAAGGTTGTTGGTACGATCGTGTTAAGTCCAATTCTTGGCGTGAATAACATGATGTCATAGTTATGAATGCCTCGTCAATGCTTATGATTCTCATTGAACGTAATGATCTTTGATTGTGTCTCTATTATGATGTCATGTAGGGAAATTGATGAGAATAATTTGGTTGTAGATGCGTTGTCCATCCAATTCAATGAAATTAGGAGAATCTGAGGGTTAATTAGTGAATGACACGGTTAATTTGGGGCATTGTCATTCATGATTTAATGAAAACGTAACTGGAAGTCGAGTCATATGCATATAAATCATGTGTGGATAAGGAAACCTCTAGCTAGTCCATCATCCATTCCAAAACCCAATTTTGTTCAAATCTGTCTAGTTTTAAGTTTCTGTTTGTTTTAGCTTAGTTTCACTCTAAAATCAATCCCCCTTCACTTGTTTGAGTCAAATTAGTTAGAATTTGTCAATTTGTGTGTTTTTGTGTGTTTGAGTCAAGTTTATTTCAAATTCGTCCAATTGAGTCATAGGTTCTGTTTTGAGTTTTTAAGTTGTTTTTAAGCTGTTTTGAGTGTCTAGAATCTGTTTTGAGTCATACTAGTCTAGTTAGAGTCTTTTGAGTTTTGTTTTGCTTATTTGAGTCTAGTTAGGTGTTTTAAAGTTTGTTTTGATATTTTTGAGTTAGTTTGTGTTAGATTAGCAAGCTCTCCTAATCCCCGGCCAAGAACGATCCCTACTTATACATTTACTACAATTGATAAAAAGAGGGTTTAATTTGGGTGCTTAACTATAATCACATCAGCTATTCACGAGTTGATCCCTAGAATCTTCAATCTCATGAGAAGTCTTTTCCATCTCTTCGACTTTTTGAGAAAGGCGATCAGTGAGGATCGCTTTCTCAGCTTTCAACGAAGATTATTTCTCCTCCAGTTGTTGAATCTCGGAATCAACCACTAAGATCTTTTCCTCCATCATCGTCCCTTCCGCCACCAGTTGCTGAAGAGTGGCAGTACTCTTTAAATGTCTTTCATGAAAGCATTTCAGCCTGTTGGATGAGCGCTCCGCTTTCTGATGTTGATCCCTCAAAGCCCGCAGATTCTCAAAGAAATTCAGAAATGACTGATATTGTGCTTTGGACAAGAACTGGGCTTGGTGAAGGTCCGTGACAGCCTTTTCTGCATCAAAGAGAGCCTTGAGGTTGAAAGAGGCAGTAAAGTCCTTTTTCGTCAAGTCTTTGAAAACCTGACGAGCATGTTGGAATGAGGGGAATTCAGAAAATACTGAAGAAGATTGAAGTTTGCTTTTTATTTGCCCGAACTTCTTCACCAGATCTGGCAAATTCGGCACTGAGAGTGATGAGGATGTGCCTTGAGTACTTTCGGCCACAGGAGTAGGGGCAGCCTTAGTTTGGGGAGTCGAAGGGACATCAGGAGCAAGAGCAGGACCAGGAGCTGGAGTAAGTACGGTTGCCATGGAAGTTTTAGGTTGTTTGGCCGTGGACTCAGGATTGAAGACTCCTGGGCGGTCAAGGATCGAAGAAGGGCGAGGAATATCTCTTTTGTGAACCAAAGGCGGAGGAAAATTGCCCGAGCCATCACCAGAACCCTGTTACGAACAAGACCGTCCAAGTTAAAAGGGGAACTATGCAAGTTAAAAGAAGACAAGTAAGACTTGCCCGAGTAGAGCCCGGCGCTTCAGAGAAAGATGGAAGGGGAGTTACTTCCCCTGATAATTGAGGCTCCCTATCATGACTTATTAAGGGAGGAGAGGCACTGCCCGATCCTTCAACGGAAACCTATAAAAGTGAAGGTGTGAGTTAATGTTCAACCCGTGAAGGAAACCAACAATGCAGAAAGTTTGAAGGATGAGAGACCTGGAAAGAAACTTGAGTAGAAACTGTCTAAGGAGCTGGCGGTCGAGCCAATTTGTCTATAAAAAGAAGAAGAGGGCTCAGAGACAAGGACACTCAACCAATCAACAAACATACAACTTGTCTCTCTCGGTCAAGCCAAACTACCCAAAAAGCTGTGCCTTGCTCAGACTCTGCTTCCCTTGTAGCCGTAGAATTCCCAGAATAGAATAACCTCCTCATGTGTAAAAGCTCTTCTACCTTTCTCCAACTGTTGTAGTATTGATTTCCTCATATAGATTAGTTCCCCTTCGTTCCCTTTAGCGCTTAGAAACCTTTGTAATCATAAAGAAGAGAAGCTGCACAAGATTCAACCTTGCCCGACAAGGTTAAATCTTGCCCGACTCTCTTTGTGTTGTCTTTTAATCAGTAGATTTAGCTTTATAATGTATTCTTCAGCATATATGAAGTCATTTCTAAACCCTTATATGTTCAAAGCATCATAGGATCTCAGATCTAACGTCATCATTATCGCAAGAAGATAAAAACGGACTATAACTCATGATTTAATCAGATCTGACTATCATCCTTCGAGCATACAAGTTCGATAAAAGTCCTTGATCTCTAGGCAAAGAAAAGAACTTAATGTAGACTTAACCCATCTACGACAATCCTTTGATAAACAAGAAGTTAAGATAACTTGGGGCGCAAGTAATCGACTTAAACCAACTTGTTCTACATCTGCCATATAAGAGATGGCAGTGGCACGCCTCCGCATATAGTTAGTTTTGACTGTGAGCCTCAAGTCCTATACACCTTTCAGGACTAACTATAAGCTCCTATTGAAGCCTTTTACAAGCAGGAGCCCGACGACCAACCAAAGTGGCAATCCCTCGGGGAGCTGTGTGCCCGAGCCAGGAACCTCCGTCACTCGGGATTTCCTCCCCGAACAATAAGTGTAGCTACTAGTGGAGCCAAGGTGGGTGCAAAGAAGAGAAAAAATGGAAAAAGACATTGCTTTGGTTTTTTGAAGAATAAAGAAAATGAAAGGCTGATGACTTTGGTCTTATAATGGGAGAAAAGACAAAGCCTTTTGTTATGCCTTTTGGTTTTGAACAGCAGAAGAGGGAAGAGCTTTTTGTCGACAGCTCCAATTTGTGAACAGAGGAGAGAGATGAAAGCCACATCAGGGAGAGCATTCGGTTCTCCCACTGAAAAAGAGCGCGGTCGAGTCTACCATTTTGAGAGAGAAGTAGACACAAAGAGTGAGAAACATGGGGCACTATTTAAAGAAGGCAATAGTTGCTGCTTTAGTGCTCTTTTTGGATTGCTTTATTTTTTTGCTGTCCTTTAAGCAATCACTCATATTGGTGCTAGAGAAATTTGTTATGTATTTTCATATTCTCTACTTGTTCTTTGTTAGAGTGAGAGTTATGGGTGTATGTGGGATTTGAGATTTGAGTTTGAAATCTATTTTTAAATGAAAGTACGATCGATTTTTGAAAGTTATTTCTTGGCTTTGCCATTTAAATGTAGCACTTCAAACAATTTAGGATACGTTTTGTTATTGGCACTTCAAAAAGTTTAGAGTGTTACTATGCCCACCTGCTCTCTTATCTCTCAACTCAACTTATTTTGTCACCCACCATTAAAAATATAAGTAACGAAATACCATCTCCACACCCACCATTATTCCTAAAATAACCTTAATCTTATAATTTTTTTGAACTTTTTCTACCACCCACCTAAAATAACCTAAAGGTAAAAACAACGGCAACCCAGCGCACAACCATCCCCCCTCCCCAAAAAATCCCAGCACCTGCAGATCTCAAACCATCCCCTAACACCCAGAACCCACCCAATCTCAAAGTTTGCAGAACAACCACAAATCCATTTTTAGTTGCCGAATTTTAATCAATATGGCACACTCTCGACGGGGGGCAATTTTAGGGTTCTTATTTTTAGCATTTTAAATTTTAATTTTGGGAGTTTTAACGAAAAGCCCGCGGTACTGTTCACTTTAACGAAAAACCACATTTTTACACTAAAAAGTCAAACCTGATACTATTCACTTTACCCTTTATTTTGTCCTTATCGTTAAAACTCAAAGTTTTCAAGCCCTTTTCATTAGTTTTCCTTTTAATTTTGTTTAGAAGTCTTTGTGTAGGTCCTTCAAGGTCATTTTGCAAGAGGGAAAATTTGTCAACAAAATGTTTAAGTTATAGTTGAGAAAAATAAGACAAAGGGATGAGTTTAGCAGCACTAAAAATTTATTGTGCATTCCTCATAATTATATTTTTCTTTAAACATTAAAATTTTTAATGTACAATGAGGTTTTGGAGTGGCAAGCATAAAAATAGTACCTTTTAGGACAATCTCATTTGTGTTGCAGTCTTATTAGATTAGGAATGTTATTGTGTAAATCCTAACATATTTAGGATATCATTATGGGATTCTATCATATCTCTTAGACTAGATATTATCTTATTAGAGTTGTAATCGTATTGGGTGAGGAATTTACATTTCCTACCACTATAAATAAAGGCAGAATGGGATGGAATAGAACACACTTCTCAATTACACATCTATATCTTTTCTTTCTATGCCTCTGCACCCCCTATCTCTTGCCTCCTTAATTGTTCAGTAAATTATGCCTACAACACATTATCAACATGCTCTTGACGCTGCGCTAAAGAAAATTTGATCTTCAATAAGGGGAGTATTACGTTTTAATCATTCTTTTTATGATTAATTTATTATTTTATTAAATGTACATGCTATTGATTCAATTTAATTTTTCTATGTTGAGCGTGATACAACGTATTGGAGATGGAATTTCGGCTTTCCGAAAAGGCTCTTCTACAAAATTCAAAGGCTCAATTGTTTTTTTCCAATCAAGTTCTATTAAAATAAATTAAGATATTTGAAATGACCATGAACCATGAAAACATTCCCCATGATGCATGAACCATGAAAACATTCCCCATGATGCATGAACCCCCTACATTTATATTTTCCTTCCGTTATATATATATATTGCATATGTTTTCATATAATTGTCAACATATATATACATTCATGCATTACACAATTATAAATTCACTATGTGGAAATTGAAAAAGAAAAAAAAGGGGAAAAACACACGTGAGCAGCTCCTGAAGCTGTGCCACACCGTCAAGCCAAAAGAGTCAGCAGTTCTTGGCCCAGAACCCAGAGAAACAACATCGCTCGACGTCATCTCCTACCATAGGACTCGCCGCCTCTAATATATCATCGTCTGCAGTCGAGCGACATAGGGCTGCACCACGACCTGTTGGAAGTATGCTCACAAAGCCACTCATTTGATGTAATAGCTTTTTGGAATACTTATTGTGTTAAACTATTATATGTTTAATGAAGGGCAAAGCTTATTGTTAATCACTATTTATTGTATTATGTGTTTAAGCAATAAGGGAATCCAAGGAATGTATTTAACCTAAGAGAGAAGTGATCTAAGTAAGTTAGATTAACGAGACCTTTCTCTTATGTTTGTTCCTAAAACGTTCCTAGCCATAGGATTGCCAATTGGGCATTGACAATCCGCTAAGGTTGGTATGTGTTATGTTAACTCAACGGTGAGTATGACTAGTCTCAAGTCATTTAGTGTTGGACAGTGAGACAAACACATATGTTCTCAAAAGGTAATCGAGTACACTGAACCACGATCAAAAGAGAGTTCCAACATACATGTCATGTAAGAACTCGTAAGTTGCAATATGCAAAGTAGTCCTTTGACATGAGGCATCATAGATGTCTAATGGTTAGGTCCTTGATCTTTGATCATGTTAAAGGCATTCTATCGAGAGTGTCCACGACATTGTTGGGGTCAAGCTATCTAGTCATGTAGGCATATGAATGCACAACAAGGGATCTCTAACCTTCCATGGTGGAGGGAGAATACTCTGAGATATGATTCGGGAGTCTTTGGCCAAAGCAAACGAATATCACTTAGGAAGTTTGTTCCAAATCATATTCAATTGAATCATATAGAGAAGTATCACATTGGATAGTAGACATGAAACAAACTATCACTCAAACAATGTGATTAAGAGTATTGTATTAGAGAATGACCGTATTGCATTGTAATTGTAACTGGATAGGTTCTCCAACGACTTCTACTTAGCTTGGGTAGCCATGACATGCTACTAGATGTCACTCATGGTTTGTGGAAGCCCTGAAGATTAACAATCACTAATCTTCATCAAAGGAAGAATTGAAATGTTGTTTCAATTCACAATCGATCATTAAGAGTAACAATCGCCCACTACCTCACTAAATGGAACTTAATGGATCGTACACCAAGTAAGGATGAATGTGAAGATATAAATGAGATGGATAAGCAATTAAATAGTTTAGTTTTTGGTCCACAAGGCCCATTGAGTTTAGGTTGTGTGACAACTAAAACTAAATGGAAATTAACCCAAAAACAAAGTCAAAACTGGCCTAGGGTGAGTGGTAGCCAACTTGGGTTAATTGCAAGTGTGCCACTCACATGTGAGGTGGTATAAAGGCAACTTTATAGCCATTCTCTCACTAGGGTTTTCTTGAGGCAAAGAAGAGAAACTTTTTCTCTCTTTTTCTCTATATAGGCCGGCCACGTAGGGGAGGGATAGCTAGCAATCTTTCTTCCTCTAAGTCATCCATTTCATCTTCACACCTCATCCTTGGTGTGGAGACTTAGAGACACCAAACCTTTGGTGTTCTTGGAGATCCTTTCCTCACATCCTCAAGGAGCAAAGGAGATTCAAAAGGAAGAAAATCACAAGGAAGATTCAAGGAGCTAGGAGGTGACTTGAAGGCCCTCCACTTGGGTGAATCCCTTGTGTAAACAAGGATGAGCTTAAAGGGTAATGAATCTCAAAATCCTTCCTTCTCTTGAATATTGTTAAAGAGTCTTGTGGTTCACCATTCACTAGGCTCTGAAAGTCATGGTTTTTAAAATTGTTTTTGAATGCATGCCTACTTTAAAGTGTTATTAGTTTGCATATGTGTTCAATTGTTCTCACATGTTCTTAGTTAAGACAAAAATTTTCCTTCAAGCACGACCTACTATTGCCCACCAGCGCACGAAATTGTTCCCGACGTCTAAGTCTCAAAAATTCCAGAAGAAATCCGACCCAGTTTTGGAGACCCACCATGATTTTCACATTGAAAATCTCACCTCCGTTGTGAAATTTTGGTTCCTATTCGAACCTCAACTAATGCCGGCTCGTTTTCCAGCTTGATAACATCCCTATTTGTGGCAACGCCGTCGAGCATCTCCAGCCATCTCACACCCAGATATGATGGGTTTCCCTCTCAGGACACTGCAGCCCTTTGGGCCTGCTATCATTTGGCCCTAAGCCCAACTGGGCTTATCTACTTTCTTTCTCTTTTTTTCACGGACCAAGCCCAATTGGGCATCCCTAATTGATTTGGCCCGCAACCCAGCTTGGGCTGGGGTTGCCCACAACAGATTTAAGCCTTTTTTTTTTTGGGCTACCTCCTAATTAACCTGCAGCCAACATGATTTCTATGCATAGGCCTAAATCTTTATATTTTTTTTGCTTCTACGATCGACCCCGAATGGTCTCGCTCTATTGAATTAATTAAAGTGACCAGCAGTCCATTAATCTAACAAGACATCCAAAATTATTGGCCTGAAGCCCACTTTTGGACATTACCGATTCAATATTTTATTTCTTTTCTTCGAATCGCTGACTCCCTTTCATAGTCCCGAAGCACTCACACTTAAGTTCCTGAAGCAACCCAAATCCACTACACTTAGTTGTATATTGTATTCTATGTTCTTACAGGTACCTCCTTTTGTGAACCAGAAGTTCATAACTAAAATCGAACCTGTAGTTTCAAATTTAGTGCTTTTGCAACCCGAAGTTTTCATAAAACAATACACCCATGCAAACTCGACGTTTTTCATGTAAACCATGTCTTAGAACCCGAATGTTCTAACTTTGATGCTTATGGATATCTTATTTCCATAGCACCAATCATAATCTTGTTCCCTCCAATCAGTGGATTGTCGAACCATAACAAGTTCGATTTCACTGATTTGGAGGTTTCTTGACCGAAAATACTTTATGTGGGTACATGACGTGAATCTCCACTTAACTATCACGAAGCTAAGAAACAATTGAAGCCAACAATGACATAGAAGAGCTGAATAAGCTTATGCCATGATCTTCATTCGAAGACTTATGCCCGAAGCATTATAAACAAAAGTACATCCTGAACGAGGATCCCATGGCTCTTTGGCTCGCTCCTACGAACTATCTAATCATGAAAATATTGCCTGCAACACATCATGATTACGTCCATGAATAAGTACGATTCTGAAGTTTATAAATCCAATCGAATTTTGACTAGAGAATACTTTTCTCGTCCTTCCATTTTTCTAACTCGCTCCTGAAGCGATAATATAAAAAACGAAAGTTTACCAAAATTCTTGGATCTGATTACTACAATAAATATGAGACCCGACCCAGTTCGGTCAAGGCCTATCGAATGGTGATTCCTAATTTCGACTAGGGCCCATTGAACGGTATTGCTCTACTTCGGCAGAGGTCTACCAAACAGACTCCTCCAGCTTTGGTTGGAGGCCTCCCGAACCCAAGTCTAGGTCTGTATCTCTTACAATCCAATTTCGAGTTTGTTTTTACAACATATGGTAGAATCAAGGTCTGCCAAGGTGTGGCATCATGCTCGAAGCTTGATCCTCGGAACCTAAGGCCTAAAACTTCAAGAATTAGGCATATTGTTCCCGATCCTCAACCCTACAAAATCTACTTCTGTCTCGATGGAATAGATAATTGGTTATGCACCTATTTGTGCCTATATCATTGTTGTTGAGGGGTACCATTCTAATAGTCACTATGTGAGACTAATTTTGCTCTACCAAACATCGTTGAAAGAGAATGGATAGCCTTGTAGGCCAAATCCCCTTAGTAAACCATTTACGTTGTGAACATTTTTCTATGTTCTTGGATTTAAGGTTGGTGTTTATTTTAGTTATGGATAACCTTATCAATATTGTCCTCAAATATGAGTTAATTGAATCATGTTTCTTAATATATGTGACAAAATTCAATGAAACATGTGATTAGGTAGGAATGTGAGGAAGTTAGTTGTCTGGATTATTGCAATACTACACATACTAACTTTATACCTAAATGACATCTCTAGTAACGACTTCAGGTCTATCCAACCTGATTAAGAGCATTGGCACGCTGATTATAGATACTTTTATTTTGGTTGATGAATCAACAAACTGGTCACATGTTTGTCTACACATATTGCTGCTAAACTTCCTGGCTGATTATAACGGTTCACCACCCTAATTATCCCATAAAGTCTGGAAGACTGGATAATGTCAAAGAGTTTATATCGAAGGTTTTTTATAAGTTGGCATGTATTTTGGATTTATAATTGAACATCGAATTCCTATGTTCACCTTAAAATAGCCTTGCAAAGTGATCATAAAGGGCAATATAAATGATCGCCCGAACCTTGGTGAATGCACAAAGCTTTCGGTTTCTACCTAGGGCTATGCAATCTTGTACGCAACTATGTTGGTCCACCTTAAGGCCCATTGCCGCCCAACCTATTAGATGTTATAGTTGGTTACTGGGTACGAACTTGACGTTTCGTACTTACGCATTTGGGTATACATTCCATGTGCCAAGTTGCGCCGCCGTAACGTACCAATATGGGTCCTCACATAAGGATGTGAATCTTTGTCGATTACGATTCTCCTTCACACTAGCCTTTTTATAGCCCTTGCACGCAATCTCTTTACCGCTTATTTTGTGAATTGTCATTTCAATGAGACAGTCTTTCTACCGTTAGAGGGAGATAAGAGCGTCAAACGTTCCTGTAGAATGACGTGAATTTGCGTGAACGTTGCCCACTATGTCTCATCTCAATCCTCGTACCGCACAAGTGTGATAAGCAAGTGCGATATATTCTAGCTTTCAAAATGTTGCTCCAGACGCATTCCTCTTATCTAGCTAAAGTGATGAGATCTTATACCAGCTACAAACATGCCTACAAGGATAGACGTACTTAACAGATGTCGAGTTAACATCCTCCAAAGATGTGCCGCCCCTAAATAACGGTTTGGCCGCCCTTGTTGGACGGTTTGGTACACCGTCAGATAGCCAATCAATCTATCTCGACCTGAAGCACGACATATCACTTGGTTCATATGATTCACTTCCCTAGAAGAGGAACATCACGACACAACATGAATCCACACTTGATCGCTGTCTCAAATCATTTCCATCTCATGAGATTAATCCGGATTATTCCCGAGACTTGAAGCTCTTGGTCTAGTATACTAGTTTGGATGAGATGCTGGAATTGGATTATCATCGATAATGTTTTCACTTATATAGTAGCTACTGACTTAAATGAAAAGTGACGGTATTGAATCGTATTTTGTTGATTAGTGACAACGTAGAACTGATTGGACAACCGAAATCACAATCCAGGTTAAATTCTTTACCAAAGTGTGTTTAGACCTATCGTTCCTACACTGCCCAAAGTAACCCTGTTGTGTTACTAGTGGGAAATGAAGCGCAATGAGATGAATAAAATAGTGCAATATGATGCATGCCTTACGACGCAAGGTCTCTATCAAACGCCTTGTGATTGATTGCAACATTATGAAATGTGGTTAGTGTTTCTTCATAGGGATATTGATATGGATATTTACATGTAAGTTCACGAAGAATTACATGGACTTGTTCAAATAGTTCCAAACCATGGAACACCCTCTTAACTTGTTTGAGGCGTTCATTTACAGGTTGAAGCAATCCAACAGATGTGGTATACCCGTCTAAGTGATTATTTGATTAGTTAGGGATATGAATTATGCCCTTGTGTGTTAAACTATAAAGTCTTATTTCAAATTGCTAGAGTTACTATTTATGTCAAATGACATGAATCTCACTAAGACTCTGGAAGAGCTTGAGAAAACTGCCTCACACCTGAAGACGAAATTTAAGATATGGATCTTGGGAAAACTCATTTATGCCTTGGCCTGAAGTTTAAGCGTTGTTCTGACAGTATTATGGTCTACTAGTTGAACTACACCCCAAAGGTGTTACCTTTTGAGTATAAATATGATCTTCCATACGCTATATGCAAATAAGACCCTTGAAGAGGTTATGGAATCCGAAGTTTCATATCTGAGTTCAACTTTGTGCTTTGTTGTACTTAGCTCATTGTATTAGACAAGACAATTCCTTCGCTGTTGATCTATTGGTAAAGGTGCAGCATCGCTCCTACACGTAGCCATTGAATTGGTATTAAAGACGTTTTTCGTTACCTAAAAGGTACTACGGATTAGGCTAATCCCAACACATCCTGAACGAATCTGACTCCCTTGATCCTCAGAATGATGCTTGCCTTGTTTGTTATGCTGATGCTGGATACTTATCCAACCCGTACAAGGCACATCCTCGAATGGTTACATGTTACTAATTTTTCTTGGGTTTTAAACATCAAGGAACAAGTGATTTTTTTATTAGGTCAAATCAGAAAATGAGTATATAGAATACTCATTAGTGAGTACATTGAATCCGCACTAGTGAGTACATAAATATTACGGTGAACTGCGGTTTGACCCCCTAAACTATTACCCCAGTTGAAATCCCCTGAACTATTTTTTTTTGGTAAATTAACCCCCTTAACTATTTAAAATCAGCCACTTAACCCCTTGCCTTCAGATTTTGTCCACTATTCCGTCAAATTCAAGGGCAAATTAGTCTTTTCATCATTAAATCTTACTTGTCAATTATAACTACCAATAAAACATTGACACGTGGACACGAAATAATTCAAAAACTTATAGCATAATAAGAAACACATAGAAACCACACGCTTACATAACGGACCATTTCATATTGTCATATACATTATTATGTGTCCACATTTCATAATTCTATTGGTGGTTATAAGTGACATGTAAGAAGTGATAATAAAAAGACTAATTTACCTTTGAATTTGACAGAATAGTGGACGGAATTTATTGACAAGGGGTTGATTGACTTATTTCAAATAGTTTAAGGGGTTAATTTACCAAAAAAAATAGTCCAGGGTGTCAATTTTAACTAGAGTAATAGTTCAAAGAGTCAAATGACAATATACTCTAAATATTATGGGTTAATCTTCCCTTCCCTTATTAATAATAGTGATCATTTACAGCTAGGATCTTTAGTTTAATTAATTAATGTGGTGTTCATTCATGGTCTAGTTGAACATTGCCGCAACACCAAGGCACATTTGAGGACCCAATAACATGCGCTTTATTTATTTATTTTATTTTGTATAGATTTGTTAGATTAGACCGACAGAGTTTGAACCGACGCTGTTATGCAAGGACTCAAAACGCCCAATATCAATTACGTTCAAGCAATTAACCCACATTTTGGCTTATTTGTCCTTTCATATATGTATAGCGTTGGCATGAGTTAGTTATTGGCTTTTTATATTAGCATCCCACAAAATGTTGAATGCACCTCACATTAAATTTTAATATTAAATGACTTATTTACGCTACTATGCAATGACAATATTGACCTTATTAGGTTTTTTTTTTTTTTTTTTTTAAATAAATTTTCTATATACTTTTAATGTATTATTTATCTTCTTCAACTATCAAAACCCCTTTGACCCTACATTGTTGAACAAAACCTAACCAATGAAACTACAAACATATTGATTGAGAAAAATTATTTTTGACGAATGAAACACGAAATCGATGTTTCGGAAGCTTCACATGAGGTAAGACTTCATATTTTTTATTGTTTTAGTGATATTGACGACATCAATAATTATTTAATCTTGCTTTTGATGAGTTATTCAAGGTTCTATGTTCGTATTCATCTTTTACGAATCACAGGGATTACATGAAGAATTAATTAAAGATGTAAAATTGCCACCAAATATTAAAAACAGACGACATGGGTTTTAATGGTGGAATTGAAAACAACCCACATATGCTTTAAATCCTAGGCAACATCTTTTGTTAAAATTCCAGTTGGCTTTTTTTGTCCAAATTAAAAGCTTTATAAGATTTAAGAAATGTATGGTGTATAGAAAATATGGGGTGCATGTAGAAAATGTAAGGTGTATATTAAAAATGTGGGTGTAAGGGTATAATGGAGAAGTACTTGGGATGTATTAAGATAATTTTTAATTAAAAAAGTAAATGTGAGATGTATTAAGTATGTGGGATTTATTCAACAATTTATGAGGTGTTAATATAATAAGCCTTAGTTATTTTATAATTAGTTGTAAATAATATTTATTTCATTTAAAAAACATAAATGTTCCATTGTAATTAAGTTATTTAGTTACTTTTCTTTTCTTACATATCTTTCTATAATAAGGAAAATCTCTGATTTATTTTAACATATTTATCATAGCAAGATCCTTCCGACGATCCGAAGGAATTACCATACCAGTTGTAAGCAACCCTGACCATGTTCATTCAAATTGTATATATTGAATCTTACGTTGCCAAGATACGTTCAGGATCGATACGTGATGTCATCAGTACCGGTTCAACTATCATGTCTTGCTATCGAGATATGACCAAAATCGACCAACGATCTAATAACGTAGTATTTTCTTTTTATTTCTTAACTGCATCTAACCTTTGTGTTAGATTGCCTATGTACCTTAAGAAGGGATCTAGCCATTCGCAGTTCCCCTAGAGGAGTGCTAACGTTTCTTATGGCACTTTCTAACAAAAAGCATAAAGTTTCACAATCATTCCATTTCTGGATCTCGACGAGCATGATTCACTAGATTCCAAGCTATATAACGAAAACATGTGACAACCAGGATTGTCATTCACCAATCACATATATCACAATGTTTTCTAACACAATACTGCAATAAATAATATATAACATTCCAAAGAACAACAATGGACAATATTAATCTTTAACCACGTTGATCAACCAATCAGATCGTAGATCAACCAATTTGATCGTAATAATATCATTCATAAACTATATAAAATTATAAAAAAAAAAATCTGCTGGACTTCTCAAAGGAGTCACACAGACATCCATTGGTCTTTCTAAATCAACCATAAAAGTTCTCGAATCTATCGTTCATAAACACAGAAAACTAAGCCCAGAGCGTCATAATTCAATTAAAGCCTACAACTCCTATGTTTCCGCATTCTAAGCCGACTCAAAAGAACCTGTGAAAATTTATAGGGATCTAATTGCAAACCACTCAGCGGAATCCCGAATAGAATACGATTCTGGACCACTTAATAGAATCGAGCGAAACAAGGTTTACAGACCACTCAACGGAATCCCGAATAAAATATGATTCTGGACCACTCAAAGAAATCGACGCGAAGTAGGGTATCTAGAACACTCAATGGAATCCCGAATAGAATGCGATTTCAGTCCACTCAACAAATCGAGGGGAGCCGGGGTATCCAGGCCACTCAACGGAATCCCATTAAGGAATGTGTATGGTTCCCTAATGTAGATTAACCAAGCGGAATAATAGGCATTTATCCGATAGCGTGGTCTCCCAATGCGGATTAACCAGGCAGGACCACCTATGTATATAATATGACTAAGTAGGTACCCTCCAAAAAAAAAAATGGGTTAACCAGGCGGGACCACCTATAGAAGTAAGTAACCGAGTAGGCAATGACCCTCTAATGCGGATTAACAAGCCAGGACCATGGGCATGCCTCCAATAGTGTGGTTCCTCAATGTGGATTAACCAGGCGGAACCACCTATGGAAATAATGTAACTAGGTAGGCAACGACCCCCCGATGCGAATTAACTAAGCAGGGTTACCCCCAAGAATGCGTATGGTCCCCCAATACAAATTAAGCAGGTAGGACCATAGGCAAACAAATAACCATATGGTCCCTCAGTGCAGATTAACCATGTAAGTCCAGAAGTTCAATAATCCCGTAAATTTCGATAAGGTACCACTCGCACACAAAACGAAGCACACATCCCTCGGGAGGCTCGCTGACCAAGATGGGCCCACCAGGCTCTATCAGATATATAGTAATGTTATTTCTGTATTTAAAAGTGATTCAGGATATTATGTACTAAAATCGATCATCGTTCGTGGTCAACGATACGATCAACAACCTAGTAACCCAATCCAGAAGACCTATATATCATATTTTTTTATCTGTAACGTTCTAAGGTTTTCAAATAGTACGTACAAAAACATACTATAAATTTATGACGATCCAACGGTTGGATCATCGTCTATCTTAAAAGTCAGTTGCGGACTTTAAAAAATCAGGTTTAAACAATGGAATTACACTAATGGGTGTCAAAAACTGACTCAGGATATCGAAATTAGCCTAAAAGAACAAAGTCAGGTAACTAGCCACGAACCGCCACGAATTGCCGAAATCTGGCCAACACCAAAATGTTCCCAAATTATATCAATTTGTAGATTGTGAAGACTGGAATAAAAATCAAACCTGTGTCGGAGTAAGAAAATGGTTGTAAAACCTCGAAATAGGCCGAGAAAGGCCATAGGAGGTTGGGAAAAACGCCGTCGCTGCACGAACATCCCATCTAAGGCTGGGGTTTTGCTCCAGACGTCGACAGCTTCTTAGGAAGGGTGGTGGTCGCCGAAAAAAGGGAGCTCGCCATCGAAAAACTTCAAAATGCATAGGTTTGATCTGCCATGCACGGTGGCCAAACAGCATGAACTTTGGGTGGAAAATGTTCGTAGTGAGGAGAAAAGTTGTTTCCAGGTGGTGGCCGAGATCAATTCACCACAAAAAGGCCGAAAAATGACGTCCGAACTATGCCCAAAAATGAGTCATGTTTCCGGGTCAAGGAGGCAGCCGGGTCAAGCCAAGCGAGTCCACTTTCCCAAGATAGAAGGGTTGCTC
The DNA here is from genome assembly GCA_036320875.1 of Cotoneaster glaucophyllus. NCBI lineage: Eukaryota > Viridiplantae > Streptophyta > Magnoliopsida > Rosales > Rosaceae > Cotoneaster > Cotoneaster glaucophyllus. The sequence continues at coordinate 18,273,908 of CM070069.1, read as the reverse complement.
CAACTTTGTTGGAGCCTGCCTTATATGGAAGTGCCAAATTACCAATATGCCCCTACCTTTGTTCATTTATTTCTCCTTCATTATAATTCTAATTTGCAAATGGTTTTCGACTACACACTTGTGAGACCGAACTCTATCTGAAAACACTAAAAGTGACCTAAAGAGGTCTACGACTTTTTAATGACTAGTTACATAAATTCAACTTTGTAACTAAGTAACTAAAACTCAAAAATTGACTTAAATAAAATAATTTTGCGTAATACGAATTACGTAAATTTAAACAGTGAAATTCAGAGACGAGATTTCAAAGAGTGGCCCTGCATGAAGAGGCGTGTTGAAGAATGTTAAAATTCTATTAGAACTCTACAAGATTAAATAAAATTTATGTTGAGTAGTTCCACTACTAATTGTTCCAAGGCTTTTTGCAATAGGGCCTCCCACTTGTTGGTCTATCATGTGGTTAAACTGATGGCTATCTTCGTGCTAGATTAATTAGCAATAAATCGTGCTGGACCACCATAATGCTTTTATTCTTCGTACAATTCTAAATGATTCGGCAAAATAGATATTTTTTAAGGGAGTTTTAACAAAACACTTCCAGTACTGTTCATTTTTAACGAAAAACCATATTTTTACATTTTCTTGGTACTATTCACTACACCTTTATTTGTCATTTTTCATTAAAACTAAAGTTTCTTGGACTTTTCGTTAGTTTTCCTTATTCTCTCCCCTCCTCTTTCCATCCCCTTCCATCCCATCCTCTCACATTCTTTATTTTGTCTTTCTCTTTCTATAAAAAATTAATATAAGATGTTGACGTGGCTTAACTGTGACCGTTCAAATAGGAGGGGAGGGAAAGGGAGGGGAAAAAAAGGGAGAGAATCCTACTCCCATGAAATTATTTCTATAAAATTCATGTATTATTATTATATATATATATATTGAAATTAACAAACTAAATAAATATTTTAAGACAAAAAGTTTAAATTTTAAATAATTAATGAAGTTTTTGCTGTAGGCATAATTTACTGAATAATTATAGAGGCCATAGAGAGAGGGGTGCAGCAATAGTGAAGAGAAAGAGAGAGATGTGTAATTGTGGGTTGTGTTATCTCACCCCATTGTGCCTTTATTTATAGTAGTAGGATAGGTAAAAACCTTTCCCTTTAGGATTACAACATTTAATAGGTAATCAACTCTTAATAGGAATATAAGAGGTATTCCTAGATACACTAGGATTTACAAAATCACATTCCTAATCTAATAGGACTGCAACGCTCCCCCTTGAGTGTGTAAATACTCAAGTGAATGGCGCATCAGGTTTTCAGCGATGAAGTAAGTAGAGTTGATGAAGTCGTCGGCACAATGAGCAAATGCGAGTCTTAAATCAACGAAAGAATGCATAAAAAGTAAAACTTACAAAATCTCGTAATGGTAAAACCCAAGGTGGGAGAAAAACCCATAGACTAAGGAGAAAATTGAGAAGTTGCATTAAGTCAAAACTATACATCTTTTGGACGCAAGTAGAAGATCTGACAAAGGTATGATCAGCCCAAGATGGGTGCCTCGTTAAAACCTAGTTAGGTAGCAAAAACCCAGTGGGAAAAATGCTCCTAATCGTAGGGAAAAAGAGTACATTAAGATCAAGCGAGTATACTTCTGGATACTTCCCCTGAGTTTGACATAACTTCCAAATGAGAACTACAAGCATTGAATATGAATAGTTAGGCATACCAATTCCTCGGACAAGCTTCTGGAAGGTTGACTTTGGCAGTGACGACGTGTAACGGTCGGCAAGGTTGTCTGGGATTAGCTTGCATGACTTCAATCTCCAGATGCTTTGCTGATGTAGATGTGGATGCAATATGTCTTGGTGTTGTCGTCGTTGATGTATCACGTCTTGGTCGGGTTTATACATGGGACATAATCTTCATGGATTGTTGTTGGTACTCAACGATAGATGAAAACACATCAAGTACTTCGAAATATGCTCAATAAGAACTCTTAACCATGTCTCACATGTGGCGTAGTAAAGTGAGGTGAGTTTTGGAATGTTTTGAAGATTTCACAACTAAAGTCATATCGTGAACCTCCAAGATATTGCGATATCCCTTAACGGTAAAGACATAACCATTTGGGGATTTTGCCTTGTGCGGGTTTGATAAGTAACCTGATCAGCATAACAAACAAGGCAAGCATCATTCCGAGGATAAGGGGGGTCGGATCCCCTCGAGATGCGTCGGGATTTCATTTGCCCAAATTCGTAGTACCTTCAGGGTACGGTGCTGCATCTTTACCAAGATCAACAACAAATGAGATGTCCTGTCTTAATACAATGAGCTAAGTACAATGAAGCACAAAGTTGAACTTTAGATATGGAATTTCAGATTCCATAACCTCTCCAAGGGTCTCATTTGCATATAACGTATGGACGATCAAAGGTATACTCAAAGGTGACACATTCGGGGTGTAGTTCGACTAGGTAGACCAAGGTATCGTCAGAACAACACTTGAACTTCAGGTCAAGGCATAATTGAAATCCCTAACTGATCAAATAATCACGTAGATGAGTATACCACATCTGTCAGATTTTTCAATCCATAAGTAAACGCCTCAAAACGAGTTAAGAGGGTGTTCCGTGGTTTGGAACTATTTGAACCAGTCCATGTAATTCTTCAGGAACCACATTTCATAATGCTGCTATCAATCACAGGACGTTTGAGAGAAACCTTGCACTGTAAGGCGTGCATCATATCGCACTATTTCATTCATCTTATAACGCTTCATTTCCCACTTGTAACACAACGGGGTTACCTTGGGCAGTGTAGGGACAACAAGTCCAAACATACTTTGGTAAGGAATTTGACATGGATTGTAACTTTAGTTGTCCAATCAGTTCTACGTTGTCACTTAATCAACGGAACACCGTTCGATATCGTCACTTTTCATTTATATCGGTAGCTACCATATAAGTGAAAATATCATCCATGGTAATCTCATTTCAATTCCATTTAGCTCATCCAAACTAGTATACTGGACCAAGAACTTTAAGTCTCGGGAGAAATCCGGATTAATCTCATAAGATGGAAATGATTTGAGGCAGCGGTCGAGTTTAGATTCATTGTTGTGCCGTGTCTTCCTCTTATAGGGAAGTGAATCATATGAACCGAATGATCTGTCGTGCTCCAGGCCAAGATAGATTGATTGGCTATCCACTGGTGTACCAGACCATCCAACAAAGGCGACACACCTTCCAAGGATGTTGACTCGACGTCTGATGTGATATAAATTAAGCACACAAATTAAACCCTCTTATTGACAATTGTAGTATATGTATAAGTAGGGATCGTTCTAGGCAGGGATTAGGAGGGATTGCTAATCTAATCTAAACTGACTCAAAAACACAAAAGAAACTTAAAAACAAAAAACTAGACTCTAAAACACTCAACTAGACTTATATGACTCAAAACAAGCTAAACAAAACACAAAACTGCACAAAACAATAAAAAAGACTCAAAACAGAAACTAAGAATGATTTTGGACGAAAATTGAATTGGTTTTGACTCAAAACACACAAAGACACAATTTAAAACACATTCTAACCTAATTGACTTAACAAAGTAAAGGGGAATTGGTTTTGGACAAATTTAAGTAAAAACAAAACAGATTTTAAACTTAAAACAACTTAAAACGAATTTGGGGAATGAATGGGTGATGGGCTAGCTAGAGGGTCCTTCTCCACACATGACATATATGCACATGAACTGATTTCCAGTTACTCTTTCATTGAACCATGAACGACAATGCCCCAGATTAACCGTGTCATCACTAATTAACCCTCAGATTTTCCTTAAGTCATTGAATTGGACGGACAACGCATCGGCAACCAAATTATTCTTCCCAAGTTCCCTACATGAACTACATAATAGAGATACAAGCAAAGATCATTAAGCTCTGTGAAAATCATAAGCATTGACAAGGCATTCGTAACTATGACATCATGATACTCATGCCAGGAATTTAACTTATCGCGATCGTGACCAGCGACCTTCACTACTTGTGAATATAAGTTTGTAACGATTATGTGAAACTCCCTTATATTCTAGCATCAAATTCATGCATGCAAACTAAGTTGGCCACCTTAATCAACATACAAGAATAAGTTCTGAATCAAACAGTTAAGTAAATTGCATTCACGATTCACAAAATCATAACTGGAAGTAATTAACTCATATTGCATATATAATCATGGTTTCAAAGTCTCCTCTAGCTAAAACAAGTTTAGCCTCTCATGTTCATAGCAAAACAAACAAAAGTAAATTTAAACATTGAGAACTAAGATAGATTACACCTAAGAACGTCCAGCAATCCAACTTGAATGGCAGGCATGGTTCAAGGCTGCTCCTCCTCTTCTTCTTCCTTGCTAGGCTGCGGCACAAGGTTGTGCTGGTGGTTTGAGTGGTGAATTATGTGAAAGAATGGCTGAGAGTGTGTATTGTGGTGAATGGATGTGTGGAATGGTGAGGGATGTGCGGCAAGGGCCTTTATTTATAGGGGAAGGTAGGGCACGGCTGGGAATTAAATTGGGAAAGGTTTAAGACTCCAAATCCTCCAAGAAAAAGGTAACAAATCAGAATCCCAAGAGAAAAAAGGGTAAGTGATATGCGGCAACCCTATAAAGAAAAGGGAATGTGACTTCCTTGCAGGATTTGGTGCGGCAAGGCTTAAAAGGAATGGGAAATTGGTTTGCTTGTGCGGCAAGGAAGGGAGAGTGCAAGGTAGGGTGCGGCAACCTATTTTGACTGGGATTAACCTTCTAGAATTTTGTAATTAAGTGTCCTAATATCTTTAGGAAGCCTCCTTGTGGCTAGAACCTTGGTAAATTAGATTTAGGAAAGGTAAGGACAAAATAAGGTAAGTTTGACTAGCATTCCTTCTTCTTCCTGGATTCCTTGTCCTCCTTGGTCTTGAATTAATTTTCTTCCTTTCTTTAACACATTCCTAGCCTCTTTAGGTCTTCAATTTCATCCATCCACTTTGCTCTATGCATGTGCTATCCATTCCATGCCCAAAACTACTCCAAGAGGCACCAAAATGCACTTTCTTGCCTCATTAGCTCTTTGAACCTACAAACACACGAAAATAGCTTAAAATACTAAATTAACTAGGAACTAACAACATAAATGCACGAAAACAAGCTAACTAAGTCGCATAAATATGCTCTTATCAACGTCCGTTAAGTATATCTATCCTTGCATGCATATTTGCAGCTGGTATATGATCTCATCACTTCAGCTAGATCAGAGGAATGCGCCTGGAGCAACATTCGGAAAGCTAGAATTCATCGCACTTGTTTATCATACTTATGAGGTATGGGGATCGAGATGAGACATAGTGGGCAACGTCCACGCAAATTCGCACCGTTCTATAGGAATGTTGGCGTTCTTATCTCCCCTTAACGGCGGGAAGACTGTCTCATTAAAGTGACAATCCACAAATGAGCGGTAAAGAGATCGCGTGCAAGGGCTCGAAAAGAGCTAGTGTGAAGGAGAATCATAATTGACAAAAGATACATATCTTTTTTTGAGAACCCATATTGGCACGTTGCGGAGTCACAACTTGGCACATGGAATGCACACCCAAATGCGTAAATACAAAAATCGTCAAGTTCGTACCCAGTAACCAACTGTAACGTCATATAGGTTAGATGACAATGGGCCTCAAGGCGGACCAACATAACTGCATACAAAGATTGCATAGCCCTAAGTAGAAACCGAAAACTTGGTACGTTTACCAAAATTCGGGCGATCATTTAAATTGCGCTTTATGATCACTAGGGGAGGCTATTTGGGGTGAATCATGGGAATTCGATGTTCAATTATAAACCCAAAATACATGCAATACTTTATCGAAAACCGTCGATATAAACTCTCCGGCATTATCCAGTCTCCCGGACCTTAAGGGATAAGTAGGGTGGTGAACCCTTAATCGACCAAGAGGTTTAGCAGTAATTTATGTGGACAAACATGTGACCAGTTTGTCGATTCATCAACCAAAATGATAAGTATTTATATGGTCTGCATTTTGGTTGGATTAGTCCACATATATTCCCTTGAATCCACTGTGAAAAAGAGTGATTTCGTATCTTTGCAAGAAATGATATAGAAAATCAATTTCCCTAATGAGCAGACTTGGCAAAGGGTGCTCGTAGCCGTCCACATATGGCGTGCACCCTTGTTGGGGAACAGCCCATTGGCCATAAATCAAAGCTTCAGGCTCATTTTTTGAGGTGGTGCAAAGATATTTCACTCTATTTTCTTTAGTGGTTTCATTTATGATCATTGTCATCTCGAATATCCTTAAAAACTCAACGACAGGGAGAATTTATGGTCCCTTAAATGGTGATGCAGTACCATTCATACAACGAGGAGCGTGCCAATGCTCTTAATCAGGTTGGATAGACCTGAAGTCGTTGTTAGAGATGTAATTTAGGTGTAAAGTTAGTGTGCGTAGTACGCATCCATCCAAACAACTAACTTCCCCACATTTATACCTAATCATGTGTCTAATTGAATCGATCACATGTATTAAGAAAACTTGATTCAATTAACTCATATTTGAGGACAATATCAATAAGATTATCCATAAGCAAAACATACACCAAACTTGAATCCAAGAACATGGGAAAATGTTCACAAAGTAAATGATTTACTAAGGGGATTCGACCAACAAGGCTGTCCATGTCAAAATTTTGCTCTTCCAACGATGTTTGGTTGAGCAAAATTAGTCTCACATATTGATTATGAGAATGGTACTCCTCAACGACATTGGTAGGGGCGCAAACAGCTGTGTAACGAAAGATATATTCCATCAAGACAAAAATAGATTCTGCAGGGTTGAGGTTAAGGAATATTATCTCTTATTCTTGAAGTTTTAGGTCTAAGGTGCCAAGGATCATGCTTCGGGCATGATGCCACACCTTGGCAGGCCCTGATTCTACCATATGTTTGTGGTAATAATCAGATCCAAGACTTGTAAACTTCCGCTTTCTACATTGCTGCTTCAGGGGCGAGTTAGAAAACATGGAGGGACGAGAAAAGTATTCTTCAATCAAAATTCGATTGGATTTATAAACTTCAGAGTTGTACTCATTCATGGACGTAATCATGGTGTGCTTCAGGCAATGTCTTTCATGAGTAGGTAGTCTATACAAGCGAGCCAAAGAGCCATGGAATCCTCGTTCATGAGGTACTTCCGTTGGTAATGCTTCAGGCATAAGTCTTCGAATGAAGATCATGGCGGAGGCTTATTCAGCTCTTCCTTGCCATTGTGTGCTTCAATGGTGTCTCAACTTCTTGATAGTCAAGTGGAGATCGTCTTGTACCCCAAATAAAGTGGTTTCTATTAGAAACGTCCAAAGCAGGAAAATAGAACTTGTGACAATTCGACAATCCACCGAATTGGAGGGAACAAGATTGTGATTGGTGATATGGGAGTGAACCATCCATAAGCATCAAAGTTAGAACATTTGAGTTCTAAGACATGGTTTTCATGAAAAACGTCGGGTTTTCATGGGTGTATTGTTTTATGAAAACTTCAGGTTTCAAAGGCACTAAATTTGAAACTACAAGTTCAATTTAGTTTATTAGTTCATAAAAGAGAGGTTCCTGCAAGAACACATAATGCAATATACAATAAAGTGTAGTGGATTTGAGTTTCTTCGGGAACTCAAGTGTGAGCGCTTCGGGACTACGAAAGTGAGTCAACGGTTCAAAGTATAAAAATAAATCATTGAATCGTTAATGTCCAAAAGTGATCTTCAAGTCAATAATTTTGGATTCATTATCAGATTAATGGACTGCAGGTCACTTTTAATTAATTCAATAAATCGGGCCATACAGGGTCGATTGTAGAAGCAAAAATGATAATAACATGTGGGTTAAAATTATTTAGAATGCTAAGTGATAGCATTGGGACAAAAACCCTAGCCCAAAAAAATTGGGTTGTGTGCCGTGTAGGTTCGGTTGCAGTATGTAGCCCATATGGTAGCTTCAGGCCACGGGCCGTATACAAGGGAGCCCAGCAGCAGCTGCTGCTTGCTTTGGGCCGAAAGGGGGACACGAATCATGGCTGCAAGGAGCAGCCCAATTTGCATGCAAGCTGCAGGCGTGCAACAAAGATGGGCCGAGAAAAGGAAAAAAAAAATTACAAGCAGCAAACTTGCTGTTGCAACGCAGGCCAAAACAAATAGATGCCCATGTGGGCTATTAGGAAAAGACAGCCCAATCTTGTGCGGGTCAAGCTGCATGCTTGATGCATGTTGGGACGAAGGGAACATGGTTGTAAAGCAGCCCAACCTGACTGCGGGTCAGTGGGTGTGAAGACTATGCATCAATGACCCAATTTTTGTTTTCTTTTCGACATGGGTAGGGTTCTACAAACCTTAGATTTGCTTCTAATTTATTTTAATTCTTTGACTCACAGATTCCACATAGCATAATTGCGTATTGCATGAACGAATATATATATTGACAAATATATGAACATATACAATATAAATATATATATATATATATATATATATATATATATATATCGGAAGGAAAATATAAATATAGGGGGTTCATGCATCATGGGAAATGTTTTCATACTTCAAGGTCGTTTCAAATATCTTACTTTATTTTAAGCATACCTGATTTGCAGAAAGCAATAAAAGCCTTTGAATTTGTAGAAAATCCTTCTCCGAAAGCCGGAATTGCATCTCCAATGCGTTGTATCACGTTCAACATAGAAAAATTAATTTGAATCAATAGCATGTAGATCAATTCAATAAAATAATAAATTAATCATAAAAAGAATGATTAAAACATAATATTTCTCTAATTGAAGAATAAATTCTCTTGTTAACGTAACATCAAGAGTGTGTTGATAACGTGTTGTAGTTACTGAATGATTATGGAGGCCATAGAGAGAGAGGTGCGGCAATAGTAGAGAGAAAGAGAGAGATGTGTAATTGTGGGTTGTGTTATCTCACCCCATTGTCTTTATTTATAGTAGTAGGATAGGTAAAAACTTTTCCTTTTAGGATTACAACATTTAATAGGTAATCAACTCCTAATAGGAATATAAGAGATATTTCTAGATACACTAGAATTTACACAATCACATTCCTAATCTAATAGGACTACAACAGTTTTCACTATTTTTCCTTTTTTAAAGTGCTGAACAATACACGTGCATATATTTTATCAGTTGCGTATTTTAATAACTAATCTAATAAATAACTTTGGCTTCTTATAAAAAAAAATAAGTAAATAACTTTGGCTACGTGGGTACGTGGGATCAAATTCAATAAATATATAACTATACTCATAAATATACATACGAATATCAATAAATATAAGGTTGACCATATACATACTGTCAAGTTTATCATTTGAGCTAGGTCAATTCTGTATTTTAACTCTCACCAAAGGGCTTTCTGGGAATACCACAATTGCCAAGTGTTGTGTGTGAAAAGAAAGATCAAAGAAAGAAGCCCCGATGGATTTGAGTTAGAAGGCTGGTGGCAGATACATTGAAGTAATTGCGACCTTTGACCTTTTTGTAAGTCACCGATTCCTCCATCCCTCTCTCTTTACTTTTGTGTGGCCTGTTCTTATGACAGGTCCACTCAACAAACTTAAACCATTTCATCTCTAATTTAATGCACAAAACTTCTCACCAAAAACCATCCAACCCAGAGACCAACTCCCGCTTGCTCTTGTAATTTTCGTATTGGAAAAAACAAATATGGCAGCTAGGTAGGAACGTGCATGCGTATGCATAATGCATGTGTAAAAACTTATGGTTTGGGAAATGCAAGCACATAAAGTCGGCTCTACTTTTGCCTATTTTTGTTTATGTGAGCGATGGTAGACAAGAAACTAAGACTTGCACGAAATAATCCTAATATTTTCTTCTTTGCCCGGGTATATATTGTTGTCTTTTTCTGAATTTCTGTCACAATCGGTGATGTTTTGTATCCAGGTTAACTTGATCGAGCTATATGTTGTTGGGACCTAATGACACCTTTTTACCTAAGAAAATGATTAAGATATATACTATATATTAGTCTACTTTTCCTATCTCTTGGTATATCATCGGTTTCCTTAAAAAAAGACTAATCTTATCATGGGACATACATTTGGCAGCATTCACCGCCCTTAAGTGGTGATGTAAAATATAAATGTGATGATTTCTGATGCAAGTGATATTCTACTTTCAGGGAAGAGAAGGAGGGAGGGGGATTGTGTCATGTCACACAACGGGCCAACCACTATTTAGGTTTCGAGCTCAACACTAATATACTACATCCTTGCCATCATTGTGAATACAACTAGTCCGTATTACTAGTTGGTTAGTGATGGTAATGCTTACCGTCGTATTAACTGATGATGATGAATATAAATTTCGAGATTCGTGTAGCACACAAATGAAATGACATTCATCAAATGATAGTTAATATGGTGGTAATGCTCATTATAGCTCAAGGGTGGTGAGCAAACACTCTCACTAAATTTTTCCAAACTTTTAAGCTTTTTTAATTTATTTATGGATAACACTTGTGTTCTCCCTTTGCGAAATGAGCTCATTCCCATACTTTTCATACTTTCAAAGAGCGTATCTTCACTGTAGGAATTTTATAATCGGAACCATTCAATTTCTGAAAATTCATTTGAAGATCATCCTACAAAACTCATTGGAACTGAAGTTTCTTTAGTCACTCAAATGTATCAAATAATTGGACGATTTATCGTGAATATGTTACTTCGTCACTTCACCAATAATTTATTTGATACATTGGATGACTAAATAAACTCATATTCGAATTATCTTTTATAGAGATAATCTTCAAATGAATCTTAAGGAATTAAACAGTATCAATTATAAAAAATTTATGATGAAAATACGTTGTTTGTAAGTGAGAAAATGAGTTCATCTTCAAAAGAGAAATGTAAGCATCATCCATTTTTATATATTTATTTATGGAATATGCCTTAAGGGCCCCTAGCCCCTTCACATATGAGTCAAAGAGCCTTGCGGTCAAACTGGGACTAAACAATTTAAAATGTGGGGGGGCTATGCCAGCCTTTAGACGCCTTATGCCAGCCTTGAGACGCTAAACCTTTAAAATCCAAATGCATTTTCCTTTTGTTCAGCAAACTTAGCTCGATACATTTAATAATTGAAATATGTTTTCTTCACACCTCCCTGTAGCTGGCATATAGTTAGTAAAATCACTCAACAATTACACAGTATTGGAAGAAAATAAAACACTCATCCAGAGTTCCTATTTTCTTATTTCAATTGTGAATTTCTATTGTAAAACATGGGCATTGAGTTTCCTCTACATCCTCCTGCCACTGAAAGAGAGTCATAACATCGTACCAGCTAAATCCATAATAGTAATTTTTGAAAAATGTATATTATAATATAAAATATTGTAATATATAAATTTAATAATTGAATGAAAAATATACTTCAAAAAAAAAATATTGAATGAAAAATAGTATTAACCATATTTTTTAGAAAGGTTATGTTATTTAGGTGTATTTCCTTGTCAAATGATGTATATTTATAGATGAAAAGTTACATATCTTTAACAAGAAGCACTTGGATTCTATATAAATTCATGAAACCATTATCATTAAGAATAGAAAATTAGAGTTAATTTTTACTCTTGAGAAATAGGGTTTCCCCACTCTATTTCTCTCATTCTTCGTTTGTCAAATTCCGAGCCGTGTTTTGAGAGTACGGAATATATAAAGTTCGCCAAAGTCCGAAGATTGAAGTGTTTCGACTTTGGATTATAGATTGTTGAATCATGGGAGACAGACGCCTACCGAACTACAAGCACAAGAGTATGGGTGAAATTCTGTCTTTAGGACATTGCATTTATGCAAGCCTCAATCTCTAAGTTTATCAGTACTTCTAACTTTCTCTTTTGTTGTTTATATTAATCTCATACATAATTGATGTTGTGAATTTCTTTATGATTATTATTATTGTAATTCTTGCGTTATTTTCATATTTTCTAATATTGCTGCAACAATCTAAAGACAGAAACTTTATGGAACAATTAGAAGATATGGATGTGAGAAATCTCATAATGTAGAAAAACTGACATCATAAGATATTGAATGAGTCTAGCCATCATTTGGAAGAAAGAAACACTTCTCTAATATATTTGCGCACAGGTTCCTAAGATCGATGTGTGTGTGTGTGTGCGCGCGCGCGCGCTGCTATAAATACATTTGGAGAAAAGGTAGTTATGATTCTATGTGGCTTCCTTTTATTGATTTGGTTTGAGATACACAGTTAGATAAACATATATGATACTCGTTGTGTCAATTTTGTCTACGTTAGATTCAAGATTAAACACTTGAGTTTCAGAATGAGTGGAAATTGTCTGGAATTAAACTCTGAAATTATAATTACGTAGTTACGACTTTTCAAATTGAAAAGTTGGTTACTCAATGAAACTGTATGCAACTCTCCTAATATGCTTTGATCAGTTTACAGTTTGTATCTTTGGCCAAATAAGGAAACAAATTGAGAACCCATGTATGATTTGAACTGAGTTCGAACGAAAAGGCACGATCGTTTCCATCGTAGAGTCATGGATTTGGTTCATTCAAACTGTAACAATTCGGTTACTGGTTATGGAGATGATAGTTCTTTCTCAGACTGTAACCTTCAGTAGTTGTGATGGTGCCCCTTGAATAGCATCATTTTGGCTTCGTTATTTGAGTAGATGCATGTATGTTTGGGTGAAAAGCCATCATATGATGTTTGTTGCCGAAACCGCAAAGACTTCCACAAATGCTTGAAGCGGTGCTTCATGCATATAGTTGTTCAAATGTAACAAGAAGGCAAGCAGAAATATAACAATAGTCAGAATGTCTTGTCCTTGTATATAGTCATGGGAAGTTCTTGATCTTTGATATGCGAAGATAAGTACGCTTGTGGGCACTGCATGTATATATAAGTATGCATTTTCCATTTTTGAGTTTGCCTTTAAAGTGCTCTTTTGATAGGATTTGCCTACGGATGCGAGTTTGGTATTTAATTTTTCTACTAAACAAAATTTCATGAAAAGGCATTCGGTGATTTTGACCAATATAATCATTTTTTATTGGTGTAGTTGGTGGTTTTGGCAAGTTCATAAGCATTGTTTGGTGTGATTAAATGAATTGATTTGCATATACCACAGGTCTCTTAGGCCATTTCATATGAGCATGAATATGGGTGTTCCAACATTTATATATATATATATATATATATCAGAAGCTTCCATCAATATTGGCAAAAAGTCAAGTAATTCAGCAAGAGTTTTGTCATGAATTACCACATGACGTTGTACAAGAAGCTTTCATACATGTGGCATCAGAAGTGATGTTCCATTAGTCAAGGCATAAAGCTTCATTATTTGGGATGAAGTTGCTTTCCTCTTAGTAAGATGACTATTAAATTGTGGGGGTCATGACCTATGTTGAAGGAAATAAAGAGACTTCGACAATATTAGAATACTTTGCATAGTCACTTTGATAGGCCATAGCCTAAACTCAAAAGGGGATGACATTCCCTTTGTGAAGGTCCCAAATCCGTCATCCATGGCAATTTGAAAGTAGGCTAAGAATGAAATCCAAGAAGTGCTTTGCCTAGAACTAAGTAGTGAGGCATATTAAGGCCTAAGATGATAGACAGAGTTTATATATAAGAGGACAGAGTCTATATCTTAATCATTTCCTACTTCTTAAGCTATAAAATGTGATCAATTCAACAATAAATTTAAGAATTAACCACAATTATGAAAGAATTGTGGGGGTCGCATATTTATCTTTGAGATATGAGATTTGCATACGAAGAATGGAAATGTAATTTGCTAATTGAGTGAGACAATCAAAATGTCATCTCTTGTAATGAGTAATTATTTAAGGTATGACAAGGTTAGAGACCATCTTACAAATACCTTAAATGCGGGGGAAGTCTGCTTCCTAGTGTTAGCAAATTACTTACAAAAGTCCCAACATATATATACTTTTGAGGACTTAAAATTGAGAAACAACTACTCTCATATCAAATGTAATTTCATAAGATAGATTGTGCACACCATTAAAGATAGTCAACCTTAGTGGTACCAATTATTAAAGGTTTGACTAGAGAATATGTTGATCATCGAAGGGAATAAGGCTAAAGCCAACATAACTAATGAATCAGCCGGGCGGAAACCTAACTTAGTAGATTGGAGATCCCATGGTCTAAGTTCAATAGGCAAACTGGTTAGGCATGATTCAAAGAAGTTAACACACTATATACCTCATTCCTATGGTGGAAGAAGTGTGTTGTCTACAGAAGTTTTAGGGTGTATATTTATACTTAATGATAGTGATATCTTATAAATAAGAGGAATATAGCAGACTATTCTTAATCAGTGGTCACCTATGTGAGAGTAAAAGTTGGTCGCTTCTATGAGTATGAGACGACTAAATTCTCTAAAGCTCTCAAGGACCAAAATGAACACAACAGTATGAACCATAATATATTAGGATTAGTGATGTGTGTTGCTTATTGTCTTAGTTTACTATTGCAAGGAACAGTTCTATATCTTCCACATCCATTGCATCACCAAGTAAACCCGATAAGTATTCACTGGGTAGGTTCAAGTCCAAAAGACACCTCGCCTGATGCATTTCTTGTCCGCCTGTTTTCTCAAATTCTTCCTGACTTTTCATTCATGTTGTATAATTTTAATAATTGAATGAACAATCGTGTTAACCATATTTCTTAGAAAGGTTATGTTATTTAGGTGCATTTCCTTGTCAAATGATGTAGACTTATAGATGAAAAATTATATCTCTTTAACAAGAAGTACTTGGATTCTATATAAACTCATGAAACCGTTATCAATAAGAATAGAAAATTAGAGTTAATTTTTACTCTTGAGAAATAGGGTTTCCCCTACTCTATTTCTCTCATTCTTCGTTTGTCAAATTCTGAGTCATGTTTTGACAGTACGGAATATATAAAGTTCGTCAAAGTCTGAAGATTGAAGTTGTAATGACTCGTCCCAAATTTTACGGAACGTCGAGGGCAATTTTGTAATTTCACTTTGGTTGGGTTATTTATTTTAAATGTTTGCTTTTTGGTCTTGTTTGATGTGCCATATGGGTCCACCCCTGTTTTTCGTCCCCGGTTCCCTCTCTTCTCTTCTTTCTCTCCCTGTAAGCCCTCACTCTCAAACTCTCTCATGGCTAACCCTCTCTCCCTCTCTATTATTCTCTCATTTCTCTGCTATTCTCTCCCTCTCTCCGAGCAACAACCACACACACTAGACCACCACCTTAAGACCTTCCCAGTCACAATCTCGAACTCAGGCTAAGATCGTGGAGTCTCGATGCCTCGACAATGGCTACGCCACATTCATTACCTTCTCCGGCCAGTTTCTCGACTTCCCGACTTGGGGTAAGCTTCGGGACGCTTAACATCCTTTCTATTTCGTCATCGTGGTTTATTTATAACCTAGATTTTGCTTTTTAAACGTTGGAATTGTACAGGAACAAAGAATGTAAGAAACCCAGTTTTTCGGCGAAAACCCACGAAATTTGCAGGCATTTTCTGGCCACTTTCCTGCCACAGCTTGACCAAACATTGGTATATTTCTATTCCCCTCCTCCGTAGCTTCAAATCCATATATGGCATGCTGGTGGTAGTTATGAAATGGAGCTAGTCGGACTCCATATTGTTTTCCGGCAAAATTTGCAGAATCCGGCTAGCCCATGGCCTGAAACCAGGTCAACCCGACCCGCAACTCAGAATCGAATCCAAAACCCGGATCCGACCCGACCTAAAACCCTGTTCTTACCTGACCTGGACCCGAATGGAATATTTCGTTAGGCAAATGTAGTGGCTTCGATCGAAAGATAATTATATATGGCTTCGGTCGGGCGATGTAGGTCATTTGAGCCATTGTGAAACCACTACTAAGCATTTATATATGATATACATTTTACGAAGGTTTTATGGCATGCTAGGGTTTTCGGTAAACCTATTACTTATTATGCTATATGAGTTTTCTAACTGGGGGTTAGTGTGATGAAGAATAACTGTTTTAGTATTACATATATATAAACTTGGTCCACTCATACTTTGTTTTGTGCCCCCTTTAGGACTTAGAATCGAGGCTTACAATCCCAGGGTCAAGGCACTCCCACATGGGTATCTTCGAGTCCTCTCGGTGTAGGACCCATTCCTTTGTTTTTAAATTTTCATAATATTCCGTCTACATTATTCTTGATTAGTTGTATGCTCCGAACACGTTCCCACAATTGCATATTCATATTAGTTAAAATTACGTGTTTTTATTTATGTTCATTCTTTCTTCATAACTTTCATGCATGTTAATATGGCTTTGTCACCCACGGGTGTCAACCAGTAGGTGCCTACCTTGGTGTTTGGAAGATATCGGGGTCCGGCGTGTCAATTTGGTATTAGAGCATGGTTTGTTGAGAGCATACATAGGATCGCCTCTTACTCTTGTAGTTGTCGGCCTTGATATCATTTGAATTGCTATACCTTTATCTGAAGTATGAAATTCATGTCGGGATTGTGCTCTTCGAGGATGTAATTGATTAATGGATGACTTTCAACAATGGATCAATACTCTGCAACATGTGTTCCTTAGGAATGGCGAGCAGAGTCTGACTTACATTAAAGTGACGTGAAATAGAAACAAAAAAAATCTCAGTGAGAGGAAGTCTGGTTAAGACCAGTTGAAGATCTGAAACGGTGATGTTACCCTGCAACATCTGTTCCCTAGGAACGGCGAGCAGAGTCATATCTATATGGAGATTACTCAAAACATCTGAAGTTCCTGTTGGAGAAAGTGAGGAAGCATTGGTTGTAAGCGTAGTTTAGCAAGTGTTAGTTTGGTGGTACCGAATCAATGTCCTCGAGCTTGTTGTTTCCGCTAAGGGAATTCGTGTGGACCCTCAGGAGACAGTTCTTAATGATTCTTTGAGCTTAACCCTATTTTATTTTTGGATAAGAAAACTAGTCAATTTCATTTGATCCTTGTTTTTACACTTTTTGATGACATCGATAAATTTCAAATTCTACGATGATGTTTTATTAAATGTTTGGTTGCACGCTGATCTAGCATGATCAAGTAACGCGTGTGCCTCTTGACGGTTGGAACCGCATGAAGTGATCCATCTTATCTACAACTTTGAGTCAATGGTTACCATCTTACTTGAAACCCTAATGACACCCTTTCTTTGTAAAAATTTATGTGGGACAAAGGTTGGGAACATAACTTTTGGAGTTTGGAACATCGTCTTACTCATGCTCCCGTCCCTGCTTTTCTTGACGTTGGTGGTGAATTTTAAGTCTCTTGTTTTGCATCATTGTCATGTTGGGGTTATTTTTTGATGTAGCATGGGAAAGTCATCGCCTATGCTCCCAGACATCTCGAACCTCACGGAAAGAATTATCCTATTCATGACCTAGAGCTGGTAACAATTTCGCTTGCTGTAAAATCTGGCGACGTTTTCTCTACAGCAAGAATTGTTGCATCCTTTCTGACCAAAGAAATTGTAGTCCGCGCTCGACCATCTCGACTTTCCACCACATAATCAAGTTAGGTACTCACACGTGTTTTTGCATTAAAGTTACGCATTTAATCCAGTTATCTTGTACTCTAGATTTGATGGACTTGTTTTGACCTTTAAATTCTTGAGTGTTCTTTTAGCCTTCTCAGCATAGCCTTTCGCTAAATTCGAGAGATTTTCAATGAATCAGCTCGCTTAGGCTTTGTGAATCACATTGTTCAGTTTTAGGGTATGTCATCACTATTGTACCTTATCAGGATGCGCGTCTCACTTCTAAGTCGTGTAAAGCCTTCTAGAAGGCCATGGTACTAAGTTGTTGTCTAGGATCACATTTCATTCTCAGATTGTTGACCTATTTGAGACATGGTATGAAAGATTTTACAGGCAACACTTGTTAGACAGAAGACTATTGGGAATTGGTGTTCGAATGATTGAATTTTCGATATGGGAAACTATGTGCTTCAGATGATGTCACCTTGGGGTTTGGACAAAATTGTAATTTTGTACCCTCGAGAGTTACTACTTGTTTATCGAGACAACAATGTGTTGTCGATGTTGCGGGCTGCAAACTGCAATATCGATGGTTTATTCATTTGGTTCGTTAAGCAAGTGGGCAGGTAGACCCGTCTACAGTAGTAGTTATTGATTAATTATTGTTTGGGCTCAACTTAAAGACACACACATCTATTATCGGAGTACGTGACATTACAAATGCTTGGGCAAGACCCATTTTCATTTTCGGTTTTAATTTTCAGTGCAAGTATTTTAACTTACATTATTATAGTTATATATTGGGTAAATTACATAGTAGCCCCTCAGGTTTGAGGTCTATTACAACCCCATACAACATCTTTAAAACATTTCACTTTCATACATTAATTATCATTTTATTTCAATTTCATACAACCGTTACATTTTCCATCCATTGATCCGTTAAACGCTGACGTGGCTGCCACATTTGTGCCACGTGGCTGCCACATTTGTGCCACGTGGCTGCCACATTTGTGCCACGTGGCTGCCAAATGTGTGCCACGTGGCAAAATAATAATTTTTTAATTTTTTTTTTCTTAAAAAACCTGAATTTTATTTTTTTTTTTTTTTTAAAAAAAAAAAAAACCAAAAGCATGCGTCTTCCCGTACCCCCTCCCATCTTCATCTGCTTCCCACCCCGTACCCCCCCCCCCCATCTTCATCTTCTTTCCCTTGCAATCCGAAAAAAAAAAAAAAAAAAAAGAAAAAAAAAAAAAAAAAAACCTTCAGTTCGTTTTTCCCCCATCCTCTTCCCCTATATTCTTCTGCATCTTCATCTTCTTCCCTCGAGCCCACCTGCAACCCAGAAAAAAAACAAAAAAAAACCAGATCTCGTCATCGCTGGGTTCGTGAGGTGGGAAGAATGGGTGCAGATTTAAGGAGTGAGGGTGTGTAGAGGAAGGATGAGGGAGGGATGTGGGTTTCTGGGAGAGGTGGCGGTTCCTGGGTGTGCTGGGTCGCCGGTGGATCGGAAGGGAGGGTGAGAGCTGGGAGAGAAGGAAGGGAGGGTCAGCGCACGCGGGGGTGGGAAGGTCAGCGCGCGGGGGGGGGGGAAGGGAAGCGGGGGGGGGGGGAGGGAATTACTGGTTTCTGGGTTTGTGGGGGATGGGTCGCTGGTCTTACTGGGTTCTGGGTTTGGGGGGGGGTACGGGGGTGGGTTACTTTTTTAGTTTTTTAATTTATTTTTTTTTTTTTTTTTTGGGAAGTTTAGATTTTTTCAAAAAAAATTATTATTTTGCCACGTGGCACACATTTGGCAGCCACGTGGCACAAATGTGGCAGACACGTCAGCATTTAACGGATCAATGGATGGAAAATGTAACGGTTGTATGAAATTGAAATAAAATGATAATTAATGTATGAAAGTGAAATGTTTTAAAGATGTTGTATGGGGTTGTAATAGACCTCAAACCTGACGGGCTACTATGTAATTTACCCTTATATATTTGTATTTTTGATGTTACAAATGTTTGGATGAGTCATTTCCACTTTCAATTTTAATTTCCGTACAAGTTTTTGGCTTCTATGGTATTACATATCTATTTTGACATTATCTCATTATGCGAACATATTTTTTACGTTACGTTGTTATATATAGTTTCTACTTTATATTTTTATATAGTTTTGATACTACTATTATACTGATGAGGGAAGAAAGTATGAGTTTGGAGGCATGAAAGAGGAATCATTGCAACCTGATCGCGACAAAGTGGCACTCTCTTTTATGCAACCGTTCTGACTTGATTTCTTCTTCATATATATTCTTCTCCCTATCTTCGAGTATTTATGTATAGCAAGTTATTTCAAATTTGGGGGATGAAATTTTTTTAACGGGGTAGATTGTAACGACCCGTTCTAGATTTTACGGAACATCGAGGGTAATTTTGTAATTTCACTTTGGTTAGGTATTTATTTTAAATGTCTGCTTTTTGGCCTTGTTTGGTGTGCCATATGGGTCAACCCCTGTTTTCCCTCTATTCTCTATTTTCTCTCCCAGTAAGCCCTCACTTTCAAACTCTCTCATGTTTAACTCTTTCACATCTCTCTCTGCTATTCTCTCCTTCTCTCCCTCTCTCCGAGCAATAACTACAAACACTAGACCACCATCTTAAGACCTTCCCAGTCACGATCTAGAACTCAGGCCAAGACCGTGGAGTCTCGATGCCCCGACAGTGGCTACGCCATTGTTCATTACCTTCTCCAGCAAGTTTCTCAACTTCCCAACTTGGGGTAAGCTTTGGGACGCTTAAGATCCTTTCTTTTTCATCATGGTGATTTATTTATAACCTAGGCTATTCTTTTTAAACGTTGGAATTGTACAAGAACAAAGAATGTAATAAACCCAATTTTTCGGCGAAAACCTACGAGATTTGCAAACATTTTCCGGCCACGGTTGGACTAAATATTGGTATATTTCTACTCCCCTCCTCCGTAGCTTCAAATCCATTTATGGCATGCTGGTGGTAGTTGTGAAATGGAGCTAGTTGGACTCCATATTGTTTCCCGGCCAAATTTGCAGAATCTGGCCAGCCCATGGCCTGAAATCGGGTCGACCCAACCTGCAACCCAGAATCGAAACCCGACCCAAAACCCTATTCCGACCCGAATCAGACCCGGATGAAATATTATTTTAGGGAATATTCTGTTAGGGAATATTCCATTAGGGATTATTCTGTTAGGGAATATTTTGTCAGGGAATATTCTCTGGAATATTCCCAGAATATTCATGTTGACTTTTACGAAATTTGCCCGAGGTCCCCCCTTAGGTTTTTCAAGGTCCTGAATCCGTTTACGATGTCCATTTTCCCAAATTCAATCATTTTAGTAGAGTTTTATTAATTGGTCCCTTTATGTGCTTAGGTGCGTTGTTAGTGGCGTTTCCGCCTTCTCTAGTTTGCACGGCTCTTCGACGACAAAATATCTATTAGTGGACCCCTTCCAAAATGTATGATTTTATTATTAGAAATTCTTACATGAAAAGTATGATTTTATGACTACGTTTTATGAAACGTTTCTAAGTAAATCGGATTTACGCTTTATGAAATATCATACTTTATCGAATTTTATGTTTACTGAGGTATTTATGAACATGGATTTATGATATGATGTTTGGGCTATTAAGCTCCGATGATATATATTTTGGAAAGATTATGTTCATGATTTTATGTGCTTACTTAGTGGTTATTCATGCTATGTGCCTACGGGCAAATGATATTTATATATGGCTTCGGTCGGGCGATGTAGTGGCTTCGATCGGAAGATATTTATATATGGCTTTGGTCAGGCGATGTAGTGCCTTCGGTCGGAAGATAATTATATATGGCTTCAGTCGGGCGATGGCTTCAGTCGGAAGATATTTACATATGGCTTCGATCGGGCAATGTAGGACCTCTAGGTGATTGTGAAACCACTACTACGCATTCGGGCGATGTAGTGGCTTCAGTCGGAAGATATTTAAATATGGCTTCGGTCGGGCAATGTAGGACCTTCAGGTGATTGTGAAACCACTACTATGCATTTATATATGATATATGTTTTAAGAAGGTTTTATGGCATGCAAGGGTTTTCAAAAAAACCTATTACTTATTATGCTATATGAGTTTTCTAATTAGGGGTTAGTACGTTGAAGAATAATTGTTTTAGTATTACATATATATAAACTTGGTCCACTCATGTTTTGTTTTGCGCCCCCTTCAAGACTTAGAATCGAGGCGTACAATCCCGACGTCAAGGCACTCCCGCATGGGTATCTTCGAGTCCTCTCGGTGTAGAACCATTCCTTTGTTTGTAACTTTTCATAATATTCCTTCTACAATATTTTTTATTAGTTGTATGCTCTGAACACGTTCCCACAATTCCATATTCATATTAGTTAAATTTACGTGTTTTTATTTACGGTCGTTCTTTCTTCATAACTTTCATGCCTGTTAATATGGCTTCGTCACCCTCAGATGTTGGCCAGCACGTGCCTACCTTGGTGTTTGAAGGATATCGGGGTCGGTTGTGTCAGAAGTGCTTCGACTTCGGATTATAGATTGTTGAATCCTGGGAGATGGACGCCTACCGAACTACAAGCACAAGAGTAGGGACGAAATTTTATCTTTAGGACATTGCATTTATGCAAGCCTCAATCTCCAAGTTTGTCAGTGCTTCTAACCTTTTTCTCTTGTTATTTATATTAATCTCATACATAATTGATGTTGTGAATTTCTTTATGATTATTATTAGTGTAATTCTTGTGTTTTTTGTTCATATTTTCTAATATTGCTCCTACAATAATATACCAGCCAATATATTGGCTAAACACGGACCCAACACAATTTGACAGCTTTCATGTCTTGCATTTCCAAACATATATCGATGGTGATAACTGGAGCCAAAATTTTATATTGGTTACGTGCGTGGACCAAAAATCGGCTATCTCTACCATTAGAGCTTCACGGTGATAATGAAAAAAAGTAAGAAAAAGAGGAGAGAGGGAAGAGACGAAGAAAGATCGTGGATGCCAAAGGACCAAAGAAAAGGCCCGTAACTAATGTTTTTTCTTTATATTTATCTCCACACAGCTTGGGTTTTTCAAGTGGTATTCCAAAAGAACAGGAGAAAAATGTACTTGAAAACCTAGTTTCATAGATTATCTCACCAATGAGTTAGGTAGCTTGACCATATATATATGCTTTCGAGAAGTAGTCAAGTACCTAGCTAAACTAGTTAATTACGTTATGGGAATTTCTACTAAATTCATGACCCATTTCTTTTTTATTTATTTTGAAAGCAATATGTAAGTTTTCTATAATATGCATACTAAAAGTACTAATCCTGAAATGTCATTGAACAAAGCCAAAGATGAACTACAAATAACACCAACAAGCAAAGATCTTTCGCTCTCTTTACACACCTTATACACTCCTATATGAGGTCGAGTTTTGTGTTTGAATAGTGTATGAAAGTGGGGATCTAAGCCATATATTTATAGATGAGAGTATTAGGTTTCTTTCCCATAAAGAAAGCCCTTGTTTCTTTAGCATTTCCATAATTCATGATCTAATAGGATAGATATTCCCATTGATTGTAGCTTTACTTCCTATCGTGTACTCTTAATCAATGGGGCTTCTAAATAGATGTAAGCCCACATAGTCTTACATTCTCCCACTTGGATGAATACCTATTCAAAAGCTCTCTTTAAGATCAAGAATCGATTTCTTATGCGCGCAACTTTGGATGATTATTTGATAACAATGTTTATTCAAACTTAGTGTCAAATATCATTAGCCCGTAGGATTATAGACCATGATATCCAATATAGCAGATACATACCTCTACAATCACATACAAGCAATGACATTTACATAAAGTACCAACAAGTCATGGACAAATGTGTGTGTGTGTGTGCATATACATATATATATATATATATATATATATATATGGTTCTTTTTACACAATATATATCTATGTATAAAAAGGACCATATGTGTGTGTTTGTGTGTGTGTACACTGATACACACACATATGATAAGGGAGCTTAAGGGTGAGTATCACACTTAACACATATATGGTCATTTTTACCATCACAAAATGATCTTCCTTAATGCTTAAATAAGCCCTTATGTCGAAAAGACAATCTTGATATAACAAAAATTAAATAAGCCCTTATGTCGAAAAGACAATCTTGATATAACAAAAATTAGCTAACTGTTATGAAATAGGTTTGTAGTAATAAAACCCATTCATCTTTAGTGCATATCCATGAAATCTCAAGGAAAAGAAAAGTTCAAAAATTGAAAAATATAACTAACAAACAAAAATAACTCCAGCTCCCACAAATCTAAGGCATCTTCAAAACTTGATAGAACTCTCATACTTGTGACATGTTTTAGAAAATCTGTGTTAGGGATAGCTTTGTTTAATGAGTCTGCTATCGTGTCTTTAGTGCTAAAATAATCAACAGTAGTGATTCCTTCTTGCACCTTCTCCCTAGCCTTCAAAACCTTTCGTTAACATGATTGAATCTTGAAGATCTCTTGTTATTCCTGCTTAAGAAAACGGCTTCCTTGTTGTCACAGTACAATTGAATAGGTCTTGATATATTGTCAACAACCTGCAAACCTAATATAAAATTTCTCAACCAAATGTCATGCATTGTTGCTTTGAACACATGCCATAAACTCTGCATGCATTTGTCTAGACAACCATTGTCTTCTGGTTGACACTCTTCCAAGCTACTGCACAACCTCAAACATAAACAAGAAACTAAAAGTTGACATTAAGTCATCTGCATATCTAGCAAAGTCGGAATCAAAATAACTTATTAATTATATCTCATCACTCTTCTTTAAAACAAGCATATGGTCTTTGGCTCCTTGTAAATAACGTGGAACCTTCTTTGTAGCTTTTCAATGTGCCAATCCGGGATTAGATTGGTACCTACCTAGAATACTAACATGAAATACTAGGTCTAGGCGAGTACAAACTTAAGCATACATGATGCTTTCTACAACTGAAGCATGGGGTTTGTTCTTCATCTCCTCATTTTCTATATCGTTTCTTGGACAATCTTTGTTACTCAATTTGTGTGTCCCTTGGATATTGAAACTTCAACACCATTACTTGTCAACATATTAAATATCGTAAACACCTTCTCAATATAAGCCTTCTAAGACAAACCTAACTGACCATGGTTTATATCTCTATGAATTTCAACGTGCAAAACGTAAGAAACCTCTCCAAGATCCTTCATATCGAAATTCTTTAACAGGATATCTTTGGTGTCATGTAACAACTCCTTATCACTACTGGCAAGTAGTATGTTATCAGCTTAATTACTCTCGCTAAATTTAACATATATGCATGCATCAATTTTGTTTTCTTTGAAACCATATGAATTGATAGCCTTATCGAATTTCAAATATATTGTCTTGAATATTGTTTTAATCCAAAGATTTACCTCTTCAACTTACACACAAAGTGTTATTTCCCCTTCTCCATAAAGCCTTTAGGTTGCTTCATGAATAACTCTTCATCCAAACCAACATTGAGGAATGCAGTTTTCATGTCTATCTGATGCAAGTATAGATCAAAGTGTGCTACAAGGCCATGATGATTCTAAATGCATCTTTTTTCAAAACTAGGGAAAGGGCTTCATTGTAGTCTACACCTTCTTGTTGTGTGAAACCTTTAACTACCAATCTTGCCTTATTCAATGTTGCCTTTAGAATCCTTCTTAGTTTTAATCACCCACTGATATCTAAAAGGTTTAACTTCTTGTCTTAGTTCAGCAAGCTCCCACACTTTATTGTTTTTCATAGACTCTAACTCACTTTGCATAGCTTCAATCCATTTCTTAGACTCTAAACTAGTGATGGCTTCTTTGTAAGTTAAAGGGTTTCATATTTAAAATAATCCATAGTGTGGTTGGCCTTCTTTCTCCTTGAGATCTCCTAACTTTTTCTGGCTCATGTGCTATGTTAACAGGTTCAACATTGACTTCTTCATGTGGAGCTTCTTCATGCACAATTCCTTGATTCATTGGCTCAACAACATGCTCAGCTTGTGGTAGAGTTTGAAGTAGAGGAATGGTGATTATTGGTTCAAAAGTAGTGGAATTAATCGGTTCATTCTCAACTTCTTTTTCTTCTTAAAAAATAAAGCTCTTGTTTACTCTTTCACCAAATGATCACACTTAATAAACTTAGCTTTTCCACTGTCTACAATTATGGTGGTGTGCTTGGGACTATAAAACCGAAAATCTTTAGATCTTTCTACATAGCTAATGGAAAAACAATTGATTATCCTATGACCCAATTTAGACAACTCTAGATTGTATATTCTTGCTTCAGTTTTGCAACCTCATACGTGGAAGTGATTCAAACTGAGTTTTCTTTTATTTCACAACTCAAATGGTGTTTTAGAAACTGACTTGATTGGAACTCTTTGAGAATGTAGTTGTCAGCCTTAATTTCATCACCCCATAGAAATCTTGGAAGAAGATCAGTGTTACAAATCATACTTCTCGCAATACCTTTCAAAGTCCTATTTCTTTGTTCAAGTGCTCCATTCTATCCTGGGTTCCCAAGGTATGTGCAAAATGTGCCGAATCCTTTCCTTTCTCATCATACTTGCTATAATATTTCTCCACCCTTATTGGATCAAACCCCTTTAATTTTTACGTTAAGTTGGTTTTATACTTCAGTTTTAAAGACTTTGAAAACCTCAAAAGCACTAGATTTAGTTGGAATTAGGTAGAGATAACAAAACCTTGAGTAGTGACTCATTAATGAAAGTGATGAAATACGTATGACCATTTAGGGCTTCAATTGGAAAATGACCACACATGTCTGTATGGATGATTTTTAAAAGATGAGTACTTTTAGTTGACCCTAATTTCCTTGAGTTAGTCATACATTTCCCTTAATGCACTTAATGCAATCACCATAAGGTTGGTGACTTTGTTTTCCTGAAGTTGTCTCCCTGGAAGGACGTGGTTCGATTTGGTAAGCGAGGGAAGTTGAGTCTTCGATATGTCAGTCTTTACCAGATTACAGAGAAGATTGGTGCAATTGCCTATAGGTTGGAGCTACCACCAGAACTGTCACAGATTCACGACGTTTTTCATGTTTCCATGCTCCGAAAATATGTATCAGATCCCTCTCATGTTATTTAGCAGGAATTACTAGAAGTGAATCAGGATGCGAGCTATATCGAAAAACCAGTGGCTATCATTATCCGACAGAAGAAAATCTTGAGTAACAAAGTTATCCCGTTGGTGAAAGTGTTATAGAGAAACCATGCCATCGAGGAAGTGACATGGGAAATAGAGGATTCAATGAGGAACCAGTATCCGTATCTTTTTAGTTGAGTTTGTAATTTCAGGGACGAAATTTCTTTTAAGGGGGGTAGATTGTTAAACCCCTCCCCAAAACTCCTTGTAATTGTACAATTCCTCGAAAATTTATAGAATCTTGCAATTTGGTCCCCTATCCTAATCTAATATGGCCCTCCATCTAGATTTCCCTCCTCCCTCACGCTGCCACATGGCAGCCTCCTAACCCTCACCCTATCTCTTAACCCAGGGATTATGAGTATAAGGTTGGTGACTTTTTTTTCCTGAAGTTGTCTCCCTGGAAGGGCGTGTTTCAATTTGGTAAGCGAAGGAAGTTGAGTCCTCGATATGTCAGTCCCTACCAGATTACAGAGAGGATTGGTGCAGTTGCCTATAGGTTGAAGCTACCACCAGAACTGTCATAGATTCACAACGTTTTTCATGTTTACATGCTCCAAAAATATGTATCAGATACCTCTCATGTTATTCAGCCAGAACCATTGGAAGTGAATCAGGATGCGAGCTATGTCGAAGAACCAGTGGCTATCATCGACCAATAGAAGAAAATCTTAAGGAACAAAGTTATCCCATTGGTGAAAGTGTTGTGGAGAAACTATGTCGTCAAGGAAGCGACATGGGAAAGGGAGGATTCGATGAGGAACCAGTAACTGTATCTTTTTAGTTGAGTTTGTAATTTCGGGGACGAAATTTCTTTTAAGGGGGTAGATTGTCAAACCCCTCCCCAAAACTTACTTGTCATTGTACAATTCCTCAAAAATTCATAGAATCTTGTAATTTGGTCCCCTATCCTAATCTAATCTAAACCCAGGAAAACCTCCGGCGAACCCCATGGGCTTCGAGGAAGATTTTGGCCGTCTCCGGCCCTTCCACGACGAGCTGAAGGTATCAAAACTCTAATCTCGTCTCTAATTTCATTTTGACACCTAGATCATAGTCTAGGGTGATAGGTAGCCGTCGACCAGAGCTGGGGAAGCTCCGACGTCCTCTCTGTCGAAATCAAGCCTTCGGACCATTGCATATGAGCCCAAGCTTTAGGGAAGCCCAAACCTTTTTTAATTTTTATTTATTTTATTTTTATAAAAAACCCAAAAGCAATCGGGCTAAGCCTCAATGCCCAGCCCAATTGGAAACCCTAAACCTTTTCGGTCCAGGCCTTAAGGCCATGTAGGCTTAGGTCTTCAGGCCTTTGCATCCAGCCCACTTAAAAACCCAAAACCTTAAAACCTTCGGGCCTTAAGCCCAAAACCCTTTTGACCCACTAAACCCAAGGCCCAACCTGAACCAAGCCAAAACCCGATTCACTCTTTGACCTGATTTTACCTGACCCGGTTGACCCAGACCCATTGACTTTGACTCGGTCTGACCTTTGACCCAGTCAACAGTCAGTGTTGACTTTGACGTGGACCGGTTAACGGTCAACGTTGACTTTTGACTTTTGACTTTTTTTTGGGGTTTTCGTCCAGGACCCCTTCTAGGCTAATCTCAACGTCCTGGACCCGTTTTTTTATGTCCATTTTCCCAAATTCAATCGTTTGAGTATAGTTTTGTTAATTGTACCCTTTATGTGCTTAGATGCAATTAATAGCGGCGATTCCGTCATTCCTATTTCGTACAGCTCTACGACAATGAAGTATCTATGAGTGGACCCCTTCTAAAATGCATGTTCTAATAGTATAAATGCATACATGAAAAACATGATTGATTGATTGCGTTTTATGAAACGTTTTATGAGATATTACGCTATACTTAGAATATTTTGGAATACCATACTTTCTATCGAACCCATGTTCTTGTAGGGTATCTGATGGATGACGATATACTATTTAGAACATGTTTTTTTAAACACTTCTTTATAGTATAGATGATGGATGACTTTATACTATGAAGATGTTTTTGAGATATATGTACCTATGTTTCGAAAGACTATGTTCAATGATTTTATGTGTATCTAGTGGTCATTATTCCACCAGGGGCGAGGATTTGGTGTTGGCTGTGGGCTGGGAGAAATAATCCCTGACTTCGAGGCGAGGGACATGGAGTTAGCATTGGGCCTGGAGAAAATAATCTCTGGCTTCGAGTCGAGAGACATGGTGTTGGCTACGGGCCGGGAGATATTACTAATGGATACCACTATTTAGCACACTATATATGAGATAAGTTTTATAAGATATTTTATGGCATGCTAGGGTTTGTGGAAAATCTACCACTTATTATGCTATTAGTTTTCATAAAACTTTGGGGGTTAGTATGTTGGTAATTGTTTCAGTATTACATATATATCAACTTGGTACACTCATGTTTGTTTTGCGCCCCCTCAGGACATAGGAACGAGGACTACGATCCGACCTACGAGGCATTCCCCTACCAGTGATATTGCGTCACCTCCTTTGCTTTGACATCTATTGTAATAGCACTTCTCTAGCTTACCTTCCGATTGTACTCTGTACTAGATGTATGCTCTGAACATGTCATGCATTCTCATAACAATTCATTGTTGGCAGTTGAATATTACTATTTTATGTTGATAGTACCCTCATCATGCTATGAATAGTCACATCTTATTATCTTGCTATATTTCATAAACGAAATTTATACGCATGTTTTACATGTTCTCAGCATATACTTTCATTAAATGACTTTCATCACCTTCGGGTGTCGACCAGCACGTGACCATCCCGATGTCCGTGGGACATCGGGATCGGGACGTGTCAGTATGAGAGCTTCCCTTGAAGGGGCGGCGTTTCTGAGTACTAGCAGTGGTGAGATGCATAGGGTGAGTCTCCTTCTCGTTATTGAGTCTTTCTTCTCCTTTAACACAAACAAGAGTCAAGAATAGAAAAGAAAATGAATAAATGAGTTTCTTGAGTAAAAGAAGGAAAATCTGACGTGGAAATTGATTAATCTTAAAAATCTGACCAAAGTTAAAGAACTTCAGTTGAAAATTTGAAACCAATACGGTTTCAATGAAACATCATTAGTCGTTAGGGACCTAAATTTTTTCTTTCTTTATATATTTGATTTCAATAAAACTATCAGTTCATGATATTTATATCATTTGTTAAAATATCTTATTTGTAAATAAGGAGAGAAAATATATAAAATTGAACAATGTTTTACGTTCAATCTGTCACATGATAAGATAAGATAGTCACTACTCAAGTTTTTCTTTTGGTATATATATATATATATATATATCACTGGTATTAATTGTTGCACTGGATGGGTCGCATCTGTCTTCTTCTCTTCCTATAATATATCGTCATCAGAACGCACATTAAAGGATAGTTTCCTTACCACCACACAAATAAAAGACACCAAAGATTTGGAAAATCTGACGTGACCTAAGAATGAGCATGCAAGTGCAAGTACCTACACTAGTAGAAAAACATGTTTGCGCGACGGACCAAATTTCGTCGCGCAAACTTTGCGCGACCCAAAACATCAAACGTCGCGCAAACATACTTTGCGCAACGAATCTTTGCGCGACGAAGCCCTACGTCGCGCAAAGATACTTTGCGCGACGTAGGAACAAATACGTCGCGCAAAGTGGCTTTGCGCGACGCAGGACTTCGTCGCGCAAAGTTTTGGCGCCAAACGAAGACTATTTTACCGCTTTTTCCAAACTTTGCGCGACGAACGCTTATGTACGTCACGCAAAGAAGCTTTGCGCGACGCCACCTTCGTCGCGCAAAGTTAACGATTTTTTTCTGCTCCACTTAATCAGATTGGGAGGTGCAAACCCAGTTGCAATAGCTACCTCCATCCTCCATCTCTCTTCAAAACCTTCTCCAATCCCTGATCTCAAGCTCTGTGAGGTCCTTCTCGTTCACGCCGTCTCCATAAATCCCTTGGATATTAGAGTGAGTCAAATTTCACCCTTTTTTTAATTTAATTTTACCTTGTTTTTAGATTGATCCTATTACTAAGTAGATTTTAATTTATTTATTTTGTACTTATAACACTTAAGAAATTGAATGATATATATGTAAAAAAAATTAGTTGTTGAGAATTCAATATTTTTTTCTTCTTTAGAAACGTGAATTGAATACTTTTGATGGCTTATATATTAAAGTTTCAATCATTTGTTTTGAATGTTTATTGTATAACGGTATAGAATCAGTTGAATTTGATGAGAGAATGCTTGTTATTTGTTGCAGCTTTACATTTATTTATTTTGTACTCATAAGATAAAAAAATTAAAATTAAAAAAATTAAAAATTAAAAAAAAAACTACTTTGCGCGACGCAGGGGCTTCTACGTCGCGCAAAGATGTTTTGCGCGACGTAAGAGAACCTGCGTCGCGCAAAGTAGTTTTTTTTTTTTTTTTTTTTTTTTTTTTTCCCTTCTCTTATTTTGGTTTTCTTTTGGGGTTCTTGCATTACCTTTTTCGTTTGTGGTATCCACTTATGTAAATGTGTTAAATTTACAATCGAATTGGTTCATTGTATTCATACAGGGTTAAAGAGTGTATCTGTAAAAAAATCATCAAAATCAGAGTTAAAATAACCGTTAAATTGGTGATTTTTCGTTTATAGCCGTCGAAAAAGTTGGTTCCGTTACTTGATCTCTGAATGTTTGTTTTTTGCG
Organism: Cotoneaster glaucophyllus; assembly: GCA_036320875.1. NCBI lineage: Eukaryota > Viridiplantae > Streptophyta > Magnoliopsida > Rosales > Rosaceae > Cotoneaster > Cotoneaster glaucophyllus. The sequence continues at coordinate 18,242,297 of CM070069.1, read as the reverse complement.
ATTTTTGGCGTATGCGATCTCGAAGCATATTCAAACAAATTTGACGGTTGGATCGTTGAAACTAGTTTCGTACAATGCGTATCCCATCAAAATATTAGATTCACCAACACTTGAAATTTATTTATACTTTCATTAAGTATAACATAAGATTTTGTGGTATCCACTTATGTAAATGTGTTAAATTTACGATCGAATTGGTTCATTGTATTCATACAGGGTTAAATAGTGTATCTGTAAAAAATCATCAAAATCGGAGTTAAAATAACCGTTAAATTGGTGATTTTTCGTTTATTGCCGTCGAAAAAGTTGGTCCTGTTACTTGATCTCTGAATGTTTGTTTTTTGCGATTTTTGGCGTATGCGATCTCGAAGAATATACAAACAAATTTGACGGTTGGATCGTTGAAACTAGTTTCGTACAATGCGTATCCCATCAAAACATTAGATTCACCAACACTTGGAATTTATTTATACTTTCATTAAGTATAACATAAGATTTTGTGGTATCCACTTATGTAAATGTGTTAAATTTACGATCGAATTGGTTCATTGTATTCATACAGGGTTAAATAGTGTATCTGTAAAAAATCATCAAAATCGGAGTTAAAATAACCGTTAAATTGGTGATTTTTCTTTTATATCCGTCGAAAAAGTTGGTCCCGTTACTTGATCTCTGAATGTTTGTTTTTTGCGATTTTTGGCGTATGCGATCTCGAAGAATATACAAACAAATTTGACGGTTGGATCGTTGAAACTAGTTTCGTACAATGCGTATCCCATCAAAACATTAGATTCACCAACACTTGGAATTTATTTATACTTTCATTAAGTATAACATAAGATTTTGTGGTATCCACTTATGTAAATGTGTTAAATTTACGATCGAATTGGTTCATTGTATTCATACAGGGTTAAATAGTGTATCTGTAAAAAATCATCAAAATCGGAGTTAAAATAACAGTTAAATTGGTGATTTTTCGTTTATATCCGTCGAAAAAGTTGGTCCCGTTACTTGATCTCTGAATGTTTTTTTTTTGCGATTTTTGGCGTATGCGATCTCGAAGAATATACAAACAAATTTGACGGTTGGATCGTTGAAACTAGTTTCGTACAATGCGTATCCCATCAAAACATTAGATTCACCAACACTTGGAATTTATTTATACTTTCATTAAGTATAACATAAGATTTTGTGGTATCCACTTATGTAAATGTGTTAAATTTACGATCGAATTGGTTCATTGTATTCATACAGGGTTAAATAGTGTATCTGTAAAAAATCATCAAAATCGGAGTTAAAATAACCGTTAAATTGGTGATTTTTCGTTTATAGCCGTCGAAAAAGTTGGTCCCGTTACTTGATCTCTGAATGTTTTTTTTTTGCGATTTTTGGCGTATACGATCTCGAAGAATATACAAACAAATTTGACGGTTGGATCGTTGAAACTAGTTTCGTACAATGCGTATCCCATCAAAACATTAGATTCACCAACACTTGGAATTTATTTATACTTTCATTAAGTATAACATAAGATTTTGTGGTATCCACTTATGTAAATGTGTTAAATTTACGATCGAATAAGTTCATTGTATTCATACAGGGTTAAATAGTGTATCTGTAAAAAATCATCAAAATCGGAGTTAAAATAACCGTTAAATTGGTGATTTTTCTTTTATATCCGTCGAAAAAGTTGGTCCCGTTACTTGATCTCTGAATGTTTGTTTTTTGCGATTTTTGGCGTATGCGATCTTGAAGAATATACAAACAAGTTTGACGGTTGGATCGTTGAAACTAGTTTCGTACAATGCGTATCCCATCAAAACATTAGATTCACCAACACTTGGAATTTATTTATACTTTCATTAAGTATAACATAAGATTTTGTGGTATCCACTTATGTAAATGTGTTAAATTTACGATCGAATTGGTTCATTGTATTTATACAGGGTTAAATAGTGTATCTGTAAAAAATCATCAAAATCGGAGTTAAAATAACCGTTAAATTAGTGATTTTTCGTTTATAGCCGTCGAAAAAGTTGGTCCCGTTACTTGATCTCTGAATGTTTTTTTTTTTGCGATTTTTGGCGTATGCGATCTCGAAGCATATACAAACAAGTTTGACGGTTGGATCGTTGAAACTAGTTTCATACAATGCGTTTCTCATCAAAATGATAGATTCACTAACACTTATAATTTATTTATACTTTCATTAAGTAAAACATAAGATTTTGTGGTATTCACTTGTGTAAATATTTTAAATTGATGATCGAATTAGTTTATTATATTCATATAGGATCCAGAAGTGTAGCTGTAAAAAAATCATCAAAATCAGAGTTAAAACTACCGTTAAATCTTGCTTTTTCGTTTATAATCGTCGAAAAGTTTTGTCCCATTACTTGATATCTGCATGTTTGTTTTTTGCGATTTTTGGCGTATGCGATCTTGAAGCAATACAAACAAGTTTGACGGTTGGATCTTTGAAACTAGTTTCGTACAATGCGTTTCCCATCAAGTTCAATGGTATATATATTTACTAAGTAGATTTTAATTTATTTATTTTGTACTTATAACACTGAAGAAATTGATTGATATATGTGTAAAAAAAATTATTGTGGGTTTTTGTTAGAAAAATATATTATTGTGGGGTTTATGTAAAAGAAAATTTAAATTTGAAAGGAGGAAAGTCGCATTTTCAGTAATTTTTATAATACTTTTTTTCAAAAAAAAAAAACCTTGCGCGACGCATTAATGTGAACGTCACGCAAAACCACTTTGCGCGACGTCAAAATGTATACCTGCGTCGCGCATAATTTTGGCGGTGAGGCTGTTAAAAATAGGCGGTTTTTTCAAATTTTCGCTACTGATACCCAAACTCTCTTCCCTCGGTCTTTCACTCGGTCTCTCTCTCCCGTCTCACTCTCATGTCGCCCTCGCCCTCTCCCGTCGCTCATCCTCATCCTCTCCCGTCTCACTCTCATATCGCCCTCTCTCTCCTTCGGTCTCTCTCTTCCCTCTCGCTCATATCGCCTTCCTCCTCCTCCTCATCCTCATCCTCTCCTCATCCTTTCCCGACTGCACCAGGTGAGAATCAAACTTAATTCTTTTCCCGTATCCAGCAGGTATAGACCCAGGTCAGGTCAGAATCAAGCTTACTTCTTTATTTTTCTTCTTTCTAAGGTCAGAATCAAACTTTAATGCCTTAATTTGAAGATTTTGGTATTGTAATTAGATTCAATTTGTAAAATTAAATTAGAAATTGGGGATTTTAGTGTTAAATCGAATGTTAGGGTTAGGAATTTTAGGGGTTTCCGTTGCTAATGTGTTTGTAATCTAACATTCGTGTTTGTAATCTAATGTGTATGCTGGTTAGTACTGTTTACCGTTTCGTAGCCCTATTTTTCAATGCTTATTGTTGCTGCTCTTCACTGGTTCACTTCTTTTCTTATAGTTGCCTTCCTGGGTTCTTGTTTGGAGCCACTACTCGTCCTTATATTTGTTTTTTTCTCTTCCTTTCAGGATCCGACAGTTATACAGAGTGCTCTTACTTTCTATCGTTTGATGGTGGTGTGGCTAGTTCGCTTGGTTGGTGGGTTTAAAATGCCCCTGCCATCAACTGGCCCTATGGAGTTTGCTTCTATGCCGGAGCATTTTGTGGAAGATGCCATGGAGTTGCTTATATTTGCTTCCCGGATTCCAAAAGCCTTGGATGGGGTTTTGTTGGTAGAATTTTTATTGAAGACATTTATCATAAATTTTTCTCTTCATACTTCCTATTGTCTTATCTTCGTGTATTATTGATTTATTTTGTCAGGAATCTCTTGAAGCTATATGTCGACATCGAGTTCACTGGTTCTCACACACAGGTGTGTGCTCTTATGTTCATGTGTGCGAGATATTGAAGGAGGTTCATATAAATATATATTGTTTTGCATTCTCAATTATCTTCTTGTTCATTGGTGTGTTTGTTTTTCCAATTGTGCAGTTCTATGACAAGTTTAATATTCGCCACAATATTGCTGAACTTCTTGAATATCTGTGGCATGTCCCTAGTCATCGAAATGCTTGGAAACAGGTAGAGTACTTTAATGGAAAGACATGTTTGAAATTTCTGTCATTATTCTAAGTTCTCTAAATTCTGCTCTCTGGTTTTTATGGCATGTGCCCTTAACTGCAATAACTTATATATTGTTCCAGATTGCTAAGGAAGAGGAGAAGGGTGTTTACTTGAATTTCTTAAACTTCTTGATCAATGATAGCATCTATCTTCTGGATGAAAGTCTTAACAAAATTCTTGAACACAAAGAACTGGAAGCTGAAATGTCAAACACTGCAGAGTGGGAGCGCAGACCTGCTCAAGAAAGGCAGGAGAGAACACGCCTCTTCCAGTCTCAAGAGAATGTCTGTTTCATCTTCCCTCCACTAAAATAAAAACCATGATCGTTTTCTTCTGGAAGTAAGAGTACCTAACCAAATGAATACATTTCTTTACAGATTATCCGAATAGATATGAAGTTAGCAAATGAAGACGTTAGTATGATGGCATTTACTACAGAACAAATTACAGCTCCTTTCCTACTTCCTGAGATGGTATAAACATCTCTTTCAATCTCTCTCTTTCTCGCACACATTCCTAAAGATGCATGCTTATCGCTCTGAAATCAAAGTTTGGTTGCTAAATCAATAAGCAGTTTCCTCAAGGTTTATTTTATTATTCTTTCAAATTTGAATTTCTTTCCAGGTTGAAAGGGTGGCCAGCATGCTCAATTACTTTTTGTTGCAATTAGTAGGCCCTCAAAGAAAATCTCTTAGCTTGAAAGACCCTGAGAAGTATGAATTCCGTCCAAAGCAATTGCTTAAGCAGGTTGGCATACGATTTTTGAACTTATGTGCTTTTTGCTTGGCGGAAGGCATGCAGCTGAAATTAATTCCATTTTGCATTTTGCATGTTCTTACACCTACACTGATGCGGGTTAAATGTAGCTATCCAGCATACTTGTAATCCAGTTATGGTTGTTATGTATGAAACTGAAATCTTATTTGACACTGTTTATAATAGGATGAAGGAGAAGATAGTGAAACTGAGGTTGTGTGGTTTTGGTGTAGTGAGATATGATGAGTGATGAAGAAGCTACATAAACTGTAGCGAGCTACATGAAGGAATGATGAAAAAGCTATATGAAGGAGCTTCATACACTGTATGTACAAGGGAAGATGCTTTTATCTGCAGGTCTTCGAAAGAATTCAAGTTTGTATTTTTGGAATTTGAGGACGTGTGTTAATATATTCGAACAAGTATCCTAGGTTTGTAACGAATGTATTGACTTTACCACATGAATGTTATGTGCGTTTGTTTTTATTAATGATAATACAAAATATTCTTTAAACAATGCTTAGTGGAAATTTTACCAAAAAACATATATTTCTTGCATCAATTTCCATTGGTTTATTAATTATTGTTTAGAATTTAATTAAAATATTTATTAAAAAATTAAATAAAAAAAATTTTGGCAAAAAAAAAAAAAAAAAAAAAAAAAAAAAGGTTTGCGCTACGCAGGCTACGTCGCGCAAACCCACTTTGCGCGACGTAGTCTGCGTCGCGCAAACCCACTTTGCGCGACGTAACCCGCGTCGCGCAAAGCCACTTTGCGCGACGTAGGTACCTTTATCGTCGCGCAAACCCTGGCGTCACGGCCTTTGCGTGACGGAGAATGCGCGACGAAGGTTTGTTGCGCTATCTTTTGCGCGACCTTTTTTGACTTTGCGCGACGAAGGTACCTACATCGCGCAAAGTGTTTTTCCTACTAGTGCTAAGTGTAAGTGACCAAGTTGTACACCTTCATTGTTTTGTGGTCGGTGTATACATGTAACAACTTGTATATGTAGATCCTTAATAGTAAGTGTGTATGCCTATGGGTCATGTACACACAGGCAATGCACTTACAGAATCACCTTGATCAACTCGAAGCAGCTACACATCCTTAACCCTAACCGTTTTTGAAAAATCATCTGTGAGGTGCGGAATTAAGCAACTAAAGAAAAACTTGATGATATTGAATTAACTCTAGCACCTGGAAGCCAGTGTTCGATTTCCCAAAAAGCTTCATAAACTAAGAATATTTCAAGCAATAAAAGAAAGAACTAATGAAAGGAAAATAATTGGTGAGAATGGTTACGCATCTAATATATTTCATAATTATTCTTTAGCATTCAACATTATAATTAGAACGGTTCATTCTTTTATTATCATTTAAAGATCATAACTGCAAAAAATTCATCCAATTATTATGATGCAAGAAGATTGAAAAATTTCGATGCTAATTGATTAAGAATTTTTAACAAAAGATATACAAATCATAAGAATACATTAGGTTCAGAGTTTGAAACCTTCTAATGTAATTAAAAAAAAATGACTCATATTAATGCTAATGGTATTCCTCCTCACTTGTAAATGAGAGCTCTAAGTTCGATTCTCCTAATGGAGAATCTGAACCATATTATTGCTAGCTCATTGTGAGGTTTAATCCAATCCCCCACTCCATAATATCGTTTCTTAAAAAAAAATTTCCCCAACATCTTTGCTACCTTAGATTTCTTTTAAGGCTTTTTAGCCAAAATGGTCCTTGAGATTTGCATAACACATCACTTTGGTCCCTGAGATTGAAAATCAATAGAAATGGTCCCTGAGATTGTCCACCATCCATTATTTTGGTCATTCGATTAAAAACTCTGTTAAGTGTCCCATAGCTCTTGCCTGGAAGTTTGGGCATTTTTCAAAGCTTTGTAACTCAATCGTTTCTTAACCAAATTCAACCCATATTGCCAAAGATGGCCGGAAAATAGCTTGAAAAGTGACTGGTCAGCGGGAAAACTGGAAAACTCGTCAGAAACTGGGTAAACTTTAAACGTTCATAACTTCTTCAACACTCAACTAAATCAAGTGATCCAAAATAAAAATCATACTTCTCGACGAGAGGAAGAGAATGGTACCTTTCTTGATGGCTAACTCGCCGTGCTTTGGCCGGAAAACGGCTCGAAAGTGGCTAACTCGATGACCAAGACAACCATTTTGAGCCGTTTTTCGGCCAAACCACGGCGAGTGAACCTTTGAGAAAGGCACAATTCTCTTCGTCTCGTCGAGAAGTATGATTTTTATTTTTGAATCACTCGATTTCGTCCAGTATTGAAGAAGTTATTAATGTTTAAAGTTTACCCAGTTTCCAGCGAGTTTTCCAGTTTTTCCGTGAACCAGTCACCTTTTAGACTATTTTCCGATCATATCCAGCAATCATTGGGCTTCCAAATAGGTATAATCTTATTTTACACTTTCCTATCTTCATTTTGATATATTATGGGTCAAATTTGGTTAAGAAACGATTGATGAAGTTTTTAACAGAATGACCAAAATAATGGATGGTGGACAATCTTAGGGATCAGTTCTATTGATTTTCAATCTTAGAGACCAAAGTGATGTGTTATGCAAATCTTAGGAACCATTTTGAATTTAAAAAAAAAAAAAAAAAAGACCTTTTAACTTTTTTTTTTTCCTTGAGGAGAAGGTATTGAATTGTTGACTCTATCCTAGTCTCAACCTATTTCTCCCCTCCAGACTAATTGAGCCTATAATTTAGACTAATTTAGCTGAATTGACTCTATCCCACTGTTTGTACTACTGTTTAGTAAGAACAGTAGTAGTGTAGATGGCCATGTCTATATTAATTGATGATAGCTGCATCGGTTTCAAACTTTGGAATGATACATAAAAACTAACGAGACATTGTGGTAATCTTCCTATTCATGGCCAATTATTTGACAAAATTGATGTAAGTATATTTATGAGTTATGACAGTACTTTTGTGTCCCCAATAAGTGCATCACTTTGATGGTTAGTCTTCACAAACGTAGTTTAGACTAAATTGGAGCAATGGTTTCTTAATTAAAAATTCATTATCATTGGTCTTTCAACTCATCAAAATGTGTAGCTATGGTCATTTTCGTCAACTTCGTTAGAATTTTGTCAAAATAAGTTATGTTGGAAGGACCATTTCTACAATTGGGGTCTCTCAACTTATCAAAACGTGTAGCTATAGTCATTTTCATCAACTTCGTAATAATTTTGTCAAAATGAGTTATGTGGAAATGACCATTGCGACAATTGGGTTAAAGTTAAGAGACCATTGCTCCAATTGAGTTAAAGTTGAGGGACTATTTCTCTAGTTGGATTAAAGTTAATAGAGCAATGGTAATGGATTTTTAGCTGAAGGATCATAGCTGCACGTTTTGATGAGTTGAGAGACCAATGATAATGGATTTTTAGTTGAGGGACCATTGCTCCAATTGAGTTAAAGTTAAGGGACTATTGCTACAATTTACTCTTAATTGTACAAATGGTATAATCCTAGCTGTTCAATTTTTCAATCATCAGATCATTTCCACAAAAAATAATTCAAATTTGGCGATCATTTATGGATAGTACAAATCCAATTGTTATAACAATATACATTTTTCATTTTGAACTGTACATTTATTTGATACATATAAATAATTAAAATATCACTAATTCAATTGTCTTCTAACAAAAATGATTTTTAAATGATGGTTAATACGTTAATCACAACAGAGGTTCACCCAGAAAATGAACACAAGTGTTAATGTTAGTCATCTTATCCCAATTGCCACTTGCATACGGCTAAAACATGTCACGAAATCCCTTTCTTAGTAGCTCTCTAAAAGCGACAGAAGTATAATGGAATTTAATTTTCTAGAATATTTAAAGTTTCTTTCTTTTCTTGCTAACTTAAAAGTATAATGAAAGAAGTGACCAAAAAAAAAAGGTATAATAAAATAATATATTACTATTTTTTTTTTTCTTTGAACTTGAAGTTTACATGTAAATAATGGAATTTCTTTTATGCAACTGCAAGGAACACTTGTAGCTTAAAAAGTAGAACATTTATCCACACACTCGGGATCCTAGGTAGTTCGGTTCCACACCCCTCTCTCTATCATACACACTAGTGCTTGTGTAGAAGAAATTCTACAAGAACATACCTTTTGGGGAAGAAAAAAAAAATGTAGCCAATTGACCTCTTTTACTGTCAAATTCCCCCTTTGACCCCTTAGGCCACGTTTGGCTAGCCTAACCTAAGAATAATTCACGGAAGTTAGAGATCTTCCGCAGAAAGCTAAAACTTTGACGTTTACTCATCCAAAGCGAGATTAAAAAACCACTTAGTACCACGGTCTAAGTAAGATGCCTTAAGTTTGATGAGAGTAAAAAAATCTAATCACTGAAGAGTATGATAAATATTTTTGCTAGTGACAATTGCTGCACTAAATTTTCCAACTCAATCCTTGTATATTCACAAACAGAGTTGAAGTACATTTGTTCTGATCTGATAACCAAAACTTGTTAGCCTTACATCGGTCCCGGAGTAAAAGAAGTTTATGATTTCGAATAATGTTCAAGGAGTGACAAAACCCTGGCAGCCTTCCTCCTATGGCGACCATCCTCATGGATGTTCGTGCTAGTTAGACCAGCAAGATTTAATCTAGCTGCTGATCCATACACATCAACCATTTCCTTCAACATGAAAACCTTTCCGAGGAGACTCAACGCTTCTTCTTGTAGAGAATCTGTTCCCCAAGACAAGATCTCCAACATCGGCTTTATGGCATCAGCCTCATGCAAGACGCTGGCTCCTCTTTGAGGAGAGGCTTCGACAACCAATGTCGAAAGAGTTTGAATTGCTTCGATGGCAGTTTCATACACTTCTCCCGATAACAGCCTTACCAAGTCAGGCAAAGCTTTTGCTTCCAAAAGACAGAATGTGGAAGTCACACTGCAGATACCACCATGCGCTAAGCATAGTGGAGCGTTCGATGGCTTGAAACAGGACCAGCAGCCGGAGGAGGGTTTGGAGACAATGGTGAGCTTTGGAGTGCTTGTGGAAAGATTACCAATCAGAGCTGCAGCTCTTGCCCTTGCAGTCACTGAGCTGGACCTGAGAAAGTTTACGAGCAAGGGGTATGCTCCTCCTTCAACCAGTGTACACTGCGATTCCAGGTTCGTGGGATCCGTAAACCTGAAAAGAGCACCTAGAGCATTTTCTTTTGCCTTCAGAGTCCCTGTTCTTAAAATGTTTATGAGCGCAGTATGTCCGTCCAGTTCGATTAACTTCATAGTTAGTGATCTTTCCGATTTTGGTAGGTTCGCCAATAATCCAGCAGCAGCCATCTGTGCATCATCCTTGTCATCATTCTCAAGGAATCCCGCTAAAGCCTCCAGCCTTCTTGGCCTGAGAAGGTATTCCACAACCCCCTCAGGCTCGTGCTGCGAGAAGAGGAAAAGCAAATTTATGGCAATCTCCCGAATCTCCGAGTCAGAGTCATCAAGGAGAGGAAGGACTAGAGACATGGCATTAGGAGTGAGAACGGCCTTTTTAACCAGCCCCGCATTAAACTTGCAGATTCCAAGAAGTGAGCGCAAGGCAGGCCTTCGGACATTGTAGGCCAAGTTATGATTCTGTTGTAATGCAGTCAAATTGGTGACAATTGGCCCTAACTCTAGTTGGCACCCATTTTCATCGACAAAGAATTTGGCCCCATCAGTGTCAGATGTAAATTTCTCCAGGATTTCATAACATTTAACAACAATGATTGCACGCACATGCGGAGTGAACGCTAGCCTTAGAACAAGACTTACCCCACCAGAAGCAGCAATCAGTTCTTTGTTGGCACTGCAACCTGATAATTCAGCCAGGGCGGATAAGGACAATAGTTTTGATTCAATATTTCCGGACACCATTTCGAGCAAAGGAGGTATAATCCCTTCCTCACCAAGGAGCTTCAAATTTGAGTCGACCAATTCCATGTTAACAAGTGTTCTCACCATTGATACCCTTGAAGTTTCCGGCCCTGAAAATTTTGAGAGTGAAAAGCGGTATGAGTAATCTATCGTTAAAATTAAAATAGGCAAATCAGAAAATATGTTTATCACATAGCATTTAATGCTACAAGCATTGGATGGCCTGAATTCACTGGACCACACTAAAGCAATAATCCAAACCAATCCAGGTCATCCAATGCTCGTAGCATGGAAGAATTTTTCTTTATTACATCCCTCTTTTCATTTTTTGTTATGTGACTGAAGGAATAGAATGTATAAAAACAATATGTTATATAGGTTCTAGGAAATGAATTGTCTTACCTTCAACTATGCGATCAACAAGTGGCTTATACCAGCCAGATTTAGCTGCACGAGAAATGTTTTCCTCATCTATGTCGAAAAGATTCAGCAAGATTTTCTCTGCAATCTCAGCTGACTCCCTCACAGTACCCTTTAAAAGGGTGTAAACAAGGAAAAGAATTGTACTGCATTGTTGAGAGAGTTTTCTGCATACAGACACATTCCAACCAGTTCTGTCTTGCAACAATTCATATAGCAACTCAATTGCAGCCTTTGAGATGCTTGAGTCGCGCCCTAAGCAGGGAACGATGTGATCCCACCCCTGGGATTCAACCACTTTCTCCTAAAAGAATTGATTGAAAAAGATTTAGAATATAGCAAAACATTTCATATATTTTCAGGCCGCAAAAGAGAACAAAACTCGGAAATAATAGATTGTCTACTTCAAAAATCCGAACAGAGGGAGGATAAATTAAATGAATTAAAGGAAGGGCATTCGATTTCTACTATTCTTTCTTCTTTTCAGTTTTCACTTCTTTTAGTTGTTTTCCATATTTGAAAGGAGTATCAAAGATGCTTACCTTGTTTCTTGCATGCCCTTCGACGATATACTTTAAGGTGATCAAAATCCTCCTTTTCAAATCTCTGTCGTGAGAGTTTCCAAGTATAGAGATTATAATGTCGGTGAGCCCTTCAATGGTGAGCCAGTCCTTGTTAATAGAACTCTCTATCATAAGATCTTGCATTTGGCTTAAGGCCTCTAATATTGACGTCTCAAAGCCCGACAACAACTTTGCCTTAGCAGTTCGAATCTTGAGACTATAATTTAGCTCTCTCCACTCTTCTATTGATTGTCTCAGTGGGATGTTACACCTCCAGGAAGTATCTTGAAGAACCTCATGAGTTTCGGGGTCAGTTCTCTCACCACTTTCAAACCAAGATATGATTGCAGCTCTCTCACATGTAGTACCGGTGCAAAGACTGACTGGTTCAACCATCACAGTTTTTCTAATACAACATATAAAAGGCTTAAGTGGTGGAATATATTCTTCGCTCGAGTCATATCTCTGTATGGCCTGCACGCGTTGCTTGTATTGTTTCTTGACTTCTTCATAATCCCTTGCAGCATCAGCTCGAGAAAGCAGCTCAATAATCTGATCTAAGAAGAAAACTTCAGCTCTTTCTTTCCTGTTGGCAGCTTCTTCTTTCTCCTTTCTGAAATCTGCAAGCTCTTTGCTTATTTCTGAGGGCTCTAAAGGCACCCCAACTGCCATCGCTATTTCTGCAAGCATATCGTTTGCAAAACCTTGGTCAAGTGTCTGATCATCAAGACCTTGTTTTAGCTTGTCGAAAACTTGGAGCTGAGACTGTGAGGCCTCAATTTCCACTCTCTGCATTTCATTCTGTAACCTATCCACCTGATCAGATATCCCCAATAAGACGTCGGTGTTTGCAACGAACAGAGCAGCCAAAGACCTTCCAATATCCCTAGTAACGTCTTGTACCTCCTTGACAATGTGCCGGCACTTGACAAGCAAGTAGAAACGTGCTCGGTTTTTATACTTGTCAACCAGATTATTTGCCCTTTTAACATCTGCTTCAAGGGACTCCAAAGCAAGCCTGGCAGCTTGAGAGTCGTTCAATTCTTGACGCTGTAGTTCGCTCAAGACCGAGCCAATGTCAAGCAAGTGCTTGGAAAGGACCTTGAAACTCTCCTTGCCGAAAACATCTTTCGCAGCGTTAGCTGTTTTGATGACCTGGTTAGTTAGCACGGCCAAGATGGTACCAATAGGTATAAGCTCCAACGCCATGGTAATATTCTATGCCAAAGGATCCTTCATTCCAACAGAAAGACGATCTCCTATAAGATGAACCACCAATCCAACTGATCCAGAAGATGAATTTGGGTCAGCTCAGGCTACTTGTTCCAACAAAATGCTTTCAGTTTCAAACAAAGGCTCCCAGCTTCTTTTATCTCTGAGATTTTGGCCGCTAAACATAGAAATAAGCAAGAAAAGTAAGCATCTAAAACATGAAAACCCCGGAAAAAAGCAATGAGAATTTTGGGTACCTTGTGCTCCACTTGGAAAATGGCAATATTCCTGCAGGGAACAAGACTTTAGACAAGTCAAGCCTTGTTTCTCTTGCTCTTGTATTTTTTCCAGGAAATTTGTATTTACTGGTAAACCACGCTTCATTTGGCCGTCAATATTATTAATGCATTTTATCAAAGATGATGGGAAATTCCACCTACTGAGGACGGCTGCAGAAAAAGTCGTTGATTTTATGACATTAGTCGTTACTCATGTGATACAAAAGGTGCGACAAAAATGCAACTTTACGTATTTATAAAGTCAGGAGTTTATATCCCGGTTAGTTAAGAGAATTCGCTGGTATACTCAAAATACTAAATTCGAGTCCCTCCTCTAGTCGCTTGCATGAGAAGAAGAAGAAGAACTTAGGAGTCGGACCAACTTCAGCTCTTTCTTTTCCCGAAATTGGAAAGTCTTAGGAGTCGGACCACCCGATCAACCAGAAACAGAAACGAAGTCGCACCAACACCAGCACTCGAGAGTAAATTTGTACTTGGGAAAATGACATTTCGTCTATAAGTCCAGCGGTCCGGTGGGCAAGAATCCAAAAGCCCAAATCCAACTAGGATGATGAAGATATCTCGGGATGGGTCCGCTCCCAATGGCTGGTAATTTACATCAAATCCCGAATTACAGGTCGGAGAAAGGTTTTCTCAGGGATTCATGCAACTCTGAACAAAAGGCATTTTGAAAGAACAATGGAACAACAACCGCTCGAGTTTGCAAGTCCATAAAATCAACAGTAAACACGAGAACTTCAACCATCCGAAAATACATTCAAGCTTAACCTAATCAAAGTTAGCACTACACGGTGATACTTTGAAGATACGATAGCAAACAAACAAACGATAGCAACAAGTAGTGGTTCCATTCATGCTCTTGTTGTGGAATCATCACATTCGTATTTTACAAACAGCGGAGACCACAGCCATCGCCAAAATTAGAGGCCATACTCAGCATTGCCATTATTTAAACCGAAATCCAAACAAGAACATAGCATTTTCTGTACAGCAGCAAAGCACTTACAAGTTACAACCAACCCACAAAGCACCAAAAGCCTCAACGGGCAGCGTTCTTCCGAGCTAGCTCTCGTGCCATCTCCCTCATCTCCTCCGGTGATGGAGGTCTCGGTGCCTCCGGTGGATACACTACATACGAATGCTGAAGACCAAAACACAACAGCTTATGTCATAATTAAATCCATAAATGATTACCTCTCAACTATGAGTAATCCCACTGAAACATACTTATATTCTAAACCCACATCAGATATCAGCAAACTTTGAATCCTTTAATTTAATCACACTAAAACACGATAATCAATAAACCCAATTCAGATTTCAATCAATTCTTTTCAGTATCTAATTTCTTTCTTTCTTTTTTTCAATTTATATATTGAAGAAACACTAATGCAATTTCAATGAGATAGAGATTACATTGCCCATGAATCTGTGGAGATTCTTAGAGTTGTTGGCGAAGGTGTACATAAGCACGATGGGGATGGCGACGTACAGCCCAAATTTTCCCATCTCCAGAATTCCCTTTGATGTTCCCACATTCGACATGTTTCCCTCTTCAATCAGACGAATCGAACTTCACCTCTTTCACTCTCAAATCTGAATTTTCTGCTCACAAACCCTAGAAAAATGATCGACCTTCTCAACTCAGAGAGAGAGATTCAATCACCTCATTGAATTGGACACGTGGACTGTTTCTGGGTGCTTGAGTGTCCGTGACATTGGGCCGGGCCGAATTAAATCGTAATGGGTAACTCATTTCATTCCTTTCCAGCCCATTACCTTTAAACAAACGAGGGCCCATTCGCCAGTCTCATAACCTCGATCCCAATAATCTCTCCCACAATATGATAGAAAAGAAAAATCCATTGGCCATGTGATGGAAAAGAACATCTAATAACATTTTCCTCCTCATTTTTCTGAAGGCACTATTTTAAGATTTTAACTTATCATAAAACTATACAGCACCTTTGGGGATGGGGAGAGAATTATTACTCATGTGGTTATTGAAACTGGGGATTTCAATCATATTCTTCGACATATTGGTCAAATATCAATACCGTCTAATGATTATCGAAGCTAGTGTGGCCAATGCGTTAGCAAAATAATTTTTCATCCTCCACAAATAACTGAAGGTAATATGTCTGAACTTTAGGCAAATATCTTCCAGATATTGATGGTATGGAAGTCTTTAAAGATATCTCATAAGCAACTGAACTACCCTACAAGTAGCCAAAACAAAGGAAAGACTGCTAGCATCCTCTCGCTAGGAACTTATGTGAAAAAGGAGAGCAAACAAGAAAATTCTAGCTAGGTGGCCATAACGAAGTACGTTAGGAAATGTGCTGCAACCTAGTGATCACTAGGTAGCTATTTCGCTCTATATGGATCGTGGGCATAGCACAATTCTTCTTGGAAAAGGGTTGGTTTGCCCGAGTGACTAATACTACCATAATGTACTCCTACCTATAGCTCTGGCAACCAAAGTCAAGCATATATACGACGATCTTCATGGCCGCTGAGAATGTCCATTAAAAGGAGCGGGCCGATGGGGTCGTTTTTCAAGCACAAATAGGATGATCGTGAAGGGGGTGCACAAAGCATGAACAAATCGCTACCTGAACTAAAATTGGCAGTGGAAGAACTCGCTTCAATGCAACATCTGGGTGAAGAGGAAACCCTTTGAGAAATAGGTCCCAAGAATTCATTATTCGTTGTTGTTATAGCCACTATCGATTCATTAAATTGATCTCTTACCTCACTTTTGAGGAAGGTTGTAGTGCAAAATGGTTCTTTTTTGCACTTTCGAGATCGGAATGCGCTCGTAATGAAAGATCCTCCATCTTCCATAACCGAATGCAAGAGAATTATGAATCCACTTATATAATATTGTTGATCCCATAAAGTAATAAGCAACGGTGTATTATCAGATTCCAAAAGATTCCAACCTCTTGATCCCATTAGTAGAGGCAGAGATATTAGACACTTTCAAAGGCACGAGCTCAGATTCCAACCTCTTGATCTTATTGACAGAAGAATAAGCTTCGGCTGCCACAACCTTTGCCACCTCCTTGGCAGCCTTGGTATCCTCTTGGTCAATGAACATAGACTCGGCTGCCAGAATAGCTGTCTTCTACATCATTGCAAGTAGAGCAATCTTCCTATACTCGGCCGTATGCTTCACAAAGAACTTGGGCAAACAACCACTCTAACGCCATCGACAAACTTGGCACAATCATTCATGTCTTCAAGCAGATCTGGTTTCAAAAGCGCATAGATCTCAACAGCCTCCCCCAGAAGCAGGCTTAATATATTTCTCACAGCTGCCCACGAGAGCAGTCTCATCCTTCCCAGTAGACGAATCAGTCTCAGCAGTAGGAGGAGTGGACCTTGCGCCACTTTAGCAGCAGAGTCCACCTTATTGCTCTTCATAATAGCAAGCATCTCTGAAGGTGAACCAGACTTAGCTCCTAACGAACATCTTGGTACAGACTTCGGCACTGGGGGCATAATAGGACCTCTACGATGAGCAATCTTATCAACAATCGTACTAGTCATTCTCGACATGGCAGGTTCCACAGGCTCATATCTAGCAGCCTTATTTTTCTTCCCATTGAAAGAAGTCATGTCAATCATAGGCCTTTCGGTAGCAGGCGGACCCTCACGAGCAGCGAAAGAAGTCTTCAGTTTTTTCTCAACCGGTATCTATTGAGCAGGCGGGGAAGATCTATTCTTTCCACCTTCATTCATAGTAAGCTCCACGACAGCGATCAGACGAGCCAATGCATCCGCCTTGATCATATTTACCTCCTCTTTCGGGAGCAGCCCACCTTTCTCCTGACGAAGAGAACTAAGCAGTCAACGCCATTCACGGTACTAAGCAGGGGAGCTCAACCCAGCGTTCCAACGGTCGATGAAGCCTGCAACTTCCTCATTTCTCTCAATCGTCGGCCTGGCCCGCGTCAAGTTCAAGAGCCCAAAGGACATGAGCCATGTGGCTCACCTGGCACTACGCTCAAGCGCCTCAATCCTCTGCCCCCAGCCACATAAGCTGCCCTTGGCTCTAGCCAAGCCAAGCAGCCCAAGTAGCCCAAGCAATGGTTATTGCCACAACACATCCTTGGCCCATGCCGAGTTGACTCTTGGCCCCTGCCGGCTGACGTGCCGCACCACCCAAACGGTTGCCACGCAACAGCACTATCCAAGAAGAAGACAAGGTAAATTAAATTTTTCTTACCTCGATGCGGCGCGGAGAAGACGAAGAAAGCAACGAAAGATGGTCCTTTACACGTGCAAGTGTAGAAGATTGCTAGGGGAGTGGGAACAAATATCCTCTAGCTCTTTCTCTTATAGGTAGAATAAATTGTTCTCCAAAGTTGATTTAATAACCCACTTAAGGTGGACTTAAATAGGCTTTGAGAGAAATTTATTTCCCTTTCCTATAAAGACCTAATTTCCAATTAAAGAGGGAATCTACATCAAAATAGGAAACAAGTCTATGTTTCCTAAAGCAAGAAGATCTCTACACCTGCTGCCCTTTCCTGGGAGCAGCCCAACAAGTGTGGGGGCATTTGTGGAGCCAAAAATAATCTCAAGGCAACACGTGGATTTTTGGGTAAAAAGGACAAAATTACCCTCAAGGCACATCAGGATTCCTACGCGCGAGCAGTGGGCAATCATCCCTCAATCAAGTCAAAAATGCCCAAAACAGGTAACAATTCAAAACGTATTTCATCCATCCTCATCAAAATCTCTCCACAAGGTAACTCCCAAATCTTTCCCTTTTTATTATATTAATTAGCTAATCAATTAGGCAATTATCCTATTAATTGGCTACTTAATTAGTTAATTATTCAATTATACCCAATTAAACACAAATAAAGAACCTAGCCTACAAAGAGAGCCAAGTGGCCGGTCCTCTCTCATCCAAGGAGGCCGGCCACACCCCTATAAAAGGCCTCACATTCTCTCCAAAACACACTTCCAATTCTCTTGCTAAAATTCTCTAAAATTCTCAAACACTTTTCCCTCAAAATTCTAACTTTGGCATCGGAGGTTCTTTGGCCAAAGCCCCCCCCCCCTCATTAATCGTGGGTGTGTTAGGCTCTTGGCCTTGACCTAAGGTGTTATTTGTTTTGTAGGTGCAATTTTGTCCAATATCAAGGAGGAAAAAATTTGCATCCACAGTAGCAACATTACCATTTCTGATGAAGTCCGTATCCCATAAAAGTACAATGGAGAGCACACGGCTCAAGTTTCGTCCGTTGATTTTTATGAAGATGAACAAATGCAACACATCCAAAAACCCGAGGTAGGAGTACCAAAACCGACGGTAGATGCATAAAGGTAGCAAGGACTTGTAAGGGGGTAAGAAAATCCAGGACTTTGGATGGCAGACGGTTGATAAGATAAGTGGCGGTCTGAAGAGCAACATCCCAAGAGGAGCAGGGAACAGATGCCCCAATCAAGAGTGAACGAGCCATTTCTAAGAGATGACGATTTTTTCTCTCAGCCACCCCGTTCTGTTGAGGAATCTGAGGACATGTAGTTTCATGAAGAATTCCGTGATTACTTAAATAATGGAAAAAATCATTATTAAAATATTCACCACCATTATCAGAACGCAAAATCCGTATTGTAGTAGAAAACTGTGTCTGAACCATGGTGCGGAAGGTCTTAAAAGTCGAAAAAACATCACTTTTATGCTTAAGAAGATATAACCATGTCATCCGTGTGCAATCATCTATGAACGTTACAAACCACCGAATACTAGATGAAGCAGTAATCGGAGATAATCCCCAAACATCCGAATGAACAAGACCAAAAGGAATAACACTTTTATTATAATTCAGCAAAAAAGAAACACGGTGACTCTTGACGAGTATGCAAATGTTACATTTAAAGTCTGAAACTGAACAACCAACAAATAAATCTAGAAACATATGTTGCAAATAACTGAAAGATGGATGGCCCAAACAGTGATGCCATAACCATATCTGACGCCGCTTATGATTAACAGCTTCTTGAGCAAGATTGACTCGTCCTGTACTGACATCATCCACAAAATAGAGATCCCCCCTCTTAGTACCACGACCAATTATCTCATTTGTGAGAATATCATGTATAAGACAAAACTTTGGATACATTAGCACACAACAGTTCAATTGTTCAGTAGCTTGGCCAGGAAACATCAATTTATGCTTTAGTGAAGGTACAAGTAATGTATGAGACAAAGAGATAGTGGGTGTGAGGCGTATGGTGCCAGCGTTAGTTACCGGTGAGGTGACTACATTAGCATTAGTAATATTACGTCGAAATGGAACGGTATCACAAGCTAAATCAGTGGAATCATAAGTCATATGGTATGTGGCACCGGAGTCAATGACCATCAGGATGGAGTAGCATCACTATTCATATTAAAAACATAACCACAGTTACCTGAGGACTCCGAAGACATGTCGGAAGAACTCGAAATAGGAGGATGATCATCTTGAGATATCAAAGATAATTGGGACATGGAGGTGGCGAGATTGGCTTGCCTATGCTTGGCTTGCTCGTCTCGTTCCCGTTGTTTCTGAAGCTTCAACGGTTCCCACCAGTCAGGATAGCCATGCAATTGGAAGCAATTATCACGGCCATGTTTCTCACTACCGCAGTAAGTACAACCACCAGCCAGGACGGGTGGTTTAGGACGAGGAGGACGGGGACCTGTGGTAGGCCGTGAGGCCATCCTAGCAGCAAAGAGTGAGCCTTGTGATGGGCTCGAGGCAGTAGCCTAGGGTTGCAGTCCTGGGCTCGGTGAAGGTGACTTCTCGGGGGCGGGGGGACGATGTGGAGCTACGACTCGTGTGGCAGGCCAAGCCACCATGGCTTCCCCACTTGGCAGCTATCCTCCGATATTCATCACAACTTGTCGCATTCCCTCCCGACGAACATAGGCAAAAGTTTGTTCGACGGAAGGAAAGGGCTCAGTTCGTAGAATATCACTACAAATTTTATCAAACATCTCATCCAATCCTGCAAGCAAAGTGTACACACGATCTGTTTGAACAATTTTATTAAAAATTTCAATATCAGTACCGCACTTCATCGGATTGGGTCGACAATAATCAATCTCCCGCCACAAAGATTAAAGATCACTATAGTATGTCTCCACCGGTCGTCCATCTTGCCTCTTGCAAAAGGCCTTGCAGGTAAGATCATAGACTTGAGATATATCGGAGCCGTCATAATACATGCGAGCAACCGCATCCCACACTTCCATTACTATCGGTAGTCAAAGAAAGTACTCAATCAAATTGGGTTCCATAGAGTTGATGAGCTAACCCTTCACAATAGCGTTCTCTGTACGCCATTTGGTGAAGGTCGGATCATCGATAGGTGGTTGGGGATTACTCCCAAACAAGTAGCCCAACATGTCTTTACTAGCAACAAATATCTCAACAATCTAAGACCAAACTCCATAATTGGCACAATTGAGTTTGATGCCAATCGAAGCAGTAGATGAATCATGATGGACAATCTGTGTAACAACTTGCGGTATAGGTAGGGTAGGATTCATAGTAGGGTCGGTTAGGGTAGTAGTGTTTAGTGTAGGAGTAGAATCGGTTAGGATGAGGTTGTTTTCATCGTGGAGTGATGGTAGGTTCTCCATGGGAGGCCGAGTTTGCTTGAGGGAATGGGCAGAGCAGAAGTCCTAGGATCTCTGCTCTAATACCATGCTAATTAGGGCTTATTTTGGGGTTTAATTTCCTGATCTCATTCTTCTCACCTAGGAGGAAAATATATAATGTACAAGAGTGATTTACAAGGAAAGAAACATCAAATAACCTAATTACAATTTGATTACAAGGACTCAAAGAGGTAACTAAACTAATTACAAAAGGTCAACTCTCCAACAAGTAGTTTTCTAAAAAATCCATTGTTTAACCTTTACACTCATTTATCCCTTGTAGAACAAAGTCACCGCTACCAGTTACCACTACAAGCGCTAACCTTACATCACCATTGCTAATCGCAACTAAATAAAATATATTGATGACTCAACGATGACATAACAACGTATATATAATGATGACATAATAAGCACTGATCATTTCTTGCTTTATAAAATAAGTCTATTTTGTAAGAAACATCCGGGTACATTTGTATATTTGTTCCTCATAATACGAGAACAAATACAAAGACTATCACATAAATACATTCTCTAGTGAACAAATCATTGATCCGGAGATAATTTACACAAACATACATAAAGATAAAACCTGTAATTGACTACAACAAGCAGAAACAACGCCACTATTAGCACAAACACCATTGACATATCTGTGACTAAGTGACAACTTTTTATTTTAACTTTATGTTGGAGCACATATACTAGAGCATGCGCAATCAACCGTTTGCTCTCTAGTGTCTTGTAATATGAACGACCTAACCCTACAAAGGCAAAAATAATATCAGTATAGTGTTGGACATGTCAAATATATCAAAATGATATTCATCTCTAATTTATGTGGACTAAATATCAGTATATACAGTCTTGGCCAAAAAAAAAATATTAAGTAGTTATCGAAAAAAAAAATATATATATATATATATATATATTTTATCAACAATATTATCTAAACTAAGTGAGCGGGCTTAGCCTCACAATGAGGATCAATAATATGGTTCAAAATCGCATTGATGAGAATCGAATATAAGACCTTTTAGTTACAAGTGAAGAGGAATATACTAGAGAGACTAAATTTGTACACAAAATTTACAAACTAAATAATGTGTCACCGATAGAAATGAGCATGTTTATGAACGCTTAAATAATAATTCAATCATCAACTTCCATGACTTTTAATTTACAAAATTTTATTTACAATTTTCGTTTCTCTAACATAAATCTTGTTGAATATATTATATAGAAGATATGACATAGCCAAAGGCTCACACGCCCTAGGTTGGGAGAAATTTTTCAATGTAACAGGAACACGAGATGGTACACCACGTATCATTATACAAATGGTGGGATATGTGTGTTAAAAAGTTAATAACTTAAAAAAATACAATTTCGCACTACTTATATAAAAACATGTGTTGTACCACCCGTGTTCCCGTCACAATGAAAAATTTCTCGCTAGTTGGGTGAGTGGGTGTGGGGTGGGGATAAAGGGTTTGTAATATTTTAGAGTGTTATATAGAACTCTATTATTTTTTGCAGAGAATTTGCGTGGGTGTCATTCCAAATATGCCATGAGATCATTAATGGCATTTTTATTAACTTAAAAACAAATTACAAAGAATATTCTCTGTGGATCTTTAAACTATAATATCGAAATTAATTCTTAGTATAACTGTGACGACCCGTCCCTAATTTCCTATATAAATACTCTCCGAGTGTGTAAATTGATATTTATGCCCTTGTTGGCAAAGTGACGTGAACGTGATTATGGAGTATTTATCAAATATAGCCAAAAATTAACTCTTAATTTAAAAAATGTCACTTTTTATAAAAACTTTCAAATATATCCAAAACTTCACTTAAAGAGACACAAATACCCTCAAATTTAACAATAAAATAAATTAAATGTTTTTTAGTTACTGATCCGGTCCAACTTCACCTTCGCTTCTACACTCCACCACCACAACCCTATCCCCTTCGACCCCCTCATCACCGACGTTGAGCGTCGTCGCAGTTACCGCAAGTGGGAGCAGCATAATTTCAATCATGCATTCAATGCCTTTTTTCTTACTAATATTATTTTTAGTTTTAAATATAAAAATAGTTTTTAAAGTTAATCCACATGTCTTTCTATGATTGTATTTGTGAGACCCACGTGGCGCCACATCATCACACTAACAGAGCAATTGATAGATTTTTTATGAGAAAACTAAAATGATCATGATAGACAAATTCAAAGAAAGACTAAAATGATTCACGATAGACAAATTCAAGAACATTACTATTGATTATCATTAATTGTTAAGGACCAGATTAAGGAGTTATGTCAATGTCACGAATCATTTTGGCTAAAAAGCCTTTCATTTATTTGATTGTTAAATTTGAGGGTATTTGTGTCTATTTAGGTGTAATTTTGGATATATTTGAAAGATTTTATAAAAAGTGACATTTTTGTAATTAAGGGTTAATTTTTGGCTATATTTGATAAATACTCGTGATTATGCAGCTTTAAATCGTTTTTCTCGCTATTGTCATTAAATAGTACTCGTTGTTACGAACGCGTAGGCGCGAGTTAGATCCGAATCAGATCTGTAACGAAAAAGTTACGCTCCGTTAAAATACGTTAACCACGGGTATTTTGTACACGCACGTACAAATTTACAGTATCGGAAACACTGTTAAGGATACAGATTTTGTATATTTAAAATTGTAAAAAATCTGAAATCCAATACCTTCTCCTCAAAAAGTGGATCTGTGTCTCCCAATCACCCCACCAATCAAATTTGCTTTCCCTAAAATCCTCACCTTCACTCATTTTCCCTAATTCCCCCTTCACCAATCAGAAACTTCCCTCTCATCCAATTAAATATGATCCTACTCTCTCTCCCCTAATCAAAAACTATATTCACTCTCTCTATCTTTTCTTTCTCTCTCTCCCTAAAACCTCTATTCTCTCTACAACTAGCAAGTTCGACGTCCAAACTCCCTAGATCAACTCCCAAGACACTACCATTGAACTCCCCTTGAACTCACAATCACAGCTGAACCCTCAGACCGTGAAACAGACGAGTTTTGACTCGCCAACTCGGAAGGTCTGACTTTGTGAGTTTTCCTCTGATGGGTTTCAAGCCAAGTCACAAGGTTTTAGAATGTGGGGAAGCTTCTACACAACCCCCCTGGAGTCCCTAGACTAAGTTTGGAGTCAAGTTGACATCAAAACCAGCGAGTTCAAGGAGTCGAGTTTTTGGCCAAACTTTTCAAGCCATTTTCAGGCCACTTCCATCCACTTTTTGGACTTTTGAAAGGTATAATATTGTTCTTCTCCTCAAGAGCTTCATTTCCATATAAAGTTGGTCAAAAATGGTTGAAAAATGAAGAAGTTATGCGATTTTGAAAATTTTCCAGAAACCGACGAAACTAGACGACGGCAGACAGTGTGACTCACCGAAGAAGACAAAGAATATTTTGTCAAAGTTGACGGAATATTCTAACGACGTCAGGTAACGCCGTTAAACTCTGTTAACTATTTAACGAAATATTTCGTCAACTTTGACAGAATATTCCTGACGGTTGTTAGTTTCTGCCATGCACGTGCCTGCGCATGGTCGCGCGTGTGGCCGTGGGTTGGGCGGAGCATGAGGGCGCGTCCAGCCTCCTGCCGGCGAGTGGTTAACACGTGTGGGTCTGTGACTTCGAGTAGAACATTTTCATATATTCAAACATTCCGTTTGAACAAAATATGGGGAGTTTTTCCTAGCTTTTTCGTATATGTGTTATTTAGTTAATTATTATTAGTTGTTTCGCATATAAGGGAGACTTACCCTGAGGATGTACGTGGACAAGCGAGGCTAAGGTGCTGTGATCCATCGACCTATCAGTGAATAGGCACTTTGTATATATATAAACTTTATAGTTTTCACAAATGCTTTTCAATTGATTTATGCATACTATGCCATGATTTATTAATTTTTAAAATGTTGTTATGTGTTTGAGATTTATATATTGTCATGGCATATTCATATGCATTTTACCTATTCATAAGTGTTGTACTGTTGTGAAATGCTAAATAATCCCACGGGATGCTCAGGTAAGTTCAGGTAAGTTTGTTATGCTGATTGAAATCATTAAATCATTATAGCATGCATACATTCATATAGTTTTCTCATCATTGCTGCACCTCGGTGTTAGCGCTTCCGCCCCAGGCCAGGGCCAGTCCTTCATGTGATATTCACCTCACGCACCGCACGCCCGCCTTGGATCCAAGTAGGTGTCAGTCTTATCGTATAGGTTGCATTAGGGGACTCCGACTCGTAGGTGACTACAATTATCGCCAGTCTTCACGTGATCGTAGCACTATAGCGTATATATTACACCCAGTCCTGTCGTACAGGTCGCATTGGGCAACTCCGACTCGTGTGCTAGCATAGATTGATGAGCAATAGGTGCAGTTGTACAGATCGCATTAGGCGACTCTGACTTGTGTGCTAGTATAGATTGTTGTGCACATGATTATATTTATATTGCTGCTGACTTATTGTGTTATGGCATACTTCTAGATTTACTGCTGGCATGCATTTGATTTCATACCTATATGTAGTATGATTTTTCTGGAAACTATACATGTTTTACAGTAAGGGATTAGTATGTTCGGAAAATAAATGTGTTTTACAAACCTTAATTTTTGTGCCCACTCACCCTTTTGTTTTTCACCCTTCCAGGTCCTAGATAGCTTACCTACTCTGTGGCACTCGAGGATTACCCGACGATTCTAACATATCTTTATCTTAACGTAGAAACTTATCCCAGTTGTGTAATAAGTACTTCTCCAGTTCGACTGCTTTACCCTTATGTTATCTATGCTCTGAATATTTGTAGTTTATGGGTTCTACCCACTACTGCGCACTCACTTTATTAGTTTAAATAAGTTCTAGTTTCGGTTTTAATTTATTCACATTTTTTTCATCACCCACACTTTTGGTTACGTCACCTTCAGATGACGGCCAGCACGTCTCGACTTCGGTCGGGATGTGTTAATAACTTCCTTAAAAAAATTACAGAACCAAATACAAGATCGATCATACTTATGACCTACATTAGCAAAGGCATTTGTTATCATAGTAGCCTCTGTATAAGTGTGCTGAAATTGGATATCCGGAATCTATCTCGAAAGATGTAATGACAATTTGTTTAATTGTGATGAGCATTATTATTTTTTTATATTACAATGTGTTAACATTGATAATGAGATTTAAATTAGGCCACATAATGCGTTAGTCAAATTAGGTATCGAACAAGTTACACAAGTGAGTCAAATATGAAACCTCCAATTTTTTTTTTTTTGGAGCACATCAATACTTTTATACTAAGAGGAGGGAGAGTTCGGCTAAGCCACACAATGAGCAACCTAATTTGGTATCGAATTCACCATCCACGAGATTCGAACCTAAGACCTCTCACTTCCAAGTGAAGTGGAATACCACCAGATCGTAGTAATGAAACCTCGTATTAACAAGTGGAGAAAAATAATACTAGTATGTAGTCCAAGTGATGTCTATGAGTGTTATTTTGATTGCTTTTATCTCATGCGTTAACTAACATGAGGATGTTAGCAACCTTCTCATTTAAACATTCTCGTTTTACCTTTTTGGCTATCCTTCTCATCCTGCAATGTTGTTTGATGATCTGAATAGTATAGTTTCTAGATTAGCCTTTAAAGATCAACTCTTCAAAAAACCAACCAAGTCAGAAAGCATTTAACTATTCGATTAATTTTGTCAAAATTTTAATATTTAAGTGAGAAACATGGTTCATCTATTTATTAAAAAATCATGAGATGACTAGGCGATTTATAATTTAGTTAATTTTTGCATACATGATCTTTAAAGGGTGATTAAAAAGAGTAACGGTTCAAAACAACAAACAACATTGTAAAATGAGAAGGTCAAGAAGGTATGACAAAAAGATCCAAATGAGAATATTGTTACCATTCCACTCTTTTTTGAGTAAGCTCCTCCTTCATGTCATCGGTTGGTGGTTACAAATATAGCTGGGGTCTCGTGATATTTTTTTGTATTCTTTCTTCTTCTTTTTTGGGCTTATGCCCCGTTGTCAACCAAAAAAAAAAAAACAACTTCTGAGTTTCACATTAAAACTTGTTATCGTACACCTGAACAACTAGGTATTAAATCACCAAAAAAGTCACTAACATGAATAATATGGCTTTGTAATTTGAGGGATTTTAATTCTTTTAATGAATCTAGCGATATTCAATTAAGATTTTAAGTGATTCACTAAAATTCAAGGTGTATTCAATTAGAATTTTAAGACAGTTTATTAAAATCCTTAGAAATCCGGGTGTATTCAATTAAGATTTTAAAGAAGTTTATAACATTCTAGGTGTATTCAATTAGAAATTGATTTTAAAGAATTTGAGAAAGTTGAGGAATTAGAGGGAATTTGAGAGATATCGTAGTGTATTTTAAGCATCCACAAATCTCACATTTTCCCATGAGATTTCGAGGGAATTGAATCAAAAATTTATATGAGATCTCTACAAATCAATTAAACTCCATAAAAATCCATGAATTTATAAATCCATTAAAGTCTTTTAAATTCTCAATTGCATACCTCCATTGATTGTAAATTAGTAACGTTGAATAAATGAATATTATCACATTATATTGTCAATAAAAATATGCAAATCATAACCGCTCGATTAAAACGTGAAAACAATATGCAAAACAGAGTTGAATCATATTTTACTGAATCAATTGTATGCATATGATCTGACAACAATTTCAGTCTAATAATCATAACCTCCACCCAGTGGAGTGAGTTACAGGGAGCTACGTCGTCGTTTCAGTTGCGGAAGCAGCCGCAGACCCCGATGTAATCCCAACGTGCCCAAACTCGTCGCCTTCCAGACCACTTCCTTGCTCTTTCTTTCCCTGACTCCAGTAAACTCGACAGCGATGAAATTACGTAAAAGCCCTTTTCCTTTAGAAAAAAGAATTTGACCACGCAATTAATTAAGTTGAATATTAATTTGGGCAGGCACCACCAGACCGTGAAACTTTCCGACAAAAGGAAAGGTCGTATGCCACCTAATTTGACTATCTCTGGAGTTCAGAGGCCAAGATGCACTTGCACAAATATGGACCGTTGATATATGAATGATCTATGATTATGATTCCAGTAAATTGTTGAAGGTGGTGCCTTTCATTTTCAGTCCGTGATATGTAAAAAAGAACGTGAAAATGCTAATAAATCATCTTTTTAAATTATAAATTGTAAATCACATATTGTAACAATAAAGTAAGATTCCATAATTTAAAGAATTAAAAAAAAAATCATCACTCAATATTACGGTCTAGTGATATTCCTCTTTACCTATAAGTGAGAGGTCTTATGTTCGAATCTCGTAGATGATGAATTCGATACCAAAATAAGTTGCTCATTGTGTGGTTTAGCCAAACTCCAAATTCCCTTAATGTTAAATATATGGGTAAATTACATAGTAGCCTCTCAAGTTTGAGGTCTATTACAACCTCATACAACATCTTTAAAACATTTCACTTTCATACATTTACTTATTATTTTATTTCAATTTCATACAACCGTTAAAAAATCTGTTAAATTAACCGTTAAGTGATGACGTGGCTGCCACATATACGCCACGTGGCTGCCAACGTCTGCCACGTGGCAAATAAAAATAATTTTTTATTTTTTTAAAAAAAACCTGAATTTTCTAAAAAAAAAAAATTAAATCCTAACCCAGAACCCAAAAACCTGCAACCCCAAACCCAAAACGTGCAATCTGGAAGAAGAAGAAGAAAAAAAAAAAAACTGCAATCTGGAAGTGGAAGTGGAAGAAGAAGAAGGGGAAAAAAAAACTAGAACCCCCCCCCCCCCCACGCGCAGCCTCGCCCTCTGGAAGAAGAAGAAGAGGGAAAGAAGGGAAAAAAAAATCTGCAATCTGGAAGACGCTCCGGTGACCCACTTCCCCTCGCGTTCGCGACCCACGTCCTCCCCCCCCCCCCCCCCCCCCGCGCAGCCTCGTGACACGCCTTCGTCCTCCTCCTCCTCTTTCTTTCTTCTGCTTGTAGGTTTTTGGGTTCTGGGTTTTTTTTTTTTTTTTTTTTTTTTTTTTTGTTTTTTGAAAGAACAAATCTGGGTGGGGTGGGGTGTGGGGGTTGCGGGGAAGAAGAAGAGATCGACTTGGGGAAGTGAATAGAGTGGAGGAGAGGGTGGGGGTGGGGGTGGGGTGGGGTGGGGGGTTGGCGGGGGAGGGTTGCGAGGAAGGGGAAGGGAGGGGTGGGGAAGACGACTTATGGGTTTTTTTTTTTTTTTAAAAAAAAAAAATAGTTAATTATTGTAATATTTTAAATTTTTTATTAATTTTTTAGCCACGTAGCACACATGTGGTAGCCACGTCATCACTTAACGGTTAATTTAACAAATTTTTTAACGGTTGTATGAAATTGAAATAAAATGATAAGTAAATGTATGAAAGTGAAATGTTTTAAAGATGTTGTATGAGATTGTAATAGACCTCAAACTTAAGGGGCTAATATGTAATTTACCCTAAATATATTGTTGTACTAGAAAACTTTTAAAAAATTTAGAATTCATGAATGCTTCAATATTATTCTTCTCACTAACAGAATTATATATAATTGTATAACTCTAATCCCAATAAATTAAGAAAAGGAATCCCGATCAGTACACAAAATTCACACATTTTAACAAAATGATGGTTTCACTAGTACTACCCTAAATATAGACATTTAAATAGAAAAAGCCGATTACTTTGATTACAATGAAGGATAAATTATAAATTTAAGGCTTTAAGCCTGGATTCATGAGTCGGCACTAATAATAATTCTTGGTGTTGTACGCTTAATTGTTAGTGGAAGTGCTTTTAGCCGTTTACATCGATGTATATTTGTTCTTTGCATCATGCTTGTGGCCCTCTAAGTCACGATCAGTTACTTTCTTTTGAATCCTACATGCTCAATTTGCCCGTTTTGATTTTTTTTTAATCGGTAGCGCCATCCGCTATCGTACATTAGAGCATGGAAGCTTCATATTAGTGTTTCATATATCGATTTCTATTATTAGAGTAAACTATTCCTTGGTTGTGAAACATAAAGTATTCAAAATAATGGGAATACTTTATATGTTACTTATTAAATATGATAACTCTGTTTTTATGAAATACGCAGACTATTAGTCAATTTGGGTTATACGAAGGCACTAGAAGTCCACAATCGGGCCTTATCATTGCAAATGGTACAAGTCGATTGCTACGCAACTTTCGCAGACTATCCTAATATATAAATACCTTGCCTATCAATATCTTAGCATGACAAAATTATCCGGAGCATATTCCAGGAATCTCAAATGAATATTCTTTTATGAGTGCAGACTATGCAAAGTTCTAAAAAGCACTAGGCGTTAGTGAAGCGGTGGACAATGGCCTTTTCTTATTTTTTTTTAAACGTCTTGGGATTAATTGTGGCGGTAGCCAGCCACTTAGCATCTAGGTGGGTCATAGGTAGTGCTAGGCAGAGACTTTTATAACACTGAGACTAAGTAACACTCTGCTAATATGTTCAATGAACCTGGACACTAAGGTAACTTCTACATTCTCTAAATAGTCAAGGCTAACCTCTTTATTCTAGTAATTAATAACTCTTACCATACTCTTATTACTTTCTACAGTCTTTTTGCCTTAGGCATCGAAGGCCCTTTGGCTAAAACCACACTAGTACCGGTGTTAGTCTTAACTCCGTTTATCTCTTTTTCTTTGTATTTGTAGGTTTTCGTGAAATCAATCCGAGGTGAAAAGTTTGCTCCCACAATGCTGTGTTGTGCACAATAGCCAGATGTACCCCTACATCACTTAAGATGTGTTGTGTATGGACTCATCATGTGTGTGACACGTTGTGTTAAGAGTATCGCACATTTGAGAACGTAAACCTTGAATTTGTTTCGAAGGTATTGGATATGTCTATTCATTGACAATTGGTTTTGAATTGGTTCTATCAGTTTTTTAACAATGATAAATCCGTTAAGATTTATAACACCCAATTCATCGTTTTACAGTTTTCTTTTAGTTTTTATTGTCAACATTGTAAGCACGTACATCAATGTTTATGATTGCATGTCTTGGTTTTGAGCTAGTTACCATAATATTTTCGTTTTTACAAACGAGATGTGAGGAAAAATCAAAACACGAGATGCTCTTAACTACTTAAATTAAAGCTTAATCATGCTGATGTGAGTATGACTCGGAGACTTATCTAAAACTACTTAGCATATAATGGTGATGACTCATTCTACATATAACAAAACACAGATGGAAAATGTAACCGAAAATGTTATGCAAAATAATCTTTTATATATCTATCTGGTCTACTTTTTCCTACTTCGTATTTATTTGGATGATAAATTTACCTACTTAACATTGTCATTAAATTATAATACAAATAAAAATAAGAAGGAAGGGGATGAATTATGTGTTGGCGGATGGGTCAAAGGTTGACTAGGAGTCTACAACCGGAAGTGAAAACAAATTTCAAAAAACCAAAAAATACAAGGGTATTATGGGAAAACAAAATTAAGAAGCCAGCTAGTAGTCTCCCGAGAAATATGCTATAAAACCTAACGCCCAAAGCAGCAGCAATTGTCCTTCGGAGTCTCTGGGTTGCTGCTGCTGCTTCTTCCTCCAACCCACGAGCCATGGGCCCCGGGGTCCCACCAACCCCACCCCCCACCTCACCCGACGCCACCACAACCACGCCCACCACCCTCCTCGGCAAATACCAACTGGGCTGGCTGTTGGGTCGAGGCAGCTTCGCTAAGGTCTACAAAGCCCAATCCCTCATCGACAACACCGCCGTCGCCATCAAAATCATCGACAAGTCCCAAACCGACACCGCCATGGAGCCCCGCATCCTCAGAGAAATCTCCGCCATGCGCCGCCTCCAGCAACACCCCAACGTCCTCAAAATCCACGAAGTCCTCGCCACCAAGTCCAAAATTTACCTCGTCGTGGAGCTCGCCACGGGAGGCGAGTTGTTCGCCAAAATCTCGCGTCATGGTAAATTTCCAGAGTCCCTTGCACGCCGATACTTCCAGCAGCTCGTCTCTGCGTTGCACTTCTGCCACCAAAACGGCGTCGCCCACCGCGACGTGAAGCCCCAGAATCTTCTGCTGGACAAGAACGGCAACTTAAAAATCTCGGATTTTGGACTCTCCGCTTTACCCGATCAGCTCAAAAACGGGCTGCTCCACACCGCCTGTGGGACCCCCGCGTACACGGCGCCCGAGGTGGTTTACCGGCGCGGCTACGACGGCTCCAAAGCCGATGCCTGGTCGTGCGGCGTCATCCTCTTCGTCCTGCTCGCCGGTCGCCTGCCTTTCGACGACAGCAATTTGATCGCCATGTATAAGAAGGTTCAGAGGCGGGAGTACGAGATTCCGGCTTGGATTTCGAAGCCGGCGGGTCGGATCATATACCAGCTGCTCGACCCGAACCCGAACACGAGGATGGGGATCGAAGCGTTGATGGAGAAGCCGTGGTTTAAAAGATCGATTGACGTAGGGCTTTTCGAGGAGCCGGCAGCGGAGGTAAAGAAATGCGACATCGTTCCGTGCGGGATGAATGCGTTCGATATAATATCGATGTCGTCTGGGTTGGATCTCTCCGGGCTTTTCGAGGCAGAGACACGGAGGGAGAGGAGGTTCACGGCGGAGTCTGCGGCGGAGACGGTGGTGGAGAAGGTGCGGGAGGTTGGGGAGAAGGTGGGGTACAGGGTGGAGAGAGGAAAGACGGGTGTGAGTGTGGGAGTGGGGAAAGGAGCGATGATGAGGGTGGTAATGGCGGTTGAGGTAATGGAGATTGCACCGAGTTTGGTGGTTGGGGAAGTGAAGATGGTGGAGGGCGGCGGGGTTGAGTTTGAGCGGGAGGATCGGCTTTGGGAAGAGTTGAGGGCTGGGTTGGAAAACCTTGTCGTTTCGTGGCATAACGCTGTCGTTTGATGTTGGCGGTGTACATTATTTGGATATTAGCTGGGTGTGGTGTGAGGAAATTAAACACGCGAAGCAGAAACATTAGTATTTGTTTAATTAGGGCGTGGTTAGTGATATATTAGTTGAGGTGGTGTAGTAAGTACTGGTACCTATATGTGATTAATGAAAAACTAGTTTCAATCATTCACCTCCGTCTTATAATTTTAAGTATGGCACGAATTCGTGTAGCGTATGAATTGATGGTGCATGCTAACGGATTCTACGATGATTCACAGATCGAAACTGTACTAGTTGTCATATTTTGTCGCATCATT
Organism: Cotoneaster glaucophyllus; assembly: GCA_036320875.1. Classification (NCBI taxonomy): domain Eukaryota; kingdom Viridiplantae; phylum Streptophyta; class Magnoliopsida; order Rosales; family Rosaceae; genus Cotoneaster; species Cotoneaster glaucophyllus. The sequence continues at coordinate 18,208,980 of CM070069.1, read as the reverse complement.
TGTCACAACATTGTGATACGACTTGAATTGAATTATTATTCATTTTTCATTTGTTGATAGCTTCCTTAATCAACGACATGGGAATCCGAACAAGAATCTCCATATCTACCGTTAAACACAACCATTGTTGTATTATTCTTGTTTGTTTTTAGATATCCACGCTGATGATTCAATAAGTCACGAATCACGATGTAAGAAACTTACATTACGAATTAATAATACAATTTTAAAAGCTTGAATGCATACATAATACGTAACGCCACAATAATATTTGGAGGTGGAATATATATGTAAGTCCTTAAGGTCCAGAAGACCAAGTGCTAATTTGTATATTTTTGTTTGGGCCCAAAATAATATTGGGTCGAACTTGGATTACCCTCGGCCCAGTGCTTTCTCGGAGGTGCTATGGGCTGACGCCACGGACCGTGGCATCGGGGTAACCGAGTTTCATTAGGAGTAGGAAGGATGCGGATCAACAGGAAAATGTGATAAAAGGGTAAGTGGCCGAAACCTGTTGGGATAAGGAGTCCTAGGCGAACCATGGTGCGGAAATGAATTTAGCCCACGGTTGGGGCAGGTTCAAAGCCCTAGTTGAATTAAGGATCGGCCGAGATGAAGTTGGACTAGGGAAGGGGATATCCAAGAGTAATTCTGACTCGATCAGGAGTATTTGCACTACTATAAATAGATGGAGGAGCACAACATGCAAAGGCCCCAACTCAACACATAAACTGCCCTGCGCAAACCCTCGTTATACGCCAAACCTCTCAACAACCTTGAGATTTTATTTTCTTTTTCGCCAACACATCTTCAGTTTGGATAAACAACACTGTGGAGGCAACCGGTAAGCATCTTCAGTTTGGATAAACAGCATTGTTGTCGTAGAACCGCGAAGTATATTCAGTTTGGATAAACAACACTGCGTCGAGGCCGACTGGTTACCTATCCAAGTCTCGGTCGAGAAGGGTTCTCGAATCCTTATCGGCAGAGGTCATCTCATTAGCCTTTTCGGCGAAGTGAGCTGTTACAAGTTACTGGGCTCGGCACATTGAACGCCGAGTTGTTTTATGATTGGATACTCGCGAGTTAGTTTTAGAGTTCGGCATTCTGATGGCCGAACCACTTTTACCATTAAGACGTATATCTATTATAAGTATATGTGTCCCTATACTCTGGTGTCGATTCGGCGTGGTTATACCTTTACAAACGTAATCACTGTGACCGAATCCGGCGCCGACGGTTCGTGAACTTCACAAAGATTGGCAGCTTTGTCTTCAGGCTCTAGAACCCAAAGGCCAAGGTGTGTTCCTTCCTCGGCCGCAGTCGCAAGATTCAGAAGTCAGTCACGCGAACAACGCAGCATTAACAAATTTTACTCACCGGCCGAGCTCAACCATGGGAAAATCGAACACTACCCATACAAGCCAGAACCCCGGGTCCGAAGGTTCGTCACGGGCACAGACTACTGCTGCAGTAACGCCTGAGGCATCAAAAGGGACACGACAAGAGAGAGAGGTGAGCTTTAGCGAACCGCCTCGAGATACGGGGATCCTCGCGAAGATAACAAAGGAAGCCGTGATCGAAGGCATAGTGGAGGACTATGACGAAGACGGGGACGATGCTTCCGATCCACCAACCAGATCATTTCTTCGGCGACGACTGATAGGAGCATATTATGCGACTTAGCTAGCTTATTTTCGTGCATTTATGTTGTTATTTCTTAGTTAATTTAGTATTTCAAGCCATTTTCGTGTGTTTGTAGGTCCAAAGGGTGAAAGTAGCAAGAAAGTGCATTTTGGAGCCTTTTGGGGCAGTTTTGGGCATGAAATGGATAGCATAAGCTTGGAGCAATATAGATGGACGAAATTGAAGACCAAAGCATGCTAGGAATCTTCCAAAGAAAGGAAAGAAATTAATTCAAGTCAAGGAAGGAAAAGGAATCCAAGAAGAAGAAGAAGGGTTGATCAAGTCAAAGTTTCCTAATCCTAATGCACAAAGGTTTCAGCCACAAGAAGGAATCCTAGACACTTTGGGACACCTAAATCCCACTTCAAGGAGGTTGCCGCACCTTCCCATTCACTCACTCTTCCTTGTCGCACAAGGAAGGACATTCCCCTTTTAATTTGGACCCAAATCAGCAAGGAAAGACCTTTCCCTTTCCTTGTCGCATAAGTAATCCACTTTCCCTTTGTTTTCTGACCTTGCCGCACAACAGATCCCTTTTCCCTTGGGATTTTGACTTTAATTCCCTATTTTCCTTAAGTTTTGGAAAAGATTCTCCAACCTAATTTATTTCCCAGCCTTGTTTGCCCAAAGTCTTTATATATAACCCTTTGCCGCACCCTTTAGAGAACCATTCACTACCATACACACATCCAGCCACTCTACAACCCTTGCCGCACACCCATTCACTCTAATTCCCATCTCTAACCCCAAAACACATCTCATACACCCCTCACCCTCTTGTGCCGCAACAAAGGAGAAGAAGGAAGACCCTTGGACGTGCTTGCTCTTCAAGTTGGATTGCTGAAACGTTCTTAGGTGTAATTCGTTCTTTGTTTTCAATGTTTAAATTCAATTCTTGTTGTTTTGCTGTGAACATGAGAGGCTAAACTTGTTTTAGCTAGGGAGAATTTCGAAACCATGATTATGTTTGCAATATGAATTGATTACTTCCAATTGTGATTTCATAAATCGTGAATGCAATTTACTTAACTGTTTGATTAAAAACTTATTCTTGTATGTTGATTAAGGATGCATACTTAGTTTTCATGCATGAATTTGATACTAGAATATAAGTGAGTTTCACCTAATCGTTATGAACTTATATTCAAAAGTAGTGGAGGTTGCTAGTCACAATCGCGTTAAGTAAATTCCTAGCATAAGTATCATGCATCATAGTTACGAATGCTTTGTCAATGCTTATGATTTTCATGGAACTTGATGATCTTTGCTTGTATCTCTATTATGCAGTTCATGTAGGGGACTTGTGAAGAATAATTTGGGTTGTCGTATGCATCATCCAATTCAATGACTTAAGGAAAATCTGAGGGTTAATTAGTGCATCACGGTTAATCTGGGGCGTTGAGGTTCATGGTTTATCGAAAAAGCAACTGGAAATCGATTTATGTGCAAGTGTGTCATGTGTGGAGAAGGACTCTCTAGCTAGCCCATCAACCATCGAACAAACCAATTTCGTGCCAAAATCTGTTTGTCTTTAATTTACTTGTTTTACTTTCAAATTCGTCCAAAACCAATCCCCCTTTACTTTATTTTGTCAAATTAGTTTAAAACTGTCCAAACTTGTGTTTTTAAGTGTTTTGAGTCAAGTCAAAACCAATTTTCGTCCAAAGTTGTGTTTAGTGTCTAAAATCTGTCTATTTGGTTGTTTTAAGCAGTTTTGAGTGTTTTAAGCTTGTTTTGAGTCCTTTGAGTCTATTTCAACGTTTTTAAGTTTGTTTTTGTGTTTTTGAGTCAGTTTAGAGTTGATTAGCAATCCCTCCTAATCCCTGGTCCAGAACGATCACTACTTGCAACTTTACTACAATTGTCAACAAGAGGGTTTAATTTGAGTGCTTAACTTTTATCACATCAACGACTCGAAGAGCAGTCTCAACAAGTTGAACAGACGTTCAGTCGAGAGATAAAAGGGATACTCGAAGAAGTGCTTGGTCAAAACGCCGTGCACACGAGATTGCTCGAAGCGTTAGTTAGCAATACCCAGAATATGGGCTATTCTAATCGATACAGGCAGTCTATTCCAAAGAATAATCCCATATCAGTGTTATTGGCCGAGGCAGGACCCGCTCAGCTCAAAATGATCGATCTAGACAAAAGGGGTGGATCAAGCAGCCGGATAGATGACTTTGATCAAAGTGCAGAAACGACGTCCATGGATGTGGTCTAAGTTCAGAGAATGATCGATTCTACCCTAAAGAAAGGGCTGAAATTCCCAAAGTTTATCCACCCATATCCAGCTTAGGTGGAGAAGTTCGAATATCCTAAGGGCTTTAAGATTCCAGAATTTAGCCTATTTGCTGGGGAATCATCTCTGTCCTCATTGGAACATGTCGCCTGCTTCACTGCACAATGTGGAGATGTTAATAGTGACTTCCATAAGTTACGATTGTTTAACTTCTCACTAACAGGCTCGGCGTTTGCATGGTACATAAACCTCTAGCCGAATTCCATTCAAAGTTGGGAAGAATTGATCGAGAAGTTCCACGAGCAGTTTTATCGACCGGGGATGGAAATGTCGGTCTCTTCGTTGGCATAAGCATTTGACGAATCGCCGATGGATTATCTTATGAGGTTGAAGTCAGCCAGAAATTGGTGTCGAGTGCCTCTACCTGAAGTCGAGTTCGTTAGACTCGCCATGAACGGTTTGGACGTGGAATATAAGAAGAAATTCCTAGGGGCGAACTTCCGTGACATGTACGAATTAGCTCAACACATCGAGCAATACGACTATTTGCTCCACGAAGAGAAAGCCTCAAAATCCCCATCCCGAGGAACTATCTATAAAAATCCCACGATTAGCTATGCCTCAGCGGAACCTGAAGAATATGCCGGTATAGACGAGGCCGAGATAGTGATTGACAAGCCATATATATGCAAGGCATTGACCCATGTCAACCCTAAGGACAACAAGGTTCGGACGACGTCCGAAGAAACTGCCATGAAGACATCAAAAGTATATACGTTCGATATTACTAAGGCCGACGCCATCTTCGACCAGTTGTTACTTGCCAAGATTATAAAACTTCGGCCGGGGCACAACATTCCCAAGACCGAAGAGCTGAAGGGAAGGACATATTGCAAGTATCATAATTCAAACAAACACACAACAAACAACTGCGTCGTGTTTCGGGATGCCATCTAAAGTTGGATCAATAGTGGAAAACTCAAATTTCCAGAGAAGAAAATGGGTGTCGACAATGACCCTTTCCCTACGGCGATAGTAAGCATGGTAGATGTTCATTTACCTAGAGATAAAGGGAAAGGAAAGGCCGAGTTCATTTCGATGCGACACATCCCAAAAAAGAGCTCTCAACCACGGCTCAAAATTGATTTATTCTCAAATGCGCCACCTCAAGATTTAGTCGGACCAGCTATCGTCGAATCCATGTCCAATTCTAGCGCCAAAGAAACTAATGAATCTACAACCCTGTGTACTCGGTGCAAAGCAAACGTTTCGGTCAAACCAAGAGAACGGCCACGACAGGTAGATACGCCACATGGGTACTCAGCCACGATGACACCCCAAAAAACACTTGGCACGAGTCCACGTAATACAGTCTTCAACAGGCTCGGTCCGCATGATGTCAAACCATCTTCACCTAGGCGACGGCTAGACTTCGATGCACCATTCTATAACGAAGAATATTATGCCATCAATTCCAGTAGCTCAAGCTCTTCCGCAAACCAGAAAACCTTCAGACCCCCTGAACCATGAGATCAGCCGTGGTATACCTATCACTCGCCTAAAGGCGTATACACTGCACTATCCAAATTGCAGAAGCTTCGGCGCCAAAGAATGGACTGCTTGGCCCGCCGACGAGTAGCGCAGGAGACTTCGGCTCCCAAATAGCAGCCTAAAGAAAAAATTGGCAACGAGGACGACCGGCAAACCCCGACAATTATGACAAAGTTGATCCAGGGTAAGCAGTCGGTCCATCATGCTCTAGAAACCATATTTGACGAGGTCGAAAAGCGGATCAAACTTCTTATTTTGCCCAGGGAAATGAAGGCACATCTTGAGCATTTTAGGAAAGAGGCCGAGGATAAACTTCCTCTATTACCCATGCAGGAACCTTTGATCAAGGTCCGACGAAACCTACACCCACCATTCCTCTGAGAGGCTTTGCAGTACATGGACGAGTTTCATAAAAAGCATTCGGCTAATGATCTATATGGTTTACCGAAGGCATGTCAAGATACGATCGACCTCGTACAGATTTGTCCAGATGCTGAACGAATTATTCAGAAGAATTCAAATCTAGGGTTGAAAGCTAGATTTCAACATATACGTGAGGCTCGAGTCCTCGGCTTTGATGTCGATCCATATACCGATGTCGGCCCAATTGAACTTCCCTTTTCTCTTGAAGATCTTCAATATTTACGCTGCCATTTTGAAGTATTTTTAGCCGTTTCTCTCTTCGGCCTTACGGCTGACGAGATAGCGCCCGTCGCGCGGTTAGATGTTTATCTGGACATCAGGGATGCCCGTATCATGTATCAAGAACAAGCTCGTATCACGGTTCAAGTCCCAGACCCAATTCCAATTCCAGAGGAACCAAAGACCTGTGAACACGAAAAAAAAGTCCTTGTGAACACACCAAAACATGCTCTGGTATCAGTCGAGACGGTCGACATAGACACGCTCCACACGAGTCCAAAGGAAGAGAATCCAAAAAATGAGGATCCAGAAGAAGAGGAACTAACGAAGAAAGATCATAACCTGAAGGGACCTTCGATCCTCGATAACATGGAAATCAGTATGGTCCACGTCTTGCCAGCCGATTTTCAATCAAACACTTCCCAACCAAGTTTCTTAGACGGCGACGTAGTTGCCGAAGAAGCTACCCAAGTCGACTTCGTCACTACCACTGATGTCAAGCCAACAACAAAAGACGATAACCTCAAGGCAGCTTTAACTGAATTGTTTCCTCGCTCGTCATTGGCTAATCTTTGTCATCTAAAGCCATTGTATGTCACAGCCTACATCGAAGGATATCCGGTCTCGAAAATTTTTGTTGACTGTGGAGCTACTATCAACATCATACCTGTGACCATCATGAAGGCCTTGCTTCGCTCTAACGACGAACTTATCCCGTCGGGGATCACCATGAGTAGCTTTGTCGGGGACAAATCCCTAACAAAGGGCGTACTCCAGTTAGAAGTAAATATCGTAGGTCGCAACCACATAACTGCCTTCTTTATAGTCGACTCGAAGATCGAGTACAATGCATTGCTCGATCGAGTACAATGCATTCCCTTATCATTGTATTAAGTTCTTGTCTTCTGGGATGGAAAATCAGTCGTGGTGCATCCGGCAGACAATCAACCCTTTGAAGCCAACATGATCCAAGCACGATATTATGATGACCACGTTGGCTATATCACACTGCAAGGGTGCAATGATGGAGGACGACCGACTCAAATTTCGGTTCAGAAAGCCATCGAGGTTGGCGCAGAGACTGTTCATCGGGATTCGGTGAGACTCAGGTTGGCTAACTTCATTACTGATCCTGATGCCTGACGCCGGCCACGCCAGATGCCAAGCCGCAGTTTCATCGACCATGGAACGACTGCTGGCTCATTGGTATGCAATTTCCAAACAGTCACATTCAGGCGTCAACCTCGTAGAGTTCCTGGCCGAAGGGGATAGCGGTCTTGTACTCTCTCTTGATAAAATCCAAGCTGCTCCGGCCAAACTCGAAGATAATCGACCTCAAGTTAAAGACCCACTGGAGGAAATAAATGTCGGCACGGCCGATGATCCCCGACCATTATTCATTAGTGCTTTGTTACCCCAGCCTATAAAATCAGAGCTTTGTGAGTTACTAAGCGAATTCAAGGATTGTTTTGCTTGGAGCTATCACGAGATGCCTGGTCTCGATCAAACGCTCGTCGAGCATGAATTGCGTATCAAACCTGGTTGCAAACCTTTTTGTCAACCTCCTCGACGATTCTCGATCGAAGTGCAACTAGGCATAAAAGATGAACTTGTTCGTCTTTTAAACGCCGGGTTTTTTCAGACTGCTAGATACGTCGAATGGCTCGCAAATATTGTTTCGGTGCTAAAAAAAAGCGGCGCCTTTCGTATTTGCATCGATTTTCGCAATCTGAATTTGGCAACACCCAAGGATGAATATCCGATGCCAATTTCAGATCTCTTAATTGACTCTGCGGCCAATCACGCCATGTTATCCTTCATGGACGGTCATGCTGGTTATAACCAGATCTTCATTGCTGAAGCCGATGTTCATAAAACTGCCTTTCGTTGCCCTGGGGCACTCGCCACCTACGAATGGGTAGTCATGCCTTTTGGCCTTAAAAATGCTGGTGCCACATATCAACGCGTAATGAACGCCATCTTTCATGACTTGATTGGCACAATCGTAGAAGTATACATCGACGACGTGGTGGTAAAATCGAAGAGCCTGCCGAACGCATCTTGATGATCTTCGGCAGGCTTTCCTTTGTATGCGCCGACATCATCTCAAGATGAACCCGGCCAAATGCACATTCGGTGTGTTGGCCGACAACTTTTTAGGTTTTCTTATCCATCACCGTGGCATTGAGATAGACAAGAACAAGGCTCGAGCAATCATTAACGCTTCGCCTCCAACGACCAAAAAGCAACTTCAATCCTTGCTCGGCCAAATAAATTTTCTCCATCGTTTCATAGCAAATTCGGCAGGAAAGATGAAAACCTTCTCCACACTTTTGAAGTTGAAAGACTCGGACAAGTTTGAATGGCGCGAAGAACACCAAGCAGCTTTCATGCAAACCAAAGTCTCTCTTACCAAACCACCCATCCTTATTCCTCCTCGGAGCGATAAACCCCTCAAACTCTACATTTCAGCGACCGAAGAGTCCATCGGCTGCCTCCTCGCGCAAGACAATGACGCCGGACTAGAACAAGCCGTTTTCTATCTTAGCCGGAGTCTCAACTCCCCAGAGATCAATTACTCCCTAGTCGAGAAGCTTTGCTTGGCTTTGTTTTTTGCCACATCAAAACTCCGCCACTACATGCTCTCATCAGTTACCCAGGTCATCGTTCAGACCGATGTCATCTGGTACATGCTGACTCGACCTATAGTCAAAGGTCGGATTGGGAAATGGACAATGGCACTGTCTGAATTTAGCTTATAATATGTACCCCAAAAAGCTGTTAAAGGACAAGCCCTCGCCAATTTTCTAGCTCAGCACCCTTCTTCATATGACTTCGGGGAGAACGACGTCGAGATCGGCATGGTAGACACATGCGTCAATTATTGGACGCTCTATTTTGATGGTTCTAGTACCTCAACGTCGGCCGGTGTGGGAATCGTCATTCAATCTCCACAACAACACCGTTAGTATTTCTCTCTCAAACTTGACTTTGAGTGCACCAACAATCAGGCCGAATACGAGGCCCTCGTCATCGACCTCGGCGTTCTTCATGAGTTACGAGCGCCTCGCGTGCTCGTCCTCGGCGATTTCGAACTCGTCATTAACTAACTCAGTGGCACTTTCATTGTATGAGTTGCACTCTGGCCCCTTATCACATGGTTGCCAGCTACTTGGCCGAGTCATTCGACGGTATTACATTTAGTTATATTTCTCGTGGTCGAAACACTGTCGCCGATGAACTCGCTCAACTGGCCTCCGGAGCACAACTCTTGGGGGGCGAGTTAGGCCAGATGATACCCACATTAAGCCAGTCATATCTGGCCCTGGTTAATCAACAAGTCCTTCACCGCGACCATGTAATTCGTACATGTGTGATGTCCTTACCTTCGTTATTAGAATGAGAAGAGTCTCTAGATGTTTGTGCGGTCGAGGCATTACCAGACGATTGAAGGAAACCGATTATGCAATATCTCAATAACCCAAGTGGCAGACATGATCGCAAGACGAGGGTGCATGCCATGAACTACGTCATGTACTAGAATGAATTGTACCGAAAGGGTGAAGACGGTCTATTGTTGTTGTGCCTCGGACCACAAGAGGCCGCTCAAGCAATCGCAGAAGTACACGAAGGAATTTGCGGAGCTCATCAATCTGGTTGAAAAGTGTGATGGCTGCTTCGTCGTCACAGCTATTTCTGGCCGAGTGTGTTGAAGGATTGTATCGAGTTCGCCCGAGGATGTGTACAATGCCAAATCCATGGTCCCATACAAAGGGTCCCAGCCGAGACACTACATTCGGTCACTAAACCATGGCCGTTTAGAGGATGGGCCATGGATGTAATCAGCAAAATTACACCATCCTCCGGAGCAACAAAGCATGCATAGATACTAGTAGCGACAGACTACTTCACTAAATGGGTCGAAGCGAAGTCATATGCCAAATTGACATCTAAAGAAGTCTCTAGTTTCGTGGAAGAGAACATTGTGACTAGATTCGGTGTACCAGAGACGATCATAACGGACAATGGCACGATCTTCACATCCGACAGGTTTAAAGAATATACGGCGAATTTGAAAATTTGACTTGAGCAGTCTACGCCATATTTCCCACAGGCAAATGGACTGGCCGAAGCAAGTAACAAGGTTTTGATTGGTATCCTCGAAAAAATGGTTAAAGAAAGGCCTGGTATGTGGCATCTGAAACTAAACGAAGCATTATGGGCTTACTGAACCTCACCCCGGTCTGCCACTGGAACAACTCTGTATGTCCTGACTTACGGACACGACGCAATATTGCCAGTCGAACTAAGTATAAACTCGTTGTGAGTAATAAAACAAAGCGGTTTGCTCAGTACTGAGTACAGTCAGGCCATGAGACAAAAGTTAGAAGATTTAGAAGAAGCTTGGCTTGATGCTTACAACCTATTAGTGGCACAAAAGAAGATCGCCGAACGAGCTTATAACCAAAGGGTTAGACAAAAAACGTTCGGTAAGGGAGAGTTGGTTTGGCAGACCGTCTTACCTGTCGGAGTTAAGGATCCTAGATTCAGAAAATGGTCGCCGAATTGGGAAGGGCCGTTCATCGTTCACAAAGTTCTCGGCAAGGGGGCATACCGCCTCAAGGATCGAACCGGTTTAATTCATAAATTACCGATTAATGGGAAGTTCTTAAAGAAGTATTATCCAGTCACTTGGGAAATGCGAGAATAAAAGTTCTCATTAAAAGATTTGCAAAAGGTGTGCAAATATGATTAGCCAACTAATTTACAATGAAGGCCCTAAGGCAAGGAAGGGAGGACAGATTCGAGGAAAGCCTTCAACTCCAGCCTCCTCACCTCGCCCATTGTCACCTCAGCGTGCCGATTCTTCTTATCTAGTTTTAGCTGCTCAACCCACTTTCCATTGGTTGCGTATTCGATTAGGCAGGATTTACCAGACTCGAATTCCTTTGCGAGTTCGGAGGCAAATACTGACCGTTGACTCTGGAGTTTGGCAATTTGGCGGTCGAGGTCAACCAACTGTTCCTTCTTTGCTTTCAGCACCTCGACCTTTGAAGGAAGAGCTTCTTGCACAGCCGTTGTAGCTTTCCAATCATCCTCGGCCCGAAGAGCTCTTTCGAAAATACCGAAGTATTCCTGGGTTCGCTTTAAAATCGAAGATGCTCGAGTAACGTCGACATTATCCAGACTACCGTTGGTGGCAAGATCGTTCAAACATGCCCCAACGGAGTCAAGGCCTTTGCGTTTGAGGATCTGAGAGGCCGAGAAAGAAAATAGCTCTTACAACTTGGCGACAGAGTCCGTGTCGGCTAAATCTCGTGGAGCAGAAGTCGAAGGCCCAGCCATCATCTTCGATGTGCTGGCAAGAAGAGTGTCAAACTCGGCTTCCCACGAAGGCTGCATGGAGGGCCAATGTCAGAGCAAGTTAAGCCACAAGGGAATAAGGAAAGGAATAAGATAGTAGACCTGACGAGAAGAGACCTCGGCCATGTCCCCTGGGTCATTGCTCGAACCCAGAGAGCTTAAAGGCTGAGCCCAATGTTTGAGACTGCTTCTCAATTCACGCGGCCGATGAAGGTTGTCTGGATTCGATGGCCACTGAAGTGGCCAAGAAAAATAGACAACACCCATCGGCGCGTAGAATTTTTGATGAAAGGAATGGGGGGCACCTAGCATTTGGTATATCCTCGATTCAAAACTCTAAGAAGAAAAAGCATAGCTAAAATAAAAGAAACAAGAATCCTTACATAAGCCGATGTAACTTCTTGAGGTGGAATGCCGAGGTCGAGATCCTGCGGGTACATTGGAGTCTCCGCCGTCACCTCGACCTCAACGGGAGGAACCATTCCGTGAACAGCATCCACCTCAACCGGAGTGGCGACATTCGCCTCGACTAGAGTAGCAGCATCCACCTCGGCTGGAGCAGCCGCATTCGCCTCAGCCGGAGTAGCCGCATTCGCCTCAGCCGGAGTAGCCACATCCGCCTCGACCACAGCAGGACCAGCTTGTTGGATTACCGTGCTTGGTGGTTGGGGACTGGGGATCGGGGACCGGGAGCTTAGCTGGACGGGCTCGACGAGGGCGATGCTCTAGTGGAATCTCCTCGCTTACGTCGTCCTGAAACAATGAGATGTTTTAGAATCAGGTAAAATTTGACATCATACTCGTACATATCCCAAAGTTATTCATACCTCCTCCAAGATGATTGTCGTTCGTTTTGGATGTTGTGGGGTTTGCCTCTCGACCAAAGGAGTCACCGCCTCCAGAACAGGTGCAACAGTTGGCACTGGGGCTGAAGTTTCCCCGTCCGGCGAAGCAGCAGATGACTCAACCGCCTCAGGGATGGTTGAGGCGGTGGCTGGCTCGACCGTCTCCAAAATAGGTGGCACTTGGGATGCTCGGCCAATTGGAATTGGCCGTTGCTCCGATAGACCCTGGGCGACAGGAGCAGCGAGAGGGACATCGGGAGTGGTCGCCTCGGTAGTCTGACTGGAGATAACATGAATCTCCTGTTCTCCCTTCTACGCCAATTTCTTGACACATTTTGGAGGACGGGGAGCTTCACATACCGGCTCGGCCTTCTGGCTAGGTCGCTTGCTCGGCGGAGTTGGTGCGGCAGTATCAGCTTTCTTGGAGAGAGCCGACCTTTTCTTGGCCACGACCGCAGCAATCACGATCGCTTGCTTTGGTACTCGACCACCTGAGAAAATAAAATAAAGTTAAGGTTGTGTAGACGTTTGGAGAACAGAAATAAGGGTAGCTGAATACCTTGGGTTTTCTTCTTAGATGGAGGGGTAGCAGTTTTCTTGGGACGGTCGTCGAAAATTTTGACGACGACATCGTCGACTGGTGCCCCAAAGAGGTCCTTGGTGTACGACTCCCACCAATCACCAAAGGTGTCGGTGCTCAGAGATTCAGGAACAGCTGGCCGAAGATGGAATTGCTTACACCGCTCCTGGAATTCATCCTTGGTGTCTCGACATTCTCTCTCTGAAGAACCGGAGAGTCGTCCTCGGCTAAGGAGAGAGCGGGAGAGGAGTAGAGGCACCAGACAGCCCTGATGGTAGACCTCCCAGCTTGCCTGATGGGCATCACAACCAAAAGGAAGGTCGCGCGACAGCACAAACGATCACCAGTTTTGGCGAAGGGGAGCATCCTCACTTTCACTTCAGGCCGCGATTGGAAGCTTGATGAAGGAAGGGTAGTCTCGACGACGACATATAAGAAACTCATCGTCGAAGAAGTCTTCAAGGCCGAAGAAGTATTTGAAGACTTCTTCGGCCCGGTGAGGAGGTACCGGTTTAGGAGCCAGTTGAAGGCCGAGCTCTTCGGTAGACAAGAAGTTGAGGACTTCTGGCCAGAACGTGGTGAAGTATGTTTGCAACCAGAGTTGGAATACCCAAAGAGGCCCATTCTGGTGGGGGTCGATCTTGTGGATGGTTGCCTCGGCCAAACAGAGCAGTAGGTTGGCGAGGATGGCTGGACTGAGCCCCAGAGTGTGACCACTAGCCAGGGTTTCAGCCACATGCATATTCTCGACCAAGCATTTGTTCGATTTGGTACAACAAATGAACTTGTTGTACCAATAGAACAGGAAAGCTTCATGTTCCCCTTTGCGAAGGCTCGCCTCCCCTCGGCCGGTAAAGTGGATAATAAGAGTGCTATAGTTAAAGAAGTTCTTGTGCAGCTTCTGAACTTCATCCTTCGTTGGTTCTTGACTGTCTCGGCTCAATGTTTCGACGGCCCGAGCATCGAACAGTGCTTTGAGGTCGAGGTTCGACGAGCACCCGAAGAGGGCGGCATCGATTGGGAGACCGGAAGGAGAAGTCCCAAGGATAGCAGAGATGTCGAGGATGGTGGGGCCAATATGACCGATGGGGAGAACCATGGTATTGGTGGTCGAGCACCAGAAACTCAGGGCCGCCATGAGAAGCTCTCGGTCCATGAAAATCTCTACCGTCGAGAGTTTGATAGCGTCGTAAATCCCGAGAGCTTTCCACTTCTGGCCGAAGAATTTTTCTATGCGGTCGACCCAGGCTGCCCAAGTTACAGTAGTCGAAGGCCAGGCTTCTTGGGGTTTCAACACATCCCACTTTGACCACTCGAACCCTTGTCGCAAGGGCACCAGACAGTGTTCCCTCATGAGGTTAGTGATGGGTGAAGGTACTGGTTTCTTGAACAGAGGCCCAAGAATTTGATGGGTGGCGCTCGAATCGCTCTCGAAACGCAGAGTCTTGATGGCATTATGATCGATGATGCTCTTGCATTTGATGCATTCTTCGAAAATCTGAGAGATGAAAAAGGCCATTGCTGATGAAAAGAAAGTCTGGAGATGAGCTTATGGGTTGAGAATGCTTCGCCTGAAAGAGATTATGTTTTCTTTCTGGAGATTCGGAAGAGGAGTAAGAAGATTTTCAGAAATTTGGAAGCGTAAAATTGGAATGAGAAAATAATGGGTATTTATAGGCGCCTCGCAGGAAGATTTACCGTTTAGTTTTTCAAATTTTAAAAACAAGCCAATCAACGTGACTGCGCACCATTATGAAAATTTAGAGAATCCAGGAGAAAAGACCGAAAATCTCACAGTTTGAGGGCGCACGATTGCGTGTGACGGCGGGTTTAATGCCAAGAGACGGTTCGACGGTTGCATGCGTCCAGAGGAATGATTGCAGACTGTGGGAATGATTGAGAGTCGACGCGTGGCAGTGTCTGGAAAGATTCGAGAAAAAATCATTTCTCATAAATGGGCGTGGTGTTGATTTCCAAGACAGACCATTAATTGTTGTAGGAGAGAAGGAACGCCATTTCGCTTCTTCAAGGCCGGAGCTCGACCAAGAGCTGTAGGTCGACGACCTCAAAAGCGAGGGGGCAATGTTTGGGCCCAAAATAATATTGGGTCGAACTTGGATTACCCTCGGCCCAGTGCTTTCTCGGAGGCGCTATGGGCTGACGCCATGGGCCGTGGCATCGGGGTAACCGAGTTTCATTAGGAGTAGGAATGATGCGAATAAACAGGAGAATGTGATAAAAGGGTAAGTGGCCGAAACCTGTTAGGATAAGGAGTCCTAGGCGAACCATGGTGCGGAAATGAATTTAGTCCACGGTTGGGGCAGGTTCAAAGCCCTAGTTGAATTAGGGA
The DNA here is from genome assembly GCA_036320875.1 of Cotoneaster glaucophyllus. Classification (NCBI taxonomy): domain Eukaryota; kingdom Viridiplantae; phylum Streptophyta; class Magnoliopsida; order Rosales; family Rosaceae; genus Cotoneaster; species Cotoneaster glaucophyllus. The sequence goes on along the minus strand of CM070069.1, from coordinate 18,193,723 downwards.
TCGGCCGAGATGAAGTTGGACTAGGGAAGGGATTCCTATCCAAGAGTAATTCTGACTCAATCAGGAGTATTTGCACTACTATAAATAGAGGGAGGAGCACAACATGCAAAGGCCCCAACTAAACACATAAACTGCCCTGCGCAAACCCTCGCTCTACGCGAAATCTCTCAACAACCTTGAGATTTTATTTTCTTTTTCGCCAACACATCTTCAGTCTGGATAAACAGCACTGTGGAGGCAATAGGTAAACATCTTCAGTTTGGATAAACAGCACTGCGTCGAGGCCGACTGGTTACCTATCCAAGTCTCGGTCGAGAAGGGTTCTCGAATCCTTATCGGCATAGGTCATCTTATTAGCCTTTTCGGCGAAGTGAGGTGTTACAAGTTACTAGGCTCGGCACATTGAACGCCGAGTTGTTTTATGATTGGATACTCGCGAGTTAGTTTCAGAGTTCGGCATTCTGACGGCTGAACCACTTTTACCATCAAGACGTATATCTGTTTTGAGTATCTGTGTCCCTATACTCTGGTGTCGATTCGGCCTGGTTATACCTTTACAAACGTAATCACTGTGATCGAATCTGGCGCCGACGGTTCATGATCTTCACAAAGATTGGCAGCTTTGTCTTCAGGCTCTAGAACCCAAAGGACGAGGTGTGTTCCTTCCTCGGCCGCAGTCGCAAGATTCAGAAGTCAGTCACGCGCACAACGCAGCATCAACAAATTTTACTCACCGATCGAGCTTGGCCGTCGAGTTGGCACGCCCCGTACATCACCGAATGACGTAGTTAGCTCATTAGTTACTCGGCCTGCGCGCCACGTAGGCTTGGTAGTTTTTAGGGTCAACAATTTTATATATTAAAAAAAGATTGTGAACGATGAATACGACAAAAGAAGTGAATTATTATGTTATTCCAATTTGCAATTATAAATTTAGAGAGAAATTGGTTTGCTAGCTACTTGTTTCTTGTTCGTTGCTTGAACAGAAAAACAAGCCGCATATCATATTTTCGAAAGACTTTTTAGTTAAAATGTTATTTGAGATTTGCATAATTCATCATTTGGATCACTCAGATTTGAAATTAATAAAAGTAGTCTCTAAGTTTATCCACCATCAATCATTTTGATCATTGTATGAAAAATTATATTAAATAAGGACCAAAATGACAAAAATATATTCAATTTAATAAACAATGGGCCAAATGATTTGACAAAATTTAAGGGTATTTTTATCATTTTAACCTTATTTAATGGAGATTTTTCATGAAATGATCAAAATAATTGATGATGGACAAACTTAAGATTACTTCTATTGATTTTAAATCTCAATATCTAAAGTTAGAAGTTATGCAAATCTTGAAATCGCCAAAGACCGAAGATATTTTGGTTGGCAACATAAAACATTTAGCTGGGTATCTGCCAATGGGCAGTTTCAGCTGTGAGTTATAGTTCACAAAAAGTTGTCGAACAAGCCATAAAGCAAATGAAATTAGGATGATTGACATTGCGGTGCCATGCTCCATGCTTCTTTTGCTCTGTATATCATCAAGATATTTTCAAAATCAAATCATTATATTTTGGTGTCATTGTCAACCGCCACCTTGTTCCCCGGTAGGATAAAAAAGGAAAGGGATCATCTCCAAATTTTAATAAGTGCTGAGAGCTAGTGTCTGGCGAGTAGAGGGACAAATGCACCGGATCTCAGGCGTTTCGTTTCTGCGAAAAAATAAAAACCCTAAGGAGGAGATTAAAAGAATGGTACAGAGGAAGAGGCAGGAATTCAAAGAAAGTTATCGTTCTTTTGAAGAGCGAGATCAGAGAGGCCTATCAATCTAGCAACTTCGCCAATGTGGAAATTAAATTAAAGTTGTACTGGAAACAGAAGTCCAGGACTCAATGGCTCAGAGAGGGGAATAAGAACACCAAGTTTTTCCATGCTCAAACCCTGAAGCGACGAAGATCCAACCAAATCCGAGGGATTGAGGACTTGACTGGGGCTTGGGTGGAGAGCGAATAGGGGATTGGCTCGATCGTGACTTCCTACTTCTCTGACTTATTCAGGTCTAGTAGACCTGCTCAAATCGATGTGACGGGTCTCCACCTGGAGAACTGAATATCTCATAAGGACAACTTGCTTTTGACAGCGCCTATGACAGAGGACGAAATTAAAGTTGCGGCTTTCCAAATCCCGGCGCTGAGAGCCCAGGGGCCGGATGGCTTCTCTGGATGTTTCTATCAGAACCACTGGAATACTGTGGGAGAAGATGTGGTGAAGCTTGTTAAGGCATTCTGGCACTCCGGAATACTACTGAGGAAATTAAACCACACTAACTTGGTCCTCATCCCTAAAGTTAAATGTCTTAAGAACATGACGCAGTACCGTCCCATTGCGCTATGTAATGTTATCTACAAGGTCCTCGCTAAAGTCTTGACCAATAGACTTAAGTTGGTGATACCAAAGGTGATCAATGACAATCAATCCGCCTTTGTAGCCGGAAAACAAATCCAAGATAACATATTGGTGGTGCACGAGATATTGCACTCTCTTCTCCATTAGAAAAAGGAGGATCAGGCTGGAATGGCGATAAAATTGGATATGGCTAAGGCTTACGATCGTGTTGAATGGGATTTCCTCCTCCTTATGATGGCTCAAATGGGCTTTACGCCGATCTTCTGCAGTTGGATCAAGGAATGTATTTCCACTGTCTCTTTCAACTTTCTCATTAACGGATCCCCGACCGGTTACATCATTCCTGAAAGGAGGCTGAGGCAAGGTGATCCCTTATCTCCCTATCTATTCCTGATATGCACCGAATGTCTGTCTATGATGATAAGAAAATGAATTGAGCGGGGTGCCCTTAATGGGTTTCGAGTGACGTCTTTTGGAATCCTGATTACCCACCTACTTTTTACGGACGACTCTGTCCTCTTTGGTAATGCCTCGGTTGAGGAAGCTCAAGGTATGATGGATGACACAAACCGACCGAGATCGAGGCATGCTGGCCGTCACGTGAGGGTGACGTAGCCATGTGCACAGTGCGGAAGCAATAAAATAACAAGATTTACGAATGAATAAAAACAAACTCCAAGAGTGCTAGAACAGGATTAAGTGTGAATACATAATCAGAGCGTAAAATAGTCTAGGTGCAGTCAAGCATAAGAAGTACTTAATTTAAACAACACCTGAAGGTGGTCCTACATAGGTGATGGTCTGTCAGAACGTCTGATGTATCCTCGTGAGCCACCAACAACAACTACCTAAAACCTGGAGGGGCGCAAAACAAAAGCGTGAGTGGGCAAAAACAAAGCTTTTCGAAAATCATTTCATAAACAACAGTTATATCCCCTCACCGTAAAACCTGTATACTTTCCTAGAAAATAGTATATACATATACTAAATCTCAACTGATATCATCATCGTCAAATATATGCAAACAAATCATGAATATGCCATGCCATGCTAGCCAAAACATCAGGTAAGTAGTTCAATGCAATAACAACTGCAATATCTCGTCATCAGTACTCTAGCTCATAAATCATGCCTGCACACGAGTCGAACCCACCTATAGTGGTCTATACGACAGGACTGGGTGTACAACAATATGCTCTAGTTCTACAATCACGTGAAGACTGTGCGAATAATCGCGGGTCACCTACGAGTCGAACCCACTGAAAGTGGTCTATACGACAGGACTGTGCACCTAACTTGGATCCAAGATGAGCGTGTGGTGCGGGAGGTGAACATCACGTGAAAGACTATGCCCCTAACTCTGGGCGGGAGCACTAACAACGGGGTGCAGATTAATGAGCTCTCGATGCATCTTAACGTACTCTTCATAACTCAATTTCTTATTAACAACACACAATCTTACCTGGAACTTACCTGAGCGCCCACAGCACCAACAATCATGCACATACAATTCATAATGCATATTCGATAATAAATATATATTGGCATGGCAATTCTTTGATAAAATCATTTAAAATGCATATTCTGGGAAAAAAAACTTAGTATATATACGGAAAACCAAAAGCCCACTCACTGGTAAGTAGATGGATCGTAGCCCCCGTGCCTAGCCTGGCTACGCTCGTCCTCCGGATAGGTCTCGCCTATGTGAGAAACAACTGTTTTAACGTTATTTTAAAGTACATAAATGAAACTAGGAAATAACTTCTCATACAATGCTCAATTGGGGTGTTTGAATATACCAAAGTGATCTACACAACCTCAGGAACAACCCCAATTTTTTAGAAAATTTTTTGGAGACCCCACGCACCCTCACTTGCCGGCCAAGGCACGACCAGACGCGCGGTACGTGCTTGGCACATGGGACGGAAACCCTAACGGCGTTAGGGAATATTCCGTTAAAAAGTAGCATATACCGTTTAATTTAACTAACGCCGTCAGAATATTCTGTCAGTTTTGACGGAATATTCTTCGTCTTCTTCCTCTGAACTCCAGCGACCGTCGCCATCTCCGGAAACTGGGAAAAACTTTCAACTCACTATTCTCACTCGATTCTCAACCATTTTCTACGAAATTACCACCAAAATGAAGCTTATGACCTAAAGAATCACGTTATACCTATTTGAAGCTTCAAATTCCACGAAATCACGTCGGAGCAAGCTCGAAAATCCGGTGACCTCTGCAACTCCTCGTATCTGGGCTTCCCGACGTCTAAAATTCACCAACGATGCACTCCGAGCATCGTGAGGACCTCCTAAAGCTTGCTATGGTCCTAGAATTCACAGAAAATCACGGGTTTTGAAAGTTGGTGAATAGTGCTCTTCTCGGAAATCCAATTTATGGGGTTCTCTTACGTTGAACCTCGACAAAAACAACTTAAAAATCCTAGGGAAGATGAGTAGATACCTTTTCAAGCTTTGAAATGCCGTAAAACTTCCACGATTGCTTTGGTGCTACTGTTCCCTCTACGGTGCTCTTGTTTCTCAAGGTTTTCGACGGTCTCACAACCAACCAAGGCTATGGTTGTGCTCGTGGACTAACAGGGATCACGAATATGGCCTCTGCAGGTTCGATCTGTAAGGTTTTAGGTTGGTTTGGGTGTGATCCGTACACTTGCAGAGAGAGGGAGAGAGTGTGTCCGAGAGTGAGAGATGAGAGAGAGTGTTTCTGATAGGTGTGTGAGTGTGTGGTCCTTACACAACCAATCAACACAAATCAAACTCAAAAATCTAATTTCTAATTGGTCCAAAACTAAACTAACCTAACTAACTAAACCCTAACCTTCTCACACTCACACAAAAGGGTTCCCACTAACTTGGAAACAATTATATTGGTCCAAAACCAATAATTTGGGCCTTGAAACTTAGCCCAAAATAAAATATAACCCAACGCTCAAAGGTAGTTTCGTACTTTCATAAATTCGAGGATAACAATTATACATAATCAGGCCGGGCTGTCACAATGGAGGTTTTGAATTCCTATGCTCGGGCCTCCGGTCAGAAAATCAACTTATCTAAAAACTCTATCTTCTTCGGGTCAAAGACTCCAAACCGAATCAAAGATGAGATCAGAAATTCTATGGGAATTCAGTGTAAAGCGAGTTTTGGGAAATACCTTGGTTTACAAGACGATTTCGGCTTATCCAAAAAAGCCGTCTTCGAGGAGGTTCGAGAAAGACTTGAGAATCGTCTGGCGGGCTGGGCTGAGCAGTTCTTATCTCAAGCGAGAAAGGAAGTTCTCATTAAGGCGGTGGCTATGGCTATGCCGAATTACACTATGAGCTGCTTCAAGCTTCTTATTGAGGTGTGCAGAGATCTTGAGAAAGCAATTCGTAATTTTTGGTGGAGAAGCAGCGAGCAGCGGAAGGGGGTCTACTGGATTTCATGGGAGAGGCTTATGAAACAAAAGCGACTTGGCGGTCTTGGTTTTAGAGATATACAATGCTTCAATTTGGCCTTCCTTGCCAAGATCGGGTGGCGTTTGATCCAGAACCCTTGGTCTCTGCTGGCTACGGTTTTGAGGGACAAATATTTTCCCGGGAAAAACCTCATGGATGCGTGTAAGGGAAGAAACACATCTTGGGGTTAGAATGGTGTTTTTGAAGCCTGCAAGGTACTGCGCCACAGATTGAGGTGGAGAGTGGGTGACGGCGCCAGTATTAACATTAGAAATGACCCTTGGTTCCCCAAACCAACCACCTTTAAAGTGAGGCCTGCTGGATGCCTTCAAGAAACTATGGTGAGCGAACTAATTGACCCGGTTACTAAATCTTGGAAGACTAAGCTCATTGCGGAGGGGTTTAATAGGGATGACGTAGCTCTGATCCTTAGCATTCCTGTTAGTAGAACGGGTTGCCAAGATAGATTGGTATGGCATCACATGGCGAATGGAGTTTACTCTGTCAAGACTGGGAACGGGGTGGCTGTGAGCCTAATGGAGAATGGTGCCTTGGGGAAAAAAGGTCGCGGTTCCTCCAATGGTCAGCAAAAGAATAACCAGGTCTGGAAACTGATTTGGAAGCTAAAGGTTCCCAACAAAATTAAACTCTTTATCTGGCGCTGCTGCAATAATGCTTTAGCCGTTAGACGTAACTTAAAGCGAAGGCATATGAGGGTTGATAATGTTTGTGGAGTATGTGGTACAGTGGATGAGTCAGAGAGTCACTTCTTCTTTCAATGTGGCCTAAGTCATTTGTTTTGGTTCTGCTCCCCTTTGCAGTTAAATTCTCATAATCTAGCAGGTGCTGATTTTCTAGCTAGCTGGGAAAAGTTCTGTAATCGGATAAAGGATAGGGACAAAGGCGACGAGATTTTGCAAGAATTTGCCTTCGGGCTTTGGAGATTATGGAAAAATAGAAACGACATTGTGTTCAATGGTGTATATAGGAACCCCGAGGAGTTGTTGGTTACCTAGAGGCGGAACATATCTATTTTCAGAGAAGCCACCTCCAGGGGGACGACGGGAGAACCCTCAATGTGTAAGTCTACCACCCCTATTGCGGCTCGGTGGAGGAAGCCGGGTTTTGGGGTTCTTAAAATTAATACGGATGCAGCCTGGTGCAAAAATTCTCTCCGCATGGGTGTGGGATGGGTATGTTGGGATTTGGCAGGGCTACTCCAAGCAGAGGGGGGACGGGCACTGGTTTTTGTCACTCAGTTGCAGCTGCTGAAGCTTGGGTTATCCGAGAGGCCATCACTGCCTGTTCCTCTCATGGGTTCGACAAAGTCATCATCGAATCGGATGCTAAGTCAATCATTCAGATGCTTAGAAAGGAAGTCCCTATTGATTTCAGCCTGGAATGCATTCTTGGTGATATTGAAGTTCTAGTGCGCAACCTGACGGCTATTTCGTTTGAGTTCGTGTCTAGAAAGTGTAACCTTGCTGCACACTCTACTGCTAAATTTGTTTTCAAGGAGGGTCAAGTTTTTGTTTGGGACTGTATCGGGCCTGAATTCCTCTTTAATACCTTAGCTCATGATGTAAACATTCCCATTCGCATCTAATCTATTCTATCTTCGGGGAAAAAAAAATTAATGAATAAAAATGAACAAAAATATGTGAGAAGTAAAATAAGATCTGTGAGTAGCACTACTCAAAATAAATAAACTTCTTCCTTTTGAAAATTATATTTTAAAAGAGTTTCGTTTTTTGGTCACTAGGTGATCAAGTGGTAAATCACTTTTAGATTCGATATAATGATTAAATTGCAGCACTAAAGTTACATTCATTTATTTTTAATTTTTTATATCAAATTTAAAGTGAGTGATTATATATTCAACAAACTATTTCTATTTCAAAAGTTCTTCACACGCAAATTCCACAAAATATTTATTCATAAAGTTTGTATTAACATTTTTGTTTTTTATGAGTTTCAGTTTTAAGTTTGGTTTTTGTGTAAGAGATAGAAAGGAAATACATGAGAGAATGAGATATATGAAATCAAATCTTCTGCACCCAATTATTGACGAACACATATTTATAAACTTAATTTTTCTTAACTTTGTTGGATAAACTTAACATGTGTCAAAGAGTGATTGGAGCCACAAAGAGACCACATCTATTTTGGATGTAGAAGATTTGATCTCAAGATATAGAAGAGTGGAGGACATGATAGAATAAATGTTGAAGCATTATACTGGGAAATGAACGCAAAGTATGAAGCATTATCAATCAACGTGTTTGTAGATTTATTGGTTAGAGTTTTATTCTACAATGGAGGGTGAGAGGGATTTTGAGAATTGAAGAAGATAACATGCTAAAAGTAATTTGAGGTGTATTTAGAAATTTCTTATTTTTTTTATACATTATAAGGTCGAAATTGTCATTTCATAGTAGGGTATATAAGTTATTTAATATTAAATTTTAATGTGAGGTATATTCAACATTATATGGCAATTATTTAAAGTTGTTTTCAATTTCAATATATTGTTTTCCTTCATTCATTCTTATTTCTTCCTCTCACTTCCACCATCCTTGTTTATCCTTCATTTATCTATACACTTCCTCCACATCTCAAGCACAAAAAATAAAAATATAATAACGATATGTTTATTAAATGAGTATAAATTCCCATTTGGAAATAATCAAACCTCGATAAAATATAATTGCACTACATGCAAGGATTTTGTTTTTATAGTTTTGACTTTTTAAGTGTTTCTCACTTACGTTATAAGTGATCGGGTGACAACACAATATTAAACTACTTGAATAATTTATGGAAATGATGAGGATTCGAACTCGAACACAACAGGCGATCACACTACCAACACCAAGTGGCCTAATCAAGTTCAATGTAGTGTTCAAGCAAAGTTTGAGGTGGGTGAACTTTAGAAGAAAGAGTATTTAGAAAATTTTCATAATACATCTTCCCCCAAGAGAAGCTTTTGTAAAGAAAGTGATTCATAGCTGAAAAAAAACGTAACATGGTATTTGAACCTTTCTCAGTAAATATTCAATATAAGCAAGGCAATTACACATTGATTGAATTTTACCACAAAACCTGACAACTCTGATGCTTTTCTTTCTACAAAATCCAGATAATTTGAACAGCATATATTAAGAGCCACAGCTGGTCATACAAGGATGTTACATAATATTCAATTTGATTCGAGGACTTACTCTGGTAGAGTTGGCTATACAATTCTTGTTCCGAGCAAGCGGCTCTATACAAGGTCACGTCTCTCGCCCCTGTCAACCAACATGTCATCTACATTTTTATTCTGTCAAAATTTTCATCTCTCTTCCTAGTACCATTGAGTGGCACATTGGATGTAACTTTGCATGCATAATTCAACTTCTACACCTGAAGTTCCACAGCCCAGTTCCCTCATTGACTTCCATTGATTTGCAAGGCATTGGACTACAAGGCTTAGTGGTCATTACTCAAACGGTCATAGCAGCGTGTATCTACAGATAAGTACGTTCATTTAAGCTCACAACAGATGAGAGGGCTGAAATCCACACTCGCAAACCACTCTGAGGATCTTTCTTCACTAATACTTCCAGATTGCCAACAGCCTGTTTCGAAATCCCAGATTTCACCAAAACAATTCCAAGTGATTTGAATGTACAATCATCAGGCTGAATGGCAACTGTTATCATTTCCTGGAAAGTTGCCACTACCTCTTTGAATCTGCCATACATCACATACAACCCAAGAACATTATTATAACTCAGCAAATCAGTTAAAGGTCGCAGTTGTCTCATCTGTTTTGCGATCTGAATGACTTCCTCAAGCCTTCCCAGTTTTTTTATACATGCACAACATCATTGCATATGTAAACTCATTTGCAGCTCCCTTGCTCTTTAAGCTATCAAAGAGTTTTTCTGCTGGCTCAACCATACATCGCTTGTTATAAAGGTCAATCATGCAATTTGAAGCATATATGGCATAACCATCCTTTGATGACTGAAGAAGTCTGTATGTTTCTTCTGCTTCTTTCAAAAAGCCAACTTTAGTATAGAGCTTGATCAAGGAGTTGTGAATCACTGTGTTCCGAGGCAAACCTTCCTTTTTCATTACATCAGCATAACTCAGAGGTTCTTTAACACTTCCGACATTAGCAAAAGCATTTATCAACACCCCAAAGACTATAACATCCGGCTCAACATTGAATCTGACCATCTCTTTGTATAGTTTCTCTGCCATTTCCAGTTGTCCCAATTCTGCAAAGCTTGATATCACATTATCACACCAGAATACAGGATGCAATCACTTACCAATCCTGCCTCCTGCATCTTCCGGAGATAGGGTTTTGCAATATGTGGCATATCAGCACTAGCCAAAATTTGTATGAGTGAGCTATAACTACATTTTTTCGGAACTATGCCATGACTCTCCATGCTATCAAACAACTGACATGCTTTACCATATTGTTTCCCCATCCCGTAAGCTTTAATCATCACATTAAACTCCAGGACACTCAATTTCTTCGCTTCTAGGCAGCAAATGAAAACTTTTCAGCTTCCAAAATATGCCCACGTTCTCCATATGCATCAATGTTGGCAGAACAGCATTCAGAACTCATTTACTCTGAAAGATGAAATCTCATGAACCAAAACCATGACTTCTCAAGCATCCCGACATTTATGTACATACTAGTCAAAGCTGACTGAGTGAATTCATCAATCTCAAGTCCCCTTTCATCCATTCCATTTCTGATATAAGAACTTCAGCTTTAGTGACCATGTGCCTTAATGAGTATGCGTACAAAAGGATGCGGTAACTCAGAGGGTCCGGCTCAAGGCGAACCTCCTTTATCTTTGTGAAGTAGTTTGTCGCCATATTATCATGCTTTGCGTGGAAGGAAATTAGAATATTATATGTTCTTCTATCGGGTGGACATCGAAGCTCTTCCATTTTCTGCATAAGTGAAGCAACTTCTTCTAGCCGGCCATGGTTACCACAAATGTGAATTGCTGTATTGAAAGTCAATGTAGTTGGTGCAATCCCTCCCCAAGCATTACTGCAAATATTTCAGATGCTTCTTTAAGTTGCCATCTTTTCCATATGTGTCAATTAATGTATTGTATGTATGCGAGTTCAGAGAAACGTGAGAAAGCAAAGAGCTCTACAATCCAGAAGCACTTGTTGTAGAAGTGCCCTATTGGTCTTGTCTCAAAGATACACTGGACGACCATTTGTTGAAAAACTCCTCAGCTTTTCGAAACTCTCCTGCTTTCTTATACAATTGAACGACAATCCCCATAGTAACCTCATCAGGTTTCATTCCTTGTTTGTTCATCTTCTCCAGCCAAAGAAGCGCTTCTTCTTTAAGCCCGCCTTTACTGTAAACATCAATCAAAGTTCCATAAGTCGAATTTATTGGTGCTATCCCTTTAACTTTCATCTCATCCCAAAGACTCTCAACACTGCTCCACTTCCTCGCCTTCCCAAGAATTCTAAACACTATATTGTAGTGAATCACATTCACCTCATAACAATCCTTTCTCTTAAACCACTCAAAAATTCCCAAGCCCTTTCCCAACTCACCTGCTCCTTCAAAATTATACTCATTTCCTTGTTAGTAAACCTATCTTCCCACAGCCTCAGAGCCTCATCCAAATCCTCAACTTCATCCAACGCCTTCAACATTGCAGGAATGCAACCTCTGTAACTGACACATTTCTTCGAACACCTGGAGTGCGCTTTCTTCACCACTCCATTCCCGCCCCCCTATCTCAACCCAACATCAAAATCTCTGCTTTTTGCAAAACCGCCACTACCCTTTGCGTTTTTCCACTTTTTCCCACCTGGGTTCTTCACAAAACCGGGTGTCTTCAGCTCGACACCACGAACAACTCCATTTCCACACCTGCCACTTGTGGGTCGATGAATTTCACCCAACTTCTTCTTCACCCCTCCTCCTCCATTGGGACTCTGAACCACCTTCTGTTTCCTATCATTGCTTATGAATTCGAGCTTGTCCAGTGGAGAGCGTCCTGCGTTGGAGGAGGTTTTTATGGAACCCAAAATTGGGAAACAACTGGTGTCCAACTGCAGCTTCGCAAACATTGCTTTCACAGAAACTGATACTGAAGCATACTACAACTTTTTTCTCTCGAGTTTCAGGAAAAATGATAATAACATGGTTAGAATCTAGAGAATGTGCAGAGAGTGCTTGGTGGACTCCATTGGACTCGAATCGGAGAAAGTTAGAGCTTATAGGCAACGCGTAATATCCGTTTGGAAAATGGGAGGATTCGGAGCATCCATACACCGAGGTGTCGATTATACAGGTCGACCCAACCCATCAAATTTTGAAAACCAGTTTGTTTTGTATGTGTTAAGACAAAATTAATTGGAGTTAGGTTAGACATTCGAGTGATATGAAATTGTAAAATGCTACCCACAATGAGTTTGGGCAAGACATTGGAGAAAACTAAATTTATAAAAAATTGAGAAAGGAAACTTGGAAACGTCGACGATTCTTTCGGCACTTTCTTCTTAAGTGTCGTTATGCGGAAAAGTTTTCGTTTGCTGCCTATTCAAATATTTATTTGAAGCTCTCACTAAGAATAAAAAAGTTGACCATCAATGGAAGTTGCAAATTATGGTTTCAATTTTTACAATTAGTTAGTTTTAGCACACAAAACTTCAAAACATCTGATCATGTGTAGGTGGTTAGGCAGTCACAACCTTCAAACTTAGAGTGATTATCAAAATGGGTTATCAAGTTTCAACTTTTTCATGTAAAATTATAAAGTATTAAAATTGTGTCAATTTGTAAGTTGGGCGGATTTATTGTTTGATCCTTCATTAAATTGATTGTGGAGCCAAAAATAATCACAAGGCGACACGTGGACATTTTAGCAGAAAAGGACCAAACTACCCCTGAGGTGCACCAAGATTTCTACGCGCGAGCAGCAGACAATCATCCTTCAACAAAATCAAAAATGCTCCAAAAAGAGGTAACCAAATCAAATCCATCTCATCAAATCCTTTTCTTGCAAAGTAACCTCCAAAATAATTTAATAGGTAAATTAATGGATTAATTACCCATTTAATCTATTAATTACCTATTAAAATTGTACAATTTAAACCACAAATTGGTTAAAGGGCCGGCCATCCTTTTCCACCATTCCCATCCACACCTTTTCCCATTTCTCCCTAAGTTATTACCCAAATTAAAAGAATCATTTATTTTCATAACCCATTTATTCTTTTCATATTTAATTAGCCATTGAATTGGCTAATTAAGCCAAAAGTTGAATCCAAAAAACCCTAAAAGTGGCCGGTCACTTTCTTCAAATTTGGGCAAAGCCTACCCTAGAAATAGGCACCCATTCTCACCAAAAGATCATTCCAATTCTCTTGCAAAAAATCCCAAATTCACTAAATACTTTTCTCTCTAAAATTCTAACTTTGGCATCGGAGGTTCTTCGGCCAAAGCCCCCCCCCCCCCATTCATCGTGGGCGCGTGAGGCTCTTGGCCTTAACCTAAGGTGCTACTTGTTTTGTAGGTACAAATTCGTCCAAGATCGAAGAGGAGAAAATTTGCATCCACATTGATGACATGGTAAGCATGAGATTCTTGTATGGCTAACTTATAAGCCACAACTACACCGTATTAAGAAAAAACAAATTCATCAATTTTATGAAGGGTTATGTATTCAAAGAGACAAATGTGTAAGTTAATACAATTTCCAAACTTCAAAGCACAAGGTGAGGAAATTAGAACCTAGTGGTCCATTTTGAAAATCACTTCAAACTTGAAAAGTGTAAATTGTAATTTTTTTTTATCTAGAAAAAAGTGTAAATTGTAATTGACCTTAGATTTTATATTGGTATTTTGGTCAAATGAATGAGAGATTATTGTTCAAGTATGAATTCCATATTGAAAAAAAAAAGAAGCATTGCCTGAAAGTTTAAATAAATTTTGGAATGCTTCATCTTCTTGTTAATTGGTTAATATGATTATTGAAAATATTTTTGGGTTTCTTAGATATTCTTTATTAGGCTTAAATGTCAAAAAGGTCTGTGTGTTTTAGTCGATCGGTCAATTTAGTCCGTGTGTCTTCAGTTTGGCCAAATTGGTCCTTGCGTTTACATCTGTTAGCCAATTCAAGACAATCTGTTAAAGGACCATTAGAATTGACATTGACAGGCACGTGGGAGGACAAAAACATAATTTTATTGTAAACCCACTAAACAGATACGATGTGTATATTCAGAAATTGACGCTTCGTTCAGTTCACTTGAATACTATGTGATTTAGGGTTTCAACATCCATTAGGTCAGAAATTAAGAGATTATGGGGTTGCCGACTGAGATTTTGGTGACTACTCCAAAGAAGATGACAAGCAGACGAATTGAACCAAACAACCAAGGTGATGATCGTCTTCGATTTTCAATATTGTTGGGGGCTAGGGTTTGATTTGTTGAATATATTGTGTGCTTTTATAATGAATTGAGATGGTTTGGTAGATTGGAAGGAAAATAGGGATTTCACTTACTTGGTTTTTATTGGTTGCAAGTTGTCGTATAAAACCATGAATACCAAAGTTAGCTCCTTTGAATTAGATGCTTTTTCTAATAAAGGTAGCATTGTGTAATCGGTCCATGTCTTTCTTTAATAATAAAACGTATTTCATTTTATGTGTGCAGATTTTCCTCAAGTTATTAAGGACTTAACCCAACCACCATTGTCACAAGCTCAAATAAATTATGAAGAATCGTTCAATGATTGTACCTATGGAATTGTTTAATCAGGTGATGAAAATAGGTATTGCCCAGCTGGTCTTAGCAGTGAATTCTTATTTCAAGAAGAGAGAAGTGCTTTGTATCATGGTGAGCCTCAATATTATTATGATGTACCGGTACAAACTAAGGAGTGTGAATATGATGGTGATGCCATGATGGTGAGCAAAAATCTGATACAGAGAATTACCTTCATGAGAAAAGTGATAATGATGATGACACTGGTGATTCTAATACAGACAGTTCCTTATATGATGAGGATAATCATGCAATGCTTGAAGATGACAATTTCAATGACAATGCAGATACACTAGAGAGTTTTATTGGATGCAGTAAGAAACACACAAAAAAAAAAAAAAAAAAAAAAAAAAAACCAACTGGGAAGCAGATATACAGGTTGAGGATTTAAATATGGATGAGAAGCAGTATAACTCAGATGAGTTACATTCGCCACTGAACTCTAATGAAGGACATAGTTGTAGATGCAAAAAGTTTAATGTTGACTGATATAGAAAACCCACAATTAGATGTTGGGATGAAATTTCCAAGTAAAAAGGTGTTAAAGCAGGCTAGACACAAATATGAAGTAGTAAGGTCATATGAGTGTAAGGTAGGGAAGAATGATAGGATCAGATTGTCTGCTAAATGCAAGCAAGGTTAGATTTGGAAGTTGTTTGCTTCTGTGATGCAGGGTGAAAACACTTTTCAAAACAAGAGTTATACTCCTGGTCATTCATGTTCAAAGGCTTCTATAATAAAAACATAACTTTAACTTTTCTTTCTGAAAGATACATGGGTAGGATTAAAGATGATCCTAAGATTAAGAAGACAAACGCTTCAATCAGAGATATTCAGAGACTTGGGATATGAAGTCTCAACAAATCAAAGTTACAAAGCTAAGAGGAAGGCTCTAACTTTGATTGAGGGGGCTTATGCTCAACAATATGAAAGTTATGGGAGTATAGTGAAGAGGTTAGAAAGACAAATATAGGCAACACTATGATGATGAAGATGGATCCTCCTTATTTCCAAAGGCATTATGTGTGCTTGGATGCATGCAAATAGGGGTTGTATGATTGTATCTGGTTGCAGACCTTTGATAGGTGTTGATGGCTGCCACCTTAAGGGAACATTCCAAGGTAAATAATTAATTTGTAGTTTTATTTGGCATCAACTCATGTACAAGTGGTATTAATTTAATATAACGTCCATATATCTATGCGTGCATATTAATTCAATACCTTGGCAAGGCAATTACTTGTGGTAGTGGGAATTGATGCAAATGAAAAAATCAGAATGAAGGGAAAACGGAGAAACACAACTTTCCTGTAATTTACAATTAACAAGCTGAAACCAATAGAGGAGAGAAATGCTAAGGACTTTGAAAAGCTTGACAATGAAACAATATGTGGCCCTCCATGAAGGAATACAATTAACGGGTCAAGTGCATCGGTTCTTTTAGTTTTGGAAGACACAAATATAGCTTCAGTAGGATTGGTGGCACCTGAAAGAAGACTGACTTGTGGTACCTTTTGTGGGGCTATCAGAAACATCCCTGATCGGAATCTTCATTATACTGTACCAAAGAGACGAGAGCAGAGATTTAACCTGTAGCAAGGCAAAACTTGAGTAAAACAAAACAAAGTTTTTAAGATAATCACAGTAATACCATACAGTACTACAGACCTTCTCAGGACATTCATCAGTGGGGCTTGCTACGTTTAACCAACTCCATGCAGCATTTTTACTTTCTTTATCAACAAGATAACCGTACTTGATATGAGGTACATCTACTGGACTGCTAGACACTTACGAAATCAAACAAGAAGTGAATTTTATTTTTGTAATTCAGAAGTCTTCAAAAAAGAAGCGTACAAGGAGGAGTTAAAGAGATAATAAAACTTATACGAAAAGCCCTAAATCTTAGATTATTATGTTGTGTGACATCAAATTCATGATACTGAAACTTTTTGTTGAAAATAATTAAGCTCAGCTATAACCTATAACTTCGGTGGATATCTTTCAGCGACGGAAGCCTCAATGGGAGGCTATACACTCATTATGCATGAAACCAATCAAGTTCCAAGTTTAGAGAGTAAGATTCCTCTGACATATGAAGCAAGTAACGTAGAAACACGCACACTCTTGTCCAACCAAAAGCAAAAAAGATCAGGGCAAGACACAAACAGTGATTTACAATTCTAACAATTCTGCAATGTGAGTTTGTATAGGTTTGTTGCACATTACAAGGAAGACAGTCATCACTTATAGCCCATGCTAACAACTGAACCTTTGCTCATAATCTACTTGCACCAGGAATTAATCCAGGAAGTACACATAAATAAGCAGTTTCTAGTTTTCAATCAAGGGAAAAAAGTATGTTGATTATAATCGAATAAAAGAGATAAAGATTGAAGACTTCACCACATCAGTAATTTTTGCAGATGAGGATAGTACTCCATCCATTGGCCAATCTATTCTGTGAAGAGAGGTCGTGCAGAATGTGCTCCAGACTCCACAGAACATTTTGCAGATAAAAACAGAAGGAATTTACCATCTGGGCTGGAAAATATTACACCGGTCATGACTTAGATAGAATCGGCCATCTAGTTGATAACATTTGTAACAATCAGAACTATCCACATTCTGATGTCCATCAAACTTGTGTTTATCAAGGCATCAATTTCAGTTTTTGAATCAAAAGATAGGTGGAAAGTGCCAAAATAAATTATGTTTCAGTTCTGTCGAGTCTAGCACTTCAAGAGAAATTATATCAGTGACACGAAGAAAATGTATTCCACATGAGATGTATTGTACACTGAATCTAAGCAACTAATGATTACAGACCCCTGTAAAGTGTAAACACGCAGAAAACTAAGTGTCTGACAGGGGAAAAAAGTACCTGAACAGTGGATCGAAAGCACTACTTAAGCTTTGAGTTAAGTTTACCAAAGGAAGATCTTCAGTTGAACAATCTCTGGAAAAGTGAAGGGATTGACAGTTATATAATATGACTAAGCACAATGAATCTCCAAAATACAAGAGACGGATGCACTGCACAAAAAGCAACTCACTTGAGTTCATGTCCATCAGCTTCTGATTCAAAGTTTGGTGCCTTAACCGCATACAAAGCACAAGGCCTGTTATAGCAGTACTTCATACCAAGCTTTCTGGTACCGTCTGACCACCCAACAAAAACCAAAAACTGATTCGAGCCTCTAACTCGCGGCGCCCACACAACTTGGCCAACACTCAATGACTTGTCAATTCCTTTAACAGCTTCCGCCTCTCCACTGTACAGCATAGGGGAATTTAAATAAGTTGGCTATTTAAGAAGAAATCTTCTTACTTATAATCTCGGTACTGATAAAAAGGAAACCACTTGTAACTAGACCTGTTAATGTTGAAGACAAAAAGTTCGGGCTGCTGTGCTCCAGCGTACGTTTCCCCCCATTCCTCCTTCCAATCCCCTTGACCTTTCCAGTTACCCAAGTCCGTATCCGTTGGACTACATTTCTTGTATCCCTGGCTTGTGAATGTCGGCTTGGAGGGAGACGGTTCCTCAGCAACATAAGTGATGCGAGTTTCATCATGGTTCCAAGAAATTCCTTGAAATCTGTAACATTGAAAATTTTCCCTCTTAGACATGAGGGAAAATGTAGGCAAGCAAAAGGGCGAGTAATGCACACACAAAGGCACATTGTATATTGTACACATGATTAATTTACCATCCATCAGTGTATACTGGGCCATGAACAGATGGGGGAATGTGGAATTCTTTTTCCACTTGCGCTTGACTCCAAATTTCAAACCGACAGGGAGATTCTTTTTCAGGATTCCGAAGTACAAGAAGCTTTGCACCAGATGGAGATGGAGCAATCACAGAGACTCCCGTCATCTCGACAGGAAACGGAGTCCATTGGAAGCTTACAGAGTTGTTACTTCCTCTTGAAACATGAGAGTATAGAATGAATTTCTTCGTCTTGTTTGCCAATAGATTTGGTTGGCTAATTGAAAACATTGCCTGGGATCCAAATCCTGCAATAAAAGTTTTGCGAAAACATCTTCATTACAAATTTTCGTGTATACGTGTAAAATGTTGATATTTTCAAAAGAAGAATATGTAATGTTGATATGTATATGTATCTGTCTGTATGTATACATTGCTTTGAGAGAAAAAGAGAATTCGTACCGCTGTCAGATTTAAAAACCCATGCCTTGTCAATGCTGGAAATACTAGTGAATTCTTGAAGTAACCTGGACTGGGAAGCATATTCTTCCTCAGTTGCTGCATCTATTCCAAGAGGCATCTCCTTCAGTGGACCATATTTCGAACCGTCCATGGCTAAAAATGTTGACAAACTTCCACTACAAAGCAGATTGTAAGGAAGATCAATAACAAGAAAGCAACAAGCAGCAAGTATCGGAACAAACGATTACTTATTTTTCTTTTGATTATACAAATTAGAACTAACATGTCATTCTTTCTTCAACATATTATACAGATGTATATTCCAAACAGCATAATTAAGTAGTTTGCAGTTGATAACTTTAAGATTTGCATTGTACAAACAACTAACAAGAGCGAGATTAAGCGCCCTGATGGTCTCAAAAAACTAAATCTAACGGAAAGTAGAACGAGTAGCTAGAACCTAAATTTTACTTCCACAACTTCAGTTGAACTTAGTAGTCGTATTATATGAAGCTGGATACTGCTTCGATTGCTTTGTTTTTATGTTCTTCATCTCAACGTTAACAGTTTCAGCAGCAGGGGTGACTAGAATTACTCGATTTCAATTAGCAATCCCCATGATTCCATCTAGAAAATGCCGGCACTTGCAAATTTGGCGAATGTGGATTAATTGGAGTTGTGTTAGTAGCATGAAAGTTTCAATATTTGCTCAGCTATATCCAATATGGCCACTCCATTTACCATTCGCAATCGTAATTCAATGATTTAAACTGTACCCAACAAAAGAAAGAAAAGAAAGAAAAGAAAGAAAAGAAAGAGAAGAGAACAACTGAAGTAGCAATATGAATCAAAGCACCAAGCAAAGAGAGATAAAAACTTGGACGGAATGACTAAAAGTCAACAGAATGTCAGTGAGAAGAGCACACGGTACGTAGAGAGAGGAGCTGAGCTTGTAAAGGATTGAGGTTTGGCTTGCAAATGTTCTCTTTATGAATTCAAAAACCCTTTGGCTTCATTGTTAAAGTGTATTCATGAGTCAAGGTTGAAGAGAGATCCTATCACCTTAGCTTGTGTTTGCTTCCCTAGATTTGGTTGCATGTTTTGTAAAATGGATATACGATACGGTTAATATGTATTTATATCTTATTAAATAAATTTATGTATTATAATTTGAGTGAAATAACTGTATGATACACTGATACTGATGTGGGTATGCCTAAAAGTTAAGTAAGAGAGTTTTCAGTAGGAGAAGAGCTTATAAAAAAAAACACGAACACCAAAAGTGGCGATGTCATATTTGCAGCTTGTACGCATAATACACATACAAGAGGGACCCATGCATTCAGATAGGCTCTTTTTCTTTTGACAGAAACGATAGAATTTCATTACTATCAACAACCACTTACAGGGATGTCGGATGGATACATATGCTTCAGTGATCAATTTCTCGATCTAGAGGTAATAAGCACAAATTGCAAACAATTTTAAACCCCTTTACGACCATTACACAAATCACACCATTAGAACGAGGAATCCCGAGACTGATATGCCCCATAGACAAGACGTGACATACCAAGCACCGAAACTCTCACCAAAACCACCGCAAGGCAGCAAGACTACAAAATCGCTGAAATGATACAAACCTCTTGCCAAAGCAACACAGACCAGTCATAAAAACTAAACTAAAAAAACAAAAGAACATGGTGACGTGTCCACAATGGAGATGCAGTTGCAAAATTTGGCAATAGGCATGGGTAGCAGAGGCAGAGGCATGTGCAGAAATGTCAGGAGGTGTAGGAGGCTAGCTGTAGCGGGGACAAACTCAGAGGGGTGGGGCAGAAGGGTATCCAGTCAGAGCTACCAAAGTCGTCAAAATGCCACCACAATCCAAAAACCTACATAAAACATGTTAGCACCAAGAGCCGTCAGAAATTCCTTCAACTGGTGTTGGTCGTAGTTATGGCAAGAAATAGCGGCAACAACATGGATGGTAGAGGGGTTGCCAAGCCAAGACCACCCACGTCCCTGCATCGCCATCCCCACCACCACCACGAACCCAAAGAGGACAAAACAATAGTTCCAAGGCCAGAGCCCTTGGAAGAAAATTCTGATGGCAAATATGCACACCATCACTGCGGGCACCCAGGAAGCCACCGTCAGAAACGCTCCATGTGTAACCTCACCCTGGAAACAGAGGCTACACAAATCTGAAAAAACGAAACCTCCGGTAGGCTTGGCCACCACCAAACAGGTAAGAAGAGTAAAAAAAACCAGAAAAAAGCAAGCCAAATAGGGAGGATCCGACCCACAAAAACAACCCAAAGACCAACCCAGCAGATTTGAGGCCCAATCAAGGGAGAAGCCCTGGACCGTAACAGAATATGGAAAATGGGTCGGAGGCTCACAACAAAGCCATGAAAACTGGTTGCGAGTGAGGGGAGAAGGTGTTGGGTAGCACCAAGGAACAGAGAAAAAGAGAAAGCAGTAGGGGGAGAGGGGGCACAGAAAGAAAGGAAAAAATGTGTGGGTCGCAGCCAGAAGATAGGGGGTAGGAAGAAAGGGGCGGAGAGGCTAGGAGGAGGGGATGCTAGAAGGAGGTGGGAGGGACTGCCGCGGGCCCAAGCCTAAGTAAAGGATTGGCGGCAGAAGGTTTGCAAAGTTAGGGTTTATGGTTGGAGGGAAGGCTTAAAGGGTGACATTGGTCTTTTGTGTCTCAGTGTGCATAGGCTCATTTTAGTTGCTAATGACTATGACTTCATTGATATTAAAAAAATAAGTAAAAATGAATAAAGACGAGGAAAAAAAGACTATGACTTCAATAATCAATTTGTACTTGGTGGTTATTATTTTTATTTTTTTTTGTTGAACAAACAATATTATTTATATTAAAGGGGAAGGAATGGGCTTAACCTCACAATGGGCTAGCAATAATGTGATTCAAATTCGTCTTTGGCGAAAATCGAACCTGAAACCTCTCACTGACAAGTGAAGACAAATACCACTAGACCATAGTACTAAGTGGTTGTCCTTGATGCTTATTATCAGTGTTCTAAAAATCGGTCTAGGCGTTGGGCAGGGGCTAGCCGCCGGGATTAACTCTTAACCGGGAGAAAAATCGAGGAAGGAATTAGGCAGGCGCCGAGGCGGCTTGGGCGTCCTAGGTGGCCGACTGGTTGGCCTAGGCGGTCTAGAACTTCAAATTTTTTTTTTCTGTTTTTCAAACTTGAGAAAGGATGAGTGCAGTGTTCTGGAATTTCTAAGTTTGCAGGTTTCAGTTCTTGCGAAGACGAAAGGAGGAGGAAGATGAGAAAATGAGTTTCTCTCTCATCCTTTCATTCTCACGTGACCACCCTCAAACTTTCCCATTTAATTTACTTTTTAATTTCGTCCAATCACGTTTGGATAGCTAACATTATGTTTACCTTTCCAAAAAAGAAAAATGGGCTGTCAATGCCCAGAATCAAGTTACTATTTGAATGTTTAAATTTTTATATTCAAAGGAAAGAAAAAAATAAAATCAAAGATGGTCTCCTTTGTTTGTGAGTCTATTGCTGATGTGAGTGATGGGAACTAGGGGTGGAAGGGAGGGGTCACACCACACACGTGGTGGTTGAAATGGGGAAGGATGCTTTTCTGACCAGTTTTGGTGCTCCAACCCATATAAAATCATAAATAAAAGAGAGAGGATTTCGTTGATGATAGATGTGCGTGGTTTGGTTAGGGGATACTTGGCATGGCTTCCTAGTAGTTTTATTATGAACCATTCAACCTACTACGTGGGGTTTTTATGTTTATTTTTGAAAAATTAGATATAGTCATTCAAAATGTCTTAAGTTATATGGCATATATGCTTAATGTGCTTCTAAATTTTAGACTTGTTACATATTCTTTTTGTATTTTATTATTCTTTTATTATTTTATCTATGGATTTTATACAAGTATAATTTTTTATGTGTCAATATGAATTTATTTACAAAATATACAAGAAATTTACCTAAATCCGCCTAGGCCGCCTAGGCGCCCGCCTAGATCCCGCCTAGCCGTCTAGGCGCTAGGCGCCAGCCCACCGCTCCACTAGGGCCTAGCGTTTTTTAAGTATTAATTCAAGGTAAGGGGAAATTGGAAATTAAATTGTTCTCTACAAATTGTGGTGAGACTTTGCAATCCAAACGTCATTTATCCAGTCTTTTCATTCAATAAATTAATTAGAATCTAAGATAAATGTAGATTGAAAAAGCTATACAAAATAAAAAATTTAATTTATAGTATGAAGCCAAAGAAATTAATGCCCCTGTTATCTCACAAGGGTGAGAAAAAGACGTTTATACTCACTTTAATGACTGTTTAACAAATTACTCTATATTCACTAACACCAGTGGCGAAGCCACGTGAGGGCGAGTAGTGGCGGCCGCCACTCCCTTCTCCGGAAAACACTACTGGAGCTATAGTTCAACCCCCCCCCTCGCCGGAAAACTCAGCTGGTTCAGGCTTTCAGCCCCTCCTCCTTCGATCTGTTTCTGCAGCAGCAGCAACAGATTGCATTTTTCAAAAAAAGAAGCATCCAAGCCAAAACGACGTCGTTTTGGTCCTGGTAAAAAAAAAAAATTTAAAAAAAAATGTTTTAAAAAAAATATATACATATTATATATATATATATAGGGGGATCGCGTGTCCCCCCATTCCCTCTCACTTTTCTTTTTCAGTCCCGTGTGTCAGTCCCCTTTTCTTTTCCAACCTTTCCCATCCAATCAGTGACTGCTCCGCCTCGCAAAATCCCAGACGGAAATTTTTTTTAATTCCTGTTTCCGTTGGCTTTTGATGTCGCCATCAGCCACTAGGCTCCAGCCACTCTCCAGTCGCTGAGCCGTCGCTTCCAGCCTTCAAAGGTAAATTTTTTAATCCCTAACCCTAATTAATTATTTAATACAAATTTTGTTTAATTGGTATAGAATCATATGGTAATGCACTAATATGGTTATTGATTATTGATATGATTCTATGATTACTGATATGAAATTATGAAATTATTTTTTAGGGTGAAAATTAAAATTTGAATTCTTGATTATTGAATAATTAATTGAATTATTACATAATGTATACAATTATTCATATGATTAGTTGAATTGAATATTTATTTATTGAATAATTTGTATGCTTATTTGGTATTGATTAATTGAATTGTTGGTTGGATTAGTTATTATGCATATTAGTATAGTCTACTCAAGGAGGATTAAGAGTCTAAGAATTTTTTTTTTCTTTCCATTTTATAGTTACGTAATGGAACGATACTATAAGAAACAATACTTAAATCATCCTTCAAACATTTCGGGTAGTCCTTCACCTTCAAATATTCCAAGTAGTCCTCCTCCTCCTTCAAAAATTCCAAGAAGTCCTCCTTCAAATATTCCGAGTAGTTCACAACAAAGCGAGGCCACTAAGTTGGATCAAATATTGGCTAATCTTCATGCAGATCCTGGACATAGACGTTGAATGCTTGATTATCCACCTAAATATCATGAAACAATTCTTTTGAACCTTACAATCTTTTAACTTCGCCCCTCCCCTCATCAATTCCTGGCTTTGCCATTCACTAACACATACAAACACATGGCCTAAATTGAAAACACAGGACCAAATATAGCATTAAAGCCAAAATAATATTAATAGTAATACGTAATAGTTCAGTTGAAGTTGTATTATTGATTTCAATGATCATAAATTTTCATCCAGATTACATATGCTGAGCAAACACAAGCCGGATTCAATAGTTTTTCATCCAGATTCAAGGTGGATTCAACCTACTCGACTGTAAATTGTAGATTGATCTGTACTGTGCCATAAAAGCAACCATCTTAAGAAAGCTCTCGAAGTCGAACGACGGGGGTAAAAGCAGGGAAGAAATGCCTGCTCATTTACGAAATATACTTCTTGAACCAGACACCAATGTTAAGAAAGCTCTCAAAGTCCGATTGTGGCCTGCAAACACACAAATTCGTATAAGATGGAAATCCGAGCATGAAACTTTATGACCTCGATTGTAGTGACTAGTGACTACGGTGCACAAAGCACACTTGGATCATAAGTTTACCTCTCAATTCCATGAGTATCCTGTGGAAACACAATGACTTTGACAGGAACTCCTTTTTCCTTAAGCGCCCGAGCATACTATGAATAATAAACATCCAAATCACTTTTCTACTCACATCATTCCAATTATGCAAAAGTCTATGAATCAAAATCATCACACCCCCTTGGGAGGAAGGAAAACAATTTAAAAGACGAAAACTAAAAGAATAATTATACAAGCACTTGTTTCGTTGTTAAACTATTAAGGAGAAAATGTGTATTTCATTAGGAGAACATGTTAACTTACTTGAAATCCAGTAGAAACTGGAACACGAAGATCCTGAGCACCCAAAAGAAAAAGGGTGGGTGTTTTGACCTGCAGATAGATCCTTCAAAAAGTTACAAATAGCAAACTTCTTACTATATAAAATCTTTTTAAATTATTGAATTTCTTCACAAAAAGGAAATTAATAGTATAAGCTTCAAAATCAAAAGTAAATAATATAGTAACAGAGAAGAAGCTTAAACAAGCACCTTTGAGACGTGTGAAATAGGAGATTTGCTGTGCAAGAGAGTCAGATGCTCAGCAGAAGGTGCTTCTGTGTAGTTATTTCTACCCTCACTTCCATAGGCCTCCACATAGCACCAATCTGGGATGTCTGTCGTACCGATCATTAATGCGAGATTACAGACGGGGTTCCTTGCTGCTGCCACAACAAACTTATCTGGTGCCTGCAGCATAAACATGTTCCAACTCTCGAGTATAAATAAAAAATGATCGTCTACCAAGCGTGCATAAGTAATAGATGCTTCAAAAATAAAATTAAAAAGTTTTTTTAGTACCCCACAAAAAAAAAAAAAAAAAAGCGAGAAGCGAGAAGCCTCAAAGCAACTAAAAAATAACAGTCATGCTTTTAACAAAACTACCAGACCTGGCCAATCAAGTGAGTTGTCAGAAAGCCGCCATGAGAACCACCAAGAACTGCAATTTTTGATGGACTGGCAAGCCCCTTGTCAATGACATGATCGATAGCCACCAGCACATCATCCACGTCCTGTAGTGAATAAACTCAGATATTAGGGTCTACAAATACAAAAGCAGATACATAAAGTAAATACTAGTCACACAAGTATATTAACAATGTAAATTCTTAGCATACATAAGCATATACAGATATATTTATGCCATAGAGTGTATGTCTATCTGTATGATACCAAAGTAGAATAAAATGGCCCAACATGGGGCTCTACATAAATAAACAGGTGCTATAGAATACGCTCCCCTAAGGAACAATGCCATCTTGGATAATAAAAATAACATTGCTGTAGAGCAGATTAAAGGTAAATATATATAGGTAAGCACCTGGGACCCAATTTTCCCCAGAAGGGACTGAAGTGCTTCTTCACCAAACCCCAGCGAACCTCTGAGATAAACTAACATGTCAGAACAATGCAAGATAAAAGCCGATGAAGTTAAAAGAAATGGTTACTTCTTTTCATATCCGTAGGCCAATATCATAATATCTGAACAAGATTGGAGCACAATTTTGTTGACCCTGATAAGAAAAGTCAGAATGAAAGGACAAAAAGGAGAATCATAGCTTACCTATAATTTACAAGTAACAAACTGAAGCCAATTGAAGAGAGAAATGCTAAGGACTTTGAAAAGCTTGACAATGAAACAGAGTGCGGGCCTCCGTGGAGGATTACAATTAATGGGTCAAACGAATCATTTCTTTTAGTTTTGGAAGACACAAATATGGCTTCAATTGGTTTGGCAGCACCTGAAAGGTTTTAAGCATGTACAGGATGTTAAAATCAATTTTTTTTTGACACACAAGAAATAATTGGTTTATAATACCTTTTGTTATGCTACCAGAAACATCCCTGACAGGAACCTTCAGTATACTGAATTGCAGAAGGGAGAGCAAAGATTTAACCTATGGCAAGTTGAAACATGAGTTCAACAGATGTAAGCTTCGAAGATAATCTTGATATGTGGAAATATAGAAAAGCAGATTAATGGACCTTCTCAGAGCATTCACTTGGGGGGCTTGATACATTTAACCAACTCCATGCGGTACTTGTACTTTCTTTATCAACAAGGTAACCATAATTGATATGAGGTACATCTACTGGATTGCTAGACACTTCAGAAATCAGAGATAAAAGTGAAATTTTGTTATTGATCAGTAAACTTTTCCGAGTAATTATCAGTTAAAAATGGCAATTTCTTTACCAGCAATGATATTGTCCCCATCCAGTGTAAGAACATCCCATGAATTTGAATCAGCAGAGCTGATACGTGATACTTCCCCACTGTACTTCCATATAACTTTCATAGATCAGTTATAAAAAGTTAAAAAGGTAACGACCCTATGGAGATATGATATGATTAGTCATTATAGTTACCTCAAAACATTCACAGAAAGTATCACTTGACAACTACCCCAGATAGAAGATATGATCATTGTGCATCCATCAGAAAGCCATGGATTACTAAGGATACTTGACCAGTAAAGCCCAGGGAAGCAACCATCCTCAGCACACATAACAACAGGAATCTTCAAACAAGAAGTGTATTAAGTGTAGTTATATAAGCAGGGAGAGAGATAAAGAGAGAAAAATTCATAAAAAAAATTTCCTAAACTTATATTATTATGTTGTGTGATATCACCTTCATGAAATGAAAACCTTTTGTTGAAGACAATTAACCTAGAGTGTTCGCTACCCATGCACAAAAGTACGGCACACCAGAATAAAAAAAGGGAAGAAAACAGGTCAAAGGAAATTTCTATATATTGAATTTCATCCTCAGTGTGTATGATAACAACATCGAATTTACAAATCAACTACAGAACATACCACTGGAATATAGTAGCAACTAGCAAATAGCAAAACAGCATCCAACCAAAACAAGTAAGCGAACCACGACCTTTAATCCTAACAGTTCTGGAACGCAAACCCGTATGAGTTTACACCTTTACAAGGAAATGATTAATGCTTACTTATAAGCACATGCTAACAAATGAACCTTTGTTCATAATTTACATGCACACAGACTCGAACAAAGAATTGCACAGAACTGAGTAGTTTAAATTATCAATCAGGAATAAAAGTTGATTAGTAAACAGAAAGATAAAAGCCAGAGAGCTCACCACATCAACAATTTTTGCAGATGAGGATAGCACTCCATCCACTGGCCAGTCTATTCTGTGAAGAGAATCTGTTGCAGAATGTGCCCCAGAATCCACAGAACTTCTAGCCGATAAAAACAAAAGGAATTTTCCATCTGGGCTGCCAAAATAACATTGATCATGTTTCAAATACAATCAGAATCAGTAATTGTAATGATGTTTGAAACAATCAACCATCTATTGGATAATGTGAAACAATCAGTACAATTCCGATTCAAATGTTCATCAAACTTCAATTAATATTAAGATATCAATTTCCGTTTTGAAATTAAAAGAGAGGCTATAAACGTCAAAAACTTATATCATAGACTAAATTTGAGTACTGCATGATGTTACAGACCCTGGTAAAGTGCACACGAACACAGAATTAAGTGTCTGATGGGAGAAAAAATTACCTGAACCGTGGATAGAAAGCACTACTTATGCTTTGGGTCAGCTTTACAGCAGGAAGATCTTCAGTTGAACTAGCTCTAGAACAGTGAAAGAAAGTAATGGTTATATCAAATGTAGAAGCACAATGAATTTCCAAAACAATTAACAAGCAGAAGATCCAAAAAACAAAAAGTAACAATAAGTATTGCACAAAGCAACTCACTTGAGTTCAGATCCATTGGCTTCTGATTCAAAATTTGGTGCCTTGACCGCATACAATGCACAGGGCCTGTTAAAGCAGTACTTGATACCAAGCTTTCTGATACCTTCTGACCACCCAACAAAAACCAAAGATTGATGCAAGCCTTTAACTGGTGGCGCCCATACAACTTGACCAACACTCAAAGACTTTTCAATTCCTTTGACAGCTTGTGCCTCTCCACTGTACAGCATAGGATGATTAAAGTTAGCAGGGCATTAAACGAGAAATCGCCTTGCTTCTAATCCTCGTACTAATAGAAACTAAAAAAATTGTTAAAGACCTGTTAATATTGATGACAAAAAGTGCAGGCTGCCTTTTTCCAGCATAGGTTTCCCCCCATTCTTCCTTCCAATCCCCTTGACCTTTCCAGTTACCAAAGTCCTTATCCGTGGAACTACCTTTCTTGTAGCCCTGACCTGTAAATGTGGGCTTGGAGGGAGCTGGTTCCTCAGCAACATAAGCAATGAGAGTTTCATCAGCGTTCCAAGAAATTCCCTGAAACCTGTATCATTGAAAATTTGAACTCTTGGAGGAAATCTGGGTATATGAAAAGGTTAATGATCAAAACTGAGGCGTAATTCTACTACTATCACTAAAGGCATAAAGCACAAAGCGTCTAGTACACAAGACTAGCATCAAATATCATGTATGGCGATAATTGGAAAGACTGCATTCACGATGTTTACCATCCATCAGCATAAACTGAACCATGAACAGATTGGGGAATGTGGAATTCTTTCTCCAATTGACCTCGGCCCCAAATTTCAAATTGGCAGGGAGATTCGTTCTCAGGATTCCGAACTACAAAAAGCTTTGCACCGGACGGGGATGGAACAAATACAGATACTCCTGTCATCTCAACCGGGAAAGGGGACCATTGGAAGTTTACGGAATTGTTACTTTCTCTTGAAATATGAGAGGATAGAATGAATTTCTTCCTCTTGTTTGCCAAAAGATTCGGTTGACTAATTGAAAACATTGCCTGAGACCCAATTCCTGAAACAAAGTTTAATGTGCATGTCCTCATTAGGAAAAAGTCTTTGGCTTTCAATTAGAGAGGAAGTACATGTGTTTATATATTTCCTTACGTATGTAATGTACGTATATATGAATCTGTTGCATGTATGTAAGGATAAGGACGTGCATGTTAGAAGAATGAGAAATCGTACCGCTATCAGATTTAAAAATCCATGCCTTGTCAACGCTGGAAATACTAGTGAAGTCTTGAAGTAACCTAGACTGAGATGCATATTCTTCCTCAGTTGTTGCATCTACCCCCAGAGGCATCTCCTTCACTGGACCATCTTTGGAACTGCCCATGGCTAAAAGCGTTGACAATCTTTTACTACAGAGTAGATTGCATGGAAGATATTGTCAATATGTGATGTCAAAGGACAAATGAATTATGCAGTAGCTCATAACTCAAACGGTCAGTAGCATTGGTCATAAAAAAGACAGCAAATCTCCTAGAATGAAAAAGAAAAAAGAAACTATATTTTCTTGTTTTTTCCTTTTAAATGAAACAAATGAGTTTTAGTATGTCATTCCTTCATCAATCGAATACAGCAGATGTATGATATATTCCAAACAACAGAAACAAGCAACCCGCAACCTCAAATTCTACTTAACATGAAAAATGATGCTACTTTTGATTATTTTGATCAACATCAATAACAGCTACCTGAAATTTCTGCAAGTCAATCTGCCACCTCAAATTCTACAAACTTGGAATTGGCATATAGTAAACTCACACATTCGATACTACCACATAGCATCTGTAAGAGTTTCGGCTACAGAAAGTCTTGGGGCCTCTTTCCGGTCAAGGAAATTACTCAATTCAATTTGCAAAACCAAATTTAATACCCATCGCCATGATCCAATCTAGTAAAAAGGTAGCTGCGAATTCGGGCAATGTGGATTAAAGTTGGAATCTTTTTACGTTGTTCTATATGGCCATTCCATCAATCCAGATTAACATTAACAATCGCACACTAGTTCAAGAATTCAAACGAACATCTTATTCAATTCAATTCAAAGATTTCCACTCTACGAAACCAAAAATAAATGAATCAAAGCACCGAGCAAAGTGAGATGAAGAAAGAAAGGAAGAAATAACAGATACCCACCAAACAGTTTAGCACAAAAACTTGGATTCGACAACTAAAAGTCAACAGTGTAAGTAAGGAGAGTACAGGTATAGATAGGGGGGGGAGAGAGAGAGAGAGAGAGAGAGAGAGAGAGAGAGAGAGAGAGCGAGAGAGCGAACTTACGTAGAGAGAAAATAGCAAAAGGGTCTGCGACTGCTCGTCCTCGGAGTGAGAAGGTGTGAAGGTGTGAAGGTGTGAAGGTGAGATAAAATAGCAAGAGGAGGAGGAATCTTACAGCGAGGACTTATTCCATTCATTTCTGCCTTCTAACAATAGTGATGCTCCACCTAAGGACTATAATAAATCGAGTTTTTTTATTATTTTACTATTAATAAATATATTACTATTCATTGGGTAGAAAATGAATAAAAAGAATTTTTCTTTTTATTAGCATTCCAAACAATATTGAATACATCTCACATTTTAAATAACTTACAATCCCTAATATGCGATGACAATTTTGACCTAATTAAATATACAAATGGAGCACCACCAGAAAACAGAAGACATGACTGGCCACTACCGATTAACACCACCCTATCTGGATGGCCCATTTGGGGATTAAGGTCATTTGACCATCTCGTATTGCGCTGAACCCTACAGGTGTTTGTCATAGCAATACAAGTAAGGGCAAGTAGGATGGTGAAACAATCCATTATGTGGGTAAAAGCCCATATGGATTAGGATTGTTTTCAAGCATCATGTCCAGAAAAGTATGGAAGTGACGGTTGCTCGTATTGCCTGGGAAAGGGATGAGGAGCTCCAATGTGCATGCGGGACCCAAAAGGATCGTCATATCTAGGTTAATTGTTTGAATTATGCACAGAACAGTGTGGATTGTTTATATAAAATATGGAGTTTATGTTGAGAGTGTAGTGTGTGAGGATATTATTAGAAGTAACGTGGGGTGTATTAAGATAAATTTTAATTGAAAAAGCAAATGTGAAGTGTATTAAGTATGTGAGATGTATTCAATAATATATAGAGTGTTAATAAAACAACCCAAAGAAAATAAGATAGACTAAAAAATAAAAAATCTTTCAATTCTCAAATAAGAGAAGAATATAATAGACCATACTTTCATATAATATCTTAATTGAATCATATGAAACAATCAATAAATTCAGTTTCATTTGAGGGTTTGTGAGGACCAACTTTATCTCAACCATAGAATTTTATTAAGAGATAATTAGATTAAGCCGCCTAAATTTTACATTGTTTTGATTAATATATTTCTGCAAATTAAAATTCTACACATTGAATTGTGAATTTATCTTTCTCTATGGGGGTTTTTCTTTTTCTTTTTTCTTGGCATGGCCTTTTATTCAGGGAGTTTTTTTAAGGGTGACTTTAGATGCGGTCCCTATTTATCAATGTTATTTGATTGAAATGTCACATCCCCGCCCGAGCCCCCACCACAACCTAGGGTCGACTCCGCCGTAGCACAATATTGTCCGCTTTGGGCCCCGACCACGCCCTCACGGTTTTGTTTCTGGGAACTTACATGAGAACTTCCCAGTGGGTACCTATTTATTACTCGGGTTCGACCCAAGGATATTACATACTTACTTTCGGAATACGCGATGCAGTGGGAGCGTAGTAGAAAAATCATATGTTCAGTGTTAAATCAGTACAACTACTCTAAACCTTATGTTGTTATACATATGTATTTTCAAAGGGACGTTAGTGCATATAAATATTTTTGACGTTTCGTTTTTGCAAAAACTATTATATTATAGTATTGTACTGAGGAAGAAGGAAAGTATGAGTTGGAGGCATGAGAGAGGAATCATTGCACTCCGATCGCGACGGAAAGGCATTTTCCCTATTTTTGCAACTGCTCTGACTTGATTTCTTTGTTACGTACACATATTTTATTCTTCCTATCTTGAGTTTTGTGTAATAAATGATTTTAAATTTCGTGGACGAAATTTTCTTAAGGGGGGTAGATTGTGACAACCCGTCCCTAATTTTAAGTTTTTATTAATTTTAAAAGCTTAAATTTACGAAAATGCCCTAGAGGCAAGGACTTTGACTTCTGTTGACCATTGATTAGAAAGACGTAGGACTCATTCTTTTAGAGTATCCTCGTAGTACTCGTCACTACGAAAGCATAGGCGAAAACCTGTTTGCGAGTCCGGATAATAACGGTATAGTTATGGACGTTTGAAGTTGGTTATTCAAAGTTTAGTTTTAATTAAATTGAACTCCCATCTTGTGGGAAAGAAACCAATCAAATTGTTTCCTTTCAAATGGCACCCAATCAGACTTCACCAAGCCCATTTGCATCAGCCAATCAGAAAAAAAAAAAAAAAAAAAAAAAAAAAAAAAAAGGGAAAGCTCCCCGTGCACACGTGCCCAACCCAGTTCGACCTCCCATCTTCCAAGGCCGATTCCGGCCAACTCTGGTGGAGTTTTTCAACGCCACCACCACCATCTTGAAGCTCTCATTCCCCTCTACAAAACCCACCCAAGAACCACCTTGATTAACCACGGTATGTGGTGGTTTGAGGCCACGAAAGTCGACGAAAATCAACGGTGCTCCGGCCACCCTTTTCAATTTTTCGGCTAATCGGCAAAGCGATGGCTGATGCCACCACTTAGGCTTTGTAGCCCATCATCCCAGGAACAAATACCAACCAACCTTGACCTCATTGGACCACCGTAGACGACGGATCGATGCCGGGAAGTTTTAGGCACCCACCGGCTTTGTGGGCAAAATTGACCATCTTCCATCCACTTTTGGAATTCGTGGCAGGTATGAACGTTGTTTCTCTCATTGAGATCTTCATTTCTATGAAATTTGAGAATTTTTAGAAATAGTGAAATTTTCCAGCGAACCGTGGTGGTCGGCCACCACGCACGGCGGCGCGTGGGCTTAGATCCCATCTGACCTTCCTAGGCTAATTTGGATGCCCTGATTCCATATTTGACATCCGTTTAGTGAAATTACGATGTTTTAATGTAGTTTTGTAGTTGACCACCTAGTTGGCCATCACAGGTCCTTGCATGAATTGACGATCCGACCGTTGAATCGTCACCAAACCTTAGTACCTTATAGTACGTAATATTTAAGGATATTAGGAACTGACGGATCAGGAATCTGAATTACGGATCTTCCTAAATTGGAATTGTTAGTTCATAAAATAAAGTGTTAACCTCCACTTGAATTTGCAATTGGCGAAGATCTAACCGTTGGATCGTAATGAAACTTTATTATGATGTTCTAGAAGCATAATGTGTATCTTTGGAAGTTACGGATCGGAAATCCGGTGTGTGGATCTTCCGGATCGAATTACGTAGGGTTATGGACTCTACCTTCGATCTTTGACTGACGGTTGACTTTTGGTCAATAGGTTTCAAATCATTTTAGAATGTCCTTGGGGTTGTGTTTTATGCAAGTTATTTCTAAGACGTGATTTGATAATTGTTCTAGGCGATGATCGTTCATGACGCCTTGATATTCGTGCTAAGGAATTGTAGCGTGGACTCCAGGCGAGTGGGCAGTTTATTTTATACCTATACATATTTATAGTTTCCCTAAATGCGTATTTACTTCACTTTAACGCTTGTATTGCCAAGTATCGTTATTGTGATAGTAATTGTGATAAATGCTGCTATATGGTTGGGATATTACTGTCATGACATTCATACATATTTGTACATGCTCATCTTGCTGCACCCCAGTGTTAGTACTCCACCCAGGGCCAGGGCCAGTCCTTCACGTGTATGTTCACATCCGCACCATTCGCTTGCCTTGGATCCAAGTTAGGTGTCAGTCCTGTCGGGTAGATTGCATTAGGCAATCCGACTTGTGTGTGACCGTGCTTCTGCACCAGTCTTCACATGATCGTAGTACTAGAGTGTATTGATTACACCCAGTCCTGTCGGGTAGAATTGCATTAAGCAATTCCGACTCGTGTGCTAGCATAGATTGATGAGCAATTGATTATACTTGATTATCACATGATTATTACTGTGGCATTTGATATATCATGACTTGGCATATTTTCTGGTTATAATGCTGTTGTAATATTGTTTACATACCCACGTAGTATGTTTTCAAGAAACTATACTTGTTTAACGGCGAGGGGTTAGTATATTCGAAAATAAAGGTTTTCTTACAAGCATTGTTTTGCTGACCCACTCAACTTTGTTTTTCGCCTCTCCAGGTTTAATAGCTTGGCTTACGTGTAAACAAAGGTTCTGGCAAATCTCAGAAGATGGTTATTTTCAGTGGTATAACCCTCACCCTAATTACTGTACTGTTCTTATGCTCTACCATCACATGTGAAATGGGTGCAATCCCGCTCACCCGCGCACTCTTTTGTTTAGGCACTTTTAGGTTTAAATTTATTCACATTCTTTTTCCATTACACTACATTTTATGGCTTCGCCACCCTCCAGGTGTCAGCCAACACAAATCGATTCGGAGTCCAAGTGGACTTTCCGGGTCAGGGTGTGTCAGTTTGGTATCAGAGCCAATCCCTGGCCGGAAGTGTGCCGATAAGGATGTCGGGCCCCTAAGGGGGGTGAATTGTTAGATCCCACATTGCCCAGGGGAGTAGATCCTCTATGCCTTATATGTACATGCCCACCTCCTATAACACGAGGCCTTTTGGGAGCTCACTGGCATCGGGTTCCGTAGGAACTCCGAAGTTAAGCGAGAATGGGCCAGAGCATTCCCAGGATGGGTGACCCACTGAGAAGTTCTGCTCGCGTAAGTTCCCAGAAACAAAACCGTGAGGGTGTGGTCGGGGCCCAAAGCGGACAATATCGTGCTATGATGGAGTCGAGCCCAGGTCGGGATGTGACAGAAACCTTGTTGGTTTTCGATTTTTAATTGAAGTCCCTGAAATTAATGCAATAATGGATTTTTATGTAGGTTATTATAATATTTAAATTAAAATTTGATATTTGTAGTTATTTAAATTAATGAGATTTAAATAAAATCCATAATTTGTTGAAAATATTTAAAGAAATTATACTTAAATAAAACCCATGATTTGTCATTACTTATATTAATGACAATTTACATGCAAAAAAAAATTGGTAATTTTTATACGATGCATTTTACATACAAAAAGTTGGTATATTTTATACAAAAAAAGGTGATACGTTTTATATAATGGGTACATTTCATAAAAAAAAAAATAATGGGTACATTTTACACAAAAGAGATGGTACTTACAAAAAAAAGGGTACATTTTACATATAACAAAGTGGTACCTTTTTAAAGACAAATGGGTACATTATTAATAAATTATGGGTACAAATAAAAGGTCAAAAAAATATGAGTACAAATAAAAGTTTGGAAAAAATGGACACAAAAAGAATTTAATACATGGATACAAACTAAAACTGAATAGAAAATTGGCACAATTTAAAAAAAAAGGTTGCAAATTAAAATGGGTACAAACTACAAATAAAAATGTATAATACAAAATTTAGCCATAAATATAAATATATCAAATGCAACGTTTCTAACACTAAATGAATAATTTAAAAATAAAATTTAATTATCTTGATATGTAAAATATTTTATTATTGAAATAATTAATGATGTGTATTAAAACCAAG
Organism: Cotoneaster glaucophyllus; assembly: GCA_036320875.1. Classification (NCBI taxonomy): domain Eukaryota; kingdom Viridiplantae; phylum Streptophyta; class Magnoliopsida; order Rosales; family Rosaceae; genus Cotoneaster; species Cotoneaster glaucophyllus. The sequence continues at coordinate 18,157,241 of CM070069.1, read as the reverse complement.
GGACCTTGATTAAAATTTGAAAATGAATAAGGTTTCAATTAACGCCTGAAAAGAGATCACCGACCAAGTTGTGTCTTCAAAAGGAGGGTTTCGTCCGAGAAAGTCGGAGCGTACAGATTCTGGTGTTTTTGGCGTTTGTAAACCCTAGGTCGGTGACGGCGGGTGAGCAGTAGCGAGTTTATTTCAGTTGGTAAGGTTCTGCTTTACCCCTCGGCAATGCAATCGTGCAGCCCACTCAGTAGCGGCGTACGTTGTTAAGCATGGCGGGAGATTTAGTAGGGATGAGCTAGGTCCAGAGTTTATGTTTAATGTTTTAGCAGAAGATGCAAATGTAGCTACTCATATCTAATTCAATAAATTTCTATTTTTCGACAAAAAAAAAATCAATGGAGTTGAAAAAAGAGGGTTGAGAACCTAATTTTTTTTTAATTATTAGTTATGTTTATCCAGACTTATTCTCACTTGTAAAATTTGGATGGGTTCTTCCATTTGAATTAGTGGTTGTTTTCTTAAATTTATTTTCCTCACATTTGAATAGTAATTCACTTTTGAGGTATTTTAGGTGTCAGGGACGAAGCCAGCAATTTAACTAAGAGGGGGCACCTAAAAAAATTTGAGCTCCTTTTTTGGACAAATAAAGCTAGTTCTCTTACAAATGCTGAAAAAATTAATTACAAAATGCCTAATTTTATTACTCTATTGTCTAAGTTTATCTTTAATTGTTGACAATCTAATGCTCATTTGTACTAATTAACCAAATACATGCAACTCAACAAGGTTTAGACATTAGTGCGTAAGAAAAATATACAAGACGAAGGGGCATTTAAAAACTAAAAAAGGATTTTCACTATTTTAGTATGATTAATTGAATAATCTGCAAAGCAAAAAAAAATGAGAATGATTAATTGAGTAATTTGTATTGAAAAAAAAGGGACTAGAGGGGGCATGTGCCCCCACTGGGCCTTACCTCCCTCCATCCATGTGTCTTGTTGCTTGATGTTTTCGATGTTTTCTGGTTCGAGTGGGTGCGGCTGGTAAGTTGCTGTTTATTTATTTATTTATTTTTTCTACTCTTCTTCAGATTTTTTTCGTTGTTCTCTAGCCGATGCTTCTGATTTTGGGGCATGATGCTTGGTGAGCAACGCTAGTTTGGTATGGCAAAAATGGTAGCACAACAAATGAGAGTGCCGCCGGCCGCATTAGCTAGTCAAGCAGAAGTTTGGAGGAGGTAATATCTTCAAATATACCAAATAAGAACCTCCTCGCCCAAGAAGCATGCTTCTACGATGGACGGAGAACGCATTTTGACAGTTTAAAACGTACCAAATCGGAGGTATGTCTTGCAATATTATTAATATACATACCAAATGACTGGTATGAATAAATTAATAAATGTATCTTATACATCTCAAATGATTGATACGCACCAAATTGACATTACATAATAAATGTACTAAAATATTGATACGTACACACCAACTACACGAAAAAACGTACCAACCATTATTAATAATGATCAGTCACTCATCCAAGTTGATAAAAAAAAGAATGATTATTCTATTTTCAAACTTGATTATGCCAAACGTACCCAACCAAAAAATAATTAAGTTATACCAAATCACATGGAAACTAACCCAAAAATTTCTATTTAACTTTGACGGAGGTACAATGCAAATTTCAATCGACATGATCCGTACGTTTGATTATACGTGGAAAGTGTAGTTATTACCAAACTTCAATTAACAGGATCGGTTTTGTTCAAAAAAAATAAAAAAAAATAAAAATAAATAAATAAATAAAAATTAACAGGATCGATACGTTTAGTTATGCCTTCAAATGTACCAAAGCATTTGAGATAAAATGCACCCAAGAATCCAATTAATAAGAAATAGGTATGTTAGAGGCTACAGTTTAATAAGTTTGTTGGAAGGTATTTGGTATGTTTGTCAATAATTAGGTACGTCTGTTGAAAGTTATTAAATACGTTTTAAATTTTTGATTGTCAGTTTTTCGAAATAGGTACGTTAACAGTGGTACACATTTTTAGTGTACCAAGCTAGTTTGTATATCATATTTAACATGGGTACAATTGTTGTCATATGTTGCGTAAGCAAGCATTAACAATTCGAATTCAAAAGCCACTGAGATAATACGTCCAGATTACAAGGATAACAACAAAATAAAAAGGACAATGACAATTGTTAATGGAATTGAAATACTAATTCAGAAGGAAAAATCTGCTGGAAAAAATAAATAAAATCCCAACGCTTGAAAGAATGGTAGTGTTTATAAATTTTAGAAAAATGAAATAATTTTTTGTAACCTACTTGGCTCCTCATTTAGAGGCGGCGGTTCAATTTAAAACGTAAAACCTATAGATGTTTAATCAAACAAGTTAGGGAGTGAGGCACTGATATCAAAAGCTCCCAATTGTAAATTTAGGAGGGAATGAGAACATAAGATTTTTGTCATATATTATTGGAGGTGTATAAAAGAAATAATGTAGTTCACCATGGTGCAGGTTACAGTTAAATGACTACTTAATTCGCTTAGTTCCCCTAACAACTGATAATAATAGAGAAAAACACTTAGAAAATCAAATTATAGCAAAAAAAATCTCGACTATTGAAGGAGCCTATTTATGAAAACTCCGGCTCATGTTGTGTATAGGGTTCACTCAGATGGGATACCTCGCTAGAATGTTGAATGGAGAAGTGAATACCCCCTTTGCATAGTTTGTCCAAGTGAAGGTAGAAGATGAATTAATTGTGATGAAAACTTATCCTTCCAAATTCCCTCAAAATGATAGGATGAAATAGACAAGTTATTTTCATGACTAGTTCATCTTTTACCGGACAAAACATTCACTTCTTCATTCATCATTCATCAACTCCAGTGAATTATTCAATCGAAGCGAATCCTACCCATCAAACAAGGCAAATTGTTCTATAATTCGTTTTATATTCCCCCTTCTCATCATGTGTGTTGCCAGGTATCAGTGTTTCATTTGGCTTTTGGAGTCAACATTGTACCATGACTTTTAAAACATACTATGTAGAATTAGTCAAACACTGGATGGATCCTGGAAATGTTAGGTTCCAAACTTAATCATGTTTTGTTCTGGTGCCTCGCCACTAAGATTTCTGCAGTGCGACCTCTCCCATACGGCAACCTATCTTGGCTTCTTTCTAAGTTTCTACCCGTCAAACATTAATTCATGACTTGAATTTTCTCACAGATATTTTTCGTTTCTCAGCCAGCAGAAGTTTCAAAGATATCCTTTTCCTATCACGCTATCACCCCTCTGCGTTCACAACTTTTACCACTTTCTAGGTCAAGCAAGTAATTAGTCAGTCTCTAATGGAGTGTTCCCCCTTCAATAAGTTAAATAAATGGTTTATGGTTGGTATTGAATATTTAATGACATCCAACTACTCGAGCACCTATCACATACGGGCACTGTCTGAACTTGAATGCTCTGATCAGAAATCCAATCTTTTATATCCACCTGATCTGAAGAAAACAGGTGTACAGGATTATGGAGGGATGGCCCTGGCTAAGTGGCTTGACCCATTAACCTTGTTGACTAGAAATTTGTATAAGTTGGAAAAAAAGTTGCCTGGTGGGACAACAAAGAAATTTACGAGAATAATACAAAATATATACGCATCTTTTGACTAGAATCATATATATTTACGATATATAATTATATGCATACATATATTATATATATAGGACCGCTGAAGCGCCCACTCGAAAGAACCGGATCAAAATGAAAACCAAAACTCAGAACGTCTCCGCTGCCCTGCTCTTCTTCTTCTTCCTCAGCTGCCACCACCTCCTCCGCCATGCAGAAGCTCAAGATCCGACCACAGAAGGCTACACCTGCTCAGCCAACCAAACCACCTACTACCCCTGCCAGACCTACGCCTTCTACAGAGCCCTCTCCCCCGACTTCCTCGACCTCGCTGCCGTTGGCGACCTTTTCCAAGTCAGCCGCCTCATGATCTCCAAACCGAGCAACATCTCCTCCCCAACCGCCCCCCTGGTTCCCGGCCAGCCCCTCCTCGTCCCCCTCTCCTGCTCCTGCAATTCCCCCAATTCCTCCATCTCCATTTCCTACGCCAATATCTCCTTCACCATCAAAGCCGGCGACACTTTCTACCAGGTCTCCACCCACAACTTCCAAAACCTCACCACCTACCAGTCCGTCGAGCTCGTAAACCCTAATCTGGTCGCCACCAACTTAACCATCGGAGTCACCGCCTATTTTCCTATCTTCTGCAAGTGCCCCAACAGAACCCAGGTCGGAAACCAAGTCAACTACCTCATCTCGTACGTTTTCCAGCCCTCTGACAACATCTCAACCGTTGCTTCATTGTTTGGGGTGCAAGCAAATTCCATAACTGATTTAAACGGCAACAACATCCAGCCTTTTGACACGGTTTTCGTGCCAGTGACTCGCCTTCCGGTACTCTCCCAACCCACTGTTGCTCCTTCTGCTCCACCCTCTGGGAAGACAGAGAGGAAAGGAGTGATCACAGGGCTCGCAATTGGGCTGGGAATTACCGGGCTTTTGCTGGTTTTCGTCATCGGGTTTTCGATTTACAGAGACGGATTGCTGATGAAGAAGATTGGCGGGGAAGGAGATGGGGAGGAGAATAAGGTTCTGTACAGGAGCAAGCAGGGGTCGAAGAGGTCGAAGGAAATGGAGGTGAATTTGATGGCGGATGTTTCGGATTGCCTGGACAAGTATAGAGTGTTTGGGATTGAAGAGTTGAGAGAGGCCACAGATGGGTTCAGCGATAGTAGCTTGATTGAAGGGTCTGTGTATAAAGGTTCCATTAATGGAGATTTCTATGCCATCAAGAAGATGAAGTGGAACGCCTATGAGGAGCTCAAGATCTTACAGAAGGTATTTTCACCTTCTTCTTTCTTCATCTTTCTTTTCTGTGTTTTTGTTTCTTAATTTTTGGGTATCTGGTAAAGTTCTCATCTTTTTGCATAACACATTTTAGCATTTGTTAACTTCACAAGCAGACATGGAAACAAGGACTATTCTACAAAACTATCAAAACCAGGCTCTCTTAAGCCTGTGATTAATCAAAGGAGAATTAACGGATAAAAATAAAAAATAAATAAATGTACAAGGAAAAAGAGTGTGAGAATCACAACCCTCGAGAGATTATTCCGCTCTCGTTCAACCCCGCTACACTACTAAAAATCCACTATTCTTTTGCTCATACATGTCCTTCCTAGGCAATTTTTGCATTTAAAGCATCTCGAGCAGACTAGTTAAATCCGTTTTCAAGTCATTTTTAACTTAGATTCTCCAAAAACACTCCTTCAGCAAACTAGCTATCCATGATCCATGATGCAGATTAAATTGTGAATAAGGGTTAGTCAAGTGTGAATTGATATTTAAGTATGGATTGATAAGCTAGTGTTGTTTTACTAGAACATAGGACCTTTTACTTATTATTTTCTATGTGGAATATTTTGTTCATGGCCAAAATAACATCGTCTGCTCGAGATGAAACCTAAACAAACGTTGTATGAAAGTCCAAGCAAACGCTGTTTCGGATATATATGAAGCATCGTCAATAGGAACACATGAGGGAAACATTAAGTAATCCAAATTTGAAAATTTGCACATTTACAAGTATGTCAATGATGCTCATTAACAAGTAATCCATGATGCTCATGAACAAGTATGTCACTTGGTACTACGGTTTAGTAGTATTCCTCTTCACTTGTAAATGAGAGGTCTTGGGTTCGATTCTCGCCAAAGGCAAATTTGAACTACATTATTGTTAGCCCATTGTGAGGCTTAGCGCAATCCCCCACCCCCTCAGTGTAGATAATATCGCTTGTTCCAAAAAAAGAAAAAAAACTATGTCAATGATCCATAGCGCAATCCCCCACCCTCTTAGTGTAAATAATATCGCTTATTCCAAAAAAAAAAAAACTATGTCAATGATCCATTGGCCAAAGTCATCAAATCTTAATCAAGCCAACAAGAGTAAAATATAAAAGAAACTATAGGCGATGTCTGCTGATTTGAATGATTCTTTTCCTTCAGTTTAACCGAAACTGCTTACTTAAGCAAAAACATGGCCTTCATGAAGGTTGTTCTCTTTTAATTATTAATTAGTGAGGTTTAGTGTTCGTAAGCATGTTTTGGCTGGAAGGGACAATAACAAGTTCACAAATAGCAATTTTTCTTAAGAGTGCTGGACACATATCTGTCCGTTAGATTAGCCTACAACTTAATAAACTTAGTGACTAGGACTGTTGGATTTGATACAACGATCAAACATATATCGAAACTGAGTGTCAGCAGGTATTCAAGAAAAAATGCACAGATAGTGGAAGGTACAGACTTGTTTGAGCCAAAGGTTGAAACATTCCAAAAGATAAGGGATTGAGACTAGGACAGCTCTTAAGAAGCCTCATTATAAAACTGATCTGTTGCAAATATTCAATTAATTTAATATAAAAGATGGTTTAGGTGATCTGGCAACGTGACTTGTCTGCTTATTAGGTTTTTCAAGTTTTTAAAATAGTATATCTAGTTAGGCCGGAAGCTTTAAATATTAATTGTGTTTAAAGCATATTTAGGAAGAAAACAATGCTGGGAAAATTGCCTGCCGTCAGTGGTGTCACATTCGGGGTCCATTTTATAGAATATGCTCAAACAGAAAAAATGGATTTCCATATATTTGAATATTCAAATTGTAGAGCCTTCGAATGTAGCCATAGACGATGCACTTCCTAAAATTTAGACAAAAATTATTGGCAAAGAAGTCAAATAAAGTAGAAGCGTGGATTATAATAGTGTTTACGCTGTCGTATTGAAGTTTGAATTCTCCTCTCTTAAGTGTCTCGTAAATCAAAAGTCAAATAAAGTATTAGGTGAAAGATAACAAACTGAACCATGTGCAAAAACTTCCAAACGTGCGCCCTTGCAATTTGGCTTTTAGTCATTCTTTTTAATTCAGTTGTTGTAGGACAATATTGCAGGGTCCATTCAGTAGTTGGAATACATATATATCATTAATTAAGTAGTTTAGAATATTTATCGCATTGTTCGGAAAAAGAAAAGAACTTCAACTACGGTACATGTGAGATTGCTTCTCAATTTCTCATACTTGAACTGAAACTTTGATGACTTCCAATATTTGTAACTTTCACCTAAATAACTTCTAAAAAAATTATTTTCCTTCAATTTACTGTTGTTAGCAAACATTTTAACTACTTTCCAAAGATATTTTGATTTCTTTTAAAGCATGATTAGTATGTGATTATGTGCACAATTTTGAATTATAATTGACAAAACAATGGCTTTTCGAATTTTGAAGGTAAACCATGGCAATTTGGTGAAGCTAGAGGGCTTCTGCATCGACCAGGAGGATGATTCTTGCTATCTAATTTACGAGTATGTCGAAAGTGGTTCTCTTTATTTATGGCTGCATCAAAACCAGAATGAAAAATTGAGTTGGAAGACAAGGCTGCGAGTTGCTATTGACGTTGCAAACGGTCTCCAATACATTCATGAGCACACTAGGCCGAGGGTTGTGCACAAAGACATCAAGAGCAGCAATATTCTATTAGACTCAAACATGAGAGCGAAAATAGCAAATTTTGGGCTAGCAAAGACTGGTTGCAATGCCATAACAATGCACATTGTTGGAACTCAAGGCTACATTGCACCTGAGTATCTAGCTGACGGGGTGGTGTCAACGAAAATGGATGTTTTCTCTTTTGGGGTGGTTTTATTAGAGCTTGTTTCGGGGAAGGAAGCGATTGATGAAGATGGAAATGTTTTGTGGGCAAGTGCTGGTAGTATTTTGGAGGGAAATGAGGAAGAGAAGGCAAGGAAACTCAGGGAGTGGGTGGACAGTGAACTTGTCTTGGAGTCGTTCTCAATGGAGAGCATAGTGAATGTTGCGACTGTTGCCATTGCTTGTGTGCATAAAGATCCTTCAAAAAGGCCAACTATGGTGGATATTGTCTATGCCTTGTGTAAGAGTGATGATTTGTTTTTTGACATCTCCGATGATGGATCATCGGCTCCCCCAATAAGAGCAAGATGAATCACGATGAACTAAGGGGTGTAGTCAAGTTGGATTTCAGAGGATTTTAAAAGACTTTTTACAAGTGATAGATTTCAAGGATTTTAATAGATTCTATGATTTTATATGGATTTTGACAGATTTATATAGATTTGTATTATAGATTTCCATGGATTTTTATGGATTTCTTTCATGGATTTCTTAGGATTTCAAAAGATTTTAACCTATACAAACTCCTGCCATATGTTGATGTAGAAAAGAAAATGGCCAAGTTTTGCTATCGTGAAAATTGTTCTAATTCATGGCCCAAGTTTTGCTTACAATTTGGTAAGAACCATCAGCTCAAATATAAACGTTTGAATGCGACAGGGAAGAAAAGTACTCATGGCAGGGAAGAAAAGTATTCATTGCAGGAATGCATTCTTGGTCTTGTCTTGTTTAGGTAAATAATCAAATAAGTAGGCTTTCTGTTTCGTTCTGGCTTATTTGCCTGGTTTTATGATATATTCCGTTTGTCAAAAAAAAAGAAAAAAGAATCAAATAAAGAGAGAATGGCGGAGGAAATGGAAATAAAATCCAGAAACATAAACAACTTCCATTAAAGCAAAGAAAGAGTCAGCTATGACTACTCTAATGAAATAAAATGGAACAACCTTTAACCATGTTTGTAATTAATAAAAAGTACGAATGTCAATTAAACATAATTCAAAACAAAACGAACAATAAATAAAAACTAATGTTGCATGAGTCAAATTACAATCTCATTTCAAATTATAGGTAATCCAAATTGAGCGCGGAGCAAAGTAATCGCTTGGTAGCGAGCAGGTTCATCCAAATTTGGACTTTCTTTGATAGCATCCCATATGCAATTTTGTCAACCCATATGCAATTTTGTCTTTCTATATCCTATCCCTTTTCTCCAATAGGCTATGAACTCCTCAGAAGTTAGTGGCAATTGAACCAAGAGTAAGTGAAATATTTTCCATAATTCCAGCTTGATTGGTGGCCTCAGATGATCTAGTATTCCTTCGATATTCGGTTCTGCTTCATTTCCTACTGTTGGTGTTTGGTGGGGGAATTTCTAAGCTAGTGGCTTGAGAAGGCAAGGGTGAAAATGTTTGGTTGAATGATGAAGCTTGGTGTAATGTTGGGTTTTGATGTGGTATAAAAACTCCATTTTCCTCATCATAAAACAAGTTTTCTATTCCATCTTGTTCATCTTTCTCTAACCCACCTTGTCTATCTTTCACCACAAAAGTTCTCACATCAGTTTCCTCCCCAATCCTATCGAGTGCTTCCCAGTAGCAGTTGCATTCCCAAGTACAATTTGCAAATCTTCAAAGTCATCACAAGATTTTGTACAGATGCCTCGTTGGTCTGGATGCGCCTACAAAGAAACAAGAAAAATCACAATTGTTTAATAAACTATAAGTATATACTTAAGTTAAATATAATATTTAAAATAAAAGCTAAGAATCACCTTAAAGTACTCTTCCCAAACTTTGTCCTCAACAACAAATCTCTTTGTATTTGCATCCCACCCAAAACTAGAGTTGCTTCCTGTAAGTTGAGTATACTTTCCATATTCTTTCTTAAAGTATTTCAACCGACTTGTGTAATGCTTATAAGTTTTATTACATTTCAGTCTTTCATTAAGTACCGGAAGTATTCTTGTCGTCACAATTTCCTTAGTTAGTAAGCTATTAGCATCACGCCATCCAAGCAATGTAGCTTCCACAAGCAATTGTAACAACATTTTGCTCTCTTCTATAGTCCAAGCGCTATAATCACTCTTCACTAGGCCTGGCAATTCCTGACACGACCTGATAACCCGACACGACACGACACGAAATTAACAGGTGTTCGGGTCGACACGATAACGAATCAGGTCGTTATCGGGTAACCCGATAAGCACCTGTTAAGATAACAGGTTGGTTCGGATATACACGTGGGTAACACGAAACACGATAAGCATAATATTAATTTTATAATTTTATAACCCTAAAAAAATACTATAAAAATTATATATATTAATTTAACAATTTTATACCCCTAAAAACTATAATATATATATATATATATTAAATTAACTATAATAATTATAATAATTATATATACTTGAATAATTATACCCCCAAAATATTAACTATAATAATTATATATATATATATATATATATATATGTATTAGATTTTAAATTAAATTTTCTACTCCTAAAAAATATAATAATTACGTACAAAATAAATAGATTTTTCTTTGGTGGATCATCATCATCGTCGCATTCACCATCTTAATGGACACCAACCTTCGAACCCAGATCCCAGACGAACCATGTTTGCACACATATCCACTGGGTTAGGAAGAAAGAAGGCCCGTAAGTATACTAAATACACACACACACACACACACACACACACATACCATTCAACTTTATGGGATACGAATTATACGAAACTAATTTCAATGATCCAACCGTCAAACTTGTTTGTATATGCTTCGAGATCGCATCAGCAAAAAATTGCAAAAAACAAACATTCCGAGATCAAGTAATGGGACAAACTTTTCGACGGTTATAAACGAAAAATCACGATTTAACGGTTATTTTAACTCCGATTTTGATGATATTTTACAGGTACACTCCTTGACCCTATATGAATACAATGAATGAATTCGATCTTCAATTTAAAATATTTACACTAGTGGATACCACAAATCTTATGTTATACTTAATGAAAGTATGAATAAACTCTTAAGTATTAATGAATCTATTGTTTTGATGAGATACGCATTCTACGAAACTAGTTTCAACGATCCAACCGTCAAACTTGTTTGTATATGCTTCGAGATCGTATACGCCAAAAATTGCAAAAAACAAACATTCAGAGATCAAGTACCGGGACAAAACTTTTCGACGGTTATAAACAAAAAATCACGATTCAACGGTTATTTTAACTCCGATTTTGATGATTTTTTACAGCTACACTCCTTGACCCTATATGAATACAATGAATAAATTCGATCTTCAATTTAAAATATTTACATTAGTGGATACCACAAAATTTTATGTTATACTTAATGAAAGTATGAATAAACTCTTAAGTGTTAGTGAATCTATTGTTTTGATGAGATACGCATTCTATGAAATTATTTTCAACGATCCAACCGTCAAACTTGTTTGTATATGCTTCGAGATCGCATACGCCAAAAATTGAAAAAAAACAAACATTCAGAGATCAAGTAACGGGACAAAACTTTTTGACGGTTATAAACGAAAAAGCACGATTTAACGGTTATTTTAACTCCGATTTTGATGATTTTTTACAGGTACACTCCTTGACCCTATATGAATACAATGAATGAATTCGATCTTCAATTTAAAATATTTACACTAGTGGATACCACAAAATCTTATGTTATACTTGATGAAAGTATGAATAAACTCTTAAGTGTTAGTAAATCTATTGTTTTGATGAGATACGCATTCTACGAAACTAGTTTCAACGATCCAACCGTCAAACTTGTTTGTATATGCTTCGAGATCGTATACGCCAAAAATTGCAAAAAACAAACATTCAGAGATCAAGTACCGGGACAAAACTTTTCGACGGTTATAAACGAAAAATCACGATTCAACGGTTATTTTAACTCCGATTTTGATGACTTTTTACAGGTACACTCCTTGACCCTATATGAATACAATGAATAAATTCGATCTTCAATTTAAAATATTTACATTAGTGGATACCACAAAATCTTATGTTATACTTGATGAAAGTATGAATAAACTCTTAAGTGTTAGTGAATCTATTGTTTTGATGAGATATGCATTCTACAAAACTAGTTTCAACGATCCAACCGTCAAACTTGTTTGTATATGCTTCGAGATCGTATACGCCAAAAATTGCAAAAAACAAACATTCCGAGATCAAGTAACGGGACAAAATTTTTCGACGGTTATAAACAAAAAATCAGGATTTAACGGTTATTTTAACTCCGATTTTGATGATATTTTACAGGTACACTCCTTGACCCTATATGAATACAATGAATGAATTCGATCTTCAATTTAAAATATTTACACTAGTGGATACCACAAATCTTATGTTATACTTAATGAAAGTATGAATAAACTCTTAAGTGTTAATGAATCTATTGTTTTGATGAGATACGCATTCTACGAAACTAGTTTCAACGATCCAACCGTCAAACTTGTTTGTATACGCTTCGAGATCGTATACGCCAAAAATTGCAAAAAACAAACATTCAGAGATCAAGTACCGGGACAAAACTTTTCGACGGTTATAAACGAAAAATCACGATTCAACGGTTATTTTAACTCCGATTTTGATGATTTTTTGCAGCTACACTCCTTGACCCTATATTAATACAATGAATAAACTCGATCTTCAATTTAAAATATTTACATTAGTGGATACCACAAAATTTTATGTTATACTTAATGAAAGTATGAATAAACTCTTTAAGTGTTAGTGAATCTATTGTTTTGATGAGATACGCATTCTATGAAATTATTTTCAACGATCCAACCGTCAAACTTGTTTGTATATGCTTCGAGATCGCATACGCCAAAAATTGAAAAAAAACAAACATTCAGAGGTCAAGTAACGGGACAAAACTTTTTGACGGTTATAAACGAAAAATCACGATTTAACGGTTATTTTAACTCCGATTTTGATGATTTTTTACAGGTACACTCCTTGACCCTATATGAATACAATGAATGAATTCGATCTTCAATTTAAAATATTTACACTAGTGGATACCACAAAATCTTATGTTATACTTAATGAAAGTATGAATAAACTCTTAAGTGTTAGTGAATCTATTGTTTTGATGAGATACGCATTCTACGAAACTAGTTTCAACGATCCAACCGTCAAACTTGTTTGTATATGCTTCGAGATCGTATACGCCAAAAATTACAAAAAACAAACATTCAGAGATCAAGTACCGGGACAAAACTTTTCGACGGTTATAAACGAAAAATCACGATTCAACGGTTATTTTAACTCCGATTTTGATGATTTTTTTACAGCTACACTCCTTGACCCTATATGAATATAATGAATAAATTCGATCTTCAATTTAAAATATTTACATTAGTGGATACCACAAAATCTTATGTTATACTTGATGAAAGTATGAATAAACTCTTAAGTGTTAGTGAATCTATTGTTTTGATGAGATATGCATTCTACAAAACTAGTTTCAACGATCCAACCGTCAAACTTGTTTGTATATGCTTCGAGATCGTATACGCCAAAAATTGCAAAAAACAAACATTCCGAGATCAAGTAACGGGACAAAATTTTTCGACGGTTATAAACAAAAAATCAGGATTTAACGGTTATTTTAACTCCGATTTTGATGATATTTTACAGGTACACTCCTTGACCCTATATGAATACAATGAATGAATTCGATCTTCAATTTAAAATATTTACACTAGTGGATACCACAAATCTTATGTTATACTTAATGAAAGTATGAATAAACTCTTAAGTGTTAATGAATCTATTGTTTTGATGAGATACGCATTCTACGAAACTAGTTTCAACGATCCAACCGTCAAACTTGTTTGTATATGCTTCGAGATCGTATACGCCAAAAATTGCAAAAAACAAACATTCAGAGATAAAGTACCGGGACAAAACTTTTCGACGGTTATAAACGAAAAATCACGATTCAACGGTTATTTTAACTCCGATTTTGATGATTTTTTACAGCTACACTCCTTGACCCTATATGAATACAATGAATAAATTCGATCTTCAATTTAAAATATTTACATTAGTGGATACCACAAAATTTTATGTTATACTTAATGAAAGTATGAATAAACTCTTTAGTGTTAGTGAATCTATTGTTTTGATGAGATACGCATTCTATGAAATTATTTTCAACGATCGAACCGTCAAACTTGTTTGTATATGCTTCGAGATCGCATACGCCAAAAATTGAAAAAAAACAAACATTCAGAGATCAAGTAACGGGACAAAACTTTTTGACGGTTATAAACGAAAAATCACGATTTAACGGTTATTTTAACTCCGATTTTGATGATTTTTTACAGGTACACTCCTTGACCCTATATGAATACAATGAATGAATTCGATCTTCAATTTAAAATATTTACACTAGTGGATACCACAAAATCTTATGTTATACTTAATGAAAGTATGAATAAACTCTTAAGTGTTAGTGAATCTATTGTTTTGATGAGATACGCATTCTACGAAACTAGTTTCAACGATCCAACCGTCAAACTTGTTTGTATATGCTTCGAGATCGTATATGCCAAAAATTGCAAAAAGCAAACATTCAGAGATCAAGTACCGGGACAAAACTTTTCGACGGTTATAAACGAAAAATCACGATTCAACGGTTATTTTAACTCCGATTTTGAAGATTTTTTACAGGTACACTCCTTGACCCTATATGAATACAATGAATAAATTCGATCTTCAATTTAAAATATTTACATTAGTGGATACCACAAAATCTTATGTTATACTTGATGAAAGTATGAATAAACTCTTTAGTGTTAGTGAATCTATTGTTTTGATGAGATACGCATTCTACAAAACTAGTTTCAATGATCCAACCGTCAAACTTGTTTGTATATGCTTCGAGATCGTATACGCCAAAAATTGCAAAAAACAAACATTTCGAGATCAAGTAACGGGACAAAACTTTTCGACGGTTATAAACGAAAAATCACGATTCAACGGTTATTTTAACTCCGATTTTGATGATTTTTTTACAGCTACACTCCTTGACCCTATATGAATACAATGAATGAATTCGATCTTCAATTTAAAATATTTACATTAGTGGATACCACAAAATCTTATGTTATACTTAATGAAAGTATGAATAAACTCTTAAGTGTTAGTGGATCTATTGTTTTGATGAGATACGCATTCTACAAAACTAGTTTCAACGATCCAACCGTCAAACTTGTTTGTATATGCTTCGAGATCGCATACGCCAAAAATTGCAAAAAACAAACATTCAGAGATCAAGTAACGGGACAAAATTTTTCGACGGTTATAAACAAAAAATCACGATTTAACGGTTATTTTAACTCCGATTTTGATGATTTTTTACAGATACACTCCTTGACCCTATATGAATACAATGAATGAATTCGATCTTCAATTTAATATATTTATGCATAGTGGATGGATACCACAAAATCTTATATTATACTTAATAAAAGTATAAATAAACTATAATAATTATATATATATTAATTTAACAATTTTATTAAACTCTTATTTTCGAGTGTAGATGTAGTACTTAAACGATAAATGTGTTTTAATGTTTTGAAGTTATATTTATGTGACAATGTGTGGTATGTGCAAATTTTTAAAAAATATATTTTTTTCTTAACGGGTCATAACGGGTCATAACGGGTCGGGTCACTTTACCCGTTGGGTAATGTGACTCGACCTGTTAAGGACCCGTTAAGATAACGGGTGCGACACGACACGACCCGTTAAGATAACAGGTGTTACACGAAAACGACACGAACACGACTGACACGACACGATTGCCAGGCCTACTCTTCACCTTCACTTTTTCGTTTTCTTGTTGTTTGTCTCCCATTTGTAACTTGGGAGCTTTAATGAAAAGGGCTTGGACTAACAAATATTTAATAAAAAACCATCACAAAATGTTATTTAACCAAAATGGCTCCAAGTTTAATAAAAAAACCATCTAAAATTATTGTCCACGGGCCAAACTTACAAACCCAACCCACTACAAATCTACACTTCCGTAAATACCCCTAAATGATTCGATATTTCCTGACTCTTCACCAACCTCAAACCAGCATGAAACCGCCATAATAACTCTCTGTCTTCCTATCAAATCGAATTCCCCCATTTCAAAAATCACCAAATCAAAGTTCAAATCAAAGTTGAAAAATGAAGCATTCATCGGAACAAAGCCGCCGAAACAAGTTCAAAAGAAGTTCAATGGCAAAAACTCCGTTCAAACAAACCTGCGAAAAAGCAGTGCAAAACGTACTAGAACCTCCATCGGAACAAACCAGCGAAAAAGATGTGGAAAACGTACTAGAACCTCCGTGTGAACAAACTAGAGAAAAAGAAGTGCAAAACACACCAGAACTACCGTCGAAACAAATCAAAGAAAAACTAACACTGTTTCTGGAAGAAAAAAAAAACTAACATTGTCTTTGGAAAAAAAAAAAAACCAAAACAGAAAACTGTTTTTGGAAAAAATGAAAACATAACACTATTTCTGGAAAAAAAAATCAGATATGTTTGTGTAAAAACTAACACTGTTTCTGGAAAACTAAAACTGTTTATGGAAAAAAATCAGAACCACCATCGGAACAAATCGGCGAAAAACTAACACTGTTTCTGAAAAAAAAAAAACTAACACTGTCTCTGGAAAAAAAAACCAAAATATAAAACTGTTTCTAGAAAAACAAAAAAATAACATTTTTTTTGAAAAAAACTAACAGTCTTTGGAAAAAAAGAACGAAAACATATAACTGTTTCTGGAAAAACAAAAAAAAAAAACATTGTCTCTAGAAAAAAAAAGAACCAAAACATAATACTATTTCTGGAAAAATAATCTGATACAATGTTTGTTTTGTTTGTGTACAAACAAACACTGTATCTGAAAAAAAAACCAAAATATAACATGTTTCTGGAAAAAAAAAAACTAACACTGTCTCTAAAAAAAACAAAAATATAAAACTGTTTTTAGAAAAACGAAAAAATAACACTGTCTTTGGAAAAAAAAGAACCAAAACATATAACTGTTTCTGGAAAACCAAAACATAATACTGTTTTTGGAAAAATAATCTGACAAAATCATACTGTTTTGCTTGTAAGAGATCGTTTCCGATTTTCACAGAGATCGAGACGGCTTAAAATTAGGTTTGGGGTCGAAACTGTAGTTTTTGCATAGTGATAGAAATGAAGTTGCTATGTGAGATTAGAAAGAAAAATGGAAGGTTTTGAATGTCAGGAAAAAATGGGGGAGAGAATATGAGAGAGATCCATAATGAAGAGAGATTAACGGACAAAAACTTGCTGTTAGGGATAAAATCGTAAACTCAATATTTGGGCCATTTTAATTAGTCCGATTCAGTATTGGGCTTTGTCCTAACCATTAAGTAAAGTTATTACATGGTTTTTGGTTAAAACTCAAAGTTTTCAAGCTCTTTTCATTAGTTTTCCTTTGTAACTTTACTATATATATGTGCAAATTACTATTAGTGAAGTGAAGTGATAATATACACAATTATAGTATGTAAAGATATCGTATAAATTCTTGTTTACAAAAAAAAGAAAAAGATATCGTATAAATATGAAAGTCCTGATGATTATCAAAATACCTACTCAAAATGACTATAAATTATCTATTAGCTTTACAGATCTTATAAAAAAATAGCCAAGATATCCGATTCAATTGACATTTATTCCAAAAAATATTATAAAATAAATAAAATAACAAAATAACAAATAAAAAACCAAAAAGCAACATAGAAATTTAGAGTAGACCTTCTCAGTTGGAGGGGAAGGTTGGAGATTATAATCACATGAAGTCAAGAAGTGGTCAACAAAATGATAAGAAGAAAACAAAACACATAAAAGAGAAAACAAAACACATGCAGGCCTTTCAGTTGCGGTGGCAAGACTGAGTCCAATTTCATACAGTGATTACATGCTAAGAACAACTATATTGAAACACCATGACACATCATGAAAATAATAAAGAAGATTGTACAAATTTGGAAGAGAAAAGAAATACCTTGAGAAATGAAGGAAGACTGTTCTTCTTCTGTTTAAGATTGTTCCTCTTCTATCTGGTAGCGTTTGGTACGCAGACGGGACGGGACGGGACGGAACAGTGGTTCCATGTTATGTTTGGTACGCGCTGGACAGAACGGGAGAGTTGTTCCGTTCTGCGTTTGGTGCGCAGGACAGAGAACGGAACCAAAATGTTAAAATGACTAACTTACCCCTGTTCTATCTGTTGTTTGGTAAGCTTGGGACGGGACGGAACATTTTTTTTTTTTTTTTTTTTCTTCTTCTTCTTGCTGCTTACCTAGAATATATGTTGTTTGGTAAGCTTGCAAGAAAGAATTAATATGAAAGGCATTTTGATAGGCAAAATTGAAGCATTAAGGATGGAGGTACCTGGCAGCCTAGCACTGCCATGTTTTATTTTATTTTCATTTCACTTTGTGTTAGTTGGGATAAAATCTGAGCGACTGCACTTTCTTTGAAGCAAAAATATGAAGAAAACAAGTATGAAAGACTTTCCAACTCCATGTACAAATAAACTTAAGAGTATGTCGTATGTACACACCATCCACGTTGTACAACTTATGTCCTCCTAACCCAGTTAAACCTTTTTTCATCACAACACAATGAGAAAAGGGATAATCAGGACCCAAAAATATCATATCAACTGCAACACTGAACCAAATCGTATGCTCGCTCAACGTGGTCTCCCCTGCCAAAACCCGAAAGCTTACATTCCAAAATTCTGGCTAGAAACTTGTAATGCTAGAATTTCCAGCTACTAGTTTCGCCAAACTAGTTTCAGCAAAGTTACATGGAATGGCGGCCATCACCTCTATCTTTCACCGGTCGCTCGTCCTGAATTTCTTCCAACTCTTCGTCGTCTCCTCTCTTGCCTGCTTGTTCTTTCCAATATGCAACCAACTTCTTCAGCCGCATGATCTCTTTTGAAGAAACGTTTTTGCTTGGATCATTCACGATTGCTCGTACTCTTGGATCATTCACTCTTGATGCATACATACACACACACACACACACACACGACAGACAGACACACACACACACACACACACACGGCATACATACACACACACACACACACACACACACACACACACACACACACACACACACACACACGGCATACATACACACACGGCATACATACACACACACACACACACACACAGGGCATACATACACACACACACATACACACACACACACACACACACATGGCATACATACACACACACACACACACACACACACACACGGCATACATACACGCACACACACACACGACATACACACACACACACACACACACGGCATATATACACACACAATGAGAAAGAAGCAAACCAGAGAAATGTAAAACCCCACAAACTTCGTATCGCACATTACAACCCCCATACAAAATTCACACACACACACACACACACGGCATACAGACACACACACACATGGCATACATACACACACACACACACGGCATACATACACACACACACACACACGGCATACACACACACACACACACACACACACACACGGCATATATACACACACAATGAGAAAGAAGCAAACCCACAACCTTCGTATCGCACATTACAACCCCCAGACAAAATTCACAACCCGAAAACCGAAACCCAACAACAATTCTACAAAATTCAATGTAACCATGAAGTTAAACAGCATCAAGCAAGCATAAAACAATGAGAAATGAACAAACCCAGAGAAATGCATTACAAACGGAGACCCAATTTCTAGAAAAACAAGAAGGAAACAGAGAAATGGGCAGCTGGGGTTTTAGAGGAAGCTACAAACCAGAGAAATCCGAAGAGACCTTGAATGCAGAAACATAAGAGTATGAACAGAAAGAAAAACACATCAGACCTTCTCTTCGCAATTTTTTTTTTTAATTTTTTCAATTGTAGATCGAAGCAATACAAAGAAAAAGAGATCGAGAGGCAGATCGTACCTGGACTGGAGATGCATAGCGAAGTTCACAGAGAAGGTTGCAAAGGGGAGATGCAGTCAGAACCAGGAGGAAGGTTGCGAATAGGGAGATGCAGAGGAGAGGAATGAAGCAGCGATAATGGCAGAGGGAGAGAGAAGAGAGATTAGGGTTTGTTGAATGACTTAGATGTGTAATTTTTGAAAAAGACATAGGGTATATTTGTCATAAAATGGCAAAATATTGTGTCCGGGGGGGGGGGGGGGGGGGAGGAGGCGGGACAAAAAAATGCCCAAAATCTGTCCCGTGGAACAGCTCGTTCCACCTTTTTTTGGCGTACCAAACGCGGGACGGAACGCCTCGTCCCGTCCCGTCCCAAGTACCAAACGCACCCTCTATGAATGTGAAAAGAAATCAGAGGGGGTAGAGTGAGATTCTTGATGCAATTTGGTATTTATACCACCCACCTTGAAATCCATCAATATCCCTCTACCATTAAAATCCTAACAAATCTTTAGTATTTTGACTACCCCTAGACTTGTACTGATTTTTTTTAGGAGAAATTAGGTTCTCATCCTTCATTTTGCTACTCCATTGATTAAAATCCTATTATTTTTCAATTTTTGATCAAGGTCCTTGGGTATTAATAACATCATTAATTATTTCAATAATATTTTTTTTATTTCTAAATATATTCATTTAATATTAAAAATGACACATCCCGACCGAGATCAAGGCATGCTGGCCGTCACGTGAGGATGACGTAGCGATGTGCACAGTGCGGAAGCATTAATAAGAAGAAGTATGAATAAATAAAAACCGAATCCGAGGAGTGTTAATACACAATCAGAGCTTAGTAGTCTAGGTGCAGTCGAACATAAGGAGTATTTAAATAATTAACACCCGAAGGTGGTCCTACATGGATGATGTCTGTCAGAATCACTGCTGCAGCCTCGGATGCCACCAACAAAGCTACCTAATACCTGGAGGGGCGCAAAACAAAAGCGTGAGTGGGTAAAAACAAAGTCTTTCGAAAAACATTTCAAAAATCACATTTATAACCCCTCGCCGTAAAACCTGTATATTTTCTCAGAAAATAGTATATACATATACTTATCTCAACTGAACTCATCATCATCAAATATATGCTAACAAATCAAGAATATGCCATGCCATGTCAAATATATTATCAGGTAAGTATCTCAACGCAATCATAACTGCAACAGCTCGTCAGCTGATCTCTAGCTCATAAATCATGCCTGCACACGAGTCGAACCCACTTATAGTGGTCTATACGACAGGACTGGGTGTAATGATACGCTCTAGTGCTACAATCACGTGAAGACTGTGCGAATGATCGCGGCTCACTTACGAGTCGAACCCACTGAAAGTGGTCTATACGACAGGACTATACACCTAACTTGGATCCAAGATGAGCGTATGATGCGGGAGGTGAACATCACGTGAAAGACTAGCCCCTAACTCTGGGCGGGAGCACTAACACCGGGGTGCAGGTTAATGAGCTCTCGATGCATCTCATCATTCTCTTCATAACTCAACTTCTTATTTAACCACACATACTCTTACCTGATACTTACCTGAGCGTCCACAGCACCAACAATCATGCGCATACAAATTCATGATGCATAACCATTTCATGATGCATAACCAATTCACGATGCATAATCAGATGTATATAGGTATTGGCATGGCATTTCATTTATAAAAGGATTTAAAATGCACTTTCTGGGAAAAACACGTAGTATATAGGTATATACGGAAAACAAAAGCCCACTCACCTGGAGTCCGCGCTACGGCTCCCTAACGTAAACATCGAGGCGTCCCAAAATGTTCGGCGCCTAAAACAATTGTCAAACTACAACTTAGAACTCTTAACCATAGGATTCGTAATTCACGTAAAACATATCCTCAAGGATATTCTAGAATCATTTAAGACCCTTAATCAAAAGTCAACCGTCGATCAACGATCGACGGTAGGGTCCACAGCCCCACCTACTTGATCCGGAAGATTCGTAACTCAAATCTCTGATCTGTAAGTTCCCAAGATGCATACTATGCTCCTAGAACAACATACTAAAAATTCGTTACGATCCAACGGTTGGATCTCCGCCAATTGCCAAAATCAAGTGACGGTTCATATTTTATTTTATGAACTTACAAACTCAATTCGGGAAGATCCGTACGTCGGAATTCCGATCCGTAGGTTCCTGCCTTCTTCAAATATTATGTACTACCACGTACCAAAGTTTGGTGACGATCCAACGGTCGGATCGTCGGTTCATATTTTCACCTAACCACGAATCGTAACGAACTTAAGTTCAAATGACCAATCTACAACAACCAAATATCAAAACTGAACCTAGGATGTTAAACACAGCCTAAGAATGATATTGGAGGTCCACTGGCCATCCGCCGCCGCACGGGCCGCCCCAACTCGCTGGAAAATTCAACTATTTTTAAAAATTCTCAAAAATTGCAGAATTGAAGATCTCAAAGAGAGGAACAACTTTCATACCTTCGGCCAAGTCCAATTCGGCTTGGAAGTACCTCAATTTCACCAAAACCGTGCGGAGCCCTAGGTTTTGGGTGTGCTCAATCCGACTCCAAATCAACTCTGCCGTCCCAACCATTGCTTGGGCTTTGTTCTAGGCCTCAAGAGGAAGCTATGGATGGTGGCAATTGAAAGAAATTGCTTCAAAAATAGGAGAATTTCGAACACCCATCCACCGCACCACCGGTGCGATTTTCTTAGTTTCAAACCCCAATCTCTCCAAATTTGGGATGGAATGGATAGAGGGAAGGCCATGGAGAAGTTCCCAGGTGATTTCTTGAAGCAATTCGCCGGAAAAATGGTGTAAAATGGTCGGAATTCATGGATGCCGAACGGGTGGAAAAACGGGTCAAGGGGGAGACCCGACGTTCCCCCGCGTCTCTCTCCGTCTCCTTTCCTCCTTTCTCCTTCTCTGGTTGGTCAGCCACTTCTCTCTCTTCTCCCCATTCGCCAGTCTCTCTCTCCTGACCTCTCCCGGAGCTGCTGCCTCTTCTCTGGTTGGGGCAGCTTTGCCCAACCCGTTCCTTTCTTCTTCTTTTCCTACTGGGCAGTGCCCATTCTTTTATTTCCTTTTTTTTTTTCTTTTGATCAGCACCCTTCAAACCTTCTTCCCCTAAATCCTAGCCATCCAAAAACATAAAAACTGAAATTCTAGGATAAAATAAAATTCTAAAATGCTTAAACTTCAAACGTGAGTAACTTCTTCGATAAAACTCCAAATCATGAACCGTCTGCGCCAACGCGTTCATAGCGACGAGTACTGCGAAGATATGCCAACAAAACAAATCTTAGGTGGCACGACATAACGATTAACCTCGAACAAAGCACGTGCCTCAAAGGGCATTTTATAAAATCATTTATTAAAAATTTAAAAACTCTTAAAATCAAGAACGGACTGTCACAAAAAATGTTACAATTAGTATATTTATATTTATGAATAAATTTTTTATCATATATTTTTAGTTTTAGTTTGTACCCATTTTTAATTTTTAATTCTTTTTTAATTTGTACCAATTTTCTTTTCAATTTTATTTTGTACCCACATATTAATTTCTTTTTATGCCCATATTTTTTTAAAGTTTATTTGTATTTGTACCCATATTTTTTTTTGTACTTTTTATTTTGCTAAATGTACCCATTCATGTAAAACTTTTTAATCTTAAAATGTACTCATTCTTAAATATACCAATTTGTTATATGTAAAATGTACCCTTTTTTTATATAAAATCTATTCAATTTCTTTTAATCCATTTTTAAACTTATATAGGTACATTCTTTTTTCTTTGATTTTAAAATGTATCCATGTCAAATTTAATTGAAGAAATTTACTATTGTTATTAAGCCTAATATCTTTTTTATTTTTTATTTTTTTTTTGTGATTTTGAAGAATGTACCCATGTTTTGATACAATATTTTTTTGGGTTAATTTTGATGAATGTACCCATGTTTATACACACACACACACACACAATAGTATATTTATATTTTAATATTTTTAATCCCACAAATTATGGGTTTTTTTTATTTAAAATCTCATTTATATAAACAATTAAAATTTCTAATTTTTAATTTAAAAAATATAGTAACGTACATAGAAATCAATTATCACATTAATTTCAGAGACCTCGATCAAAAATTAAAAACCAACAAGGTTTCAATCAAAGAATATTCATGGCCAAGGACCGCATCCAAAGTCTCCATTTTTTTAAATCATATTTGACTACCTATGGATTTTGTTGTATTCTTTAAAATCCTACCAAATCTTAATTTAACTACACTATGATATTAAAATCCTTTAAAATCATCTTATAAAATCCTGATTGACTACCTTTAGATTTTAAAGTCTATTAAAATCCTATCAAATCCTATCAAATCCGTAGTATTTTGGAGGGAAATGAGGAAGAGAAGGCAAGGAAACTCAGGGAGTGGGTGGACAGTGAACTTGTCCTGGAGTCGTTCTCAATGGAGAGCATAGTGAATGTTGTGACTGTTGCTATTACTTGTGTGCATAAAGATCCTTCAAAAAGGCCAACTATGGTGGATATTGTCCATGCCTTGTGTAAGAGTGATGATTTGTTTTATGACATCTCCGATGATGGATCATCGGCTCCCCCAATAAGAGCAAGATGAATCGCGATGAACTAAGTTTTATTTTTCTTTTGGCTTTTATCTCATTTAGGTAAGACAAAGGTTAGAGTCGAATTCTTACCATAAATGTGAGGGTAAGGGATAGTTTTACTCTTTAGAGCTATTGTCTAAGTAATTATTCTATGTACCTGTATATAATATATAATGTATCTGGCCTTTTTGAGCACATGTATTTCTACTCGTAATATTTTTATCACAGTGAGAGTTTTACTTAGACCTGGCATGTGTGTCGTGTTTCTCGTATTCGTGTCATATCTGATAGCTTAACGGGTCTTATCGTGTAACACCCGTTTATTTTAACGGGTAACATGACCTTACCCGAAATCGACCTGTTAATATTATCAGGTAATATGACCCGACCCATTACCCGTTAAGAAAAATATATTTAAATCAATAAATAATGAAAATGAAAAGCATAATTTGACCCAGAATTTTTTAAAGCATAATACTAAATTAGTATATGCATACCACATTGTCACATAAATATTACTTCAAAACATTAAAAAAAAAACATTTGTTTTTCAAGTTTAGATACCTTAGAATAAGAGTCTAATGAAAAAACATTAGTGCATTCTATAAAATACAAATGTTCAAAGATATGTAAAATGAAGAGAGTTGCATTTCAAGGTTGAGGAACCTTGCAATAAAACCCTTCAATTTTCATCAACCACCAAGGGAAATGGTATTGGAATTTTGGCTTAATATATTGTCTTCAAGGGTTATAGTGACGATGTTTTCACTGACATTTTCCATAATCCATAAACTATAGATCTAAATTTAACCGTTGATTTACGTTTATATTTATGCTCCATTCTTCTCACCAAATATATGTGACAGCCCGTCCCGAATTTGTACATTTTCTTTTTCCCTCGAAGGTGTGAAAGTACGATTTTACCCTTGAGCGTTGGGTTAAGTTCTCATTTTTTGGGCTAAGTAGAGAGGCCCAAAAGTTTGTTTTGGATCAATAGTGTTAGTTCCTAGTTTGTGGGAACCAATTAGTGTGAGAGTTAGGAGGTTAGGGTTTTAATTAGTTAGGTTAGTTTAGTTTTGGACCAATTAGGATCTAGACTTTAGATTTTGTTCGGTTGTTTGGTAGTGTGAGGACAACAGACACACACACACCCATTAGAAAACCCTTCTTTCTCTCATCTCTCACTCTCGGACTCACTCTCTTCCTCTCTGCAACCGTACGGACGAGACCCAAAAACCACCCATTTCCCACATATCGAACCTGCAGAGACCATATTCGTGATCCTTGTTAGTCCACGAGCACAACCATAGCCTTAGCTGGTTGTAAGACCGTCGAAAACCCTGAGAACCCAAGAACACCGTCGAGTGTACAGTGAACCAAAAGAGATCGTGGAGGTTTAACATCTTTTCAAGGTCCAAAAAGGTATCAAAACTTCTTCTTAAGTATTTTGGGTGAGTTTTGATTAAGTTTGAACGTCGAAAAACCCGAAAACTGGACTTCCTCGAGTTGGTCACTATTCACCAACTTTTTATTGGACGATTTTCTTCGATTTTCAGGACCATATCAAGCTTTAGGAGGTTCTCACGATGCTCGGAGTGCATCGTTGGTGAATTTTGGACGTCGGAATCGTGAGATCGACGAGTTTCAAGTTTGGCCGGATTATCGAAGCTTTTTCCGGCGTGATCCCGTGGATTTTGAAGCTTCAAACAGGTATAACGTTGTTCTACTCACTCTAAGCTTCATTTTGGTACAAATTTCGTAGAAGGAATATTCCTAACGGGGTCAGGTATCTTTAATAGATTTCGTTAGTTTTAACGGAATATTCCTAACGGTAGTTAGGGTTTCCGTCAGGGTTGGCCGTGCGTGGGACATCGAAATTTTTTTCTCAAAATATGGGGATGTTCCTAAGGTTGTGTAGATCATTTTGGTATATTCAAACACCCCAATTGAGCAATGTATGAGAAGTTATTTCCTAGTTTCGTTTATCTGCTTTAAAATAACGTTATTATAGTTGTTTCTCACATAGGCGAGACCTATCCAGAGGACGAGGGTAGCCAGGCTAGGCACGATCCGTCTACATACCAGTGAGTGGGCTTTTGGTTTTCCGTATATACCTATATGCTAAGTATTTTTCCCAGAAATGCATTTTAAATGATTTTATCAATGAATTGCCATGCCAATATATTTATACTTTTGCATATGCATTATGAGTTATATATGCATGGTTGATGACGCTGCGGGCGCTCAGGTAAGTTCCAGGTAAGTTTATATGTTGTTAATAAGAAGTTGAGTTATGAAGAGTATGATGAGATGCATCGAGAGCTCATTAACCTGCACCCCGGTGTTAGTGCTCCCGCCCAGGGTTAGGGGCATAGTCTTTCACGTGATGTTCACCTCCCGCACCACACGCTCATCTTGGATCCAAGTTAGGTGCACAGTCCTGTCGTGTAGACCGCTTTCAGTGGGTTCGACTCGTAGGTGACCCGTGATCATTCGCACAGTCTTCATGTGATTGTAGCACTAGAGCGTATTGTTTTACACCCAGTCCTGTCGTATAGACCACTATAAGTGGGTTCCATTCGTGTGCAGGCATGATTTATGAGCTAGAGTTCAGCTGATGAGATAATGCAGTTATTATTGCATTTGACTTACTTACCTGATGAATTGGTTTAAATGGCATGGCATATTCATGATTTGTTTACATATTTTGACGATGATGATTTCAGTTGAGTTTTAGTATTTGTATTTACTATTTTCTGGGAAAGTATACAGGTTTTACGGCGAGGGGTTATAACTGTTGTTTATGAAATGATTTTCGAAAAGCTTTGTTTTTGCCCACTCACGCTTTTGTTTTTGCGCCCCTCCAGGTTTTAGGTAGCTTTGTTGGTGGCTCACGAGGATACAACGGAGGTTCTGACAGACCATCACCTATGTAGGACCACCTTTGGGTGTTATTTAATTAAGTACTTCTTATGCTTGACTGCACCTAGACTATTTATGCTCTGATTGTGTATTCACACTCATTTTCGTTCTAGCACTCCTTGAAGTTTGGTTTTCATTAATTCGTAATTCTTGCTATATTATTGCTTCCGAACTGTGCACATGGCTACGTCACCCTCACGTGACGGCCAGCATGCCTTGATCTCGGTCGGGGTGTGTCAGTTCGGTATCAGAGTCTACGTTTCGCAGTCCTGCATATTTTGTGAGTAATCTAATCCATTGTGATGTCTTTTGTCAGAATTATGCCGCCTCGTAGAGATCAACGTCCTTCAATTGAGCCTAGTTTCCCTGATGTTGCTCAATTAGGGGAAGCTATAGCTAATGCCATTCAGGCTTTACTTCGCCCTCCCCAGAGATTCATTCATCCCGCGTATCTTAACCAGAAGAAACAAGAGTTCACTAACCTGAAATAGGGGAAGCTGATCGCTAATGAGTACTACAGGAAGTTCACTGATTTGTCCCGCTATGATCCGGAAATTGCTGCTAATCTAGTCGAGATGCTTCGCCGCTTTAGATTGGGTACTAAAAAGAAGTGGCGCTCTATGGCAACTATCCTACGTTATGCTACTTATCAGGAGTTCTATGATGTTTTGTTGAGGATTGAGGATTCTGACAAAATGCCTAGTGAGAACAAAGAAGAAGAAGAAAAAGGTAGTAATCTGAAGAAGTACGATAAAGGCAAAGGGCAGTCATCTCATGGACCTCGACAGACTCAGAGTTTTAAGAAAAGTGGGACTAGTTCTAGTTCTTCCAGTGGGGGTTTTAGTGCCACAGGTCAGAGGAGAGGTGGTAGGCCCATTAGAGGATCCCGCTTTCAGAGGCCAAAGGAGTCGGGTGGTACATGCGCTCCTTTATGCCGTAGGTGCAATAATCGACATTTTGGAGAGTGTCGTCGAGGTAGCAGCGGGTGTTATACATGTGGTCGATGGGACATCTGGCTAAGTATTGTCCTCAGAATCCGCAGAGACTTCAGCAGCCACAACAGCCTTCCTTACCACCGCCAGTTCAGACCCAGCAGTTTTCAGGATCTAGTGGTTATGTTCCGATAGGTCGTGGTGGTGCGTACCATTACCAGGGGGATCTCATTCCTTATGCTTCATGGCAGTACCAGTACCCTCAGGATCCTTATCATCAGAGATGTTATGACCAATACTCAGGAGGGTACATGCCTTATCAGCATAGTGGCTTGGGTCAGTATTCAGCCAGCGGGTCACAGTGGCAGTCTGGAGGACAGCCCCAGCAGGTTAATGTTGCTGTCAGTAGTGCTGGATCGTCGAGACATCACAGTCAGTCGGGTCAGGGGCGTAGTACGCAGGGCCAAAGTGTTCACGCTGGTAGAGGTCGAGGAGGACTACAGCAGGCCCAGGGACGTATCAACAACATTACTTTGCAGGATGCCAGAACCATCTTGATTTAATAATGGGTACGGTTAAATGTTCTTGGTCATTTTGCTAGAGTCTTAATTGACTGTGGAGCTACCCATTCTGTTATTTCTCATACATTTGCTCAGTTGACTCAACCTCAGTCTACACCTCTGGGTTATGAGTTAGAATTTTCTATGCCTAGAGGAGAAAAGAGTTATGTTAGCTGTGTCTACCCGGGTTGTCCTAGGTTGATTGAAGATGTAGTTATGCCAACTAATATTCTCCCATTAGATCTTGCGGATTTTGATGTGATTTTGGGAGCAGACTGGTTACACTACAACTATGCCGACATCCACTGTCGTGAGAAGACAGTGACTTTTCGTCGCCCAGGTTTGCCCGGAGTTACATTCGTATGTGAACGTGGTGGAGTGAGGCATGGTGTTATTTCTGCCTTGAGGGCAAATCAGTTGTTGAATAAATGGTGCCATGGATACTTAGCTCACGTTGTGCTGAATGATACTATTCCCAGTAGTGTGGAGGAAGTTCGAGTGGTTAGGCATTTTCTGGATGTCTTTCCTGATGATTTGCCTGGATTACCGCCTGATAGAGATGTGGAGTTTACCATCGATTTACTCCCAGGTACGGACCCTATATCTCTAACTCTATATAGAATGGCTCCTGCTGAGTTAAGAGAATTTAAAACCCATTTGCAGGAATTAGTTGATAAAGGTTTCATTCAGCCTAGTGTTTCACCCTGGGGAGCCCCAGTGTTGTTTGTTAGGAAGAAAGACGGGACCTTGAGGCTGTGCATTGATTATCGACAATTGAATCAGGTAACGATTAAAAACCGTTATCCATTGCCACATATAGATGATTTATTTGACCAACTTCGAGGTGCCTGTGTGTTCTCGAAGATTGATTTGAGGTCTGGGTATTATCAGCTGAAGATTAGGAGCGATGATGTCCCTAAAACGGCTTTTAGGACTCGTTATGGTCATTATGAGTTCCTTGTGATGCCGTTTGGATTAACAAATGCACCAACAACTTTTATGGGCTTGATGAACAAAGTATTCCAGCAATATCTTGACAGGTTCGTCATTATCTTTATCGATGATATACTGGTATACTCTAGAACTAAGGAAGAGCATGTGCGACATCTTTCTTTGGTGTTGAAGAAGTTGAGGGAACATCGCCTTTATGCCAAGTTCAGTAAATGCCAATTTTGGTTAAATCAAGTGGCATTCTTGGGTCATGTCATATCAGCTCAAGGAATTCAAGTGGACCCTCAGAAGATTGCAGCTATGGGGAACAACCACGAACCGTCACCGAGGTACGGAGTTTCCTGGGCTTAACAGGTTACTATCGACGGTTTGTTAAGGATTTCTCAGTGATTGCCTTACCATTTACAAGGTTGACTAGGAAGGAAGTTAAGTTTGAGTGGGATGAGAATTGTGAGCAAAGTTTCCAGCAGCTTAAGTATTGTCTCACTCATGCACCTGTTCTGATACTTCCGGACGATAGTGGTAACTTTGAGATTTATAGCGATGCTTCTTTGAATGACCTGTGATGTGTTTTGATGCAACATGGTGGGGTAATTGCTTATGCTTCGAGACAGTTGAAGCCTCATGAAATGAATTATCCTACACATGATTTGGAACTGGCAGCCATCATTTTCGCTCTGAAGATTTGGAGACATTATCTCTATGGTGAGAAGTGTAAGATTTTTACAGATCATAAAAGTCTTCAATATCTTTTCACTCAGAAAGATCTTAACCTTCGGCAGCGGAGATGGATAGAATTACTCAGTGATTATGATTGCACGATTGAGTATCACCCTGGTCATGCAAACGTAGTGGCTGATGCACTGAGTAGGAAGTCCCAAGGTCGAGTTAAAGCCTTGTACGCATCTCGTGCTCCTCTTCTTGCAGATTTGAGGTCCACTGGAGTGAAATTGGGATTAGAAGAAAAAGAAGAAGCCTTGGTAGAAGCACGGGAGGAAGCCTTACTTGCTAGTTTCCAAGTTAGGCCCATTTTGATTGATCGTATACTCGAAGCTCAAGGAAATGATGAGGAAGTTCAGGAGTTAAATTTTGCAATTTCGGAAGGGAATAAAAAGGATCTCAGAGTCCGTGAGACTGATGGCATGCTTATGCAAGATAAACGGATGTATGTGCCAAATATTGAAGAATTAAAGAAAGAAATTCTTGACGAGGCACACATTTCAGCATATGCCATGCATCGAGGAGGCACTAAAATGTATCATACCATCAGACCATTTTACTATTGGCCAGGTATGAAAAGAGAAATTGCTGAATATGTTAGTAGGTGTGCAGTTTGTCAGCGGTCAAAGCTGAAAGGAAGAAGCCATTTGGTTTGATGCAACCACTTCACGTTCCCTAGTGGAAATGGGAAAATATCACTATGGATTTTGTGTACAAGCTTCCTCGTACACGAAATGGTTATGATGGCGTTTGGGTGACTGTAGATCGACTTAACAAGTCAGCGCACTTCATTCCAGTGAGGGAAAAGTATTCTCTGAACAAATTAGCTGAGTTGTTCTTGATCAAGATTGTGAAGTATCATGGCATACCAGTGAGTATTATCTCGGATCGGGATCCCAGGTTCACTTCTAAGTTCTGGGTAGCATTCCAGGAAACTATTGGTGCAGATCTACTTTACAATACAGCGTACCATCCTTAGACAGATGGTCAGTCGGAGAGGACGATTCAGACTTTGGAAGATATGCTAAGATCTTTAGTACTTCAGTTTGGTGATGATTGGCATGCAAAATTGGATTTAATGGAGTTTGCCTATAATAACAGTTATCATTCGAGCATTAGAATGGCACCATTTGAGACACTACATGGCAGAGCTTGCCGTACACCGTTGTGTTGGTCAGAAGTTGGTGAGAGACCATTGGTGGGCCCTGAGATAGTAGAGGAGACTACTCAAAAAGTTCAGGTGATTAAAGCTAATCTGAAAGTGGCCCATGATTGACAGAAGAGCCTTGTTGATAGACATGCCACTAACAGAGTGTATAAGGTCGGTGATTGGGTATTCTTGAAGTTGTCGCCTTGGAAAGAAGTTGTAAGGTTCGGGAAGAAGGGTAAGCTAAGCCATAGGTACATCAGACCTTACCAAATCATCGAGCGAGTTGGTGAAGTTGCTTACAGGCTTGAGTTGCCTTCTGAGCTATCTAAGGTGCATAATGTGTTCCATGTCTCTATGCTTCGTCACTATGTTTCGGATCCTTCACATGTTATAGCTCCTCAACCATTAGAGATCAGTCCGGATCTGACTTATGAAGAGGAGCAAATGACGATTTTGGATTGGAAGGACAAACTATTGAGGAACAAGACTATTCAGATGGTAAAGGTTCTGTGGAGAAACCATTCA
This sequence comes from Cotoneaster glaucophyllus, assembly GCA_036320875.1. Taxonomy (NCBI): domain Eukaryota; kingdom Viridiplantae; phylum Streptophyta; class Magnoliopsida; order Rosales; family Rosaceae; genus Cotoneaster; species Cotoneaster glaucophyllus. The sequence goes on along the minus strand of CM070069.1, from coordinate 18,124,946 downwards.
GTGGAAGAGGCTACTTGGGAGACTGAGGATCGGATGAGAGATATGTATCCTCGTTTATTTTATGAGTATCAGTGATGTATTTTGATGTTGAATTTCGAGGACGAAATTTCTTAAGGGGGGTAGATTGTGACAGCGCGTCCCGAATTTGTACATTTTCTTTTTCCCTCGAAGTTGTGAAAGTACAATTTTACCCTTGAGCGTTGGGTTAAGTTCTCATTTTTTTGGGCTAAGTAGAGAGGCCCAAAAGTTTGTTTTGGACCAATAGTGTTAGTTCCTAGTTTGTGGGAACCAATTAGTGTGAGAGTTAGGAGGTTAGGGTTTTAATTAGTTAGGTTAGTTTAGTTTTGGACCAATTAGGATCTAGACTTTAGATTTTGTTCGGTTGTTTGGTAGTGTGAGGACCACAGACACACACACCCATCGGAAAACCCTTCTCTCTCTCCTCTCTCACTCTCAGACTCACTATTTTCCTCTCTGCAACCGTACGGACGAGACCCAAAAACCACCAATTTCCCACATATCGAACCTGCAGAGACCATATTCGTGATCATTGTTAGTCTACGAGCACAACCATAGCCTTAGCTGGTTGTAAGACCGTTGAAAACCCTGAGAACCCGAGAACACCGTCGAGGGTACAATGAACTAGAAGAGATCGTGGAGGTTTTACATCTTTTCAAGATGCAAAAAGGTATCAAAACTTCTTCTTAAGTATTTTGGGTGAGTTTTGATTAAATTTGAACGTCGGAAAACCCGAAAACTGGACTTCCCCGAGTTGGTCACTATTCACCAACTTTTTATTGGACGATTTTCTTCGATTTTCAGGATCATAGCAAGCTTTAGGAGGTCCGAGCATCGTTGGTGATTTTGGACGTCGAAATCGCGAGATCAACGAGTTTCAAGTTTGGCCGGATTATCGAAACTTTTTTCAGCGTCATCCCGTGGATTTTGAAGCTTCAAACAGGTATAAAGTTGTTCTACTCACTCTAAGCTTCATTTTGGTACAAATTTCGTAGAAAATGGCGAAGAAACGAGCGAGAAAATAGGATTAGAAGTTTTTCCCAGTTTCCGATGACGGCGACGGTCGCCGGAGTTCGAAGGTAGGAGACGACGGAATATTCCGTCCAAATTGACGGAATATTCCTAACAGCGTCAAGTATCTTTAATAGATTTCATTAGTTTTAACGAAATATTCCTAACGGCAGTTAGGGTTTCTGTCAGGGTTGGCCGCACGTGGGGGCGCTTAGAGCCGTGCCCTTGCCGGCGCGTGGCGGCGCGTGGGACATCGGAAATTTTTTTCTAAAAATATGGGGATGTTCCTGAGGTTGTGTAGATCATTTTGGTATATTCAAACACCCCAATTGAGCAATGTATGAGAAGTTATTTCCTAGTTTCGCTTATGTGCTTTAAAATAACGTTATTATAGTTGTTTCTCACATAGGCGAGACCTATCCGGAGGACGAGCGTAGCCAGGCTAGGCAAGGAGGTTACGATCCGTCTACATACCAGTGAGTGGGCTTTTGGTTTTCCGTATATACCAATATGCTAAGTATTTTTCCCAGAAATGCATTTTAAATGATTTTATCAATGAATTTCCATGCCAATATGTTTATACTTTTGCATATGCATTATGAGTTATATATGCATGGTTGACGACGCTGTGGGCGCTCAGGTAAGTTCCTGGTAAGTTTATATGTTGTTAATAAGAAGTTGAGTTATGAAGAGTATGATGAGATGCATCGAGAGCTCATTAACCTGCACCCCGGTGTTAGTGCTCCCGCCCAGGGTTAGGGGCATAGTCTTTCACGTGATGTTCACCTCCCGCACCACACGCTCATCTTGGATCCAAGTTAGGTGCACAATCCTGTCGTATAGACCGCTTTTAGTGGGTTCGACTCGTATGTGACCCGTGATCATTCGCACAGTCTTCACGTGATTGTAGCACTAGAGCGTATTGTTTTACACCCAGTCCTGTCGTATAGACCACTATAAGTGGGTTTGACTCATGTGCAGGCATGATTTATGAGCTAGAGTTCAGCTGATGAGATAGTGCAGTTATTATTGCATTTGAATTACTTACCTAATTATTTGGTTTAAATGGCATGGCATATTCATGATTTGTTTACATATTCTGACGATGATGATTTCAGTTGAGTTTTAGTATTTGTATTTAATATTTTCTGGGAAAGTATAGAGGTTTTACGACGAGGGGTTATAACTGTTGTTTATGAAATGATTTTCGAAATGCTTTGTTTTTGCCCACTCACGCTTTTTTTTTGTGCCCCTCCAGGTTTTAGGTAGCTTTGTTGGTGGCTCACGAGGATACAACAGAGGTTCTGACAGACCATCACCTATGTAGGACCACCTTTGGGTGTTATTTAATTAAGTACTTCTTATGCTTGACTGCACCTAGACTATTTATGCTCTGATTGTGTATTCACACTCATTTTCGTTCTAGCACTCCTTGAAGTTTGGTTTTCATTCATTCGTAATTCTTGCTATATTATTTCTTCCGTACTGTGCACATGGCTACGTCACCCTCACGTGACGGCCAGCATGCCTCGATCTCGGTCGGGGTGTGTCAATATATGTATTTTTTGGATTTTCTTTTTTGAAAACATGATCTCTTAGAGGATGCATGAAGATGAACGGTTATAGCTCGAAGTTTATAAAGCCTTTAGAAACTATATAACATCAACTCATATTTTAGTTAACTGTAAATATCGGAATGTCATATCAACGATCCAAACCATTCATTTTTCTGCATCCACTAAAAGATCACTTTTCAAAAAATAAAGTCTAAAAACTGAAATTCTGTGAGTAGAATAAAGTGTAAACGATATATGACTATGGTGTCAGCTTTCAGAGTTGACCCCTTCCCAAAAGTTGTAAAGCTTGTCATTACGAGTGATTGTATAGATATATATATATATATATATATATATATTTTTTTTTTTTTTTACATTTATCACACTTCTACAATAATTTTTATTAATTTTGCACTCAAATAAAAAACACTATTCATGAGATTTGGAGGGTTTTAAAAATCTAAACGACCATGTAACCATCATCTAAGCGTAGAGGATGCAATCATGAGCGTTTATATATGCTTTCACATTTTTCAGACTTATACATTAATGATTATGAATTTTATTTATTTTGAACTCCCTTAAAAATACTATTCATGAGGTTTTGTATGGTTTTAAAAATTCAAATGACGACGTACACATCCCAAAGTGTAGAGGATGCGACTACGAGCATTTGCATATTTTTTCACATTTTTCGCACTTATAAATGAATTATTATATTTTTTTAATGTGTTTGTTCTTTTTAAGTTACTTGATATTTTTATTTTTAATGTGTTTTATAATTTTTAATCTCACTCTTTCCTTATAGTATACTATAAAAATAATAAATAGATAAAACTTAAATTTTTTAAATTTATATAAAATAATAATTAATAAACAATATATACATATTCACCATATCTATTGTATTTTATAGTAAGTTTTTTAGTAGTTTAAAAAATTAAAATCATCAAAATAACTTTTTACTTATCGTGTCGAAACAGGTTATCTGTGTGTCACTCTCGTGTAAACTTGTTAAGGACCCGTTATTAACGGGTTCTCTTCATGTGATCCGATAACAACCCGATTAGTTATCGTGTTGACCTGAAACCCGTTATTATCGTGTCATTTACGTGTCGTGTAAGAAATTGACAGGTCTAATTTTACTGGTAAATCTGGGATAATATTGTTCAAGTGGTAGGAAAAGAATCATTAGGAACCAAAACTCAAACTCAAAAGGTATGAGACCAACTAGCTAATAATTTAGCAGTATTCTCTTTCAAACTGTTGAAATAGGTGCCAAGTTCAAAGCACGTTAGTGATACACACAAGAAAATTAGAACAAGAAAAGGAAGAAAAACACTCAATCTGAAGAGATAGCCACATCAAGCTTGCAAGATTTTGCAAATTTGCAATTCCATTTTAATGAAGTGCTGAGAGAATTCAATCACAAAGGAAATACCTCAAAATGGAACAATTTCTTAATCTTGGAACAAAAATAGGATATTTCGAATATGCACACGACATGCACATGCCATGTACAACAATCGAACATAAATAGAATTTTTCCTACACCTTGAAATGACCAAATTGTCCTCCCATATAAATGGGTTATCCAGAAATTCTAACCTTTATTTCTCATTTTGTAGAGAGAGAAGCAGGAGAAAGAGAGAAAATCTCTCTCGCCCAATTCCAATTCAAAGAACCTTAACCCCCCCTTCTTCTTCATCCAAGAGCTCTCTCTCTAGCCATGGGCGAAGCTACATAAGGGCAAGGAGGGGCGGCCGCCCCTCCCTTCGCCGGAAATTAAGGCCAGGAGTGGTGGTTCCGCCCCTCTGATCCCGTCAGAAGTGATGAAATTTGGTCTGGTGTTTTGGCCTTCTGGGTTTCCCTTCTGCTGCGTAGCGCAGGCTGTGCGGGGGCTGTCTATTTTTTTCAAAACACCCAGGCCAAAGAAAGGAGGAAGGGAGATCTGCGATTTGCAGCTTCTAGAATGGAGTTTCAGGTTCAAGGAAGAAGACAAGGGAGGAAGAAGAGACTTTCTCTCTCTCCCTTCCCACCCCACGTGTCCATATAAAATTCACCCAATTTTAACTATTGTTCAACCAATTTGAACCACCTAACTTGCTATTTACATGTACTTTTTTTATATTTGTTTTTTAGTTATTGTCTAATTAGTTTGCCCATTTTATAGTTTTCAAACTACGTATTTGACAATCTTGTTTATGTTAAAATTAACTATAAATTCATACTAGCTTCAATTTTTTTTTGTAGTATTATGAACTTTTATCTCTTATATCAAATTCAACAAAGTAACAAATAAAATTGTCAATATTATTATATATTACGTGTTTTTAATCAATATTTTTTGATATTATCACTATATAATAAATAAATACTTATTTATACGTATTAAATTTATTTAATTCAACCTAGTTCATTTAGGTCCTCGCCTAAGCGTTGGTCCTGTCCGCCACTCATCCAATGCTTACATCTTTTAGAACTTTACTCGTTATATAGTTATGTAATGATACGATACAACAAGAAAGGGTGCTTAATGTAGTTCAAATGCTCTTTCAAATATTTCGAGTAGTCTAAATGCTTTTTCGAATATTTTTGTTAGTGCAAATTCTCTTACGAATATTCTGGGCAGTTCTTATAATCTTCTTGCCAACCCTGGACTTAGACCTTGAACGGATGTCCACCTTTTTTGGGACCTTAAACCTTTTAAATGTCGCCCCTCCCTTCGACAATTCCTGGCTTCGCCACTGTCTCTAGCCCACACATCTTCATCATCCAAGCTCTCTCTCTTTCTTTCTCTCTCTTTCTCTCTCTCTCTCTCTCTCTCTCTCTCTCTCTCTCTCTCTCTCTCTCCATTTCGAATATGCACAAGAGCTCTCTTTCTAACCCACACATCTTCTTCGATTTTTACCTTTTCATTTGTAGGTATTGTGAACTGAGTTCGCTTAATTTTGCTTTTTGATTGATTGGATTTTTGGAGTTGAAGTAATTGGTTTGGTGTTTCTTGGAAGATACCCAAATCCTTCATTTTTTATTTTTTATTTTTTTTTATCATTTCTCTGATTTATATGTGGTTTTCATTTCTTTTGTCTTCTCCCTCCCTCTGCTCCCTTTCCCGACCCAAATTTACAAGCACTAAAATAGGATTTAGCTTTTGCTACAATTAAATGAAAAAACGTATTAAAGGCTAGTTGCCTTTTGGAGAAGAGATAAATTTGAGAGAAAATAGGGAAATCAGAGTGGAAAGAAGGAAGAGAGAAGGATATGGACGAAATTGTTTCGAGGACTCTATGTCAAGAAAGATATTTTGAATGACTTGAATAAGAGACGCTCTTATTACATATTACGTAAATTACATATTAATTATTTATTATTTATATAAAAAATAATTAATATGTAAATTTTAAAAATTTTAAATAATAAATATATATATAATTATATAAAATATAAAATAATAAATATTATAGATAATAAATATATTTTATATTCTAATATATTCTAAATATTTTAGTTTATATTAGTTTATGTAAAGATATTATAAATATATAAAAATATTATACCATTCGCTCTCTTCATATTAAGCTCGCTCATACATTGTATGCACACAACATGTACATTTTATGCTCACAAATCTGAACTCAACCCAGAAACCCATAACTCACAACTCTTTCTTCGAAATAAAAAAAAATGACGCAATTAGATAAATGACCCAATACTTTATATGAAGAATCAAAGATTCATTAATTTGAATTTGGTATCAAATTTGATTGGATTCAAATATTTCAAAGATTTGAAAATTGCAGTTTGAATGGGCACGAAAGAACCCAATTGAATCAAAGGAAATTATTTCACCAACTCGTTCATTTTTTCATATTTGCAGAGCCTTCCTCTGAATCAAAGGAAAAAGTAGTAAACTACGTTAATGCGAAAAGTATCAAAGATGTAAACACGCACTATATACACTATATGCACACCACATGCACATAATATGCACAAAGCGGGAGAAACTTTAACGAGCTATAGTGGATACAATTAAAACATAATTGTTACGTATATAAAGTTATAGTGACAGTTTGAAAAGTCTTGTTACATATATCAACCACCACTTAACCGTGCACGTGGAAAACATGATACTCGTTGTCTTTATTTCATGGACATGCATGACACTTAATGTCCTCTAAGCTTTTTTTTTTTTTTTTAATTTTGTTTTTCGCCGAGTCCAACTAGGTTGTGGTCATACTCACTAAATTTCGGGGCACAACATACGTGCATTATAAATAGTGAACATTCCCACTTCTCATATTAAGATGTAGCCCTGCACACCATATGCACACCACATGCACAATACGGAAAAAAATTCTCAAATTTTTGCAATTGGACACTTGAACCAGAAATTATTCCATCCTATTTTTTCTAGCACGTCAAAACTTGAAGTTTATTCCACAACCTGTACGCCCCAACATGAAACACAAACCCTAATTTAACTACTAAGTATTAATTCATCTTACAAACAACCTATTTATTCCATAAATCATTGATAAATGAACTTGGAACTAAATACTCTACGTTACTATGCCTGTCGAAACTTTGGTTGTCGGAAATAATGAAACTTTCTGGCCAAAACAGAAAATATGGTTCAAAATTTAGCTCACTTTTCTCACCTTTCTCTCGTATCCCTTTGTTTGAAATCAAAGGTATGAGGTCAACCCAAAACCCAGCTCACTTTTCTTGCCTTTCTTTGGACTTTCCTCTTTTCGAAATCGGAGCTCAACCAAGAAAACCAGAACTCACAGAGCTCTCTCGACATCCCTCTCTTCCAAATGAGAACAGTGATGCAATAGGCTAATGATTTTTAGTTTTATATATGGGTATTTTAGTAATTTCGGTTTTGTCCATGGTGTGCATGACTTGTGCATGGCCGGTTTGTCTTATTTCTGTCATGAGATTAAGAAATTGTCCTATTTTGGGGTATTTCTCAAAAATTTATGACAAGTGGGCAAAAAAGTGGTTGTATGATGAGGAGTTGAGCCGGGCAGCACGCTAGGTTAAGGCATTATCATCTGCAGTATCTGGGTAGCCGCTGGCTGTCGAATCCCATCACATCCCGGTCTGGTTAGATATGTTGGTTTGCTACCCACCTGTAGAGAGAGGCACCCTGAAAGTTGAGGTTCAATCATAAAACCAATTGGCAATATGAGGAGTAGCCCAACCTCGTATAAGCTCATGCAAGGTGACTCCTCTCATCAATGTGAGATTCATTCTCAACACGACCCCTCACGTGTGGTGAATTTTTCAAGCCTAACATGTGGACAATAGAACTGGGTGACGTGGAGCACATGTGGCCATTTGGCTTCACACGTGGGACAACTAGCTCTGATACCATGAAGAAAGTTGAGGTTCCACCATAAAATCAATTGGCAATATGGGGAGTAGCCCAACCTCTTATAAGCCCATGCAAGGTCCCTCATCTCATCAATGTAGGATTGATTCTCAACACGTCCTACTAACCTGAGTAGCATAGGGCGTGCTTAATGTGACCTCACACCTACTCCCTCATGGGGAGTGTAGTGCTCTACTATTTGAGAAGCACAGAGTAAGCTTAACACGACTTGGTAAAAAAAGTGATGATTTTTTTTCCCGATTATCGATCATCGGCTCTCTCAGTAAGAGCAAGATTGTTGAAGGAATGAAGTGTGTCTTGATGGGTTTAGGGTTAGTGTGTCCTGATGGGTTAAGGGAAGTGACTGATTAGTGTAAAGTAGATAAAGCTTTTCCTTAATCTAAGGAAGATGACTGATTGGGTATGATATTGGCTGTGATAGACAACCTTCTTTTCTCTTTCCTGGTTAGCTGCTTGCTACAGCTAACTACCCGGACATCTCCTCCCTCTCCTCTCTCATACATGAAAAATATATTGAAACTCAAAGCTAGAAAATCTACATGGTATCAGAGCAGGTTCTTCTGTAACTTGTCTTTGCCATTTTTTTTTGCTGCGTTATCATTTTTTAAATTGTTGAGCCATGGCTGAAGAAAGCTCGGTAAACAACAATGAGGAAGCCCAGCATCGCAATGATGAAACTCAGCATAGCCTCTCTTCAAATCTTACAGATGTTGAGGTTAACACCAATCAACGTCTGTGTTCAGTTCTCTTGAACGAGTGCAATTATCTCCTTTGGTCCCAAGCTGTCTCACTTGCTCTCGGAGGCAGAGGGAAATTAGGGTTTGTCAACGGAACCATGGAAGCTCCAAACATCTCCTCGTCTGCATACAGTGCATGGCTATGCAAGGATCAACTTGTCATGTCCTTACTCCTCAACATCATGGAGAAACATGTTGCTGAGATATTCAGCTATTACAATTCGTCACTTGATCTTTGGAAAGCTTTGCAAGATATGTATGGAAATCAAAACAATTATGCATGAGTATTTCAACTGAAGAAGGACATTGCCATTGCCCAACAAGAAGGGAAAACATTTATTAAACACTTTGGGAGCCTCAAGGCCATGTGGAATGAGTTGGATGTATATCTTCCTCATACCATAGACCCTGCCATTCTCCTGAAACGAGCTGAGGAAGACATAATCTATAAGTTGTTAGGGAGTTTGAACTCTAAATATAAGGATCTAAGGAGCCACATCTTGATGAGTCAAGAACTGCCCACCTTCAACAATGTTTGTGCAACCATTCAGCGAGAAGAAGCAAGGAAGAAAGTGATGAATGCTGAGCACAACTCGAGATTAAATGAAACTCGTGCGTATGCCTCAAACTACAAGAACTCAAAAGGAAAAGGGTGCAAGGGTAGAAATACACACCTAAAATGCAAATACTGCAATGGTGTCGGTCATGTGGAAGACAAATGTTGAGAACTTCATCCTGAACCCAAGCCTAAGTTCACCAAAGATGGGAAGATAATACCAAGGTTCTCTCAGCAATTGCACTCTCACCCTAAGGCTCAACTTGGTAATGCACAAGGATCCATGGAGTTCATTGTCAATCCATTGTCACTCATCAATGAATTTGCAGCCTACCTTCAAAGTAAAGGACACAGAGGAGGTTCACAAGCTCAAGGCAAGGATGAAGGATGTTATACAGCTATGTTAGGACAATTTGTTGGCTTTCTTGCAGGAAATGAGAAAGTACCACATGATGATGCACCAGGTATACTTAAAGCCTTCACTACTGCTCTATTAACTAGTACTAAAAATGATTGTTGGATAATAGATTCAGGCGCCACAGATCACATGACAAAAAAGTCACAAACTTGCATCATTTTAAACGTTTTCCAAGTCCTTCACATGTTTCAGTTGCAAATGGAAAAAATGTCTTAATATTGGGCATAGGAAAAATAAACTTACTCTCACACAAAACACCTTCCACTGCCTTATACCAACCTTTCCTTTTCAACTCCTGTCAATTGGCAAACTCACAAATATCCTAAACTGCCGTGCTATTTTCTCACCAGAAAAAGTGATTTTTCAGGATGTTCTCACCATGAAGATGATTGGTGAAGTGGTCTTCATAAATGGACTTTACTACCTGTGCAAAGATGCATGTTTTTCTCAGGTTTTTCAAGCTCAATCGAAGTCCATAGATGAAAACCAACTTGGGCATAAAAGATTAGCTCAACCCTCAAACGCTGTTTTGTCTAAATTGTTTCCCTTTTTTTTTTGTAAATCTCCTCTTACTTGTGATACCTGCCAATACTCTAAGTTCACTAGACTACCTTTTGGTAATTCAATGTCTAGGACAAGTAAACCTTTTGAAATGGTTCACACTGATGTATGGGGACCAGCAACTGAATCAATGGAAGGATTTAAGTATTTTGTTCTATTTGTTGATGACTTCACACGAATGAGTTTTTTATACCTTATGAAATCAAAGAATGAAGTCTCAAACATTTTTAAAGAGTTTCATATGCATGTTAAAACTCAATTTCAATCAAACATCAAAGTTTTAAGATCAGACAATGGCACTGAATTCCTATCCAACAACATGCTTCAATACATAAGTTCTCAGGGTAACATACATCAAACCAGCTGCGTGGGAACCCCCCAACAAAATGGAGTAGCCGAAAGAAAGAATAGGGATCTCTTGGAGAAAACTCATGGTCTCATGCTTCACATGCATGTTCCCAAGAAGTTTTGGTCATTTGCTATCCTCACTGCCACTTATCTCATCAATCGACTCCCCAGTCGTGTGCTAGAGTACAAATCTCCCTATGAAACACTCAAAGGTAGAAAAATTAGTTTGACACATCTCAAGGTTTTTGGATGTGTTTGCTTTGTTCACATTCAAGCCTTGAATCGTGACAAATTGGATGCCAAGGCTACAAAGTGTGTGTTTATGGGGTACTCCACCACTAAAAAGGGTTATAAGTGTTTCAATTATGTCAGCAAGAAGTGCATTGTGTCAAGAGATGTGAAGTTCGAAGAGGACTGTCCTTATTTCACTTCCAAAGGTACTACTACAAGTCAGGGGGAGGAATTGCTTGACTTATTTCCACTCCCTCAGAACTTTGATCATTCAGTGTTGGAAGAAAACCCAATCTCTGTGGGTTCAAATAGAGAAGAAGTGCAGACTGACTTAATCACTGCTAGTCTGATTACTGCCAGTGAGAGGGACGATGAGTCATATTCTGATCACTCTCAAACTCTTACTGAGTCTCAAGTGATTAAAAGGAACCCTCATCGAACCAGGAAACCTCCAACTAGGTTGCAGGTTTATGTTACTTATGCCTCACGACATCCTATCACTGAATGCATCAGTTTTCGAGATTTCTCTGAATCTCATGCTACATTTCTCAGTGAAATTGATAAACACTATAAACCTAGGAGTTTCCAAGAAGCATCTCTTCTCCCACAATGGAATCAAGCCATGGCAGATGAGCTTCATGCACTGGAAGAAAACAACACTTGGAGCTTAGTTCAACTACCACCAGGAAAGAGGGCTGTTGGAAGTCGTTGGATTTACAAGACAAAATTCAAGTCAGATGGTTCTGTTGAGAGACACAAAGCTAGACTTGTGGCTCGAGGTTTCACCTAAAGCTTTGGGGTAGATTATAAAGAAACATTTGCTCCTGTGGCCAAGATGAATTCAGTGAGAGTCTTACTCTCAGTAGCTATTAATTATGGATGGTCTTTCTATCAAATGGATGTGAAGAATGCCTTTCTTCAAGGAGAATTACTAGAAGAAGTTTACATGCAGCCTTCTCAAGGCTATAGTGATCTTAAAGGCAATGTGGTGCGTAAACTACACAAGGCAATATATGGATTGAAACAATCCCCAAGAGCTTGGTATGCCAAGCTCAGTTCAGTACTAGAGAAGGCTGGATTTGTTCGAAGTAATGCTGATTCCTAACTGTTTGTAAGAACTAGTACCAGTGGGAAGTTGGTGGTTCTCATCTATGTGGATGATCTAATCATCATAGGGGGTAGTACTGTTGAAATTGAGGCACTAAAATGTTCTCTACATCAAACATTTGCTATCAAAGATCTGGGGCGACTCAAGTATTTTTTGGGCATTGAAATGGCAACCTCTTCAAAAGGGCTGTTCCTACATCAACGCAAATATGTTGTAGATCTTCTTCACGAAGCCAACATGCTTGACTGCAAACCTGCCATCACTCCCGTGGACTGTAAATTGAGACTCAACATTGAAGGTGAAGCTATGCATGATGTGAGTTATTATCAGCGGTTGGTAGGAAAACTTATTTACCTCACGATTACACGCCCATATATCACATATGCAGTGAGCTTAGCAAGTCAATTTATGCATTCTCCCACTGCTGATCACCTTCACATTGTCAAGAGAATTCTACATTATCTTAAAGGTTCAATAGGGCAAGGCATCATCATGCGCAACCATAAGTCGACTGACATTAGTGGCTACACGGATGCAGACTGGGCAAGGAACACACTTGATAGAAAATCTACCACAGGATATTGTACATTTGTGGGTGGCAATCTTGTCACTTGGAAGAGCAAGAAGAAACAGGTTATTGCTTGCTCCAGCGATGAGGCTGAATATTGAGCCATAGCAGCCACTGCATGTGAACTTATTTGGCTGAAAGGGCTCATTTCTGACTTAGGGTTTTCCACTTCTTCTCCAATGTCCCTTATGTGCGATAATCAAGCAGCAATGCACATTGCTGCTAACCTGATGTTTCATGAAAGAACAAAACATATAGAAGTGGACTGTCATTTTATTCGAGCTCAAGTTCAAACTCAAGTCATACTGACCGTCTTCACAAGAAGCCATGATCAACTGGCAGATCTCTTCACCAAGGCTCTGGCATCGTCTCCGTTTCATCGTTTTTTGGGCAAGCTTGGCTCAATTAACCTTCTTGATTTAGCTTGAGGGGGAGTGTTGAAGGAATGAAGTGTGTCCTAATGGGTTTAGGGTTAGTGTGTCCCGATGGGTTTAGGGCTAGCCTCTAGGGTCAGCTAAGCTTAAGGCCATATTGTGTAAATCAGCTTTTCCTTTTTTTAAGGGAAGTGACTGATTAGTGTAAAGTAGATAAAGCTTTTCCTTAATCTAAGGAAGATGACTGATTGGGTGTGATATTGGCTGTGATAGACAACCTTCTTTTCTCTTTCCTGGTTAGTTGCTTGCTGCAACTAACTACCTGGACATCTCCTCCTCTCATCTCTCATATATACCTTGTCACTTGTACATTTGAATACATGAAAAATATATTGAAACTCAAAGCTAGAAAATCTACAAAGATGAATCGCGAAGAATTAAAGATTTCAATACACGCTCTGCATCTTGTATCTTTCAGTTTTGCATGTGCACATTACAGTGCAAGGTGATTCATGTCCCAAAGTTCCAAAACACAAACTGAAAAAAGGATCAAACTTATAAAACAAGTTGCATAAAATTCCAATTTGAAAAGGTTTTAGAACGAGAGGCAAAGGGTTGTAGGTTGATGGGCTCAACTAGGCAGCACGCCAGGTAAAGGCATTTTCATCTGCAGGATCACAACCAGTAGAATATCCATTTTGTGATTTGCTACCCACTCATAACGAGCGGTTATCTTACTAACTCGAGTAGCTGATTAATATGACTATCACACACCAATTTAATGGTCTATTTTGCTACAAACGCACGTTATGCCCTTTCACTCTTATATCAGTTTAATACTTTTTGAAATACAATTTGCATCACTTTACCCTATGAAACAAAGTCTAAAGTTTGAAGGGCATTGCTAAATTCAAAATTTTTTCTTATTATAAAAAGTGAAATAAATAAAGCCTTTAAAACAACCTGCAACAAAAAGCAATTTTAACATTCCAAAGTTGCGTTGTGCTCTCCTTTGTCCTCAGATGGAAAATTATGATGCCAAAACTCAAACTTGAAAGTTTTCCGGGGGTGATGAGCAAAAAACTAGTTGTAGGAGTCGTCAAGCCAGGCAGCACGCTAGGTAAAGACATCATCATCTGTGAGATCTGGGCAGCCAGAGGCTGTTATCCTAAGGCATATTCCGGATTGAATGTCTTTGTGGGTTTTGCTACCCACCTTTTGAGAGTGGGGTGTGTAGACATGTAAATTTCGTTGCATGCAAATGATGCATCATAAAGCTTCACGTGGCATATGACTCATCACAAATAGACAAGTCATCAATGACATGTGGCACAAATCAAGCAAAGGAAGAATAAAACTTCCCCAAAACTCGGCAAAAGGGGGAAGGAATCCTTTAAAATCAACAAAGGGTCTAAATTTCTCCTAAAACCAGAAAGAAAGTTAAAGCATCTTCACAAAACAAGCAAGAATCGAAAAGTGCTCACAAAATAGGCAATGAGCCCTATAATTCGGCCAAGCAAGGGAAAGTGACTGAAATTAAGACATAAAACATGTCTAAATTCTCCCATGGACGAATCAAGACACAAATCAAAGCCAAATCCATCCAAAGGTAAGCTTTCAAAAGTCTATAAATACAAGGTCCTCAGACAAGCATAAGAGTCGACAATTTCTACATTCAAGGCCGGAATTCTCACATTGAGAAGAACCTCTGCCAAATCTTTGAAGACTAATACGCTGCCAAAGCTCTCTTCGAAGAACGTACAACCAAAGTTGAAGCTTTCTTTCGACCAAAGCCGAAGCATTTCCTTGAAGAATCAACAAGCACTTGTTCATGATCAAGTCGCCAAGACCCTTAAATCAACAAAATCCTACATCAACACTACTTTTGCCGCATCCCTAAACCTGAGGTGAAGACTCTCCACGCATCATTTCAAGCTTAAAACTTGAAGCAATCGCTCAATCGTTTGTTCGAGATCAAGTCATCCCGACTCTTGGATCAACAACCTACGCATCTACATCAAATTTGAAGACTGAATCAAAGGAAAGTTGTAAACAGAGATTGTACCCCTACAAATTCAAATCAATACAGATCTACTTTGTACACGTGTTCTCGTTTCATTCGTTACAGAATTTTCATGTTTACAAATTTGGCACGCCTGGTGGGACATCTCTGCCTCTCACCTCTATCTTCAAATCCATAAGAAACATGTGGCATCAAGAAATGATCAAGCTGTTCCCGCAATCAGCGCGAACAACAAGAACATCCTTGACACAAGTGGTGGCACTTTGGGCTTCATAACCTGAAGCAAGGCAAGAACTCTCTCTGCCATGCCTTCCACCCCTATATTAACTCTACCGAATGAGCAAGAGCACCCAAGGTACGAGCCCGTGATCACCCTGGCCTCGCTAAGAGCACCAAAGGAAGAAAGCCCGAGGAGGTACTTCGAGTCGTTGACTTCTGATGCCGACTCAAGCAGCAGCTCATATCATGTAGCCATTATGACTTCTAGTGCGACGTCCATCGATGAGCAGCTAGCCTAAATAAGAGAAGCAATCGCAAGGCTGACGAGGACCGTGGAGGAAAATGACTTGTAGATTGCTACACTCGTCAATCGTCTTGAGGAGCAACACGACGAGAAAGATGACCCAAAGGTTGATCCACAAAGGAAGAAACCAAAGAGAAAAATGAGCCTTTAGTGGAGAAAGCTAAGGATAAGCTAGACATGGACCGAGTTGCAAACGCTTATGGGATCTCTCTCTATCCAACAACTGCAGTAGATGATCACAAACACGATCAAGGTGCAGTACAAATGAAGCTCACATGACTCCGTGCTGTACTCAAAGCCATACTCCAAGAAGATTGACGCCTTAAGGATGCCAATGGGTTATCAGTCGCCAAAATTCATGCAATTCGATGGAAAGGGCAATCCCAAACAACATATTGCCTATTTCATTGAAACCTGCAACAATGTTGGGATGGAGAGAGACTACCTCGTCAAGCAGTTCGTGCGCTCGCTAAAAGGTAATGTTTTTTACTGGTAAACCGACCTCGAGCCCGAGTCTATCAACAACTGGGACCAGCTTGAAAGGGAATTCCTCAACTGCTCCGTAAGCATGATGGAGCTGACAAGTACAAAGCAGTGGAAGGACAAACCTGTCGTCGCTACATCAATAGATGACGTCCATTAAGTCTGGATTGCAAAGATCGACTTTTTGAAACCTTCGTCATTAAGATGTGCGTTCAAGGTATACACTGGGGTTACATTACATCTTCCAAGGCATAAAATCGAGAACATTTGAGGAGCTGGCAACTCGTTCCCACGACATAGAGTTGAGTATCGCCAATCATGGGAAGAAATAGCCGATCACAGACTTCAAGAAGGATAAGGTGTTCACCCCAAAGGTAAACAAGACTGGGAAGAAGCCCGCCAAGGAAGTTTTTACCGTCAATACTCCCCCTATCAAGACCCCATCTGCGCCCGTCAAGATTTCCTCCAAGAACAAAGCAAAGGAGATAAAGAGAGGTGAGCCTTCTCGCACCCAAGACAGGTATAAAAACACCTTGAGGGAGCTGGAGCAGAAGATGTACCCATTTCCTTACTCTGACATGGCTACAATATTAGACGACTTGTTGGAAAAGAAGGTGATCGAGCTACTTGAATGCAAGCACCCCGAAGAGAGAAATCGCGTTAACCATCCTAGGTACTGCAAATACCATCGTATCGTAAGTCATCTTGTCCGTAAGTGCTTCGTCCTTAAGGAGCTCATCATGAAGCTAGAACAACAAGGGCAGATTGAGCTTGACCTTGAAGACACGGCCACAACATATACTACTACGACTGCATTTGGATCCTTCGATCCCGTGCCTTTTAAAGTGACGCATGACCACCCTCGTCCATGCTCAAGCCACACGGCACCTTCCGTACAGCTGGGGGCAAGCGAACAAATTGCACCTACCAACGATGAAGAAGGGTGGACACTGGTGACCTACAAGAAGACAAGGAAGCCAAGACCACAAGCCAGAAAGCCAAAGATGGAATAAGGGAGAAAGCACCACTACCGCAACAGTAAGAAGCCCAAAAGAAACGTAAGAGCTGCTAAGCTAACTTACGTTGGGGAACCTATGGAGCAAGAGCCACGCATTCCCGTCTCCTTGCATGAGTACTTCCTGAAAAACTTCTTCCAACAGTGCATTATCGCTGCCTGTAGCATGGTCGAAATAGAGATAGAAGAGCACTAAAAATGCAAAGTTATCGTTGTGGAGGAAGAGAAGACCTTCACGCCCAAAGAAAACCTGATGACATACTTTAGCATCGAGGGCTTGAAACTTTGACCACACGAATATGCCACATGCTGTGCCGCCCATGATGTAATCAACTTCACTGACGAAGACTTGCTGTTGGGATCAAAGCCTAACAACCGTCCTCTTTTCATCTCTGGTTACGTAAATGAGCACAAAGTCAACCGCATGCTTGTGGATGGTGGATCGGCCATAAACATCATGCCAAAGTCAACAATGACCACAATCGGCATCAAGGTGGATGAATTATCCCGAAGGAGGACAAAGAGCGATGGGCATGATCCGAGTGGAGATGACCATTGGCGAACTCAAATCAAGCATACTATTCCATGTGATTAATGCAAGAACTTCCTACAACTTGCTTTTATGAAGGCCTTGGATTCAAGAAAATGGAGTAGTTCTGTCCACCCTTCATCAATGCTTAAAGTTCTACCGAGAATAAGTGAAAGTTATACAAGGCGACACCAAGCCATTCACTGAAATTGAATCACACTTCATGGATGCCAAGTTCTACATGGAAAGACATGGTACCCGAAACTATTCCAAAAGAGATCAGATCCACAAGCAAAGCCGCACCCAGAAAGTAGGAGTGGTAAGTCATGCCCAAGGAGCAAAAATAGGAAGCCGTGCCATCTTCAAGCAAAGACGATTATGAGCCTACCAAACCCACAACAACCAAAGGCAGTGTGACGCCCTCAAAATGACCAAACACACAGGTCTTCCGATACATCCCAATGTCAAGAAGAAAGAATGGGCAATCCCCGTTCGAAACTGGAATAAGCAAAGTCGACACACAGCTATATAAGAATGATGTAAAGCTGCTTAAGACAAATGCAGTTTTACCTCTGACACAGCTAGGCGACGCTAAAGTTTCAAAACCACTGAAGGGTTTTGTAAAACCCCTGCCAAAGGGGGCGGAATCAAGCTTTCTTCCAACCAATAGGACCGAAGAAGGTTTCGACCCAAACGCCTACAAACTCATGTCAAAGGCTAGGTACGATTTTGCCACCTCTTCAAATCTTGGAAAGAAGAATGCAAACACCGCCACCGACAAAGAATGTGACCTTACTGAGACTCAAAAGAAGTTGAAGGAGCATGGTTACGGAGTTGACAATAACAAAGCTGGACTTGGCTTCACACCAAATACACCCGTGAAGATTTCAAGCAAAGTGAAAAATGTTAGCGCTCAACACATCAGCGTGAGCGTTGAACAAAATCAAGAGGAGCCTAAACCCACCCCTCGAACGTCATTTTTTGATAGGCTGAATCGTTCAAAACCCATAATTTCGGCACTTGATCGCATTGGTGGTCAAGATCGAACTTCCGTCTTCAAATGGCTCAACACGCCAACACCCTAAAGCTCTGTTTTCGAAAGGTTGTCAAAACCTAAGAAGCAAAGAAACATGGGTAGCTCTCCTCCATGACGGTCGACCTTGGAAAGACTTGAAGAAACCAAGAAGCCTTCTAGAAAAAAAGAAGACAACGCCAAAGGAACGCCAAAGGAAGAAAAGCTCGATGGTCTAGCAGAAAAAAATGACATTTAATGCTCGATTCCTTCAAGGATGAAACGCAAAGCAACCTTGGAAGTTGACACAAAATGACAACTGAAGTTAAAGAGGCGCACCATCATCCACACTGGCCAATCTTCACGCCAACAAGCCCAAGAGAACGACATTGAAGAGGAGGTCCAAGATGTCTGCTACATCACGATCCAAGAAGACAAAGAAGATGAAATCCCCGAGGAAGACGTCACTGCTGTGCCATCACAACTCGAGGATTGGGGCAAGCCACGGTCGATGATCTCAAGGAGCTCAACTTTGGCACAAACGAGGAGCCAAAACCTATCTTCATAAGCACACTACTAAGTGAGAGCGAGAACGAGAAGTACTACCAACTGTTATTGGAGTACAAAGACGTCTTTTCTTAGACATACAAGGAAATGCCCAGCCTTGACCCTACCATCGCTATGCATCGTCTTGTAGTCAAGCCTGGAACGTGATCAATAAAGTAAACTCAAAAACGCTATCGATCCGAGCTCATCCCACAAATTGAGGCCGAGATTGACAAGCTAATACCCTAAGTGGATCTCCAACATCGTCATTGTCCTTAAGAAATTGAGATAAATACGTGTTTGCATTGACTTGCGAGACCTCAACAATGTTTGCCCGAATGATGACTTTCCCTTTCCAATCATCGAAATCATGGTGGACGCGGCCACTGACCATGAAGCACTATCACTCATGGACGAGCTCTGCGAGAAATACAAATTCAAGCAGCACAAGTCTTCCATGAATCATGCTTTAGCTAACGGTCTTGCAGAGGCATTCAACAAAACGTTGTGCAACCTCTTGAAGAAGGTAACCGGCCGAACCAAGAAAGACTGGCACGAAAGAATAAGCGAAGCAATTTGGGCATATAGGACAACACATAGGACTCATACCCAAGCTACGCCTTATTCTCTCGTATATGGCATGAAAGTTATTCTGTCGCTCGAAAGTTAAATCCCCTCACTAAGGATAGCTATACACGAAGGCTTGACTGAAGAGGAAAATGCAAAGCTATGACTTCAAGAGTTGGAAGCACTCGACGAAATGAGGCTCGAAGCTGAACAACACTTGGGATGCTACCAAGCACAGCTATCCAAGGCATTCAACAAGAAGGTCCGCCTAAGGTCTTTCCAAACTGGAGATCTTGTCTTAGCATTACGAAGGCTTATCATCACAACTCATAAGACAAAAAGCAAGTTCACATCAAAGTGGGATGGACCTTACGTAGTACAAGAGGTCTACACCAACAGCGCCTACTTAATCATGGTGAAAAACGGCTTAAAGATTGGCCCTATCAAAGGCAGATTCTTGAAGTGCTACTACCCCTAAAACAAACAAGCAATGCTCCTCGCCTACACCACCCCAAAATGCACACATCAACAATGTTCCTTGTTCACACGAGCTTAAAAGGCGACACTCAATGCTCCTTGTTTGCACGAGCTTAAAAGGTGACACCTAATGCTCCTCACCTGCATGAGCCTAAATTGCACACGGCAACAATGCTCCTTATTCACGCGAGCTTAAAATGCATCACTCAATGCTCCTTGTTCGCATGAGCTTAAAAGGCGACACCCAACACTTCTGGCTCGCAAGAGCATAAACTGTGTACGACAAAATAGAAGTAAAAAAATAAAATCAAAAAAATAAAATCAAAATCATCATCAAAGTCACCATCATTCCTTTGAACTACGTCATGATTGATCCCTCCTCAACCGAGGGTACGTAGGCAACTTGAAACTTCAAAATTTCAAGTACAGTCACATTATCAACAAAAACACAAACACTTTGAAGAATAAAGAGCAAATTCAAGAATGTGAATACTTTATTTCTTTAAATGAGGAATTTGGCTACAAAGTCGTATTACAAAATGCGCAAAAAAAAAAACAAAGAAGGCTTAAAGTACAAAGAACGAAACACACTACTTGAAAGCTATGTCTCTATGGCGAAGCGCGCACCCAGTCGTTGAATGAAAGAAAGGAGACGAGAGGAGAAAAGAACGACGACGATCTTCAAGCAAGCCTTCCAAAGTCTTAAAAGTCTCCACATTGGTGGGTGACAAGATGGGCAACTCCATAGCCATACCTTGCTCTTGCTCTAGGCGTAAAATCCCCTCTTGATGCTGAGAAAGTATAGCTTCCTGCTCTGAGAGAACACCTTGAAGTTGTGATGCTTCAATTTCCAACTGCTCTTGCTTACTCGCCAACGCTTCTAGACGCCCCTGGACAGAAGCCAAAGAAGTCCCTATGGCTTGATAACCTTCCGAAACGGCTTACTGCGAAGACCGAACCTGGGCAATTAATAAGTCGATTGCCGTAAGTTGCTAAGCTCTAACCTTTGGATTCAACTTCTTATAGGAAACAACATGGAAAGAAGAATACTTAGTTGAGGCTGCCATAAGTTCGGTAATCTTGACTTGTATGAGCAAGGAATCAAAGTTAAGGTTGTCAGAGCAGTGCAAGGTCCTCCAATGAGCACTTTGAAATCCTCTTCTCAATATGACTCTTGATATCCATGGCCGCGCGAAGGTTGATGTGATGGATGAGCTACTCAGTGCCACTAAGGTTTGGCCCTCTAAGAAAGATCTTGGAGCTAGCTGGCAAAGGTGTTAGATGCATGACGGGCTCTTGCATACCTTCTCCTACAATGACAAACTTGGGCAACTTGGCGGATTTGGAACAAGCTTTGCACCAGGCAGATCCCTAATCTTCTTATATGTAGGTAAATTGCCTCCAAATAACATCTTTGTAAATGAATAAACTCTCGCATTCGCCAAATCAAAAGAACAAGAAGGCCCAGCCTAAAGAAGATAAAGAAAGGTGTTAGAAACAAAAGCTAAACCAATGAAAGCAGAAGAAACCACAAGAAAGAAAGAAATACATACATCTTTCTCAAGTGACACATGACCATCAAATTGAGAAGGCCTAAACACTTTCTTTTTCTTATGACAGAAATTAACGCTGCTATCATCCAGAGCACCTTCATGCGGTCACTTATTCAAAACTTGTGGATGCTGCCACAAACAAGATCATCCTCGTGCGAATCAACTTCGTCACCCGTCTCTTTAGAAGCATCCAAATGTTGAGAAGACAAGCACGGGTGTTGAGGAGATAAAGTCGCAGGTCCATCTTGCAAATGAGCTGCACTCGCACAATCAAAAGGTGCCAGTTACGTAGGAACCGCATAATAACCCTCTCTCGGCACATCATTGCGTGAATGAGAAGAATTAGTGTCACTTGTCGTCCCCAAGTCTTCACGATGAACTTTTGACCACCAACCTACGTAGGCACGGGTCACTGGATTACTTTTGAACTCGTCCTTGGCCGGCAAGGTGACAAAAGCATTTGTGCATGAACGGGTACAAGACTCCCAATGCATGTACACGGCTTGCAAGGATTCTGGCTGTGTGTTTTCCTTCAGCTTGCCTGGCACATGTTGGACGAAACCAAATTGCCTGCTGAAATTGTGAGGGCTATACGGCTGAACAATATATCGGTCTCCTTCCCGCAAAGAAACATACCCAGAGCAAAGACTTGTAAGATAAGATAAGTCTGAGCAACGAAGGTGCGAATCATCTATGAGGCCTCACCATGCCGAGCCAACCCTTGCTAGATGGTCCATTCTCACTTTCATAGCTTCTAAAAAATGCATTCGCCTGCAAATCATCAAGGCTCTTTGCATAAAGCATGCCAGAATACTTCGTTATCAAATGCCCCGACTTGACTGAAGTTGACGAAGAAGGCTTCAACTTGTCTAAAGTTGACGAAGGAAAATGAGTGCCAAAGTACTCACCCAACCAACTGTACACATAGTGGTAGGGAAATACCGAAACAATACTCAAGTCATCGTAAATGTTGGCTAGAACCGGAATAGCAAGGCTAAAAAATTCACCTGTAGCCATCTTGCTAGGCCCTTTGAAGACTCCGGGATGGATAAAGTTGACGTCGTCTTTGGGGAAAACAAACTTACAAAGCCAATAAGCTAAGAAAGCTGCTAGGTAAGATTCTTCCATGTGCTCTGACACTACGCCAAGATCCTCAAACGCTTTCAACTCGGCAGGGGCACGACGCCTAGCTGCACCTGACAAGTCTGAGTCTCCCTTTGGCTTAATGGTCTTGTTGCAGCCATTTTTTTTTAAAGCTTCTTGTACTTCATGGCATCCCAATACCAAAATCAGATCCATGAAGAAATCTTCATGCCTGACTTACCATAAGCCTTCTGGGAAAGCTTATGATACGCCCAAAACAAATAGCGGCAACTCGCAGGCAATCCTCGGCTATTGCGATGAGAAAATTCCTCCAAGCTAGGAATAACCTCATCGTAAAACTTACCCTGGATCGGCAAGCCTCCTATCTTGTGGAGATACCAAAGTGAAATCGACATCTCCCTTGTGACGTGTGTAGTGTGTTGGTCACTGAACACCAATGCTCAAAGAACGCACGAAGGACGGAATAATGGTGATCATAACTAAACAAAGATGTGTACACGGCGTGATAAAGGCCCACGTTGGTAAGCACATCTTTAGATCGGCTCAAGACATCTTCAAGCCACTCCCAATAAAACTTAACAAAGATGGCCTCTCCAGTAGTAGACAAGATGCCAAGTCATAGCTCCGCTACTGATGTGATCACCAAGAAGCTCAAATGAAGCCAGTGAATTATCATAAACATGGTGCGAAGGATTCAAGACAAGAATCCTCGACGTACACGCCTTCTTCTTCATATTTGGTCTACCAAAATCTGCACCTCCCAAGATAATTCAAAAGACCACGACTTGATATGCATCGAGTTATCTTTTGCAAGAAGAACAAGCGTATTAGGGCGAGTCAACGGCGCACAAAGCTTCAACGTCGTTCCCCTATCTTGCGAATCGCTTTCCTTCGCAAAAATAGTGATGGTATTGCTTTTAAAGCACTTGAAAAATACCATGGCTACAACAAAACAAACAAGGCACTGCAACAAAACAAACAAGACAACATAAGCATAAAAAAGTGGGACGGCAAGAAGGAAATAAAAAAATTGTTTCGCTAAAGCAAAAGACATGCGAGACAAGCCTCGTGAGCGTTGAAGGATGACGATAACAAGGTCACAATGATGAAAAGAAATCAGCAACAAAGCTTGAGCAGCATAGCAAAGAGGGCATCTATAAGACACTCCTTCAAAGCACGCTACAATAGCAAAGAAAACCAAAATGCTATGCAATCGCACTACACAACCCCGCATCGATTACCCAAGCAGTTTCTTGCACTGCACGACAACGTCACCACCGAGGGAAAACTGTGACCAAAATGCACTACACAGCGTAACCTCGCTGCAGTCTTTTGCACGGCACCACGTAGTAAAAAGTGACGCACTGCAACAAGCTCCAAGCAAAAAGCCCATGACAGCAACAGCAGCAGCACACACGGCAAGCACAATGGCAGTGCACGACAAGAGTTTGTTGTGCCAAAAACACACACCCAATTGTCCTATAAATAAGTGTCAATTGCTTCCTAATGCTATAAGGGAAATACATACCAAATAGCAAAAGAAAAATCAAAAGAAGGAAGTACATTCCAACCAAAAGAAGGAATTTCAAGCAAAAGTGGCGAGGTAATTTTGGCCAAAGGAAAAAAAAAACATGTTGTTTTTACACCAAAAATCAGCAAGGAAAAGAAAAGGAAAAAAAAATAAGGAAAGGGCATTAAAATTTCCAAAACATCAAAGGAAAGTACCTTTCCTTGCCAAAATATAAAAGGGAATCCCTCCAAAAATTTAAATTTCCTTCAAGATCAAGTCTCTACGACCCTTGAAGAAAAAAAATATATTTCATTTCTTTCAAGATCAAGCCTCTATGGCCCTTGAAGAAATGTTTCGTCCAAGAAATACGCCTCAACGGCTCTTGACGAAATTCATCACTTCAATTCAAGACTAAGCCTCAACGGCCCTTGAAATGTTTCGTTCAAGAAATACGCCTCTACGGCCCTTGAAGAAGCAAACTAATTCAAGATCAAGTCTTGACGACCCTTGAGTTAGAACATTCACATTGCAAGACTTCAAAACACGTTTCCTACATGTGACAAGCACATGCCTACGACGCGCCTTGAAGTTGGGGCATTTGTAGACATGTAAATTTCGTTGCATGCAAATGATGCATCATAAAGCTCCATGTGGGCATATGACACATCACAAATAGACAAGTCATCAATGACATGTGGCACAAATCAAGCAAAGAAAGAATAAAACTTTCCCAAAACTCCGCAAAAGGAGGAAGGAATCCTTTAAAATCGGCAAAGGGTCTAAATTGCTCCTAAAACACGAAAGAAAGCTAAAGCATCTTCACAAAACAAGCAAGAATCAAAGATTGCTCACAAAATAGGCAACAAGCCCTATAATTCGGCCAAGCAAGGGAAAGTGGCTGAAATTAAGGCACAAAACATGCCTAAATTCTCCCATGGACGAATCAAGGCACAAATCAAAGCCAAATCCATCCAAAGGCAAGCTTTCAAAAGTCTATAAATAGAAGGTCCTCAGACAAGCATAAGGGTCGACAATTTCTACATTCAAGGCCGAAATTCTCACATTGAGAAGAACCTCTGCCAAATCTTTGAAGACTAATACTCTGCCAAAGCTCTCTTCGAAGAATGTACAACCAAAGCCTAAGCTTTCTTTCGACCAAAGCCGAAGCATTCCCTTGAAGAATCAACAAGCACTTGTGTCGATTCCTTCAAGACTTTGTTACAAGCTCAAAATTTGTAACGATGTTCTATTCAAGATCAAGTCGCCAAGACCTTTGAATCAACAAAATCCTACATCAACACTACCTTTGCCGCGGGCCCTAAACCTGAGGTGAAGACTATCCACGTATCGTTTCAAGCTCAAAACTTGAAGCAATCGATCAATCGTTCGTCCGAGATCAAGTCATCGCAATCCTTGGATCAACAACCTACGCATCTACATCAATTTTGAAGACTGAATCAAAGGAAAGTTGTAAACAGAGATTGTACCCCTACAAATTCAAATCAATACAAATCTACTTTGTACACGTGTTCTCGTTTCATTCATTACAGAATTTTCATGTTTACATGGTGCTTTACTAACTCGAGTAGTAGGCCTAAAGCATCATCTGCGAGCTGAATATCTTTGTGGGTTTGGCATATTCCAGGTTGAATATCGTTGTGGGCTTCAATCCATCAATCACTTTAATTCTTTCTTAGTTAGAAACTCACGCTACCAAGCTTGGCAAAAGTATTTTTCAGTGTAAAGCCTTATTAGCACTTGTGTGAAGCAAGTGTGTGAAGCACGTGTTTGCGGATGTGGAATTGCACTTATTGTACATGTTGATCTGTTCAACTCATCTTTTATTGTATTTGTAATTTTCGATGATAGATTTCACGCCAGGACAACTGGATTTAGCTTCCACCACTTACCCCACTTTCATTGCTTCTTGTGTTGTCTTTGTTCTCCAACTTTCCCTTAACCAAGTAATCACTAATCTCTAGTCTCACGCGTTCACGCACAGCAATGGTTAGTAAAAATTGTCTTACAAGTTACAACCATTCTCTTAAATAACAGTACAAAAATTTCAAAGGGTTGATCTAGTAGAAAGCGAGAGCAAATAGTTGGAGCTCCCAATTTGAATTCAAACTCCCACAAATGCATATCTCAGGGCTAGTGACTGTGCTTTTGTGTATCATTTGATCCTTGTGTAAAAATTATGATACTGCCTCATGGTTCATACAATACTAGGGCTGCATGGAAAAAGAAGTCAGTTTATCACCGTGAGATACCTCTTATAATTTTTTATTATCAATAAATTTTCTTCGTACTGTCGATGTTTCCCAAAAAAAAAAATGTCCCTTCCATCAAATTTTCGTGTCTCATTGGTAATACTATTTCATATAAAGTCGATTTATATTATAAAATGAAATTATACTTGTATCCTTTTGAACCACATAACATTGACTTGAATGACTTTCAATATTATTAATTGATTTTGAGGTTATTCACGTTTTGAGATCCACAACTAACTTTCAATGTCAAGTATCCCCAGATAAAAACACAACGTTATTCATGTGAGACGCTGATGTACTGTTTGATTGTATGAAATCGGGATAAGAAATCAAAAACCACTCTTGGAGAGAATCCTCGGGATAGTGTTAGAGAGATCAATATTTTTTTTAAATCAAATAATGTTTTACTAATAAAAAATAAACACGTTAATCGACACTTAATTAATAATCTAATTATTTACAACCACATTATTTGGTTTAAAAAATTTAATCTCTCCAACGTTATAATAATCCACGCAAAATAGAAATATCATCAAATAATTGACCATTGACGTTCTTGTTTGGAACATCTCCATCCACAAGCTTTTAATGGTACTGAAATTAATCATCAATCGACGACAAAAGGTTTGAGAACGACTGTCCACTGTAGTTGCAAGCAAGCACAGGAAAGCAGATGACATTTTTGGGAGGGACCACGTGGTCCACGTTGGATTCCCCTAAAGATCCCAAATTTCTGTTTCTTTTTTCCAACTTCCATTTGTGTTGTTTGAAGTTTCTGTTGCGTCTCTAATGTTTCCTTCTTTCTTCTGAAACCTCAAAACTCCCGAAAAACACTTGTGACTGTCACAGACATGGTTCTTCCGAGTAGTCAGCTGCACAGCTTGCAGCTCTGCGTTTTGCCTTCTCGGGTTCCCGTCTCCAACCGTTTTTCTTCCCCAAGAAGGTATTTAGAATTCCATTTCCTCGTCTTTTCAATTACCAAGCGAGTTTTTTTTTTTTTTTTTTTTTTTTTTTTTTAATGCCATTTTTTGGTTGTTTTATGGCATTGGCATTCATATGGGTTTTAAAGGGTTTATTTTGTTAATTGGTTAATGGATTAATTGTAGCAAACGTCCTTGAACTATAGTTCGAGTTGCATTTTCGTGTATGAGTCCGAAATCCGAATGTTAGGTTCTTTAGCGTCCGAATTTGGTCCGGGTTTGCACTCTTGGTCCTGAAAACCAATTCATTTGAACCCCATCACTTGGTACTGGTACTTGGTTGTTGTTAACTTTCAAGTTTCATGCTTTGTTTCTTGGTAGATTTTATATGTTCCTCTGATTCCTAAGTATTTGTGAACTGGTTAGTACTTGAAATTCTCAACTGTTGATTGTAATGCGAATTGAGAGATTTCGGGTGTTCAACTATTGGGTAGTGCCGAATTCTTTTGATACAAGTATGAACTTGTTGGAGTTTGAAGTTTGGTAGATAAAGGGGCTGGCTTGGTTGCCTAGGAGTTTAGTTTTTGTGTTAGTACCTGGATGGAGAGGAAGTGCAACAAGAAGACTCATTATTTTTTCGATTTGGGAGTAGGGCTTCAAGTAGAGGGATAATGTTGGCACCCCTCACCTGAGGAACCCAACCTAGCCTTAAGGAAGAACTTTCTCATCCGGCAGCAGGAATTGAACCTACAATGTTACCGGCTCTAATGGTGGAGAGAGTGATCAAAAGATGAGTACTTTCCGTGAGGACTTATCTGGATTCATTACGCCTTTTCTTTGCAGAGTGACATACTCGGTTACTGATATTCTAAATTCTTTAGCTCAAACTCCTGCATATCTTTGAGGAAATTGTCTGCTTAAACCACCTTATTATTTTAACTAGTACTAAATGCCTTTCTCATGCTGTTACCTATTTAAAAGTATGTGTTCCTCTTGTAGAGTAGGAGTTTGATGACAATAATGGTTTACTGATGAAAACGGTCAGTTAATGTCCGATGCCATATACATAAATTCTCCGGGTCGAGCTCTGTTTCATAAGCCCTTATCATCTGTTCGGTATTTACAGAACCAAGATGCACGGTTATCACATTTAAGTTTTGCAAGCAGCATATAGTGTTATGTATGAAAAAGCTTTCTGATTTCTATCTGAAGCATATTGTGATGAATACCATATTCTGTAACTGACGGAAATTGTAATATGGAGTACAGTTGTTGATGTCTGTATTTGTGCAACGTAGTTATGATACATACATTGGTGCAAATATTGATGCACAGTTATCCTGAGTTTTAGTGTAGACGAGCCATATGATGCTAACTTTGATATGATACTTAACAGGAAATTAATGCCATGCCACTTTTGGTGGATCAAATCTCCATCTTTACATGCATGTAGTTTCAACAGAGGTGAGAATATTGTTTGTATGCTTTATCATGTGTGAATGCATTGATATTCTGCTTTATATTTTGATCACTCACTAGGGATATCTTATATTTGTACATGTTTTACTTATGTTTATTCTTTTTACAGGAAAATGTGAGGCCAGTTCTCAAAGGGCAGAAAATAAGTTAGATTCCACTGTGTATAAAAATGTTGCAGATGATTCGAATGACAAACTCTTTAGTGCAGACCCAATTAATATTTCTCAGGTGAGAGCATTAGATAGAATTTTTTTTATTTATCTGTTCAATTTCTAACGAGAGCATTAGATGGATGAATCTGCATAAGATATTGTAATTGTTTTTTAATCAGAAAAAATAAGAACAAATCGGTTTTGCTGAATTAGAATTGATTAAAGCGGATAACAGCTTAAACCCCTTTCGAGGTTCCTCTATTTAGTGGATTCACCCGTTTACTCTCTGTTATCAACTATTTGTATCCATGATAACTTGAACAAACTCATTATATTCTGAATCTTTTAATTCCAGAAACCTGCTGGCTTCAGATCTTGCATTTGATTCATATCTTGGCGCTACTAGTATTTAGTAAATTTCTTGATGGAATTTGCTGTATATGCAGGTTCACCTGACTAAAGTCACGATGGGATTGGTGTCCTTATATTTCTCAATTAGACTGGTGCAGTCAAGTATTTTTAGTACTTTCATCAAGATTGTCCAAGCAAAACTTCCCTATATCATTCAAACTTTCGGGGCTGCCACCTTGCCCTTTGCCTGTGTTTCTAATTCTTTGAATAAACCCGTGCCTCTTCGGTTGGATGTGTCTTTTCCTTCGTTTCAAGATATTAGATGGTGCTTTGCACGGTTACTGTATCTATTTAACATCCAACTTGAGAAAAATGTTGCCACGTAAGTGAAGATTTTGGATATAGCATTGCAAAGTTACCATTCTTGTTTGGCTAAATTCTTTTGTAAATGTTTTTAGGTTCTTTCTGGTGCTCCTGGTAGCATGCTTCTCATTTGTTGTCATTGGTGGTTTCCTATTCTACAAGTTTAGGTAACCTATAATCCTTTCTAAGAGCAGGTCGAATTACTTTCTCTGGCATATTCTGCTTCATGTTGCTTTATGGTAGTTCATTATATAGCAATCTTTTTCTTGGTGTCTAGACTATTAGATTGATATACATTGATGGCCCATTTCATAACAGCTGAAGTTTTATAATATGGTATCACCATATCAGAGCTTTGGTAGCAGGAGGTCCTGGATGTGGAACCTTCAATCCGTTCCCCACTTTTTTGGTGCAGGGTCGGGTTTCAGCTATATTTTTCTTTCTGTTTGCCTGGCAACATGCAAAGCAAAGAACGGGTTTTGTGTGAGGGACGGTGTTAGATTGATATACATTGTTGACCAATTCCCAAACAGCTTAAGCATTTGGGGTCTAATCGTTGTCTATCACAAATGAATTGCTGAATGCAAATGGTTTTGTCTTTTCTATCCATCTTCTTCACAAGGATCTCAGCATCTTAGACCAACGATTATTTTATATTCTTACACTCCCCGTCAAATGCTGGCCTCTCTTCACCATTAAAGGCCAACATGTGGAATTCAACTTATATTGGTTACACTTGCATGATTTGACCAGGATTTCCTGCCTTGATGTCATGAGAAAGTTTGTTGTTATCACACTATTCCAAAAAACTTGAAGCTGTTATGATGTGGGCTGACAATTATTTGATATTGTAATGGTTCAGCAGTCTTATTAATGGTATTATTTTTAAATGAATTTATTCCTCATGCTTGTTTACAATCTGGATGCATTTCAAATTACACAGGGGTAGTAAAGAGTCTTTGGAGGACTGCTTCTGGGAGGCTTGGGCATGTCTGTGTTCATCATCGACACATCTAAAAGTGTGATGTCGTTTTCTACTTTTATCATTTGGTTCATTCTATAAGCTTTCGCTCATTCTGTATTTTCTTAAATGATTGTAATTAACATGTATTGTACAATGTACACTGCAGCAAAGAACACGCATTGAACGTGTTATTGGTTTTGTTCTTACAATATGGGGCATACTATTCTACTCTCGTTTGTTGAGCACAATGACTGAACAGTTCAGGGTAAGTTTTTTAATCATGGAACATTATTGTACCTCTAACTTATATGTAAACGGCATCCTTATGGCCATGAATTGCACAGAACAATATGTACAGGCTCAGAGAGGGCGCACAAATACAAGTTCTGGAGACTGATCATATAATTATTTGTGGAGTGAACAGTCATCTTCAGTTCATACTGAAGCAACTAAACAAGTATCACGAATTTGCTGTCCGCTTAGGTACTGCTACAGCTAGGTAATCTAATACTTGTACTCGGACAGAGGTTCTTATATCAGGATTGTGTGGTTAAATTACTGGCTTGTGTTGTTGTCTTGTTTATATGTTCACAGGAGGCAGAAAATTCTTCTTATGTCCGATCTCCCAAGAAAGCAGATGGACAAGCTCGCGGACAATTTAGCCAAAGATCTTATTCATATTGATATCCTTTCAAAGAGGTGCGACTATAAGAAATCATCTAAGTCATCTCCGTCTGATTTTGGAAGGCCTTGGTGCAATGAATATAAAAATTAACAAAGTAATAAATGATGTAATAGGTGATTGGATTTGATAATAAAAAATAGAGACTTTGTGTGCTTCTGATTCTTACATTGAGGCTCTACTCTTACAGTTGCAGCCTTAGTTTAACAAAATCATTTGAAAGAGCCGCTGCCAACAAGGCACGTGCAATAATTATACTGCCAACGAAGGGTGACCGGTGAGAACTTGATCAACTTTTACTTCTATGTGAGAGATCATCTTAGAGTATACAAGATTTTTGTTAAAGTTTCTTTGGAATTTCCTAGTATATTACAAATTTCTTCTCTCTTAAACGTGTTTTGACTTCACATCCTCATCTGTTTAGGTATGAAGTTGACACCGATGCTTTTTTGTCTGTTCTGGCTCTTCAACCTATTCCTAACATGGACTCTGTCCCCACAATTGTTGAGGTATATCACTAATCTCTGTGTCTTCGTACTAAACTTTATTACAAAGTGTGCTAAAACCATGTTAAATTTTCCCTCCCCAATGAATGCAGGTTTCAAGTTCCAATACGTGTGAGCTCTTAAAGTCGATCTCAGGGTTAAAAGTAGAGCCTGTAGAAAATGGTGCATCAAAATTATTTGTTCAATGTTCTCGTCAAAAGGGACTCATAAAGATCTACAGGCACTTGCTTAATTATCAAAGTATGGTACAAGTCTCTTTCGAAGAAATAACCAATTTTCTCGTGATGATGCTTATGAAATTCTATTTTTGAACCCTCAAAGTTAATTTTATGCATTACCAAAAGGACATGTGATTAATGACCAACAATCAGAAAGTTACAGATGAAATGTTATTGCTGTAATGATAATTTCTCCCATTTTATCAGTTGTGCAGTTATTTGTGGTAATAAATCGATACCTTGAGGCCCTACTATCTTTACAAATATCAGTTTGAAATCTTTAGGCAGTGACTAGAACTTAGACCTGTCAACCCAAGTCATGTGTTGTTCTTTTTACTACGGTGATTATTTCTACGTCATGTTGGTCATTAGGCAACTGGAATCATCTCTCCGATCATTTCTGAGATGCACACTAATTGATATCATTTCTGCTCAGTGCAGAAAATGTATTTAATCTTTGCAGTTTCCCAAGTCTAGCGGGGATCAAGTATAGGAGGTTACGACATGGGTTTCAAGAGGTAACACCATCTGCCAAATGTAATTCTGCTAGTGAAGAACTTATTGCGGTTGACTGATTTGGAATTTTTCTCTGACTGGATATCCCTTTCAGGCAGTTGTTTGTGGGCTTTATAGGAACGGGAAGATAGACTTCCACCCCAATGACAGTGAAATCTTGCAGGAAACTGACAAAGTATGAGAAGTTCTGGACTTAATTTACATTTTTAATTCAAACTAAAACAAGCACCAGTAACTTTGAGATTTCTTTTGACTTGTGAAAAATGGAATCATAAACACAATGTTTGTTAAAGTTTTGTTTTGTAAATTTCTCTACACACTGATGGTTGATTAGATTGTTTACTTTCGCAGTTCCTGTTTTTATTTATTATGAGCAGACAATTAGACAAAAGTGCAGTAAAATTTGATATTGCAAAATAGAAGAAATAAACTAAGATGATCATGGAAACCTGAGCGATTCACTCTGTGACTGCTTCATTTGCTTTGGTATTTGCTTTATGTTGTTTTTCTGGCTGAATGGATCGTGATTAACCATCATTTTTATTTATGAGCTCCTAACATTGTGCACTTTCGTCGTGTAGGTATTATTCATTGCACCTGTTAATGGGAGTAAGACACCAGATGTTACTTATTCGAATGTTGTCAAAGAAATAGGCGCTGATCAAAGTTTGGATGATCTAGAAACAAACGGTGGTACTCACCCGCTTTCCTTGCAACTGGCGAAAACACGACTTGAGAACATTGTCAGGCGGCCCAAGAAACCAGGCTCTAAGGTGCAACTTTACTAAGACATAATTGCTTGAAGGCCACCAGGGCTTGATAGATTTGGTCTCCAACTCTGAATAAATTTGTTCTTATTAATGCAGGCCTCAGACCATAATCTGGGACCAAAAGAATTTATACTTCTGCTTGGATGGCGCCCCGACATCGTAGAGATGATTGAAGAATATGACAATTATCTTGGACCTGGCAGTGTCGTGGTATGTTCTAATTCGCTTGGAACTCTTTGTGGATCCTATACTCAGCAATTTCCCTGAACTGTAAAACAATGTTCTAATTAGTAAAGGTATATTGTTAATTACGCAAGTGCATGTGTGATGGAATAGTGGAGAGGTAGTTATATTAAATGGATGCAAGGTACTCCAAAGTAACAGAAGGCGATGAAAATTGCTAATATATCAATTGCCCTGATCTGTAAAGCATTAGTAAACCTACATTGTTACTTACGCAAGTACATGTGTGATAAAATCGTGAAGAGGTAGTTATATTAAGTGGCTGCAATGTACTCCAAAGTAATGCGAAGGCACCAAAATCGCCAACAAATCAATTGGGATGTTGTTGTAATTTTCTTCACCTTGAGGAAGCATGATAGAGACTATAAGCAATACTAGAGTTTTTTGTCTTCACAACCAGGAATCGTTGTTTTATATATGCCGGAAATTTGAGACTTGATTAAACATAATTGTCAATTTATCACTTAAACTAAGTTTCTAGATATAACATGCATTGGTGACTCTCAATTTATCTTTATGCGTGCAGGAAATTCTGTCAGATGTACCGTTAGAGGACAGAACGAGGACAAGACAAGTTTCTGAACACGGAAAACTCAAACACATCAAGGTTTCTCATTGGGTACTGCCTCACTCTTTCAACCTAGAGAGTAGAACCTTCTGGTGTCATTATGGATTTTTTTTCTTTCTCGATACTAGTTTTCTATGGAAGTCTCCTTTTTTGCCCTTCTAAACTTCCATTTTTTTCAATGTGCTGCAGATTGGAAATCCATTGAACTATGAAACCTTACAAGATACCATAGAGCATATCCATAATTCATTGAAGAATGAAGATGTTCCCTTGTCGGTGGTTGTAATATCCGATAGAGAATGGCTTCTCGGAGGTGAACACACTTGAATTCCCCCCTCCCTTCTCTTTTCTTGGTTTTATGATGTTTCAATTAGCTTTTGGTTGCATTGCGTTAAAGTACCCTCTCTTCAGATCCAACCAGGGCAGACAAGCAATCTGCGTATTCTCTTCTTCTTGCCGAAAATATTTGCAACAAACTTGGTGTAAAGGTAGGTCAAGTTCATTTAAACATCAGTACCTCATTTCCAATTTTGTAAAATTTCGAACTCTGAGTTTAATTAATTAAATAGTTTTCACAATAACTTAGTCATAATTGTCACCTAGAGCAGACAAAGGAAGTAACAAGGTGGTGTACTGCAGGTACAGAATC
Organism: Cotoneaster glaucophyllus; assembly: GCA_036320875.1. Classification (NCBI taxonomy): domain Eukaryota; kingdom Viridiplantae; phylum Streptophyta; class Magnoliopsida; order Rosales; family Rosaceae; genus Cotoneaster; species Cotoneaster glaucophyllus. The sequence goes on along the minus strand of CM070069.1, from coordinate 18,090,063 downwards.
TTGTTGCAGAGATCGTGGACTCGAATTTGGGAAAACAAGTACGATGCAGCAGACTTTTCTCAATGAATATGATTTTTCTATCAAATATTTTTCCATATTAACGTTATTAATTATCATACACCCCAAAATCACTGCAGATCATGAGAATTAAGCCGTCCCTGACTTACATTGCCGCAGAGGAAGTAATGAGCCTCGTAACAGCCCAAGGTATTGAATCATTGTACTAGACTTAGTTCTCACCACTATATAATGGTCAAATTCCAAAATAACAAGTCATTATTTGACTGTGCATATCAGTTGCTGAGAACAGTGAACTAAATGAAGTGTGGAAAGACATTCTTAACGCCGAGGGTGATGAAATATACGTAAAGGTAAGCGCCTTGAATCCTGAATTTTAATATGCTATGATTTTGATCCCGGTTGGACGTTGTCTTTTTTATATTTTCAGCTACAGGATTTGGATTGGATATCCGTTAAAACCGTATATTTAAACTTTGCCTGTTTTTGTTCCGACAGGATATCAACCTCTATATTAAAGATGGAGAGAACCCTTCATTCTTTGAACTTTCTGAAAGAGCACAACTGCGGAAAGAAGTGGCGATAGGTTATGTGAAAAACAACAAGAAGGTAAAAACATCTTGATTTGATTCGGCTCTGAAATTGGTTTAGACATCTCATTCATATCTTATGTCACGGTGCAGGTTATCAATCCAGTTCCCAAGTCCGAACCCCTCTCCCTTGAGTTGACAGATTCATTGATAGTTATCTCTGAACTCGAAGGAGAACAACCTATCGTTCTGTAGACTCTACATTTGGTCGCCCATTCCATTGTTTTCGTTGCTGTATATGATTTCAAGTTGAAACGATCACCCAAATTTTGGTCGTGAAAGTCTGAATCCCATGCTAAATAGAAGAACTCATGTTTTGGCAGTGAAAATGTTCTCCGAGCTTGTACCATAGAACCGGCATTAGCACTCATGTTTTGCAGTATTAGCTTCTTTTCTTATGTGACACTGTAACATTGATGCAGGCAACACACATTCATGGAAATTTGTCCAATAAAGGAAATCTGGAGGTTGAGTATTCACCCCCTCCTAGAATATTGGATTAACAATAACAAGCATTGTTTGCCATGTTACTATACCTTGATATTGTCTTTAGAATAATGCTAGGTGCATCAAATTTGTGCATTGAATTTGTACACATCAAATAATGCGACACCAATCATATTTATACTTTAATTCAAGTTGGGAATTTGATTAATAATTGTAATAAAAATTTAGGAAATACCCCAAAATGGGACATTTTCTTAATCTTGGGACATAAATAGGATTTTTTGAATATGCATGCGCCATGCAGTCCCTAGACATAAATAGGATTTTTCTACACCTTCAAATTATCTAATTGCCCTCGTATATAAATGAGTTATTTCCTCCCATTTTTTTATCTCTCTCTCTCTACTCTCTCTCTCTCTATCAAAGAACCCCAACGAGCTCACCTTTTAACAACCCACCTTACCGGCGGCAACCCTTCTCTCTCTCACCAATAGTCATCATTTCACCAGTCCCCTCTCTCCTCTGTTTTCGAACAGGTGATCCAAGATTCAGATCACATCTAACTTTTGGGTGGCAATACAATTCTCAACTCACAATCCCAAAAGCTTGGTGTGTAACGGATAATAATTCATCTACCAAAGCTCTCATAAAGGTCGCATGTGGGATTAGATGAATCAACATGAGCCAAAGCCCAGTACGAGTGATGCGGGTTTCTTTACAATATTTGGGGAATAATTTTTTTAATTTTTTAAAGGTTTGTTTATGGGTTTTGATTTCAAAGTCCAATATTTATGAGTATTAATTTCTGGGTTCGTATGTTGGGTTTCTTGGCTTTACCTATATTTTGTGAGTTCATGAGTTCTATGGCTGGGGTCAAATATTTATTGGCTTTGGCTTCAATTTTTTCAGAAAACTATACACTGTATGCACACGAGATGCATAAAGGAGGTCAAATTTGGGTTTGTGTTCAATTATTGTAGTCTAATTTTGACATAACGCAATTAACGACACAATCACACGCCCTATACGATCCGAACCTACGAGATCGGGTTTTGGAGACTTAAGCATCCTTTGTTCATGCTTTGTGTTGTGCATCTTTTCATTTAAGAAAGCAAACATTGTTAATGTTACCAAAAACTTCTCCCTTTTCCATTTACTAACAAAAAGTACATGAGAACTAAATTTGAAGAAAACTAAAGGAAAAGAAACAAACCTAGTCCCTATTAAAACCATTTAACATATCACAAAAAAAGTTCATTTGTTGATGCCATCTACACGAATTGCAGCTATTGAATTTGTCATGGCTAGTGGCGGAGCCAGGAATCTTACCACAAGGGGTCTTAGTGTAAAAGTCCAAATAAAAATTTAGGATGGAAAAACATTGTTAAAATTTGTTGCCAGTGAGCACATGCAACATTAGTTATTTCTCCGAAGTGGACAAATTCTTCCCTGAGTGCTAGAAAACTATCTGTTCAGACACAACAATCGGCACAAAATGGCTAAAAAAATGAACCTGCTGGAAATGGCCAACATGTGTTGTGTTCTCCACAAGATGAGCTGCCTTTCCAAAGAAAGTGTGAACTCCTGTTGCAATAACAACCCCTTCAATCTCTCCCTGCTTGCATGTTGATTCCGAGTAAACTCCATCACCAGGATTTTTGGTCACAGGAAGCGATTCTCCCGTAAGAGCAGACTACATGTGACCAAGAGAATACAATTCAAGAAAGGTATAATTCAGAAACACTGATACATATACGAGATCACGTTTTAATGATTTACCTGATCAATCTTTAAAGGATCTCCTTCAAGAAGACGGGCATCAGCAGGAACGATATCACCAAGTTTGATGCTAATTATGTCTCCAGGAACCAATACAGCAGCATCTTCTTCCGCCCATTTTCCATTGCGCAAGACCTGGTAAACATTCAGAAGGCTAGTTCATTCTCCGAAGTATATTCACCATTCAGCAATCCCAATCTATCTTACGCAATATTAGTCATTGACCAATACAAATTAAGGAAATGTAGGCAAGAGCTTCGACAAGAAATAAAAGAAGAAAGAGAAGGCCAGGCTGCAACGATAACTTATTGAAAATAAATCTGTGAACTTTGAAGGGAAAAACCCTTGCTTTTGGGGCCAAACCAGCCATAAGAGCAGCTGCCGCATTGCCTGCATTGTTTTCTTCTATAAAACTGATGGTAGAATTGATAACGAGGAGGACAAGGATGCCAACAAAATCATGATAATCTGCTGGTTGTGACTGCATAAATTAAGGTTATGTCAACATCTGGAATCTGTAGAATTCATTGCAATTTAAAGAAGATCATCACAATGGTTTTTCTTTTCGCAGATTTAATTATATTAGAGAAACATTAATGTGAATTAAACATTTTGAGAGTAAGCAAACAATGTTAAAGCAAGGATAGTTTTCAACAAAACTGAAGTGTCATAGATTTTCTTATTCAATTATCGTCCATATGATTCGAAGTTAGGGGAAAAATTAAAAGGAGTTGAGTCATATTATAGGCTTACCCCTCCTTGTGTAAAAGCAACGGCTATGATAGCTGCAGCTTCCATGACCCAGGACAGACGATTCCACATAAATCCCAAAAACTTCAAGATTTTACTTTCCTATGGATGAGTAGAAAATCAAAACAATTAATCGAGGAGTGACGACGTCGTTTTGCCCAGGTTGTTTTAAAAAAAAAACCTCGCGCGCGCGCCAGCGCCAGGCAGCGAACTCTTTCTTCTTCTTTCAGACATTTCGTCGACCACGTGGTGTGCAGCTCCAAGAGGTCGCACCAGCAGCTCCAAGGGACCTCTAAGGTTATTTCCATTGCTTCCAAGAGGTCGTGCGACCCCATTGACCCCACTGTGGCTCCGCCTCTGGTCATGGCACCAAAAATCCCAATAGGGTTAGACTGTGAAAGGACCTTGTGCACTTCCACAATCGCTGCATGCTTTGGCAGCAGCATTGTCCTCATGAAGTTTTATTATTCTACTTCTAACTTCCCTGTCCACCCGAATTGACCAAAAAAACCGCCGAGCTCTTTCTCTACACTCCATTACGCTCACCAATTTCTGACGGTTGAGATAATGCAGAAGGTTAAGGCCTATCTCTTTTTCACCCCCCCCAGTGGTACACCAAGATTGCATCGTATACGTATGTTGATGCTTGATGACCCTTGGAGATCGCCGTCTATAGAGACTCAATTTTGAGTTCAGAATTATCGTATCAGAAGTACCATTACATCCCTTGGGTGTATAGGTCCTCAGGATTGTTGCACTCCCTGCACCGTTCCAAGAACTTGTACACTTCTTCATGTCTCCTCCATGAAGTCAGTGAGTCGACCCTTTCAAATATGTGAATGCTGATGTGTTCGAAGATGCGGTCATGTTGGGCGAATTGGTTGAACTTCTTACACACCATTTTTGCTGAATATAAGGAACAAAAGAAGCAGGAAGCAACCTTGGTGAGTATTTCCATAAGAAACTTGTCCGAAAGAGATTGTATGAAAGTTGGGGTCGTTGTGCCTTTCTTCATCGCTCTGCCTTTCTTCATTGTTCTGCAACTAGATGAGGTGGTTTGTGCTTGGACAAGCATGAATAAATACACTACCTCTGATGCAACCCAAAAGTCATTCATGCACAATTTCGTAATTAATTATCATAATTTCCTAAGGGAACTGTTACTAGCACTCCAAAAATCTCATTCTAAACTCTTCACAAGTGTATTTTTCTTTCTAATTATAGAAAATTGGGAGTGCGAAATGAGATTTTTGGAGTGCTAATAACAATTCCCTTGCCTAATTATGCCTACTTTTTCAAGCTTCTTGTTTATGTATGCATAATAACCTACTAGATGAGGTGGTTGAGACTTTACAACCTAACCAGGAATGCACAATAACCAACCGTCATCACTCTTAATTTAGATAACCCTCGAGAACCTAGCCACACACCAAACCTATGGGACCTGTCATTGACTATTATTTGTACATTTTGGGTTCGTTTAGGGGACATGAAGATGTTATGTGCATATACTGTGCATTTCATGTGCACTACATGTGCATGTGCATATACTGTGCATTTTCTTTGCTTCTCAGTCATTCATGCACAATATCCAAAAAAAATAATAAAAAGATAGAAAAGCATTGATGAGTGGGAAAAAGTGGCGGCAAGATAGATCGATGACATGGTAATGATGACACCTTGGGCTAGTTTTTTGTAATTATGCCTAGTTTTTAAAGCTTGTTGTTTGTGTATTTGTACGAAGAAAATTTTAAAAGTATAAAGTCCATAGAATTACGAATTTAGTAGTACATGAAAGACTAAAGGAAAACAAAAGGCTGCGCTTGATTTTAAACGCTGGGATTACAACAAAATTAAACGAATAAAAAAACAAACTTAGTACCTATCTCTACCACATAATATATCACAAAATATATTCACTTCCTGATGCCATCTACAAGCATTACATGTAGGGAATTTTTCATGGTCACATGCATCCCAATGCGTTCGAAGTGTGACCGGATATTGTGGACTTCCACTGTTGCTGCAAGGTTTGATGGCAACGTTGTCATAGTGAAGTTTTAGGATTCAAGCCTTTACTTCCCTATGCATCTAAAAACCCGACATACACAGCCGAAATCTCTCTTGGCATTCCATTACACTCAACTATCCCGAGTTATGACAGTTAAGAGAATAGAGAAGTTTGAGCCCTACGTGCTTGGAATCCCACCCGTGGCACAACAAGATTAATCTGTACACGTACGTTGCTACTTGATGGCCCTCCGAGATTGCACTATTAAGCCGCTGAATTCTGACTTCTTCCTTTTTGTCTCGAAAGAAGTATCACATCCCCACCATGTAGAGGGCCTCGAGGTTGCAGCATTTGATGCAACGACTAATGAAGTTTGAGACTTTGTCAAACGCGCACCATGATCTAAGCGGGTTAACGGTCTCAAAGTCTATAATATTGATGTGGGTAAATGCGAGGATCATTGGCTATTTCCTTGAACTACTTCGATACCATCTTCTCCGAAAAGAGGTCCTTTAACGAGCGGGAAGCAACGATGATGAGAATTTTGAGAAGAACGTCGTCAAAAACAGATTGCATAGAGGAAGAGGTGGTGTAGCCTCTCTTCATCATTTTCAACTTCTGGTTTTTCTTGGGAGGGTATAAATTGAACTTATGGTTTTGTAATGAAACACAAACCCACAAGACAACTTAAATAGATGAAGAATAAGGGTCATTCAAACGTGCAACTTCCCATCACAAACGGGTCATTCAAACGGTGCAACTTCCCATGACAAAAAGTTAATTTCTTATGTACGTAATAATTCAAAAATAAAACCACCCAATATCATTACAAAGTAAATTAATCATAACCGCCCTCCATATACAACGCATGCGCATTATATCCACATACTATGCACACAAATTAAGACAACACACAAATTAAGACAACCCACATGGGCTGACTAACACCTTTCTCATGGTGGTTAGTTTCTGGCCATTGATCTGCCTATATCTCTATTGTAGCCGACAAGTGTCATAGGCACAAGTTGGCTGATGGAAATTTGATTTCCTTGGGTAGATTTGTTCCCTAGGGTTTTTGTTTTTGTTTTTGGGTTTAGAATTTATTTTAGAGTGAGGGAGTTGCTTTGAGACCTTTGAGCTTGCCTTTTCTCCATTTATGAAACCATAACTGCCAAACCTTCTTCATGCATTAAAAACCAGTCATTAGAAAGTAGGTTTGCATTGTTTTCATGGTCTTGCATTAAGTTTCAAATCCATATATTGACCTATTTTAGGATTCTCATCAGTTTCTTCCTTCAAATGTTTGACTGGAGAAACTGACTTGTCATTGAATCCAGATTTTACATAACCATCATCGTCATATCATTTGCATTGGTTGTGTTGGTTCTCGGTGCCACAAGGTAATGAGCTTAGGAGGAGTTGCCACTTTGTGAAGACTGTATGAGTTAATCTCGTGTAAGGCAAGGTTGCACAAAGGTAAAACTGCTCCATAGATAGGGTTCTAGGAATTGTGCTTTGTGTGGATCTTTGTATAAACCTTTGTTTACACTAGTGGATTGGATTTAGTGGTGAGTCCCCAGTTTTTTAACCCAGAGGTGGGTTTTTCCAGCAAAAACTCCTTGTGTTGATTATTGTTATTCTTGCTCACATATCTTGTTAATTTGCATGTTACACATTGACTCGGGTTGCAAATAGATGTGTGTCTTCAACTAAGTTTAACAAAGTTTAAATGTACACTAAACTAGACCTTTGTTAACTAGAGTTAAGTTAGTAAACCAATTATAGTTGTTTATTCTCGGTTGTGGTAAATTAACAAATCTAGTCTTAGTTGATTGGTGACGCTGACTAGTCAGTCAAGCATATATCAAATTTCAAATTGCAGGATATTTCGCCTGGTACCAATTTCAATAGGTATCAGAGCCTTGCTATAGATATACTTAGAGTAATCTATGGGGGTAACTGGTTTTGGATGGAATCTCACCAAGGATCTTGAACATTTTCCTGTCTCTTGCAATTCTCCTCCATACTTTATGGAACTAATTATGCTACATAGAGTGAAAAGTTTCAAATCATTTTGGAAGCTCAAGTCTTAGTTGTTGTTGACTATCTTACCCTGGAATGGAGGGCACCATCTAGAAATGTTAATGGTGAATCAGTGGTTAAGCCCAAGGGTGAATGCACTCAAGGAGAAATTACTTCTACCATGGCAAATATGAAAGCTATGAATGCTATTGTTTCTGCCATTTCATCTAATCAGTTTGCTCATGTTCGTTATTGCACAACTGCCAAGCAAACTTGGGACAAGCTCAGAATACTTCATGAAGGTGACAAACAAGTGAGAGATCTAAAGCTCTAGATGACCCTGTAATACCTTGGAAATTTAAATATATGAATATGTGAAGAAAAACGAAAGTAAATCAATTTATGGTTATGAAAATAGAATTAGAAAATTTTAAAGTTTTGTTTCCGAAAATCATCATAATTTACGTATTTAAATTATTGAGATTTTATGTTATTTTTGGGGAAATTATATTAATTCATTTAGGTTTAGTTTTAAATTAAACTAGTTATGAAGTTTGGGATTTGGAAGTTAATTATTTAAAATCCGTAGACCTTTTGGGGTCAAAATTTATATTTTTTGATAGAACTCGATCTCACGAGCGCGTAGGCGCAAACCGTTTGTGAAACGGAGTTATAACGAAGAAGTTATTAACGATAGAAGTTGTGGGTAAAATAGTCATTTTGGCATTAAGTGAGAAGATTCCAGAAAATCTGGAATCAAAAGAGAGTGCCACGTGTGTGGCTGTGATGGAGAGGGGAGGAGAGAAAAAGGAGAGAATCGGTGTTTTCCAGGGGGGGCGTTGGAGAGACTTCTTGGAGGGGAAGCAGCCTCCCGCTTGCTTGGTGAATCCTTCCGCTCCGGTGAGTTTCCGCTGAATGACTACCGTTTTATTCCTTTAAAAACCTGTGCATGCAACTTCACTCGAAGCTAATGCATTTACTGGATGCCAGAAAACTATATTTAAGTATGTGTATCTGTGTGCTTCGAAGGAAGGATGATATTTTATGATTGTAAAATCTGGAATGATTTGGTGGGTTATGAACTAATTAGGGAGTAATATAGCTTTTAATTGTTGCATGCAAGAATTGGGTATTAAGTAAAATGCACTTAACACCTAAAAAGCTTCCAACTTTATAAAAAAAGGGTTTTTGATCGGAGTACTTGTTTCTGTGATTGATCATAGATTTATGCCCTTTTTCTGAATTTCTTGAACTCATAGGAACGATTCTTTGTTTGGTTAACTAACGGCAAACGCAGTTTGATTGTTATGGCTATTTGCTTGTGGAATCGTAGTAAAAGATAATCTTCGTATTCGTGGGTTTAACTAAGAAATTGAGAATGTTGTTAATATACAGCATCCTTCTTGCAGAGGTCACTTATCGGGCTTGCATTCTCTTGAAGTTGGGACTTTAATGATTTTATCTAGGCCATCGTTTGGTTATTGCAATTCAATTCAGGTTTTGATTGTTTGCGTGTCTCAGTGTATGTGATTTTATTTGTTTCGGCCATCATTTTAATTGTGTGCGTCAAGTGCTAGATTCCGAGGAAATTACTGCTGCTGTAGTCAAACATGGTATCCCAACTTTTGAGATTTACCTGTGAAGCTTTAAAGATTATCTAAAAGTTTTTCTTTTTTTTCCAATTTGTTTTTGAACTACGATTGGCTTGATCCCTGTTTAGGGTACGTAGGCAGTCTAACGAGAAGTTAGATGCAGCCATAAAATAAGTGAGAAAATTAAATTGTTAAGTTAATTCATGCTTTTGACACTTGAGAAAATATGTTTAGTTTGTAAAGTTTCAAACTATTGATTTAGAGGAATACAATTAATGAAAAGAAATTTTTAGCGTGGGCCTATCCACGAAACTAACCCCCGAATATAAATATTTCGGGGCTGGGGGCGTGACAGACCCTTTCAAAATTTAAGGATTTGAGAATACTTCAGTCTGAGACTTTCTTGGTCTTCTATGAGAAAGTTAAAATGTTAACCAATGAAGCCTTGAGGTTAAGGAAGCCTATTTATGAAAAAATTGTTGTTCAAAAGATTTTGAGGTGCTTGCCCAAGAGATTCAAGCAAAGAAGGCTGCCATTCAAGAGTTTCAGGACCTAAACGAGACCAAGCTTAGAAAGTTAGTTGGGAAACTCCACCTATGAGATGGAACTTGACATGGATGAAAGTGACTCCAAGAAGAGAAAAGTGGCTCTTCAAAGTGGTGATGTGTGTAGACATGCCTCAGAAGATGATCTTACCCTATTCGTCACACAATTCAGAAAAAATTTTAAAAACAAAGGAAAAAATTCTAAATGGTTTAATGAGTCATCAAACAGTCGGGAGAAACAGACTACTGGAGTGAAGCACAAAGGGTTCACTATAAAAGGTAACAAAGGTTCGTCAAAGGGACTTGGTCCCTGTTTTGCATATGGGGGAAGTGGACACCATGTTGTTGAATGTGCTAACACCAAATTCCTTGGAAAAAAACACGAAAAAGCAATGATGGCTACTTGGAGTGATAGTGATGATCAAGATTTTGTCATGTCTGATAAATCGTCAAATGATGAAGAAAATATTGTTGCTTTTGTTGCTCCAATGCAGGAAGTGTGTCCAAGTGATGGTGATACTATACTAAATGACAGTAAGGAGATGACTTACGATGAATTATGCATTAATTATGATACTCTCTTTGACGAGACATGTACTACAAAAGTGAAGAAGATGAAGCTAACTAAGAAGATTGATGAGTTTCAAAAGAAAATAAGTTTCTTCGTCTAGTCAGATCTAAATTGAATGAAAAGATTGGTTATCTTGAGTTTCGTGTTGAGGAACTACATGAGAATAGGTCTAATGTCAGTGACAAAGATGAGAAATATGATATTATTGCTGGTCTTTGAGATCAGGTTCAAAGCTTGATGGTGTCTCATGAATACTTGATGAATTAAATTCATCTGTTGAAGGCAAATAATGTGTTGTATCATGAGGCTAACCAGAAACAACTTATTGAATTAAATGAGGCAAATGATAAAGTCTATCGAGCGAGAATCCTATCTCGTCCTAACCTACTTGAGGTGTGCTTTCCATGTAAATGTGTAAGATGTCCTTTCTTCTCATGTTAACTCATAAATGTTTAATAATAATATGTTGTAAAAAAAAAAAACAAAAAAAAGTTTTAGTTAGGGTTATATTAGGGCCACTTAATTTGATCCAATGGGCTTTCACCCACATCATGGTAGACTTGTATAAATATCCTTTTTTTTTCGTACAGACCCCATCCCATTCAGTGTGGGTTATAAACATGACGACCGAATATCTTTCTTATTTGCAGAACAAATGCAAGATTGAATGGATGCATAGTATATGCACAACCAATGCACAAAGAGCTGCTTCTACCATTTTTAAAAATACACACTTTAATCCAAATATACCATGGCATGCACATTACAGGCACACCTCATGCAAGGGAAACAAACATGTGGTGTTGGGGATATCAACAAGTTCCCTGCAAGTCCGTTGGTTTTGACCAAGCTTCCAACAATGCTTGCATTTTCGATGGACTATATCTTCTCCTTAGGACGGATACGTCGTTTCTTAGGTCTCCCGTCCAGTACCTTCCCTGTCGGAGGTAGGACTAACGTGCCTTCAGTTGCACGTTTTGCGTTTCATTGCAGAATGGGGAATACCTAGTATATGGAATCAAAATAGGTTGCCTCCCATGTTGTACGACTATAGTAGGTCGAAGCCAACTCGTAGAAATTGCAGTTTGCAAATAAGCAAGTTGCAATGGCGTGTTTGCAGGGCAATTGCTTAAGATCGATTTTCCAGCAAGTGCAAGTCTTGTTGCGTATATCGACCACGACTTCACCGTCTGCATGGTAAACATGAAACTCGGTGTCGCTTAGTTTATGGACACGCTTGTGACTTGCATCCTGTACCATTTTTCTTAATTTTTTTCTCACCGAGGTTGAGGCACAACGTGGTAGTGGTCATACGCGCTATATCCTACCTTTGACAACAGGCTTTTGCAACACCGTCCTATTGAAATTGATCAAGTAAAGTATCGGTAGCCCCCTCACAAAGCGCAACATCGGATTAATGCTCTTGGCAATGTTGGTGGTCATTACATTGTACCTCTTCCCATTCATTCGAGCCTGCGACGACTTCTCTACACCCACATGATTTAGGTACTTTGCTACCAAGTCTTTCACCTTGATGAAGTGTGTGTTGAACTTGGCACGAGAATATGATTTAGCTGCCTTGTGGTAGTGGTGGAAAAAGTTGTCCTTTTTGAGGCGAAACTTGGCCTTAATATTCCCTTTCAAGTGATACATGCATAAACCATGTTGAGCTGTTTTGAAAACCTTATTGACCACGTTTGTGGTGCTTGCATTGCAGTCCGAAATTATAACCAAATTCGGTACATCCCCAATCACTCCATGGAGTTGCTTGAAAAATAACTCCCAACAATTATCATTCTTTGTGTTACTTATGCTGAAAACCAAATGGTAGATGTTGCGGTTGCAGTCAAACGCTGGCGCGACTAAGAGGACACCTTTGTACTTTGACTTCAAGTGAAATGCATTAACCACAATTACTGGCCGCATCCATGACAAGAAACCCTTGACTGACGGACCAATTGTGAAGACGAAGTATCGAAAATGATGGTCTCCATAGGTTAGAATGGCTATCTTGCTGCCCAGATTTAGCCTCTCAAATACGACACATAAGAGGGAAGATTGGCATATGAGTCCTCAAGTGAATCGCATCTTGATGCCAATACCAGTCCTCTAGCCCGAGATGCTAACTTATAACTAATTGTAACCCCAAAAGTGGTTTTAACGTCGCGCACAACATCTTTGGCGTTGTACACTGTATCTAGATCATTGAACTTTTCCCTCATCATATGACCAATAAGCTGCGTGTTGACTTGTGGGTCACGGTTTTTCAATAAAGCCAAGTCACACAAGTGGGAGACTTCATCTTTGGCAATCCTAAACTTCTCAGTACATTTTTGGTATGCGAAAATCTTCCATGGACATTGGGCATCTATACACTTGACAATGAGACGCCCCTTCGAAAATGCATCAACCTTGTACTGAAAATTCTCTTTAATCGCTTCAATCGAAGCATTCTCAACAGATCTTACTTGTCGACGAAAATGTCACCCGTTTTTCAAATATGGTTGCCAATCCGCATTTTCTTCAACACCATAGCTTAGGCTTTTCACGTAAGCATAAGAATTGATGGTAGATTCATTCATGTCTTCTGCAACCGTACTTCTCTTGCCCTTCCAGTTTTCGACACGTACACCTCCATTTAGTTGTACCTCATTACTGTCAGCCATGGACATTACATTTTGAGTTGTAAAAGTGGTCACGGCTGTTGAATCAAATATGTACTGCCACGACTCAAAGTCCACCAGGGTAACCTGATATATTTTATCGCCATCTTCAAAAGGCACCTCCGTAGTATCCAAAACCCTTTATTTTCCAGCTAAAGTAGTCATTACTTCAAACGTTGCATCAGGCCATAGTGGGACCTTAGTGGGATATGGGTTGATACTACCCGAGATGTGGAGCATGGATACATATAGAGGTGTCACCCTCTTACCAATAACTGCCAAGCTATACAAAAAAAAAATATCACATGTCACTTTCGTCCCCAATGAACACAAGTTTGTTTGCATGGGACCTCATTGGAATTGAGTAGGCAAGAGTAATCATGTCAGTACCACAACACGTGATCTTCGAAACAATCTCAAAAAAATCCAGCAATTTTATAGATTTAGACATAACAACTCCTTTCTCTTCACCTCCTACGTACTCATTTTCCTTATCGGATGTAACACACCTCCCACTATGAATAATCATTACATGTACTTCCCTTTTGTTTTGTTCCACAAACCTGAAATTACACATAACATAGGTGCATCAGAACTAGTAACAATCTGATTGTGATATTAAAGTACAGACAAGCACACCATATGCACAATATATGCCCAACCTATGCACAGAATATGCTCAACATATACACACCATATGCACACCATGAAAAAAATGGTCAAATTCGTAGAATACGACACTTCAAACAGAAATTGGAACATACCCACCATATCCATAAATCATTGATATAGACACTTGAAAATAAACACCTTACTTTAGTACCCTCGAAAACTAAGGACAAATGTGCCTATCGAACCTTCAATAGCCCAAAGGGATATAATTTCAATTGGTAGAAGAATTTCTTGTGTTTTGGCAATGGAAGAACTTCTTCTGCTAACACATAAACAAGAGAGGGAAAAAAGGCAAGAACAAGGCAAACCTAGGAACAATGACCTATGGGCCTAGGGATTATCTTAACCATCTCACCTTTATGTCTCGTCGCCTTTATTGCCAACTTGGGTTCCCTCCAAAACCGAAAAATCATGTACAAAGAAAGGGAAACCTGCAAAGGGTCCCTCAATAATAATAATATATTATAAAGGTAATGGGTTTTGTTTGGGTACTTAGTGATATGTTACCTTGTATATAAGGTAAAGAAGGGGAAGACTTTTTTCTTCTCACAAATTGGAAGCAACATTGAAGTTGGGACAAAAAAGCACTGCTACGGATTCCTACAGCTTTTGATCCACATCATACTGAAAAGGTATTCCACTTCTCAGATAGCCAAAACAATTCACAACACATAATGTCCATGTGGAGACATGAAATTGAGGGTTTTAACGCCAAGTTAAAACTGTGGTACAACCTCATTTTGCTAACTATTATATGGTGATAACAGTATTGTGGAATGTATTTGCTAACTATTATACGATAATAAACAATAAAGACTACGTGTGTTTGTTATTTGAGCCGCGTTCCATGTCCTAAAGTACCTTAACGTGAAGAGTATGAAATATGTAAATATGCACTATATACACTGTACGTACGACGTAGATGACATAAATATTATATCACTGTGCACACGTCATGCAAAGGATATGCACATGTCATGTACATACAGTGCATATGTCAAGCACATAAAATATATACTATATGCACATGACAAGAACATAAAATATACACTATATGCATAAACTGGAGACTGGGCAGCAAGTTACTTGTACCATTTATAAGACACCATTTACGCCATGCTATTCGTGTAGTGGATACAATAACACATAATCCACATGGATCACATATATCCAAAAGATTGCAATTTGCACATTACACAACTCACAATGTCAAATTCGTTAACCAAAATAATCATATCATATGAAATGACAGTAGTGTGTACTTTACAATTCACAAAGTCAAAGTATACGTGTAAACCAAAACATTGACATAAGGTTGCTGCAACAACCCCAATATGTCTGCCTCAACCATATAACAGAAGACGATGATGGATGGTTGGATATCGACAAACCCAATTGAGTAAACAACAACAACCACTTCGATAAATTTGTTGAAATCCACTCTTGGAAATGTAATATCATCAGTCCCAACAAGAAAAAAACTCAAATATTTGACTTTGAATCCTTAACAAGCTAGTCAATGATTGTCAATGTTTATATAGTTCTTGGAGGATATCATGAACCAACAAACTTCCCTATCGGTGATGGATTTCAGATCCCTAGACAGCAAAATACGTTGGTTAACACACGATTCGTATCTAAAACTAACACAATTCATGTAAAATAAACACATTCATACATAACAAATAACAAAAACATCTATCTGTTCAAAGTAAACCATCACGATGGACAACCGTATTCCTTACAAAGTATGAAAATGTTCACTTGCATTTCTTATGACAAACCCTCTTTAGACGGAGCTTCCTTTTTGTTAATCTCTTTACGTAGTACCAGCAACGAAAAATCATTTAGCGATGCCTTACTTAAGAGGTCATCAAGTTCTTTTTTTCAAACTTGCAAGTTATCACAATTAGCAGCAAAAACCATTTATCGATGCCTTACTCAGAAGATACAACATTTTATGGAAGATGGCAATCATATCCTTGCATATGTAAACAAAAGACTAACAATTCTAGTGTCGCACTAGCAATAACTACAATGTTTACTTTCACAGTTGGGAAAAAAAAAAACATCCAAATCATATGCCTACAAACTGTACAAGTAAGCAGAAACATACACAATAGAGGAAATTGCACGAGAATATCTTTCCCGCATGATTCGAAACTTGGGTTAACCACCAAGATTCCACAACTTTATTGTTGACATTCCCTTTTCTTACTTTCTTCATCCAACCTGTACACCTCAAGTAAGATAATTGTGCATTCCGTGTACAATTTCTTACATATTGTGCTAAGACTTCTAATTTAAACAAACACCAATTTGAGATCGAATTCACAAACATTTGCAAGTTCATAACAAAATTAACAAATATTAAGCATCAATTAAAACGCAAAACTCTAAGATTGAAACCCAAAAATTGAAATCCATAAATCTAAAATAACAAAACCCATAAACAAATAAAGATTTCCAGAACACATTTCGAGCCCTCTCTTCCCCATCCCTCTTTTGTTCGGCTTCCTTTCTCTGCAAATCCGAAAAACCTAATTGAACAAACAAGTAATTAGTTGCAGAAATGGAGACAATGATCGAGTTAGAGAGAAAGAGATGAGAGACAGATAGACGAACCTGATGACAATGGAAATATGGCTGCCGAAACTTCACTAGCCGGAAAAAATGGAACTTTCCGGCCAAAATGCAAAATTTGGTACAAAAATAATATCTTTAAGGATGGAACATTGATGCAAACAAGAAACCCTCACTTCGAAGGTTCACTCTCGACTTCCCTCTATTCGAAATCGAAGCTCAAAGATCTGAGCTCAACCTAGAAACCTAGAGCTCACAGAGCTCTTGACATTCCTCTCCAGCAAATGAGGACAATGATGAAATGAGCTGATGATTTTTAGTATTTATATGTGGACATTTTAGTAATTTGGGTTTTGTGCATGGCTTGTGCATGACTGGTTTGTCCTATTTTTGCCCCAAGATTAAGAAATTGTCCAATTTTGGGGTATTTCCCAATTATTTTGGCCTATTATTTATTAAATTGTGGATATTTTTGCCATTTTGGTCCTTATTTAACAAAGATTTTCCATGGAAGGACAAAAATAATTGAGAGTAGACAAACTCAGAACAAATTCTACCGCTTTTAAATTTTAGAGATCAAAATGAAATTATGTCAATTGCAAAAACTATTTTAGGTAAAAAACAAACTGTAACGGAATTAGGTCAAACGACGTGCGGAAAACTTTGTATATTTTTTTCATTTTTTTAAATAAGGAGAAAAACTCTCAACAAAACAAATTGCTGCTCGCTGTCTACTGTCCTTGTGTCTTGTAAGCCCCCCCCATAGCGATAATTTGGAGGGGGCAACGCCATGGCTCACGGTGGCTACAGCAAGCGGCGGGTGAACCCCGCCGGACGTCGGTCCAAGTCGGCCTTGGGCCCGGAGAAGAGGCCCAAGTCCGTCACCCTCAAAAACCAGATTCGCTCCATCGAGCGCATGCTCCGTAAGGTACTCCCTCACTCTTTCTTCCCAATCTCCACCACTTTCAGTTTTCCGTTTTTCCATTTCGATTTTGCTTCAGTTGGGGTGGATTTTAGGGTGAGGGTTTGTGTGGTTTGGGGGTTTCAGTCACCTTGAGTTCTTTGCTGGCCCCGTTGCGTGTATATATATAGAGAGAGGAAACTGTATTCTGAATTTCATAGGAATTTGAAGTAATTGAAAATTTTCTGACCCAATACCGCTTGGATTAGTATTCTGTCGATTTTGTAAGATTTTAAATTTGTAATAGGAAACTTTCTGGTTTTAGCTATTGATGAAGTGATAATCATTGTGAAATGTGGCCTAACACGACGATTATTGTTCTAAGAATCTACCAGCTGAAGTTAGGGAGGCTCAGGAAAAGAAGTTGGAAGGATTCAAGAAACAACAGGAGATTCATTCCCGTCTCGCTGTGGAACGCAAAATATTTATGCGTGACAGGAAGATAAAGTTTTTTGGTACGGATGAACTGATTTTGTTTGTTACTTTAGTTATTTTATAGGTGAATTCTTGTATGATGTGCGGCTTAATTGCATCAGTGGTTTGTGTTTTACTCGAATGGTGAAAAAAGCATGCGCTTTTTGTAGAGAGAAGAAAGATAGAGAGAAGAATAAGACGCCTGGAGAAACTCCAACGTGCTTCATCGGGTCAGGCACAAGATGCAGAGATTTCTGTGAACCTTTCGAAATTGAAAGAAGATCTTGAATATGTTAGGGTAAGTTATGTAATGGTCCTTGGTCTATTTCCTTTTATGTGGATGTGTGGATATGGCATTTGTAATTGGGAATTTGGTTTTTTTTTTTTCTGTCGTGAGAGTATCTTAAGCTGATATTGGACTTGAAATGTGAATTTCTACTTGATGTGCCTTACTAGAGAAGAGCCGAATGTTTTTTACTTTACTTGTTACAGACTTTTAATTGTTTCTTGAATTAAGATGGTACTTGAATCCAATAATGTTGAACTAAAAGGCTGATATTTTTTGGACCACCAGTTCTTTCCCAAGACCGAAAAGTATGTCTCTCTATTTACTGGAGGTGAAGATACAGATGTGATTGATAAGAGAAATAAGTTGCGAAAGCAGATTAAGGCCAATATAGTTGCTGCAGCAGCTAGCGGAAAGGATTTGGAAGGTATTTCTTTTATGCTTTACTTCCACTAGAAATTTTTCTATTAAGAGTTTTTCTTCATAAGATCAGGTCAAACATTCTCCATATAAGCAATAACTACCTGATGTTTGAGGGTGAAAACCTAACTTGGTACAGCCTTCTCTGAATGCTCATTAAAGGGTCAATACCGCTTTAAAAAGTGTAGGATAATACCTAGCAAAACGTCTAGTCTTCAGATAAAATTAACAGTACAGGTAAGAATGGCTGCAAGATAACCTATCAAACAAAATAGATGCTTTATGTTTTCCTGCCAAGCTAGATGCTTTATGTTTTCTCTCCAGGAGACATGTTTTACCTCTCTTTTCTTCTATTAATCGTCAATTATGAACATGATAGGGTTACAAATGATTGAACTATTTTATTACACTGATATGAATGCTGTCTATTCTTGGACTTCCTACAGAAACAGGGAGTGAGGATGATGGGCTTCTGGATATGAGCGAAGATGATTTCTTCCTAAATGGGAGTTCTAGTGATGAAGCAGATGCAGATGATGAATGGACAGATAAGAGTACAAAGTATTTTCCAACTTGTTCTGTTTGTAATTTATTGTTTTTTTAGCAGTAAAATTGATTCTTACACTAATAATTAAAATTGAGAGTGAGATGTCATAATTTGTTCTTGAGAACCTTTTTTTTTCGAGATAGGGTTATATGTTTGTTTTTGTTTTAATGGACTGTGTTGATATTCCCTCATTGATTGGTTAGTAGAACTTGCAGTGTAAGTTCTTGTTTATCCAAAAAAAAAAAAAAAAAAAACAGATTTATAAAAAAAAGTGGACGCACTCTGTGGAATAGAAAACTTATATTTGATTAGGTGATTGTTGAGGATTTCGATCATTATCACTTTCTCTTAACACAAGCCCACTGGTTGTATATTACTTGGCGAAGCTAAAAGTTAACAGGACCTATATGAATTAGTGTGTAATCTGTTGTTTTGTTTTCATGTACCTTGCCTATTTATTAAAAATATGGTCCGTTTTGATGGAAATTGCATCGAAATTCGCTATCTGTTTTGCAGGGAACAGGCGTCCAGTGCTTCAGGAAAAGCAACTTCTGGCATGTCCAGTGCTTCAGGAAAAGCAACTTCTGGCATGTCCAGTGATGAGAGAAATCAGGTTTCCCATCTGTTGACTATTATACTGCTGTGATTAAGTATATGTACTTATTGATTGTTTATATTTCTGTCTCCTCACCTGAATTTCTTAAATAGCGACAGATTTCTGCTAGAGCTTTGATGCCTCCTCCCCGGCCGTCCAGCAATTCTCGCCCAAGTTCTGTTCGTGCTCAGTCAAGGTTTGGTCCTTCATCAAGCAAAAATTCCTCAAAAAGCATTGCTGAAATGGCCACATCAAGCGATACATCAAATAGCAGAAGTGGAACTTCCTTCAATACATCAAATAGCAATACATCAAGTGGCAGAAGTGGAACTTCGTTCAAAGCTAAGGGATCCTCTAATTCAACTGCAGGTCAAAGTAGTCATTTGAGCTCCAACTCTGATGCTCATAAACCCCGTAGAAAGAGGAGGCCAAAGAAGAAAAAGCAGCAGGTTCGAGTTACTTATAATGTTAGATGTGTTAAAGTTTTGCATCTGTTCATGAGGTCTAGTATTTTCTTTTGGAAATTTGTTACAATGCTTTTAAAAGTCTGTCTAGTAATATATCTCCTTATATGAAGAAAAAAACATGGAAATTGCTAATGGTCTTGGTTTAACCTACGGCTACTTGGTTTTAGTACCTGTTTTCATTTTTTATAAGAATATGCACCTCTTTTCATGCTTCAGCTACAGAGCTCTTTGACAAGAGCGTACCTGTGCTTTATCTGACTCTGGGGTATAGGTATTGGCCCTGTTGGGTCAAGCACACATATATAGCACTTACTACCCACACGTTTCCATGGACCGTGGATGATAAATATATGCCATCAGTGCACAATTACCTGGGGATTTGGTGTTCTTGCACACACAGGGTCAAAATTGCCTGGTAGGATAGGAAGTGGCAGCATTCCTTTTCCTGTGATTTATGAAGTTCATATGCCATATTGGTATATGGGGCCACATTAGAAATCTCTCAAGGAGTTGATTTAGGTTGAATTGATGTGCGTCTGCGCTTAGATAGGCATAATAGCAGTGGCTGGGCATTTTTTAGCTAACTTCCAGAAGTTGGATGTATATCTCAGCCCGATTGATTTGAGCTAATTATTCAACTATGGGCCATTATTGTTTGTATAGTCTTCATTTATCATTAAATAACCATACTATGCTAAGTGGATTTCTTCAATGAGTAGAATCTTAAAAGTCCTACAAGGCTATCAGCTATGGGTTATGTTCAATATCGTGAGTTCTGTGCTTGCTTCTATTTATTTCAGAGCCGATTTTGTACTTGCTCTTCGTAGTGGTCAAAAGTCTGATTCATACTAGCATTTTTTTGTACAATTGATGTGATTTATCAATGATTTAATGCAGTTGGTAAATTCCTTTTCATAACTAGTTATATATTTGCAGGGATGAGTGGAACCCTTTGCTTTTAAGGATTCGATCACTTGAGTTTCTTATGCGGAATTCTTACAGCTCAGTCTTGACAATGAAGTTGGAAGGCGGTGCTTACCGCTCTATGTAACGATTAGTCTTAACTCCATGCCTACTCACTCCGAGCTAGGCTTGATTTATTTTGATAATTTGTACAAACTTGTGATGTAGTGAGAATCACAAAATCCCTCGATGGCACGGCACGGACTTCGTGGTGCTGATTGAGAAATACATATTGGAATTGGATCATGCCCTAGTTTATTTACGTTAGTGTTATACTCGATTGCTTTTAAAAAACCGTTTTACTCTATGACGTGCTTGCCTAGGCATGTTTTTTCTTGCGTTTTGTTCGTATCCTGCTTCTCTTTATGCGGCCCACGACAAATGCAGGCCGTGGCATGATGCCATAGTGCTCATGTATTGTTTTGTAAGGGAGAAATTGAAATCATATATTGCTTGTCACACGCTAGCTTGTGCCGCAATTTGTTTATTTTTTTTAGCTTAATCTTTATTGTTTTTTGGATATTTTAATTTTATTTGAAGAAAAAAAATTTGATTACAGTTTATGAAGTTCGATCCTCGCTAAAGGCGAATTTAACCACATTATTGCTACTCCATTGTGAGACTTAACTCACTCCTTTACTCTTTAGTGTAGATAATATCATTTGTTAAAAAAAAAAAAAATTGGTTAGCAACTCGCTGTAGGGTTTATTTATTTATTATTATGTTACTAGTTTGTCCGATTTAATTAAATTATTTAAAAGTTGTATGAAGGGATGGGTATTTTGGGTATTATAAATATTTTACTAAATTTGCCTTCTCCCTTTGTATATAAAGATGAAAAGTCTATATATGGAAGTTATTTACACTCATTCAAAGGGTAGGATGACGTGCGTGTAAATATGACTCTTTGTTCCAAATTCTATCGTTTGGTAAACATTTAATTTAATTTATTATTGTATGTATTCAGTTTTTAATGTTTCGTTTTCATTTTGCCATGTCATTGCATCCTTTCAAATTTCTTTACCATCCTCTCCTCACCTTTCTTCAGATCCCACATATACTTTCTCAATCTCTACTATACAAAATTAAATTAAAAATAAAATAGTAATCAAGCGAAACGATTATCTAAACTTACAATACTAATGTTATTGGCAAAAAAAATGTTATGAAGCAAGTCCTTTAATTTTTACTAATTTACCTTGAGAGAGTAAATAATTCTTTTTTATAGGATAATGTTAGAGGGATTAAATTTGTAGACAAAATTTTGAAAACTAAAAGACATGGAAGTTGATGATTGGTTTATTACTTAAACGTTGATAAACATGCTCATTCTTATTGATAACACATCATTTAGTTTTCAAATTTAGTCTTCAAATTTAATCTCTATAACATTACCCTTCTTTATATATAGAAATAGCGGAATCATCTTTCCGCTCGCGCTAAAGCTCGCCTTTTTAATTTGATATAAAAAGGGTAATTCTATTAACACCCCACAATCTTATGAAGACACCCCATACCTTAATTTTTTCACTTAAATTTCCTCCTTTACCCCTATTTAATTTAAGTTAGTAAATAAAGAAAAAACTCCAGCCACCTAACTATTCCTTGTCGGCAGCAACACCTCATGAAAACAGAAGCAAAAAAGCCCAACCAGTCGTAATTTATCATCACTATAACACAACTCTCTATCTCTGTCTCCGTCTCTCTCTGTCTCTCTATTGCATTTGCATCTGATACTCTAGAAGGAATGTCCCTTTTTTTTCCATTATTTTTTTTTTCTTTTGAGCTTGAGAGACAGAGGGGCCACGACGGGGTGGCCTGTGCGGGACGACGACTTCGAAGACGAAGGTGATAAAGGTAAAGGAGTATCCGGATTGGTGAGTCGAAGTGTTGGATTGTAACCAAGAAATGGCAGTTTAAGGCCGATGTTTATGGAGGTAATCAGATATACTTGGTTGTCGAATTAGGGTTGCCGAGTGTGCTTTTTGTTTTTTGGAGTGGGAATGTGGGGTGGCTTCAGAAGAGTGAGGGACAAAGCTGGAATTTTTGAGAAAGTTTTTTAATGTGGGGTGTTTTCATAAAATTGTGGGGTGTGTATAAAATAACCCTATAAAAATGACCCTATTAATTTCATTTTTCATATACACACAGCCATTTAATGACATTCTAACTTATAATCTATGTCGGTACAATAAAAACTTGTATTTTATTTTATTTCCAAGTTTGATTTATGAAAATCTACACTTTCTTTATTTTACCATTAAATTAAAAAATAAAGATATCAAATTAAATTAGACAAGTACTTGCTTTGCCGACCCGAAACCGGCGCTCCGAGAGCACCAAAAAACCCGATTGTAACCGAGTTTACTACTGCAACTGTACAACTCTTCCTTCCTTCCTTACCCGACAGCTAACACCAATTCAGATAAGCATACTGGCTGCGGCAATGGAAGCTCTTAAATCTTCACTTCCAATCTTATCATTCTTCTTGTTGCTCTCACTCCATTCCGATTCTTTCATCCGCACAGCTCTCGCCGACGGTGTCACTCCCGCCGAAGCCAAGCAGCTCCGGGACGAGGTAAATCCTCAATTCACCATCCATTTCTCGTTATTAGGGTTTAGGGAGATTGAAGCGGTTTCGGGACCGTTTGGTTGTAAACACCCGATTTTCGGAACAATCCAGAGTTCAATTTGCAAAGGATTGGTGGTGTTTGCAATTTTTGAATTAATTGATTTGAGTGTATAATGATTTAATCTAAGTATAATGTAGTTCACCTAGCCAGTTGCTGAAAGTTTCAATTTTAATTACTATTTGTAAAAGTTTGGATTTTGAGTTTGGAAGGTTACCCATGAATTGCTTGTTAGTGTATTTTCTGGATCCTGAAAGAATCATAATCAGGACTTCTCATTTTTTTATAATTTTTTTCTGGTTTTTGGTGAACTTATTATTGTTTTTATTTCTTACTTTTTCTATTGTATAATACTTGACTACTCAAAGAATGAGTAGGAGTTCCTACTCAAAATTGTTCATTATCAATTCATAGAACTTTGTATTTATGATTAGAACTGTTCATATTATAAATCACTCTATAAAGATTGCTTCTGCAAAAAATAAATTAAAACTTAGGTCTTTTCAGTATGATTCACAATATGAATGGTTCTGATCATAAGCATAAAGCTTTGTGATCCAAACACAGCGTTTTTAGTAGGAGTTCCTACTCATCCTTGAGTAGCTAAGCATTGTTCTTTTTTATTAGCCTTATGAATATCCACTTTGTAATCAGTTTGCTTCAATTTTACACATTTTTAACAACTTTCTCGATTCAGTCTTGCATTGCATTTGTATGCGAAGAAAAAAGACACTAGAAACCTTTTTTCTTCGGATTCTCCCTTTGAGAATCTACATGTTAAGAATGTAGGATGTTATTCTTGTATTTTTATTGTGCTGTATCAAAGTAATAAATTGTGATTCTTTCTGTTAAATATTTTTGTGGTCCATGTGAAATTTTCTAAAAACACTAAAAGTTGGTGGGCTAGCTTGTCATTTGTTGCAACTTACAATGTGGCGTTCTAACAATTTGGAAATATATATTTTCAATTGTAGGTCAGGGAAATGTTTTATCATGCATTCAATGGATATATGGAGCATGCTTTTCCTCTGGATGAGTTAAGGCCTCATTCTTGTGCAGGTGAAGATTCGCTTGGTGGTTATGCCCTAACTTTGGTAATCCAAATCACAAATTCTCATTTTCCAATCTCTCTACCGCATATACTTTATTGTTTAAGACACATTTTTTTTTGCTAAGCTCTAATGTGATGCTTCTGCCAAACCATTGTCGCAGATTGACTCCTTAGACACACTAGCTTTACTTGGTGATCGAGAACACTTTGCCGCCTCTGTTGAATGGATTGGTAAAACACTACGGTTTGATATAGTGAGTAGTATTTTTCTTTCCTTTTTTCCCTCTTAATTGGTAATCTGAACTCAGGATACACAAGTGATGCTCATGTATAGGGGTTCGCATTGAACTCCTTTTCTTTCTTTGGAATAATTGGTTAGATTCTTCAAGTCTTTCCTTTTGTGGAATAATTAGTTAGCTCACTTGACAACAGGGCTTTTAGGTTGATGGGTTGTCTGGTTCAAATCAAAGGTTATCCCTAACTTTAATTAACACCTCATAAGGCTGTTTTACATGATTTGAAATGTGGCAGTTGTTGACATGGTATGTGTTTAATAACATATCATGACTCATGAGATATAGTGGCAGACTGTTCTCATTCTAATATGATGTATTGCCCATTTTGATTTTTATTTAAATTCTCCTTTTTATATGTTGGTCTTGCCTAATTATGAAATTTTGTTTCCTTATGACTCTTATCTAACTGTTATCATAAATTTATGTGTACTTTTACTATTGCATTGGTTGTAAATTAAATAATTCTAGATAGTAGACTACATTGTCAATCTAACTAGGGATCTTTGTACTGATGCAGAATAAGACAGTATCTGTTTTCGAGACTACCATCCGCGTCCTTGGGGGTTTACTTTCTGCACATCTTATAGCAAGTGATTATTCCACGGTAGTAATTAATTGCGTACCTCTATGTTTCAATCTTTCACCTTTTTTATCACATCCATAAATCACCTTTTATATGCCATCAGTGACAGTGTACAGTGCCCTTCTTTTTAAGTAAATACGAATACACATTATTATACAAAGTTATAAACATAGGTAGGGGTTATAGAACTAGCAGTGACCTGGTCTGAGTAATGCTAATGAGTTATGAGAGAATTGGTTTGTGGTTGTTTTGTTTCTCTTTTGTTCGTTATTTCAAGAAGAACCAACAATGAGTAGTTAGCAAGAAAATTTACTGGCCAGAAGGGATGGGAAATTCTAGGTTCATTGATATAATATTAAAAATAAAACTTTCCTGGGACCAACCTTAACTCTCTTGATTATCTATGATACTAAGTAAATGCCCTACTGCCTGCTCAGCATTAATGGCACCACTGTAAGATTAGTTTTTTAATTTCTTTTAGTGCTGATATAATGAATGTCTGCTATGACCTCAATTTTGACTCTGGCTCAACTATGTTTCTACTTTCTAGGAGAAAGAAAGAAAACATATAAATATTAGAAAGATAAAATTGAAGAAAGGAGATGTTTTAGTTTGTAAGATACGTATAGCAGTATCACTTGTCTGATATTTCAAGAAAGGAGATGTTTTAGTTTGTAAGATACATAAAGCAATGTCACTTATCTGGATTTTCTATCAAAGTTTACTGGGGAGAAATTTGGTTATCTATTTTCATTTATAATCGGTCGGAGTGCAATGTCATAGAATATATATATTTGAAGATCATTATTGAATTATTTCTACATCCGTCCATTTCAGGGCATGAAAATTCCAACCTATGACAATCAATTACTTACCTTAGCAGAGGATCTTGCCCGGAGATTGTTACCTGCATTTGATACTCCTTCAGGTATACTTACTGGATTATTCTTTTCATCTAGTACACACAAAACTCTGCAAGATTCTTCTGTCTGAACCTTCATTGTTTTGCAGTCTTTGTCATTCCCAATGTTTCAGAGGTTTGCTCAAAATATATGAATTTAGGAAAATGCTGACATTTCTTTTGTAGAGATCCTGCAGGGAAGACAATTATGAGTGTCTTCTATTTTTCGGGTAAAATAGTAATAGATAGGATCATATGGAATGACAAGCTATATGTTTAAAAAACACCAATTGATTTTGGTATGGACAAGAAGGCTTAACAGGGCATAACAAGCCATATGGGATGATTGTAACTAACTTGATTGAAAGCATGCTGTAGCTAACTAAATTATAAATGCATTATTTAAAGGTTGAATTGTCTACCAGACCTTGAATGTCAAACTTTTTGTTTCCAGTTGCAGAAGTGTATGAATAGTACTGGTATTTTAAATATCCTTATTAAACGGTCTTGTATTGCAGGAATTCCTTTTGGATCTGTCAATCTAATGCATGGAGTTGATGAACATGAAAGCAAGGCAAAGCCTCTCAACATTTTCTCTTTTATGTGCGATTTTCTTTACTCTTTCCTGTGTCTGTGACACTTTTTACAACAACTAATGAGTTTTTCTGGATAAGTAAGTTTGCCATGTTCATACGCAAGCTTAAGTGAAGGTCTAAATTGTGAACCAAACTCAATTAATTTTGTTTATAAACCATCATCAAGACTAGTATTTATTTATTAGTTTGGGCAAACGTTTTTAAATTTCAGTTTTAGTTTGTGTAGATAACATCGACAGCTGGTGGTGGGACCTTGACTTTGGAATTTGGAGTGCTCAGCCGTTTGACAAAAGATCCCAGTAAGTAGTAGCTACCTCTGAACCCTGGCTTCTAAGAAGCATGCTCTTGGGTTTCGCCTGTAGACCAAAATGCATTTTGCTCACTTTTACTTGCAATCTTGTTTGGTGTTGAAGTTGCAACTGTGACCTTTCTTTCATATAATTCATCTTTAGAGCCAATATTTGAAGTACGGTGTTCTTTACCATCTTACATTCCATTATCTTTCATCTCTGACTGGTCGGTTCCATTTTGTCTGCTTTTGGGTTTCTTTCTCATCGAAGGGAGAGTTTACTTTTTTCCGTCCATTGGGGATTGCAGTTTTTGAACAAGTTACCAAGAATGCAGTGCGTGGACTTTGGGCTCGCCGTTCAAGGCTCAATTTAGTTGGTGCTCACATTAATGTTTTTACAGGTGAATGGACACAGAAGGTAACATTCCTTTTAACATGATTACTTTGCAAAACATGCAACTTTGATTCAGTAGATGTAGTTATAGAAAGAGAAACTTCTGTAAGTTTCAATTGTATTGACTGAATAATGAATTACACATGTGTGGGTATATATATATAGCCTTTTGGCTATTTACATTAATACCCTTTAACCTCCTTAACTAATTACTTAACTACCTTAACTAATCACAGCTATTTAACAAACTAATTACAGTTAGTTATAACAAACTATTTTACAGTAGCTGTAATGGATGACTTGTCATTCTCCCTAATACACCCCCTCAAGCTAAAAGGGGAATCAGAGTTGATTCCAATGGGAAGCTTGGAACACAGATAAGTAAATCGGCTTTTGGACAGAGACTTGGTGTGAAGGTCAGCCAATTGATCTTCACTGCAAACAAACTGCACTTTAATGAGTTTTGCCAGGACCAATTCTCGAATGTAGTGATAGTCAATCTCCACATGTTTAGTGCTAGCATGAAAGATAGGATTAGATGCTAATGAGATTGCTGAGATGTTGTCACACCATAGTGTAGGCTGTGTAGTCAATGGAAAATGAAGATCACGAAGGATTTTGCACACCCAAGTGAGTTCTGCAGCAGTGTGAGCTAAGGACCGATACTCAGCTTCTGTAGAGGAACGTGCAACAATGCTTTGTTTCTTGGCACTCCAGCTAATGAGATTAGATCCAAGGAACACACAGTATCCACTAGTGGAACGCCTATCAAAGGTGCAGCCGGCCCAATCAGCATCAGAGTATGCTGAGAGATGAACAGAGCCCTTAGTGAACCATAAACCATGCGAAATAGAACCTTTAAGGAATCTAAGAACTTGTTTGGCTGCCTGAAGATGTTGTTCCCTTGGAGCATGCATAAATTGACATATCTGGTTGACAACAAATGCAAGGTCCAGTCGAGTCCAAGTAAGATATTGTAATCCACCAACTATAGAACGATATTCAGTGGGATTGGGCAAGAGTGGCCCACTGTGATCCAGTTTCTTGGAGCCAAGAGGTGTGCAACATGGTTTTTCACCTTCCATATTGGTTTTTTTAGAAGATCAAACAAGTACTTAGTTTGATGAAGAAACATCCCTTTGGATGATCTGTGCACTTCTAAGCCCAAGAAATAATGGTGAGGACCAAGATCCTTCACTGGAAATCTATCACTGAGTTGTTGAATAAATTGTTGACAGAGTTGAGAGTTGGGGCCAGTAACAAGGATATCATCAATATAAACAAGAACAATAACCAGTTGAGGACCACTGAGAACAAACAAAGAAGCATCAGATGAAGATTGGTTGAACCCAAGTTGTTGAAGAACTTGAAACAGCTTATCAAACCAAGCTCGAGGAGCTTGTTTGAGACCATACAAAGATTTCTTTAATTTGCAAACATAACTGGGAGAAAGAGGATCAATGAAGCCTGGAGGTTGTTGCATGTAAACATCTTCCTTTAAATCTCCATGAAGGAAGGCATTGCTGATATCTAATTGGTTTAAAAACCAATTATATTGAACAACAAGTGTAAGAAGAATCTGAATTGTGACTGGTTTGGCAACTGGACTGAAGGTTTCTTGAAAATTAACACCTTCTTGTTGATGAAAGCCCTTTGCCACAAGGCGAGCTTTGTACCTATCAACAGTGCCATCGGGCTTTTTCTTGACTCGAAATACCCATTTACATCCAACAATATTCTGTGAAGGATGTGATGGAACAAGGGACCAAGTTCCTGTGGATAGTAAAGCATTATATTCATCTTGCGTTGCAGCTCGCCAGTGAGCATGCTTTGATGCTTGTAAGTAAGTACTTGGAACAAATTCAAGGTCAACTGGAAGTGGATGTTTTGTTGCTGCATAAACCCTAGGTTTGTAGATCCCAGCCTTAGATCTTGTAATCATAGGATGTGTATTGCCAGAAGTGTGGGGATGACTTGTCTGAATTGGTGGCAAGATTGAAGATTCTGAAGGAGGGATTGAATTTGCAGAAGTATCTATTGAAATAGTTCCAGTTGAAAATGAATTTTGAGTAGCATGAGCAGGTACAGAATGAGATTGTGTTGAAGATGTATGACTAGGGGGAGAATGATGAGGATATGTGTTAAAATGAAGATCAAGTGATGAAGAACACACTGGAGTTGAATTATCTGAACTTGAATTCTGAAGTTGCAGGGACTGAAATGGATAGAGACCTTCATTGAACACTACATGTCTTGATATGTAAATTCTGTTGGTGATGGGATCAAGGCTTCTATAGCCTTTATGTTGAAGACTATCCCAAAAACACATAGCTTTTGCTCTTAGCATCCAATTTGTTGTGGACATAAGGTTTAAGCCATGGAAAACATTGACAACCAAATACCTTGAGTTTGGAGTAATCTGGATGTTGATGAAACAGAAGTTCCCAAGGTGACTTTGAACAACCAGAGATGGGAAGTCTATTTATAAGGTACATGGCTGTGGAGAAGGCTTCAACCCAAAAGATATGAGGCACATGAGAAGCAACAAGCAAAGTTCGAGTTGTCTCAACAAAATGCCTGTGCTTTCTCTCAACACAACCATTTTGCTCAGGAGTGTGTGGACAGCTATATTGATGTAATATACCATGTGCACTGAGAAATGATGCAAAAGAATGAGCAGTAAATTCACCCCCTGAATCTGAACGTAGAACTTTGATTTTATTTCCAAGTAAGTTTTCTACATAGGTTTTGAAGACAACAAATGTAGAAAAAACATCGAACTTGGATTTCAATGGAAAAAACCAACTATATTTGCAAAAATCATCAACAAGTAGTAGGTAATACTTGAAACCACTACTAGAAGTAACAGAGGCAGGTCCTCACAAGTCAGAGTGCAGAAGTTGAAGACTCTGAGTTGTTGATGAAGAAGACACTCCAAATGGAAGCTTGTGATTCTTAGCAAGTGCACAGTCTGAACAGAAGAAATCCACAGTTGACTTACCTTGCAGTGCAAGGTTATTAGTTGATATTACCTTTCTAAAAATTGAAGAGGAAGGATGACCCAAACGCTTGTGCCATACTTGGACAAGAGCTTTGATACTGATGAAAGCTGAAGGGTGAGAAGTATGAAGGCTGCTGGAACCTTGAAGAGGATAGAATCCAGCCCTAACGGGTCCCCGCAAAAGCATCTTCCCCGAAATGCGATCCTTGACAGTGGATCCATAGGGGTCAAGTGTCAATGAACAATCATTATCTTTTAAAAATTGATAAGCAGACGAGATTGTGTTTCATGAGAGGAACATGTAAAACATTTCTCAGTTTAAAGGAAGTATGAGGAGTGTGCAGAGATGAAGAACCAACATGATGTATAGAGGGACCATTACCATCTCCAATATACACTTTATCTTCTCTAGTGTAGGGAGTAGGTGAGGAAATATTAGCAACATCATTTGTAATATGAGAAGTAGCGCCTGAATCAATCAACCAGGACTAAGATGGTTTGGTAGAGTGATGTGCACACATAGCAGCAAGTTTGGCCGGAGGAATTCGACCACAAATGTCCGAATTCATGCGATCAAAGCAGTCAAGTGCCTCATGGCTGGTGGAACCACAGATTTGGCAAGGAACTTTGAAGTTGAAAGAACCCTGATTGGTGCGAGAACTTTGATAGTTTCAATTGCCACGATTATTGTTGAAGGTACCACGATTGTGAAAATTGCGATTGCCTCGATTGGAGAAGGAATTACCCCGAGTGGATTTGCCACGATTTGAGTTGTACCGAGATGCAGAGTGAAGAGGTTGATTCTGAGCAGCAAAGGCAGATGGAGTAGGAAGTAGAGGGGGCTGAGATTGCATCGAGAAAGCCTGAAAGGGTTCAGTAGCTGAGGATGAGTGAACATTCTTTCTTCGGGCCATAGAGAGTTCCTTAGTGAGTAAGAGACCATGGAGTTCATCAAGAGACGTAGAAGTCAGGCGCATCATAATGGAATCAATGAATGACTCGAACTCATCAGGTAATCCATGGAGTGTGGCAGCAATTAGATCACGATCAGACACCGATGCACCAGTGGCTTGCAAGGAATCTGCAATTTCCTTGATTTGTTGAAGGTATTCAGAGATCGAAAGAGATCCTTTCTGAATTGATTAAAGTCGCGATCGCAACTGATGAATGTGAGCCTCTGAAATTCCACCAAAACGTTGTTCGAGCTTTACCCAGAGCTCGCGAGAGGACGAAACCCCAACTGTGAACGGAATAATTTCCTCAGAGAGTGGAATTTAACCAGATCAAGAGATTTTGATCTTTTTCATACCAGTCCTCGAAGGCAGGGTTCAGCAATCGATCAGGCAAGAATGGCGGTGGACAGACTTCAGTTCCATCAATGATGCCAAGAAGCTTGTAGCGCCTGAAAATTTGAGCAAACAACGCGCGCCATGGGAGATAGTTGGATATTTTCAGTTTAATTGGCACCATACTGCCAATGTTGTGAATCGTAAGAGATGTGTACGAATTCAGAGGGCTCGGATTAGAGGAAGAATTAGGGTTTTGAACAAAGGGAGATACGATTGGAGAAGACGATCCAAATGGTGGCGAAGCAGATTGAGCAGCCATAACTTGCAGAAACACGACACAAGACGGATCGAAGACGAAGAGGTGAAGAATCAGAGAGAAAAAGGCAAGAATCGATCAAGATTTGATCGATTTGACGAGCGGAAGGTTTGATCAGAGCTGTGAAGCAAAAAGGCGAGATACCATATAGAAAGAGAAACTTTCTCTGTAAGTTTCAATTGTATTGAGTGAATAATGAATTACACATGTGTGGGTATATATATATAGCCTTTTGGCGATTTACATTAATACCCTTTAACCTCCTTAAGTAATTACTTAACTACCTTAACTAATCACAGCTATTTAACAAACTAATTACATTTAGTTATAACAAACTATTTTACAGTAGATGTAATGGATGACTTGTCATTCTCCCTAATAGTAGCATCAAGATAAAAGGTTCTTAATCATCATACTGTATGGGAAAATCACATATAACACTTAAGTTAATTCATCTGGAGTTTGAAAAGCTGACCGCAATAATAATAGTGGTTAATTTTACTCTGGCATGAAACTGGGGCATTTATGTTGTGAATAACTCTAGTTTAAGAAGTAGAAGTTGGCATATACATTAGGGGTAGGCCTCACCTTACTATTTTAAAAAACGTTGTATATCCTTGCTTCAATTTTATATTAATGATACTGATCAACCTTCTCCAATCGGCTATAGAGAAATAGAACTGACTAATCCTAAGGCAAAGTTGAGAAACTCAAGCCACTGTTCTTGAACAACTTGCAGTCGACAGATTTAGAGTCAACTTACCCTCGCGGGATCTCTACTACCACATTTTTGATTTCTACGTTGTTAGTTTGACAGACCCTTAAGCCATCTTTTGGGGACCTGATATGATTGTACTGGACTAAACACACTAAGCCAATGCTTCTGGGATATCCACTAAGTGGGATTTGTCATCCTGCTAACTTGGGATTGTGAACCTGCAAGGATCCCGCTGTCCCATTAAATTGCCTAAATTGTGTCCCAAATGCATAACTGGGGTTCTTATCCTATCTGAATGTCTAGTCCGACCTTTGAAAGGCCTGAATTAGATGTATTTATAGGGTAGTTAGTAGTTTATTCTTTTTTGTCACTTTTTTATGATGTGTTGGTATTTTTCTTTTTTCTTTAGAATTCTGTGCCGGCATCAAGCACTCTTCTCTGCTATGTTCTTCGCGAGCATTTACCTATACTTACGTTTCTCTGCTTCTATGCAGGATGCTGGAATAGGAACTAGCATTGACTCTTTCTATGAGTATCTTCTAAAGGTGTGTAACATCACTTGGAAAGGTGAAACTTTTCTGTAGCTATTACAATTATATTTTTGAAATGGGCATTAGCATTTCAGTCACTAGGTCAGATGCTTGATATCCTTATGTCAGGACTGTTTACAAAAGTTCCTGGAAGTTAAATTGGAAAGATAAGGTAACTAGGACTAAAAAGTTGCAGTGCTAGTTTTGGTATTTTGGGGGTTAAGAGGGAGACATCAGACAAAGTAATTACTGTGATTGTTGGAAGACAATTAGTTTTGTGGTTTGATAATTGATTACAGGGAGCTTTGACTTGTCATTTTCAGGAGTTTGGTTTAGCCCCTTAGGACCTTTACAATAAGTGATGTTCAGGAGTCCTTGTTTTTAATAGTTATTTTAGCAGGAAAACCATAGTCCCCCTTCCTAGTTTTTTTCTAAGCCTGTATGTTTTTATTTTATATTGGGTGTATTCATGGGATTTTTTTTTTTTTCCCTACTATCATTGTTTACCATTTCAGGCTTATTTATTGTTTGGAGATGAAGAGTATCTTTTCATATTTCAAGAAGCTTATGCCGCTGCTATGCACCATCTTTACAATGATCCTTGGTAAATGCTGTAACTATTTTATTTTCTCTATAGGTTTTTATTCTCCTTAACTTAATAGCACGCCAATTTTACTTACGCTTGTAGGTATGTAGAGGTAAATATGGATTCTGCTGCTGTTGTCTGGCCATTATTTAATAGTTTGCAAGCATTCTGGCCCGGACTTCAGGTTTGTAACATGTTGTTAAAGATTAACATTTCTACAGTGGAGACTGGATAATTCAAAATATTAGGTTTCAGTGAGACTGATTACCTTATATTTTGGAAGGTTTTAGCTGGAGATATTGATCCTGCCATTCGAACTCATACTGCCTTCTTTAGTGTGTGGAAAAGATATGGTTTTACTCCGGAGGGCTTTAATCTTGCTACGCTCAGTGTGCAGGTATCATAATAATGTTTTTTTTCCCTATCCCAATACCAATTTTATCATTCTTGTTTTACTAATAGTACTGTGAATAGGAGTTTGCTTGTGTCTTTATGAATGATTTGATGCATCGAATTAAAAACCATTTTTCATAAGTGAACTATATAGCTGTATTTTGGGGTATGTTAGGTAAAAATTTTCGTAAGGTTATCAGCACTTGTGGTCTAGCTTTGATTCGTGAATGGTTAGGTAAAAATTTCCATAGTGCTCTTCTCATCCCACAGGCAATATTAGATGGTCAGACAGGTTGTAGTTTGAGGCATGAATATTTCTAGACCAGTGTCCCTATTAACAAATTAATTGTACTTAGCTTCTCTGGTAGCACATCCGTCCTTTCTCACTCTCTCGGTTTTTTGTTTCATATTTTTATTGTTTTGACTTTCTTGGAATTATTTTCCCAATCAATAATTCTCTCTGTAGTATAGATTTTAAATTTCACTTTACTATATCAACTCCGTTTGTAATATTTAAGTCTACATTTGTTTTTAGCATGGACAAAGAAGTTATCCATTGCGTCCAGAATTAATGGAGAGCACATATTGGCTCTATAAGGCAACTAGAGATCCAAAGTAAGTTCAGAAATACTTCTAATTTTGGGACCCTTTTTCAGGTTTTGTTATAAAGGGAATATGTTAAAAAGGACATTTACGTTAGTTTAAAGAAAAGGACACTTCAGTATAGGCTTTAGTCATCTTTTGTATTTCTTTGTAGGTATCTTGATGCTGGACGAGACATGATTGCCAGCTTGCAGCACAGTGCACGATGCCCCTGTGGATATTGTCATATATCAGATGTTGAGTTCCACAAGCAGGAAGATCACATGGAGAGCTTTTTCCTGGCAGAAACGGTAAGAACTTTGAAGTCGAATGTTTTTTTTTCCCCCCTTCATTAGGACCGATGAAAACGGTGAAAGGTATAGATAGCGAAGAAAACTGTTAGAGAAGCTAAGCTAGCGGCTTATGACGATATGTATAAGCAACTAGATACCAAAGAAGGAGAGTTGGATATCTATAAACTAGCTAGAGCAAGGGAAAAGAAGACAAGGGACCTAATCCAAGTGAGGTGCATCAAGGATGAGAATGGAAAGGTTCTTGCTACAGAGAACGCGGTTAAAGACAGATGGAGAGATTATTTTCATAATTTT
Source organism: Cotoneaster glaucophyllus (assembly GCA_036320875.1). Classification (NCBI taxonomy): domain Eukaryota; kingdom Viridiplantae; phylum Streptophyta; class Magnoliopsida; order Rosales; family Rosaceae; genus Cotoneaster; species Cotoneaster glaucophyllus. Next base: position 18,054,404 of record CM070069.1, on the reverse strand, counting down.
TTCAATGAAGGACATGAAAGGAGTACTTCTTTGGGGGAGTTGAGTAACTCAGAAGAGTGTAGAAACTACTCATTTTATCGCCGAATCTGGAAGGAAGAAGTGGTTTTAGCTTTGAAAAAGATGAAGCATAGAAAAGAAGTTGGCCCAGATGATATACTGATCGAAGTGTGGAAAGTCTTGGGAGAGACGGGTATAGCATGGCTCACAAACCTTTTCAAAGGATTTTGAAAACGAAGAAGATGCCAAATGAGTGGCGAAAGAGCACTTTGGTGCCTATCTACAAGAATAAGGGCGACGTACAAAATTGCATAAACTATAAGGGTATTAAGCTAATGAGTCATACAATGAAGCTCTGGGAGAGAGTCATTGAGCATAGATTGAGGCAAGAGACACGGGTTTCGGACAACCAATTCGGGTTCATGCCAGGGCGCTCAACCATGGAGGCTATCCATCTCTTACGAAGATTGATGGAAAGATATAGAGATAGGAAAAAGGATTTACACATGGTCTTTATAGATTTGGAAAAAGTGTATGATAGGGTCCCAAGAGACATTCTTTGGAGGATTTTAGCGAAGAAAGGAGTGCGAGTAGCATATATCCAAGCTATAAAGGATATGTATGATGGAGCAAAGACGATCGTAAGAACCCATGAAGGACAAACCGAAAGCTTCCCCATAACTGTAGGGTTACATCAAAGCTCATCCTTAAGTCCTTACCTTTTTGCATTGGTAATGGATGAGTTAACGGGACATATTCAACACGATATTCCTTGGTGTATGCTTTTCGCAGACGATATAGTGTTGATAGATGAAACTCGGGAAGGGGTAAATGCGAAGCTTAACCTTTGGAGAGAAGTGTTAGAATCTAAAGGCCTTCGCCTAAGTCAATCAAAGACAGAATATATGGAGTGCAAGTTCAGTGCAAATGGAGGCCCAAATGAGTTAGGGGTGAGGATCGGAGATCAAGAAGTACCAAAGAGCGACCGCTTTTGCTACCTCGGATCTATCTTGCAAAAGAAAGGAGAATTAGATGGAGACCTCAACCATAGAATACAAGCTGGATGGATGAAGTGCAAGAGTGCATCAGGCGTGTTGTGTGACCGTCGTATGCCACTGAAGCTCAAGGGGAAATTTTATAGGACGGCAATAAGGCCGGCAATGCTGTATGGCACAGAATGTTGGGCAGTGAAGCATCAACACGTACATAAAATGAGTGTAATGGAGATGAGGATGCTTCTTTGGATGTGTGGGCACACGAGAAAGGATAAGTTAGGAATGAGAATATCCGAGGTAAAGTAGGAGTAGCTGAAATTGAAGGAAAGATGAGAGAAAATCGATTACGGTGGTTTGGACATGTTCAAAGAAGGTCTACTGACGCTCCGGTTAGAAGATGCGACTACGGGACAGAGGTCCAGGGCCGAAGGGGTAGAGGAAGACCTAGAAAAACTTTGGAGGAGACTCTTAGAAAAGACTTAGAGTACTTAGATCTAACAGAGGACATGACACAGAACCGAGCGCAATGGCGTTCTAGGATTCATATAGCCGATCTCACTTAGTGGGAAAAGGCTTTTTTGTTGTTGTTGTTGTTCCCTTCATGTAGTTTCTCAGTGGAGTAAGATTATTATTGACAAATATCCATCTGATGGTAGTGGGTTAATTGGGAGTTGAGAGTCTTGGTTGCTCTTTATCCTGGCTGCTGCTACTAGCATCATTGTATCGTGTTTGATTTTTACAATCATTTATCTTTCTTTTGTTTTCTTTTTCATCTTCTATTACACGATATTAACAACCTCTAGTATAATTAGGTTAAATACCTGTGGCTTCTTTTTGATTTGGCTGTGGGACCAGATAACCTTGTTGAAAATGGACCATACAAGTAAGTTCTGCACATTCCTTTCATGATGCTTCAGTGCGGGAACTTATCTCAATAAAAGAGCTAAGATATCTATATTTTCCATATCTGGTGAAAATGTCTCATATTTGCCTTGTTTGGTGAAAATGTTTACATTTGCAGGTACATATTTAGTACCGAAGGCCACTTATTGCCTGCAACCCCTGAAATAACTCTTGTGCAGGAACATTGTTCATATTTTGGGGCTTATTGTAACACTGGGAACATTAGAAATGAATCTCAAGCTTCCGATGTTCCAAGTAATTCTCAAGAAACTTATGATGGTAGCTTATATGGAAGGGTCCGCACTGGAATTCCTTCAGAATCGTCTTTGTCGGATTCTACCTCTATATCAGGATTGATAAAAGTGAGAATTGCATACCAGGCGTTTCACTTCTTGAATCTATTATGCATGTCTTACTGGATTTTAGTTTGTGCTCGCTCTGCAGTCTTTTCTTTTTTAATGTGCTTGTGGCTCTAATAAAATGAAGCCCTGTTTTTTGTTAAATTTAGTGGGATGAAGAACTGGGGTATTTTTGGAATTATAGCAAAGTTAGATGTTTCTAATTGGAAGCTAAAAACTACAGAAAATACATAATTAAATTTTTTTTGTTTGGGTCGTAAAATTTATGTGTTGTAATAGTACTTTGAAGTCAGACTGAAAATTTCTCTGTGCAGGGGGTTTGCCAAGGACTAACTCATGGGCAGAAATTTGGTATATCATATGTGTCCTCAAGCCACAAAGCTCCTGAGAAGTCCAGAAACCAAAGACAATCGAACGTTGCTGAGAGCCCGTCAGTGATGATTGTCGGAAGCCAAACTTCTGATTATTCATCATCAGAGAACAAGATTTACCATGAGAAATCTCTGGAATCAAGTGACGGAAGACCAGGGAGGAATACACCTCAAAAATCATGACAGCGCTGTTTTATTCGATTGAACTTGTTTGTAGCCTCGTAATAATCACAATCTCAGCTGCTTCAGTGATTCTTAAGTTCTACAAATCGGTCATTGACAAACAGGGGGATTCTGGTAAAGGGGCTGGTATGTCAAACTTGTTCATTCTGTTATCTAGAAGCCTGGAACTGCTTGAGATTCTCAACATGGACTTCATGTAAATTACCCGGAAATTGCTTACAGAGAAAACATGGAGCTCACGGGTGGAAATATGAACAGTGAAGTTATGTCGAAGATCTGCCTTGCTGGTTCTACTGCCCCTGGATACCTGAACACTGGCATGTGGTCACTTGCCAGGCTCATGTAACTCGGTGTATTGTAGCATAACTTATGTACATTTTCATTTTCTTTCCGGTAGGTCTCAAAAGTTTGTCTTTGAAACGTGGGGTCAACAGCTTCGGTATGAATAGGAATTCAGATATTCTTGAAGAAGGGGAAGGAGCTGGACATTTTCGCTCATGGAACTTATGTCAGAGGACCAAATATAGTGAGATACCTTAGTTTTACATGTATTCTAAATACAAACACAGGTGAGAGGCTTACATAGAGTTACAGCTGATTCTTTGTTGGCTTATGCCCGTTTGGTGGAGGATTGGCGACTTTGAGGTCAAGGTTTTTCTGAAAAATTATAATTTGTTTTGAATCCCATTATCTACACTTTTACGGTTTTCAATATCGATTGTTTGAACTCCAATGACATTGTAGCTCAAGTGGTTAAGAGCATTCACACATGCTGCTGGTCTTGCATTTTGTTCCTCCTACCTATAACCCCGTGGGTCCGCCTTTCTATCATTTGAACTGTGTTGCTACGGAGTGGTAGTTATATATAGGCAAGGTATTAAATATCGATGATATCGGAAATATCGGTAGTCCAAAAACACGGAAATATCGATGGAAATATCGGGATATTATCGATATCGATAAAAATTGAATAAAAACCACGGAAATTGTAAGAAAAACTTGGAAATTTTTATTGAAACTTTGCAAGATGTTTATTTAGTCAATTATCTATTAGTTTATCACAAAAAATTGGAAGGAAATGCATTGCATGATGGATTTAACTGATTTAAGTTGATTATATAGCGAGCTGGCAAACATTGTGAGTGTAGAAAATATGTAGTAATTAATGAAAGAAGTGAAACCCCACCCCCAAATTAATTTATATTTTCACTCTTTCCCTGAAATTATATAAATTGTGCAATTGAGTCCTTTATCCTAATCTAATCTGGACCCTCCATCTTGATTTTCACTCTCCATCACGCAGCCACGTGGCAGCCACTAACCCTCACCCTATCTCTCTCTTTCTCTTTTCCCGAGTCTCTCTCGGACTCCTCACTCACTCTCAGATCTCAACTCTCAGAGTTAGATCTCAACTCTAGATCTCTCTCGAACTATCCTCCGTTCCCACACCCTTAGCTCTCTCTTGAACTCTCCTCCGCACCCACACCCAGGCACACCCAAATTCGTCCACCCCGATGCCAGCGCAGCATCTCCACCACCCTCCCTCCCTCTCCTCCGTCTTTGGGAAGCACGGCCGTCTCTGGGAAGCACGGCGACGCGCAGAGGAACCCCGATGACCCAAGGATGCCCAACCCATATTCCGGCCACACCCAAGCACACCCAAATTCGTCCACCCCGATGCCAGCGCAACATCTCCACCACCCTCCCTCCCTCTCCCTCCCTCTCCTCCGTTCCTCCTCCCTTTCTCACCTCCCCGCGGCGGCGAGCACCATCAGACCCGAGCGGGTTTTGGGATCCATCAAACCCGAGCGGGTTCTGGGATCCGGAGAGAGGATTGCAGAGAGAGGCGTAGATCTTGGCAGCCTGCGACGACGGAGCTCGGCTGCCGTTGCGACGACGGCCAGACGACGGAGGAGATGGCGATATTATCGATAATATCGCTAATATCACGATATTATCGATAATATCGCGATATTATTACGATAATTAATTTAATACCCTGAAAATATCGCCGGTCCCAAAAAAAGATAATATCGGCGATATTTCGCCGATATTATCGATTTTTTAGTCCTTGTATATAGGTAATTAATTTTGTTCTCCTATTAGAGAACAAATAAACCACTTCCAGAATGACTAAATTCATATGGGAAAAATAAGAAAAAAAAGTACTTAAGAAGAGGTTAATTAACTATCTTTTCCTGATCTAGACGACACTCGAGTGCAGATTTAGGTTAGAGTAATTTAGATTATCGTCTTTTAATAAAACCAACGCTCAGTTATTTAATTGAATAATTTTGGTCACCATAAGTTGAAAACAATTGCAAGACCTTGTACAAGTAGTGACAGATCCATCAATCCAGTGGGCCCAATGCACAAGGCCCATTATTCATTTTCCTAGCTGGCCATTAATTTTAAATACTTTATGTGACCGTTACAACTTACGAGTAGGAATTTCTTCCTCCCATTTGGCGCCATGAAATGAATCACTCGCTGCTGAAACTTGTGCACAAATGCCAAACTCTCAGACCATTGAAATCCATCCATGCCCATCTCCTAGTCACCGGTTCGTTCCTCTCGTCCCACCTTATCCTCAACAAGCTCCTCAGGTTGTACTCTCGCTTTGGAGCTATCAACTATGCCCGCAAGCTGTTCGACGAAATTACTCAACCAAATTCCTTTCTTTGGACTGCCTTGATTCATGGGCATGTCGAGAATCGTAGATATGACGAAGCTTTGTCTCTGTTTTCCCAAATGCATGGTGAGTCCGTTGAGCCATTGAATTTTACTTTTGCATCCGTGCTTAAGGCTTTAGCTAGGCAGAGTAGAGTTCAAGATGGGCAAGCAATTTATGGGTTTGTCTTGAAATTTGGATTCGGTTCTGACTTGACCGTTCAAAATGCGGTAATTGACTTGTTTATGAGATGTGGCAAAGTTGATGTCGCTAGGGGTGTATTTGACCGGATGGATGAAAAAGATGTGGTTTCTTGGAATTCGATGATTTCAGGCTATGGAGGTAATGGTAGAGTTGATGTTGCGAGGGAGCTTTTTGATTGGATGCCTGAGAGGAATACAGTTTCATGGACGAGCATGATATGTGGATGTGTTAAGTCTGGGGACATGGCGGAGGCAAGGTTTCTTTTTGAGAAAATGCCAACCAAAGACTTGGTGTCATGGAATGTGATGATTTCTGGGTACACCGATGCCGGTGAAATTGGTAATGCTCTCTCTTTATTTGAAGCAATGCCAATCCGTGAGGTTGGGACTTGGAATCTGATGATTTCGGGGTTATGTAAAGCAGAGGATATCAAACTTGCACAAGACTTCTTCAATATTATGCCAAATAAGAATGTTGCTTCGTGGACTATAATGATGGATGGTTATATAAAATCTGGCAATATTACTAGTGCGAGGAGCTTATTTGATCAGATGCCCGAGAAGAATTTGGTTTCATGGTCTACCATAATTGGGGGTTATGCGCGAAATGGGGAGCCTCGCAGAGCTTTGGAGATGTATAAACACTTCAAGGAGCTAGGAGTTAGACCAGATGAGACTTTTGTATTGGGAATCATCTCGGCTTGCTCACAATTAGGAGTTCTAGGTACAGCAGAATCCATTGTGGGTGATTTTGTGGGACAATCGACTCTGTCTAATCTGCAAGTGGTCACTAGTTTGATAGACATGTACGCAAAATGTGGGAGCATTGAAAGGGCTGTACAAATATTTGAAATGGCCCGAAAAAAGGATTTGCTTTGTTATAGCACCATGATTTCAGCCCTTGCCAACCATGGATTGGGTCAAGATGCCATTTCTTTGTTTGAGGAGATGAAGAGGGAAGGGATAAAACCTGATGGAATATGTTTTCTTAGCGTTCTGAGTGCTTGTAACCATGCTGGTCTAGTCACCAAGGGCAGGAGGTACTTTAAACAAATGACATTTGAATATGGAATTCATCCTTCTGTGAAACACTATGCATGTGTGGTTGACCTTCTTGGTCGTGGCGGATGCCTCAGAGAAGCGTACAAGCTTATATGTAAGATGCCGTTTGCAGCTCCTTCAGCTGTATGGGGCGCTTTACTTGCAGCGTGCAGGGTCCATCGCAATGTCCAACTGGCTGAAGTTGCCGCGGCCGAATTATTCAAGATTGAACCAGACAATTCTGGCAATTATGTTCTGTTATCCAATACCTATGCTGCTGCAGGAATGTGGGATGGCGTGGCGAAAGTAAGAGCGTTGATTAGAGAGCATGGGGTTAGAAAAAATAGAGGGTCGAGCTGGATTGAGTTGGGATGTGAAATCCATGAGTTTGTTATGGGAGATATGTCACATTTTGATTCAGAAAGGATATACCTTGTACTGGACTTGCTTAGGGAAGATATGAAGCTTCTGGGTTATTTAATGGACAGCGAACAGAAAGCAGAATTGTCAAGCTCTGGAAACTATACACAGGTTCAGTAGTTCGATAACAGTATGTTCCGCTGCCACGATTCGAACCTTGTTGAGCAAATACACATTCCAAGTTTATTTTTGCTTTTGACAATTTAATTTAAATCTTCGCTATTCGTTTATTATAGCAACGATAATTGAGTAAAAATGAAAATCTTTATCGTTGTAGTTTAGATTTGGAACACAAGTCCATAAATTGTTCCAACGTCGTAAAATGCCCTTGAGAAGCGATTATTGGGAGTTCTGCTAACATATTGCCCAAGTAAAATACTTGTTTGGGTGGAGACTGGAGAGTTGAAACTGGGGCAAACCATGTATTTTATGAACTAGACTCCCTACACACACGAAATGCCTGTTTTGAATCACGCGCTATCCGCTTGATTCAAGAATAACGTCTTTACCTAAGCCCCTCGGGTTAGTAGAGGCACCCCACCTTTACGAGTGGGGTAGCAAACAAAAAAAAAAAGAATAACATCTTTACACGTGCGCAACGCTTTTCTTTAATGAGGTCATTTATTTGGTCACAAATTATTCTCAGTGTTAGGATTGAGTCAATCAATATTATAGGTCAATGAATAGAAATTTTAGCAAATGATATTGACGCTAGCCGGAGAAAAAAATTGTTTTTGTTGAAGAGGATAATTGGTTTTAGCATATGTATGTTTTAATTTGATATGGATACGTTTTACTAGGCACTGCAATTATTTTATTTTTTATTTTTATTGTACTCATATCCTATTAAATGTATCCATACCAAATTAAAACATACATATCCTAAAAGCAATACAATCTAAAATTGAAATTGTATAGCCAATACGCAATAAAAGACAGAATAATGTTACATTTATGAGCACGAAATGTGCAGAAACAAATGGAACATAAAATTACAAGCAAAAAATAAACTACAAGATGGAGTACTTATAGTGCCTCCAGTTGTCAAATTGTTTGAGGAAGAAGTCTTTGTCTTGACCATGAAGTTCATAACATTCTTGAAAGCTGTTGACATATATTGAAATCCAAAGGTCAAGTATTATTAATATAATATATGCAATCTAGATACACAAACTAGTACAAAAACATGTTTGCGCGACAGAAACTTGCGCAACGTAGCAAATTTCGTCGCGCAAAGTATGTATGCGCGACGTTAAACGCAAAACGATGCACAAAAGACCTTTGCACGACGGCATTTTGTGTGACGCATGACTTCGTCGCGCAAAGGCCTTTTGCGCAACGTTTTATGCGTTGCGCAAGATTTTGGCGACGTAGGTGGCATCGCGCAAAGTCGACGACTTTTTTTTCTAATATAACCACATAGGGGCCTTTTTCTTCACACTCAACCTCTCTCTTTCACTCTCTTTCAGACTATCCATCTCTCTCAACCCTCACCATCTTCACCTTCAGGTATTGTATTTAGGGTTTTTATCACAAATGGTCCCTGACATTGATCAAACACATCATTTTGGTCCCTGACATTGAAAATCAATAGAAATGGTCCCTGAGATTGATCAAACACATCACAAATGGTCATTCCGTTAAAAACTCTTTAGGCAATTTTCAAAGCTCCCTAACTCAATCGTTGCTTAACCAAATTCGACTCATAATATATCAAAATGAAGATAGGAAAGTGTAGAACAAGATTATACCTATTTTGAAGCCCAATGGTTGCCGGAGATGGCCGGAAAATAGCCTCAAATGTGACTGGTCCGCAGAAAAACTGGAAAACTCGCCGGAAACTGGGTAAACTTTAAACTTTCATAACTTCTTCAATAATCAACGAAATCGAGTGATTCAAAAACGAAAAGCATACTTATCGATGAGAAGAAGAGAATGGTATCTTTTTATGGCTAACTCGCCGTAGTTTGGCCGAAAAAATCTCGAAATTGGCTAACTCGAAAATGGTTATCCAATTTCGAGCCGTTTTCGGGCCAAACCACGGTGAATTAGCAGTCAATAAAGGTACCATTCTCTTTGGCTCGTCGAGAAGTATGATTTTCATTTTTGAATCACTCGATTTCATTGAGTATTGAAGAAGTTATGAACGTTTAAAGTTTACCTAATTTCCAGCGAGTTTTCCAGTTTTTCTGCGGACCAGTCACATTTGAGGCTATTTTCCGGCCATCTCCGGCAACCATTGGGCTTCCAAATAGGTATAATCTTGTTCTACACTTTCCTATCTTCATTTTGATATATTATGAGTCGAATTTGGTTAAGAAACGATTGAGTTACGGAGCTTTGAAAATTGCCCAAAGAGTTTTTAACGGAATGACCATTTGTGATGTGTTTGATCAATCTCAGGGACCATTTCTATTGATTTTCAATGTCAGGGACCAAAATGATGTGTTTGATCAATGTCAGGGACCATTTGTGATAAAAACCCTTGTATTTATTTGATTAATTAATTAACTATGTATTGATTACATTTATGTGTGAATTTTTATTTTATTTTTGTGTATTTATGTTTTTCTTTAATTATCTTTGTCAATGGTTATTTTTAACAAGTTGAGTTTTGGTTTTGAACAATTGAATGACTAGGAGTATGAAGGATTTTGATAGGTTTAGGGAAACAAAAGCTAAGAAACTGCAAACTGCTCAGTTAACTTGATCTAATTTAGGTATAGATTGATGTGTGCTCAAAATGGATAGATTTCATTTCTCACCAAATTGGGAGGAGGAAACTAGAATGTTAGAGATTTATAGAAGAAGCCAGTTTACAACTTTGTCAAACCACTGTTCTATTACGTGGTTACTAATCATTTTAGGTGTAGTCTCTACCCTTTATGATTTAGAATACGTGGTCTCATCATATAGGTCCTTAAACAATAATTTTAAGGCAACAGTGGAAGGGGTAAACAAGAAGTTAAAACTGTGGAACATAGAAATTTTGGGTGATGTCAATATGGAATCATCCCATTTTTTGGTTTAGAAGGATTAATAGTTTGTATCTATTTTATTTAGTTTGATTAATTATTGTGATTTAATTTATTTGTATGCACATATTTTTGTACATCAAGTACAAATTTTTTTTTGTGTTTTACGAAGTTAATACTACTTAACTTCGTACACTTTTTTTTTTCTCTTAATGTTTCGTATCCGTTGAATAGGTAAAATTGACCAAGAAGGTCACTGAACAAGTAAGACTGTTAGCAAAGAATTAAAATGAGGAACTTACAAAGACAAGCCCAGATGAATAGCAGTGCACCATGTGTTACCCCTGCAGGCTACGTTGAACTAGATTATTACCTCTGGTTTAAAGACGGGTAAAAACTGTGTAATGCTAAAGAATACAATTCCTAACTTTCGAGCAAATAAAATAGCAGTGCACCATGTGTTATTTAATGATACAACAACTCTTAAGTTGTTGAGTTGTTAACATGATTAGATTTTGTGATATCCACTTGTGTAAATATTTTAAATTGATGATCGAATCAGTTCGATGTATTCATATAGGGTCAAGGAGTGTAGCTATAAAAAATCATCAAAATCGGAGTTAAAATAACCGTGAAATCGTGATTTTTCATTTATAACCGTCGAAAAGTTTTGTCCCGTTACTTGATCTTTGAATGTTTGTCTTTTGCGATTTTTGGCGTATGTGATCTCGAAGCATATACAAACAAGTTTGACGATTTGATCGTTGAAACTAATTTCGTACAATGCGTTTCTCATCAAGTTCAATGGTATATATATTTAGTAAGTAGATTTTAATTTATATATTTTGTACTCATAAGCAAAAGGGCAAAAGGAAACCCCCCAAAAATAAAGGAATTTTTTTTTCCTCTTGCTTTTCTTTTGGGGTTCTTGCATTGCATTTTTCTTTTGTGATATCCACTTGTGTAAATCTTTTAAATTAACGATCGAATTAGTTCATTGTATTCATATAAGGTTAAAGAGTGTAGCTTTAAAAAATCATCAAAATTGGAGTTAAAATAACCGTTAAATTGTGATTTTTTGTTTATAGCCGTCGAAAAGATTTGTCTCGTTACTTGATATCTGAATGTTTCTTTTTTGCGATTTTTGGTGTACGCAATCTCGAAGCATATTCAAACAAGTTTGACGGTTGGATCGTTGAAACTAGTTTCGTACAATGCGTTTCCCATCAAAACGATACATTCACTAACACTTAGAGTTTATTTATACTTTCATCAAGTATAACATAAGATTTTGTGGTATCAAATAGTGTAAATATTTTAAATTGAAGATCAAATTTGTTCATTGTATTCATATAGGGACAAGGAGTGTAGCTCTAAAAAATCATCAAAATCGGAGTTAAAATAACCGTTAAATTGTGATTTTTTGTGTATAGTCGTCGAAAAGATTTGTCTCGTTACTTGATATCTGAATGTTTGTTTTTCACGATTTTTGGCGTACGCGATCTTGAAGCATATACAAACAAGTTTGACGGTTGGATCATTGAAACTAGTTTCTTACAATGCATTTCCCATCAAAACGATACATTCACTAACACTTGGAGTTTATTTATACTTTCATCAAGTATAACATAAGATTTTTGTGGTATTCACTAGTGTAAATATTTAAAATTGACGATCGAATTAGTTCGTTGTATTCATAGAGGGTCAAGGAGTGTAGCTCTAAAAAATCATCAAAATCGGAGTTAAAATAACTGTTAAATTGTGATTTTTTGTTTATAGCTGTCGAAAAGATTTGTCTCGTTACTTGATATCTGAATGTTTTTTTTTTACGATTTTTGGCGTACACGATCTCGAAGCATATACAAACAAGTTTGACGGTTGGATCGTTGAAATTAGTTTTGTACAATGCGTTTCCCATCAAAACGATACATTCACTAACACTTTTTATTTGTACTTTCATCAAGTATAACATAAGATTTGTGGTATCAACTAGTGTAAATATTTTAAATTGAAGATCAAATTAGATCATTGTATTCATATAGGGTCAAGGAGTGTAGCTCTAAAAAATCATCAAAATCGGAGTTAAAATAACTGTTAAATTGTGATTTTTTATTTATAGCCGTCAATTTTTTATTTTGGCGTACACGATCTCAAAGCATATACAAACAAGTTTGACGGTTGGATCGTTGAAACTAGTTTCGTACAATGCGTTTCCCATCAAGTTCAATGATATATATATTTATTAAGTAGATTTTAATTTATTTATGTTCTACTTATAAAACTTAAGAAATTGAATGATATATATATGTAAAAAAAATTATTGTGTTAGAAAAATATATTATTGTGGGGTTTATGTAAAAAAAATTTGAATTTGAAAGGAGTAAAGTCACATTTTCAGTAATTTTTATAATAATTAAAAAAAAAAAACCTTACACAGCGCCTTAACGTGTTTGTCGCGCAAAACCACTTTGCGCGACGTCAAATTGTATACCTATGTCGCGCAAGTTGTGATAATTTTTGCGGTACAATAGTGAAAAATATGAGCTTTTTTTTTTCAATTTTCCAAGTTTGGACCTCTTTAGACCTCTCACTTCCCTCTTTCCCTTAAACCTCTCTTCTCTCTCGTTCATCTCTCCATCTCTCTTTCCCGTAGATCTCTCTCTCCTCTTCGCAAGCTTTCCTCTTCACAATCACGAATCCAACCACCACACCTACGGGCAGCCACGCGAATCTCGAAGCCGACGCGAATCAAGTCCCTAAATCAAGGTAAGGGTTTCTGATTTTCGATGGGTTTTAGTTATTTAGGGTTTAGGCTCAAATTGCATGTTATTTAGGGTTTCTCATAAAATTGGATGTTGGTTCTGGTTTAGGGTCAAATTGCTATTTTCGTGATGTGATTCGAGTTGATTGGCTGAAGTTTTTGCAATTTTGTTGATCTGTATGTGTGTTTTGTGTATGAACATGCAGGTTAGTAATTTTTTTCTGGGTTTATTGGTTTTGGTTGTATGATAGCATATTCCGAAACATCACAACACTCTGTTTATCTATTTCCAAAGATAGAAGCCATCTCACACCCTTATCTTAAACTGTGTGCAACAGCATATAAAGCAAAGGCTTAGAAAAGCTAAATTCAGGTGTTCTTTCATAGCTAAATTCAGGGATAAGGCAAAGGCTTCCAACATTTCTGATAATTTAGGTGTTCTTTCAATGTAAGGTTTGGTTTATACTTTTGTAAATTTGGCAAACGGATCCTTCAACATATAACGAAACAGATTGAGTTAGGAAAATCGCAACTAGGTTTTGGAATTTGATAATTTAGGTGTTCTTTTTCTTTTTATTTGAATGAAAATCCCTTTATTGTTTTCCACGGAAACATGAGCTAAGAATGTCGTAAGAAGGTAGTGGAAGTTGAAGAATTAGGTGTTCTTGATAGTTTTCTTTTTTTTTTAGGAAGCTACTATCCTTTAAGCTTGTAGAAATTGAAAGAAAAGGGATATGAGTAGTCATATCTATGTAAAGTTTCACTCTTGGTTAAGCTTATGCTATAAGGATATCATATTTTGTTGTTATGTTCTGTAAACAGTCTAAATGAAATAAAGGACTTGGGTAGAGAAGGTCCGGCTTATATTAACAAGGTTGTGAATGAAGTTGCATATAATATTTTGTGTGTTCTTTCGATTTCTGAGTTTAATTAATTGGTGCACTTTTTTGAGTTTAATATCATCAATATAGTGCTTCTTAATATATATCGTCAAATATGTAATATTGAAATATGATGCTATCAAATGCTTAAGATATTGACAGTGTTGGGTTTTAGGCTCAAAATTAGGATGATGCAAAAATTAGGTTTGTGTTACCTATTTGGTTTTGGTATCCTATTTGGGTTTGGATTTTGACTTCTTAGTTGGTTTCCTTGGTAGAGAGGTTTTGTTAATTACCTATTTGATTAGGATTTGGATTTACTTCCTATTAGAATTCTTATTGTAACCTAAGTCCTATGCACTATAAATAGGACCTTAGAGTTAGTGTATTGTGTGTGGCTCTTTTGTGTGGCAATTTGGTGAGAGTCAATTTGTGAGTAAGAGAGCAATTTGGGAGAATCTTCTCCATTAGTTTTGGGTTCTCTACTCGTTTGGTTTAGGGTTTGAAATTTGTGGGATTGAATTGTGAGAGTTTAAACACTCTTTTGTAATATCCGTTTGTTTAGTGAAATTCCTCGCAGTGCTTTGCCCGTGTACGTAGACTTTACGCCGAACCACGTAAATCTCTTGTGTTAGTTTGAGATTGTTTGATTTAGCTTTCGCCTACGACATTGATATTTGGTACTTTGTTATAATTCGTTTCCGTTTGCGCATAAAAGTACAACAAGTGGTATCAGAGCCCAGGTTTCGGCTTGGGCTTTGCTTGGCAACACTATGAAGCCTTCTGTGTCATCGGTGAAAGTTGATATTGAAAAGTTTGACGGCAATGACTTTGATATTTGACAATTGAAGATGCGTGCTTTGTTAGTTCAACAAGGGCTTTTGAAAACGCTAAAGGGTGTGAAGGCTTTGCAGAATTCGTGGGCGGATGAAGAAAAAGAAGACGTTATGGAGCGGGCACTTGGAGCAATCCTACTGACTTTATCGAATGAAGTCTTGCGAGAAGTTGGTAGCATCAAATCTGCACCGGAGTTGTGGCTAAAATTGGAGAGTTTGTACATGACCAAATCCCTTGCTAAACAGTTGTATTTGAAGAAAAGTTTGCATACTCTTCGTATGGATGAAAACACGTCAATTCATAGGCATGTTGATGAATTCAATAAACTTATGATGGATTTGAAAAGTGTGGATGACCAAATTAGTGATGAGGATTAAGCGATAACTTTGTTGTGTTCTTTATCTCCTTCGTAAGAACACTTTGTCGATACCATGCTATTTGGTAGAGAAAGTCTTAGTTTGGAAGATGTTAAAGCCGCTTTGAATTCTAAAGAGCTAAAGAATAAAATGTCTGACACACAAGATGAAGTATTGGCAGTTCAAGGAAGGAATAAGGAAAATGGCAAACTTGGAAAGAACTCGTGTAGCTATTGTTATAAGGAGGGTAATTGGAAAGTAGATTGCCCTAAACTCAAGGGCAAAAAGAAGCCGTTTGATAAGTCTTTTGCTAGTGTTGATGCAAAGATTGCAGAAGATCGTTGTTCTGAACTCCTCTAAAGGTTATGTGAGGAAGTGGAGCTTGGTACTCAAGCTCTTTGGGTGGAGTGCAATTCGCACTTTTTGTTCGTATGTTCAAGCTTTTGCTTGGATTTTGTTTCGTATTTGTTAGTTTATGTAATGGAATTTGTTGGAGAAGGCGTTGGAGGAAATTTCAAGTTTGAAGACTTTTGGATTTTTTGAGTCTAGGTGGAGATCAGTTTCGAAATAATTTGGTGCGCGTTTGCATTTGTATTTTGGTATCCCGAATTTGAAGTTTGTATTTGATTTGAAAGTTTGCTAATTTCTTGCCGAGGTGGAGATTGTTGGGTTTTAGGCTCAAAATTAGGATGATGCAAAAATTAGGTTTGTGTTACCTATTTGGTTTTGGTATCCTATTTGAGTTTGGATTTTGACTTCTTAGTTGGTTTCATTGGTAGAGAGGTTTTGTTAATTACCTATTTGATTAGGATTTGGATTTACTTCCTATTAGAATTCTTATTGTAACCTAAGTCCTATGCACTATAAATAGGACCTTAGGGTTAGTGTATTGTGTGTGGCTCTTTTGTGTGGCAATTTGGTGAGAGTCAATTTGTGAGTAAGAGAGCAATTTGGGAGAATCTTCTCCATTAGTTTTGGGTTCTCTACTCGTTTGGTTTAGGGTTTGAAATTTGTGGGATTTGGGTTGTGAGTTTAAACACTCTTTTGTAATCTCCGTTTGTTTAGTGAAATTCCTCGCAGTGCTTTGCCCGTGTACGTAGACTTTACGCCGAACCACGTAAATCTCTTGTGTTAGTTTGAGATTGTTTGATTTAGCTTTCGCCTACGACATTGATATTTGATACTTTGTTATAATTCGCTTCCGTTTGCGCATAAAAATACAACAAGTATAGTACATTAATGTAATCTCTTTATCACACCCTGCAATTCATGAAGTGTAAGCTTGAGAAATGTAAGCTTGGATATCCCTGTTTAATATCTCACGCTGCGTCAATTTCAGTATGAATAGGTGGTCTTAGTGTGGTGAAGAAAAATCATAGGACAGGGAGGGGAAACTTATTCTTCAAGACGAAACTAAAGTTTTAACCTATTCCAGCTTCATTTTGATCTAGGTAGAGATATAGGAAAAGATTAGTAATCTCGATGCTTTTAGATTTAGTAAAGAACTGTTTGTTAATAAATTATCTTGAATCAATTATTTTTGAAACATTTTTTATTCTGGTTATTACGTACATCTTCAAATTCCAGTTCAAGATACTTTAGGGTTAAGATAGACTCATTTGAAGACTCAAATTTCTAGTTGAGTTGTTACCAGAGGACATATGTTTTTCTTGTTGTCATCAGTCTACCTTTAGGTTGTGCCTTGCATGGCTCTTTCTTTTTCATTGGTCATACTATGAAGGTTCCATTGTTTTTCTTGTTGTTACATGGAGTAGACGAGCTTCCATTGATATTTTCGTGAAGGCAGCAGGATACCTTGATTGTGCCGTCCGACAAGGCAGCATGATACCTTGATTCTGCCGTCCGACATGTTCTTCCACAGTTGCCTACTCAGCACTAGTTTGTATCAGTTTAAAATTTGCACTGATTTTTAACTTTCTACTTGTTATCATGTTCCTGACGCTGTTATTTATAATCTTTTGACTATTCCTTGATTGCAGGAGAAACCTGCCAATTGACTTAGCAGAAGGAGTTCTTCGAGCGCTTTGCCTACAAGCATTAGGACAGGTAGCAACTTTACTTAAAGGGACTGATCTGGTAAAATGTTGCATTTTATATTTCAGGATTTATATGGGCATCTAGAATCCTCACCAATTTCTTTGAATGGGGTATCATCTTTCTAGAATACTTTATATGGGCATCTAGAATCCTCACCAATTTTTGTCTTACATTTTCATTTCTTTGAATGGGGTATCACTTTCTCGGCAACCAAACACATCTCCAGGTCCCTGAACTCTTTATAATAATGAAATTTTTTCTAATATTTGATTTGGGGTTATCGAATTTCAGGGTATCAGAAGGCAGCTAAAGGGAAATCTAGTCTCTATCTTATTTTTACTTAGTACTCAATTTCACTCCCTCTCTTTGTCCCTCTTCAACGTTGTCTGTGTAATTTCTTGAACCATTGGTTTTTTAAATAATCTTGTATTGATATTATTTCTCTAATTACTTATATTACTTTGGTTGCTAATTTATTAGTTTCAAATGCAAGAAAGGATTAGTTTCTAATGTTATATTTTTATGGTTCAAAAAGTGCATAGATGTCGCAGTTGATCACTTGTCGTCGGAGTGTGTCCAATGGGACTCCTGCATTATCAGCATCTACTGCTCCAGACGTGAGTGCTTCATTGAATGGGGAGCCTACACCTCTTATTGAGCCTACTCCTACGGCTAGACCCGGCAGTTTCTGACACGACACGAAAACGACACGAAAATAACGGGTTTTGGGTCAACACGATAACTTATCGGGTCATTATCGGGTGACCCGTTGAGAACCCGTTAATAACGGGTTCTTAACAGGTATACATGTGGGTGACTCGTTAAGAAAAAAATTATTTTGATAATTTTAAAGTTTAATTACTAAAAAAATTATTATAAAATACAATAACCATATTAATATATACAATATATTCTATATTAAATATATAGTTTTGTATTATTATTCTATATAAGTTAAAAAAAAAAGTTTTAGTCATTATTTATTTTTATTGTGAGAGTTCTTTATCATCATTACTAGGATAATAAATTTTACTTAACATGTTCTTGTTTAAAATTAAAATAAACTAGTATAGTATTTGTATAGGCAAGAACTAAGAAGGCATACATACAAGTATGAAAATGTGAAAGAATATATAAACACTTGTGATTCATCATTATTCCTTTACGAGTAGATAATGGTTACAATTACATTATTGTTTAGATTTTTAAAATCTCCCAAACCCTCATAAATAATGTTTTTTATTTGAGGAAAAAATTAATAAAATTAATAATAATTATTATAGAAGTGTACAAAATGTAAAAAAAATATCCAATCACTCATAATGACAAGCTTTACAACTTTCTTGAAGGGGTCAACTTCGAAATCCAACACTATAATCCATAAACCTTAAATTTATATTTAACCGTCGATTGTCATTTACGCTTTATTCGTGTTACTGAATTTCATTTTTTAAATTTTCTTTTTTGAAAACTTGATCATCTGGCGGATGTAAGAAGATGAACTTTTCAGATCTTTGATATCACGTTTCGATATTTACAGTTAATTGAAATATGAGTCTATGTCATATAGTTTGTAGAAACTTTATAAACATAAATCAATATTTTCACTAATCGTAAAACTCTGAACATAATATCAACGATACAAACCGTTCATCTTCTTGCATCATCTAATAGATCATGTTTTCAAAAAAGAAAATTTGAAAAAACAAAATTTGATGAGAAAAATGAAGCGTAAATGTAAACAATAATCAACGGTTAAATTTTGATCTATGATTTATATGATTATAGTGACGAATTTCGAAGTTAAGCTCTTCACGAAAGTTGTAAAGCTTGTTATTACGAGCGTTTATATATATTTTCTATATTTTTTGTACTTCTACATTGAAGGGTTTGATTGGAAGAAAATGTGCAAGATGTTCTAATGTTCCAATGTCCTTAATTTTGCAAATCTTTTGAACATTTGATATTTTGTAATGTTCTAATATTTTTTTTATTATGCTCTTATTTTGGATATGTAAATATACACTTAAAAGAAAAATGCTTATGTTTTGGATGTGACAATTCTTAAAAGAAAAATGCGTTTTCACTCAAAAAAACTATTATGTTTTTGATTT
This sequence comes from Cotoneaster glaucophyllus, assembly GCA_036320875.1. Classification (NCBI taxonomy): domain Eukaryota; kingdom Viridiplantae; phylum Streptophyta; class Magnoliopsida; order Rosales; family Rosaceae; genus Cotoneaster; species Cotoneaster glaucophyllus. Next base: position 18,035,279 of record CM070069.1, on the reverse strand, counting down.
AATTATTTATTGGTTTAAAATATATTTTCCTTAACGGGTAACGGGTCGGGTCATATTACCCGTTAATATTATCGGGTCGATTTCGGATCGGGTCATTTTACCCGTTTATTTTAACGAGTGTTACACGACATTACCTGTTAAGATATCAGGTATGACACGAAAACGACACGAACACGGGAAACACGACACGAATGCCAGGTCTACCTACGACATCCCAGGTGCCCATATCATCAACGTCATCAGTGTCGGTTCAGAGCCACAGTGCACGGAGGCCTCACCGGCGCCGCTGCCAGCCGGAGCCTTTTGATCACTCTTCCTCGTCCTCCAAAGTCGATGGTGGGGCCTCCCAACCAGGTAGTTTTTTTTTCTAATTCTCACTACGTTGTATTTTTTTTTCATTTTAAAACTATTAGTTTTATGATTGTGAAAATGTGTTGCGGGTTGTGAATTACTGTTTTAAGGTTTTGGGAAATTATATACTATTAGGGGAGGTTCTGCTGAATTTTCTGTACAAATTTAAGCATTTTACCATTTAAGTTTTTTTGGGCAGCTAAAAAAAAACACCAGGGGCCTAATCAAATGCTAAAGGAGGCACAGGCTGTACATATGTCCGCCTACTTGATCAAGATTGCGTATGACTCGCGACATCGTGGAGCGGCTACCTCACAGCAGCATAGCAGCGTCGTTACTAGATGTGGTTATGTTATTTGGAATTGTTGTCCTATGCGGTGGGAGTGTTGGGCACAAATTCCCGAGGAGACGAAGAAACTGGTGCGAGACAAGTTGTCGGTTAGTATATTAATTTTTAGCCTTTATCATTATTTTTTAATTTTGTTTACAAATATTATAAACCAAAGTATCTTAATATTATTATATTTCTTAATATTATTTTATTATTTTTCATATTTGTAGGTCAATTTTGATCTTCAGGACTTATACCCTGAGGTCAGTGCCTACTTAGAGGGGACCTTAGCAAGGACGTTTATGTTCGACCCGGCGATGAGACCACTAAGCTCTTCATGTAAGTATATGTAATTCTTATTATTCTTATTTTTATGAATCGTTCAAATATTATTTATATTTTGTTATTAAACATTATATATGTTTTTTTCTTTATTATTACAGGGTGTTATGGTGGAAAAGTGCACTGCTGTTCTCCAAGAAGCAACATCGCAGCTTCCCCCGGAGACCCCGATCAAGAACGTCATTGTACCCGAGGATACAGATATTTAGATCGTGACTGAGGTCCTGGATCAGAAGTTGGGTCGTCGTCATGGCAAGGTTGTTCGGTGTATGGGGAAGGAGGGGGTTCATGAGACGGGTGCCTCCTCTTCCAGATCGTCCACAGGAGAGGTCAATGCCTTGAAGGAGGAAGTGACAACCCTAAAAGGTCAGCTTGCGGCCCAGGGCGAGCACATTAGGGCCCAAGACGAGAGGACGAGTATGATTGTACATGCCTTAGCGATGTCCGGCCTCCAAATCCCGATGCCAGCACCTGATCTTGCTCCACCTTCGACTTCCTAGCCACTTCATCCAGCCGATACCCAGTAGCATGATGTATTAAACCTAGAAGACTTGTAGTTTTTTCTTTTTTGTTAGGACATCTTGCACTAGTACATTTTAATATATTTTATAATTAATTACTTTTTCTTGGTTTATTAATTATTGTTTAGAATTTAATTACAATATTTATTAAAAATTAAATTAAAAAAAAATAGAAAAAAAGGTTTGCGCGACGTAGATCCGTTGTCGTGCAAAACTGCTTTGCTCGACGTAGGCCCGCATTGCGCAAAGTGGTTTTGTGCGACGCAGGTCCCTTTTTCGTCGCTTAAACCCTGCTGTCATTGCCTTCGCACGACGGTGAATGCGCGACGAAGGTTCGTTGGGCTAATTTTTACGCGACCTTTTTTGACTTTGCGTGACGAAGGACCTGCGTCGCGCAGAGTATTTTTTGTACTAGTGACAATGATTTAGACTTGTTTGGAAATGTTTTTAAAACGACATGAAACCGCTATTGGTGAAGAAAGTTTTGAAATCAATCCTTGGTAAAAATCCAAGTGGATCCTAAAAAGCACTTTAAGTGCCAAAATTTATTTCATCAAAAACACTTTCAGTCATTTTAAAAACATTTTCAAATGAGCCATAGAATTCAGAAGTAGTCCCAAGTTTGAATTAATCCCCTCTCGCCGTTAATAAACAAAAATTCATGATAGGGAAAACCAACTTCACCCAACGAAACCACTTCTGAAATAATCAAATAAAAAGAAAGCCACAATTATAGTACGCAAATTAAAGAATATTAAAATGTAGCACAGTAAGATGAAAACACACAGAAAAAGCATGAAACAAGCTAATTTAAGATAAGCTACCTACCTCCATGTTAGCCTAATCTCTTCGACCTTTTCATCGATCGCTCTAGTTACTGACTCTAATTCTCTACGTATAGCAATATAGGAGCCAATATGCTTGCAAAACAATCGAAATCCCTCCCTGAACAGCAGTCCATGCATGAAGAAAGCAATAATCTCACCGACTGGAATTTTGTCGTCTTCTTTCTTGAAAGTTTCTGAAGGAAAATTTGTGAAAAACATGTTTATTTGAGCAACATCTATGGCATGCAATTAACATTTAAAGGCGGAATCATGCTTGTATGCACTCAAAACAAAACATTACCCATGAAATTCAAAGCCTAGTAGAAATGGTGAACCAAGACTCAACTCAAGATCTAAGAGAAAGAGTTGAGTAACTTTATACCTTTGAAGTACCTCTTTGCTTAGCAAAGGTTAATCACCCATGTGAGGGCCTTCTTCCTTTATCACCTAGCTCCTTGGCTCCATGGATGAAGGTGGAAGAACTTTGCTTCTTGGATCCATGCCTTCTTGGATGTGGATGGAAGAATAGGTTTCTCCAAAGTCACCAAAGTTGGAGACCTCTAAGTTTCGACACCAAGGATGGTTGAGGAAGAAGATGAGTGACCATGGAGGAGTTAGATGCTAGTAAATTCCCCCATGGTGGCCGGCCTCCCTAGAGAGAAAGAGAGAGCCAAAAACTCTCATCTTTCCTCAAAGAAAACCCTAATGAAGAAAAAACTATAAAGTCATATTTATACCTCCCTTCATTGGAGTGGCAAACTTGTAATAAGTCCAAAACCCACTCCCTCTCTAGTCATGGCCGGCCTCCCTATTGTTAGTGGGTTAATTGCCCATTTTGTTTTAGTTGTCACACAACTTAAACCTTATGTGCCTTGTGGACTAAAACCCTTTTGTGTCCCGAAACCCAAAACTAACTTAAGGCCTAAAACGAACCTTTCGTTCTAGATTAATTAACTTTTAATTAATCCTTGCCACATACAATTAAACTATTTAATTGTCCTTACTCATCTTCATTATATCCTTCAATCATTACCTTACACGGTGTGCGATCCATTAGGTTCCTCTTAGCGAGGCAGTGGGCGATTGTTACTCTTAACGATCGATTATGAATTGAAACATACTTTCAATTCTCCCTTAAATGATTATACATCTTTAGGGCTTCCACAAACCATGAGTGACACCTAGCAGTGTATCATGGCTACCCAAGCTAATCAGAAGAGGTGGAGAACCTATTTAGTTTAGGATTACAATGCAATACGGTCTTTCTCTAATACAATACTCTTGACCACATTGTTTGGTTTGATAGTTTATTCATGTCTACTATCCAACGTGATTCATTTACTTATATGATTACCTTGAATGTGATTTGGAACGACTTCCTCAATCTCATTCATACTCTGGCCAGAGATTCTTAATCATATCATAGAGTATTCTCCCTCAAACAGTTTGAAGGTTAGAGATCCCTTGTTGCGCATTCACTTGCCTCCATGGCTAAGTGGCTTAACCCCAACTATGTCGTGGACACCCTCTGACGGAGTGACTTTGACATAGTCAAAGATTAAGGACCTAACCACAAGACAACTGTGATGCCTCAGGTCAAATGACTACTTTGCATTATCCCAACCATGAGTTCTCATATGACATGAATATGAGAACTCCTCGTTGATCGCGTTCAGTGGACTCATTCTCTATCGAGCACCTACATGCTTGTCTTGGTGTCATTCACACCAATGACTCGAGACCTGTCACTCTCCCTAAGAGAAGACATAGCACGTACTGATCTTAACGGACTGTCAATGCCCAATTGGCAATCCTATGATCAGGAACATTTAGGATATGTATACAAAAGAGAATGGTCTCATGAATCTAACTTCTTTAGATTACATTCTCCTAATAGCATATTCCTTGGACTTATCGTTTAAGCACATAACATTTATATGAGACAGCTTGAAACAATAATCTTTGCCCTTTATATTAAACTAGATTAGTTTAACATGTGAAATGTCCGTAAAGTATCATCATATGATTGGTTTTAGGGCACATTTCCAACAATCTCCCACTTGCACTAGAGCCAATCAGCTTGGTTATCAGTGATGATACCTCTTTTGAATTCATTTCAAAAATGGCTGAGTAGTAGGCCTAGACAATGGATATCTATATGTTATCCATAGAAGCAACCTTGAGAATAACGACGTCACCATTATACATGATTCTCAATCATGTGGTTTAGTCTCTCACTTGAGTTCGGATCTTGATGAGACCTTGATTCCCTGGCTTGAGCTATCGCCCCATTAGTGTCGTAGTGTCTGTACACTAGAGACACTTTCTGGTTGGAACCGAATAGAGAGTTCATAAATGAACTTTCCCATCCAAACAACATTGTTGTAAACTTCTATATGGCGATATATTTTGCATTCATGATGGAACACACTGAAGTCATTACTTGTAATGTTTCCACCCAAATATCCCTTTAGTCATAATAAAGAGATGTCCTATTATCTCTTCATTCACAATGAAGAGACATCCAATGATGGATACTATATTAGATTCATAATCTAATACATTTACGCTTCCATTGCGTCACTTTAATTCTTCCTCATTCTTGAGGAATATATCCTTTAGTATTTCTTAAATACTTAAGGACCAACTTGACAGTTGCCATGGTTCTGATCCTGGGCTTGTACTGATATCATCTTGTACCGTTCTAGGTACAGCTCATATCAGTGTTTTTCATACAATATGAAATACGTAAATCGCCTTTATGCGTATGCATAAAGGATTCTAGTTACGCATTATGTTTCTTTGGGAGTCAAAGGGTACGTTCCCTTTGAGGAGAGCAACTTCCTAGTCTCACTAGAGTTGTCCTTCTAATTGAAGTTTATCATCATATGAGAAACTTCCTAGCATCTTATGTCTATCATTAGGTCTTGATATAATCCAATTATATCTTGAAATCGATCATTATAGATTTCATTCCTATGTATATAGACTATGTCTCCCATATACATTCTATCATTATAGAACGTTTAAAGTCATAACTTTAACAAAGAAGAATTCCTTTCATTTCCAAAATTTAATATATCAAAAATATTTTCAAATTTAGGAATATGATTGACTCCCACTAATCTTTTGTAAACCTAGTAAACAAAAGATTCATTTACATCTTTATGAGAAATCAAACGATTTGATCTTTCTCTCATAAGATGCTTATCGCCCCCACTAGCTTGCTAAGATTCATGATGGATGGATCTCTACAACTTACAAGTATTGTGATTCCTAGTTTTAGACATATATTATCAAGACTATCTTGATAATGGTTTCGGAAACCCCTATTATGTCCATACATTGAATCACGGTTTAGTTGTAGCTAGCAATCTTCGAATTAATAGAAACCATGACCACATCAAAGATGGTTTCTTCCAAGTCAACTGTGGATGCAAATTTTCTCCTCTTCGATCTTGGACGATTTTGCACCTACAAAATAATAAACACCTTAGGTTAAGGCCAAAAGCCTCACACGCCCACGATGAATGGGGGGGGGCTTTGGCCGAAGAACCTCCGATGCCAAAGTTAGAATTAGAGAGAAAAAGCGTTTAGAGTGTTTTTGCCCAAGGATTGGAATTAGGTCTTTTGTGAGAAAATGGGGTAGTATTTATAGGAAAGGGGGGTGGCCGGCCATGCTAGGGTTTTTGGTGTGAGATCTAGGATTAATTAGCCTATTTATTGGCTAATTAATCAAATAGGGAAAGGATTTATTTTTATAAAAAGAGGTAATAAGGAGTAATTGAATAATTGACTAAAAAAGGAGGAAAAAAGGGAAGGAAATGGGGAAATAAAGAGGGAAGTGGCCGGCCCCCTTTGGAGAAAGGAGGACCGGCCATTAAGAGGATTTTGTGGATTTTGGGGCTAAGTTAATTGGCCAATTAATGAGGAATATCCTCATTAATTTGCCAATTATCTCCATTTAAGTGGGATAATTGGTGGATTTACGAGATAATTGTCTTAAATGTGGATGGATGAAATAATTCGGATTTGGTTACCTTTTATGGGCGCTTTTGACTTGACCGATGATAATTACCGGCTGCTCGCGCGTAGGATTTCTGGTGCTTCTCGAGGGCATTCTTGTCTTCTTAATCCGAAAGTCCATGTGTCGCCTTGTGATTATTTTTGGCTCCACAAATGCCCCCACACCTGTTGGGCTGCTCGCAAGAAAAGGGCAACAGGTGTAGAGATTCTCCCACTTTTAGGAAACTTCGAACTGCTTCCTTTTTGTTGATTTTCCACTTGTAATAGGAAGATAAATCCCCTTAGGAAAAGGGAAGTAAATTCTCTCTTCAAGTCTATTTAAGTCCACCTTAAGTGGATTATTAAATCAACCTTCAGAGAAGAACTTACTTCACCTTACAAGTGAGAAAGAGAGCTTAGAGGATATTTGTTCCCCCTCCTCTAGCAGTCTTCCGCATCTTGCCCGTGTAAAGGATCGCTCCTCGCTGCTTCTAGGTAAAAAGAAATTAATCTCCTTGTCTTTCTTGAAATCTTCGTGGGTGAGGACCCGAGGCTTGTGACCGGTGATCCATGTAGCCATGGAAAAACATATATACATATGTATATATATTTTTTTTTTCATGCCTTTTCCTTGGCTTTGGGGCGCTGGTGAGAGAAGGGACCAGGCCGCGGGGCCTGGCTTGGCTGCTGGGTCCTTGCGGCAAAGTTGTTTTTTTTTTTTTTTTTAATGGATCTTCCTCGTATCTTTTTCTGTAGAATCTTTTCTTCCATGTCTTCCTCGGGTCTCAGGAATGATGAAGGCGTGCTGCCGTTGTATCGTCAAGGCGGATCTTTGAGCAAGGTTGGCTATTTCAAGGCTGCTCACTTCAAGATCAATTCTGATGACTCCTTTAGGGACTTCCTTGAGACCTACTGGCATGCCATTCCTTCCGGGGTACGTGTGAGGCGAGTCAAGGATGGTAGCAGTCGTGAACCATGTGACGAGACTCGGAGGGCTATTAAGTTCCACCCTTACTACTTCGTCCTAGGGTTCACCTTTCCCATGCCGCGCTTTTTCCAAGAGGTGCTCTGCTCCATGAGATGTGCGCCTGCTCAGTGTTCTCCAAATGCTATTCGAGTGATGGTGGGGTTCCACAACTTGAGCCAATTCTTTGATTTAGGACTAACCACCAACGAGTTTTGGTACTTTTTTGACATAGGCCATGTTGATGGAGTTGGGCAGCTGCGGACTCGTCATAGACTTTTTGACCATTCAAGCAAGGGTGACCATGATTGGGCTAAAGAGACCTTGGAGGTAAGCGGCGAATGGGAGTCCGATCACTCCCCCGAGCTGCGGGTGTCAACAGTCTTCATATCCGGTAAGTAGGCTGCTTTAATTTCTTTCTCGACTGCTTGATTTTGACGGTGAACTGTCCATCAATTTTCTGATTGCCCTCTGCCATCTTTGTAGATTCAGAGTTCGGTTTAACTCCCAAGGTTTCTTCGGACATGAAGAAAGTGCATGTCGCTCTGGGCATTCCTTCTGAGTATCGTGAATGGCGTTGGCTGCTTAGTCCTCTTCGTAGGGAGAAAGATGGATTGCCCCCAAAGGAAGAGGTGAGACGGATCAAAGTAGCCGCATTAGCTCGTCCTATCACCGTGGTGGAGCCCGCTGCCAATGATGGTGGGAGAAATAGGCATTCTCCACCCGTGCAAGAGCCGCCTGCTCAGAAGAAGCCGCGGGTTGCTCGCGAGGGTTCATCCGCTGCTCAGGAGGGGCTTGATGCAAATAGGTCGAAGACTTCCTCCACTGCTCCCGGGGATCCACCAGTTGCTCCCAAGCTTGTGATTGACTTGACTTCAAGAGAGACTGCTGGGCCTGTGCCAGTGCCGCCTGCTGCTCCAAAGGCTGCTAGCTCGATTGCCGATAGGATTGCTCAGCGCCGAGGTTCGTCAATGCCGAAGTTTGTGCTGAAACGTCCGCCTGGGATTAAGCCTGATTCTCCTTCGAAAAAACTTGCGTCCGTGGGGACTGGCTCGCCCTGTTCGTCTGTCAAGGTGGCGCCAAAATCGGTTCCTCCCGCTGCTGAGACCGAACTGCCTTCTGAGGGGGGTGAGACTGCTCGCGCCCATGGTTCTGGTAAGTCCGCCAAGTCCGATTCCAAAGAAGCTGCCGATATTTGTGCGCTTTTGAGGCCAGACCTTCTCGAGGATACGGATGCGTGTGCCAAATTTGTTGATGGTGTCAAGGGAATCGTTGGTCCAGGCTCATTTGTGAAACATACGCCCGAGCACAGGAGGGCTGCTCTGTTAACCATGATGCAAAAAACGGCGATCCTGGCAGCCGAGTCCATGGTTCTTGATCGGGAGGATATCAAGGCTGCCCAGGAGGTGGCGAAGTCTATGGCTGCTGAAGCTTACTCGTCGACCGAGAAGGTTAAAAATCTGGAGTCTGAGCTTGCTGCTTTGAAGAGATCTAACGCCTCTGCCCCCACTTCTCTGCAGCTTGAGACCGCTTGCCACGAGATCGCTGATGTGATATATATTAAGCACTCAAATTAAACCCTCTTGTTGTCAATTGTAGTAAGTATGCAAGTAGGGATCGTTCTGGACCGGGGATTAGGAGGGATTGCTAATCGACTTTAAAAACACAAAAACAAAGTTAAAAACGTTTGGAAAGGTTTACAAGACTCAAAACAAGTTAAAAATACTTAAAACGGTTTAAAAACACTTTAAAGACAGATTTAAAACACTAGGGAAGGTTTTGGACGAAAATTGGTTTTAGGTTAACTCAAAACACTTGAAAACACAAAGAAAACAGATTTTGGACACTTTAAAACAAGAAAGTAAAAGGGGGGTTTTAGTTTGAACGAATTTGAAAGTAAATTAAAGACTTTGTAAAGTAAAACAGATTTGAAAACGAATTTGAAAACTTTGATGGGTGATGGGCTAGCTAGAGGGTCCTTCTCCACACATGACACACTTGTACATAAATCGATCTCCAATTGCTTTTCAATGAACCATGAACCTCAACACCCCAGATTAACCGTACGTGCACAAATTAACCCTCAGATTTTCCTTATGTCATTGAATCGGAAGAAGAGCATACAACAACCCAAATTATTCTCCAACGGTCCCCTACATGAGTGCATAGAAGAGATACAGTTAGAGATCATTAAGTTCCATGAAAATCATAAGTGTTGACGAGGCATTCGTAACTATGAGAGCATGATACGTTTGCCAAGAATCCAATTAACGCGATTGTGACAAGCAACCTTCACTACTTGTGAATGTAAGTTCATAACGATTAGGTGAAACTCCCTTACATTCTAGCATCAAATTCCTGCATGAAAACTAAGTATGCATCCTCAATCAACATACAAGAACAAGTTATGAATAAAACAGTTAATTGAATTGCATTCACGATTCATCAAGTCGCAATTGGAAGTAATCAATTCATATCTCAAGCATGTTCATGGTTTCGAATTCCCCCCTAGCTAAATAGGGGTTTAGCCACTCATAGTCACAACAAGATTAGAGACTAATAAAGTAAACATTGAAATTAAGAACGAAGTACACCTAGAATGCTCCAATCTTCAAGCTTGAAACGTCCAAGGTTCCTTCCTCTCCACCTTGCTGCGGCACAAAGAGTCTAAGATGGGTATGGATGAAGGGATGGACGTTTTTGGGAGTGAAAGGCTGCGGCAAAGAGAGATTTTGGGCTGAAAGTGTGTGAATGCTTGAATTGTTGAGTGAATGATGGATAGGTAAGTGAATGGATGGTGGAATGGTGTGTTTAGGGTGCTGCAAGGGCCTTATATTTATAGAGAAGTATAGGGCACGGTTTGGGATTTATTTAGGAAACATATTTACTCCAAAACCTCAAGGGAAAAGAAGAATTAAAATCAGAAATCCCAAAGAAAGGGTAAGGTCTTTTGCGGCAAAGAGGAATGAACAAGGAAAATAAGTTATCTTGCAGATTTTGGAACAAATAGGTAAGTAGAGAAACAGCTTTGACTTAGAAGAAAGGGTAAGGAAGTTTGGTTGCTGATTTGGAAGAGAAAAGGAAGGTAACTTGCGGCAAGGATTAGGAAAAAGGGTAAGTAGATTACTTCCTTGCTGATTTTGTGTGCAATTGTGTCTAAATTAAATTGGGAAAGTACTCTTGTGCGGCAAGGGTGTATGAGGGAAGGAGAGTGTGCAGCACCCATCTTGGAGTGGGAATTAGGTGTCCCAAAATACTTAGGACTCCCCTTTGTGGCTGATTTCCTTGCACATTAGGATTAGGAAACTTTGACTTGGTCAATCCTTCTTCTTCTTGGATTCCTTTTCCTTCCTTGACTTGAATTTATTTTTCCTCTTCTCTTTGGCTGATTCCTAGCATGCTTTGGTCTTCAATTTCGTCCATCTACATTGCTCCAAGCATAAGCTATCCAAAACATGCCCAAAATTGCTCCAAAAGGCTCCAAAAAGCACTTTCTTGATACTTTACCCCTTGGGACCTACAAACATACGAAAATAGCTTAAAATACTAAATTAAATACGAATAATCAACATAAAAGCACGAGAACAAGCTAACTAAATCGCATAAATATGCTCATATCAAATTCCCCCACACTTAGCTTTTGCTAGTCCTCGAGCAAAACGAAACAAAACAAAACAAAATAAAGTAAACAAGACAAAACACAATCTAAACCTTCCAACGTTTGCCTTAGGGATTTCCAACGCATATGACATGCCAAAGATCATCATTCACATAGATTTTAGTCATCCTTACGCTCGAGCACATACTTAATCACAGTCGTCACTTATTAGCTCGCATTTAATCAATTAAAACAATGATTTGAATGTAGTAACATGCCTTAGAGAATTCACCCAATTCCTTATAAGACACACTCTTTTTCACACAGATTTTCTGACTCCACACCCTACACTAGTTATATGTGAGAAGATTGATGTAAAAATGAAAACGAAGACTCACATATGTTTATGACAAAGAAAGCATTTTCTGGATTTAAGCATGTTTTAAATATGATCTCATGAATGGAATGCTACTACTTAAATGCGAGAACCAGTGACACCATATGCTCATACCAATTCCAAACTCCACAAATTGAACACACAACACACAAGATTGAAGTCAAGGGTTGTAACGGGGCTAGGGTGTTGGCTAACAAGGAAAGGTAAGGATAAACAAACGTTCTTTAAGCAATAGCAAGCAAAGTGATGAAATTGACACTTGGAATTCAATTTATAATGCAGAAATCAACTTTTAAACATAAGGGAAGATTCATGCAACACTTAGGGCCTAATTTCACTTTTTGGACCCTTTCTTCAACAATCAACACTTTAGAACTCTTTTTTCACATATTTTTCACTCTTTTTCATTCCTTTCACAACTTTTCTTTTTTCTTTTCTTTTCATACGAATTTTTCTTTTTTTTTTTTTTTCGTTTTCATACGAATTTCTTTTTTTTTTTTTCTTTTGCACTTAAACACACAAAAATCCCTTCCCCCACACTTGTTTTCTGCAACATGTTACTCAAAAAGAATTCCCTCTAAGTCATGCTTTACTATGCTTCAAGAACAAGGGTATGGATGGTCCTATTCTAGGCTTGGTAAGGATGATGTGGGTTAACAATGAAATAGGCTAAACAAGGCTCAACGGGGTTAAACCTAAACACAATTCACGGGGGATGGCTTTTTGGCTCTTGGTTCACTACACAACTTCATCTTGATTATGTGTTATGCACTCAATACCATGCTTTGAATGAAACGGATATGAGTTCTAGTATTTGGAACTAAATGATGAAACGCCTTCTAAGTAGTAACCAAGCAAAGAATAATGAGATCATGCAACGACTTTAGAAAACAATGAATGCATAGATTTTTAACTCTCCAAAGAACGTTTAGGCTCAAGTCTCACAGGGTTGTAGCGTTAATTTGGGTTCCTTCCTTCAAGCATGTTACAAAAACTGATTTTTTCTTTGTAATTATATGTGAATTCATAAACAACAACGACAACCAAGCATAAACCAAAGGTATATCAAACTTCCATCCATGTTTACAACTTTCCTTAACAGTCATGCAATTAAAAACCAAATCCTCATCATTGGGTTGGAAGGTACCCTAAGACACAAACAAACACACAAAAACAACTCTTTTTGGCTTTTTCAAAACAATTTTTCAAATTTTTATGAATTTTTCGGATTTTTATGTCAAAACACACTAAAATGCTTCAAAACACACTAAAAACACATAAAAACAGTGAAAAACAACATTGCAAGTGATAGGTGAATAAAACCCACGAAATTCATGCAAAAACAGCTTGTTTACCCCCCCACACTTAAATCAAACATTGTCCTCAATGTTTCAAACATAAACTCACACAAAAGCAAACAAACAAACAACAAATAAAACATGAAATGCAAAGTAAAATCAACAAAGATTAGAGTTTAGGAACATAAACACCTGGTTATAATGCCGGATCATCCAAAAGCTCTTTGTTGAATGCATGGGTTGCCTCCCAAGAAGCGCTTGCTTTAACGTCTTCCAGCCGGACGAAGAACTCCATTTCACTCTCCATTGGAGCCCACGGCTTGGAGAGTTGTCTCCTCCACCACATGCTCCTCGAACAGGTCATAATAGGGCTTCAAACGATGCCCATTCACCTTCAATTCTTGGCCGGTTTTCAAGCTTTGGACTTGGACTGCACCATGAGGAAAAACATTAGTAACAACAAAAGGTCCAATCCACTTAGAACGTAACTTACCGGGGAATAAACGAAGTCGAGAATCAAAAAGTAACACTCGCTGCCCTTTTGAGAATGTTTTGGTACGAAGCATCTTGTCATGGTAAGCCTTCGTCTTGTCCTTGTAAATTTGAGCATTCTCGTATGCCTCGTGCCTAATCTCCTCGAGTTCATTCAATTGTAGCTTTCTATGAACTCCAGCCGCATCTATGTCCATGTTGAAAGTCTTCACAGCCCAATGTGCCTTGTGTTCTAATTCGACGGGCAAATGACATGGCTTCCCATAAATGAGCCGAAAAGGTGACATGCCAAGTGGAGTTTTGTAGGCCGTTCGATATGCCCACAATGCATCGTCCAAGCGTAAGCTCCAATCTCTCCTGGAGGGCCCCACGGTTTTCTCTAGGATTTGCTTGATCTCCCTATTTGACACCTCGGCTTGCCCATTGGTTTGAGGATGATAAGGTGTAGAAACCTTATGCGTAACGTTGTACTTCTTTAGCAAAGCCTCAATGGTCCGGTTGCAAAAGTGGGAACCTCCATCACTGATTAGAACTCGGGGCATCCCAAACCTAGCAAAAATGTTAGTTTTTACAAAATCTGCAACCACCTTAGAATCGTTAGTACGGGTGGCCTTTGCTTCCACCCATTTTGAAACATAATCAACAGCTAGCAAGATATAAGTGAAACCAAAAGAGGGAGGGAAAGGACCCATAAAGTCAATACCCCAAACGTCAAAAATTTCCACAACTTGGAAGTGTTGCTGCGGCATTTGGTCTTTGGCACCTATATTGCCCGTTCTTTGACATCGATCACAGGTTAGACAAAAAGTTCTAGCATCTTTAAACAAAGTGGGCCAATAAAAACCACATTCAAGAACCTTTAAAGCCGTCCTTTGGGTGCCAAAATGGCCCCCACAAGCATAAGTGTGGCAGAATTTTAAAATCGAATGAACTTCACCATCATGTACACACCTACGCAAAATCTGGTCAGAGCAATACTTCCACAAATAGGGATTATCCCACACATAAAAACGTGCATCCTTTCTTAGTTTATCACTTTGGTGCTTGCTTAGAGTGCTCGGAACTTGTTTAGACACTAAGAAATTAACCAAATCGGCATACCATGGTTCACGTACCTCAATGGACAGCAGCTGTTCATCGGGGAAAGTTTCAGGGATAGGCACGGCATGGTCATCATGGAGCATTCGGCTTAGGTGGTCAGCCACCACATTCTCGCTTCCTGTCTTGTCCCGAATCTCGATGTCAAACTCTTGAAGAAGAAGCATCCAACGAATAAGCCTAGGTTTTGCTTCCTTCTTCGTTAGCAAGTACTTCAAAGCTGGATGATCAGTATAAACAATTACTTTAGTGCCAATTAAATAGGAACGAAACTTATCTAAAGCAAAGACAACAGCAAGAAGTTCTTTTTCCGTTGTGGAGTAGTTCAATTGGGCATCGTTCAAGGTCCGAGAAGCATAGTATATAACATGCGGCTGCTTGTCCTTTCTTTGTCCCAAAACAGCTCCAAGCGCATAATCGGATGCATCGCACATAAGCTCGAACGGAAGGCTCCAATCGGGTGGCATGATGATGGGGGCCGAAGTAAGCTTCTCCTTGAGGGTTTTGAAAGCCGTCTCACACTCTTGATTGAACTCAAAGGCTACTTCTTTTTGCAATAAGCGGCACAAAGGTTGGGCAATCTTAGAGAAATCCTTGATAAATCGCCTATAGAATCCTGCATGGCCAAGAAAAGAACGAACCTCCCTCACCGAAGTGGGAGAGGGTAAGTGACGTACAAGATCTATTTTGGACTTATCAACTTCAATACCTTGTTCGGAAATGATGTGCCCCAAAACTATACCTTGTCTCACCATAAAATGACACTTTTCCCAATTGAGAACAAGGTTAGTTTCAACGCATCGTTGCAAAATCAAAGTCAAATTATCCAAACAATTGTCAAAAGAATCTCCAAACACACTAAAATCATCCATAAAAACTTCAATAATCTTTTCAACAAAATCGGAGAAGATACTTACCATACATCTTTGGAAAGTGGCGGGTGCATTGCATAAACCGAATGGCATGCGACGATAAGCAAAAGTTCCAAAGGGACACGTGAAGGTGGTCTTTTCTTGGTCATCCGGGGCTATCACAATTTGGTTATATCCAGAATATCCATCAAGAAAGCAATAAAAAGAATGACCGGCTAACCTTTCAAGCATTTGGTCGATGAATGGCAAAGGGAAGTGATCTTTCCTTGTTGTGGTGTTGAGCTTCCTATAGTCGATGCATACTCGCCATCCGGTTTGAATTCGTGTAGGCACAAGCTCGTTCTCATCATTCTTGACAACTGTGACTCCAGACTTCTTGGGAACGACTTGAATTGGTGAAACCCAACGGCTATCGGAGATAGGATAGATCACTCCACAATCTAAGAGCTTGATTATTTCCTTCTTCACAACTTCCATCATTGGAGGGTTGAGACGGCGTTGAGCCTCTCTAGATGGTTTAGCCCCCTCCTCAAGAAGTATGCGATGCATGCAAGTGGTGGGACTAATTCCTCTAATGTCGGCCAAGGTCCACCCTATGGCTGTTTTGTATTCTCGTAACACCCTCACAAGCTTCTCTTCCTCTTGTGCCGTGAGACTTGAAGAAACAATGACGGGCAACGTCTCGTCTTGGCCCAAAAACACATACTTCAAATGGTCCGGCAATGGCTTAAGTTCAAGAGACGGTGCCTGAATAACAGAAGGCAACATTTTAGTAGAAACTGAACTTGAAATTGAGAGCGGAACCTTACCATATTGATGTGGTAGTGACTCAAGGGCAGCCACAACTTCTACAATTTCCTCATTGCAGGGCACGGCAATGGTGTCAAAGGAGTGGCCGTGGGGTTGCAAAGCTCCACTTTCTTGGTTTTTGAGTTCTACGCCCTTCGTAATGGTCGTTTCAAGAGCATCCTCGTTCAATTCCTCAAGATATGCCTGCGCCAAAGAATCAATAACATCAATAGAGAAGCATGAATGATCATCAACAGGATATCTCATAGTTTCAGAAATATTAAAATTGATAACTTCCCCATCGAATTCCATCGTTAAAGTTCCTTTGAACACGTCGATTTTTGTTCGGGCAGTCTTCATGAAGGGTCTACCAAGGAGAATCGGCAGAGATGTGGAGTGGGCTGAATCTTCCATGTCTAGAACGTAAAAATCAGCCGGGAAGATCAAATGGTTCACCTGCACTAAAACATCCTCCAATACTCCTTTTGGATAAGCGTTAGAACGATCAGCCAATTGTATAATTACACCATCCTTTTTCAATTCACCCAGGTTCATAGATGCATAAATAGAGTATGGCATGACATTTATGGATGCACCTAAGTCTAGCATTGCATGTTCGAACCGAGTAGTGCCAATCACACAAGGAATCGTAAAACTGCCCGGATCTTTGCATTTAGTGGGCAGTTTACGTTGCAAGATGGCTGAAACGTTTTCACTTACCTTAACTACCTCCTTGTTCGTCATTCTTCTTTTGTTTGTGCACAGCTCCTTGAGAAACTTGGCATACTTCGGGATTTGTTTAATGGCATCAAGGAGCGGGATGTTTACTTGCACTTTCCGAAATGTTTCGAGAATGTCCTTCTCGTTCTCATCCTTCTTTGATTGCATGAACCTACGAGGAAAAGGAACATCGGGTATGTTAGTAGTAACTGAACTTGAAGCTATTTTACCTTGTTTGGCCGAGTTAGGGTGGTTGGTGGGTGCTTGCGGCAAAGGGTTTTTTACCCTTGCCGTGGGCATACTAGTACTCCCCTCTTCTTCTTGCAGTTTGTCATCTTCTTTTTGGGCAGATTGGGGGGTGTCGGACCCGATTCCAACTTCTTTTCCACTACGCAAGGTGATGGCTTTGGCAGATTCGAAGCCTCCCTTCGGATTCACATTCGTTGCGCTTGGTAGCTTGCCATGTTCTCTACTAAATTGCCCCATGAATTCAGCCATTTGTCCCACTTGTCTCTTCAATTCAGTCACCTCATGGGCTTGATTTTGCACTTCTTTGGCGTAATTTTGCATGTCTTTGGCTTGATTTTGCATTTCTTTGGCGTAATTTTGCATGTCTTTGGCTTGTTTTTCTTGTCCCTGCGTCAAATTTGTTAGTAATTGAATAATTTGATCATTATCCATGGACGAACCTGAATTTGGTTGGATTTGTTGCGGGGGAGGCATAGGCTCTGAATAGAACTCCTCATAGGGCTGCCAATATGCTTCGTGTTGAACTTGTTGAGGTTCCCACCACATAGAATTTGAATGATTGCTCCACTCTGAATTGTACGTGTTGGAAAACAAGTCGTTTCTCGATTGATTAGGGCTTTGATAACCCCAGGTATCGACATTCTCCCAACCTCTTTGTGGACGTTCATGGGCTCGATATCCTTGCACACCATATGCAGGGGCACTTTGCATTGTGGTCCTTTCGATGTGCTGTGACAATAGAGAAGTAAGATTCGCTATTTGAGCTTGAATATTAGCAATTGCCATGTCTTACTTCTCTGGTACCTGAAATCAAAGAAAGAAAACTAAATCAAATATCAAAAGTAAAATAAACAAAAGAAAACAGAAACTAAAACCAAAAGACACGAAAAGAAACAAAGGGGAAAAACCGGGGGATTAGCAAAGTTGCTAATCCCCGGCAACGGCGCCAAAATTTGATGTGATATATATTAAGCACTCAAATTAAACCCTCTTGTTGTCAATTGTAGTAAGTATGCAAGTAGGGATCGTTCTGGACCGGGGATTAGGAGGGATTGCTAATCGACTTTAAAAACACAAAAACAAAGTTAAAAACGTTTGGAAAGGTTTACAAGACTCAAAACAAGTTAAAAATACTTAAAACGGTTTAAAAACACTTTAAAGACAGATTTAAAACACTAGGGAAGGTTTTGGACGAAAATTGGTTTTAGGTTAACTCAAAACACTTGAAAACACAAAGAAAACAGATTTTGGACACTTTAAAACAAGAAAGTAAAAGGGGGGTTTTAGTTTGAACGAATTTGAAAGTAAATTAAAGACTTTGTAAAGTAAAACAGATTTGAAAACGAATTTGAAAACTTTGATGGGTGATGGGCTAGCTAGAGGGTCCTTCTCCACACATGACACACTTGTACATAAATCGATCTCCAATTGCTTTTCAATGAACCATGAACCTCAACACCCCAGATTAACCGTACGTGCACAAATTAACCCTCAGATTTTCCTTATGTCATTGAATCGGAAGAAGAGCATACAACAACCCAAATTATTCTCCAACGGTCCCCTACATGAGTGCATAGAAGAGATACAGTTAGAGATCATTAAGTTCCATGAAAATCATAAGTGTTGACGAGGCATTCGTAACTATGAGAGCATGATACGTTTGCCAAGAATCCAATTAACGCGATTGTGACAAGCAACCTTCACTACTTGTGAATGTAAGTTCATAACGATTAGGTGAAACTCCCTTACATTCTAGCATCAAATTCCTGCATGAAAACTAAGTATGCATCTTCAATCAACATACAAGAACAAGTTATGAATAAAACAGTTAATTGAATTGCATTCACGATTCATCAAGTCGCAATTGGAAGTAATCAATTCATATCTCAAGCATGTTCATGGTTTCGAATTCCCCCCTAGCTAAATAGGGGTTTAGCCACTCATAGTCACAACAAGATTAGAGACTAATAAAGTAAACATTGAAATTAAGAACGAAGTACACCTAGAATGCTCCAATCTTCAAGCTTGAAACGTCCAAGGTTCCTTCCTCTCCACCTTGCTGCGGCACAAAGAGTCTAAGATGGGTATGGATGAAGGGATGGACGTTTTTGGGAGTGAAAGGCTGCGGCAAAGAGAGATTTTGGGCTGAAAGTGTGTGAATGCTTGAATTGTTGAGTGAATGATGGATAGGTAAGTGAATGGATGGTGGAATGGTGTGTTTAGGGTGCTGCAAGGGCCTTATATTTATAGAGAAGTATAGGGCACGGTTTGGGATTTATTTAGGAAACATATTTACTCCAAAACCTCAAGGGAAAAGAAGAATTAAAATCAGAAATCCCAAAGAAAGGGTAAGGTCTTTTGCGGCAAAGAGGAATGAACAAGGAAAATAAGTTATCTTGCAGATTTTGGAACAAATAGGTAAGTAGAGAAACAGCTTTGACTTAGAAGAAAGGGTAAGGAAGTTTGGTTGCTGATTTGGAAGAGAAAAGGAAGGTAACTTGCGGCAAGGATTAGGAAAAAGGGTAAGTAGATTACTTCCTTGCTGATTTTGTGTGCAATTGTGTCTAAATTAAATTGGGAAAGTACTCTTGTGCGGCAAGGGTGTATGAGGGAAGGAGAGTGTGCAGCACCCATCTTGGAGTGGGAATTAGGTGTCCCAAAATACTTAGGACTCCCCTTTGTGGCTGATTTCCTTGCACATTAGGATTAGGAAACTTTGACTTGGTCAATCCTTCTTCTTCTTGGATTCCTTTTCCTTCCTTGACTTGAATTTATTTTTCCTCTTCTCTTTGGCTGATTCCTAGCATGCTTTGGTCTTCAATTTCGTCCATCTACATTGCTCCAAGCATAAGCTATCCAAAACATGCCCAAAATTGCTCCAAAAGGCTCCAAAAAGCACTTTCTTGATACTTTACCCCTTGGGACCTACAAACATACGAAAATAGCTTAAAATACTAAATTAAATACGAATAATCAACATAAAAGCACGAGAACAAGCTAACTAAATCGCATAAATATGCTCATATCAAATTCCCCCACACTTAGCTTTTGCTAGTCCTCGAGCAAAACGAAACAAAACAAAACAAAATAAAGTAAACAAGACAAAACACAATCTAAACCTTCCAACGTTTGCCTTAGGGATTTCCAACGCATATGACATGCCAAAGATCATCATTCACATAGATTTTAGTCATCCTTACGCTCGAGCACATACTTAATCACAGTCGTCACTTATTAGCTTGCATTTAATCAATTAAAACAATGATTTGAATGTAGTAACATGCCTTAGAGAATTCACCCAATTCCTTATAAGACACACTCTTTTTCACACAGATTTTCTGACTCCACACCCTACACTAGTTATATGTGAGAAGATTGATGTAAAAATGAAAACGAAGACTCACATATGTTTATGACAAAGAAAGCATTTTCTGGATTTAAGCATGTTTTAAATATGATCTCATGAATGGAATGCTACTACTTAAATGCGAGAACCAGTGACACCATATGCTCATACCAATTCCAAACTCCACAAATTGAACACACAACACACAAGATTGAAGTCAAGGGTTGTAACGGGGCTAGGGTGTTGGCTAACAAGGAAAGGAAAGGATAAACAAACGTTCTTTAAGCAATAGCAAGCAAAGTGATGAAATTGACACTTGGAATTCAATTTATAATGCAGAAATCAACTTTTAAACATAAGGGAAGATTCATGCAACACTTAGGGCCTA
The DNA here is from genome assembly GCA_036320875.1 of Cotoneaster glaucophyllus. Taxonomy (NCBI): domain Eukaryota; kingdom Viridiplantae; phylum Streptophyta; class Magnoliopsida; order Rosales; family Rosaceae; genus Cotoneaster; species Cotoneaster glaucophyllus. The sequence continues at coordinate 18,014,691 of CM070069.1, read as the reverse complement.
ATTTCACTTTTTGGACCCTTTCTTCAACAATCAACACTTTAGAACTCTTTTTTCACATATTTTTCACTCTTTTTCATTCCTTTCACAACTTTTCTTTTTTCTTTTCTTTTCATACGAATTTTTCTTTTTTTTTTTTTTCGTTTTCATACGAATTTCTTTTTTTTTTTTTCTTTTGCACTTAAACACACAAAAATCCCTTCCCCCACACTTGTTTTCTGCAACATGTTACTCAAAAAGAATTCCCTCTAAGTCATGCTTTACTATGCTTCAAGAACAAGGGTATGGATGGTCCTATTCTAGGCTTGGTAAGGATGATGTGGGTTAACAATGAAATAGGCTAAACAAGGCTCAACGGGGTTAAACCTAAACACAATTCACGGGGGATGGCTTTTTGGCTCTTGGTTCACTACACAACTTCATCTTGATTATGTGTTATGCACTCAATACCATGCTTTGAATGAAACGGATATGAGTTCTAGTATTTGGAACTAAATGATGAAACGCCTTCTAAGTAGTAACCAAGCAAAGAATAATGAGATCATGCAACGACTTTAGAAAACAATGAATGCATAGATTTTTAACTCTCCAAAGAACGTTTAGGCTCAAGTCTCACAGGGTTGTAGCGTTAATTTGGGTTCCTTCCTTCAAGCATGTTACAAAAACTGATTTTTTCTTTGTAATTATATGTGAATTCATAAACAACAACGACAACCAAGCATAAACCAAAGGTATATCAAACTTCCATCCATGTTTACAACTTTCCTTAACAGTCATGCAATTAAAAACCAAATCCTCATCATTGGGTTGGAAGGTACCCTAAGACACAAACAAACACACAAAAACAACTCTTTTTGGCTTTTTCAAAACAATTTTTCAAATTTTTATGAATTTTTCGGATTTTTATGTCAAAACACACTAAAATGCTTCAAAACACACTAAAAACACATAAAAACAGTGAAAAACAACATTGCAAGTGATAGGTGAATAAAACCCACGAAATTCATGCAAAAACAGCTTGTTTACCCCCCCACACTTAAATCAAACATTGTCCTCAATGTTTCAAACATAAACTCACACAAAAGCAAACAAACAAACAACAAATAAAACATGAAATGCAAAGTAAAATCAACAAAGATTAGAGTTTAGGAACATAAACACCTGGTTATAATGCCGGATCATCCAAAAGCTCTTTGTTGAATGCATGGGTTGCCTCCCAAGAAGCGCTTGCTTTAACGTCTTCCAGCCGGACGAAGAACTCCATTTCACTCTCCATTGGAGCCCACGGCTTGGAGAGTTGTCTCCTCCACCACATGCTCCTCGAACAGGTCATAATAGGGCTTCAAACGATGCCCATTCACCTTCAATTCTTGGCCGGTTTTCAAGCTTTGGACTTGGACTGCACCATGAGGAAAAACATTAGTAACAACAAAAGGTCCAATCCACTTAGAACGTAACTTACCGGGGAATAAACGAAGTCGAGAATCAAAAAGTAACACTCGCTGCCCTTTTGAGAATGTTTTGGTACGAAGCATCTTGTCATGGTAAGCCTTCGTCTTGTCCTTGTAAATTTGAGCATTCTCGTATGCCTCGTGCCTAATCTCCTCGAGTTCATTCAATTGTAGCTTTCTATGAACTCCAGCCGCATCTATGTCCATGTTGAAAGTCTTCACAGCCCAATGTGCCTTGTGTTCTAATTCGACGGGCAAATGACATGGCTTCCCATAAATGAGCCGAAAAGGTGACATGCCAAGTGGAGTTTTGTAGGCCGTTCGATATGCCCACAATGCATCGTCCAAGCGTAAGCTCCAATCTCTCCTGGAGGGCCCCACGGTTTTCTCTAGGATTTGCTTGATCTCCCTATTTGACACCTCGGCTTGCCCATTGGTTTGAGGATGATAAGGTGTAGAAACCTTATGCGTAACGTTGTACTTCTTTAGCAAAGCCTCAATGGTCCGGTTGCAAAAGTGGGAACCTCCATCACTGATTAGAACTCGGGGCATCCCAAACCTAGCAAAAATGTTAGTTTTTACAAAATCTGCAACCACCTTAGAATCGTTAGTACGGGTGGCCTTTGCTTCCACCCATTTTGAAACATAATCAACAGCTAGCAAGATATAAGTGAAACCAAAAGAGGGAGGGAAAGGACCCATAAAGTCAATACCCCAAACGTCAAAAATTTCCACAACTTGGAAGTGTTGCTGCGGCATTTGGTCTTTGGCACCTATATTGCCCGTTCTTTGACATCGATCACAGGTTAGACAAAAAGTTCTAGCATCTTTAAACAAAGTGGGCCAATAAAAACCACATTCAAGAACCTTTAAAGCCGTCCTTTGGGTGCCAAAATGGCCCCCACAAGCATAAGTGTGGCAGAATTTTAAAATCGAATGAACTTCACCATCATGTACACACCTACGCAAAATCTGGTCAGAGCAATACTTCCACAAATAGGGATTATCCCACACATAAAAACGTGCATCCTTTCTTAGTTTATCACTTTGGTGCTTGCTTAGAGTGCTCGGAACTTGTTTAGACACTAAGAAATTAACCAAATCGGCATACCATGGTTCACGTACCTCAATGGACAGCAGCTGTTCATCGGGGAAAGTTTCAGGGATAGGCACGGCATGGTCATCATGGAGCATTCGGCTTAGGTGGTCAGCCACCACATTCTCGCTTCCTGTCTTGTCCCGAATCTCGATGTCAAACTCTTGAAGAAGAAGCATCCAACGAATAAGCCTAGGTTTTGCTTCCTTCTTCGTTAGCAAGTACTTCAAAGCTGGATGATCAGTATAAACAATTACTTTAGTGCCAATTAAATAGGAACGAAACTTATCTAAAGCAAAGACAACAGCAAGAAGTTCTTTTTCCGTTGTGGAGTAGTTCAATTGGGCATCGTTCAAGGTCCGAGAAGCATAGTATATAACATGCGGCTGCTTGTCCTTTCTTTGTCCCAAAACAGCTCCAAGCGCATAATCGGATGCATCGCACATAAGCTCGAACGGAAGGCTCCAATCGGGTGGCATGATGATGGGGGCCGAAGTAAGCTTCTCCTTGAGGGTTTTGAAAGCCGTCTCACACTCTTGATTGAACTCAAAGGCTACTTCTTTTTGCAATAAGCGGCACAAAGGTTGGGCAATCTTAGAGAAATCCTTGATAAATCGCCTATAGAATCCTGCATGGCCAAGAAAAGAACGAACCTCCCTCACCGAAGTGGGAGAGGGTAAGTGACGTACAAGATCTATTTTGGACTTATCAACTTCAATACCTTGTTCGGAAATGATGTGCCCCAAAACTATACCTTGTCTCACCATAAAATGACACTTTTCCCAATTGAGAACAAGGTTAGTTTCAACGCATCGTTGCAAAATCAAAGTCAAATTATCCAAACAATTGTCAAAAGAATCTCCAAACACACTAAAATCATCCATAAAAACTTCAATAATCTTTTCAACAAAATCGGAGAAGATACTTACCATACATCTTTGGAAAGTGGCGGGTGCATTGCATAAACCGAATGGCATGCGACGATAAGCAAAAGTTCCAAAGGGACACGTGAAGGTGGTCTTTTCTTGGTCATCCGGGGCTATCACAATTTGGTTATATCCAGAATATCCATCAAGAAAGCAATAAAAAGAATGACCGGCTAACCTTTCAAGCATTTGGTCGATGAATGGCAAAGGGAAGTGATCTTTCCTTGTTGTGGTGTTGAGCTTCCTATAGTCGATGCATACTCGCCATCCGGTTTGAATTCGTGTAGGCACAAGCTCGTTCTCATCATTCTTGACAACTGTGACTCCAGACTTCTTGGGAACGACTTGAATTGGTGAAACCCAACGGCTATCGGAGATAGGATAGATCACTCCACAATCTAAGAGCTTGATTATTTCCTTCTTCACAACTTCCATCATTGGAGGGTTGAGACGGCGTTGAGCCTCTCTAGATGGTTTAGCCCCCTCCTCAAGAAGTATGCGATGCATGCAAGTGGTGGGACTAATTCCTCTAATGTCGGCCAAGGTCCACCCTATGGCTGTTTTGTATTCTCGTAACACCCTCACAAGCTTCTCTTCCTCTTGTGCCGTGAGACTTGAAGAAACAATGACGGGCAACGTCTCGTCTTGGCCCAAAAACACATACTTCAAATGGTCCGGCAATGGCTTAAGTTCAAGAGACGGTGCCTGAATAACAGAAGGCAACATTTTAGTAGAAACTGAACTTGAAATTGAGAGCGGAACCTTACCATATTGATGTGGTAGTGACTCAAGGGCAGCCACAACTTCTACAATTTCCTCATTGCAGGGCACGGCAATGGTGTCAAAGGAGTGGCCGTGGGGTTGCAAAGCTCCACTTTCTTGGTTTTTGAGTTCTACGCCCTTCGTAATGGTCGTTTCAAGAGCATCCTCGTTCAATTCCTCAAGATATGCCTGCGCCAAAGAATCAATAACATCAATAGAGAAGCATGAATGATCATCAACAGGATATCTCATAGTTTCAGAAATATTAAAATTGATAACTTCCCCATCGAATTCCATCGTTAAAGTTCCTTTGAACACGTCGATTTTTGTTCGGGCAGTCTTCATGAAGGGTCTACCAAGGAGAATCGGCAGAGATGTGGAGTGGGCTGAATCTTCCATGTCTAGAACGTAAAAATCAGCCGGGAAGATCAAATGGTTCACCTGCACTAAAACATCCTCCAATACTCCTTTTGGATAAGCGTTAGAACGATCAGCCAATTGTATAATTACACCATCCTTTTTCAATTCACCCAGGTTCATAGATGCATAAATAGAGTATGGCATGACATTTATGGATGCACCTAAGTCTAGCATTGCATGTTCGAACCGAGTAGTGCCAATCACACAAGGAATCGTAAAACTGCCCGGATCTTTGCATTTAGTGGGCAGTTTACGTTGCAAGATGGCTGAAACGTTTTCACTTACCTTAACTACCTCCTTGTTCGTCATTCTTCTTTTGTTTGTGCACAGCTCCTTGAGAAACTTGGCATACTTCGGGATTTGTTTAATGGCATCAAGGAGCGGGATGTTTACTTGCACTTTCCGAAATGTTTCGAGAATGTCCTTCTCGTTCTCATCCTTCTTTGATTGCATGAACCTACGAGGAAAAGGAACATCGGGTATGTTAGTAGTAACTGAACTTGAAGCTATTTTACCTTGTTTGGCCGAGTTAGGGTGGTTGGTGGGTGCTTGCGGCAAAGGGTTTTTTACCCTTGCCGTGGGCATACTAGTACTCCCCTCTTCTTCTTGCAGTTTGTCATCTTCTTTTTGGGCAGATTGGGGGGTGTCGGACCCGATTCCAACTTCTTTTCCACTACGCAAGGTGATGGCTTTGGCAGATTCGAAGCCTCCCTTCGGATTCACATTCGTTGCGCTTGGTAGCTTGCCATGTTCTCTACTAAATTGCCCCATGAATTCAGCCATTTGTCCCACTTGTCTCTTCAATTCAGTCACCTCATGGGCTTGATTTTGCACTTCTTTGGCGTAATTTTGCATGTCTTTGGCTTGATTTTGCATTTCTTTGGCGTAATTTTGCATGTCTTTGGCTTGTTTTTCTTGTCCCTGCGTCAAATTTGTTAGTAATTGAATAATTTGATCATTATCCATGGACGAACCTGAATTTGGTTGGATTTGTTGCGGGGGAGGCATAGGCTCTGAATAGAACTCCTCATAGGGCTGCCAATATGCTTCGTGTTGAACTTGTTGAGGTTCCCACCACATAGAATTTGAATGATTGCTCCACTCTGAATTGTACGTGTTGGAAAACAAGTCGTTTCTCGATTGATTAGGGCTTTGATAACCCCAGGTATCGACATTCTCCCAACCTCTTTGTGGACGTTCATGGGCTCGATATCCTTGCACACCATATGCAGGGGCACTTTGCATTGTGGTCCTTTCGATGTGCTGTGACAATAGAGAAGTAAGATTCGCTATTTGAGCTTGAATATTAGCAATTGCCATGTCTTACTTCTCTGGTACCTGAAATCAAAGAAAGAAAACTAAATCAAATATCAAAAGTAAAATAAACAAAAGAAAACAGAAACTAAAACCAAAAGACACGAAAAGAAACAAAGGGGAAAAACCGGGGGATTAGCAAAGTTGCTAATCCCCGGCAACGGCGCCAAAATTTGATGTGATATATATTAAGCACTCAAATTAAACCCTCTTGTTGTCAATTGTAGTAAGTATGCAAGTAGGGATCGTTCTGGACCGGGGATTAGGAGGGATTGCTAATCGACTTTAAAAACACAAAAACAAAGTTAAAAACGTTTGGAAAGGTTTACAAGACTCAAAACAAGTTAAAAATACTTAAAACGGTTTAAAAACACTTTAAAGACAGATTTAAAACACTAGGGAAGGTTTTGGACGAAAATTGGTTTTAGGTTAACTCAAAACACTTGAAAACACAAAGAAAACAGATTTTGGACACTTTAAAACAAGAAAGTAAAAGGGGGGTTTTAGTTTGAACGAATTTGAAAGTAAATTAAAGACTTTGTAAAGTAAAACAGATTTGAAAACGAATTTGAAAACTTTGATGGGTGATGGGCTAGCTAGAGGGTCCTTCTCCACACATGACACACTTGTACATAAATCGATCTCCAATTGCTTTTCAATGAACCATGAACCTCAACACCCCAGATTAACCGTACGTGCACAAATTAACCCTCAGATTTTCCTTATGTCATTGAATCGGAAGAAGAGCATACAACAACCCAAATTATTCTCCAACGGTCCCCTACATGAGTGCATAGAAGAGATACAGTTAGAGATCATTAAGTTCCATGAAAATCATAAGTGTTGACGAGGCATTCGTAACTATGAGAGCATGATACGTTTGCCAAGAATCCAATTAACGCGATTGTGACAAGCAACCTTCACTACTTGTGAATGTAAGTTCATAACGATTAGGTGAAACTCCCTTACATTCTAGCATCAAATTCCTGCATGAAAACTAAGTATGCATCCTCAATCAACATACAAGAACAAGTTATGAATAAAACAGTTAATTGAATTGCATTCACGATTCATCAAGTCGCAATTGGAAGTAATCAATTCATATCTCAAGCATGTTCATGGTTTCGAATTCCCCCCTAGCTAAATAGGGGTTTAGCCACTCATAGTCACAACAAGATTAGAGACTAATAAAGTAAACATTGAAATTAAGAACGAAGTACACCTAGAATGCTCCAATCTTCAAGCTTGAAACGTCCAAGGTTCCTTCCTCTCCACCTTGCTGCGGCACAAAGAGTCTAAGATGGGTATGGATGAAGGGATGGACGTTTTTGGGAGTGAAAGGCTGCGGCAAAGAGAGATTTTGGGCTGAAAGTGTGTGAATGCTTGAATTGTTGAGTGAATGATGGATAGGTAAGTGAATGGATGGTGGAATGGTGTGTTTAGGGTGCTGCAAGGGCCTTATATTTATAGAGAAGTATAGGGCACGGTTTGGGATTTATTTAGGAAACATATTTACTCCAAAACCTCAAGGGAAAAGAAGAATTAAAATCAGAAATCCCAAAGAAAGGGTAAGGTCTTTTGCGGCAAAGAGGAATGAACAAGGAAAATAAGTTATCTTGCAGATTTTGGAACAAATAGGTAAGTAGAGAAACAGCTTTGACTTAGAAGAAAGGGTAAGGAAGTTTGGTTGCTGATTTGGAAGAGAAAAGGAAGGTAACTTGCGGCAAGGATTAGGAAAAAGGGTAAGTAGATTACTTCCTTGCTGATTTTGTGTGCAATTGTGTCTAAATTAAATTGGGAAAGTACTCTTGTGCGGCAAGGGTGTATGAGGGAAGGAGAGTGTGCAGCACCCATCTTGGAGTGGGAATTAGGTGTCCCAAAATACTTAGGACTCCCCTTTGTGGCTGATTTCCTTGCACATTAGGATTAGGAAACTTTGACTTGGTCAATCCTTCTTCTTCTTGGATTCCTTTTCCTTCCTTGACTTGAATTTATTTTTCCTCTTCTCTTTGGCTGATTCCTAGCATGCTTTGGTCTTCAATTTCGTCCATCTACATTGCTCCAAGCATAAGCTATCCAAAACATGCCCAAAATTGCTCCAAAAGGCTCCAAAAAGCACTTTCTTGATACTTTACCCCTTGGGACCTACAAACATACGAAAATAGCTTAAAATACTAAATTAAATACGAATAATCAACATAAAAGCACGAGAACAAGCTAACTAAATCGCATAAATATGCTCATATCAAATTCCCCCACACTTAGCTTTTGCTAGTCCTCGAGCAAAACGAAACAAAACAAAACAAAATAAAGTAAACAAGACAAAACACAATCTAAACCTTCCAACGTTTGCCTTAGGGATTTCCAACGCATATGACATGCCAAAGATCATCATTCACATAGATTTTAGTCATCCTTACGCTCGAGCACATACTTAATCACAGTCGTCACTTATTAGCTCGCATTTAATCAATTAAAACAATGATTTGAATGTAGTAACATGCCTTAGAGAATTCACCCAATTCCTTATAAGACACACTCTTTTTCACACAGATTTTCTGACTCCACACCCTACACTAGTTATATGTGAGAAGATTGATGTAAAAATGAAAACGAAGACTCACATATGTTTATGACAAAGAAAGCATTTTCTGGATTTAAGCATGTTTTAAATATGATCTCATGAATGGAATGCTACTACTTAAATGCGAGAACCAGTGACACCATATGCTCATACCAATTCCAAACTCCACAAATTGAACACACAACACACAAGATTGAAGTCAAGGGTTGTAACGGGGCTAGGGTGTTGGCTAACAAGGAAAGGAAAGGATAAACAAACGTTCTTTAAGCAATAGCAAGCAAAGTGATGAAATTGACACTTGGAATTCAATTTATAATGCAGAAATCAACTTTTAAACATAAGGGAAGATTCATGCAACACTTAGGGCCTAATTTCACTTTTTGGACCCTTTCTTCAACAATCAACACTTTAGAACTCTTTTTTCACATATTTTTCACTCTTTTTCATTCCTTTCACAACTTTTCTTTTTTCTTTTCTTTTCATACGAATTTTTCTTTTTTTTTTTTTTCGTTTTCATACGAATTTCTTTTTTTTTTTTTCTTTTGCACTTAAACACACAAAAATCCCTTCCCCCACACTTGTTTTCTGCAACATGTTACTCAAAAAGAATTCCCTCTAAGTCATGCTTTACTATGCTTCAAGAACAAGGGTATGGATGGTCCTATTCTAGGCTTGGTAAGGATGATGTGGGTTAACAATGAAATAGGCTAAACAAGGCTCAACGGGGTTAAACCTAAACACAATTCACGGGGGATGGCTTTTTGGCTCTTGGTTCACTACACAACTTCATCTTGATTATGTGTTATGCACTCAATACCATGCTTTGAATGAAACGGATATGAGTTCTAGTATTTGGAACTAAATGATGAAACGCCTTCTAAGTAGTAACCAAGCAAAGAATAATGAGATCATGCAACGACTTTAGAAAACAATGAATGCATAGATTTTTAACTCTCCAAAGAACGTTTAGGCTCAAGTCTCACAGGGTTGTAGCGTTAATTTGGGTTCCTTCCTTCAAGCATGTTACAAAAACTGATTTTTTCTTTGTAATTATATGTGAATTCATAAACAACAACGACAACCAAGCATAAACCAAAGGTATATCAAACTTCCATCCATGTTTACAACTTTCCTTAACAGTCATGCAATTAAAAACCAAATCCTCATCATTGGGTTGGAAGGTACCCTAAGACACAAACAAACACACAAAAACAACTCTTTTTGGCTTTTTCAAAACAATTTTTCAAATTTTTATGAATTTTTCGGATTTTTATGTCAAAACACACTAAAATGCTTCAAAACACACTAAAAACACATAAAAACAGTGAAAAACAACATTGCAAGTGATAGGTGAATAAAACCCACGAAATTCATGCAAAAACAGCTTGTTTACCCCCCCACACTTAAATCAAACATTGTCCTCAATGTTTCAAACATAAACTCACACAAAAGCAAACAAACAAACAACAAATAAAACATGAAATGCAAAGTAAAATCAACAAAGATTAGAGTTTAGGAACATAAACACCTGGTTATAATGCCGGATCATCCAAAAGCTCTTTGTTGAATGCATGGGTTGCCTCCCAAGAAGCGCTTGCTTTAACGTCTTCCAGCCGGACGAAGAACTCCATTTCACTCTCCATTGGAGCCCACGGCTTGGAGAGTTGTCTCCTCCACCACATGCTCCTCGAACAGGTCATAATAGGGCTTCAAACGATGCCCATTCACCTTCAATTCTTGGCCGGTTTTCAAGCTTTGGACTTGGACTGCACCATGAGGAAAAACATTAGTAACAACAAAAGGTCCAATCCACTTAGAACGTAACTTACCGGGGAATAAACGAAGTCGAGAATCAAAAAGTAACACTCGCTGCCCTTTTGAGAATGTTTTGGTACGAAGCATCTTGTCATGGTAAGCCTTCGTCTTGTCCTTGTAAATTTGAGCATTCTCGTATGCCTCGTGCCTAATCTCCTCGAGTTCATTCAATTGTAGCTTTCTATGAACTCCAGCCGCATCTATGTCCATGTTGAAAGTCTTCACAGCCCAATGTGCCTTGTGTTCTAATTCGACGGGCAAATGACATGGCTTCCCATAAATGAGCCGAAAAGGTGACATGCCAAGTGGAGTTTTGTAGGCCGTTCGATATGCCCACAATGCATCGTCCAAGCGTAAGCTCCAATCTCTCCTGGAGGGCCCCACGGTTTTCTCTAGGATTTGCTTGATCTCCCTATTTGACACCTCGGCTTGCCCATTGGTTTGAGGATGATAAGGTGTAGAAACCTTATGCGTAACGTTGTACTTCTTTAGCAAAGCCTCAATGGTCCGGTTGCAAAAGTGGGAACCTCCATCACTGATTAGAACTCGGGGCATCCCAAACCTAGCAAAAATGTTAGTTTTTTACAAAATCTGCAACCACCTTAGAATCGTTAGTACGGGTGGCCTTTGCTTCCACCCATTTTGAAACATAATCAACAGCTAGCAAGATATAAGTGAAACCAAAAGAGGGAGGGAAAGGACCCATAAAGTCAATACCCCAAACGTCAAAAATTTCCACAACTTGGAAGTGTTGCTGCGGCATTTGGTCTTTGGCACCTATATTGCCCGTTCTTTGACATCGATCACAGGTTAGACAAAAAGTTCTAGCATCTTTAAACAAAGTGGGCCAATAAAAACCACATTCAAGAACCTTTAAAGCCGTCCTTTGGGTGCCAAAATGGCCCCCACAAGCATAAGTGTGGCAGAATTTTAAAATCGAATGAACTTCACCATCATGTACACACCTACGCAAAATCTGGTCAGAGCAATACTTCCACAAATAGGGATTATCCCACACATAAAAACGTGCATCCTTTCTTAGTTTATCACTTTGGTGCTTGCTTAGAGTGCTCGGAACTTGTTTAGACACTAAGAAATTAACCAAATCGGCATACCATGGTTCACGTACCTCAATGGACAGCAGCTGTTCATCGGGGAAAGTTTCAGGGATAGGCACGGCATGGTCATCATGGAGCATTCGGCTTAGGTGGTCAGCCACCACATTCTCGCTTCCTGTCTTGTCCCGAATCTCGATGTCAAACTCTTGAAGAAGAAGCATCCAACGAATAAGCCTAGGTTTTGCTTCCTTCTTCGTTAGCAAGTACTTCAAAGCTGGATGATCAGTATAAACAATTACTTTAGTGCCAATTAAATAGGAACGAAACTTATCTAAAGCAAAGACAACAGCAAGAAGTTCTTTTTCCGTTGTGGAGTAGTTCAATTGGGCATCGTTCAAGGTCCGAGAAGCATAGTATATAACATGCGGCTGCTTGTCCTTTCTTTGTCCCAAAACAGCTCCAAGCGCATAATCGGATGCATCGCACATAAGCTCGAACGGAAGGCTCCAATCGGGGTGGCATGATGATGGGGGCCGAAGTAAGCTTCTCCTTGAGGGTTTTGAAAGCCGTCTCACACTCTTGATTGAACTCAAAGGCTACTTCTTTTTGCAATAAGCGGCACAAAGGTTGGGCAATCTTAGAGAAATCCTTGATAAATCGCCTATAGAATCCTGCATGGCCAAGAAAAGAACGAACCTCCCTCACCGAAGTGGGAGAGGGTAAGTGACGTACAAGATCTATTTTGGACTTATCAACTTCAATACCTTGTTCGGAAATGATGTGCCCCAAAACTATACCTTGTCTCACCATAAAATGACACTTTTCCCAATTGAGAACAAGGTTAGTTTCAACGCATCGTTGCAAAATCAAAGTCAAATTATCCAAACAATTGTCAAAAGAATCTCCAAACACACTAAAATCATCCATAAAAACTTCAATAATCTTTTCAACAAAATCGGAGAAGATACTTACCATACATCTTTGGAAAGTGGCGGGGTGCATTGCATAAACCGAATGGCATGCGACGATAAGCAAAAGTTCCAAAGGGACACGTGAAGGTGGTCTTTTCTTGGTCATCCGGGGCTATCACAATTTGGTTATATCCAGAATATCCATCAAGAAAGCAATAAAAAGAATGACCGGCTAACCTTTCAAGCATTTGGTCGATGAATGGCAAAGGGAAGTGATCTTTCCTTGTTGTGGTGTTGAGCTTCCTATAGTCGATGCATACTCGCCATCCGGTTTGAATTCGTGTAGGCACAAGCTCGTTCTCATCATTCTTGACAACTGTGACTCCAGACTTCTTGGGAACGACTTGAATTGGTGAAACCCAACGGCTATCGGAGATAGGATAGATCACTCCACAATCTAAGAGCTTGATTATTTCCTTCTTCACAACTTCCATCATTGGAGGGTTGAGACGGCGTTGAGCCTCTCTAGATGGTTTAGCCCCCTCCTCAAGAAGTATGCGATGCATGCAAGTGGTGGGACTAATTCCTCTAATGTCGGCCAAGGTCCACCCTATGGCTGTTTTGTATTCTCGTAACACCCTCACAAGCTTCTCTTCCTCTTGTGCCGTGAGACTTGAAGAAACAATGACGGGCAACGTCTCGTCTTGGCCCAAAAACACATACTTCAAATGGTCCGGCAATGGCTTAAGTTCAAGAGACGGTGCCTGAATAACAGAAGGCAACATTTTAGTAGAAACTGAACTTGAAATTGAGAGCGGAACCTTACCATATTGATGTGGTAGTGACTCAAGGGCAGCCACAACTTCTACAATTTCCTCATTGCAGGGCACGGCAATGGTGTCAAAGGAGTGGCCGTGGGGTTGCAAAGCTCCACTTTCTTGGTTTTTGAGTTCTACGCCCTTCGTAATGGTCGTTTCAAGAGCATCCTCGTTCAATTCCTCAAGATATGCCTGCGCCAAAGAATCAATAACATCAATAGAGAAGCATGAATGATCATCAACAGGATATCTCATAGTTTCAGAAATATTAAAATTGATAACTTCCCCATCGAATTCCATCGTTAAAGTTCCTTTGAACACGTCGATTTTTGTTCGGGCAGTCTTCATGAAGGGTCTACCAAGGAGAATCGGCAGAGATGTGGAGTGGGCTGAATCTTCCATGTCTAGAACGTAAAAATCAGCCGGGAAGATCAAATGGTTCACCTGCACTAAAACATCCTCCAATACTCCTTTTGGATAAGCGTTAGAACGATCAGCCAATTGTATAATTACACCATCCTTTTTCAATTCACCCAGGTTCATAGATGCATAAATAGAGTATGGCATGACATTTATGGATGCACCTAAGTCTAGCATTGCATGTTCGAACCGAGTAGTGCCAATCACACAAGGAATCGTAAAACTGCCCGGATCTTTGCATTTAGTGGGCAGTTTACGTTGCAAGATGGCTGAAACGTTTTCACTTACCTTAACTACCTCCTTGTTCGTCATTCTTCTTTTGTTTGTGCACAGCTCCTTGAGAAACTTGGCATACTTCGGGATTTGTTTAATGGCATCAAGGAGCGGGATGTTTACTTGCACTTTCCGAAATGTTTCGAGAATGTCCTTCTCGTTCTCATCCTTCTTTGATTGCATGAACCTACGAGGAAAAGGAACATCGGGTATGTTAGTAGTAACTGAACTTGAAGCTATTTTACCTTGTTTGGCCGAGTTAGGGTGGTTGGTGGGTGCTTGCGGCAAAGGGTTTTTTACCCTTGCCGTGGGCATACTAGTACTCCCCTCTTCTTCTTGCAGTTTGTCATCTTCTTTTTGGGCAGATTGGGGGGTGTCGGACCCGATTCCAACTTCTTTTCCACTACGCAAGGTGATGGCTTTGGCAGATTCGAAGCCTCCCTTCGGATTCACATTCGTTGCGCTTGGTAGCTTGCCATGTTCTCTACTAAATTGCCCCATGAATTCAGCCATTTGTCCCACTTGTCTCTTCAATTCAGTCACCTCATGGGCTTGATTTTGCACTTCTTTGGCGTAATTTTGCATGTCTTTGGCTTGATTTTGCATTTCTTTGGCGTAATTTTGCATGTCTTTGGCTTGTTTTTCTTGTCCCTGCGTCAAATTTGTTAGTAATTGAATAATTTGATCATTATCCATGGACGAACCTGAATTTGGTTGGATTTGTTGCGGGGGAGGCATAGGCTCTGAATAGAACTCCTCATAGGGCTGCCAATATGCTTCGTGTTGAACTTGTTGAGGTTCCCACCACATAGAATTTGAATGATTGCTCCACTCTGAATTGTACGTGTTGGAAAACAAGTCGTTTCTCGATTGATTAGGGCTTTGATAACCCCAGGTATCGACATTCTCCCAACCTCTTTGTGGACGTTCATGGGCTCGATATCCTTGCACACCATATGCAGGGGCACTTTGCATTGTGGTCCTTTCGATGTGCTGTGACAATAGAGAAGTAAGATTCGCTATTTGAGCTTGAATATTAGCAATTGCCATGTCTTACTTCTCTGGTACCTGAAATCAAAGAAAGAAAACTAAATCAAATATCAAAAGTAAAATAAACAAAAGAAAACAGAAACTAAAACCAAAAGACACGAAAAGAAACAAAGGGGAAAAACCGGGGGATTAGCAAAGTTGCTAATCCCCGGCAACGGCGCCAAAATTTGATGTGATATATATTAAGCACTCAAATTAAACCCTCTTGTTGTCAATTGTAGTAAGTATGCAAGTAGGGATCGTTCTGGACCGGGGATTAGGAGGGATTGCTAATCGACTTTAAAAACACAAAAACAAAGTTAAAAACGTTTGGAAAGGTTTACAAGACTCAAAACAAGTTAAAAATACTTAAAACGGTTTAAAAACACTTTAAAGACAGATTTAAAACACTAGGGAAGGTTTTGGACGAAAATTGGTTTTAGGTTAACTCAAAACACTTGAAAACACAAAGAAAACAGATTTTGGACACTTTAAAACAAGAAAGTAAAAGGGGGGTTTTAGTTTGAACGAATTTGAAAGTAAATTAAAGACTTTGTAAAGTAAAACAGATTTGAAAACGAATTTGAAAACTTTGATGGGTGATGGGCTAGCTAGAGGGTCCTTCTCCACACATGACACACTTGTACATAAATCGATCTCCAATTGCTTTTCAATGAACCATGAACCTCAACACCCCAGATTAACCGTACGTGCACAAATTAACCCTCAGATTTTCCTTATGTCATTGAATCGGAAGAAGAGCATACAACAACCCAAATTATTCTCCAACGGTCCCCTACATGAGTGCATAGAAGAGATACAGTTAGAGATCATTAAGTTCCATGAAAATCATAAGTGTTGACGAGGCATTCGTAACTATGAGAGCATGATACGTTTGCCAAGAATCCAATTAACGCGATTGTGACAAGCAACCTTCACTACTTGTGAATGTAAGTTCATAACGATTAGGTGAAACTCCCTTACATTCTAGCATCAAATTCCTGCATGAAAACTAAGTATGCATCCTCAATCAACATACAAGAACAAGTTATGAATAAAACAGTTAATTGAATTGCATTCACGATTCATCAAGTCGCAATTGGAAGTAATCAATTCATATCTCAAGCATGTTCATGGTTTCGAATTCCCCCCTAGCTAAATAGGGGTTTAGCCACTCATAGTCACAACAAGATTAGAGACTAATAAAGTAAACATTGAAATTAAGAACGAAGTACACCTAGAATGCTCCAATCTTCAAGCTTGAAACGTCCAAGGTTCCTTCCTCTCCACCTTGCTGCGGCACAAAGAGTCTAAGATGGGTATGGATGAAGGGATGGACGTTTTTGGGAGTGAAAGGCTGCGGCAAAGAGAGATTTTGGGCTGAAAGTGTGTGAATGCTTGAATTGTTGAGTGAATGATGGATAGGTAAGTGAATGGATGGTGAATGGTGTGTTTAGGGTGCTGCAAGGGCCTTATATTTATAGAGAAGTATAGGGCACGGTTTGGGATTTATTTAGGAAACATATTTACTCCAAAACCTCAAGGGAAAAGAAGAATTAAAATCAGAAATCCCAAAGAAAGGGTAAGGTCTTTTGCGGCAAAGAGGAATGAACAAGGAAAATAAGTTATCTTGCAGATTTTGGAACAAATAGGTAAGTAGAGAAACAGCTTTGACTTAGAAGAAAGGGTAAGGAAGTTTGGTTGCTGATTTGGAAGAGAAAAGGAAGGTAACTTGCGGCAAGGATTAGGAAAAAGGGTAAGTAGATTACTTCCTTGCTGATTTTGTGTGCAATTGTGTCTAAATTAAATTGGGAAAGTACTCTTGTGCGGCAAGGGTGTATGAGGGAAGGAGAGTGTGCAGCACCCATCTTGGAGTGGGAATTAGGTGTCCCAAAATACTTAGGACTCCCCTTTGTGGCTGATTTCCTTGCACATTAGGATTAGGAAACTTTGACTTGGTCAATCCTTCTTCTTCTTGGATTCCTTTTCCTTCCTTGACTTGAATTTATTTTTCCTCTTCTCTTTGGCTGATTCCTAGCATGCTTTGGTCTTCAATTTCGTCCATCTACATTGCTCCAAGCATAAGCTATCCAAAACATGCCCAAAATTGCTCCAAAAGGCTCCAAAAAGCACTTTCTTGATACTTTACCCCTTGGGACCTACAAACATACGAAAATAGCTTAAAATACTAAATTAAATACGAATAATCAACATAAAAGCACGAGAACAAGCTAACTAAATCGCATAAATATGCTCATATCAAATTCCCCCACACTTAGCTTTTGCTAGTCCTCGAGCAAAACGAAACAAAACAAAACAAAATAAAGTAAACAAGACAAAACACAATCTAAACCTTCCAACGTTTGCCTTAGGGATTTCCAACGCATATGACATGCCAAAGATCATCATTCACATAGATTTTAGTCATCCTTACGCTCGAGCACATACTTAATCACAGTCGTCACTTATTAGCTCGCATTTAATCAATTAAAACAATGATTTGAATGTAGTAACATGCCTTAGAGAATTCACCCAATTCCTTATAAGACACACTCTTTTTCACACAGATTTTCTGACTCCACACCCTACACTAGTTATATGTGAGAAGATTGATGTAAAAATGAAAACGAAGACTCACATATGTTTATGACAAAGAAAGCATTTTCTGGATTTAAGCATGTTTTAAATATGATCTCATGAATGGAATGCTACTACTTAAATGCGAGAACCAGTGACACCATATGCTCATACCAATTCCAAACTCCACAAATTGAACACACAACACACAAGATTGAAGTCAAGGGTTGTAACGGGGCTAGGGTGTTGGCTAACAAGGAAAGGTAAGGATAAACAAACGTTCTTTAAGCAATAGCAAGCAAAGTGATGAAATTGACACTTGGAATTCAATTTATAATGCAGAAATCAACTTTTAAACATAAGGGAAGATTCATGCAACACTTAGGGCCTAATTTCACTTTTTGGACCCTTTCTTCAACAATCAACACTTTAGAACTCTTTTTTCACATATTTTTCACTCTTTTTCATTCCTTTCACAACTTTTCTTTTTTCTTTTCTTTTCATACGAATTTTTCTTTTTTTTTTTTTTTCGTTTTCATACGAATTTCTTTTTTTTTTTTTCTTTTGCACTTAAACACACAAAAATCCCTTCCCCCACACTTGTTTTCTGCAACATGTTACTCAAAAAGAATTCCCTCTAAGTCATGCTTTACTATGCTTCAAGAACAAGGGTATGGATGGTCCTATTCTAGGCTTGGTAAGGATGATGTGGGTTAACAATGAAATAGGCTAAACAAGGCTCAACGGGGTTAAACCTAAACACAATTCACGGGGGATGGCTTTTTGGCTCTTGGTTCACTACACAACTTCATCTTGATTATGTGTTATGCACTCAATACCATGCTTTGAATGAAACGGATATGAGTTCTAGTATTTGGAACTAAATGATGAAACGCCTTCTAAGTAGTAACCAAGCAAAGAATAATGAGATCATGCAACGACTTTAGAAAACAATGAATGCATAGATTTTTAACTCTCCAAAGAACGTTTAGGCTCAAGTCTCACAGGGTTGTAGCGTTAATTTGGGTTCCTTCCTTCAAGCATGTTACAAAAACTGATTTTTTCTTTGTAATTATATGTGAATTCATAAACAACAACGACAACCAAGCATAAACCAAAGGTATATCAAACTTCCATCCATGTTTACAACTTTCCTTAACAGTCATGCAATTAAAAACCAAATCCTCATCATTGGGTTGGAAGGTACCCTAAGACACAAACAAACACACAAAAACAACTCTTTTTGGCTTTTTCAAAACAATTTTTCAAATTTTTATGAATTTTTCGGATTTTTATGTCAAAACACACTAAAATGCTTCAAAACACACTAAAAACACATAAAAACAGTGAAAAACAACATTGCAAGTGATAGGTGAATAAAACCCACGAAATTCATGCAAAAACAGCTTGTTTACCCCCCCACACTTAAATCAAACATTGTCCTCAATGTTTCAAACATAAACTCACACAAAAGCAAACAAACAAACAACAAATAAAACATGAAATGCAAAGTAAAATCAACAAAGATTAGAGTTTAGGAACATAAACACCTGGTTATAATGCCGGATCATCCAAAAGCTCTTTGTTGAATGCATGGGTTGCCTCCCAAGAAGCGCTTGCTTTAACGTCTTCCAGCCGGACGAAGAACTCCATTTCACTCTCCATTGGAGCCCACGGCTTGGAGAGTTGTCTCCTCCACCACATGCTCCTCGAACAGGTCATAATAGGGCTTCAAACGATGCCCATTCACCTTCAATTCTTGGCCGGTTTTCAAGCTTTGGACTTGGACTGCACCATGAGGAAAAACATTAGTAACAACAAAAGGTCCAATCCACTTAGAACGTAACTTACCGGGGAATAAACGAAGTCGAGAATCAAAAAGTAACACTCGCTGCCCTTTTGAGAATGTTTTGGTACGAAGCATCTTGTCATGGTAAGCCTTCGTCTTGTCCTTGTAAATTTGAGCATTCTCGTATGCCTCGTGCCTAATCTCCTCGAGTTCATTCAATTGTAGCTTTCTATGAACTCCAGCCGCATCTATGTCCATGTTGAAAGTCTTCACAGCCCAATGTGCCTTGTGTTCTAATTCGACGGGCAAATGACATGGCTTCCCATAAATGAGCCGAAAAGGTGACATGCCAAGTGGAGTTTTGTAGGCCGTTCGATATGCCCACAATGCATCGTCCAAGCGTAAGCTCCAATCTCTCCTGGAGGGCCCCACGGTTTTCTCTAGGATTTGCTTGATCTCCCTATTTGACACCTCGGCTTGCCCATTGGTTTGAGGATGATAAGGTGTAGAAACCTTATGCGTAACGTTGTACTTCTTTAGCAAAGCCTCAATGGTCCGGTTGCAAAAGTGGGAACCTCCATCACTGATTAGAACTCGGGGCATCCCAAACCTAGCAAAAATGTTAGTTTTTACAAAATCTGCAACCACCTTAGAATCGTTAGTACGGGTGGCCTTTGCTTCCACCCATTTTGAAACATAATCAACAGCTAGCAAGATATAAGTGAAACCAAAAGAGGGAGGGAAAGGACCCATAAAGTCAATACCCCAAACGTCAAAAATTTCCACAACTTGGA
This sequence comes from Cotoneaster glaucophyllus, assembly GCA_036320875.1. Taxonomy (NCBI): domain Eukaryota; kingdom Viridiplantae; phylum Streptophyta; class Magnoliopsida; order Rosales; family Rosaceae; genus Cotoneaster; species Cotoneaster glaucophyllus. The sequence goes on along the minus strand of CM070069.1, from coordinate 17,994,657 downwards.
AGTGTTGCTGCGGCATTTGGTCTTTGGCACCTATATTGCCCGTTCTTTGACATCGATCACAGGTTAGACAAAAAGTTCTAGCATCTTTAAACAAAGTGGGCCAATAAAAACCACATTCAAGAACCTTTAAAGCCGTCCTTTGGGTGCCAAAATGGCCCCCACAAGCATAAGTGTGGCAGAATTTTAAAATCGAATGAACTTCACCATCATGTACACACCTACGCAAAATCTGGTCAGAGCAATACTTCCACAAATAGGGATTATCCCACACATAAAAACGTGCATCCTTTCTTAGTTTATCACTTTGGTGCTTGCTTAGAGTGCTCGGAACTTGTTTAGACACTAAGAAATTAACCAAATCGGCATACCATGGTTCACGTACCTCAATGGACAGCAGCTGTTCATCGGGGAAAGTTTCAGGGATAGGCACGGCATGGTCATCATGGAGCATTCGGCTTAGGTGGTCAGCCACCACATTCTCGCTTCCTGTCTTGTCCCGAATCTCGATGTCAAACTCTTGAAGAAGAAGCATCCAACGAATAAGCCTAGGTTTTGCTTCCTTCTTCGTTAGCAAGTACTTCAAAGCTGGATGATCAGTATAAACAATTACTTTAGTGCCAATTAAATAGGAACGAAACTTATCTAAAGCAAAGACAACAGCAAGAAGTTCTTTTTCCGTTGTGGAGTAGTTCAATTGGGCATCGTTCAAGGTCCGAGAAGCATAGTATATAACATGCGGCTGCTTGTCCTTTCTTTGTCCCAAAACAGCTCCAAGCGCATAATCGGATGCATCGCACATAAGCTCGAACGGAAGGCTCCAATCGGGTGGCATGATGATGGGGGCCGAAGTAAGCTTCTCCTTGAGGGTTTTGAAAGCCGTCTCACACTCTTGATTGAACTCAAAGGCTACTTCTTTTTGCAATAAGCGGCACAAAGGTTGGGCAATCTTAGAGAAATCCTTGATAAATCGCCTATAGAATCCTGCATGGCCAAGAAAAGAACGAACCTCCCTCACCGAAGTGGGAGAGGGTAAGTGACGTACAAGATCTATTTTGGACTTATCAACTTCAATACCTTGTTCGGAAATGATGTGCCCCAAAACTATACCTTGTCTCACCATAAAATGACACTTTTCCCAATTGAGAACAAGGTTAGTTTCAACGCATCGTTGCAAAATCAAAGTCAAATTATCCAAACAATTGTCAAAAGAATCTCCAAACACACTAAAATCATCCATAAAAACTTCAATAATCTTTTCAACAAAATCGGAGAAGATACTTACCATACATCTTTGGAAAGTGGCGGGTGCATTGCATAAACCGAATGGCATGCGACGATAAGCAAAAGTTCCAAAGGGACACGTGAAGGTGGTCTTTTCTTGGTCATCCGGGGCTATCACAATTTGGTTATATCCAGAATATCCATCAAGAAAGCAATAAAAAGAATGACCGGCTAACCTTTCAAGCATTTGGTCGATGAATGGCAAAGGGAAGTGATCTTTCCTTGTTGTGGTGTTGAGCTTCCTATAGTCGATGCATACTCGCCATCCGGTTTGAATTCGTGTAGGCACAAGCTCGTTCTCATCATTCTTGACAACTGTGACTCCAGACTTCTTGGGAACGACTTGAATTGGTGAAACCCAACGGCTATCGGAGATAGGATAGATCACTCCACAATCTAAGAGCTTGATTATTTCCTTCTTCACAACTTCCATCATTGGAGGGTTGAGACGGCGTTGAGCCTCTCTAGATGGTTTAGCCCCCTCCTCAAGAAGTATGCGATGCATGCAAGTGGTGGGACTAATTCCTCTAATGTCGGCCAAGGTCCACCCTATGGCTGTTTTGTATTCTCGTAACACCCTCACAAGCTTCTCTTCCTCTTGTGCCGTGAGACTTGAAGAAACAATGACGGGCAACGTCTCGTCTTGGCCCAAAAACACATACTTCAAATGGTCCGGCAATGGCTTAAGTTCAAGAGACGGTGCCTGAATAACAGAAGGCAACATTTTAGTAGAAACTGAACTTGAAATTGAGAGCGGAACCTTACCATATTGATGTGGTAGTGACTCAAGGGCAGCCACAACTTCTACAATTTCCTCATTGCAGGGCACGGCAATGGTGTCAAAGGAGTGGCCGTGGGGTTGCAAAGCTCCACTTTCTTGGTTTTTGAGTTCTACGCCCTTCGTAATGGTCGTTTCAAGAGCATCCTCGTTCAATTCCTCAAGATATGCCTGCGCCAAAGAATCAATAACATCAATAGAGAAGCA